>OZ024796.1:7483049-9883049 GCA_964017045.1 Omphiscola glabra
TGCGATGTGCCAGTCAGGTCATCAAAAAAATGTATATTGTTGAATGAAATTTCACAACCAAATGAATATTCTGCGTTTTCCGGTTTTTAATTGTGAAATGACATCTAGGTCTTTTGGGTTGTAATTGTGAAATGACATCTAGTCTTTTGGGTGTAATTGGGAAATGACATCTAGGTCTTTTTTGTTGTAATTGGGAAATGACATCTAGGTCTTTTGGGTTGTAATTGTAAAATGACATCTATGTCTTTTGGGTTGTAATTGTGAAATGACATCTAGGTCTTTTGCGTTGTAATTGTGAAATGACATCTAGGTCTTTTTTGTTGTAATTGTGAAATGACATCTAGGTCTTTTGGGTTGTAATTGTGAAATGACATCTAGGTCTTTTTTGTTGTAATTTTCCACCTTACATTCATCTCGGCTTACAACGTGGTCACGTAAGAAGAGAACACAAACAATCACGGTGATTCACAAGCGTGTTGTAGACAAGTCTCAGGCACTAGGTCACGTGATCGTCTGTAACGCTTAAGTTACGTCTGCGCTGGAAAAAATTCCGGAACCCACACGCTCAGTGGTATTCTGGTGTTTTCGGTTAGTTAACGGTAACTGGGAGATTAATATGATAAACAATGTGCAATAGGCATTTCTTAAATAAGTTTCCTGCTTTCACTCTAACGCTAAACGCTTCTACTCAAGGAATGTTTCAATTTCCTGCTTCACTCTAACACTAAACGCTTCTACTCAAGGAATGTTTCAATTTCCTGCTTTCACTCTAACACTAGACGCTTCTACTCAAGGAATGTTTCTATTCAAAGAATTCTCCTATTCAACGAGTGACACGCGCGAATTGGAGTCTAATTCGTGTGAATCTCGGTTAGATTGACATACAGCGTTTGCGATTTCATGAAATGGTTTAGCAAATACACGTGCTGAGAGCGAGGCTCATGAGCAGTAAGGGCTGATACCTGACCTGCGAGACGCACAGTGGGACGCACAGTGAGACGCACACACAGGAAAAACAAGCGTGAAATGGAAAGGAATTCCAATAAAAGAAGTAAAGGGAGATTTATTTTTACTGTTCTAAATCTGGTAAATAATAATAAGACACACACAGACACACACAGACACACAGGAACGTGATGCAGTGATAAAGACGTGACAATGATGAGGATTATTTTGTATATCGTGTTTATTTCATGGCTGCTCAACAAAATATTTTGATAATTCCTAACTCCATTTTTTAAGTTAATGTAGCATCTTTTATTTGTGAGTAACTGTTGTCACAATGAGGAGATGTAGCTAACAGTTTCAAATCACTCATGTAGCTCAAAGTTTCAAATCACTCATTATTAAATTTGATTCACGAGAAAATGACAATGCAAAATGAAATATTTTTATTATAACGGAGACGAAGATGGTACATATTTTAAAATTTTTAAATGCACTTGGTCAATAATTATATACTAGGACTTAATTATATACTAGGGCTTAATTATATACTAGGGCTTAATTATATACTAGGGCTTAATTATATACTAGGGCTTAATTATATACTAGGGCTTAATTATATACTAGGGCTTAATTATATACAAGGGCTTAATTATATACTAGGGCTTAATTATATACTAGGGCTTAACCGAGTGAAATTTTTCTATACCGGTTTCGGGTATTTTGAGAAAATACCCATGGGGTCTAGTGTTACAAAAAAAAAGTTAACTTATCATTCTCCATGATATGTAACGAAATCTACTGACCCTTGTCCTAGTGAGAGTGCATTGCCTTTGTCAACAAGCTGTGTCAAGAAATAACCCACTGATAGGAACAGGCAGTTGTCGGATCCCGGAATAGAGATGACGTTGCACTAAAATCTCGTTGACAGAGAAGATACTGTCGTTCATTTTATAACAAGGACTTAGGAAATAACAGTCTCAGTATACCCAAAATAGCAACCAATTTACCGGAGTTTAGACGTTACGAACGAAGCTCGCTGCGTGACAGACTATAATTTTCACTTATTCCTATTATTATAAAACATATGGGGGCAGTTTTAAATAGGAACCCGCACGCACCATAAGCAAACAATATATAAGAGATTAACTGAATATGAAAATCTTCATTTACTGCAGTATATCAGGGACAACGTTCAAGCCGTCTGAAGTCAAATAAATAGTCAAGCAGGGTTATTATGGGCTTTAAAAATGGCAGGGCAATGGCAAAGAAGTTTCAGCAAAACGCCTGCTTCAGCCAGAGAGGACAAACCAGGACACAGCAGATAGAAATCAAAACATTAGTATTAAATTGATGCCTGGCATGTCATGTAGTTGTTATTTCTTGGGTTGTCTTGTCTATAGCCGGAATATGGCTGCATTATAGCCGGAATATAGCCGGAATATAGCTGCAATATAGGCGGAATATATCCGGAATATAGCCAGAATATAGCCAGAATATAGCTGCAGTATAGCCGGAATATAGCCGGAATATAGCCGGAATATAGCTGCATTATAGCCGGAATATAGCCGGAATATAGCTGCAATATAGGCGGAATATATCCGGAATATAGCCAGAATATAGCTGCAGTATAGCCGGAATATCTCTGGAATATATCCGAAATATAGCTGCAATATAGCCGAAATATAGCCAGAATATAGCCGGAATATAGCCGAAACGTCCTGGACATCGTCCAGTCTTTTTTCAAGCACCAAAATATCTTGTTCTGCTATTTATTTACTTTACCGTCAAGTAAACTTTCTTTGATGACTGAGGGGTTCAGTGAAGAAACCTTGGCCTATATAAATAATATTAGGTTTTGTGTAACCGGTGTGTGACTAGGCTTTAAGTTGATTACTGACGTCGCATTATGTAGATGTCTAGTGTGAAATTAGGTTGATGTCTGGCGAGAGATTACATTGATGCCTGACCTGGCATTCACTTGATTTAAACAACGAAAGGAAGCTTATATAGTTTCATTTGAGTGGTTGTTAATTGGTGCCTAACAACGTCATTACGGTTCTGTCATTTGTAGTAGTTTATTATTTGTGTTTGTTGTTTTCAAGTGAATAGCTTTTGATTCATAATATTTAGTCAGCATCCATGACATTCAGTGAGATTATATCACTAAACTCCATAAAGTAAAATATAGAAAATTATACCTAGACAGCGTAGTTTTTTCTTCTCAAAGCAGCCAGACACTGGAGTCCTTCAAAACCGATTTGAGAACACATCTATTTCGCAAACACCTGCTGGGGTGATGTTGTCTACCATCCTTTCCAGCTGGCTATTATCTCCTAGATGTATATTGGTTTGTGTTGTTTATGGTTGCGAGGTTGTGATACTTTGAATGGGTATGCTCGTATGTAGATTTTGTAATGTTGCGTTTTGTATTTCAATGTGGTAAGATATAGATTGTTTTCATATCTCTTTTAATGTGGTTGACTTTGTACCGCGCTTCGAGACTTGGGGGGATTAAGAGTGATTTTCAAATAAACTTTATTTTCATTATTATTATTATTATTTCCACGAGAATTGATGGATTCCAACATACACACAAAATTACAATATAGTTTTTTGTTCTTGTTTTTTTTTAAAAGTATTATATGCGATTACTGATAAAATATTTTTGTCTCTTCAGGTTTAATGGAATACTCAAATATCAACGTCCTTCCTTTTGCTCAACTTTACCAATAAAATGGGACACCCGATACTGGATAACCTGGTGAATTCGCATTAGCCTAAAATAAAATAATCCGTCGAAAGAATGGCTGACACTTCATCACAACGGCGGCCTAGTAGGTGTGGCCAGTTGGTCAAGAGCTTACTGCTAGTCACACACATGGTCGGCGTTGAGGCCTGTGTTGCGTTTGAGGTCATCCTCATGATAGCAAACATACAAACACTGGGCGTGCCTATCCGATTCTCTTCTCTACCTGGGACAGTCGCTGCTGCTTTTGGCATCGTGCTCATCCCTACCCTCGGTTTCATCATGGACAAATGGGCCACATCGAGGCAGGCCAAGGCCATGATATTAGTATGCACGACATCTTTTCAAGTCGCCGGGACATTTTTCATTTTCATCGGCAATGCGGTGAAACTTCTGTACCACGATCAACTCACTCCAAACAATTCAACTTGGTGGAATATAACAACAGAAGAAAGTCTTATTACTAAAACAGAATGGACAAACGAAACTCTATTGTCAGTAATGGGAATAACAGAACTGTCACGTCCAGGACCAACAGCAAACATCAGTTTATTTTTAACTACTCAGTTTGAGAGTAGCACAACAGAGCTACCCACTGAAGAGGCGCCGATCCAATACTTTGCGATTCTAGCAATGGCGGGGTATGCATTGATTGACTGTGGATATGATTCCTCCAATTGTTTCCTGAAAACATTTGCTCTGGCGTCTACACCACCTGAAGATCACTCAAATATCATCGTCAGGTCTATTCTGGTTTCCTCGCTGGGTATGTATCAGACAAAACAGAGACACATGAGATCGAGATAATTTGTCATAGAGACATTTCTTAGAGATATGTTAAGACCAATTTCATATGCTATAAAGACATGTCATTCTGAAAAAAGTTGTTAAATACAATCGTTATATCGTATTGTTTTTAGACCTGTCTACATCTTGACAAGGTCTTGCTAACAAAAAAATGTACTTAAAATACACCTTACAAAATAAACCATTGCTCCAATTAGGTATCACATAGCAATGTTTGGCGGGCTAATAACTTGTATTATTAAAAAAATTGGAGGTATAAAAATGGATGTGGTGATTGGTGATTGTCAAGTCTGACAAGACCTCAAGCAGACTTGTTTTGTGGGAAGTAATATCTAACAAATGTTAACTCCAAAATCGTAGGTTATTTTAATTTATTTTATTTGAAGAGACGTAGGATGAAGAGCTCTGACTGCAATTTAAAAGTTACGTTTAACACACCACTCATATATCATATTACGTTTCTTGATGTAAAATATTACTCTGCTTCTAACGCCTTCCTAGGTGGATGTCTGATAGCTGTCTTGGGGTCAGTTGGTCTTGGAAATATGCTCACTGTTGGAACAATGCACGACAGCAACGCGGCTCAGTGCGCCTTCCTGTCCGCCATGTGTCTTGTTCTTCTTCTGTCAGGATTCACCACAACACTGACCACTGGCTTCTGCTGCACCAACAACATAGATTCCTTGGAGTCAGACACTGAAGAGTACGTTAACGTGTACTGCATAATTGTTAAGTATTGCTATACACTACTTAAGCTCAGCATTTTAAGCGTGGGTAAAAATAAACATAATTGTAATATAACAAAGAGAGAAATCTTGGCCCTTGGCAAGCTAAATAATAAATATAAATAGAAGTGGAGGGGTGTAGAGTGTGGGATACAAATTCAAGTTTTACTGTCAATTTTCTCTAAGTGAATGTAGTGAATCTGAAAAGGAACAAAATGAAGTGAAATGAATTGGCAATGATTTGATTATCTGACAGTGATAACATTAATGATATTGTAATTAAAGTTTTTTCAACCATTCTCATTGTCGTAGAACATCCATTTTTTAAAAGCTATATACCGAAATCTTCTTATTTCCTTAAGACCTGTCGATGAAACTAGTAATGAAAAAGCCAAGTTAATTGCTTCAAGTAATTCATTGCACAAAAGTACATCAAAGGCAGATGAAAAGGACCCTCGACTCTTCTTTGCGTCTGGCGGGTACAAGTTCGAGAATCATCAAGTTATTGACCACGCTGATCTGACGGAGCACAAGGGGATTGTGGGATTCATTAGAAGACAGAAGAAACAAATCATTCTAAATATATCTACATTTTTCTTGATTGGAGCTCTCTATTCATATGAGGTGTACGTCGTCAATTTTGTGGGTGAGTCCTAGGGCAGTGCAATACTATATCAAATGAAATACAGATACTAAGATACTTATTGAGGGTAAGGTAAGCACGATTTTTTGGACAATAAATGGAGATTTGAGGTTATAAAATATATGTGTAACTTTATGAAACTCAATATGTCCTGATCATTGTGGGATTTCAGATGCAAATATCATAAGATTTTATTCCTCAGCTACGTGTGATTTTCAATTCTACCTTCGATTATTTTAATTATTTAGCCCTGTCAAGTAAGAAAGTTTAGCAGAATATGACACCTAAGATGAAATAAATTTTAGACATATACATAACATAATGTCGCCATGACCCATATTAATTTCATGGTTGGATGTTATTTATTGATGTTGTTTTTTTTGTTTTTTTTTAGAGTAAAGCACAAAATCCATTCCAAAATGATATGTTATCATTAATTATGGCGGCCTAAGACATTCTCATATTAGTAAGAAACGGTTGAAAGAACGTGTTTTACTCTACCCACGAGCAACGTTTTTTAACACGGATTAAAGATAGACAGTTGAAATAGAAAAAATCTTAAATTCGTTCTATAAATTTTGATTGCCTGTAGATTTCGATCGATGTTTCCTGACTCCTATACAGCGTTATTCTGGTTAGAAGCACTAAGACTATTTATCCCTTTGTGATTCCTAATTTTAAAAGTTATCAACACAAAATGTGTCAACATGGATTAGATTATAAAGATTGTACAGTACGCGTCAAAATATACAGAACTGAAAGCACCGCATCTTGAACACGTGCGTGTGTTAGCACAGTTGGAACGTATAAGACTGGAAGTTGTTTTTAAAACAATGGACTGAAGCATGTATGGGGTGGGGGGTGATCTCTTAATTGAATTATATAAATTATATTGAGTTTTTTTCCTTTATCTTTAACATCACAGGAGAAGGCATTTTTAATGGTGACCCCAACGCAAAGGTAACTACCCAGGAGTACAAAGATTACCTGAAAGGTATTGAAGTGGGATCCAGTGGCATATTGATAGTCTATGTCATGTACATCATTGGAAGCCTCTGCCAGGAAATGCTGTTACGAAGAATGGGTATGTGACATTGCATTAGGCGTGTGGCTACTTGAAATAACTCCAGATTTTGAGATCCTTTGTCAACTTTTACCTCCCTTCACCATGTTATTTATTTTTGTTTACATTTATAATTTCTTATCGTGGCATTTCTATGAATCCGTCATAGGCACTCAGTGATCTCGCTGTCCATTCATTTTATCCACTCATTTTATCCAATAATGTTATCCATCCACTTATCCATTCATTTATCTATTAATTTTATCCATAAAGTGTATCCATTAATTTATCTATACATTTTATCCATTCATTTAGCCACTCATTTATCATTTCATCCATCATATGTTAATTGAACTGCTGTTATAAATTATACAATCAATCTATTTTATCTACCTTCCCCCACCCCCACACACGCCCCACACAGGCTGGAAGCTAGAGATGATCATCGCGTGCTCTGGTTTTGTTGCCGTCAACGTGGTGTGCGCCATCCTGTCCACCCTGTGGTCCTATTACATCACAGCCGCCTGGACTGGTCTCTACCGAGTTGTTGTAGTGACAGTGCCCTACATATTAGCCAACCAGTTTGCTCTGGAACAGGTGTGTTAAGTAATATTCCTTCAATATCCGAGGCCCACGCGATGGCTCTGCCACACAGCAGTATTGTGCTAGTCCAGTGGTCGGCAAACTCATTAGTCAAAAGAACTAAAAATCAGCAGCAGGATGATTTTTTAAAAATGAGAGCCACATTTCTTTTCGAGAACCTGCCAATAAACATGTTTTTTGGAGTCAAAACCGATTTGTAGTCGACTGGCCGAGCTGCAGTAAGGTCGCTAAATAGCCGCATGCGGCTCGAGAGCCACGATTTGCCGAACACTGTACTAGTCAACTTTTTTGGCTATTTTCCTTAGTATATTGCCGGCATTGATGAAAACACAAGGATGCAATAAAAAATATAATGACCTGCCAGGCATCTAAGCTTTCATTAGATCATCTATATCCCCCACCCCAAAGCCACCACCAACCATTCATTATCGTTTTCTTCCCCAGAGCGATGATCAAAACACTGGTGTGGCGATAGCTGTTGTGGCGTCTATGTTGCCGTGTGGGTTCACGGTGTGTTCTGCTATCATGGGACCACTGATTGACTTAACTGGGAACCCTGCCACGCCTGTATATTACACAGCTGTCAGTGCATTCCTTGGACTGATTACTATACTATTTTTAAAGTCCGAAAGTTAGGCCAGGGCGTCAGCCATAGTTGACTGTGATAATGTTCATGATATATTTTGTCTAAGTATACAAACGTTAAATGTAGTTTCTGGCACTAGCAGGGGCAGTGAAGTCCATGGTAGATCATGCACTATGCTAGAGTGCTGCGCCTTGTTACAACTTGGAAACTTTCAATTTTAAATACAGTAATTCCACAATGGGATCTCTTTGGATTACACATGATATAGTTACATACCTTATCACGATGTACTTACTCTAATAGTATAATTACAGCCTTTATACGACCTACTTCCTTTCATGATTCAATTGCATACCTTTTACATAAACTACTTACTCTTAAATGAAATTTATACCTTTAAACGACCTACTTCTTCTAATGATATCATTAGATACTTTAACACGACCTACTTACTATAATTATATACTAACATTCCTCTACACGACCTACTTACTCTAATATTACAATTGCACACCTTTACACGACCTACCTACTCTACTAATACAATTACATGCTTTTACATGACCTACTTACTCCAATGATATAATTACATGTCTCTACACAACCTACTTACTCTGAGGATATAATTACATACCTTTACACGACCTCCTTACTCTAATGATATAATGACATACCTAGAGGAGGTTGATCTGGACTTATTTCTTTTTATAAATAACGGGGTAAATAGAGATCTTCCATTGGATAGCGTCATGACTAGTGTCTTGCAAGTCATGTTTAAGTTACTGATTAGGTGTGATACAAAGTGTTGTTATCACAATTATTATGATATTTTGTATTTATGAAACAAGAGCTATTAAGATATTTTTTACTAGTCATACAGATAGTATTAACATATTTTTGTATTTGCATGAAAGAATGTATTATCATATTTTGTATTTGCATGAAAGAATTTATTAACATATTTTGAATTTACAGGAAAGAATGTATGATGGTATTTAGATATTTTTATTTGCCTTAGTATTAAGATAATGTTAATCTTTTTTTATAGAATATATAGCTGTATTTAGATACCTGGCAGATAGAAAGTAATATGAATAATGAGCAAACACCGTTCAGAATTCTGGCACTCGTTGCCTGCGTACCAGTACAAAAAGGATTGCTCAAGTTAAACTCCAATCGTTAATATTTTAGAGTTAAATTATTTTTCTGCTCTGTACATGCTGTTATATAACTTTTATTCATTGATACTGTAAGAAGTGATTCTAAAAATATAGTTCGTTTTTCATATTTCTTGCGACTAAAGATTTCTCAGCGTTTCAATTTTTATAGAAACATGAAATAATACGTTCCTTTACGAGCCCCCGATGTCAAATATTCGTTTGACCTAATTTCAAAACTATTGTTTTGGTTACTCTAATATTTGGTTGCCTTGTCTAGGAGGCTATGGTTCGCAGCATGTCATGCTATCGGATGTCTGGTCGGTACTAGAGTGCGAGGTTGAGTTGACTTATACGAAGTTCACACTCCAACGCCAAGTTAACAATATTTAAGTGTTTATTTGCAGTGCACATGTTCACAAATAGTATGCTCAGGCTGGAATATACATGAACACTAATAGTTTCTTCAGCTGACTAAATCCTGCTCAAAGGAGCTTCACTCGATACAAATATACCCAAAGGTCGATAAGACTCAAACTCTAGACATCCCTCACATCGTTCTCATTAATCTTTTGATAACTCACAGTATATATACTCTCTCATAGTAAAAGGCACAGATTTCAACCTTGCTACATGGACTTTGGCTGCGTGCAATTTAAGCAGCTCGATTAACCTAATTATTATACATCGAACCTCTTTTTAAACCAATGCCCGTCTTTGAAATATCACAAGAGTTCACAACAGCTCACTTGACCATATTTATTTAATAACTCAATACACACTTAACCTTATGATTCTATGACCTCGACACGTAAGACCAATCAAATAGTGGCTAGTATACAAATCAATGTCAAGGGTATGAGAATAACTGTTTAGTGTAGAGATTATATGTGTAGCTGTATCTATTGTGTGAGATAGTTGTGACGTATTTTGTGTAGAGGGAAATGCCATGTTGTTTTGTTGTTGTTATGGTGCATTGATGACCGTTGTAGGATATTCACAGCGTAGCTGTTTTGTGTGTTGAGGATTTCGGCTGTATATGTATAGTTAAGGAAGTACCTTCATTTGTTTAACGAATTGGATTTCTAGTACAATATATATTACCCCGACATGTTGTGATGATGTATAATAAACTTATAGCATGCTACAAGATATTCAGTGTCTGGTGCATTGGTATCAGTTGCACTAGTCCGTGTGACGAAGTGAGAGACAATAATATCCAACAAGTAAGCAGCTGACATCATTAAGGTCTACATTGACACACAAAACATTAAGGTCTACATTTGACACACAAAACATTAAGGTCTAAATTGACACACAAAACACACTTCCGTTATGATCCATGACCTTGACACGAAAGACAAATCAAATCGCGGCTAGTATACCAATCAATTGAAGGGTTGTGATGATATTTTTAATGAAAATATCTTTCTGGCAATATCAACTATATCTCCTCTAACACATAAACTAAACAGAAAGCAACGCCCTAGGCAAGTGGTCGGAAAATCGCGGCTCGCGAGCCACGTGCGGCTCCTCATGGACTCGAGTGCGGCTCGGCCAATCGGCCACAAAAGGCTTTGACTCCGAAAAGCATGTTTCTGAGAGGTTCCTGAAAAGAAATTTGGAGTTGTACCCGACGCTATCGGGAGTTCTACCAAAATTTGGAATTGTACCCGACGCTATCGGAAGTTCTACCAAAATTTGGAGTTGTACCCGACGCTATCGGAAGTTCTACCAAAATTTGGAGTTGTACCCGACGCTTTCGGAAGTTCTACCAAGCAACATATGTTGTTATATCTGGAGTTGAACCGAACACTATCTAGAGATGTACCGAGAATTATCTGGAGCTGTACCGATCCTTACCTGGTGTTGCACTGAACACTATCTAGCATTGCACAGATCACTTTCCTCAGTTGTACCGAGACTATCTGGAGTTATTCCGAGTACAATCTTGAATTAAATATACAAAAAAAAAACATTGTAGCCAACAATAACTTATTTTTTACGCCATAATAAAATATTGGATAAATGTTTGTATACTGACGCCTGACGTCAGTATATTTAGAAACGTTTCATTAAGCTTTTATTAATCATGAGTCAAAGATTGGATCTGGGCTAAATAAAGTGTTTAATACTGGGAATGTTGTGATAAACCCAATACTTCTGTTGTCAGCTGTACTCTGTCGATTTCCTGAACATATGTCATAGTTCTTAGTTTGAATAGATTAAATAAAGAGACCAAATGCAAAACCTGCAAAGTCACTTATTTAAAAAAATGATTTATCTATCTTGGCTGGTTAATTCAGTGTCAATCTAGAGTATTTTGTGTTTTTAATGAAAAAAAAGATATATGTAAGTCAAAAATTCACCATTTAAAAATATTTAAATGCTATATTCGCTATATAAATTAATTTATAAAAACTAATTTTTCTCCAAATCAAAGTAAAGTTACTTAGCAGGGTTTGCAAATCTACTCCTCAATTAGATCCAAACAGTTTGTGTAAATAAAACAATATATGCTCAGCTTTAATAAGCATCACACAGAATACACATGTAAACGTTCCGGCAAAAGCCTTCATCAGTACAAAAATGAATTTGCTAATATTAATTTGACATGAGATATATTTACACATATCCTACCTAAAAATGAATAAGAAAAAAATGAGAATTGCTTAAGTCCCTCCAAATATCAAAGCTCAGAAGAACAGAAATCAAGTGAGTGGAAGTGAAATTTGAAAACCAAACAGGAAAAAAGACTTAGCAGCTACGTAAGTTTGTGGATTAGGTGTTTATACCGTAATGAATCAACATCCTAATTGTGATTAATGTATTATCCATAAAAATTATATCCGGTGATTTAATTCTATACAATATAGCGGTAATTACAATGTTTAAAATTCCATTATGGTTAGAACTATTGAAATGTTTTAAAGGTTTTCTCTAAAACGGTCTCAAATGCGACGACGTGTCTCCCCTTCATATAATTTACCACACTTTTTACAAAGGATGGTGTAAATCATATTGCGACTTGTGCAAGTAATGTCATCTTTTATTCTGAATATTTCCAGAGGGAAAGTGATCTTATCAACTTCAATCACGTACGGACATGTGGTACAACGGCTACGGTTTCAAAGTTTGGTGTCTTTTTGTGCTTTAATAGCAGAGAGGTGGCTTCTAACAAGCATGTCCCTAAGGCTCTTGTCCCTCCTCAAATTGAAAAGAGGAGCTTTTTTTCTTTTTTAAAAATCTTCTTACTGACAGGCTCTGCTAAAAGAATGGACCAGTTTTTGAGAACCGGAAAACGTGCTATAAGGTTATGGGGATGAAAAGTTAATAAATTTAGACCTATCATCACTGTCAGCATGAGTTACTTAAAACAAATAACTTTAATTAATTCGAAAGATAGAAGCTTTTAAAATTTGTTCAGGATGAAGGCATTTTCCGAAACGTTTACATTGTATTCTGTACAATCATCATTAAAACTGAACATAAATTGTTTTATATACACAAATTATTTATGTCTTATTAATCTACTTAAAAGCTTCATAGCAGTCCAACATTCTTATTTCTAGTTGGACCGGGGCTCCGGTTGACAAGCCTGTGGTGTCTTGCCGATTACGAGTCGTCGGCCATCAGACACCCCCCCCCCCCAACGACGTAATCCGGGGAATAAGACAAACATTGCGTGTCCCGCGTAAGAAGACAAGGTGCATGCATGGTACCAGCCGTAATAACAAAAACACCTACAGGGTTGCCAGCTGTGACGTTTTACAGTTGGGAGTAAAGGCAGAGACAGGTTAGGGATAAGAGGCAATAGGCTAAGGGGGAAGCTTCTCGCCAATGATGCTAAATACGTTGCCCTGAGAAAGCTGCTCCTAGGCAACTGTTTCATCCCAACTACTTCGCAAACTAGTTGAGGGGAGGAAGCCCACCGTAGAGCCCTTCTTAAAAGGACGTCCGATGCTTCCCCGGGATGAGTGGAGGAAGATATTAGGACGTTAATGTATCATCCTGACTCCTTGGGGGAGACGGCTGCGGATGTTTTAAGCGCAGCGTCTTCGGTCGACCGGACGTCCCCGGGCTCCATCTGCAAATCCGATGGACCGCTTGCGGGTAGGGGCGGTCCAGTTCGGGGAGGTCCTGACGTGCCCCCGCACGTTCCAGCGTCAGGGAGACTTGGCGTCTGGGTTGTCTTGAGGTCCGTAGGGGAAGGGACTCAGAGCTCACGCTTGACGGCCCGCCGAGGCCATTTCCCGATGTAACATATTCATAGTTTTAAGTATGTCAGTTAAGCCTTGTTTAGGACGTGGTAGTCCGAGGTAAAAGGGAGATAATTAGCTAGAATCATCCGTTAAACTCATAAAGTGTAGATTTTTAAAATAATTATCTTATAGGATAAACTAACATTTCACAGTGTATCAATGCTGACAGAGCAAAAGTAATATTTCATGACACCAATGGGCAGTCAACAAATTATCTGTACCATAGTGTAGCATTATCAGAGAACCGTACTACCGCCACACATTAATAAAACAGTTATGTCCATGTCAAATCCTCTTTTTCTATGCACAATCCTATGTAACAAAGCGATATTACGAGGTATTAAAACAGACGTTACAGCAAAGTGACAGCATTTTAACATTTTATAGCGATCAGTTAGAGTCATAACGACTTCAACATTATCTCCTTGAAGTTGTTTAGCGTTCTATTAAAAGGGGTGATTCAGACTAATAAAATGTTCATCGTAAATGATTTAAAAATGTGGACAGCTGTGTTCTGGAATGTTCTAACAGTGCGGTTAATACATTCAAGGATAATACACAAAGGACTGCGTTCAAGCTGTTTGAAGGAAATAGTAGAACAAGTTATGTAGAAGCTTGAAATTCATAGGTAGGACAAGTATACTTGTTAAAGCGCGTTAAAGAAAGCACTTTGCTGACTGCGCTGAGCTGTACTATGTTAAAAATCTATAATAATGACTGTTTTATGGGCAAGGAGTCGGAGAAAAAAAGTATCGATCGTAGTTGGAGGCGTAAACGACTTAAAGAATCGGATCGCTGAAATTACGATAGATTCGTGAACATATAAGTAATTGTGTGAATAGATCTTGTGAATAGATCGAGCGAATAGATCGTGTGAATAGATCGTGTGAAGATCGTGTGAATAGATCGTGTGAATAGATCGTGTGAATAGATCGTGCGAATATCGTGTGAATAAATCAGGTGAATAAATTAGGTGAATAGATCTCGTGATTTGAGAGTTACAGTTGTGTCCATTCTAGATCACAGTTCCTAGGCTTGCTCTATTTTTTTTCTGAATCCATGTGCAATTAATCGGAGTCGCAGGCAAAAAACAACGCTTTATCTTCCTTCAGCCAGGACAACGACCAGAGACGAGATGAACAAAGGGATTTGTTTCCATGTCCCATAACGATAAAAAAGATCTTCTCCTGAACGCCATGCACGAGGCTGGAGTGGTTGTTGTGTCGTGCGCCTTACAATACAGACTTCGGTTAACACCCTGACTACGGCTGTTTGTTTTAGCGTGTTGTGGTGTAAATCTTTTAAGTTTTTCCCATCACGTAGTTAGTTTGTACCTATTGTTTCACGGGCTTTCATTATGAATTCACCCGAGTCCGACGATCATTTTAAACAGGATTCATTTTATGATGTGATCAAAAGTGGTTTGTTTTTTGTTTTTTTCAAAGCAAAAAAATGTAACTTTTTTAAGTTAAAAAAGAATGCGCAATGAGCCAGAGTAAAGAAGCCAGAGTAAAGAAGCGATGAATGCATTTTCTGAGAAGCTCCTTTCTTAATGTTGCAACGATTTTTGAGAGTTAAATTATTACTTACCTACATTAAAAAAGTATCTTATGTATTAATTAACATGAATTGGTTTCATTCTCTGCTTAAAACAAAGGGATTTGTTTTTCTTTTCTGTCTTTTTGAAGATTACAAAGTGCGCAAAGGAACAATATTCCTCCTAGTTTCATCTGATTTTTTGTTACAGAGATTTACCGTATATAGATACCTATATATCACACATTTCTTACCAAAAATTGCGATAAAAATAGGAATGCGACTTATCCACTCGAAATCAATTATCGCAGACTGGTTTTTGGGAGTCATTTAAACAAATATCGACGACTCATTTTCTACCTTGCTGTAGCTTAGGCCTCAGCAGAGAGCGAATGACGTTGTTTACTACTTTTTGCTTGCTTTTCAGTGTTGAAATTGTTATAAAATTATTTATTTTTTTGGTGATGGCGGTTTAACCAAACTTATATTAATAATGTTGACTTTAAACAATGGCAAAATTCCCCAAACTAACGGATCATTCGAAGTTACCAACTTGGACACGTCAATAAGTAAGAGTGCCACCTATCCATTGGTGCCATCTATCCAATGGTGCAACCTATCCAATAGTGCGAACCATCAGGTGTGATCTATTCAATGGTGTGACCTATCCAATAGTGCGAACCATCAGGTGTGATCTATCCAATGGTGTGACCTATTCAGTAGTGAGACCAATCCAATAGTGCGACTTATCCAAAATTGTGACCTACCTAATAGTCCCACCTATCCAATGATGCAACCTGTCCAATGTTGGTACCTATTTATTGGTGTGACCTATACATTGGTTGCGATCGATCCAATGGTGCGAACCATCCAAAGGTGCAACTTATCCAGTGATGTTTTAACTATCCAAATGGTGCGATCCATCCAACGGTGGGATCTATCCAATGGTGCGATCCATCGAATGGTGTGATCTATCCAATGGTGTGATCTATCCAATGCTGCGATCTATTCAATTGTGTGATCCATCAAATGGTGTTATCTATCCAATGGTGTGATCCATCCAATGGTGTGACATATTAAATCGTGGGATACATCCAATGGTGCGACCTATCTAATGGTGCGACCTATCAAATGGTGCGACCTATCAGATGGTGCGACCTATCAAATGGTGCGACCTATCAGATGGTGCGACCTATCAGATGGTGCGACCTATCAGATGGTGCGACCTATCAGATGGTGCGACCTATACGCTAGTATAAAGTTAGTGCGCTACATTAAACAAACTTTTAAGTTTTTAGATCTCTCTGCTTCTGTTCAAAGCAACTTAACGTAAATGATCATTTCAACGAAAGACACTTTATACATTGTTTGTAAAACATATCCTGGGATGCACAACTATTGTTCCTCAACCAATCCTAGATTTGTAAATATTAAATAAAATTATATTTTATAAATAATCTTTGACTGAAATATTTGTGTGACTTAACTCATTAAATTTAAATGTTTTTGGTATTTCCTAAAGCTATAGCTTAGTAAAAGCCCTAGTATCTTGAAAGATTTAAACTCTGCAATATATTTAAAGCTAACTCCAATTGTTTTCAAGGTTGAATATATTTCGGCTAGTCTATAGCTTGCCTGAAGTTACTTAAAAACTTTGTCTTTAATCGACTTAAACACGGACAAAAAACAATGTTCCAGAACTTCAACAAATCGTCGACAGACATCGTTTTCAAGATAGACAACGGTCTCAGCAATTGTATCTCTGATATCTTCCTGCTCGGCTTTGGTTTTTGTCTGGGATTCTTTGGATTGTTGGCCAACATTCTCAACATGGTGGTCTTCTTCAAACAGGTGAATAATCTTCTTGGTTGTATTGACACAAAGCGAAAGACAGAGCGTGCGCTGGCACGGGTTCTAAGAAGAGAGTCTTATAACAAAATATATTACAACAATAAAAAAACACTAAGGATCCCTTTCTACTTGAGATGTTCATTTTTCTTTAACCTTCCCATCATTAAATATATGGCATTGGTCTACGGTAGTGGTTCTCAATCTCTTTTGACTCGGCAAACACAAGGCGTTTTTAGCGTCAACTGTGGTGCTTAGTCTACTAAGGCGTAAGCCGTTAGGCCGGTACGAAATAAGGAGTTTAAAAGACAGTGGTATTAATTTTGTTTTTCATTTAATCTTAAAAAACAGTGTCTCGTTTTTTTATTTATTTCCTTTGGATCTAGCTAAAGCAGAGGTGTTAAATGTAGGGGGAACTAGCTACCAGGGTTCGGGGGCATTTTTGGAGACGGGCGCTGAAAGAATTTTTTTTTTATTTTAGAAAAAGCTGGGATTGTCAAACCGGGGGTAGGGGTGGGAGGCTGGATATTAATTGCATATTTTCAAGACATTATTTTTGTTTTTCATCGGCAGTATACAACAATGAGACGCTTAAAAGACTAAACACATTAATTATTTCTACACATAACGTAGAAAAAATGCAATTCTATGATATGTCTTCCAAACTTACGTACAGCGGATTGTATCACTACATGAAATTAGCTAGACGCTGTCATCTCACACGATGAAAACATGGAGTTGTTTTGTTTTTTTTACATTTGTTGCTCATTCAAAAGATTTTTTTTTAAAATCCTGAACCATTTATTTACTGTTGCAGACGAGAATGCAACGAGCATTAAAAAAATAATATATCCCCCTTACTTTGGGAAAAATTATAACTTGATTCAAGCATTATAACGGGCTGTCTCGAGTTTTACTAAATTCCTAGCCCGTCAGAATCAGTATAGAATAACGAGACACAGGTGTCTGATGTTTTGTATAGACAATTCGGATTTAAGAGATATTAAGATCTAGTCTAATATTTTATTTTCATTGGGTGAAAAAATTAATAATGTTTTTATGATTAGCGCTGACCGGAAGAAAGTTTGAGAGCCACTCGGCTAGAGCTTCATTGAAACGACGTGCGTACTTGATATGATTAGGAAAAACTCAAAGAACAAATGAATTAATTACATAATGTTATTTATTTCCATTATTTCATTTAAAAATTATAATGAACACAAGTCTTAACAGTAACAAAAAAAATCAGTTTATAGTTTTAAATAATCAAACATCACTTTATCCATATACATTTATACCAAACATATACACATAAAAATATAGCAACAGAGGAATGAATAATTGATATTAAAACTGTCCAATCCAGAATATTTGTTCGTTTCTTGTCACAAATTAAACAATACGTTGCGCTGTAAGCCCCCCCCCTCCCCCACACACACCCAAATCCCCCACACCCGCTCATAGGCTCGACACACATATTTAAATACATTTGAGATTTCTTCTAAATCCTTTACTCCAAGTTCTATGAGTATTTCTTAGAAAGATGTTCCTTGTTTTCTTTGTCCAGGGCTTCTCGGAAACCATCAACATTAGTTTCTTCACCCTGGCGATCGCCGATGGCGGCTGTTCGGCGGCTACTCTGTGGCGCTCCGTCTGCTTCAATCGGACAATGCAAGTCGGGCTTTTAATGAATCTTGACTTCTTCTACCTTACAACAAGTAAGAAGTATAAATTCACCTCAGTTGTGTGACTTAGTTGTTATGACTAAGTTGTTATGACTTACTCGTTGTGAGTCAGTTGTTATGACATATTGATTATGACTTAGTTGTTATCAGTGGCGTCTTAAGGCATGGGCCCAGTGGGCACTGGCCCAGGGCCCCGCGCTTTTAGGGGCCCCACGTTTCTAGGCGACTCACTCTTATAGAGACATCATGATTTATATATTTTTAATGAATATTGAAAAAAAAAAAAAAACAATTTAATTTGATTTAAAATTCCCAATTTCCCAATTTTAGCCCACGATAAACATCAGCACATTCCAAAAATATTATTATAAATGCGAATCAAAGTTGGTCAGTTTTAAAACTTTTAAACAGGAATAACTCTCGACAACAAGTTTACATTTCCCAGATATGAATCGAAATAAAAATAAGGTACGAATTTATGTTTACAATCATGTTAGGAAAAGATGTTGGCCCAGGGCGGTGATAACCCTAGCTACGCCACTGCACAGTAGTGAAATATGTGGAGAAAAGTCTATTCTAGCACCATTAAAAGTACTACTGAAGTTAATAAGAATTTTATAAAGGAATTTGTAGGTCATCGATGAATAATTCTTTTTAAAAGTAAATTTATTTTTAAAATAATAAAAAAAGAAAATTATCATCTCTAATCTGAAAAGTATATTGTGTTCTGTGTCTGAAAAACAAATTTAGAAAATAAATAGAACCCAAACGTCACTGTAGATCTGAGCTGAAGGCAGAAATATATAGGTGTGTAGGTATAATAATCATTTGCAGTCACTGTTAAAATCTGAAAGTCATGTTCATCTTACATTACACAGTATAGCTCAAACACAGAGATCGATTTGATTAATTGCACCATATAAATCATTTCCCAATAATCGTTTTTATTGCAGGGCACTTGTGAGTTGGAAAGGGCAGACAAATACTTTATTAAAAATAAGTTATATGCTTCTAGGTGTATAACCGTTTAAGCGGAAATGAAATGTGGTTATAGGAGTGGAGCACAGAAGAGACTAAGAGCTGCAGAGGTGACAAGGAAAAGGTTAAACTTGCAAAATTAACATCTTGATTAAATCCAAGCGCAATAAAAGTTACTAGTTCTGCTCCTCAAAATACAGTAGCGTCATCTACATCCACTATTGTATCCAGCAATCCAGTTCCAGACATACCATTACCTATTTCACCTACTGGGGGAATTGTAAAAGATGAAACACACAAAGCTGTGTCAGAAAACGAGAGTGTGATTCACGGCACAGATCCCGGCTTATGGAATATTAAGAATACTTGTACAGTGGAGTATCGTACTGGATTCGCAGTGGGCCAGCATTATGTCAGTATCATGACTGCAACCTTTCAAACTGAGGCAGGGTTAACCCTCATGCTGGACACTGCCTCAACTAGTTGGCTTTAAAGCAACAGTGTTGTCTACAAGTTGGAAAATTCTTTGACTTTGTTCAGCGCCTATATACCTTTTATTAGCTTCTACACATCGCTTGAATGTTCTGGTGTCTTCCTTTTAAATAATCCCTCGTTGTCGTAAAGCGTCTGTCTGACACAAGATGGTCAGCACATTTTGATGCCGTCCATACTCTGCATAAAGGTTTCAAAAAAATAAAAATAAAGATGCGCTGGATACTATATCAACTGACACTGATCAGAAAGTGAGTCCGAGGCGTGAGGCAGAAGGACTAAGCTGACACTGATCAGGAAGTGAGTACGAGGCGTGAGGCAGAAGGACTAAGCTGACACTGATCAGGAAGTGAGTACGAGGCGTGAGGCAGAAGGACTAAGTAAGAAAATGGAGAACCTGGAAACGATCTTTCGGACAATTCTTTTGAACAACATTCTGGAAAGAGTTATTAAAACAAGTAAGGTCATGCAGGCAAAAATTGCTGACATACATGTAGCCATAAAACTTCTTGAATATCTGAAATCCTATCTTCAAGAAATTAGAGAAACGTTTAGTAACTATTAATGTAAGGCCAAGAGCATGTGTCCAGAATTGGAGTATATATAATGGTAAGAAACGGAAACGAAATTGAAGTGTCCGTCTAAGGAGATATGATGGGCCAGAAGAAGTGACAGATCTATGTCTAAGGAGATATGATGGACCAGAAGAAGTTACATTTATATGTCTAAAGAGATATGATGGACCAGAAGAAGTGACAAATCTATGTCTAAGGAGATATGATGGACCAGAAGAAGTGACAGATCTATGACTAAGTAGATATGATGGACCAGAAGAAGTGACAGATCTATGTCTAAGGAGATATGATGGACCAGAAGAAGTGACAGATCTATGTCTAAGGAGATATGATGGACCAGAAAAAGTGACAGATCTATGTCTAAGGAGATATGATGGACCAGAAGAAGTGACAGATCTATGTCTAAGAAGATATGATGGACCAGACGAAGTGACAGATCTATGTCTAAGAAGATATGATGGACCAGAAGAAGTGACAGATCTATGTCTAAGGAGATATGATGGACCAGAACAAGTGACAGATCTATGTCTAAGGAGATATGATGGACCAGAAGAAGTGACAGATCTATGTCTAAGGAGATCTGATGGACCAGAACAAGTGACAGATATATGTCTAAGGAGATATGATGGACAAGAACAAGTGACAGATCGATCTAAATATGATACAAGTGAAAAGTTCAAGATCAAAACTTTTCTCCCCATTTTGGACTCCCTGAACTCTGACCTTACACAACATAGAGACTTCCTGAACTCTGACCTGACACAACATACAGACTCCCTGAACTCTGACCTGACACAATGTAAACAAGCTTATTTTTGGATTGAAAATTTACAAAATTAATAACAATTGATTCCGATGAGCTAAATAAAAAGTGGGAAGATTTAGCTAGTATATTTCATAAAGATCTTAAAAAGGATGACCTATTAAATGAATGGAAGGATTTCAAGAACGACCTCGTTCTTGATGAAAATTGTGACACTGTTGCTGCTTTGTATGAACAAATAATTACAGACAACTTGAAATCTGTATTTCCTAATTTTGAAATTGCACAGAGAGTTAATGTCCATGATGATTACACACTGTACAGGGGAACGTTCATGATAACACACTGTACAGGGGAACGTTCATGATAACACACTGTACAGGGGAACGTTCATGATAACACACTGTACAGGGGAACGTTCATTTTCAACATTAAAGCTCATAAAATATCAGCTTCGTAGTACAATGGGACAAAAACGTTTGAACTGGCTTTCACTTCTGTGCATGGAAATTGACATCCTTAAGACCATCGACGATAAACCAATACCGGTAATAAAACAATTCTCTTCAAAAAAATTACGCAAACGATTATGTTGATTTATATTAAATAAATTATTCTATCCATCAGTAAATTATGATATTTTATCATCATCTGTGATTATTTATCGTTTATTTCTGATAAAGTTTTATAAATATTATTTTTCCTTTCAATGGTTTTTTTTTTATCAATAAATTGAATTCATCGAAGTTTCACTTAATTGAATGTTTATTTTAATTTTAAATTTTTATTCCTCTTGGTGAGTTGGTGGGAAGCAGCAACTGTTTGCCCCCCCCCCCTGTTACAGCATGGGGTGAGTGCCCCCTTCGCCCCCTCTCGTGGCCCAGTTATGTTTTGATGCTAGGGCGCCCCAGTGCTTTGCTATGCCCAGGGCCTCCTATGTTGTTAAGACATGCTCTCACTGGCATGCCCTCACTGACATGCTCTCACTGACATACCCTCACTGACATGTTCTCACTGGCATGCCCTCACTGACATGCTGTCACTGACATGCTCTCACTGACATACCCTCACTGACATGCTCCCACTGACATACCCTCACTGACATGTTCTCACTGACATGCTCTCAATGACAGGCTCTCACTGACATACCCTCACTGACATGCTCTCATTGCATGCCCTCACTGACATGCTCTCACTGACATACCCTCACTGACATGTTCTCACTGACATACCCTCACTGACATGTTCTCACTGACATACCCTCACTGACATGTTCTCACTGACATACCCTCACTGACATGTTCTCACTGACATACCCTCACTGACATGTGCTCACTGACATGCTCTCACTGACATGCCCTCACTGACATGTGCTCACTGACATGTTCTCACTGGCATGCTCTCACTGACATGCTCTCACTGGCATGCCCTTACTGACATGATCTCACTGACATGTTCTCACTGACATACCCTCACTGACATGTTCTCACTGACATACCCTCACTGACATGCTCTCATTGAATTCTGAACACTTTTAATTCTTCAAAAATATCTTTAATGGGATCGTTTCTACTACGATTATAATTATTTATATTTTTTCTTTATCTAGACTAGAATATAAGAAGACAAAAAAGACTGTATTTTGTATAAAGAAAACTATTGCTTTATGTGATGACGCACAGACTTACACAAAACTTCTTTAGCCAGAGTAGAAATAGATCACCTTCAGAGATTATTTTCAGGAAAGAGGAGGGGGGGGGGAGACCAAAACTTTGTCGGCTTGTTGTTTTTTACTAGAGGCGCCACTGTACATTAGAATTTA
The DNA here is from genome assembly GCA_964017045.1 of Omphiscola glabra. Taxonomy (NCBI): domain Eukaryota; kingdom Metazoa; phylum Mollusca; class Gastropoda; family Lymnaeidae; genus Omphiscola; species Omphiscola glabra. The sequence continues at coordinate 7,506,289 of OZ024796.1, forward strand.
AATAAAATCTGCAAATTCAAGGAAGGGGGCCTGCCCTACCCAAACGACTTAGCTGCTGTTAACTTTTTATTTCGCTATTTATTTTTTTTTACTTTCAGTAATAATTTAATTATATATCTTTTTTTTTTTTTTTTACAGTTGTTTCGCGTACTTTGTTCGTCAGATTTGGATGCTGGATAAAGACGTTTATCTCTCTTGAGAGATGTCTGTGTATCGTCATGCCTTTAAAGATCAAACACTTTGTCACCCCTTTCAAAACAGGGGTCATCATGGTGATCATATTCGTCATCGTTGCCCTCGGGATGTTCCCGTTTGCCATCATTTTACCCAAGCACTACAAATATCTCAAGACCACTGTTTTCGCTCGTGCGTTCAAAGCCGAAGACCGACAGCTAGAACAGATTGCGTCCGCCTGCAGCCTGTTCATTCAGTTTACTCCGTTAATCTTAGAGACTGTGAGCACCCTCATGATGATCCGTTCCCTAAAGGTGATATCCAAATGGCGAAAAGAAACACTTCCGAATTTAAGTGTCCAAAATGTATTGTCGTCACGAAACAAAAAGTTAATAAAACTGGTCACGTTGATGTGTGCCATATTTATTGCTTGCAGCATACCCACCAGCATCAACTCCATCGCTTGGACTGCTCTCTCGAAATCCTTCGTCATAGAAGACAGATATTATGACGTGTTTAAGATCACGTTCTCTCTGACCACAACAATGGACGTCTTCAACAGCGCAATCAGTATTTTCATCTACTACACCATGAGTGCAAAGTTCAAAGAAGATTTGACTGAGGTTATACTCAGAATTAAACAGAGCTGTTTTTAAACATTCGTTAGATTTTTTTTTAAAAAAGGAATGTAAAATAGAACTTGTAGCACAACAATTTGCAAATACGAATTGTCAGAACAGTTTAGTAAAAAATATTTACAAATATTAATTGTTAAAACATTGCTGAATGTTCAAAAATAACGTTGACAACAAATGAGCGGGTCATCCCAGTGTTTATTTCAGATTGAAGCTTGAGGCCCTCAAGCGAGTGTTTATTTCAGATTGAATTCCGACCCCCCCCCTTTTTTTTCAAGCCAGTGTTTATTTCAGATTGAATTCCGACCCACCCCCCTTTTTTTTCAAGCCAGTGTTTATTTCAGATTGCATTCCGACCCCCCCCCCCCTTTTTTCAAGCAAGTGTTTATTTCAGATTGAATTCCGAACCCCCCCCCCCCCACCCTTTTTCAAGCCAGGTTTTATTTCCGATTGAATTCCGAACCCCCCCCCCCCCCCTTTTCAAGCCAGTGTTTATTTCAGATTGAATTCCGCCCCCCAAAACAGCGACCCTTTCACGGGGGGGGGGGGGGGGGCACCGTACCCACCTTCCGGAGAAACAGTGTGTGACATTAAATCTAGACTGTCATTTATAAGAACATGAACAGTTGTATCATTATTGTAACAATTTTTTAAAGTGTGATAAATGAAGTATCGTTACACTAGATTTATTTGATGGAACATTTTTAAGCCAAATCTGAATGCAATTAAAATATACAAAGTTCCGCCCCTGATGATAATCCGCTCTTAAACTACCCGGTGTCCATGTACAGCGGTATTTTTATTTATTTATTCTTTGCAGTCAGTATTTCTTTCAGACATATATCCTGGAGCAAAGTCTACTGCCCCCCACCTTCCGGAGCAAGTCAATCTCCCCCACTTCCCGGAGCAGGTCTACCTCCTCCTACACCCGGAGCAAGTCTACTGCCCCCAACTCCGGAGCAAGTCTACCTCCCCCTACTCCCGGAGCAAGTCTACTGCCCCCACTTTCCGGAGCAGGCCTACCTCCTCCTACTCCCGGAACACGTCTACTGCTCCCAACTCCGGAGCAAGTCTACCTCCCCCTACTCCCGGAGCAAGTCTACTGCCCCCACTTCCGTGAGCAGGTCTACCTCCTCCTACTCCCAGAGCAAGTCTACTTCCCCCACCTCCCAGAGCAGGTCTACCTCCTCCTACTCCCGGAGCAATTCTACTTCCCCCACCTTCCGGAGCAAGTCTACTGCCCCCACCTCCCGGAGCAAGTCTACCTCCCCTACTCCCGGAGCAAATCTACTGCCCCTAACACCGGAGCAAGTCAACCTCCCCTTACTTCCGGAGCAAGTCTACCTCCCCCTATTCCCGGAGCAAGTCTACCTTCCCCTACTCCCGGAGCAAGTCTACTGCCCCTACTCCCGGAGAAAAGTGTTCAAAATGAAAGCAAGAATATAATTTTAAAAAAAAACACATGGTGTAAGTACGGTAAGCTGCATATGTGGTTATATTGGGCTAAATATGTGGGGGTATGTGTTGGTTCTGTAGGGGTGTATGTGTAGGTACGTTGGGTTAAGTGTGTGTATCTGTGTGTGTGTGTGTGTGTCGGTAGGGTAGGGTGTATGTGTAGGTACGTTGGTTTATATGTGCGTGTGTGAGTCAATCGGCGTATCGTATCGTCTAAGAGGCTGGTCTGCTCAAGGCAACAAAAAAGGTCTTGACAATTCTTAGAACAACAAAGTTTTATTTGACACAATGCTCCTCAAAAGACGGTGTCTCACGACAGTAGACACCATACAAGATTCTGTGCCTTTGAAGACAGTGTCTCTAGACCAGTGGTTCTTAACCTTCCAGTGGTCGCGACATTTTAATACAGTTCATCGTGTTGTGGCGACCCCCACCCACAGAATTATTTTCGATTATACTTATTATAGAGCATATGTGTTTTCAGGTGGTCTTAGGCGACTCATGGGAAAGGAGGTTGAGAACCGCTACTCTAGACATTAGGCATATTTCAAGACACCCCGCCTCTAAAGACAGTGTCTTTAGAAAGTAAGCTTCACAAAAGACACTGCGCCTCTGAAGATAGTGTCTCTAGATTGTAGGCATAATACGAGACACCCGCCTTTGAAGACAGTGTCTCTGGGCAATAGGCATCATACAAGACAATCCGCATCTGAAGACAGGTTATCTAGACATTAGGCCTCTTATAAGAACTCCGCCTCTGAACATAGTGTCTTTAGATAGTAGCCATCATGCAAAGACTCCGTTTCTGAAGACAGTGTCTCTAGACTACTGACAGTAGGCATCATACAAGGACTCCGCTTCTAAGGACAGTGTCTATAGATAGTAGGTATACAAGATCAACAAGACCAAGTTAAGTATAGTTTCTTGTATTGTTATCCATCGATTATATTGGTGTTTTTTACGATGAAATATAACCTTTAAATGATGTTTCAGTCCCATCGTATAAACATGAAGTCAGAGTTCATTTTAATTCAGTAAGCTCACCTGTCAATAATAAATTCAAGGGCGAGCACTTACGTTAAAAAAATCTAGTAAACACTTGTTAAAACAGTCCTTGTTTTCTCCCTTGCATCTTTCCCCTTATAAATAAAGCTCTTGAATCTCACTTAGTTAATTGCTCTGCATAGTAATGTACTTTCACTTTTTACATCAGCAAAGTTATGTAGATAAATTTCATACTTGTTGATAATGTATAAAATTACTCAGTAAATGTATGTATTGAAGAAAGATATTTTATGTAAAGATTGAGAGTAGTTGTCAATTTCTTAGAAAGCCAGTTGCCATGCGATACGTTGTAAGACTTAGTACGAACTCAATGTGCTTTTCTTTTTTTCGAATGCGGTGTCAGCGTTAACAAGACGATTATAATAGATAAAGTTAACCCCCTAACCTCCATAATAACGAAATATAACGAAATTTTTGATATAAGAGAGTTGTGGCGTTGCACGAAAAATTGTGTATATTCATTAATCATACTTTTATATACCAAATTGATCAGGTTTTGGCCTAGATAAACTCTATATGAAACATTTATCACTAGGACCGTTCAAAGTATATGATCAGGTTTTGGCCTAGATAAACTCTATATGAAACATTTATCACTAGGACCGTTCAAAGTATATGATCAGGTTTTATGCTTCATTTTATAATGAAAAGTAAAATCTGCAAAAGTGTGTGTGTGTTGGGTGCAGGGAAGAGTGGGGAAAGGCACAGAAGAGTAGTCTCTCTTGTTTTCTTTTAGCAAGTTCAAATGGAACTCGTTTTTAACTTCCTATTCTAGGAATCGACGGTTACACACATTGTTCTTTGTTGAAAACTGGTATTGTTCCATCAGCTTTTAAAGAGGCGGTTGTAACTCCACTGTTAAAGAAAGCAAACCTCGACCCAAATGTGTTTGAAAATTATCGCCCCGTCTCTTATCCATCATTTGTATCAAAATCTTAGAGAACTTCATTGTCAAGGGTATGAGAATCACTGTTGTTATGTGTAGATCACTTTTGTTATGTTTGGTTTGGAAGAGATGTTAGTTATAGAGTATATTTGTAGATATTAAGTACTACATCTCGTCATTGGGGGCCCGTCCGAACTCATCTGAAGCTGTGAAGTACCATCATCGTCCGAACTCGTCCGAGGATTTGTGAAGTATCCTGGCCCATCTGTCCGAAGCTGTGTGAAGTATCCTGGTGTCCAAATCAATTAATTTTTTTTTTCAGCCATATACTGGCTAATTAGGATGGTACCAACCATACGACTAATTTACTGGCCCCCAGTGTGGCATCCTTTTGTTTTGCCAGCAGCTCGCCTTAAACATCTCATCTCGCATGTGATTATTTTTCTCTTGAGATTTTTTTTCAGAGCCCAGGTTTGACACCGTAACACTACTGTGTGATTATCGGATGTTAGTATGAAAATCGAGACATACATCTATAATTATTTTGTCTTGTATTTAAGAAGCTTTTGATAAATGTACAATATTTAACTAGATTAAAAATTGGAATCTAATATGGACTGAATTTGTTGCTCGTGTAACAAATGTTGCCATTGAGATTGCCGATACTGTTTCTCCCCTCCCAACACACATTGTATATTGAGGGGGGTATTAACAAAATAATAACAGGAACACTAGTTCTGAACCCTAGGTCGGTAAACCCTTAGATTGGTAAACCCCTAGGTCTGTAAAATTATGTCAGTAAATCCTTATGTCGATAAACCCTAAGTACTCCAAGGCACTCCCCATGCATACCACTTAACTATGGGATAATTCTAATAATTTTAACCCCCCCCCCCCCCCCACACACACACACAAACACGCATCTACTTTATAATGAAAAGAAGTTTATCAAAGATAGTACAACTTTTATGTCCGTTTATTAAAAGAACATGGTTGCATCAAACAGCGAATCTTTGCCCGAGTATGTATTCGGACATTTTGTTATCATGTCTAAAGCCTTATCAACATACATGTCAATGTAAGGACCTATAAAAAATTACCAATCAAGATTAAAAATGTTCTTCCCTCAAAAGCAAGATTTATAATAACTCTTGTAAATATTGAGTTTGGGAAAGACAACCGTTTCAGTTAATACTCAAGTTGGATTCAAAGAAGAAATCTTTTAGAAGATGTCTTATTTAATAAAATGATGTTCATCAACGCAGAACTCTTGTGGTTTATCAATTAAATAAAATAGTATCCTCATTGAACACGGGTCATTTTAATTATTCCTAAGATTAGGGGGGGGGGGCGCTATACAAATCATTTAGATAAATATTCAAGATTACATTTTGAAATGTATCCCATTGAAATGTGAAGGCATTTGCAATTTTAATTGACAAACGGTCCTTTCTTTAGCCTTAATGAGTACACTTTTTAAAAAAATAAATAAGACATCATTTAAGAGTTAGATTTATCTTCAAATAGTGACCTTTGCTTTGTCCAGCTTGTGTATTAACTAAATCAGGATAGGCCCGAACTTCAGTGTCTACAACAGGTATTAGCAATCTGGTTTTTTTATAAGAAAAAGTTTTAATTTCTACCTCAGCCAGGTGTTTTTCACACAGACAAAATTTACGTGTACACCGATAAAGCTTTAGATATTGTTACCCCCCCCCCCTCTTTTATTATTGTTCCCCCGCACCGATATTGTCCCCCCACCCCAGCCCCCCACAGAATATAAGCACGAGCAAAGCCGGGTAAATTTGCTAGTTCATAAGTTTTGAGGGACTTCGTTCAAGACATGTAAAGTAAATTAACAGTTGAACAAGATATGATTAGGCTTGAAAAAAAGACAGGACAGTTGGAAGGGTGTTTCGGCTAAATGCCTTCTCCAGCAGTCAAGACGAAACACACACACACACACACAAACAGCAAACCCTTAGAAAGTTTAAAGCTATATGTTCGAAAGGGTGAATGTAGTTACATCAGCCTATAATTATAGACGAAAAACAAACATTGAACAGCGTCCAAGTTCATAGTGGGGCTTCACTTTAAAATTAACTTTTTTCAAAATGGAATTTATTTCCTTGGTCATGATATAGTCGTTGTTTAGGATTAGGCATCTTTGAGGGCCTTACTAAGCCATATAGCTGTGTCCTCAAGGGCCTATTCATCTGGTTCAGAGACACGTCTTGATTGACCCTATTAATTTCAAGATAAGACACGTTTTGCCTACCCTGTTTACAGGAAACTTCTTATTTCCTACCATAGGCAATAACTGATTCCCAGGACAACATAATAATTTGAAATCATCAGAATTAAATAATTTACGTAATGTAGAAAATGGCCAGAAATTGTGAATCTGTTAGGAATAAAAAGAAAAACTGTCTACATAAGTATAAGGTGTGTCAGAAATTACCAGTAAAATATGTTAAATTGGTTACACTTTACCTTACATAGTACGACAAAAATTGATGTTTCTTAAACTTACAAAATTACAACACGCTCTGCAACACTTTATGGAGATAAACTCCCTTTGTTTTTCCTGCCATTAGGTTATCTCCCGTGTACACTTCAATCCTAACAAATTATCTCACTTGAATCTCCACCATTAAATCTGTGTATTTTGTAAAAGTGAGTGGATGGGGGTAGGAGGGGAGCGTAAAAAAGAAATTTGAGAATGCAAGTAGTTAATGGCTTAGCCGGAATAATTAAAACATGTACATAACAGCATTCATAATAAACATGTGTACATGACAGTCTTCATACCAAACATATGTATATATGTCATCGATTTGCATTTGTTTCTACATACATATCTGAATATTTAAAATCTAAATCTATGGTGGATACATTTATTGGTGTAGTCTTACGAACATTGCGTAGTCAGGCGGATTTGCGCCCAGGTTAAAGCCTATGGGCTAAACCCCCATATGTATTCATGGTTCAAGCCTAGGGGCTAAAACCCCCAATATGTATTCATGGTTCAAGCCTAGGGGCTAGAGCCCCCATATGGACTCATGGTTCAGCCTACTGGCTATGGACCCATTATGGACTCAAGGTTCAAGCCTATGGGCTACAGCCCCCATATGGACTCAAGATTTAAGCCTAGGGGCTAGAGCCCCCATATGAAGTTACGGCCTAAAAGAAACCGGATACAGTGTTTTTATTTCGATCATAATAGCGAAATGAAAGAGAACATATTTTGTTTGGTTTCGTCATCGAAACCCCGAAAAAAATGGGTTTGATCAGGCCTCATGGGGCCTCACTAGACCTAGGCCCTGGCCCTATTGAGCTCATCTGCAACATTGAAGCAATTCATTACGAAATGTTATAGCCTTAAAACGCAATTATACAAATGTAACAAAAACTGTATTATTCCTTTGAATGTTAAACTCATCTTTAAACTCTATGAAACTCACCTTTTCACTCTATTAATCTCAGCTTTTTACTCTATTAAACTCACCTTTTCCCTCTATGAAACTCACCTTTTCACTCTATTAAACTCACCTTTTCACTCTATGAAACTCACCTTTTCACTCTATTAATCTCAACTTTTTACTCTATTAAACTCTTCTTTAAACTCTATGAAACTCACATTTTCACTCTTTGAAACTCACCTTTTCACTCTTTTAAACTCACCTTTTCACTCTATGAAACTCAGCTTTTTACTCTATTAAACTCACCTTTTCACTCTATGAAACTCAGCTTTTCACTCTATTAATCTCAGCTTTTTACTCTATTAATCTCAGCTTTTACTCTATATAAACACATATGAAACACAAACACACACACGGATACACGTATATAAATTCATATTAAATAGACACAGATACACCAATAGACACAAACACAGGCCCACACTAAATACACACAGATACATGCACATATACAGACAGAGATTACCCATAAACGAACAGACGCCCAAACAAGCACACACATGGATGAAGACACATACATACACACATAGATACAGTTTCATGCATATGTAGAAGCACACACCAAGATCCACACCAACTTACAAAATATGTACACACCAATATACATACTAATGTCAACACCACTGTACACACCAATATACATACTTATGTCAACACCACTGTACACACCAATGCACACACCAATAGTCACACAAATATACACACCTATATGCACACCAATATACACACCAATGTAACATCAATGTACACACCATTGTACACATCTATGTAAACACCAGTGTACACACCAATGTACACACCAATGTACACCTCCATGTACACACCAATATACACATTAATGTGCATACCAATGTATACACTAAGTTTTACGAAAAGAAAATATGAAAACGTGCCTTAGAGAGCTTGTGGGAGTCAAAGTTTTGGAATCATTATGTTCATAAATTACGGAGTCACAATTACCATATTAGCTATGTGTGTGTTTGTCTCTATCGGTTTTCGCTTTTGGGGTTTTATTTTTTTAATTTTTTGGTCATTTTTCTAAGATTATTCCTAATATTATCCTCAAAGTACATTATCCTTGCCTCGTGATTAATGCCAGGTCAGGTTCTTTGAATCTGAGACACTGGTTTGTGTGACTCGCTAGGCCCTGTGAAAATTTTTTTTACGATTCATATATCTACTTTTCGTTCTCTGAGGTTCCCATCTACCCACAAAAAAAATTTGTTGACGCCAAAAACGAGATAAGCTTTTAACTAGATAAAATGGGGGAAGGCTAATTATAAGGCTACAGAGATAATTCAGCCACATTTCCGGATGGGTCTCGCTCGTTTCCCCATCCACTAATGGCCATGTAAGAAAATCTAACCATATAAATAACAGACCCAAGCAGTGGATCCTATTGGTTAGGTGTACATGCCCAGTACATGGTTAAATGTACAGTTTGTGCAGTGATGATACACCCCAGACAGCAAGGGATAACTAAATTTTCACGGAGTATATAATTGCATGTTTTAGGCTTGTATACTGGCACGAGGTATTTCACGTAATGGAATAACAGAAGATTCACGTTAGAGAATAACAAAATATTCACGTCAGAGACTAACAGAAGATTCACGTCAGAGACTAACAGAAGATTCACGTCAGAGACTAACAGAAGATCCACGTCAGAGAATAACAAAATATTCACGTCAGAGACTAACAGAAGATTCACGTCAGAGACTAACAGAATATTCACGTCAGAGACTAACAGAATATTCACGTCAGAGACTAACAGAATATTCACGTCAGAGAATAACAAAATATTCACGTCAGAGACTAACAGAATATTCACGTCAGAGACTAACATAATATTCACGTCAGAGACTAACAGAATATTCACGTCAGAGACTAACAGAATATTCACGTCAGAGACTAACAGAAGATTCACGTCAGAGACTAACAGAAGATTCACGTCAGAGACTAACAGAAGATTCACGTCAGAGACTAACAGAAGATTCACGTCAGAGACTAACAGAAGATTCACGTCAGAGACTAACAGAATATTCACGTCAGAGACTAACAGAATATTCACGTCAGAGACTAACAGAAGATTCACGTCAGAGACTAACAGAATATTCACGTCAGAGACTAACAGAATATTCACGTCAGAGATTAACAGAAGATTCACGTCAGAGACTAACAGAATATTCACGTCAGAGACTAACAGAAGATTCACGTCAGAGACTAACAGAAGATTCACGTCAGAGACTAACAGAAGATCCACGTCAGAGACTAACAGAAGATCCACGTCAGAGACTAACAGAAGATCCACGTCAGAGACTAACAGAAGATCCACGTCAGAGACTAACAGAAGATTCACGTCAGAGACTAACAGAAGATCCACGTCAGAGACTAACAGAAGATTCACGTCAGAGACTAACAGAAGATCCACGTCAGAGACTAACAGAAGATTCACGTCAGAGACTAACAGAAGATCCACGTCAGAGACTAACAGAAGATTCACGTCAGAGACTAACAGAAGATCCACGTCAGAGACTAACAGAAGATCCACGTCAGAGACTAACAGAAGATCCACGTCAGAGGATAACAAAAAAAGATCCACGTCAGAGAATAACAAAAGATTCACATCTAGGAATAACAGAAGATTCAATATAAAAAAATGTTTTTTAATTTAAACTTTGTCCACTTTCTGTTCTTTCAAACAAACAGATTGTTCGACCCATCAAATAGTTGCCTTAGTGTTTCTAGAAAATAATGCAGAAAATCAACCTTTTCATTGCTGTAACTTGGCTGCTGTTAATGTACCCGGCCAAAGGTAATGTGGTAATGTGGTAATGTGGTCGAGTGTTTGTATCGGCTGTGATGTTCAGAAACCATTGCTTACCAAGTTTTCTTTTTATTTTGCATGTCATGGCATGGAATTATTATATTTGCGTATTGTTATAAAATCAAATGTATTTTTCACTGCGTGAAGGACATTTAACTTGCATTTTTCAATTTAAAAAAATTATTCAACCCCTAAAAACAAAGATTTTCCTATAAATCCGATCAGCATATGTGGCCCATATAAAGACTAAGTACGTCACTAGCCATTAGAAAGCGTGCAGTATTTAGTAACGTGTTCTTGGCTTACTAGGAAGGCGGGAAGCCGAAACATGTAGCGGGTGGCTTAACGAACTCAAGTGCTCTAGGACATGAATTGTTTTCAAGTGTGTTGGCACAGATATAGTCCTTCATCATGTACAACTTCTTTTAACAGCCTCTCATATTTTTACCTAATAGTTTCTCAAATATCTTTCATAATAGCTTCTCAGAAACGTTTATCACAATATGGTATCATAATAGTTTCTCATTACAGCTTCTCATAAAAGCGTATCATAATAGCCATTTACTCATATAGTTTTCTTTATGACTTTTAACTGCACAGTGTTATGTATTAAATCTGCACTGCTGTCTAACTGCCTGTATGTCTGTCTGACATTTGCTTGCCTTTCCATCTACCTGCTTGTCCATCTTTCTTTGTGTCTACCAATCTAAAATATCTTTATTAGTAATCGTTAAGGCATGCTATTATTTTTTTTAAAGTCTACGCCCAGAACACGACAGAACTGCGTGACGTAGCAGCTAGTAGTGACATAACCATAAAAGACTATTATCCGGTTGTTAACGCCACGGCCATCAACGTCACATCCATCGACATCCCAGCTGGACACCACGTCATTCTGGTGTGCGAGGTCAGCACCCGTACTCCCGATACCACCATGGTATCGATATCCCCCAAACGTAAACTCAGCCAGTCTGTTTGGGCCACAGAACGAGAGGTCAGCAGTGATGGAAACCTTGTGGTATCGAAACTGGTAATCGGAAAGGTACTTTGTGTAGACACGGGAACATATCGATGCCTCGCTGAAAATGAGGAAATGACTGTAAAGGATGATAGAGACTTTGATCTCTTTGTTTACTGTAAGTTTCATTTGATATAAGGCATTCGATTAAAGACGTAAGTTTAGGAATGTAAATAACATGGAAAAATTTTTTTATTCGATTATAAATGTATCACTCATCGAAAATCAAGATGTATGTCTTGTACATGCCTCGGAATAAAAAGAGAGACACAATATATATATTTATATAGAAAATCGATACCCACTAATAATCAGATTAAGCAAATACGATTATGCTCGTATCGGTGAATAGCTTGTTAAATCAATGATGTTAATTTTAGTTAAATTTCAAAGAAGGGTTACAGGTGTCCAGTAAGCTTTGGGTTCAGCATTGAGTTATCCTCTATCATTTAATAAGGATTACAATTTTACAAGGACATTAAACAATTTCATTACTAATTTATAATTTTTGTAAATAAATTTAAATGAATTAGTATATACCTTTTTGTGAGTGGGCGAGGGAGGGGGTTATTTTACTTTGTATTTTCAAAAGTACAATAAAGGCCAGTATCATATTATTTATGTCATAGGATAGGCCCCTACAATTGGTGCATCTACAAAAAGATGTATTAAATGACTGCAAATTTGGCCTCAATGGTCTATTCCTTAGGCAGTCCATTCATATACAGACCTCCTTCAATAAACTGGGTCACCAACCAGACGGTAATCATAGAGTTGTATGTTGCCGCCTATCCTCAAGTCACCAGCCTAACTATTTACCTGGACGGGTCTCAAACAACCTACGAGTCACTCACAGATACAGATGAGTTGACCAAACGGAACCTGGCACCTGACGGCCTCAGAGTGGTCAGACACCTGCACTTTGTTGAGCTTTACCTTGATCTTTCAAAACACGAGATGACAGACAGGATGACCATAACAATGATCAATCCGGAAGGCTATCTAGCATACAACGTCACGTGGCCAGATCGTAAGTGGGTTTTCTAAGAACAAAATAGTTACTTTTGCTAGGAGTGATTTCATTCATAGAACCGTTTTGCAAAGAACATATTGAATAATTAAGATATTCTATTTTATAATTTGTAAGCACGAAGAAGGAAGTATTGAACGTCACCTGACTTCGTCCAGTACGAGACCCCCCGACGTTAAGCTTATGCCATTCAATGTATTCCGACTGTGTTTTCGTCTCCGACATTAGCATGGGTTTTAAATAATGGGATATTCTCTTGTGGCGAAATACAGAGTTATAACTACAAAACCGAATCTAACTTCACTGCTCCTGTGTTCAATTGGAGTTTTTCCATTGAGATCTAGCGAGATAATATTTCATTTTACTTGAAGTATATGAAAGTTTAAAACGTTTCAATCATTCGAACAAGTTGAACGGTCTCATCAAGCATCAGATCAAGTTTTGAGGGATATTTCAGCCCAATGAAAACCCTTTTTTGAGATGTCCAGAAATTCAGACCACTCCATCCGACAGACACCAATAGCAAGTCCTACTCCGGATATTGGAAATAGCATTACATTTGTTTAAAAATGACGGACAAGTCCTACACCGGACATTTAAAATGGTACCAAATTTGTTGGAAATGACCGGAAAAATATTTGCAACTAAAATTTCAGTAAACGAGAGACCAATGTAAAAGTGAACTCCGGAACTGGTGTAAAAGTGAGCTCCGGGCCTAATGACCAGACATACTCCATTGTATCCATCAATTCGTTATAGTTACTTTAAAAGGAAATATATCATTCTTTTTTATTCCATATAAACTGCGTTTCCTCCTCCGACGATGTTAGCCTTGCCTCGTGATGACAGAGCTAACAGCTCCGACCAGTTAAGTCTCACCTCATGATGACAGAGCTAACAGCTCCGACCAGTTAAGTCTCACCTCGTGATGACAGAGCTAACAGCTCCGACCAGTTAAGTCTCACCTCATGAAGACAGAGCTAACAGCTCCGACCAGTTAAGTCTCACTTCATGAAGACAGAGCTAACAGCTCCGACCAGTTAAGTCTCACCTCATGATGACAGAGCTAACAGCTCCGACCAGTTAAGTCTCACCTCGTGATGACAGAGCTAACAGCTCCGACCAGTTAAGTCTCACCTCATGAAAACAGAGCTAACAGCTCCGACCAGTTAAGTCTCACTTCATGAAGACAGAGCTAACAGCTCCGACCAGTTAAGTCTCACCTCATGATGACAGAGCTAACAGCTCCTACCAGTTAAGTCTCACCTCGTGATGACAGAGCTAACAGCTCCGACCAGTTAAGTCTCACTTCATGAAGACAGAGCTAACAGCTCCGACCAGTTAAGTCTCACTTCATGAAGACAGAGCTAACAGCTCCGACCAGTTAAGTCTCACCTCATGATGACAGAGCTAACAGCTCCGACCAGTTAAGTCTCACCTCATGATGACAGAGCTAACAGCTCCGACCAGTTAAGTCTCACCTCATGATGACAGAGCTAACAGCTCCGACCAGTTAAGTCTCACCTCTTGATGACAGAGCTAACAGCTCCGACCAGTTAAGTCTCACCTCATGATGACAGAGCTAACAGCTCCGACCAGTTAAGTCTCACTTCATGAAGACAGAGCTAACAGCTCCGACCAGTTAAGTCTCACTTCATGAAGACAGAGCTAACATCTCCGATCAGTTAAATATCTCCTAATGATGACAGAGCTAACAGCTCCGACCAGTTAAATCTCTCCTCATGATGACAGAGCTAACAGATCCAACAATGTAGGCCGCGCCCCATGTTAACAGAGCTGTCAGAATAAATCAAAACTTGAGTATAAAGAATCGTAGATAGATTAGAGAGCACTAACTACGAGGAAGTGAAATGGACGGAACACTTGGTCAAATTGTTTACAAACTGGGATGAGATGATAATACAGATCTCATTACAGATTGTGATTCCTGTTACAAACAAAAGACCATCACACTTTTATAAAATGTGACGTACATTAGCCTGGATGTAGCAATTGAAACGGCACTTGATGTACGAGGAAGTTGAATCCTAATAACAGCTGCACAGTTTAAAGTCGAATCGTCTAATTTGTAGGACAGCATTTATATACGTTCATGTGTATGCATTGAATCCAAAATAAGACTTATATCTATTCAACCGCATATTATTTCGACATACATTTTATTTCTTTTATTTTGAAGATGTTCTTTTGCCTCTCAAATTGTGTTGGATTTGTTTACGGCATGAATCCAGGATTGCATTTTTTAATAGCATTTTTGCATGTGTAACGTCACGTTAAGACTTCATTCTAGTCGCATGCTTCGCCCAGTAACCTCTACTACACAATCTCTTACATCGTCTCGATGCTGAGTAGCCTCTACAACACAATCTCTTACATCGTCTCGATGCTGAGTAGCCTCTACAACACAATCTCTTACATCGTCTCGGTACATGAACACAAATGAAGCAAACGAGATGGAATCTACTGTTCATGGAAAAGGGGGGGGGGGGGGCTGAGAAAAGTCTAGTCTGCTTTCATGTTTAAGGAATGGGTTTAGTGCTGTTGCATCAACAGCACCCACCTTAATCCGGCCCTTTTATTAACTATAAGTTTGGGGGGTGGGGGGGGGGGCTTTACGTCCTCGTTTTCAAAAATGAATTGGCAAATACAAAAGGGAGAATTGTACTATGTTTCGCGACGGAACTGAAAAGGGTGTGTAAATCCAGTGATCCAGTGGTAATATTGCTGTTATTGACTGCATCCCAGGGTGCACCGTTTGATGGTTAACGAGGAGAGCCTTACATCTAATACGTTTCATATCTCCTGGAAAAAATGTTGGCAGATGTAGTAAAGAAGCTTAAACGTGATAAAGCGGTAGTAACCCCACACGCAGCTTTGGAGTTAATATTTTTTTTTAGAAAACATGTTTAGTGCTCACTCAAAAATCAATCGTTATGAAGATCAATAGTAATGCATGTCAATGAGACAAATAGAAAACCTTTTTAAACCAACATCTCTACACATCATTTGAAATTCAATCTCCGGGGAAAAAAGGCTAAAACAATGTTGGTCTAACGCTGGTCTCCCCAGGACTCTGTACGTTGTTATCACTATGACCATTTCTATATTTTTAGCATTGGTAACAAGTGTTTAAAAACCAGCTGTGCACTGCAGCAGGATATTGAGAAAACTCAAAATGTGAGTTATTTCTGACTGTCACGTTAAGACTGTTGGTGGTTGGATGGGACGTTCACCTTGGATGGCAACTCATCTAAGAGAACAAAAAAACTATGAGATTCAACCATGTCATGGAATCCTGTAGGTGGTATGATACTGACACAACAAAAATTTAGACAACTACTGCAACGTGGGAACAGTTCGATACGAGACACACTACCAGTTATCTACTACGTCCACAGTGAGACACAAAACACACTACCGGTCATCTGCTGCGTACTGGTCTATTTACAGTCGTTTTGCATAAGTCTTGCCATTTGAACAAAGAGTTAAGGACTAAAGTGGGAGGCTGACGAATCGGGCAATTCTCACTCAGTTTTTTAAAAAGAAATACTGCTCAAGTCATAGCTTTTACTCAAGTCTACGCCTTGGTCATATTCGCCTTGGTCATATTCGCCTTAGTCATATTCGCCTTGGTCACATTCTCCTTGGTAATATTCGCATGCGAAGGGCGAATTTAAAAAAAAACGGTGCAGTTCACATGTATGGTCCTTAAGTCATGTATCTACGGTAGAGTTCACATGTATCGTCCACAATTCATATATTGTTTCAATGCTCAAACATGTCACCAATTTGAATTATTCAATTTTGTTACTTAACTTCCTCCCTTTAACAATTGAAATCTACATTTATTTTGGAATCTCAAAAGAACCCGTAAGGACCTATGTTGTCTATGAACTCCAGTAGAGATCACGTGTGTGATATCTTAAAGGTTTTGGGAACCTTTCACGTTATATTCTCCAATACACTAGCCTTCATTTAATTTTTAGGTAATTTACATCTAATTTTTATGATATTTTTGTATATGTAAAATATTTTTTTTTACATTTCTACCTTTAAGGGGATCATTGTCCGAAAGATTTCAAGGTCCTTTCTGCAACAGCTGATTCCGTCTCGTTGTCATGGCAACTGATTGGCGGCGGGAGTCTGTGGTCATTCTTTGTTTACTACACCACTGACAACGTAACGTGGGTACCATCAGAGAATGACATTGAGATTATTGGGGACTCTATGAAGCTTGAGATCCGTTCCTTGGAGCCCAACACTGACTACTGGTTTAAAATAGCTTCGTCTGAAGATGAAGGGGAAGAGCAGGAATGCGATAAAATAGTATGGGGGAAACCGGGTAAGAAACTCTTATTTGTTACAATGAATGGCATAAGGTAGCCTTTTGTTACAATGAGTTACATTAGGTAGTCATTTATTACAATGAATGGCATAAGGTAGCCTTTTGTTACAATGAGTTACATTAGGTAGTCATTTATTACAATGAATGGCATAAGGTAGCCTTTTGTTACAATTAGTTACATTAGGTAGTCATTTATTACAATGAATGGCATAAGATAGCCTTTTGTTACAATGAGTTACATTAGGTAGTCATTTGTTACAATGAATGACATGAGGCAGTCCTTTTTTACAATAAATGACCCAATGTAGTCATTTGTTACAACTAATTACACAATGTAGTCATTTGCTACAATGAATGACAATGCAGTAATTTGTTACAATGAATGAAATAATGTAGTCATGTTGGACAAAACAAAGTGTTTAAAATATAGTAATAGGATTTAACGAAAATAGATTATTTCCTATAGTTGTAATGTTAACGTCCAAATCAATGGCAGTGTCAAATAAGGTTGACGTGTAGAGCATGTTTTGGATAAATGGAGGAATGGGTTTTCAACCGTACCTTTACTTTTTCAATACATCAAACGCAATATAAATTTACGTGGTCAGTGAAATCCATTATTATGAAAATTCGTTGGTAACAAATGTTATTTGCCACTAATTATTATTTTTTTTACAGATGGGTTTAACTACACAATGAAACATATTAATGTTGGTTGTTGCAATATGTATTCACGTGGTCAGGACTTTCAACAACCTTCCAGATCTCCAACAATACAACGAGTTTTGATGTTACAACAGCCCTGGAAACGAGTGCTGAAACTTCAACAGTGGTACAAACACGTACTGAGACTTCAACCGTGGTACAAACACGTACTGAGACTTCAACAGTGGTACAAACGCGTACTGAGACTTCAACCGTGGTGCAATCAAGTCCTAAGACTTCAACAGTGGTACAAGCAAAAGGTAAATGACTAAACTTTGTAATGGTCATCGTATCTCCATCACGGTTGAACGAGCAAACATTCGAAGAAAACCGAAGAAATCTCACATTGTTTCCAACATACTTGTATATAACAAAACCCATATTTTCTCTAACAGTTAACTGCTCTCGGTTGTTGTTTAAGAGTCCTTTGATTCTCCACCTCCCTTCACACAAACGCTACAACATCTCACACAGTATGTGTCACATGTCTTAGAAGCTCTTGATTGATCGGCTTTTACACAATCCCAGTAAAAATGTTTTATTAAATTAACAATATAGAAATAAAATAAAAGTGGCCAATACCAATTTCCAATTTCCTGATGATCACAATCATATTTCCTGATGATCACAATCATATTTCCTGATGATCACAATCATATTTCCTGATGATCACAATCATATTTCCTGATGATCACAATCATATTTCCTGATGATCACAATCATATTTCCTGATGATCACAATCATATTTCCTGATGATCACAATCATATTTCCTGATGATCACAATCATATTTCCTGATGATCACAATCATATTTCCTGATGATCACAATCATATTTCCTGATGATCACAATCATATTTCCTGATGATCACAATCATATTTCCTGATGATCACAATCATATTTCCTGATGATCACAATCATATTTCCTGATGATCACAATCATTTAGTGAGGCTCGGGTGGAAAAGTGCAGCTAATTATTGGAAGCCAATGGATAAATACGTGATATACACATGGTTCTCATTTCAGAGCATATATAAACAATTGGCACTGAGTGTTCCTATATCATTGTCTAGTAGTCCCTCTCGGTTTCTAGTGTTCTCTGTCAGTGCCAAGTGTTCCCTATAACTGTCTAAGTGTCCTTTATCATTATCTAGTGTTCCAATATCAATTTCTAGTTTTACCTTATCATTGCCTAGTCAAGGACTAGTGTTCCCCTATTATTGTCTAGTGTTACAATATCATTGTCTAGTCTTCCCCTATTTTTGGCTTAAGTTACCTTATCATTTTCAAACGTTTCCTTCTCATTGTCCCTATAACTGTCTAGTGTCCTTTATCATTATCTAGTGTTCCTATATCATTGTCTGGTGTTCAAATATCAATGTAGAGCGTTCCCCTATAATTGTCTAATGTTCCAATATCATTGTATAGTGTTCCTTTATCATTGTCTAGTGTTCCAATATCATTGTAGAGTGTTCCCTTATAATTGTCCGATACAATATCTTGTATAAGGTTTACTTATCATTGTCTAGTGTTACAATATCATAGTCTAGTGTTCCCATATAATTGTCTAGTGTTCCAATATCATAGTCTAGGGTTCCCCTATCATAGTCTAGTGTTCCAATATCATTGTCTAGAGTTCCCTTATCATTGTCTAGTGTTCCCCTATAATTGTCTAATGTTCCAATATCATTGTCTATAGTTCCCCTATATTTGTCTAATGCTGCAATATCATTGTCTTGTGTTCCCCTATCATTCGCTAGTGTTCCCTTAACATTGTCTAGTGTTCCCCTATCATTATCCAGTGTTCTCCATCCTTTCATGTATGACTACTTCAACTATTTCAGTTATGTCCCACTTGGAGTATTCTTTGCAGTGGCGTTAGAAAGGGGGTTGCTGAGGGTACAGTCCTCCATCCCACACACACACTTTTTAAAAATGTGTGTAGTTATGTTACTATTTCATCCGTCATTGTTAAGACCATTTTTTTTTATCTCTGCCACTTTGGATGAGTTTGTGTTTGTTAAAAAGCACTCGACTTTTCAATGGGTTTGGATTGTGTGACAACAAGAATATTATTTAGTTAACGTTTATGAGTAACAATTATGACATGGGCCTTTGCCAAATCGCACATTTTCGGTAATTATAGTGCGTGTGGGAGGGGACTTTCGTGTACAAATACTTCAAATATTTTAGGGATGTGCAACTTGGCGTCATCTTGGCAGTGGCGCTGGAAGGGTGTTGGAGAGGGCACGGTTCGCCCCGGGAGGTAATTTTTTTATTTGTATATGGAGGGCTTGCATTTTCGGAAAACTGCAGAGTTTTGTTGAGGGCTTCTTTCACTTGCTACGCCCCTGTTTCTTTGTCTAGAGTAGCAGGAAGAAATAAACTCATAAAATGACGCCAGCCCATCCCCCATGGTCATTTTCTGAAGAGATATATTTAAAACACAAGCACGCGACCGCGCCACATTTTGAGTTCACGAGCGTTGGTTGAATCAGGGCGGCCCAGTTTCCTATACTTTTTTGAGGATCTGTATCGTTAACAGGAGAATGCTGAAAGCCACGATGGCCTTATGGGATTTTTCGTGAGTTTCGTAAGAGCTCATAGGCTGCCGACCAAAACATGGGATATGTACATTCAAGGATTGTCGTTCAGCTGCTTTGCGTGGGGACTTTTGGTAAGCATCGTTCAGCTGCTATGTGTGGGTTAATTTGGTAAGTATCTGTTAGATGTTTTGTATGATGAATGCTGGTAAGTATCATTTTTAAATTAAATTAAAAAACCGATTAACGAATTTAAATTGAAGACCCTAGTGCTAAAAGTACTTAAGTCACATTTTTGTCAAAAACAATCTAAACTGTGACCTTTTCTTATCGGGCTTAGCCACGTGTACTGCAGAAATTTGAACACAGTAAATTGTGCCAAAGTCCTTAATTCAACAACACAAAATATGAAAATGTTCACGTTTTATAGACAAAAAATTTTTTGAACGCGATTATCTCAAAATGTGTATTTTGTGACTTAAGTACTTTTAGCACTTAGGTCTTCAATTCGACGGTGATTTTCAAAATGATATTGTGTTTAACTGAAGTTATTGTCGGATAATCTATTGTACTCCCATCCAGTGAGCGAAAAATAAATCTTGTCCCCTGGTGCAAAACACTCTAGCCACGCCTTTGTCAGACACGTAGAAACGGGTGAATGGGGTGGTCGGCCCAGGTGTCACATTTGATTACATGATGGGGTGGCATTTTCGGATACCTGCAGAGTTTGTATTGTGAAAGGGAGTGCGATCATATGGTCTGTGGAGTCACCTCCCCAAAAAGTTGTTGATTTTTTCAAATCAAGAGGTGCATTTTCGAAAATAGTTGAATTCATTTGAGTTGTGGCGTGCCAAACATTAATTATTTGGAAAACCCTTATATTCAACACCGTACTGTCACAATGATCAACGTAAGAGAAGTGTGGAAACTGAGTGCGTAGAGGACTCTCGGGCAAGTTCAAAATGCACGTGTGTATTTTGGTGCATTCTTGAATTTATTCGATGTTTAATAAAATTTTGAGGGGACGTTTGAGACTTTCGTGTGGGAAAATTAGCCAAAATAATTAACAAGAATATAAATTATCTCACCCCCTCCCAACATGAATTAAATTCATTCCAATTGTGGAACCATTGAGGGTGTGCGTATTTGCCTAGGTTTTTCTCGTCCCTTAAATCTTTAATCAAATTCATAATGCAAGAATGCATTTCAGAACATAACCGAATTTACCTTTGCAGCATTCTACACTTAATTTGAGAGACACAGAAGAGATGCTGGTTAAAAATGTAGGTGTTATTTAACCTCACATCCATCGTACTGACCGCTGGACGCCTATGGCTGCAGGAAACCTCGGGTATTTTACAGCTTTTTTAATTGTCCACTTTGAATGCAAAGTGAGGAAGGACAAATCCGAAAAATAGCAGGTCTCCGTAAAGTCAAGCGACGGCTCTGCTAGACCTCCTGCATCATATATATACATTTAACTAAACAGTAATGTGGCTTTTAATTTTATTTTATCTATTTTTGGGGTAAACTTCTTTTATAGTTCATGAATTTTTCAACAACATTTTTTTTAACGAAACGTTCCTTTCTTTCCAAAAAAGTGTTCATCGCCAAAAGTAATACTAGCTTCATGGTACATGGTGAACGCAAAGGAAATTTATATTTTTTTATATTTTTTTTGCTGGCATCCGTCCGTCACTAGGTGAAGATGGTATGGAATTCGCAGGACGAATCCACAAGGCCTTGGATAATTCTTCTAGGATTATAAGCTGGTTCCCAACAGCAAATCGCCTCTCTCCACGCCACTGGATAACCCCAAAGGAACATCATGTGGATGATACAGCTTGGCACCAGTGGCGTCGCAGGAGTTGTCGGAATGTTTCATTTTATCAATGTTAATCCGCCTTTCGGGACTCCATCTCCGGGTTTGAATTCAGAGTTGCCTTCTCTTAGATGAGTTGCCGTTCAAGGTGAGCGAGTCCCATCCACCCGGGGTGCTTGTGGTGTTATGGCTTGACTGGGATTTGGCGGGGATTGAACTCCAGACCATAAACTTGAGGTTTTCTCAGTTTAAACAACTCGGCCACCCAGCACCCAAAATAGTATCAAGTTTTACAAGAGTCCAACAGGGAAAACAATTTTGTTGAAGAAAGGTCAATGCAAAGTCAATAGTGAGTGCTCCATTGCAATCATTACAGCTGTCTACAAGAAAACTATATTACATAAGTTGAGGGCCAGCCCTGGAAGCCACCTGGGCAATTTGTAGACGCAGGTTATCTCCTTAGTCAAGACGTTTTCGTAATGACTTTCTCTTGGTAAATCCAAAAACAGCACAGTATTTCCCCCCTCTCTTTTTTATGGTGTATATATTTTCTTTACTCTATTTTTAAAAAAGTTTATATGTTTAAATGAAGGATTTCTCTTTGTTCAATATCACCATTATTATGCTATAGTATGAACCAAAATGTCCACAGCTATAAGCATATCCATTGGATGCCAACTGTCCAATAGCAGCGATCAATGCCAGCAAGGATGGTACCAGGTAGAACATAAGTGCATTTTACTGCCAAACACGTCTGTAGTGAAACATTTAGCTGCCTCTGATGGATGTAAGCGCATGGGAGGAAAGTTATTGAGTTACCCCATCAGTGAACAGGTCACGCAGTGCATATTATGTGAGTTGGAAGTTCAGATCATTGGGTCGTCGTTGAAATTAAATTAAACACACGCACAAATTGTCTCTCTACCAACTACTTGGACATCAACTAAACACTAAGTCCATGACATACTTGGACATATACAAAACACCAAGTCTGCGAAATAATTGGACATATACAAAACACCAAGTCTGCAAAATAATTGGACATATACAAAACACCAAGTCTGCAAAATAATTGGACATATACAAAACACCAAGTCTGCAAAATAATTGGAAATATACAAAACACCAAGTCTGCAAAATAATTGGACATATACAAAACACCAAGTCTGCAAAATAATTGGACATATACAAAACACCAAGTCTGCAAAATAATTGGACATATACAAAACACCAAGTCTGCAAAATAATTGGACATATACAAAACACCAAGTCTGCAAAATAATTGGACATATACAAAACACCAAGTCTGCAAAATAATTGGACATATACAAAACACCAAGTCTGCAAAATAATTGGACATATACAAAACACCAAGTATTTGAAACATATGGACCGGTAAAATTGTGTTTCTCAACGATACACTGGGACACACACAAACCATTTAGCATTTGATACATCTAGACATTTCATTTTCCACTCCAACTGTAACCATGTCAACTTTAACAATGTTGTATTTAAGCTATGAAAGTATGGGTTTAGACTTGAACGAAAGTTTTGACATCTTTTTAAAATAAAACAGACGGCTTGTACATGTATAGTAGACACTTCCCTCAGTTTACTACTAGATCTGTCCATTTACATTATGCCTCCTGTCAGTGCTAGTGCGATAATACATTTGATAGTTTCAACCTTAAATATTTTTTCAAATAAAATTGTCATTGAAGTCACTTCTCAAAAAGTCCAACTTATAAAATAAATTTAAAAAATCAAAGTTTTTCTTTATAAATCCTTTATATGCACTTTAAAAAAAAAAAATTATATAAATAGATCTATATATATTTTTTTATATTTTTTTTTAAATTTATATAAATATTCTTATATCACACTCAATTTTACAGCGCAGATTCCTGTCACAAACAATTTCAGAAAAACAAACGAAACTACTAAGCACCAAACGCACTTGCGATATTTTGTTTAAGAATCTCAATCAGTGACGTCATGTTTACTTTAACTTCCCCTCGAAAAACGGGAGAAACAGATTTTTATAGGTTGGGATTAGGGGTGGGGCTGAACATCTTCATTGGTAACGAGTCTATGTCTGAAATTTCAGTTCGATGGGTTGACGAGAAGTGGGTCAATTAGCCGTCCGAAAATTTTGCTACCCGGCCAGAAAGAAACACACGAACAAAAATTCGAGGTTAATACAAAGGATTTAAACCCAATGCTTTTAAAGAGATGTGAAAAATTGTAATATAATTATACATACTAATTGAGTTGATGACAGTCACATATCATAGTATTGATTAGTGCAGATAACATTTTTATTTCACCTTTTAGCCTTTCCTGCCGCTTTCTTTAATTTTCCTCTCTTTATTGTTATTTCCGTACCTTCTCCGAGTTACATAACGTTTTTCAGATTTCTCTGGTCATAGCATAAGATAAGTTGATTTTAAAATATTCATACATTCTTTTATTATTTAGTGTAATATTTTTCTTTGCTGTTGTTGTTTCGTTGACGCAAGCTTTTTGCTGATACGTTCGTGTTTCGTTTCGTATCCCAGCAAGTTTTCGCCCCCGCTATTTTTTATGCCTCAAATAATTTATTTGAACATCATAATACAAGAATCGATTTGTACTAGTCTTTCTGTTTATTTTTTTTTTAATCTTTTATATTTGTATATCGATTGATGATAATTTTAAACATTACATGAAAAAGCAGTATTTATTGTATACAAAAAAAAAGTTTTATTTTTTTAATACGGTTTACATCCTAGTTTAAAATTGTGAATGACATCCCGAACACTTGTGTGACCCACTTTTTTTTTTGTAACTTTGTTCTCCTTACAGCACTTATTATAGGCAAACGCCCTAAAGAAATCTGGATAGCTGGAAAGAAGTCCCAACAATGTGGTACAATGAACCTAATAACTCGGCAGAGCGGAACTGTGACGTGTAACCAAACTGTGACAACGCCCCGAAGTTTTGTTTGTGAAAGTAACAGTAGTTCTGGTGAGTTGCATTACTGTATTGTTGATTCTTTAATAGAGTTTGACAGGTAACGTTATAATTATGCCATACGATGTTTAGACTACTTCAACATTTTTTTTAAAATCGAGCAAAGCTACATTAATTATCCTATCAGCAATTAAATGTTGCGCAGCCAATTAAAATTATAATATGATTCCTTATTATGCAAAAAAAAGAAAGAAAAAGAACTTGAGATCGGACTGTTCGTGCACCGTCACCATTTTCTAGCCTCGTTTTCAAAGTGTGGAATGGAACTGTTCATGCACCGTAAGCATTTTCTAGCCTCGTTTTCAAATTCTGGGATCGAATTCTTCATGCACTGTCACCATTTTCTAGCCTCGTTTTCAAAGTGGGGAATGGAACTGTTCATGCACCGTAAGCATTTTCTAGCCTCGTTTTCAAATTCTGGGATCGAATTCTTCATGCACTGTCACCATTTTCTAGCCTCGTTTTCAAAGTGGGGAATGGAACTGTTCATGCACCGTAAGCATTTCCTAGCCTCGTTTTCAAATTCTGGGATCGAATTCTTCATGCACTGTCACCATTTTCTAGCCTCCTTTTCAAAGTGAGGAATGGAACTTTTCATGCACTGTCACCATTTTCTAGCCTCGTTTTCAAAACCTGCAATGGAACTGTTCCTGCATCGTCACTGTGACCGAAGGGACGTTGCCTTGAGGTTAGGTCCCCTTCGCTATAGCCACAGACAAGTTTCAGTAAAAGAAACTCCTGTCCTTCCAGTTCCTGCAGAGCTGTTGTGTTGTAATTCTACTAGCTCCTAAAGAGCCGTTGTGTTGAATGAAAAAAACACACAAAGCAGTGGAACAGTTCATATAAATATATTTAATTCTTTTTGATGCGTATGTGTTTAAAATGCATCCGAAACCACAAAATACTTATATCCACATTAAAAAATCACTTCTACTCCACAAAACAAAAAAACCACACACTCTATTCGACTCCACTCGTCACTGTCTCGCTCAACATTCAACTCGTCTCATTTTTCACACACTTTTCTTCACGTGTTTTTTTTCTTCGACACACCAAGACGGTCATACATGACAGAGAAAACGCGTGGGGGTACACAGGAAATTTCACGAGCGCTCTCTTAACCTCATCAAAACATACACAGAAAATATGATCACACGATTTGACCGTGACAGTCACCATTTTCTAGCCTCGGTTTTAAAGTCTGGAATGGAACTGTTCATGCACCGCCAGCATTTTCTAGCCTCGGTTTCAAAGACTGGGATCGAATTCTTACTGCACTGTCACCATTTGTAGCGTCGCTCTCAAAGTTTGGAATGAAACTGTTCATGCCCCGTCAGCACTTTCTTTCTCCGATTTCCAAATCTATAAGATCTGTGAGAGAATTAATTATTTTTTTTTGCGAACTATTTACTTGTAAAATTATTGAAAATGAATACAAAATACAACACAGATTTCATATCCATGACATAATCTTCCCCACAAGATGAACCATAACATTATTAAAGTCGTTTTGAGTTTTCATGCATAATAATATATTTATGCTTTAATTCTGTTATAAACCTTCTCTTGTATTCAACTTGGCTGTGTGTGAAACTTACTGGAGGTAGCTCTGTCAAATTTGCAATGTTCCATTTGGTGTCACTCACTTCTGAGGGTGTAACCGGTGCGGACCACATCCCCCCTCCCTGCAACTCCAAGTGACACAACTGAGTTCATTATCATTTTTAAAGAAAAATTAATACTAAAAAGAATATCATCCCACTGCTGTAGTAATGCAACATTATTTTAGTTCCATGATTTTGTTTTGTTTCAGCAACAACTACAGCATCACCAGAGAATATCATCCAACAAACGCCAACGAGAGCTATAGGTCTTCCGACATTCGTTACAAGAGGTACACAATAGGAAAGTAGTTGTGGTATTGGGGGTTAATGATAAAGGCTAATTGAATACAAGAGGTACACAATAGGAAAGTAGATGTGGTATTCGTGGATAATTATAAAGGCTAATTGAGTATAAGATGTACACAATAGTTTAGTACATGTTATACTGATGGTTAGTTTTGAAGGATAACTGAGTCAAAGATGTACACAATAGTTTAGTAGATGTGGTATAGACGGTTAATTATGAAGGCCTAGTTAAATCATTCCTTAAAAAATTAAATCTAACATTTTGGGTCAGATTAGATGGAATAGAGTTTTCGTTTTATTTCCCCAGAAATCTTAAACTCCATTATTTATCCAACCAAAAAGCGTTCCTCCAAAAAACAGTATATTTAAATCGTATCCAAAAATGTGTTTGAAAGACATTTTGTCGACGGAAATTTGATCGAACGGAAATTGGGTAGAATCTTTTTTTCACTTCACACGTTAAAATTTTGCTTCAAATTTCTTTTTTAACATGTGAACTGAAAAAAAGATACGACCCAATTTCCCGTCTATCAATTTCCCGTCTATCATTAAATCCGTCTATCAATTTTCCGTCTATCAATTTTCCGTCTATCAATTTCCCGTCTATCAATTTCCCGTCTATCGATTTCCCGTCTATCAATTTCCCGTCTATCAATTTCCCGTCTATCTATTTTCCGTCTATCAATTTTCCGTCTATCAATTTCCCGTCTATCAATTTCCCGTCTATCATTTTTCCGTTTATCAATTTTCCGTCGACGACTTTTCTTACAAGCAAATTTCCGTTCACCTATTTAAAAGCATTTCAGGTTTTTCATTTTATCCCCTGTTACGAACCCCAAATTGTTGTGGCTAAATTTTCAAAGGCACAGAGAAAAAGTATTTTATCCGATATTTTATTCGCCTGAACCATGTTCCTCAAGTGCTCAAATAAATGACGTTAAAATAAGTCTATCTCATAGTTTTTAACATTTTAACAAATGAAATTTTCGTGTCGCACACTTGGACTATAAGGTAGCTATTTTCGTCCCTTCAAAAAGGCTAGCCTCTTCCTGTCCCTGATATGTGGCAAGCCTCTTCTTTTCCCTGATATGTTGCTAGGATCTTCTTGGCGCTGTGATACGTGGCTATTCATTGTTTCCCTGGGTGCACGTCTCATCTTGCCCCTATGATATGTTGCTAGACTCTTCTTGTCCCTATGAAATGTGGCTACTCTCTTCTTTTGCCTGATATGTGGCTAGTTGGTTCCAAGAGTGTCTAAGACTTCCAAACAAATCAATTAAAACTTAACAATTTTCTTTTTTTTTATTAACAAAAGAATTTGTTATCATGGTAAAAAGTATCAATGGCAATCAAGTTAAATGTTTGGTTGATTGTAAACGACTAAAAGTGTTAGGATAACAGAAAATTTAAAATGGGGTGGGGCTGCATTCAAGTCGTGTGTGTGAAGGGGTTGCATAACGAAACAAGATATGCTTAGGATTGAACAAAAAGACAGAGCAATTAAAATGTCTTGATTTCTCCATAGAGACTGAGAGAGCTACACTGTTATCAGGGAACACTTCAGCTTTTAACGTCACATAATTTGTGATTTCGTGTTTTCTCTAGTCTGATGAAGACGGCGTTCAACCGAAACGTCCTTTATTTTATTTTTTTTAAAGACGAAACTTATTCTGACTGAGTGAAAAGTTAATTTTAGTTTTATCTGTTTCTTGAAGATCAAACTACACCTAAAGAAATAGACTGTCCAGTTGGATTTGAGCGGGTGTATCGAGGATGCTACAAATTTGTTCAAGAGCAGTTGGACTGGGAAGAGGCTTTGACCACCTGCAAAGAATCTAATGGAGACCTGAGCGAAATCCTCAGTACGAAAGAAATGGTAGGTACAAGAAACCAACAATCATCAGTGCGAGAAAAAGGGTAGTACAACAAACCAACAATCATCAGTGTGAGAGAAAGGGTAGGTAAAAAACACCAACAATCATCAGTGCGAGAGAAAGGGTAGGTACAACAAACCAACAATCATCAGTGCGAGAGAAAGGGTAGGTACAACACATCAACAATCATCAGTGCGAGAGAAAGTATAGGTACAAAACACCAACAATCATCAGTGCGAGAGAAAGAGTAGGTGCAACAAACCAACAATCATCAGTGCGAGAGAAAGGGTAGGTACAACAAACCAACAATCATCAGTGCGAGAGAAAGGGTAGGTACAACAAACCAACATTTATCAGTGCGAGAGAAAGGGTAGGTACAACAAACCAACATTTATCAGTGCGAGAGAAAGGGTAGGTACAACAAAACAACAATCATCATTGCGGGTGAAACAGTAGGTACAACAAACCAACAATCATCAGTACGAGAGACAGGGTAGTTACAACAAACCAACAATCATCAGTGCAAGAGAAAGGTAGGTACAACAAACCAACAATCATCAGTGCGAGAGAAAGGGTAGTTACAACAAACCAACAATCATCAGTGCAAGAGAAAGGTAGGTACAACAAACCAACAATCATCAGTACGAGAGAAAGGGTAGGTACAACAAACCAACAATCATCAGAATGAGAGACAGGGTAGGTACAACAAACCAACAATCATCAGTGCGAGAGAAAGGATAGGTACAACAAACCAACAATCATCAGTGCGAGAGAAAGGGTAGGTACAACAAACCAACAATCATCAGTACGAGAGAAAGGATAGGTACAACAAACCAACCATCATCAGTATGAGAGAAAGGGTAGGTACAACAAACCAACAATCATCAGTGCGAGAGAAAGGATAGGTACAACAAAAGAACACTTTAGCGTTGTTGTTTTTGTTTAACAAACACATCTTCTATTTTGCACTAAGACTTGCTCTCAATTATTTAGTTAGCATCAGTTACCAGCAGTCGTCAGATAGTATGTCATCGTAATTGGTGTGCTAGCTCAGCGTTCAGCTTACAATCCGAAATCCAACGTAAAGTCTTAGTGACAATGTTATAAATGAAAGCTTTTGTGTTTTGCTTTTGAAATATGTCGCGACCATCAAAAATGGTCAAAAAACTTTGTTATGTTTCAATTTGACGGTTTCGTGTAATTCTGTGATTTATATATGTATGTCGAACATTTTATGTTTTTATTTTTGGGTTTTCAATGAATTCATGTAGCAGGATGTACTTCTTTTGATTCGTACCACATTCTATAGTATGTTTCATCCATGACGTACAGGATGACGTACAGAAATACCTGGCCACTCACTATCAAGATATCCAGAGTTGGTGGATGGGATTCAAACGTGCAGCAAACACCGAGTGGGCGTGGCTTGGCGGTTGGGCAGTGAATCCAAACATGATGTAAGTTGGCATAGAGTTAACTTTATAAGAGATGGGACACTTTTTGACAATATGGTAATCAATGTTAGCGCAGTATTTTCTCAGTGTGTCGTAATCTTATATTTAATGAATCCAGTCTCTAAGTAATTTGAGAGATGAATATTGATCTAAAAGTACCATCCTCTTGTCTGATACTGATACTTAAATAAATTTTTAAATCAGTGAGTTCCAAAATCATTTTGTCACCGTTCCTTGACACCATAAAATGATCCCCAGGTTTCCCCTTTTTTATCCTATTCTCGGCATTGATTCTTTTTTTTTTGCTGGCACAATGTGATGATGGTGTGGACTTCGCAGGACGAAATCCACTTCTAGGATTATAAACTAGTTTCCAGCAGCAAATCACCTCTTTCCACGCCGCTGGATAACCCCAAGGGAACATCATGTGGATGATACAGCTTGGCACCAGTGGCGTAGCAGGAGTTGAAGGATTGTTTCATGGTAGCAATGTTATCCGCCTACGGGACTCCATCTTCGGGTTTTGAGTTCAGATTTTCCTTCTCTAAGATGAGTTGCCATTAAAGGTTAACGAGTCCCATCAAATCGGGTTGATGTTTTTTGCTTGGTGGTGATTGAACTCCTGACCATCAAGTTGAGATTTGCTCAGTTTAGACCACTCGACCACACATAACCCTAATTGTTTCAGTTAATTCACCTGACCAATGATTTATCAACAAATCTGACTAGACCACTCGGCCACCCAGCACCCTAATTAATTCAGTCATACACTAATTAACTTGGCCAAAGATTTATCAAATAATCTGACCATGCATTCAACAACCAATCCGACCATGGATTCATCAAAAATCTGATCATGGATTCATCAACCAATGTGACCATGGATTCATCAACCAATGTGACCATGGATTCATCAACCAATCTGACCATGGATTCATCCAACAATCTGATCATGGATTCATCAAACGATCTGACCATGGATTCATCAAACGATCTGACCATGGATTCATCCAACAATCTGACCATGAATTCATCAAACAATCTGATCATGGATTCATCAAACAATCTGACCATGGATTCATCAAACAATCTGACCATGGATTCATCAAACAATCTGACCATGGATTCATCAAACAATCTGACCATGGATTCATCAAACAATCTGGTCATGGATTCATCAAACAATCTGGCCATGGATTCATCAAACAATCTGGCCATGGATTCATCAAACAATCTGGCCATGGATTCATCAAACAATCTGGCCATGGATTCATCAAACAATCTGGCCATGGATTCATCAAACAATTTGGCCATGGATTCATCAAACAATCTGGCCATGGATTCATCAAACAATCTGGCAATGGATTCATCAAACAATCTGGCCTTGGATTCATCAAAAAATCTGACCATGGATTCATCAAACAATCTGAACATGGATCCTTCAACCAATCTTCCATATCGATCTAAAGATATAAACATTGGTCATATCTATATTTGGAGCTTTTTTCAAAATGTCAGAAAATACCGACATGTAATTATCCTTTGTACCCCTCTTCTCTAGCTCATATTTGACCTTGGACACTAATTATTGACCTTGATAAGAAAATACAAGTTTGATAGCTGAGAGAAGTCTCAGCGAATCAAAACTTCGAATAGTGTGTTTTTAAAAAGATATGCAGAATTTTTGAAAATTTGATTACTTCATTTGCAACAATATTACTGCAGCAAGAATTGTTTCAGAAAATTATTGTTAATGAGAGTTAACATAAATGATTTTTTAAATTTGTAAATGCAGATAGATCAAATCTAACAAAGTTCCCCGAAATCGTAGTTACACGACTGTGGTTCAATATAAAGATTTTAACATTCAATGATAAAGTTATTATTTTATTTTTAATTTTAGAATATATCTGCCAATGATAAATAAATAATGTTTTAAGTTATTTTTACAAAACTATAAAAGATGTATAGTTTTTTTTAATGGTCGAAATTGTTGCATTTTTACAATCCCATCTTTCCAGACCATGGAGAAATCCTGCCTTGATGGCTATGAAGAGGGAACTGTGTGGAACGATAGAAATAAGGGATTCAAAGTTCCTGATATCAGGAGCAAGGTGTTCATCGGCAAATCCTTTTATTTGTGAATATCACGCAAGTACGTGTGAAATACGCGTAAATAACCCATGCTAGAACCATCAATATTTTATAAGTACTTATTATAGACGCCATTGAATCGCTTCCTCGCCCCAATGTGCACAAAGAAAAAGTGTGTATTACGAATGTTCTTCAGATCATCTGTTTGTGTACTCACGGATCAAATATTGATCAGTAAGCTTGGGTGACATGTGCATCGAGGCATTTAGAGAGTATGAAACATTTTTAATACATTGGATTTAGCAAAGTTCTTCTGGTGGATGTGGATAAAAAAATGAATCGCTATACTTAGGGCCTTGACTCTTCTGTATGTAGTAGATTTATTGTTTCTTGTACAGTTAGGTACATTTTTTAAATATCAAATACGTGTCGTTTGTAAGGAGTTATTTATAGTGTAATAACTGTCACAATATGTAGCACAAATTAAACATTATTTTATTAAGTTAAAGCCAGTATTTTCATGTTTTACACATTTTGAAAAAATCCACCCCCCCCCCAAATGTATTTTTAATCATTATCAAGTCCAATTCCAAAATGACTGTTTTAAAAAAGGGCCCATAAAGTAACTAACGCCTAATCTCATATCTGTTCCATTGTACCGAGCAGATTTTGAATGGATAATATCGGAGACCTTTCGATATGAAATTAGATGCACTTCTTTTAAAATATCATATAAATCGTAATAGTATTACCATGCTCAAGTAGGACATGACTTTCATGCTAACCGTCCCCCAAAAAAACGTATGAAAGATATACTATAGGTCAGCCAAACCATTTAGTTGCTGGTTATAGATGTGTCAACTCGTAGATGAAGTCGATGCGGATATGTGTTCCCTTCATCCCAGGGATAACGCAGGTTTCGGATATTCTCGGACGTTACGGATATTTCAGTCTAGTGCCATTTTTTTGAACGGCTTGCATGCAGGACCTCCTGTTGATGACAGCTTCAGATAGACAGTTTTACCTCCCCTGTCTTCCACAGTTACTGAAAGGGTGACACACGCCACGACGTCACTTCCGACCGAAGCGCCGGCTGTTGCTGACTCGGCCACTCATCTTCCAACCAGCCTAGAACCGGTCATCCCAGACCGAACTATCCAAGACACACCGTTCCCCGGCATCATTCGTTCCTGACTACTTCCCATCACAGAACACCAGAGATTGTAACACCGATGACACACACGTTGACTATGGCCAGCTGGTGAAACGCCTGTTCAACGTGGAAGATCCTTTGTACCAGCAGTACCTTAAGAGCGAGATAAACGCCAATGCTGCAAAGATAACCTACTACGACAAAGTGGCCAGAGTTTATTCAGCTGCACTGGAGCGACAGAATGAGATGTATGCCAGTTCCCAGGCCAAGCTCCAAATGTAAATTGACCAGCTGAAACGGGAATAACAAAGGAACTGCTCTTGCTTCGGTGTTTCCGTTGCCCAAGCAAACAGATATTTTCTGTGATTTCTTTACAAGCTGCGGACATTCGAGCTGACCTAGATCGTCTTGACGCACCATCCCCAGATTTGCCTTCTTCTTCTTTTGATAGTTCACATTTCGATGTTTTTAAACCTGTTTCTGAACTAGAGGTTAAAAATATTATTCTAAAATCTAAACCTACGTCATGTTCTTTGGACCCCATTTTACTCCCCTTTTGGTTGAGTCATTGGATCATTTTCTCCCAACGATAACCCACATAATCAATGAAAGTTTGTCTTCTGGCACTGTTCTCTCTATTTGTAAGACAGTTGTCGTCAAACCATTGCTTAAGAAGCCTGGTATGGATGAAAATAATTTAAAAAACTACAGACCTGTATCTAACTTATCATTTTTATCTAAAGTCATTGAAAAACTAGTTCTGAAACAACTTTTTGCATACATAAACGGCTACTCTCTTCTCAGTCCTAATCTGTCAGCCTATAAACATTTCCACATCACAGAGACAGTTCTCTTGAGAGTTACCAATGACCTCTTACTCGCAATGAACAGCAGTAATGTATCTATCCTGATACTCTTAGATCTCAGTGCGGCTTTTGACACTGTTGACCATGGAACCCTTAACAAAACCCTCGAAAATTATGTTGGAATTTCTGGTTCAGTTTTGGCTTGGTTTGGGTCGTACCTCTACCATAGAAGGCAGGCGGTCACTGTCGATGAATGTCTCTTCGGCACGGCTGATTTGGTGTACGGAGTGCCACAGAGTTTTGGGCCCGATTCTATTCCCATTGTATACCAGGCCACTGCTCCTCTTGCTTGAGAGTCATTCGCACATGACACGATGCTATATAAGCATACACATCCCTACCTTGTGGATTCTGCTGTTCAGCCTTTGCGGGAGTGCATTGGTGATGTCAAGTCTTGGATAACACTCTGCAAGTTAAAGCTTAATGATGACTAAACGGAAGCACTCCTCATTCACAATCACAAATCATCCTCTACCTCAACTCTCCCCAACTCATTTCAAGTAGGTAACTCCGACATACAGTTTACATCCTCTGCTAGGAATCTTGGTTATATTCTTTCTAACAGCTTGTCTCTCGATAATCATATATCTTACATTTGTCGTTCTGCATACACCGCTATCCGCAAGATCAGCTCCATCCGCCACTACCTCAAAGTTAGCCCAACAAAAGCACTAGTCTGTGCACTTCTTCTCTCTCGTCTTGACCATTGCAAATCTCTTCTGTCAGGTTCACCAAAACACTACATAGCAAAACTACAAAAGGTTCAAAATTCAGCTGCTAGGTTAGTTCTAAAGGCAACAAAATACGTGATCAAGTCACTCCACTACTCCACTCACTTCATTGGCGCCCCATACAGGCACGCATTGATTACAAGTTGTCTGATCTCTGTCATAACTTTTTCTCGGATTCCTGCCCTTCCTATCTAACCGAACTTCTTTCTGTCTATTCACAACTTCGACAGCTTCGCTCCTCCTCAGACATGCATATTCTGTCCATTCCCAAGACATGCACTAAAACATATGTTGAACGATCTTTCTCTTTCTCTGCCCCCCAAATAATGGAATTTTCTGCCACTACACATCCGCAATATAACATCCACCCATGCCTTCAAAACTGCACTCAAAACACATATTATCTTTAAACTCTACTACTTAGAATGATCCCCCCCCTCTTTTCTCTGAACGATAAACGATGCTGCTGGCTGCCGTCCATGGCTTGACATGTAAATGTTATGGGGTAGGGGGGGGGGGAATATGCATTTTTTTTCTATACAGCTGTATTTTATTTTATTGTAACGATTATGTCTCGTTTGCTAATATTTGTATGTACAGCGCGGTGAGCCCAGCCCTAGTCGAACCAAGATAGTCGGCTATCTTCTTCTTCTCTTCTATACTTTGAGAGCCCGCGATCAATGTATTGATTATTCTATCTCATAGGGCTATCGATGTACATACCTAAGTACTCTATTAGTCGCTACTTGCTCTTTACTTTTTTTTTTCAATATCTTCAATGGGGGTACTTGCCCCTCCGAAATTTCAACCCCAATTAAAATAGTTGGCTTAACATTGTCGGAAGACCTCTCTAAAAAGGAGACATACATTAACTAAAGACAAGGCTAGTGCTAATGTATCTAGTCCAGGTTGCAGGATGAAGCGTGTGCAAATACCTGCTTTAGCACATACGTGATTGCAGAGGCGTCACTCAATAGGACTAGACCAAAGCACCTTGCTATATAAATTTAGCAAACCCATTTTATCAAGTGCAACTACATTGCTGGAACAAAATTTTACTTTAGAATATCTTGTTACTTTACTACAGGAAATTGTGTTCCCTGACATGTCCACTTTCATCCTATAGGTTTTCTTCTCTTTCAGTTACGCCCCGCCATGTGTACAGGTCCACGACACCGGAAATGCCCATCGAAGACAGCGGAGCTAACACAGACATGGTTTCATTCACGACTCTAAACGGAAAACAAACGGGAGTAAGTACAGAAGTAAGCACGACCCACCCGTCTGACTGGATAGCAACCATAACATCAACTGCAACACCTCGGGCCGATGTTAAAGCGCCCACCACCTCAGAGGTCCCCAGCACGACAAAACAGACAGTACTCGTGAAGGAACCGACCAGGGAAACGGAAACTGTTAGTTCAATATCATTACCGGAGGAGAAGACAGACTCTCGGATTGATGGAGAACGGAATGAATCCTCTGCAACATCAGCTGTTCCACTAACATCCACGACAGAAGCTGTTCCACTCACATCCACAACATCAGAGAGTTTGTTGACCACTTCCAGTGGTAAACATGATATTGACACGGAAGGCAATCACACACAGAACAGCTCCACCGGGATGGTAAAACCACGGTAAACAATAATGTATCTATTGGTTTGTCAAATAATAAATAAATTGAGGCTTAAAGTCGGTTGAGTTTCCCGGTTATATAACACCTTGTTAGTTCTTGTCGAGATTCTTTTAATTCCTGAGCAGAGAAAGGGCAAATATAGATTGTGATTAAGGAAATGGCTCAATGAGTTTAATGCGAATTTTATTATATTTAGATAGGTTTAAGGTATTCCAATTCCAGCGTACACATATCAAAATATCATTTTTGTTAACGTATAGCATGTTGGTCCAGTCTGTGCCCTATGATTTCATAACCGTGGTGTCTGTCAGAAAGTCTTACTACATGTTTGAATTATATTTTAAAATTTCGCTTGTTTCACATTTAAAAATGCTATAATTGAGATAACTATTCAACAACCATGCAACCAAGTCAGAGGCGTAACTAGGGTTAGTGTCACCCCGACAGAGGCGTAACTAGGGTTGGTGTCACCCAGACACAGTCGTGGCTAGGGTTGATGCCATCAACTCGGAGGCGTCACTAGGGTTAGGGTCATCAAGACAGAGGCGTCACTAGCTTTGGTGCCATAAAGTAAGAGGATTCACTAGAGTTGGTGCCACCCAGACAGAGGTGCAAATCAGTCAGAGTCGTGGCTAGGGTTGGTGTCACCAAGGCAGAGGCGTCACTAGAGAAGGTGCCACGCAGTCACATGCATGACAAGGGTTTGTGCCACAAAGTCAGAGGCGTCACCAAGGTTGTGATACCCATTCAGGGGTGTCACTAGGGTTGGTGTCACTAGGGTTGGTGCCACAAAGTCAGAGGATTCACTATAGTTGGTGTCATACATACAGAGGCGTGACTATGGGTTTTTTCCGCCCATTTAGGGGCGTCACTAGGGTTGGGTACACCCAGACAGAGGCGTCATTAGGTCTTGTGTCAATCAGTGCCTCAGACATAGTTTACTCATTCAGTAAACTTTTTATTATTAAATCAGTAATTTATATGAAGAACTTAATACACAGACAAACAAAACTTAATATACAGACAAACAAAACTTAATACACAATCAAACTTAATACACAGACAAACAAACTTAATACACAGAAAAATAAAACTTAATACGCAGACAAACAAACTTAATACACAGAAAAATAAAACTTAATACGCAGACAAAAAAAATTTAATACATAGACAAACAAACTTAATACACAGACAAACAAAACTTAATACACAGACAAACAAGCTTAATACACAGACAACCATGTTTAAAATAATGTTATAATCTATGTCCTAGAAAACAATTACCCTAAATAACCTATCCCATTTACTACAAGCGTAACACTTACTTTACAGTTTTAATGTGTTCAATATTGTAACACTTACTCTACAGTTGTAATGTGTTCAAAATTGTAACACTTACTCTACAGTTGTAATGTGTTCAAAATTGTAACACTTACTCTACAGTTGTAATGTGTTCAAAATTGTAACACTTACTCTACAGTTGTAATGTGTTCAAAATTGTAACACTTACTCTACAGTTGTAATGTGTTCAATATTGTAACACTTACTCTACAGTTGTAATGTGTTCAATATTGTAACACTTACTCTACAGTTGTAATGTGTTCAATATTGTAACACTTACTCTACAGTTGTAATGTGTTCAATATTGTAACACTTACTCTACAGTTGTAATGTGTTCAATATTGTAACACTTACTCTACGGTTGTAATGTGTTCAATATTGTAACACTTACTCTACAGTTGTAATGTGTTCAATATTGTAACACTTACTCTACAGTTGTAATGTGTTCAAAATTGTAACACTTACTCTACAGTTGTAATGTGTTCAATATTGTAACACTTACTCTACAGTTGTAATGTGTTCAAAATTGTAACACTTACTCTACAGTTGTAATGTGTTCAATATTGTAACACTTACTCTACAGTTGTAATGTGTTCAATATTGTAACACTTACTCTACAGTTGTAATGTTTTCAATATTGTAACACTTACTCTACAGTTGTAATGTGTTCAATATTGTAACACTTACTCTACAGTTGTAATGTGTTCAATATTGTAACACTTACTCTACAGTTGTAATGTGTTCAATATTGTAACACTTACTCTACAGTTGTAATGTGTTCAATATTGTAACACTTACTCTACAGTTGTAATGTGTTCAAAATTGTAACACTTACTCTACAGTTGTAATGTGTTCAATATTGTAACACTTACTCTACAGTTGTAATGTGTTCAATATTGTAACACTTACTCTACAGTTGTAATGTATCTCTTTAATTTTGTCTTTCTCCAAATAAATTATATGTTTCACTCAATAATGTGTATTTTACTAAGGTTTCGAAATAGTTGACTCAACTAATGAGTTGAAAATGTACATTTTCGTCTATTACTTTATCGTAGACTGACAGATGTGTCAACAGCGAAGAGCATCACTACTGCGGCTCCTTCCAGTCAACCTTTACTAACATCATCAGAAACAAAAGTCCAAGATGGCGTTGACGAGGCGCGCACACATGTGAGCACGAATGGTCCTGTTGCCTGGACGACATCGTTTGGATCAACAACAACCGCGACGACTGGGTCAGAGGTCAGTGGGCCCCCCACTCCAGAGGTCCCCAGCATTGCAAAACAACCAGAGCTTGTGAATGAACCAACCAAGGAGAAGGTAGCGGGAAAAGGTATTGTGGATAAACGCGGGTGCCATAAATATTGATTGAAGCGTTTCAAAATTATACCTATTATATTTAGCAACAAACAAACAAACAAAATCTCAGGCTCAGCCGGGTGACGATATTTGACACCCGGTCTGGGTCAAGGTATTTCGGACAATACCTGGTGATTATAAGGCGGAATCCCGATTTTGCCATTCAGAAATTATCTAAACACATTGAGAAATGTGTTCTGCCAAAGGAGGAGAAGGGATTAGTACGGTAAAGAACCACTAGCAAACACGCATTCATCAAAGTTGAAGCTTCAAAACACTAATAGCATGATAAAATCAGCCAAACCTTGTAACCAACATCCTTGTGCTGTGACCCCGCTTTAACACTTTCCAAGATGTTCCAATCCAAAAACAAATGAAGTGTACCAAAAATTGAGAAACAGATCTTGAGGAGGGAGCGAGGAGCCTAAGCCTTTGTGTAGATAAAAATGTGTCTGTACTGCAACTTTGATCGTGGCGTACGGGGGTAGCAGATAAAAAGCGCTTGGTAAGAGGGAAGTGCCTGTAGAGATGGCTCTGTATGTCCATCCCCATTGTGTGTGTCAATACAGCCAACTTTTACGATAAAATTTGAATAAATTAAACAAACTTTAAAAGTAAAAACAATCTGAAAAAGAGCATCACAATCGAAATTAAATAAAATTAACATTTTAAAAATAATTTTTTTCCCGAAAATGAAATTGCATTTCTATAATTTTCAATGATACCTTTGCCATTTTGTCGGGTGAACACCGAAGAGGTCATTTCCACAGCTTGAGAACCATGACAAAATCACGCATGGAGTCCCTCTTTCCATCCCTCAGGCGCTACAGCCAATGTAGGGCTTTGGCTAGCCTCACTACTTCCTTCCACTTAGACGTAACTAATAATTTTCTTTTCCATGCTTGGAGCGCAGGTACGATACATGCGTTAGTGCTGCTGGTCACTGATATCATCGTACGTGTATTATCTTAATAATATATTTACATCGACATTATGGCGACCACAGAGCCATGTATCTTGCCCAGTCAAATAATGTATTGACATTTACTTGAGAGCGTTACCGTGCATCTTTATTTGAGAGCGTTACCGTTTCATTTAGATTACTTTTACTTTCGCAAGAAGTGCTACTCTTTTTCTGTCATTATTTATTTAATTCCGGTAAAATGTACAAAAATGGGCCTATAATAATTGTTTTCATTCCCTGTCCGGGTCCATGTTTTTGGTTTATCCGTGTTTTCCGGGTTTTCTGTCTTGTACCCGGCTTGGACCCTAAAACTAAACAATGAGAACCAAATTACACAGTGTAAAAAATAATTACACATTTTTAAATTAAGCTCTAATTTTGATTTAAAATATTTAATTATACTTCATATTGTTCACCATTCTCAGATTTCTTTATCTGAACAACATTAAGATATACATCTGAAACGGATGCACTTTTGACACCATTTTCTGAAAGACGTTATGGTGTAATCTGACAAAATCTAATTCGGGTAAGGCAGGCTTCTCAATTTATAAAGACTAATGGTGTGTGACGTAATAGAGTTAAATTGATGGTTCTACTCTAGAACAAGGAATATAGTATACACCACTTTCAAAATACCTGTAGTAACTTACGCTAGTGAGAATTGGTACCTCACCAGAAAAGCACAAAACTAATCAATACATGTGAGAGGAAAATCCACAGGAAATTATATGACCCAGTGATATGCAATGAATTCTTGAGAATCCGTACAAACCAAGAGCTATACAATTGTACAAAGACCCTCCCATAGGCGCAAGAATAAAAAAGGCAGACTGCGCTGGCCAGGACATTTTGAAAGGATGCCAGATTGTAGAGCAGCAAGTGTGATAAACAGGCTTAAACATAGGGGCAGACGACTCACCGGTCGTCCAATGCTGAGATGGATCGACGCTGTAGAGGATTTACGCCAATTGGGGGTCCGCGCACGTAGGCCGAAAGCCATGGATTGATCCAAATGAAAGGATGTGGTGGAGCAGTAGTTGGGGAGCAGAAGTTGGGGCCTAAGAGTTGAGGAGCAGTGGTTGGGGAGCAGAGATTATGGGGCAGAGTTTTGGGAGCTGGGGTTGTTGAAATGGAACATTTGAAAGTAATTGATCGTAAACATTTGTATCCAAGACTTTACAATGGTATTTAAGTTTTAAACTTACCTTGAAAATTGTTATAAATTATAGGTAAATGTTAACATTAAGTCACTAGTCTAGCAAATCAGTGGTATAAAGCAATCTCCCTAAACAATTTTATTCTATTTTTTAAAGTTTGTAAATATTTGTGTCTCGACTCGTTCATGTTTTTCTAAAGACTTCAACGTTTTTCAAAAAATAATTTTTGATCAGGAAGACAATCATTTGTTTTTATTTTCCTTGTTAAATTTAGATGGCAGCATGTCTAGGTAAGCTGCAGTTCCTATTTGGTGGATCACGTGAATCAAGGTTGATGTTACGTCACAATCCGTACTCTTTACATAAGTCAAGGACACTTAAAATGCAGTAACATTTTATATTAATAATTTTGCTTCTTTTATTACAGCAGCAAGTTTCACTTATATACCATCCTTTATCAGATTCCTTGTGAATTGCGCAATCAATTATTTTTATCCAACATTTAATCCAATCAATAACTTTGTCATTCAAACGTATCCCCTTTTTAAAAAAAGTGAAATGTTCAAATGAAAGTACTTCTTAACGAAACAAAATCATTAATATCGATTTGTGTAACAAAGGCCTTGATACAGAATATCATTTGACAGTTATTTTTAAAACCTATGAAATGAAGCAAGCAAATAATGCACGACATTTAAGACAAATTAGAATGGAAATATTTGTGTTTGTGAGATTATAACTTGACATTTGATTTTGACGAGTTCTTATTAACAAAGATAAGTCATTTTTAGAACACCAATGCTCCAATGTGTCGTGCAGTACTAACGGGCACTTTGTAATTGCAGGTAACGCATACATCGACAAAAATATTGGGAAACAAATTAATTGGATATGATGTAAGAAAAGACTGCTTCCACATCATTGTTGGACGGATACAGATTGACCTGGGATCCAGCTAAACATGATTTCTGATAATTTGTCAAATTTTCTGTAATACTATTCACAAAAAATATAATAAAGATATTGGTAAAAGATCCAGGTCTTTTTATGTTCATTTTCTAAGAGTGAATGGCTGTATGTGTTTAAGTATATTGGGATATTCTGAATCTATTTTCTAACTCATTTGCTTATTTCACAGGGCAAATAACGAACATGGCATTAACATTCAACGTTAGGATTACATTTATTTGACGGAAAATTTGACGTCGTATAAATGCGGTTCTTACAGTTCGCGTGTGATGAAATAATGTTACAAGACCGATATTTATTTTATATTCGTTCTTGTTTTCTCTGTTCATTTCTTTGTTGTGTGTTCTATATTTTAATTAAATTATTCGCCTAGAAGTAATTGAAATTCTTTGAAATTAGATTCAAATACTTTGTTGTCTGAACACATGTGTAAAAGACGCTTTCAAAATACTACGGGGGGAGGTCACCCTAGTGTAAAGTGTAACTACAGTACACCCCAGTGTAAGGTGTAACTACACTGCAGGAAAAACCTTATAGTTTTAAATGTCTTGCTACTCTCCTAGAAAACAAACTATGTTACCAGACATGTTCAATTTCACCAGAAATGTTTTTTTCTATTTCAGTTGAATCCGACGAAAACAACACAAATACAGCAAATAATTCCTTTGCCCGGACAACACCGGAAGTTATTGTGACAGAGCCAAATTTGGAAGGTATAGTCCCTAAACACATATGTCATAAACACACCTGCCCTAAACACACCTGCACTAAACACACCTGCCCTAAACATACCTGCCCTAAACACA
Organism: Omphiscola glabra; assembly: GCA_964017045.1. NCBI lineage: Eukaryota > Metazoa > Mollusca > Gastropoda > Lymnaeidae > Omphiscola > Omphiscola glabra. The sequence goes on from OZ024796.1 coordinate 7,549,635, forward strand.
CCTGCCGTAAACACACCTGCCCTAAACCCAACTGCCCTAAATACACCTGCCCTAAACACATCTGTCATAAACACACCTGCCCTAAACCCAACTGCCCTAAAAACACCCGCCGTAAACACACTTGCCGTAACCATACAAGCATCGATTGGAGTCTTACAGTTTATGTCATTTATTGAGCTAAAATAAATATTCTTTTTGGGCTGAGATGGTCGAAATGTTTGACGGCAGTCTGGGTTCAGTCATTTCGTGACAAGTTCGAATCACGATTTAACACTTCAGGAAACATGTCTATAAAATGAGAAATGTGTTCTAGCCAAGGGGGAGAAGGGGTACGTTCATATAGACAATCATTAGTTTTGTGTTCTAGCCAAGGGGAGAAGGGGTACCTTCATATAGACAACCATTAGTTATGTGTTCTAGCCAAGGGGAGAAGGGGTACCTTCATATAGATAACCACTAGCAATGTGTTCTAGCCAAGGGGAGAAGGGGTACGTTCATATAGACAATCATTAGTTTTGTGTTCTAGCCAAGGGGAGAAGGGGTACGTTCATATAGACAATCATTAGTTGTGTGTTCTAGCCAAGGGGAGAAAGGGTACCTTCATAATGACAACCATTAGTTATGTGCTCTAGCCAAGGGGGAGAAGGGGTACCTTCATATAGACAACCATTAGTAATGTGTTATAGCCAAGGGGAGAAGGGGTACGTTGATATAGACAACCATTAGTAATGTGTTCTAGCCAAGGGGAGAAGGGGTACGTTCATATAGACAACCATTAGTAATGTGTTATAGCCAAGGGGAGAAGGGGTACGTTCATATAGACAACCATTAGTAATGTGTTATACCCAAAGGGAGAAGGGGTACGTTGATATAGACAACCATTAGTAATGTGTTCTAGCCAAGGGGAGAAGGGGTACGTTCATATAGACAATCATTAGTTGTGTGTTCTAGCCAAGGGGAGAAAGGGTACCTTCATAATGACAACCATTAGTTATGTGCTCTAGCCAAGGGGGAGAAGGGGTACCTTCATATAGACAACCATTAGTAATGTGTTATAGCCAAGGGGAGAAGGGGTACGTTGATATAGACAACCATTAGTAATGTGTTCTAGCCAAGGGGAGAAGGGGTACGTTCATATAGACAACCATTAGTAATGTGTTCTAGCCAAGGGGAGAAGGGGTACGTTCATATAGACAACCATTAGTAATGTGTTATACCCAAAGGGAGAAGGGGTACGTTCGTATAGAAATCCATTAGTAATGTGTTCTAGCCAAGAGGGAGAAGCGGTAAGTTTATACAGACAACCACTAGCAATGTGTTCTAGCCAGGGGGGGGGGGCGAAGGAGTATAGTTCATATATAGAACAACTAGCAATGACGAATTCATCCCAAGTTGAAGGCTTTAAACACTAATAGCACAACACTATAAACCTACCAGTACGTTTGACAACATGTTTAATACCGCGACCCATTGATGAAATGCTCCAAGTTGTTCCAACCCTCAACCATGATTATCTCAGGGAATTGAGAGATGCTTGTTGAGAAAGGGAGGGGGAGGCAAAAAGGTTTTGTATAGATAAAAATGTTTCGTTATTGTAACTTTAACTGTGGGTTTGGGTGAAAGCAGAAATGAGTACATTGCACCCTCGAGGGGTTTTGTTGAGAGGGTTCCACCTTAACGTCTCGACCGAAAGAATATCTGGGAGGTGGGTGTGGCAACGCACACCTACCCCCGGAGTGGAAGCAAAGCCGTCCAGACCCTTGGAGAGTGGAACGCGAACGCTTTAAACGCAGCGTTCTCGGTCGACCGGACGTCCCTCAGGCCAGGGGGGAATTTCCCGCCGTGCCGCCGCACGGTCTGGCGGCGTGATGACCCGGCGTCTGGCCCGTGTGGAGGTGTGCCGGGGGGCATTAAGAGCTCACGCTCGACGGCCCACCGACGCCATCTCCTATGTGACGTTGAGCGGGTTCTGTAAGTCACTCCCCAAAACAAATGTTGACACATTACGCCCCTCATTCTCGGTTTGCGACGATGCTGCCAATTTAAAAATTAAGTTTTAAAAAAAATAAACAAACACAACAAAGTAATTCGAAAGATAATTGAAAAAAAAAAATAAGCATCACAATAAAATATATTCCACATATTTTTTAATGTATTTTTTAAATGAGAAGTAAATACAAATACAGTCGTTCCAGGCCCCTTCTCGCCTTGACTTTCGCGGCTTCACTCTATAGGATTTTTTTTTTTCAAAAAAGTTTATCAAAATGGTGTAAATGATACAGTGCGCCATCGTTTATCTGAGTCTATGATACAGCCCTGTATTACAATACATTTACCGTATGTACAGGCTACAGGTTAATGTATTCGAGCACACCCGAAAATCCTTCAACGTCAGATGCAGTCAACACATTGAACTATTTTCATACATTAGTGGTTGGTTGTGTGTGTGTGTGTGTGTGTGTGCATGGGCGCCCGGAGAAAATTTTCTAGGGGGGGGCAAAATATTTTGTAGGGGGGGAGCAAAATATTCTCTTGGGGGGCGGTTAAAAATTCTAGGAGGTGGCAAATATTTTTAGTAATGTTTTAATGTAGTTTTCATTTACTGTAGCGTATGGTGAACCAACGGACAGGACACTGTAGTAATGAAGGGCATACTGTAGCAACAATTTTTTTATTAACACAATATATGTATATAGCAAAAATTATTCAACATAAATTTAAAATAAAATTTATTCTTTAAACAAGAACTGGAGGGGATAAAACTTTGTATAACTAATTAATATAGAAAATGATAAAATAATTACCCTGTAAAACGAGATCACCATCAGCTTAGTTACTTTCTCTTTATTTTCTCTTTACTTTAATACATTTTTTGTCTATTTTTGTCTAAAAAATTTTTTAATCATTCAATCAGGGGGGTGGGGGGCAAGTGTCCCACCTTGCCACTACGTGCGGGCGCCCATGTGTGCGTGTTTGTGTGCGTGTGTCTGTGTAATTAAATGTAACATAATAACAATTTTGTCTATTATATTGATTAATGCGAAAGTAATGGTGACTAAAGGGGTCTTATTTCCTGTCCAGTGGGTCTAATATAGTGTTACCAGGTGTCCGTGTTTAGTACGGACAGTTTATATTTTCGACCCCCTTGTCCGTATCCATGTTTGCGTCCATATGTGTCCGTACTTTTCACTAGTCCAGCGTGTCCGAGTTTTTCGGCAGCGACGACCTCCTGGTCTAGTTCCATTTGTCTTATCTTATTTCTTGGGCGTCACCCCAGTGTAAGGTGCAACTACATTGCACCCAGTGTAAGCTGTAACTACATTGCACCCCAGTGTAACTACATTGCACCCAAATGTAACTACATTGCACCCAGTGTAACTACATTGCAACCTAGTGTAACTACATTGCACCCCAGTGTAAGGAGTAACTACATTATAGGATTTAACTTATAGCTTTTAACGTCGTGTTCCTCTCTTACAAAACAAACTATGTCCCTAGACATGTTCACAACATCAACAACAGAGTCTGTACCAACGACGGAAATGTGTACTTTTTTTTTATACATAAACATTTCTAGTTTGGTAACTTTAACAACTTGATAAACAAATGCAAAAAAGGTTACGAGGGTTGGTTTTTTTGTTTTTGCTTTTTTTAAATCTAAAGATATTTGAAACATAATTTCTCGAGCTTTATGAACTAAATCATTACAATGAAATGACGTGTAACATTAGTAATTAAGTGAGGTTTCTTTTTTTTTCTTTTTTGACCTAGACATTTTTCTAATTTTAGATTTTGAATATGATTTTGAGTGTATGTTTTGTTGAGGCATTGATTTTACATGGCGTAGCCAATCAACAGCGGCGATCATACATTTTAATATAAATGGAAAGCCTTATTCTCTTACTAAGTCCAGCTCACGGGCTCTTGATTCATATCACCATAGTAACACCTGGTCCAAGGGACTGCCCCCGAGATGTCAAGATTAGTTCAATGGGACAAGACTCCGTCACGTTCATGTGGCGGCACCAGGCTGAGTACGACAACACTGAGTTCCGCATCATTGTTTTTGATAACGCCTCCAATAGAATCTTTGCGCCTAATTCACCTCAAGTGTCGGACGGAGCTTACACGTACATAAGCGTCACTTCTTTAGACCACACCACGGATTACAGGTTTAAAATCGGGTACTCTTTGTCGAATGTCACCGAAGACATCTGTGACGAAGAGCTCCCAAAGAGTTAGTATCTCGTCAGTAGACATTTGATGTACAGATACTGCACGATTTAAACAGACCACTTGGACAAAAAGACACAATGTTTAATGCATGCATCTATTTTCTTCTCATCGATTTCTCCGGCACTGTTTTGAGCAATCACAAAACTTTTCATTACGAATTTTTTTAACGTAGCATCATTGTAATATTAAAAATACTAATTTGCAGAAATTTCTAATTTGTACATGATCAAAAAATCCTGATAAGATAAGATAGTTTTATTGATCCAAATAAATGGATAATTTTTTTTTCAGTCCTAAAAATGCTAGCTTGAGTTTTTCGTTGTTCCTTAAAATTACGGAGAGAGAACTAGAAATATTGATACCAAGCTATGTGAAATGCTCATCAACCGACAGATTATGGCAGTCGATAGTTATGATTGAATTGAACGGTGCTTCTTGCATCATGAAATTTTCTGAAATAGTGAAATAAAGCTGCGGTGTAAAGTGGTTGGTAAAAGATTTCATTAGAATATTAACATAGCTCGATGGCGTGATGAAATGTTCGGCTGCAAGCCTTGAGGGAAAAAGGGGGGGGGGGGGGCACTAACTGGGATTCTTATAAAATGCTTCACTTGTACACATGTTTTGTCAAATTTTACCCCCCCCCCCCCAACCCACCAAAACAAATCGCTCAATATTACATTTAATAAACGATTTTTAAGAAAAATTTCTTTTTTAAGGGTTGTTAAATCAATCACCTCACGTCACACTCAATTGATTCCAAAACACTCGAACAGCATGTCGGTAAATCACTCGACTTTAGCACCAAACTAAAAGAATTTCTATAATGAAATTTAGTTTAATTACCCTTTTATATTAAGATATTTTTTCTCTGTTTGTTTACATCTTTAATTCAGTTTAAGATTTTCAGTTATAATCGCATGCCTTTAGGAGATAACTTTCTGTCCCTCGTTACGCAGTTGTAGCACACAACGTGACCAAAGCATGATCTCTACCCATCCTGAAATCACACAACGTGACCAAACATAATCTCTACCCACCCTGAAATTTATCCTGCAAGAAAGAAGATAACCGGGTAAAGTCTCAATAAAAAGAACAGAATAGAGTTGTCTCTTCCAGTGTTTTATGCTTGTCTATTGTTTTAATTGCACTGGACATAGTTCTAAACAATCTTAACCCATTTTTTTTTCTATGGCTATTTTCAGTCAACTAATGCACCTCCCAGTGATTTACTAGTCTATAAAAATTATTCAAGTAATTGCGTGTAAGGAGTGTAACCAGTGAAATATCCTCATCAACGCAAGGCACAGAAACATTGCAAATCCCATCTACATTCATAGGAGCCATAATGATCAATAAAGTGATCGTGGGCCCTTAATATATAGAAGAAGAAGAAGAGGAAGAAGAAGAAATGAATGATATACCAAAAAATTCTTTGATTGCCCGAAAACATTAATAATTATAGAATTAGTTTGTTATTTTGTTGTTGTTTGGTTTTGTTCTTTTTGTCCTTTCACTTTTTTTTTAGTTCTGAAATGTTTGTTTTTTTAAACACCAACAATTTTACAAATACCATGCATCGTGGAGTTAAACTTACGGGAGTGCTTTGTTGATCTATTTTCAAAATGTATTTTCTTTTGGGAAAGCTCTTTAATTAAATGTTTCAACTTTAAATTTTCTTTCAATAATTTTCATTGCTGAACGGAACTTTTACCTACTTTAATTTTTGTTTTGATTAAACTGTGTTTATCATAGAGACAATTTCCGGACATCCATACTATCCGTGAATATTTTAATAAATGGATTTTTGTTTTTTACACAAATATAGAATCAATTTATTACTATGTATCACTTATTTGTCGATTAGTTTTTTTTAAGTACTTTTTATTTAAAATAAAAGATTTTTCTTGTCCCATTTGATGCATTCAGACGTCTACTGTTCAGAAGACAGGCAGGAAGAAGTTACGTTTCTTAAAACTAGAGGAGGAGTAACTCTTGAAGTTCCTTGCCCGCCCAATTATGAAGGTAATATTCATTATTGACTTACGAATATAACATTAGTTTTGACTTACGAAGGTATCATTAGTTATTGACTTACGAATATAACATAAGTTATTGACTTATGAATATAAATTAATTATTGAGTTGTGAAGGTAACATTAATTATTGACTTTGGAAAATAACATTAGTTATTGACTTACGAAGGTAAAATTAATTTGAAAGCTAAATTGTACAATGGGAAAGCTAGTAACAGATCTACCTTTAAATGATTTGTCCGCTTACTTACAAGTGTTAAAATGTTCACTGACTTAACAAAGATAGATTAGAAACCCATTGATATTTTAATCAGATTTAATTCACTCTCTTCATTTGTTTTTCACTCAAATATTTGCCCTCTGTGAACCTAGCTAAGAAAAACACGAGGCAGTACGTGTTCTCATCTCTGCTTGTATTTACATTTTTGATGGAAGATTATGAAATTTACAATTGTTTGCTCCACTCGTCTCAGGAAATATCACCAGAACGTGTGACGACAAAACCAGGTCTTGGACACCTTTCAGTCAGTATAACTGTACCAGAAAGAGTTTGAGAATTGCTTCGAATTTGGTAAACATTGTTAGAACCCATAGGCTTAATAAATTTTCCTTCACCAGTCACAAACCACTACACTCAGTGGCGTAGCTAGGGTTGGTTTCACCCTGTGCGGTCGGCATTACAGCGCCGCCCCCCCCAGCTACGCCACTGACTGTATCAGATTTCCAATGGACCGATTAAATGTGCTGTCAAAATGAGGCTTCCGTAACTGTAGAGAACAACATTTTTTATTTAAATTTTATAAACCACCGCCATGCTTAATACAAGCTAAGATTAAAGTGTTTAACACTTCATATAATATAGACTTAACTGCAGAAAAAGAAAGAACACGTTTGTGTGTGTTATTTTCGGAATAATTTTTTTATATCATTTCACTGCTGTTAATTATGGAATAATTCTTTCAAACGTTCTATTTTTATAATTGAAAATTGCATGTTATAAGAATGCTTTGATAGTTTTAAGCAGAGTTGGCAAACTACGGCCTGTGGGCCGGATCCGACCCGCGACGTCGGTTTATTCGGCCCGTGGAATCAATGGTGATTATGAAGTCACCGGAGATATAGCGTCTATGCATAGAATGCATGCAACTAGATTTGAAGACATTTTCATTTAAGGTAGATGAATCAGTTGACAAGTACACTTTAGATGGGACAAACTTGAGGGAATGGTCCACCTGACAACAGCAGGGGTTAAAAATATGTGCGGTAGTGAAAAACGTGCGATGATCAAACTTTCATGGCTGTCTAAAGTGGTGGATGATTCATCAGCGGGCAAATAGTCTGCGTCGTGGAGCCTGTGTTCGCATCCATTGCCTAAAACGTGCTCAGTTCAGCGAATTTTCTTTTACCAAAAATAGAAGTGGGCTATCCCGACATACATCACAACCCTTCTGTCAGCTTTCTTAGTTGAGCGAAGGTAAAAAGGGAACAGGCCCGATCCAACGCGACTTTGTGCAAGACATTCTTTGAGTTTTAGGGGGCAGTTTCAGGACCGTTCACCTGACATGTAGACTAGTGCAACAAAAATAACATTCTTACAAACCCCGTTTGATTTTGTTGCTGACGGGCTGCCGGCTGTTTGTGTTGCTGATGAGCTCCCAGTTGATGGTGTTGCTAATAAGCTGCCGTCTGGTTGTATCGTTGATGAATGACCGGCTGGTTGTGTTGTGAATGAGCTGCCAGATGTGTGTATTGCTGATAAACTTCCGGCCTGTTGTGTTGTTGATCAGATGCCGGCTGGTTGTGTTGTTGATGAGATGCCGGCTGTTTGTGTTGTTGATGAGATGCCGGCTGGTTGTGTTGTTGATGAGATGCCGGCTGTTTGTGTTGTTGATGAGATGCCGGCTGGTTTTGTTGTTGATGGGATGCCGGCTGTTTGTGTTGTTGATAAGATGCCGGCCGTTTGTGTTGTATATGAGATGCCGTCTGAATTAAAATTGGATGCGATACATCTTTTCATCAATGATTTGTTGAAATTCAGATTTTTTATATATTGATATTGTTAGACACTTGTAACTGGGTCTTGGGTAATCAACATGAACCTTAAATCATTTCTATCTAGGGCACTAGCTACTTTCGGCGAGAACCATTTAAAAAAAAAAGTAAAAAGTAAAAGCTAGTAACAGAGCTACCTTAAATGAAACATATAAAAGCTAGTAACAGCTTAAATGAAACATGTAAAAGCTAGCAAAAGAGCTATCTTAAATGAAATATGTGAACGCTAGTAATAGAGCTGTCTGAAAGGAAACATGTGAACCTACCTAAATGATGAGCCATTTCTATTTCTTTTGATAATAGAAATGCTGACTCGGAGCTTTAACTGAATTTCATAATATTTTTTAAGCACGATTACACTCTTCTCGCTAATTTGAAAACAAAACATAAATTATTTTGAAATAATTAGGAATCTCAGTTCAATAAATGTAAAAATACGTCAGACAATTACCAATTTCTTCCTTCATATCACATTTCGACCTTGAAATAATGGTGTGTCTTACTCCTTTTAAATGCGTGTGGGGGGGGGGGGGAGATATTCTGATCTAAGACATAAGACGTGATTTTGATACACTCCAACCATCCCCTACACCCAGACAAGATCTTTATACCGGCCCTCGTCAGAAACGTTTATGGACCATTGAACCTTGTTTTAAACCGTCGTTCATGTGAAGATTTGTTTTATTATACCGTCAATTGTCTATATGGGTAAATAGATGAACTATGAAAGTAAGAAAAGCAAGTTTCCTCTATCTGTCTCCAGCAAAATGGTTCACAAGACCGCACAACTAGCACCGTCGCTCACAAAGCACGCTAGCAGCATTCTGTTTTCCACCCAACGTGACTCACTCACCCTGGTTCCCAAACAATCCAAAATGTGTTTGAGAACCACTATTCGAGCTTATCGGCACGTTACTGAATTTCCGTGATTTTAAAAAAGATCGTTCTCTCACCACACACACACATGTGTTTAAAGATAGTTGATGCATTTTAAAGATGCTGTCCTTCAGTTAAATTCATACAAATAGTAGACCAAAGACTGTTGATATATGCTATATTGTGTCATTTGAGCAATACAACAATACAACCCAAAACCATAACTTAACCTGCCTAATTTCAGACAATCCTGCCTTTTATATTTATACCAATTATGAAATCTCCTCATATAATTCATTTCAGGCCAGAGATTTGAGTAACGAGAGTAGCGAGGTATTAATGGAAAGAATGAAGAATATCTCATCGGAGGTGACGAGTGCTTTAGAGAGCAACACAGACATCGTGTCGGGTGACATCAAACAGATCGTCAACATACTGGAACAAATTGGCAAGGCGTCCGATAGATCGGCCGTGTCCAATGAGACATTACAGGTAACATTGTTACATTGACAGTGTCTTGTGATAAAGTCAAAGTATTCTTTCGATTGTGACATGTTAGAATGGTATTGCCAAACCCGTATAATTTTACATTAGTTAATCAAGTAAGTGGATGTTACTCGCCCGATCAATCTGTCCAGAAAAAGCAATAGCAGTTCGATCATACACAACATGAGAACTTGGCTCCAGTACAAAAACACTAAATTCCAAAATTACCATCGCACTTGACTCCATTACAATAATATCACTTGACTATATGCCACAGCATTCGATGACAATACAACTATAGCACCCAGTCAAATACAACATTAGCACACGACTCCAGTGCAAAATAACGGATCCGGTGGTATTCTATAGGTCCTTCACGGGCTTTGATATCTTTTTCATGAAACTATAATATTTATATTCCTTCGGAAGATATGTTTTTTTTAAAAATCATCTTAATGGTATTTTCGGTAAGATAGTACTTACCCAACATCTTTTGCACACCTTAACGTTATTTGTTTATCTACTGTAATAGAATCAATTCATTAGCGTTGCCCTTAGATTATTTACTGTCGGTACCTATTTAAATTTTAGAACCTGGCTACTATCACGGACAAGCTTATAGAAGCCGACACAAGCACGTGGGACGAGCTGTCGACTGCCAACAAAACAGAGAACGCTGGCTCAGCGTTGTTGAAAGCCATGGATGATATCACCAGCAGTTACTTAAAATCTGGCAACGTCACAGAGACTCTCATTGTTCAGAAAAATATTGGTAGGTATCTAAGCTTTTTTTCATAGCATTAGTAAAATCACTAACAAAATCTCTTATTTAAATATAGTACGCTTCTGGTAAGACGGCTTCCTCTTCTGGCTGCTTCCTATTCAATGTATTTGGTACAGAGATTATTTTCGTAGCTTTTGCTATATGCTTTGTATTTGTGACGTATATTTGGGTATGGGAAATCGCATTTGTAATATTGTTATGTTTTAGCAGGAGCTACAGTGATGGTGCAGTTAGTAATGGTGTAGTTAGTAATGGTGTTCTTTATTTAACAAAGAGAATGAATCGTTGGTTTGTAAAATAATTCACTATGTTTAAAGAAAGTTTGTTTCATCTACACAACTTGAATGCAGGCCATTAATTATTATCTTCAATAATGAGTTTAATAGAGCGCAAAATAGAATTCCCGATAACGTCGCTAAAGAATATATTTTTTTTATGTAACGCAAATGCGTTTGGCGCGTAATATTTTCTTTTCGGAAAATGAAATCGTCTCAATTTAAGTATGGTGTAAAAACTATTCGGTTTAAAAGTGGTTGGGAGAGCAGATTATTTAATATAGTTCATGGGCGTGAATTAAAAAGTGTGCAAGGACGTATCATGGGGGGAAGGGTGTAGCGAAAATTCGGATTCTTAAATGTGCGTTACTTGAGTTCATGTTTTGTCATGTAACTTTAGCAGATGGGAAGTTCACGCATTGCTGTCCCCAATGTTTGGTGAGCTGTAGTTAGCTATATATAATTATCTGTTTGAAAGAAAGTATGGTTCAATAGTGAGCTTAATTAGAGCGCAAAATATAATTTCCGATAACTATGCTAAATGGTTATTTCTTCAGACGGCTAATTGATACACTTCCCATCAAGCTATCAAGCTAAAACTTGGCACATAGACTCGTTGCCAACGACAACAGATTCGTTCGAATTTTCAGCCCCACCCCAACCCACCATACCCCCAAATTTTTTTTTTCTTCAGATTTTCATGTTTTTTCTAGGAGAACATGAATTAAAATTCCCGATAGCTGCGCTAAATGAGATGCTAACCAAAAAGGAATATCGCATTTTCGTTTGGTGCATAATATTTTCATTCGTTTTTCTAAAATTGGCGGTTAAACAAATTTGCAGTGCTAAAGTGGTTGCGTTATTAGAAGGTTAAAATAGTTCAAGGGCGTGAAAAAAATTGCGATTGATCGCTTTGTTTGGGGGGGGGGGCACTTATTGGGATTCTTATAAAGTGCTTGCTTAGTCAATTTTCAGCCCCAAACCTTCCTCGTACATAGCTTGATATTACATTTTATAAAGGATACATGCAAAAAACAACATGTTTAAGGGCTGCTAATTAGATTTGGGAAAATTGTGTGTTCTCGGTTCCGGTTAGAGTAATTTACAACTTGGCTTCTTTTCCTCCCTTTCTTTCAGTCATTAATGTCGCCAGTACGGGAGAAGGCAAAGACAACATCACGTTTCCCAAAGTGGACCACGCAACTTACAGCACCAACCAGACTTCAAACAAAGTGTTTCTTTCCAGTGAAGCCCTTAGCGGTAAGTTAAGAAGAGTTCAATCAATGCTACTCTGATAATGCTGGAACTATGGCAGCCGGATTATATCAAGTAGGAAGGTGGAGAAGTGGGTGAAATGCTATGAGTAGGATGGAGCAGTGGATGACGTGCAATGAACAAGATGGAGCAGTGGATGACATGCTATTATTCAGGTGGAGCAGTGGAAGACATGCTATGAGTAAGATGGAGCATTGGGTGATATGCTATGAGTAAGATGGAGCAGTGGGTGACATTCTATGAGTAAGATGGAGCAGTGGGTGACATGCTATGAGTAAGATGGAGCAGTTGGTGATATGCTATGAGTAAGATGGAGCAGTGGGTGATATGCTATGTTTATCATTAACCTTTATTTTCTTTGGCAACAAAATGAAAAACAAATTCAAAGCGATAATTGTTACGATAATTGTTACGATAATAATTAGGAAGTGAAAAAATTGAAGCCATAAAATAGATAGATTTTTCTTAAGTTGTCTTCTAAATGTATGGAGGCACTGAAGTTTTCAACTCCTCCCACTTAATGTTACCATATATTTTAACATCTTTCTAATGTTAATTGCCAGATGTATTTTAGCTAGACCCATATCCTTTATTTCAACTTATCATTTAAAACTCAAACGTTTCCTTACAAGATTCAGTACCATGTTCTGTGTATCACAGGCCCCGTGACGTATTCAGTTATTATCTACACTAACGTCTCTGACAAGTTCAAAGTGGACAGGTATTATTGTTTAAACTTTCTAACCCTTTATCTCAGGCCTGCACAACTCAAAATGTAAGGCGGGCCGAAATACTTCATGAAAAACGTGTGCGGGCCATAATACTTTATGAAAAACATGTGCGGGCCATAATACTTTATGAAAAACATGTGCGGGCCATAAGAAAACACGATAGAGGGGAAAGCTATTAAGAAAATAATAAAGAATATTTCGTTACTTAAGACATATATTTAATGAGACACATTGGATGGAAAATTTATTGATTATTGAAAAATAAAATAAATATTTATATTATTTCTTTATATATATTTTCGTAATATTTTAAAGTAATGAGCTAAGGAATATTATTTATAATTTTTAATAACATGAATTTTCACCAAAACTTCGCGGGCCGCAAAATGGGTGCTGGCCTGCTGTATCTAGAGTCTGTTTGAATAGTAGGTCCAACCTTTTAAATTAGTAAGCATGCCTGACAGTTGGATTGTAATAGAGTAGGTTTGAATAGTAGGTCCAACCTTTCAAATTAGTAAGCATGCCTGACAGTTGGATTGTAATAGAGTAGGTTTGAATAGTAGGTCCAACCTTACAAATTAGTAATGTTGCATGAAAGTTGGATTGTAATAGAGTAGGTTTGAATAGTAGGTCCAACCTTTCAAATTAGTAAGCATGCCGACAGTTGGATTGTAATAGAGTAGGTTTGAATAGTAGGTCCAACCTTTCAAATTAGTAAGCATGCCGACAGTTGGATTGTAATAGAGTAGGTTTGAATAGTAGGTCCAACCTTTCAAATTGGTAAGCATGCCTGACAGTTGGATTGTAATAGAGTAGGTTTGAATAGTAGGTCCAACCTTTCAAATTAGTAATGTTGCATGAAAGTTGGATTGTAATAGAGTAGGTTTGAATAGTAGGTCCAACCTTTCAAATTAGTAATGTTGCATGCCAGTTGGGTTACTAATGACGCGTACAGGTACTTGCGTCTAATCATAGTTACTAAATGCTGTGTGTTATTCATCGTGTGGATTCCGGATAGATTCAATGGTAATTGAATTCTTAGTGAGTTTGGGGAGCGGCCATTAGCCTTGACCACTAAATCATTAATGCACAATAAAACAAATTAAATAGTTAACTATTAAAACAAAATTATTTTACACAAAAAAAGCATATTTAGGACAAAAGGAATTATTGTTTAGACATCTCTAGCAATTTTCTTAAAGCGGGTAGCTATTTTCTTAAACTGCTTTTTTAAATCTTTTTTCTTATGCTGTTTTCTTAGGCGATTTTATCAAGGCATTTTCTGAAGCGAGAAAACGATTTCGAATAAAAACGTCAGTGTAAAATATGTTATTTAAAAACATTTTCAACAAAGACTTTGTCTGAAATGTAGGATTATTATTTTTGATTTAAAAGTCAATGGTGGGTTGACTTTGTTTACCCAAGGTATACAGGTGAAATACAAGGTGAAATACAAGTGAAATACAAGCTGAAATACAAGCTGAAATACAAGCTGAAATACACGGTGAAATACAAGCTGAAATACAAAGTGAAATACAAGGTGAAATGCAAAGTGAAATACAAGGTGAAATACAAGGTGAAATACAAGTGAAATACAAGGTGAAATACAAGCTGAAATACAAGCTGAAATACAGCTGAAATACAAGCTGAAATACACGGTGAAATACAAGCTGAAATACAAAGTGAAATACAAGGTGAAATGCAAAGTGAAATACAAGCTGAAATACAAGCTGAAATACAAGCTGAAATACAAGCTGAAATACAAGCTGAAATACAAGCTGAAATACAAGCTGAAATACAAGCTGAAATACAAGCTGAAATACAAAGTGAAATACAAGCTGAAATACAAAGTGAAATACAAGATGAAATACAAGCTGAAATACAAAGTGAAATCATCTGAAATACAAAGTGAAATACAAGCTGAAATACAAGCTGAAATACAAAGTGAAATACAATCTGAAATACAAAGTGAAATACAAGCTGAAATACACGCTGTATAAAACTATCTTTTGATAATAAAACGTGAGCTTTTGTTTTTGAGATCAATAAATTAGTTTTCATTCATGAACAACAAATGTCTCATTGATATTAATATATTTTTTTAAAAAATTTTAACAGCTCAAGTAGTGATTCAAGTGAGCAACAACGAATCGGATCCGATGTCATCTCCTTTTCACTCAGCGCGGAATCTACACGTCTGTCATCGCCACTCATTCTTACATTTAAGACAGGGGTAAGTATTGGACTAGGCAATTTTCATTTCGCTTTCTTGATCTGTATGCCCGTTATTGATACTGCCAGCGCCAAGGGACTATGCCGTCATTTGTTGCATGGTGCGGAGACTGAGGATTGAGACTTGGGACTTCCACGACTAGAGATGGGCTGAAAATAACATTCAGAAACAAGAGTCAGATTCAGAAGTCAGATTCAGCAGTCAGATTCAGCAGTCAGATTCAACAGTCAGAATCATCAGTGAGATTCAGCAGTTATATTCAGCACTCAGATTCAGCAGTCTTAGTTAGCAGTCAGAGTCAGCAGCCAGAGTCAGCAGTCAGAGTCAGCAGTCAGCAGTCAGAGTCAGCAGTCATAGTCAGCAGTCAGAGTCAGCAGTCAGAGTCAGCAGTCAGATTCACGTTTCGGTGCAGAGTAGATTATATGCATTGTTTTCTACTTCTTAAACTGAAATGTTTAAAAGTTTTCAGGAATATACCCTTGTGTATATTTATTTATATATATATATTATATATTTTATATGTACATTTAGCTACGTGTACATACGTCTATGTGTACTTTATCCATGTATATATTTATGTATGTGTACATTTAACTATGTATACAATCTACATGAGTACATTAATTTCTGTGGGGTAGAGGTGAGGTCACCTTACATATTTAGCTCAAGTCAATATAACTGGACAATAAAATACGAGAACGTTTAGGGGACGTTTCGGCAGGATGCCTTCCTCACCAGACAATAGAATACATTTTAAAAAACATAAATTTTTCTACAAAGACAAACTCTTCTTTTCGAAGATCTTAATAATGTCTTTTTGTATATAGTATATGCTCTAGTGTACGTGAAATATCTTCTTGTCTATAGTATATGTTCTAGTGTACGTGAAATATCTTCGTGTATATAGTATATGTTCTAGTGTACGTGAAATATCTTCTTGTATATAGTATATGTTCTAGTAAACGTGAAATGTCTTCTTGTATATAGTATATGTTCTAGTGTACGTGAAATATCTTCTTGTATATAGTATATTATCTAGTGCAGTGCTTCTCAAAGTGGTGTTCCGCGGACCGGTGCCGGTCCGTGGGCCATCATCCGCCAGTCCGCAGAAGTTTTCAAGAAAACTCATTTAACTACCACGTCTGTACAAGAAAAATAGTGCACAGGTCCCTGGTGCGATGGAAAAATTCCTGCCGGTCCGCCATACTAAAAAGTTTGAGAAGCACTGATCTAGTGTACGTGAAATATCTTCTTGTATATAGTATATGTTCTAGTGAACGTGAAATATCTCCTTGTATCTAATATATGATCTAGTGTACGTGAAATGTCTCCTTGTATATAGTATATGATCTAGTGTATGTGAAATGTCTCCTTGTATATAGTATATGTTCTAATATGAGTGAAATGTCTCCTTGTATATGTTCTCATGTACATAAAATGTCACCGTGTACATGTTCTAAGGTATGTGAAATGTCTCCTTATATATGTTCTAGTCTGTGTGAAATGTCTGGCCATATATTTTTAAAATATTCTTTTTTAACATCTCTTGTGTAGGAATCTCGCGCTGGGGCTGTGTGTTCATTTTTGGATACCAAAAGCAAGTAAGTTTTAGCGTCATTTAACACTTGACACCTTGTGTTGTTCATTAATTTTTTTCCTAACTCTTACTGAAATTACTGCGGTTTTCTTTTGTTTGGTGGTTGCAGTTTTTTTTTTTAACGTTTTTTCAAAATGTGTACTAAAAAATTCAAAAGCAATTGTTAGTTTCATCTGACCTTAGTTCAGTCTGCTGAATACACCATGAAATAAAGCTTTTTAATTGCTCAGTAGTCTTTAATTGTGAATAAATTGCACTCTATTTGAAAGCTTCGAATCTTAAGTTTCTATAAAGCTCATATGAAGCCCTTTGTTTCTCTAACCAATCTAAGCCGAAACGTTCACATCTCATTGTCCTGTCTTGTGACTCAAGCTTCAACATACCTTGTTTGACTATTTCTCTAATCAGCATATCGGGAGTTTGGTCGACTGACGGTTGCAAGACGATTCTGAAGGAGACAACCGTTGATTGCCAGTGTTCACACTTGACTAACTTCGCTGTTTTGATGAGCATGAGTGAACCTCAGGTCTGTTTTTGTTTTATAAAAATTCATATCGGGGGGGGGGGGGGGGGGGGAGAGGAGGGGGAGTGAATTGGGGGGGGGGAGAGAGGGTGACTATTACTAATGACGTCATCAATTCATTTTCTTAATAGAATCATTTTTATTTTATATTGAATTAAATTTAATGTTAATTCAGAGCTTTCTTTATAAAGAAAAGATGTCAATCAATGCTTGACCTCAACACTAGCCGTGGTCAACCTACACCCCCACTCCCCCCCCCCCTAAACCAAACCATACACTAAAAGATATGTTACTGTTGTAATGTAAACATATTTTAATTATGATCAGTTTGAGATTCCTTTTATTCTATACAGTTTAAAGGTCAAGAGTTTTATGTTTATACTATACACTTTAAAGGTCAAGAGTTTTATGTTTATACTATACACTTTAAAGGTCAAGAGTTTTATGTTTATTCTATACACTTTAAAGGTCAAGAGTTTTATGTTTATACTATACACTTTAAAGGTCAAGAGTTTTATGTTTATACTATACACTTTAAAGGTCAAGAGTTTTATGTTTATACTATACACTTTAAAGGTCAAGAGTTTTATGTTTATACTATACACTTTAAAGGTCAAGAGTTTTATGTTTATACTATACACTTTAAAGGTCAAGAGTTTTATGTTTATACTATACACTTTAAAGGTCAAGAGTTTTATGTTTATACTATACACTTTAAAGGTCAAGAGTTTTATGTTTATACTATACACTTTAAAGTTCAAGAGTTTTATGTTTATACTATACACTTTAAAGGTCAAGAGTTTTATGTTTATACTATACACTTTAAAGGTCAAGAGTTTTATGTTTATACTATACACTTTAAAGTTCAAGAGTTTTATGTTTATACTATACACTTTAAAGGTCAAGAGTTTTATGTTTATACTATACACTTTAAAGGTCAAGAGTTTTATGTTTATACTATACACTTTAAAGCTTGTTTCCATACTAAGCAATTTAAATGTTAAAAGTTTGCTTGTGTGTTTATTCCAGGTCATCCACCAAACAATATTGAGCTACGTTTCTGTCATAGGAATCTCCATCTCTCTCTTTTGTTTGTGTTTGACTGTTACAGTATACAGTGTCATGTGGCGGTAAGTAGTTGACTGTTACAGTATACAGTGTCATGTGGCGGTAAGTAGTTGACTGTTACAGTATACAGTGTAATGTGGCGGTAAGTAGTTTACTGTAACAGTATACAGTGTCATGTGGCGGTAAGTAGTTTACTGTTACAGTATACATCGACATGTGGCGGTAAGTAGTTTACTGTTACAGTATACAGTGTCATGTGGCGGTAAGTAGTTTACTGTTACAGTATACAGTGTCATGTGGCGGTAAGTAGTTGACTGCTGTAGTATAAAGTGTCATGTTGCGGTAAGTAGTTGATTGCTACAGTATAGAGTGTCATGTGGCGGTAAGTAGTTTAAAAATAAAGTATGGAGTCGTATGTGGCGGTCAGTAGTTTTATATATAATGCATACATCGTTATGGCCGTAAGTAGTTGACAAATGCAGTATGACGTGTTATGTCACGTTACGTTGATTAACAAATGCTGAAATAACAGTGGTTCCCACAAATTATAATTATATGTATCCTTGCTGAACCTCGGATATGCCAGCGTCAAATAATTATACTATGTATTACAAAGAAGAAAAAATGTGTTCAACCTGACCCCTTGACGTTAAATTTTATGACTAAGTTTGTAACTGGATTGCACCAAGTCTGCTAAATATCCCATTGAATTATGTAATATTTCCTGTCCACACCCCCCCCCCCCCTTTTTTTCCTGTGAGTAAGCGGTTGCTTCCAAAAACCACTGTGGCCGTTTTGCGAACCGCTGTTATGACGTACAATGTGGAATATTAACATGTTCAGCTATTCTGTAACTAATGCCACATTTTGTTCATGAACATTAATTCATCTTAAGACTATTATCATCATCATCATCATGTCCCTTAGTCCTTGGACCGTTGGGGTGCCACAGATGACATGTACATTATCCTTCTCCATTCCTCTCGGTCTTCTGCACTACGCAAAGCATCGCCTAGTTGTAATCCCGTCCACTCTTTGATGTACTCTCCCCATCTTTTTCTCTGTCTTCCTCTTCTTCTCCCTCCTCTTCGTAAGACTATACATTAAATTAAAGCCCATAAACATAATTTCTTAACGCATCACCTGCTGTTCTCACTCATCAAGGTATGTGAAAAGTGACCGGTCGGTGCTTCACATGAATCTCTGTGCTTGCCTCATGCTTGGCTACACGGTGTTTCTTGGTGGTATCAGCAAAACAGAACACAGGGTGAGCATAATAATAATAATAATAATAAAGTTTATTTGAAAATCACGCTTCATCCCCAAAGGCTAGAAGAGCGGTACAAAGTCAACCAAATTAAAAGAGAAATGTATCAACATTATCATATGTTCGTTGCGATGATACATTAATAGAGCATGCGAGAGTGCACACAGTCTTTATATGTCTGGCGGTCAGGTCAGAATTAAGAATTTTAAAAATGTGGTCAATAAAAAAGAGTGTGATCTAGAGATAAACGGGATCTAATTTTGTTTTAAAATTGATAGAAAATGCTTTTATCATGAATGTTTGACAGATAAGTGACTTTTTAAAATCTGTTTTCTAAATAATTGAAATCGAAAAGCCTTCTATTCTCTTTTGATAATTAAACACAATTTTATAAACTTCTACTTGACTTGGTTTTAAAAAACACAATAAATAATAAATAAAAAAATGTTAAGCTTTGTTTTAAAAGGATTTAAAAGATGTGATATAAATGTCATGTTAAGCATTCAATAAAGCTAAGCAAGAGTTTATAACCTTCTCATAAATATCTATATCCTTAGATGTCTAAAAAATCCGCTCATAAAGGCTGATTTCTGTCTGCTCGAACTGAAGTCTGTTTCTAACTTTAGATTGGTGCATTTGCGACGGTATCAGACCTGTTTACTCTTACGATTTTGGCATACAATTTATGATTTTGATGTGTATACATTATATATACTGAGTGTTTTTTGTTTACTATTAAGATAATGTAGTGTACGATTTTGTGATGAAATTGTAAGATTTTAAGATTTTGAGGGTAAACGGGTCTGCGGTCTACGAATGGCGGCAATTGAGTAGTGTTTATCTATATTTAAATCAAGAAAAATAATTATTTCATTCTAAACGTGTTTAAAATTGATCCAGATTGCTTGTGCGGTGGCCGCTGCTCTTCTACACTACCTGTTTCTGGCTGTCTTCTTCGTCATGCTGTCCCAAGGGCTGCTCATTCTCAAGTCTGTGACGTCAGTTTCATCCGTGTCTATACTTCGCTATTTATACATTCTTATGTATGGTAAGTAGGCGTATGACTTGATGCGTAAGTAAGCTGTAACGTATGACTTGATGCGTAAATAGGCTGCGACGTATGACGTGATGCGTACGTTGGATGTGACGTATGACTTGATGCGTAAGTAAGCTGTGACGTACGACGTAATGCGTAAGTAGGCTATGACGTATGACTTGATGCGCAAGTAAGCGGTAACGTACGACTTGATGCGTAAGTAGGCTGTGACGTATGACTTGATGCGCAAGTAAGCTGTGACGTACGACTTGATGCATAAGTAGGCTGTGACGTATGACTTGATGCGCAAGTAAGCTGTGACGTACGACTTGATGCGTAAGTAGGCTATGACGTATGACTTGATGCGCAAGTAAGCTGTAACGTACGACTTGATGCGTAAGTAGGCTATGACGTATGACTTGATGCGCAAGTAAGCTGTGACGTACGACGTAATGCGTAAGTAGGCTGTGATGTATAGCGTGATTCATGCGTCGATACATTTAACCTGGTTATATTTGACTGCTAAGCCTTTAAACTTTATCTATTGTAGTACTTCTATAAGAGATGACCTTAGATTGAATTTGGTTCCTTCCTCAGGGGCGCCTCTAGTGATTGTGGCTACATCCCTTGGCGTTACACGGGGAGAAGGATTTGGAACCGACAAAGCGTAGGTCTTACTTAGCGTATCCTACGCCTCTGTAAATTAAGAAACCTCTAAAAAACTAAGTTTTTCGTGTAAATCCTTTACCTGAATTTTTAGTATTTAAAAAAAATATTTTTTAATGTTCCCCTTGGCACAGCTTTTACACCGCAGAATTATTTCACCAACTAAGACTCTTATTTAACGCGGTTATCGGGAATTGTATTTCATTACAACAAGGGCATCATATTTGCTTCTTCTTTCCCTTGAAAAAAGTGAAAAATCTTATTTTCGGGGGTTGTGGCGTGGGGGCTGAAAATTAAATGTTTCGTCATCGGTAACGGGTCTATGTGCCAAGTTTCAGTTCGATGCGATGACGGGAAGTGGGTCGTTTAGCGGTCCGAAGATTTTGACCTAACCACACGAACAACAGCGAAGTTAATAGAAAGGATTTAAAAATTGAATTATTTAAATGCAAAAGTTTGTTGATAAACATTATGTAACTCCCTAAACCACCAACCTTCCACCCACCACCCTCCCCCCCCCACACTTGCCTTCTCTTACTTTGGTTATGACCTCTGCGATTTATGGTACTAATAATGTCTGATTTCGTTCGTGTTTTCAGATGCTGGCTGTCCCCCCACAATGGAGTCCTGTGGGCCTTTGTAGGACCGGCCTTATCGATCGTAGTGGTAAGCTTCGACGTTAAATTTTCATGGTTTCATCACAACGACGAGCAGAATGAACATATTTATTTTAAAACATTGCATGTCCAAATTTTAAGCCAGCTGCTCTCAACCTATGGGTCGCGACCCCTTTGGGGGGTCGAACGATAATTTCCCAGGGGTCGCCTAAGACCATCGGAAAACACATACACTCAACAGTTGTAAAGTAGCAACGAAAATAATTTTGTGTTTGGGGGTCGCCACAACATGAGGAACTGTATTAAAGGGTCGCGACATTAGGAAAATTGAGAACCACGGTTTTAAGCGTATGGCATACAAGACAGCCATGCACTGGAACAGCCTTTACGTATGCAATACTTTGTGTCTGTGCTGTATTGAAAAGTAATATCTACTTTTTTATAATTTAATTTTTTATATATATGTTTTTAAAAATAATTGTGTGTATAGTAAAGCTGTATAGATTTTAAAAAAGGTAGACTATAGCAGCGGTTCTCAACCTGTGGGTCACGACCCCATTGGGGGTCGCGCGACCCTTTCTCATGGGTCGCCTAAGACCATCTGAAAACACATGTACCCTACAGTTATGAAGAAGCAACGAAAATATTTGAGTGTCTGGGGGTCGCCACATGAGGAGCTGTATTAAGGGGTCGCGGCGTTCGAAAGGCTGAGAACCACTGGATTAGAGTTTTGGATTACAATGTGATGCTTCTAACTTAAGAAAGAGCACTAGCATTTTCAATTTCCATACACCCCCAAATTGCAATGTCACTTCCCCTGCCACTTCCCCTGTCACTTCCCCTGCCACTTCCCCTGTCACTTCCCCTGCCACTTCCCCTGCCACTTTCCCTGTCACTTCCCCTGCCACTTCCCCTGTCACTTCCCCTGTCACTTCCCCTGCCACTTCCCCTGCCACTTTCCCTGTCACTTCCCCTGCCACTTTCCCTGTCACTTCCCCTGCCACTTCCCCTGCCACTTTCCCTGCCACTTTCCCTGTCACTTCCCCTGCCACTTCCCCTGTCACTTGCCCTGCCACTTCCCCTGCCACTTTCCCTGTCACTTCCCCTGCCACTTCCCCTGTCACGTCCCCTGTCACTTCCCCTGTCACTTCCCCTGTCACTTCCCCTGCCACTTCCCCTGCCACTTTCCCTGTCACTTCCCATGCCACTTTCCCTGTCACTTCCTCTGCCACTTCCCCTGCCACTTTCCCTGCCACTTCCCCTGCCACTTTCCCTGTCACTTCCCCTGCCACTTCCCCTGTCACTTCCCCTGCCACTTCCCCTGCCACTTTCCCTGTCACTTCCCCTGCCACTTCCCCTGTCACGTCCCCTGTCACTTCCCCTGCCACTTCCCCTGCCACTTCCCCTGTCACTTTCCCTGTCACTTCCCCTGTCACTTCCCCTGTCACTTCCCCTGCAACTTTCCTTGCCACTTCCCCTGCCACTTCCCCTGTCACTTCCCCTGCAACTTTCCCTGCCACTTTCCCTGCCACTTCCCTTGCAACTTCCCCTGCCACTTGCCCTGCCACTTCCACTGTCACAACCAGTTTAGATGGGTTTGTCCCTGCCACTTAGAGCACCCGAGCATTGTCACTCAGGTCAGGGCAGGATCACTGCTGTTGTCTGTGTTCACAACTGTTGTGGTTTACTCACAGGTGAACTTCTTCATTCTCTTCGCTGTGATAAGAATCATGCAGAAGTCGCGCTTTATGACGGACAAAGATGTCAAGAGAAAAACAAAGTAAGCTTCTTTTCTCCTGCACTGACTTATCTCCCCTTCAAACAACCTTAACTACGGCCAATCTTTATTTCTTGTGTCGCTTTATAAACATGTCTATTTATGCGTTTTATTGTATGCCATTCGTTTATAATGCTAACGTTCACTAAACCAACGCTTTTTCAAACCTGCTTACGCGGAGTAAGATATTATAGGCCATACTTTTGTTTTAAACACATACAAAATATTATCTTTCAAAGGAAGGTGTCTGAAGAGTTGATTTTTCAAAAATTATAATGAACGTATCTGGTCCACGAAAAGAGTTCTCTAAGACTCGGTGATTCTATGAACATACTAACTTAAACTACCAGACTCTGTGAACAGTTCCTGGCATCAATAAGGTATGGCAGTGGTCGGCTAATCGAGGCTCGCGAGCCGCATGCGGCTCTTTAGCGGCCTGAGTGCCGCTCTGCTAGTAAACCATAAATCGGTTTTGACTCCGAAAAACATGACTCTTGAAAGGTTCTTGAAAAGAAATGTGTCTCTCATTTTTTTTAAAATCGTTCCACAGCTGATTTTTGCTCTTTTGATTAATGAGTTTGCCGACCACTGGGCTAGGGATATGCTGTCCGGTCTTCTTTCTATTATTAGATATGACGGGCGTTTATTTTATTTATGAAATTAACTCCCTCCCCCCCCCCCCCCACAAGCCCCCACAACCTATTCTCTAACAAATATATATTCCTTCATATTCAGCGTTTAAGTATCGTGTTGTTCAACTCTCCACAGGTCGGTTGTGAGATCCATCTTTATTTTGGCCCCCATACTTGGTGTTACTTGGGTACTCGGCGTGCTGTCCGTCACAGTGGACCTGGCGATATTCCAGTATTCTTTTGCCATTTGTAACTCATTACAGGTATATAAATCTAACGCATAATTCCCTATTTGTAACTTATTGCGGGTAATTTATTATACGTTAACTTTCACATTTTTACAGTGTAACAAAGAAAAGAACTGATGTATTTATACAAATAGTACTTTGTAATCCAAATTACTTTTTTCGTTGGGATAGATTAGAAAAATATTTTTATCACGCGTCTAAAGCTATGATTCTGTGGATAGTTCCCACTCCCTCCCCCCCCCCCTCCCCCCCAAGACTTACTTTGTGTCGAGTGTGGAGTTGCCCATTATTTATTAGGTTATCACCCTTTATGTATCGCTGCATTATTTACACTTCAAATGTCCTTTTCAGGGTCTGTTTATTTTCATATTCCAATGCGTGCTACAGTATCAGGTAACATACTTTAATTTAGCTTCAACATTGTTTCATTATTAAAATATTTGACAGTTTGTTACTGAAATATCTAAATTGATATATTTTTTTATTATTTTTGATGTGAAATGAGAAATAAAATAATTGACCTCTCTGTAATTGCGGTACCAAAGTGTCTACATTAAACAAGTATGCACACAATAGTATTAATTTGTTATGGTTTTGGACACTCAATCGTTACAGATCAAAGACGGGTTCAGGGCTCTCCTCAGGAGATACCGCGCAACTTCATTGGACTCAAGTCAGAGAATGCTCAGCACTGGACAGAGTCAGGTAGCTATGTGGTCAGCACTGGACAGAGTCAGGTAGATATGTGGTCAGCACTGGACAGAGTCAGGTAGATATGTGGTCAGCACTGGACAGAGTGAGGTAGATATGTGGTCAGCACTGGACAGAGTCAGGTATATATGTGGTCAGCACTGGACAGATTAAGGTAGATATGTGGTCAGCACTGGACAGAGTCAGGTAGATATGTGGTCAGCACTGGACAGAGTCAGGTAGCTATGTGGTCAGCACTGGACAGATTCAGGTAGATATGTGGTCAGCACTGGACAGAGTCAGGTAGATATGTGGTCAGCACTGGACAGAGTCAGGTAGATATGTGGTCAGCACTGGACAGAGTCAGGTAGATATATGGTCAGCACTGGTCAGGTAGATATGCACACCATACAACATGACATTGATCAACTGATTGCCTGAAACATGATATATTTTCTTATTCTTGTAACAATCTATGCAGAGCCACTGTAAAGTGGTGTTGAGTAAATGCAACGTTGCAATTTGATTCCGTTTAACTTAAAAGTTGATAAGACATCTGTCACAGTAACATTGACACCTATGGGGATATGTCACAGTAACATTGACACCATTGGGGATATGTCGCAGTAACATTGACACCGTTGGGGATATGTCGCAGTAACATTGACACCATTGGGGATGTGTCACGGTAACATTGACACCATTGGGGATATGTCACAGTAACATTGACACCATTGGGGATATGTCGCAGTAACATTGACACCATTGGAGATATGTCGCAGTAACATTGACACCATTGGGGATATGTCAAAGTAACATTGACAACATTGGGGATATGTCAAAGTAACATTGACACCATTGGGAATATGTCACAGTAACATTGACACCATTGGGTATATGTCACAGTAACATTGACACCATCGGGGATATTTCCAGTAACATTGACACCATTTAGGATATTTCACAATAACATTGACACCATTGGGGATATCTCACAGTAATCACAGTAACATTGACACCATCAGGGATATGTTACAGTAGCATTTACACCACTGGGGATATGTCACAATAACAGTGACACCAGTGGGGATAGTGCAATTAACATGAAAAAAAGGATATGCTTTTTAAAATCAAGAGAGGGATGCAAAAGCGTTGGAAAAAAAGTATTTTTCTCTCTTGAGATTTTGCACGGCAGATATGAGAAATGGAAGGGTAATAGTAAAGGAAATATTCAAAGAACGACTTTTGGGTTTATCAAATATTTGCACAGAGCTTATTCAAGATAGAATTCATGGAAAATGGGAACAAATACTATAAAAGATAATTGATGGACTGCAATTCTATGTTGTGTAAATGAAATATAACAACACAGTTTTTTTCTGTGATCTGTCTTTTTGTCTTGTTTTCTGATGAAGGCTCTATGCCGAAACGTCAACATCTTTGTCCTGTCTATAAATTCAAGTTTATCACACTTTGTTCTTATAAAACAAATACTATAACAGTTGGTTTTTTTTAGAAGAAAACAATCACACTTTATTCGGAAGATGTGATCTGTGAACTGGTGTTAACCTGCACTGTAATTAACCGTTGATATACTGTACACTTTCGAGTGGATGGAAGTGGCGAGGCAGGCCAAAGCCCTTACATGGGATGTAGCCCCCACAGGAATGGATAGTGTACAGGTTTTTTTCTGGTGTATGTAATATGTTCTCCTGAATCAAGGTGCGCAAATGTGTAATATCATCATCTACCTCCACGATGTTCTCTTCACCATCGTTTAGCTTTTGACACCACTGGCATCTCTGACAATCCAGACACCCCCAACACCACTGACAATCATGACACCCCCAACACCACTGACAATCATGACACCCCCAACACCACTGACAATCATGAAACTCCCAACACCACTGACAATCAAGACACCCCCAACACCACTGACAATCCTGACACCCCCAACACCACTGTCAATCCTGACACCCCCAACAACATTGACAATCCTGACAACACTGAAAAATTCACACATGTAACTTTATCTCATTTTCAGGAAAAGGGTTGTTCTGAGTCTGGTCAGAAAACGACTTCAATGACAAACACAAGTAGGTCAACTCGACTCTGTTCAATCTTTGTTTTATCAAATCGTTATCTTTATTCTGTTCATTATATCTAACTACAGAAATCTATTCTGTCGTTTGAATGTATAGTTAAAAAGGTATGTTTCAGGTATATAATTTGTCATTTAAATGTGTAGCTAAATGGGTATGTTTCGTTACTCTGTCCTCTGGTGGCCCAAGCATAAATCATAAGACCTTCTGTTACGCTCAGTTTTTAACTTTCAAATGTTTACTTCAGATCAATGAGTCGCCATGAAGCTCTGCTGTAGACAGTGGCGTAGTGGGGGGGGCAATGGGGGCATCATGCCCCGGGCACTAATCACAATGGGGCGCCAAATGATATATTTTACTATAATATTGTATGGTTTTCGAATAGGGGGGCGCTAAAAAGGTATTGGGGGCGCTAAAAGGTATTGTGCCCCCGGGCGCGAGTTAAGCTCGCTACGCCACTGGCTGTAGATTCCCTGTAATCTGAAGTATACTTCAACGTTGATTTTCAGGTGGAACTTACAAGTCTCAAGAATGAAACAGTGCTCACCGCGTCAAGGAAGAAACTATTAATATCTCATCATCAACTTCACACATGTACTCCCGCACAAAATACATGTATCACACACAGGAACAACACTTCTGTTACGACGTGGGAAGCATATCGATTCTCATACTAAAATGATCTCCTCTAAGCAACTCAAACAAGAAAGGCTAAAGGGTTAATGATAGATGGCGAGCCCAGGTATAAGTCAAATAAAATATTGGGGGCTGTTTTTTGTGCAATTATTTCTGATATTGTTTTCTTTAGGTAATAAGTAATTTAACAGTAATTCCTATAGTGCAGTGTACAATCTCCTTCATTTTTGTTTCGGACATTTAGGTGAGAATGGTCGCAATCATGATGTCAATATGTCAATTATTGATTGGTTCTGATGTTAAAATCATGTTCTGATACAGTGAGAATTATTTCTCAGATGATTAAATTGTGCAAGTACTTCAAAAAGTTCAATTTTTGTTAATGAATAAGAAAATAGTTGCATTCTCTGTATGACAGAAGTAGAGAACGGTTTAATAGATGTTATAACAGTGTGTCTCTATTAATAACTGCATTTATTAATTATTTAAAAATAATTTGTGTTAAATTGTAAATAATATTCAAATGAAAACATTCTAGAATATTTAAAACTGTGACGTATGATTATTGATTGTCACATTTTCTTTTCATTTTAATTGTTAATTTGGCAGAGGCGTAGCTAGGGGGCAGGGGGGGACAGATGTCCCTGGCCGCCGGACGAGTTAGGGGCATTAAAATGTGCTTTGAGATTATTTTATTTATGAACATAATGGGTTTGAGAGTTGAAAAAAGAAAGGGATGCGCTTTAAAATGAATCTTACCAACAGGCCCCAAACACTCTAGCTACGCCTCTGTAATTTGGTCAGTTGGATACATTAAACTGAGAACACATTATTTTCTATAAAGTTCGTAACTAACGAAGTAGACAACATATTATTTTTTGCACATATTGATGTACTATTTAAATATTTAATTAATTAATAAACTTTTTAACTTCAATTAATGGGTAGCTTTTAGGAATATATTTTGACACTTGCTTAAGTATTCTTAGCATGAGCATTCGGAGCATCAATTTTTTTTTTAATGCCTTGAATTGGTTTTTTCACTATCATTTTTTAAATGGTTGCTCATCCATATTTAATTATATTTTACATAATTTTAAAGTTCTAAATTACGTTCTGTACTAGCTCGGTTTCAACTTTTATTAGAAATGTTATTAAAACTATTCTTATCAGCTTTTCAGTCAGCTTAGTTGTTTTAATTCGTTGCCTTTATACAAAATACAGTGTACGTGTATTGTCTTATCTTTTTTTATTTTTACATTTGAAATTCATTTGAATGAGAAGAGTGTTTCCAAAAGTGGTTGTAAGCTAGCTGTGACCATTGAGTACAAGGATATCACCAAAGTGGTTGTCTGCTAGCTGTGACCATTGTGTACAAGGATATCAACAAAGTGGTTGTCAGCTAGCTGTGACCATTCTGTACAAGGATATCAACACGGTGGTTGTCAGCTAGCTGCAGTCTAAAGAGAATAAATAATAATTGAAGAAATGTATTCACGCTATGTGAATGAAATAGTAAACAAGGTATGTTGAAGCTTAAATCATATACAGGACCGTAAGATGTGAATGTTTCAGGCTTGGAGCCTTCGTCAGCGATTGCCGTACTTCTATTTTTCCTGGCCTCAAATAGCGTTGGAATCTAAACTAATAATAACAACGGATATTAATTTTAGAATTATCTAGAAAATCTAAACTGTTCCACATGGATATAAATATTATGGGAATGTCAATGGGAGCACAAAATGTATGAGAATTATGTCAGAATATTAGATTAGTTATTATGTCTATTACTAGTAATGTTAGTAGTACTGCGCCACAGTGTGGCTTGATATTTAACACGTTTGGCCTAACATGTATTTAAAAAAATTACTGCTATATTCTTCGTTGTATAAGTACGAATCTATTTTATTTAAGGCAAACAACAGAAAGATTTTCAATTTGTATTATTTTATTTTTATTTAATATTTTACTCCAGCTGGTAGCTTCCAATTACCCCAGCTGGTAGCTTCCAATTACACCAGCTAGTAGCTTCCAATTACCCCAACTGGTAGCTTTCAATTACCCGAGCTGGTAGCGTCCAATTACCCCAGCTGGTGGCTTCCAATTACCCCAGCTGGTGGCTTCCAATTACCCCAGCTGGTAGCTTCCAATTACCCCAGCTGATGGCTTCCAATTACCCCAGCTGGTAGCTTCCAACTATCCCAGCTGGTGGCTTCCAACTACCCTAGCTGGTATCTTCCAACAAAGTGGTTGATGCTAATTTATTTTTGTTTAAAGAAAATTGAAATGAGACCCAAGTCTGTGTATTAAGCTAACTTTCTAACGTTTAGTAACACGCCTAAACGACATTGTAACAACTTTCAAGTCAGAAGCGTAAAGTTGCTATGTGATAAAGTCAAATAAGGAAACTCATTAGAAAAGAGTACGATTTTCTTGTCTTTGTTTTAAATGACCATTTGGTCAACATGAACAAAACTGACCCTTGGGTCTTTCTAAGCCACTTACAACTGACCATCTGGTCGCCAAATGAACTTTTCACCGTATTATAGAAGCACTTGTGGCTGACCATCAGATCATCAGCGCCACTTATAACAGTTGAGCCTACATTAATATACGTACTGACCATAGGGTCAGTGGGATAACTTATAAAATGTGCATTTTGTCAGCAATATTGCTTGATGCAAAAGAAATGATTTCACAAATATTACACTATTCGAAATGTTGTACTTACAGCTCTTTCATTGTCCACATATTCCTTACTCTCATCACTCATCTCTCTTTCTCTCTGACTCGCTCACTCTCTTCTATCTCTGTCACGCACGCTCTCCCTTTCTCTCTCTCGCTTTCTCTCTCTTCTGTCTCTCTCTTCTGTCTCTCTCTTCTGTCTCTCTCCATCTATCTAACATCATCTGTCTAGCTCTCTCTCTCTTCTCCCTCTCTCTCTCCATCTCTCTCTGTCTCTAAGTCTCTCTCATCCTCTCTCCATCTATAAATTTATTTCACACACATTCTGTTTAGCTTTCTCTCTCTTCTCTCTCTTTTTCAATTGTCTGTCTCTTCTCTCTCTTCTGTCTCTCTTCTGTCTCTCTCTTCTCTCTCCATCTCTCTCACATAATCTGTCTAGCTGTCTCTCTCTCTTTTCTCCCTCTTTTGTCTCTCTTCTGTCATTCTCTTCTCTCTCCATCTCTATCACATAATCTATCTAGCTCTCTTTCTCTTCTCTCTCTTCTCCCTCTATCTCTCTCTCTCCATCACTCTCTGTCTCTAAGTCTCTCTCCTCTCTCTCTATCTATCTATTTATTTCACACCTAGACTGTCAAGCTTTCTCTCAATTTCTGTATAAATCCTTTAAAAATCACCAATATTTTTAAGTTGTTAATTTTCCCGCCAAATAAAAAGTGTTTTAGATGACAAAAACCGTGCTTCGATACGCAAGACCATGTGAGACCTACATTTTCAGCAAAAAATTCCAACTTTTTGTTCATATTCAAATGCCTTGTTACCCCACTAAAAAGACGCACTAGTAAGATATTTATGTTTACAAACAGATCAGAATACGAAAAAGACTTATTGCTAGTTACGAATTTGGGCCTTACAAAAGTTGCAAATTAAGAACAAAATGAAAAGTAAAATTCACACAATTGTGTTATCCGCGCGTATGTGTCTGCTTTACAGCAGGACACACGTCATTCTTATCTTGCCCCAGTTTTGTCAAAGCGACTCACATTACCTAGGCTGAGCCCTGGTACCGGACCGTAGACATTCCAAAGTACGCTATTGTTTTACCAGCCTATTTGCTTTATCTGCTTCGGTCCAGTACTGCAACGGTTCTCACGCTGTCATTGTGTTTTTATGTTAGCTTCATTTAATTAAACAAAATGTGTCAATTTATGACCTTTGTTGTTTTTGTTTGTTTTGTTTATTTGTTTAATTTTTTTTAGTATGGTAGTGGCGTGGGGCCAGTACGGGATTTACCTATAAGCTAAATAAGCTACTGCTTAAGGCCTCACAATCTGCCAGCTTAGGGTCCTCACAATCTGCCAGCTTAGGGCCTCACAATCTGCCAGCTTAGGGCCTCACAATCTGCCAGCTTAGGGCCTCACAATCTGCCAGCTTAGGGCCTCACAATCTGCCAGCTTAAGGCCTCACAATCTGCCCGCTTAGGGCCTCACAATCTGCCATATATTTTTTTTTAATTTTTCTTTGATTACCTCATGTAATTTCAAATGGTAGGGGGCCTTTTGACTTTGTATAGCTTAGGGCCTCAGCAATTCTAAATTCGACCCTGTGTGGGGCTCCAAGAAGATGGAATAAAAACCAGTCGTCTTAAAAATACATTACATAAATGATTTATTTTCGAGCTATGAGAATGAAATAGCATTAGCCAGAAAAATAGCTGCAAATTGAACGGTCCCATTCGTTCCTCGTTCTTTTGCATCGTTAATCACGTGATCATTGCATCTTTAATCACGTGATCATTGCATCTTTAATCACGTGATCATTGTAATTTAGATCAGAAATTAATGCTAATAATTAGTTTTTAAAATTGGTATTCATGCAGTAATCATAATACATATAAATCTCCATTACTGAGTCTCAAACTGTCCTATGTGTACACTGTAAAGGACAGATGCTTCAAACGGTCCTGAGTGTACCAGGTAAAGTTATAGAAGACAGATGCCCGAAAAATCAACACTTAACTTTCAGATTACGCTTGATAGCAAGCTCATTAATATATATAATAACCGTTGTACGGCAGACACGAGTATAACGACTGTGATATATACCGTCAATTACATATGACATATGTGATGTATACATATTGACATATGACATCTACATTGTAGTTTGATAGATTTCATTTTGAATTACCGTGGAGTTTGTAAAAACTCACCCTGTTCATGAATTGTTAAATGTGTGCACCTAAATTGCTAGGTGGTCATGCTAACTGAATTTTAGAACCGCTGCAGCGATTTTGCGTTAGAAACTCATCCTTTCAAGAGCGTAATTCTTTTCAAAAGTAAACTGTCATATATCCAAGGGCCAAAATCTTCTCTAAACAAAAAAAATCGGCTTATGGGCCAGGCGATATGTTTCTTATTTCTGTGGTCAGTCGATATAAACCTGTAACCGAGCTATTTGCGGCATCCATCGACCTTGCTTTGCACTCCACGGTGACCTTGCCACTGAATACTTGAGGTTGACCTCTCTGGTCAGCAGTTTACGGCGACCGTTCTATCCCTCACTGACCGTACCAGGTCATTATCTCTTGGTTGGGTGCTACCCACTGTAATAGCTTTGATGCTCAAATCGTGCGACTTTAATGCTGAGACAAGTCAAGACAGAGTAAAGACCTTTAGAAATCGTCATATTTGAGACAGATTGCTTGGAACCAAGATCAGGTGAAGCCTGCTCGATAAGTTTTCAGATTGAAGTCACTCTGCGTGAGTTAAAACCCATTTAGACATGGTGTTATTCTATACTCTTCTCGTCATTTGTCTTGGCGCTTTCATCACGCAGTCTTCGGAGGCCGACGAAGACAAAAATGCTTCAAATAAAAGCGATGGGGAAGTCTCAGGGGGTAAGTCTTAAGAATATGTCTTAATTTTGGGTTAGTACACAAAAAGTTTAGTGGTTGTTAACCTTTTTATAATTCAGTATAAGGGTTTAGTGTTTTTTGTTTTATTTGTTTTTTTGTTTTTGTTTTTGTTTTTGTTTTTTGTTTTATTTTTACGGAAGTAAGGTAGTTTTAATGGATACATTCTCGTGCTACAGTCTCGTGCTACAGTTGAGATCAATTCAGTCATCAAAGATAAGGCATCATAGGAGATGTAGCGAGATTTAGGTAACTTACCAATGTTTATGTCTTAAAAGCGTTTTGCTAAAACAGAGTAAGTTGATGCTTTTGGTGGGGGCTTCTTTTGGGTTGTTTTCTTTTTTTCTTTTTACTTCTTAAAGCTTAAGTTAAATACAAGCTTTGAAAACACTAAGTTTATTCCAACAAATTGTAAGCCAGGGTAAACAAGACCAATATTAAAGAATGTATGAGATAGGAAGGAAAACTGGAATATGAGTTAATAACCTGGGAGAAATTCATAGCAATATTTCAAAGCGATTTGAGGTTCTCACTTCATAGGTATTCCACATTGGATGATAATCCATCTTCAATTATTTTGGAATTAAATGTAATTGAGGAAAAATCAATTCTGCTCAAAGAGATATTAACCTAAAGCGAAGGATTTACTAAGCATAAAAGAGTTTGTTTTTTTTTGTTCTTGTTGTTAAAGATGAAAATTCCCTATCACTATCGTGTCTATACAAATATTTGAAAAGCTTCTTGTTCATTTTGATCAGCCCATGAGGATCGTTGACTTCTAGTTTTAGCCCAAACGTGTTCAAAGAAATCGATTACATACAAATATCGTAATTTCTTTAATCATAATTTGAAAAATGGTAACATTTCTATCCCTCCCAAAGACAGCAGCAAGATTTAATTGAACTAAGTCTTTATCAAGTGCGTGGTAGGCCGACACTTTGAGGGTTCCTTCAGAAGTTACGCCCCATTTAAAACAAGTCTAACGACTGTATTTAAAAGTGAATTTGTTGATATTGTTACTTAAAGTGCTGGTTTAAAACAAATCGTATATGGATGGAGGCTTAAAAAGTTTGCAAATTAACCTATAACAGAAATGATGTTCGATCAGGACCAGGGGCGTAACTAGGCAGGGCTGGCTCAACTCTCTTCCAAAATAGGAAAAACCAATTCATGTGGGCGCCATGGAAGAAAAATAGAAAGTGCAATAAAAAAAATTTGCTGATCTAAAGGCTAGAAAAAATGTTATTGGTAGGCTAATTGTTCATACTGTCCACGGTAATTGTTCATACTGTCCACGGTAATTGTTCATACTGTCCACGGTAATTGTTCATACTGTCCACGGTAATTGTTCATACTGTCCACGGTAGGCTAATTGTTCATACTGTCCACGGTAGGCTGATTGTTCATACTGTCCACGGTAATTGTTCATACTGTCCACGGTAGGTTAATTGTTCATACTGTCCACGGTAGGCTGATTGTTCATACTGTCCACGGTAGGCTAATTGTTCATACTGTCCACCGTAGGCTGATTGTTCATACTGTCCACCGTAGGCTGATTGTTCATACTGTCCACCGTAGGCTGATTGTTCATACTGTCCACAGTAGGCTAATTGTTCATACTGTCCACAGTAGGCTAATTGTTCATACTGTCCACGGTAGGCTGATTGTTCATACTGCCCACAGTAGGCTGATTGTTCATACTGTCCACGGTAGGCTGATTGTTCATACTGTCCACGGTAGGCTGATTGTTCATACTGTCCACGGTAGGCTGATTGTTCATACTGTCCACGGTAGGCTGATTGTTCATACTGTCCACCGTAGGCTGATTGTTCATACTGTCCACGGTAGGCTAATTGTTCACACTGTCCACGGTAGGCTAATTGTTCATACTGTCCACGGTAGGCTAAATGTTCACACTGTCCACCGTAGGCTAATTGTTCATACTGTCCACCGTAGGCTGATTGTTCATACTGTCCACCGTAGGCTGATTGTTCATACTGTCCACGGTAGGCTAATTGTTCACACTGTCCACGGTAGGCTAATTGTTCATACTGTCCACGGTAGGCTGATTGTTCATACTGTCCACCGTAGGCTAATTGTTCACACTGTCCACGGTAGGCTAATTGTTCATACTGTCCACGGTAGGCTAATTGTTCATACTGTCCACGGTAGGCTGATTGTTCATACTGCCCACGGTAGGCTGATTGTTCATACTGCCCACGGTAGGCTGATTGTTCATACTGTCCACGGTAGGCTAATTGTTCATACTGTCCACTGTAGACTAATTGTTCATACTGTCCACTGTAGACTAATTGTTCATACTTCCCACGGTAGGCTAATTGTTCATACTGTCCACGGTAGGTTAATTGTTCATACTGTCCACGGTAGGTTAATTGTTCATACTTCCCACGGTAAGCTAATTGTTCATACTGTCCACGGTAGGTTAATTGTTCATACTGTCCACGGTAGGCTGATTGTTCATACTGTCCACGGTAGGTTAATTGTTCATACTTCCCACGGTAAGCTAATTGTTCATACTGTCCACGGTAGGTTAATTGTTCATACTGTCCACGGTAGGTTAATTGTTCATACTGTCCACTGTAGACTAATTGTTCATACTTCCCACGGTAGACTAATTGTTCATACTGTCCACGGTAGGTTAATTGTTCATACTGTCCACGGTAGGTTAATTGTTCATACTTCCCACGGTAAGCTAATTGTTCATACTGTCCACGGTAGGTTAATTGTTCATACTGTCCACCGTAGGCTGATTGTTCATACTGTCCACGGTAGGCTAATTGTTCATACTTCCCACGGTAGGATAATTGTTCATACTGTCCAAATTCCAGTTAAGAAAAACAATTTTATTGTTCATTGGTTTTTTTAATAACTATCTAGGTAATAAACTAATTACTGAATCCGCAGTTTTTTTTTCCTCACACACAAATTTGTATGATTATACTTAAAAGGCGTGCCAAAGTTAAGCGTGTCAGTAGTGCCTGCAACCGTAGGGTCAGCCCTGTAACTAGGTCACTGGCACAGTTTGGACTTTTAGAAAAGAACATATTAACAAATGACGTGTGTATCTCCTACAGCCCCGAAGGTGAACTGGATCTGTCCTGACGGCTGGGTCAGTTTGATAGACGATGACAACATCACGTGTCTGTGGTTCAGTAACGGGAGTCTTAGCCACCCGCTAGCGAGGGATCATTGTGGCAAGTATCAGGCCAGCTTGGTCAAGGTGGACACAGTCAAGAAGATCCAGCTCTTGAAAGGTCAGTGGCCAATGTCTTAGAAGTACTGGTCAGTCAAACAAGAATTCTATTTTAATCTTAACATTAGATAAACTTTTTGGAAAAAGATATGGGAATTGAAAAAAACGGGTCATTTCCTAGCGTTTAGCTACCTCGTCCGCATAGTTCTGGTAATTTCCTAGCGTTTAGCTACCTCGTCCGAATAGTTCTGGTCATTTCCTAGCGTTTAGCTACCTCGTCCGAATAGTTCTGGTCATTTCCTAGCGTTTAGCTACCTCGTCCGAGTAGTTCTGGACATTTCCTAGCGTTTAGCTACCTCGTCCGAATAGTTCTGGTCATTTCCTAGCGTTTAGCTACCTCGTCCGAATAGTTCTGGTCATTTCCTAGCGTTTAGCTACCTCGTCCGAATAGTTCTGGACATTTCCTAGCGTTTAGCTACCTCGTCCGAGTAGTTCTGGTAATTTCCTAGCGTTTAGCTACCTCGTCCGAATAGTTCTGGTCATTTCCTAGCGTTTAGCTACCTCGTCCGAATAGTTCTGGTCATTTCCTAGCGTTTAGCTACCTCGTCCGAGTAGTTCTGGACATTTCCTAGTAGTGTTTAGCTATTTTGGCCGCTTGGTAGTAGCTTCTCATTGTATCTA
Source organism: Omphiscola glabra (assembly GCA_964017045.1). Lineage (NCBI taxonomy): Eukaryota > Metazoa > Mollusca > Gastropoda > Lymnaeidae > Omphiscola > Omphiscola glabra. The sequence continues at coordinate 7,586,972 of OZ024796.1, forward strand.
TAGGGTTACATTTAATTACTTTGTATACCATGATCATAGAACCTTGCAGAATTTGTTTTCCAAATTGGGCAAATCGCACACAGTTTTCCCTAACCTCTGTACCTACATTGGAACTATTTTCCTTTCTTTCAATCTATGTGTAAAACAGGGGTATGCAGACTATGGCTCATGAGCCAATTGTGGCTCTGTTTTGAATGCTCACGCCTCCATTTTGAATGTCTAACGACTCTATTTTTCATGGCTCGCGCTCACTTAAAAAAGTTTCAAAATAATCAAAAAATGGAAAAGACAAAAATGAACCATTGTAATTTAAATATGTCACTATTATATGGGGTTGTCACTACTATATCGAGTTGTTTCAGATATCACTACTATATGGGGTTGTTTCAGATGTCCTTACTACATGGGGTTGTCTCGCTTTTCTATTGTGTATAATTGTAATGATTTTCTCAATTGAATTAACGGTATTTCCACATGATGTTTGACATGAAATTTACATTTATAAAATAATAAATTTCTGATGATCCGGGTAAATTCCTTCCCCCCCCACCCCCCGCTGTCTGCATTTATGGCTCCCATGCCTCTGTTACCTCTTGAATCATGCTTGCAGCTACAGAAGTTTGTTAACTAAATGTTTAATAGCACGAAGGGGGCGGGGGGCGCTACTTGCCATGTTTATATTACATTTTAAATGTTCTTGTTTTTGTAGTGTTTTTATATTGTTCCAAAATTGCGCACGTTGAATTGGGGTTCGTTTCAGACTTTGGTCTAATCTATACCATGACTTCTATATGGCTTTGTTTTAAAATTTGGTACAATCTATAACATGACTTCTATATGGGTTCGTTTCAGACTTTGGTCTAATCTATAACATGCCTTATATATGGGTTTGTTTCAGGATTGATCGCTAAACGTGAAGCAGAACATTGGATTGGCCTACATAAAGATCGTGGTTACGAGTCTGGCTTCAGATGGTACACTCTGAGAGGAGACGAGCGTGTGAGTAGAGCGTTGTCACAGCTGACAAATAGGTTTCTGGGAAAATGGAGTGGTGTTATGTCACAGCTGACAAATAGGTTATTGGGATAATGGAATGGTGTTATGTAGCAGCTGACAAATAGGTTATTGGGATAATGGAATGGTGTTATATCGCTGCTGACAAATAGTTTATTGGGATAATGGAATGGTATTTTGTCGCAGCTGACAAATAGTTTATTGGGATAATGGAATTGTGTTTTGTCGCTGCTGGCAATAGAATATCGGGATAATGGTATGATCTCATTACAAAAAGCGCAGGACATATTAGTTATTAAAATGTAAAAGGTGGAGTTTAGGCAACACTAGGGTGATTTAATTTTAAGGATGGAGAAATGTTAATATTTTTTCCCATAATATTTCAATACAAAATATACTCCATTAAATTTAATATTTTAAAAAGGTTAACTCAATGATGTCCTTTGACATGGTTTAATAAACCAATTTTTGAAAAAATTACTTAAAACGCTGTAATAAATATGAAACCGATGTGTGCCTTTGGGATCTTTATTTAATCATACGGCGGTCCTACCCCGGTGCACTTTTGACTTGATATAGATCACGGCACTGTTGGCAAAACTGAAGTAGGTTGTTTTCATTCGTGGCGTTGGCGCCCGGGTGGTACTAACACTTATGTGTAATAGAACGTATGTCTTTAGAACTTGTGTATTCACTTCTATAGCCGTGTAACAAGTATGTAAAGTAATGTTTGCCACTACTATGAAAATTAGTAGCATCAACGTCTTGAATCGTGTACATTGAATCATGGGCATTGAATCATGGGCACTGAATCATGGCATTGAATCGTGTGCTTTGAATCATGGGCACTGAATCATGGGCATTGAATCATGGGGATTGAATCATGGGCATTGAATCGTGTGCATTGAATCATTGGCATTGAATCATGGGCATTGAATTGTGTGCTTTAAACCATGGGCATTGAATCATGGGCATTTATTCGTGTGCATTGAATCATGGGCATTGAATCATGTACATTGAATCATGTGCATTGAATCATGGGCATTGAATCATGGGCATTGAATCATGGGAATTATATCATGGGCATTGATCGTGTGTATTGAATCATGGGCATTATAACATGTGCATTGAATCGTATGCATTGAATCATGGGCATTATATCTGGGCATTGAATGGTTTGCATTGAATCATGGGCATTGAATCATGGGCATTGAATGTTGTGCATTGAATCATGGGCATTGACTCATGGGCATTGAATCGTGTGAATTGAATGATGGGCATTGAATCGCGTGCATTGAATCATGTGCATTGGATCGTGTGCATGATTAGATACTCCGATTCTCCTATTCTGACCATCTTACAGGCCGACACAAGCATCTTACCAGCAGCTTTTCGCGACTACATGAGTTACAAGCCCCAGTGTGTCTACCTCTCTTCGGACGGTGTTGAATGGGAGATGGATGACTGCGATACGGAGTGGAGCTTCATCTGTGAACAAAATATCGGTCAGTATCCTTTAGCGGCCATTTAGTGTATTAAGACTAAAGTTCATAAAATATCATTAGCAATGAGTTACAATTATTTCACGTCTGACATTGACAATTTTAATTTTTATTTAGAACATTCAGGAGATATTTCCACATCGCATTTTGAAGTTAAAGGTGGCAGCCATCGCTGAGTTCATGTGATTAAACATTCCCTTAACGCAAAGCCACAACATCGCTCCCGAATGTTATACATATCTGTTACAAGTGTATGTGTTATACATATAGTAAATACGATATAATAAAATAGCAGCTGAGATAAAAACTCGTTGCATAAACAGCTAACATAAGAAACTGGTTTTATTGGTTGATAAACAAGCATTGTGACATACTATTATGCAATGAGTTGAACATATGAAGTAAAGATATCATTGAACATATGAAGTATAGATATCATTGACCATATGAAGTATAGATATCATTGACCATATAAAGTATAGATATCATTGACCATATGACGTATAGATATTATTGACCATATGAATTATAGATATCATTGACCATATGAAGTATAGATATCATTGACCATATGAAGTATAGATATCATTGACCATATGAAGTATAGATATCATTGACCATATGAAGTATAGATATAATTGAACATATGAAGTATATATATCATTGAACATATGAAGTATAGATATCATTGAACATATGAAGTATAGATATCATTGAACATATGAAGAATAGATATCATTGAACATATGAAGTATAGATATCATTGAACATATGAAGTTTAGATATCATTGAACATATGAAGTATAGATATCATTGAAAATATGAAGTATAGGTATCATTGAACATATGAACTATAGATATCATTGAACATATGAAGTAAAGATATCATTGAACATATGAAGTATAGATATCATTGAACATATGAAGTATAGATATCATTGAACATATGAAGTATGATATCATTGAACATATGAAGTATAGATATCATTGAACATATGAAGTATAGATATCATTGAACATATGAAGTATAGATATCATTGAACATATGAAGTATAGATATCATTGAACATATGAAGTATAGATATCATTGATCATATGAAGTATAGATATCATTGAACATATGAAGTATAGATATCATTGAACATATGAAGTAAAGATATCATTGAACATATGAAGTATAGATATCATTGAACATATGAAGTATGATATCATTGAACATATGAAGTATGATATCATTGAACATATGAAGTATAGATATCATTGAACATATGAAGTATAGATATCATTGAACATATGAAGTATAAATATCATTGAACATATGAAGTATAGATATCATTGAACATATGAAGTATAGATATCATTGAACATATGAAGTATAGATATCATTGAACATATGAAGTATAGATATCATTGAACATATGAAGTATAGATATCATTGACCATATGAAGTATAGATATCATTGAACATATGAAGTATAGATATCATTGAACATATGAAGTATATATATCATTGAACATATGAAGTATAGAAATCATTTTGTTTTTTATTGATTACGTTTTCGTAAAAAAATTAATATTATTACCGAGACAGGCATTTGTGTAATACATGTGTTTGTGTGTGCGCGTGTCCGTGTGTTTGTGTGTGTGCGTGTCTGTGCGTATGTGTTTGTGTTCCTTAACTTTAGTAGATTATTTCCCCTTCCTAAATATGACTTAACAATTTTTTTCAAAAAACATCTTTCTTAATATATCAGTTATATTTTACTACGTGTTACAACTCAGTGCATATAACAGCTATATTTATTACTTGGTACAACAGAGTGCATATAACAGTTATATTTATTACTTGGTACAACAGATTGCATATTAACAGTTATATTTACCACTTGGTACCATAGAGTGCATGTAACAGTTATATTTATTACTTGGTACAACAGATTGCATATAACAGTTATATTTACTACTTGGTACCACAGAGTGCACCCCAGGAAGTTTTGGTGATAAATGTGTGAAGGTCTGCCACTGTATGGGGGAGCCGTGCACAACGAAGAGCTCAGATGGCAGCGACGATGTCACGTGCCGGTGGGGTTGTCAGAGAGGTTGGATGGGACCAGCTTGTGACATAGGTAAACAAAAGGAGTCGTACTGACCTACGGTATTTCTGCCTTGTGGTCATACCAACCTATGGTTATACAGACCTGTAGTCATACATACATAAAGTCACACCGACCTGTGGTCATACAGACATTTGGTTTATACCGACCTGTGGTCATACAGAGACTGGGTCATACCGACCTGTGGTCATACCAACATGTGGCCATACTGACATTTGGTCATACAGACAGAGTGGAACCGTCACCAGTGTAACAGACACAACCACTAGTTTAACAGACACAACAAGGGCTTCTTTCAGGCATATCTTTGGAGGGCACTATCACACCCCCTCGGGGAAAGTGCCCCCACCCGGAGCAAAATGTTTACAACAATATAAAAAGTAATATTTTTAAAAATTAAAAACGACTAAATTTTCATTTTAAACAGTTTAAAAACAATGCAATCTGGCGCCTGTAACCGATTACAATTAGTGGAATCTATGAAATATCGCTACGCTCGATGTATTCGATGGTTGGGTCGGCTGCTGGAAATTTGTTTGAAATAAATTTCGTCGACGGAAAATTGATCGACGGAAGTTCGGTCGAACGGAAACTTGATCGAATTTTATTTTCAATTCACACGTCCAAGTTTTCGTCAAACTTTTTTTTGCAGCCCCTGCATTTTGAGTTTGCCCAACTGTCTTTAGCACCATAAATTTCGGCACCCCCTTTAATCACGCCTATCAATGGTACAGTATGAGATTTACTATAAGCTTGTTCCAAATGATTACCCTGGGGCACGCCACAAACGAAGTGAATTCAGTTTATGTATGGCACTGGGCGCCATAATGCCTCCCATAAAACCTTAAAAATGTCCCCCCCCCCCCCCGGTTCAAAAATTCTATTTAAAAAAACTTAATTACAGTATACTCAAAAATACAATTCTTGATTTTAAAATAATCAAAAAATTTCTGGGGAGCAGGCTCCTCATGCCCCTCCACCTATCAAGATCATCGGCGCCCTCAGTTTCCGCCCTACTTCCCGATGGAAAATATCGCCTATTTTGGTATCGATAGATACGCTGCCTAGCTGGAGCAGCTACTATTATTGCCGCCATGGGCGGCCACATATTTCTGCCCACCTCCCTTTCACGATACAAATTCTGCAGTTGTTCGAAAATGCCATACCTGCATATAAAGAAAAAAGTGACACCTCGGTAGCCCATCCGCCCTATTTCAACGCCACTAGCAGGGGCGCATCTACAGTGTTACAGTGCTTCATTTTTACGCCGCCACCTCCTCAACTCTGAAACTGATTACTTTCTACCATTAAATACCATCAAAGCCCATTACCCACTACTCCCCCGCTTGCCTGGCGCCCCGGGCCACGTGCCCCATATGTCCTCCCTTTGCTACGCCTCTGGCCGCTGGCAAATGGCACAGCCCCCCCACCCCCGAAAATGGTCACAACCACCAGTATAAGAGAATTACATATAGAATAAAATGGTACATTAGATGAGGTGATTAACACAGAGAACTTTTAGGTGTGTAACAACCTTAGAACAATTTTTGGTAGTTAAATATTCTTTTATGGATTTAATTCTCCGAAAATATGCAGCCGTTGGATTGCCAGCTTGATCATTCTTATTATTTATAAAAAATTTAAAAAAAATTTACATAGTGTTTGTTACAATTTATAATTTATAAACGTTTTTTTTTTAAAAAAAAGAAAAACAAGACCCAGATGTCAAATATTACTGTCTCAATTCGGACCAAGGAGGTAAAAAAGTGCTCATAAGAATTTACACTAAAGGAGTGGAGTACAAGTGAGTTAACGTTCTGATGTTTCTGTGTCATTTTCAGTGTTCTTATCCTGTTTAATTAAATCAATATGACTTGCCACAATAACTATAGCAGTGTTATTATATAACAATGCTGCAACTAACAGAATCAAATGAAAGGAAAAAAACCCAACAAGAATAAATCCATAACAGTGGCAATAGGGGTAAGAGGGGGCAGAAATATTTCAGGCTAAATGCCCAGTTCACACGATCAATTTTTATTTCTTTGTTTGTTTTGTTTAATTTAAAAAGTCCAACACTATGTATGTACATAAGTATGTGGAATTAAAAATTCAATAATAAAATGTGTACTGCTTCTGGCTGGCTCACATGATCACGTGGTAAGCTCAGTTTTGCAAATGTTATACTCTCTATAATGGATGAAGGCAGGACAACAGAATCAACCCGAAAAACAATTTGCTTAATATTACTGCGTTTTTTTGACTTGACTCACATTATCAAGAAGCAAAAATGTCATATCTTGCATCTTTCTTTTTTCCTCTATTTCAACACCATTTTCTTGTGTTATATTTTTGTTAAGCTCAATTGCTGTTTCTCGAATTCGATCAAAATTGCTTCAAACAAAAATAAAAATAGATGATATAGAAAGCATTAATTTTAAATTGCAAGTCCGAATGATACAAACATACTCGACTACCAAGGACTGGGTGGTAGGAATTTTTAAGAATAACACTAGTTAAAGCCCGCCAAATATTGGAGACAGCAATGCGTGAACTTCCCATCTACTAAATATAGCCCGCCAAATTTTGCTAACACCCCCCCCCCCCCAAATGATACGTCACTGCACCCTTTTTATTTCACGCCCGTGAACTATATTAAATATTCTGATATCCCAACCACTTTTAAACAGAACATTTAATACAACATGTCTAAATAGAGAAGATTTCATTTTCCTAAAATAAACCATTATATTTTTTAAAGAAATATATCAACTAGCGTAGTTATCGGGAATTATATTTTGCGCGCAATGGAAGCAGTCACATCACAAGCAGAATATTTATAAGACATTTGTGTGTCTGCTATTCTGTCAAGAGAACAGCGTTGAAGGAAAGCCGTGTGCAGTAAAGGGCAGAACAAGATACGTTTAGGCTCGAAAAAGGACGAAAAATTCACCGGACGTTTCGGCACAACGCCGTCTTCTGCAGACAATACACGACAACACATAACAAATTATTTGACAGTTTAAAACTTAAGAGTTAATTTCAATTATTTGTTTTAAACCTCCGTTTAGAGATTCTAACATTTAAACAAAAACCTACGTTTAGAGAGTCTAACATTTGAACAAAAACCTACGTTTAGAGAGTCTAACATTTGAACAAAAACCTACGTTTAGAGAGTCTAACATTTGAACAAAAACCTACGTTTAGAGAGTCTAACATCTGAACAAAAACCTACGTTTAGAGAGTCTAACATTTGAACAAAAACCTACGTTTAGAGAGTCTAACATTTAAACAAAAACCTACGTTTAGAGAGTCTAACATTTGAACAAAAACATACGTTTAGAGAGTCTAACATTTGAACAAAAACCTACGTTTAGAGATTCTAACATTTGAACAAAAACCTACGTTTAGAGAGACTAACATTTGAACAAAAACCTACGTTTAGAGAGTCTAACATTTGAACAAAAACCTACGTTTAGAGAGTCTAACATTTGAACAAAAACCTACGTTTAGAGAGTCTAACATTTGAACAAAAACCTACGTTTAGAGAGTCTAACATTTGAACAAAAACCTACGTTTAGAGAGTCTAACATTTGAACAAAAACCTACGTTTAGAGAGTCTAACATTTGAACAAAAACCTACGTTTAGAGAGTCTAACATTTGAACAAAAACCTACGTTTAGAGAGTCTAACCTTTAAACAAAAACTTACGTTTAGAGATTCCAACCTTTAAACAAAAACCTACGTTTAGAGATACCACCCTATAATGATCTGAAATGTTCCAAAGGTCGATTTACGGACTTACAGCCAATCAAACACGAGGTCGGTGGTGCCGGGGGTCAAGCTTCTATAAGCCAAACAATCCTTCGGAGCCCGTGGAGATCACCATAAGAGTGGATGAGGTGATGGAAACGGAAGTGGAAGGAGGAGAATGCGTGGGCGTGGTAAGTAAATAGAAATAATTGGGCCTGACATAGAATTTATGTCAGACGTAGATTTGATCCAAACACAGCGGCGTGCCTGCCATAGATTTTACCTGCGACAGTTGTTTGCCTGCTGTTTGCCTGACATACCTTTTTTTTTACCTGCCAAAGGTGTTTGTCACAAATGCTCAGGACTTTACGCGGGACCGATAGTCGTAGGTACATAACAAATTTACAATAGGGGAGGGAGGAGTCGACTTGGGCACTAAAGAATGATTTATGTTTATGGAAGACAGCCTGTGATCCAAGCAGGTCAAGGTTACATCAGGTGGTCACTAAAGGATAGTGTAAGAAAGGGTATCACTTAGGAGTTAGAGAGGAAAACATAGACTGGGGCCCTAGCCGATCACGAGTACATCAGTTGGACACTAAGGGATAGTGTAGGTAAGGGTATCACGAATGAGCTGGAGAGGAAGACAGCCTGTGAACCAAGCCGGTCAAGGGGTATCAAGAATGAATAGGGTAATGAGTTTTGTAGTGTGCTGATAAATGTGGCATTAACATGCAGACTATAGGTAGTGTTACTTTAACTAAGTAGCGTGATAGAAAATACCAAATTTGATAGATTTTAATAGCAGTTAAAAACATGTAATAGGCGTCCGGGGGAAGGATCTGGTCGGCAGAATGTAGTCTTTAGTAATGTAGCAAGTCTGTAGCAATGTAGCAAGTCGATAACAGTAGGATTCAAGAGATGGGTACTTTGTTGTATCGCGATGGCTAGAGTTTAGCTGTTTGAGGTCATTGAAAATTGACAGGCAACAGTTGAGAGAGAAAGTTAAGGGATATTACTATTATTATTACAGTGGTCTTATATAGCCCAGGGTTAGGTTTACCGCGCTTCATATTAACAGTAGCAAAAATAAACAGGGCATTAAAAGCAGTTACATAAAAGATCTGTTGAGAGGGCACAGTTGAGAGACGGTAAAACAGACTTTCAATGTGGTTGGCTGGCCGCACCCCAGCCACACCAGTCCTTAGCGTCGGGGAAACGACTAGTAGATGCTCGACCGTCTCCGGAGCCAGTCCACAGTGACGGCAGCTCGGGTCCCGCTGTGGGTGTAACCTATTTAGGTAGCTACGGGTAGGGCAGTGCTCTGTCCTCATCTGCGTGATGAGGATCTGCTGGTGGCGTGATGAGGCTCTGCTGGTGGCGTGATGAGGCTCTGCTGGTGGCGTGATTAGGCTCTGCTGGTGGCGTGATGAGGCTCTGCTTGTGGCGTGATGAGGCTCTGCTGGTGGCGTTTAAGACGCCACCATTGATCACCATTTCTTTTTTTTCTTTGGCATGTTCCGGTAAAGTTTTCGAGATGTTTACCCATTCTCCCAGTTTTTAAGCTTTTCCTCTAAAAAGAGGTCATTGATACAGGCCTTGACCCCCAGTTGGGTCAATTGCTTGTTATGGCTGAGTAGAGCCTTGTTTCGCCATCTAACTTGTGGGGGAATCCCCTCGTGTCCTGGGATCCACTGAAGGGCCACTTCGCCTCCGTGACTGTATGCCTCGTACGAGCTCCTAAATTGCATTAGCCATTTTCGTGTCCAAAGAGCACCTCTTCGCAATTTCAAGAGCGCATTGTGAGTCGGTGAACACTGCGATGGATGGAAGTGTTTTACGTTTAGCTAGTCTACGGCGCACTAGAGGTCTAGGAGAGCTTGTTATATTCGTAATCAATAAATACTATGTCATCATCTGGACACCTGGACGTTTATATTTGGATTAATTCAAATCTACATTGTACTTTTGTCTGTGTCAACGTGTTGCATTTGTCTGTCTCAACGTTTTCCATTTGTCTGTCTCAACGTTTTACATTTGTCTGTCTCAACGTTTTGCATTTGACTGTCTATAAATATAAATCACAGAGATGTCCTCTACAGACCACTGTTAAGTCAAAATAGTTTTTTTATAATTCAGGACCGGATCCCTCCTCCGCAACAACCTTCCTGAGACACCGTTCGTCTGCTGTTTGCCTGACACTGTTTTAGAGCTTTTTATTTTCACAGAAAACACATGTGTCCTAATCGAGAGATCATTGCCTATTTATAGTCCATGTAAATCATTGGCCAAATGTCGTAAAAATGATTAAATCACTTGCATGAACTCTGTGGCATGAGATTATTGTTCACACAGTTAAAGGGGAAATGTTGTGAAGCTAAACAAACACCACTGGATGTTTACCTAAACTTTAAATGGAAATAATTGCTTAAGGAGTTACCGCCATCGTCATCATTTAGTTTTGCCTTGACGTCTGCTCAGCGATTTAAAGAGCTATTTGGTTTTCTTAAAACAATTTTAAAAAATAGGATTAACAAGAATTATTTTTCTGTACCGCTTATAACAACAAGATGTTCAGTGCACCATATTAAACTATGCACCGATTATAACACTCAAATGTGCAGTGCACCATATTAGACTGTCTCCTTTCAGAGGGATGAACCAGATAGTTTCAAATGGACACTTGTTATCCAGGAGAATGAGGGCATCCTCCTGGAACATGACCTGCAGGTATCCATACAATGTAACTTCACCACTGGAGAGAACCTCATCAGAGACAGTCATTACGTCATCAAAGGGTCAGTACTCTACAGGGAAAAAATATTAGCATTGAATTGTTGTAACAATAACATTGAATTGTTGTTACAATAACCTTGAATTGTTGTAAAAATAATATTGAATTGTCAACATAACATTGCATTGTAAAGATAACATTGAATTGTTGTAAAGATAACATTGAATTGTTGTAAAGATAACATTGAATTGTTGTAACAATAACATTGAGTTGGAGTTACAGTCGTCAAAACTGCTTATGTTATCCTCCGATCACGTCTCGCCCCACCAAAGTAACTCCAGTGAAGACAAATTATGTTTGCTGTTTATCTTTCAGAGAGCCCAGCCACGTCCACCGCCAGTCGTTGGCGCCGCAGTCCATCGCCGAGGACGTCGTCCTGCAGATTGTCAACGGCTACTCTGGCGAGCCGGTCACCGAGGCGTCGGTGGGCAGCTCGGTGGTGCTACAGATTAAATTTGGCTTGATAAAAGGTGAAATTAACGTATAGACTGATATTTAAACGTATAGCAGACCTGTTTACTCTTACGATTTTGGGTTACAATGTACGATTTTGAGGTGTATACATTATATATACTGTGTGTGGTTTGTTTTACTATTATGATAATGTATTGAACGATTTTGTGATGATATTGTACGATTTTAAGAGTTTGAGGGTAAACAGATATGGTATAGTAATGAATTAATAACATACAATGTTCTATTGTTTATATGAATAAATGAAAAAGGGTTTACGCGCATAAGTTATTTCAAATGCCGGTACACAACAACTACTTAACAATTTCACTTGAATGAATAGGTCAATTGTCGTCGAACGACATTTCCATTTCAGTGAAATGCACAGGATTCGTTTCCTGTTCAAGGATTACGTTAAAATATTCAAGGTCAAAACATTTTAAATTTCAGGTGATTGAAAGAGAGAAGATGGCCTATATATAAAATGTTATCTCTTATATATATATATATATTGCTTGTGGTGTGACTGCTTCCATTTCCCGATAGCGCTCAAAATATAATTCCCGATTACTGCGCTAAATGATTTGTCTTTAATAACTCAACTGCGTTTTATGAGTGATAATTTCTTTTCTTTTCTGGAAAATGAAATCGTTGAATATAAATATTTATAAACATTCGGTTTAAAAGTGGTAGGGACATCAGAATATTTAATATAGTTCATGGGCGCGAAATAAAAAGTTCACGGTGACGTATCATGGGGGTCGGGGGGAGGGGGGGGTAGCAAAAATTTGGATTTTTACATGTGCGTCGATTGAGTTCATGTTTTTTCAAGTAACTTTAGTAGATGGGACGTTCACGCATTGGTGTCGCCAATGTTTGGTGATCTTTAAGTTGTAGTATATATTTGTATTGTGTCACATGCTGATTTCCATTAAATACAATCTATCCATCTTATTGCTCCAAGGTTCCCTCCTGAAGGGCGTGTTCCCATACAACTGCTCAGCTCTATCTCCCAGTGGCAAAGTTAAGAAACAACTCATTGACCAGAACGGGTAACTTGTTAAGTTCCATAGTGTGTCTTAACTTCCATAGTGTGTCGTTAACTTGCATAGTGTGAGTTAACTTCCATAGTGTCTTAACTTTCATAGTGTGTCTTTAATTCCCATAGTGTGTCTTTACTTCCATAGTGTGTCTTAACTTCTATAGTGTGTCGTTAACTTCCATAGTGTGCCTTAACCTCCATAGTGTGTCTTAACTTCAATAGTATGTCTTAACTTCCATAGTTTGTCTTAACTTCAATAGTGTGTCGTTAACTTCCATAGTGTGTTTTAACTTCCATAGTGTGTCTTAACTTCCGTAGTGTGTCCTTAACTTTCATAGTGTCTCTTTACTTCTATAGTGTGTCTTAACTTCCATAGTGTGTCTTTAACTTCCATAGTGTGTCGTTAACTTCCATAGAGTGTCGTTAACTCCCACAGTGTGTGTATTTGATATAACTGAGGCATCTATGGTAGAGTACATGCGATCTTAGAGACATAAAAAAACTGTATTATATCTACAGTAACAAATAGGACTATATATATGTATGTATTATATCTACAGTAACAAATAGGACAAGTTATGTATTATATCTACAGTAACAAATAGGACTATATATAGTTATGTATATCTACAGTAACAAATAGGACAATTTATGGATTATATCTACAGTAACAAATAGGACTTATGTATTATATCTACAGTAACAAATAGGACAAGTTCTGTATAATATCTACAGTAACAAATAGGACAAGTTCTGTATAATATCTACAGTAACAAATAGGTCTAGTTATGTATAATATCTACAGTAACAAATAGGTATAGTTATGTATTATATTCGCAATAACATAAATGGATAGATTTATTTGTTTCTAGATTTTCTTAAAATTACAAGAAATTTGAAATTCTAGGTTAACGTTTATATCCTTTTAATGGGGTTTTAGAATAGATTTACCCCGCAATATAATGACATATTTCAACGACATAGAATGAACTCTTTCAGTGACATATAATGACATCTTTAAGTGATATATGATGACATCTTTAAGTGTTATATGATGACATCTTTAAGTGACATCTGATTACATCTTTCAATGATATCCCAGGTGCTCACTGTCCAGTTCACCTGTTTCAACATTTTCCAAGTCGTCCGACCACACGATTAAAACCGATTGGTTCCCCTTGTTTGCCTTTGAAGGCGAGCAGAGCGTCCAATTTCAGTGTTCCTTCTCTCTGTGTTTCCATGACAACTACTGTTTTGTGGTGAGTGATGTTTCCATGACAACTGTTTTGTGGTGAGTGATGTTTCCATGACAACTGTTTTGTGGTGAGTGATGTTTCCATGACAACTGTTTTGTGGTAAGTGTAGTTTCCATGACAAATGTTTTGTGGTGAGTGATGTCTCCATGACAAATGTTTTGTGGTGAGTGATGTTTCCATGACAACTGTTTTGTGGTGAGTGATGTTTCCATTACAACAGTTTTGTGGTGTCTGTGTAAATATTTGTAATAATTGCTGCGTTAACGACTATGGCGTATTTCACCGTGGGTATGTGCGACTACATGTGTCTTACACACTCCATCATCTAGCGGAGTGTACGTTGACTTAGTGGTGTCCTTGTTCCGAGTGTGTCGTCATGTGTCAGATTACAAGATGACCTGGTCAGTACTTACTAAATAACCTTCGTGTCATCCCCGATCCAGGGCTGCCAAAGTCATTTCGGAACTCGCCTCCGCAGAGGCGCTGATGGAGATGAGAAACCTCAAGAGCACTCCGCTACCAGCACCGTCAGGGTGCTGCCAAGCACCGACCCTCAGCGCGCCACTAAACCAAGTAAGGATAGGATGTGTTCCTGTGTGACTTTAGTGACATGGTCAATATCAAAGTTCAGAGACAGCCTAAACCTTTTCAGGGGCGTATTTAGAGTGTTTGGCGCCCGGGGACAAGATTCATTTTAAAGCGCCCATTTGTATTTTTTCAACCCTCAAACCCATTATTTTCATCAATAAAATAATCCCCCCTGCCCCCCCCTCGCTACGCCTCTGAATCTTTTCTAGTTATATCACTTGCTTCAATATCAGCAGGGCCGGCGCTACACTGGCTTGCAAAGCTCGCACCTCATGCGCACCACATGCGGGTGCATTAGTCAGTGGCGTAGCGAGCTCAACTCGCGCCCGGGGCACAGTACCTTTTTAGCGCCCCCCCCATTCGAAAACCATACAATATTATATGTAAAATATACCATTTGGCGCCCCTTTGTGAGTAGCCCCCCCTCGCTACGCCACTGGCATTAGTGTACCTTTATAAAGTAGGAGGTGGCCGATGGCAGGCAGACGCTGAATACGACAGAACCGGTCCCAGATATCAGCTTGAACTGTCTGTAAATTCTTTCCACTTGAACATTTTTTACTGGGTACTGTGATGTCATCGAAATCTGCGTTCATTTAAACATATCAATTAAACCGACCACTGTGATGTCATCGAAATATGCGTTCATTTAGACATCTCAATTAAATACCTATTCGTATCATCTTATATTTATACTTGTTAAATAGCCTTCTTTTAGCTGGTCTTTTATATCTTGAAGAAGTATTTATATTTATGCTTTCTGGTTTACTTTGATTGTGTTGATGCTGATGGTACCCGTGATAAATGTTAACCCCTGTCACTTCATTCACTCAGAACCGGCATCGAAGAAATAGAACCTGTCCCTAAGGTCAACGCATTATTCCCCAAAAGAAACTTCCTTCGGGAATTTCCCCATACGAAAATTCCTCACACGAAAATTCTTCACCAGAAGATTGCGCGAACAGAAAAATTCCCAATATCAGACCATTCCCCACAGAGATTATTCCACAAACAAATATTTATCACAAGTGTGTGTGTTTGTGTTGTGTGTGCGTGCGTGTGTGTGTGTGTGTGTGTGTCTGCTATGATTGCATCAGGTGTGTAAAACTAAAAGAAACGTATATTTTGGCAGGCCAGGTTTCAATAAAATACACACTTTCTTAAAAATTTTAAAGGGTGAAATCGCTATCTATGTAAATTGAAAAAAATATGTTAAGTCAAATTCTTTCTTAGGTCTATTTATTAGACTAAATGCAAAAAAAAAACAAACCCAAAGGGCGCTCTATGGTGGCTTCTTAAGCGCCACCAGCAGTTCCTCATCACGCCACCAGCAGAGCCTCATCACGCCACCAGCAGAGCCTCATCACGCCACCAGCAGTGCCTCATCAAGCCACCAGCAGAGCCTCATCATGCCACCAGCAGAGCGTCATAACGCCACCAGCAGAGCCTCATCACGCCACCAGCAGAGCCTCATCACGTCACCAGCAGAGCCTCATCACGCCACCAGCAGAGCCTCATCACGCCACCATCAGAGCCTCATCACGCCACCAGCAGTGCCTCATCACGCCACCAGCAGTGCCTCATAACGCCACCAGCAGTGCCTCATAACGCCACCAGCGGAGCCTCATCACGTCACCAGCAGAGCCTCATCACGCCACCAGCAGAGCCTCATCACGCTACCAGCAGTGCCTCATCACGCCACCAGCAGTGCCTCATCACGCCACCAGCAGAGCCTCATCATGCCACCTGCAGAGCCTCATCACGCCACCAGCAGTCCTCATCACGCCACCAGCAGAGCCTCATCACTCCACCATTAGAGTCTCATCACGCCGCCCGCAGTGCCTCATCACGCCACCAGCAGTCCTCATCACGCCACCAGCAGAACCTCATCACTCCACCATTAGAGTCTCATCACGCCACCCGCAGTGCCTCATCACGCCACCCGCAGTGCCTCACCACGCCACCAGCAGAGCCTCATCACGCAGATGAGGACAGAGCACTGCCCTACCCGTAGCTACCTAAATAGTGTGCACCCACTTTGGGACCCGAGCTGCCGCGCACTTACTAGCCGATACACCAACGCTAACGCCTGGTGTGACTGGGGGTGCTCCCAGCCAACCCCCGTTTACAGTCTAATTTAAGGCACAGCCCGGCAGATGCAGCAGGCATGTAACGTACTTGCCAGAGCAATAAAAGAGCACTAGCTCGGTCCCAAAATATATTAGATTAATCTGGAAAAGTAAAGATAATTTAACAAATGTTTTACTCTTGTATTTATTTGAGTGTTGAGTAGATATGGTTGTTCTAGCTGTTGACCAAAATTAAGACATTTTGACATTTTTATACTTGCACGAGGACTCTTCAAAAGTTATTTTCATTGTTTCTCAAAACTTTGGGAACCTGACATCACTGGGTTTTTCCATTGAGCCCTTGGTGTTTATCTTATAATTTATTTTTATTGTTGTTTTGAGGTGCAATCACATTTGGAGGAACAACGTTCATTGTGCTATTAAACGAGGGCTACCACACCTTGGGAAATTTCCCAAGATCTTGGGAATTCATAACCCAAAAGGCACTCATAAATAAATGAGAAATCTGAAATTGAATTTAATATTATGAAGAATTAAAAAGTTAATTGTTTATTTCCTTTATGTGATAATTTTTTTTTAAAATATCTTATTGAATAAATTTCAGTCAATGTGTTTCAGAGGCATTAATTCAAGATATTATTGCATTATTTGCATAGAAAAACGCTTTTTAAAAAAAAAAAAAACTCGTATATATTTTATGATATTGGAAATTTTGGGAATATTTTTGACCAAATCTTGGGAAAATTTAAAAAAGTGAGTGGCAGCCCTGTAATTAAACCAGTAATATTCTAAATGTGTGTAGCAGTTATTTCGAACACACCTGACAGCCTCGCCATATTTCGGTTATTGTGGCAAATTCTCAGAAATCGATCATATTTATTTGCATATATTTGTAGATATTTATGTAGATCTATATGAAAAAAAAATAAAAATGCTTTTAGATTTGATCATAAACATTTCTGCAAGCAATTCGTGCCAATACTTTGATATAACTTTCAGATTCCAAACCAGGAGCGTCGGTAGACAGTAGCGCCTATGAGTATCAGCCCCAACAACCTGCGCCGCGATCTGGTGACGGCCACCAAATGAACTATCTGATGTACGTCAACCCAGTGACGTGTTCACTTTTCCTGCTTCTGTTGGTCGTCTTCCTCATCATGTACGTCTCCTTCCTGCACACACTGCGCAGGTCCGTGGACAGCATCCGGAAAGAGATTGAAGGCACCAGGTCCCGAGACAAGTTCCTTAACTGTGGATGCAGGAAGCCTCTTAAAGACAAAGAGTACGTTTGCCCTTGATCATTAATTTACATACACCATTTAAGTGTTACTTACTACAACATTTGTACAATGTACTCAGTTACGTAAGAAATGTTATGCTAAATGTGCTATAACGTTCTAATGTGTAACAATTATAATATAATAAAGCGTTCTTATAAAATCTTTCAGGAAATACAACGAAATTAAACTTGGAATATATAATTTTTTGTGCATTACTTTGAAATAAACATTGTATTTCTTCATAACAATTATTTATTTTTTAATTATTATTATTATTTCCGATCTTCTTATTCCATTCAGAAATCTTGCAACATGACTTTGTTAGTTACCATTTCAACTAAATATTTCATTTATTTTTAAAGGTATACTTTAAAATAATCCATTGCTGAGACTGTGTTTAATTAGCCATCATTAATTTTCCGTTGTTCAAACCTTATTGGAATAGTTGCAGGTGGTTGTATCATGTAGGGTTTATATACAGTATTGTTATTTCTTACATTAATTCAATATTTATATCTTGCTAAACTCAGATATTGTGGTGTAGTGTTGGTTGATTGATGTTATTACCCAGATGATGTTATGTAGTGTTGGTTGACTGGTGTTATTACCCAGATATTGTGGTGTAGTGTTGGTTGACTGTGTTATTACCCAGATATTGTGGTGTAGTGTTGGTTGACTGGTGTTATTACCCAGATATTGTGGTGTGGTGTTGTTGACTGGTGTTAGTACCCCGATATTGCGGTGTAGTGTTGGTTGACTGGTGTTATTACCCAGATATTGTGGTGCAGTGTTGGTTGCCTGGTATAATCATGGGTCTCATCATTAGTCCCACTTGACTTGATTTTCAAATATGCTGACCTGGCTCTACATGTAGATCTATTGAAACTTGCGCTGACGGATATTCCACTCTGGCTCTCTGAATGGCACGACATAAACATACTTGACTGTATGTTCGATCCTTCATGGCTGATTGCTGTAGATGTTACATCAAACGACACCTTGATTCAGCAGACGTAGAAACTCAGTCTGGATATTTAAAGATAGATGGTACTAAGAGGGAGAGACTGCAATCAGGTTAGCAAATACGAACATTAATGAACTAAAGTATTGGAAAACCTGGGGAAAAAAACAGACGAAGTTTAACAGGTGAATGAGAACATGACATTATATAAAAAAAAATATTATCTCTAGATGTGCCGATTCTGTGGCTCTAAACGAATTCTTCGTTTGTCATTCGCAGCTCATAGCCGCCTTGACATTGTAAACAAATCTGAACTTCGATCGTTTACAGTACTGCAACAGTAACAATAGAATCGTCTTCGTTTGAACTGGATACAACGATCTCACTAAAGCGTAGCACTTGCTTCCTGTTAGATACATTTTACAATATTTAAATTTAATATAAACTAATAATGTACGACTATGCCAAAAAAAATTATAATAGTTTTCAGTTTTTCTTAAAAATTATAATTTAAGCCAAACAATTGGAAGAGCGTTTTGATTTACATTGCCGAGTGAAAGTATGGCGAAGGAGACCAAAACAATTTACAATTTTAAACTTGGATATGATACTTTTATATTTTTTTTAAATATTTTTTTTCTAGCAACAACTCATTCACCAGGGGCGTGTCTAAAATCCATTAACGCGAGCATGACAACATGGTATAATTCATTCATCCATCACGGAGCTTGACTTAGATGGGGCATTATTCAAAACCTCATTCATTAACTCCCAACGTTAAACGGCGACATGACATGTTTTTATAGCCTCGTAAATTGATGGCTACTTAACATCAAACCTACCTGGCTGCTTTGATACTGACTCTCAGTGTTTCATTCTGTCGAGTCCAGCGGTTCTCAACACGTGGGTCGTGACCCGTTTGGGGGTCGAATGACACTTTCCCAGGGTCGCCTAAGACCATCGGAAAACACATATACTAACAGTTATGAAGTAGCAACGAAAATAATATAGTGGTTCGGGGGTCGCCACAACATGAGGGACTCTATTAAAGGGTCGCGGCATTAGGAAGGTTGAGAACCACTGGTCTAATCTATGTATTCGTACAGACACTTTACTTCAGGTCAACCTAGCCTCTTGCACCTCAATGCCTGTTGTGTTTTTATTCAAGTTCAAAAAGATATATCAAGGTTATTAAAGCATTTAAAAATCAGTTCACTAAAATATTTCAAAATATGCTTCTGTCAGAAGTTGGGAACCGCTATTAATATTTGTTACCTATAAAAAGATCAAGTGATGTAAAGTATCCTGGCAATGGACATTAAAAAACTCTGAAAAGAACATTAATTTGAATAATTTTATTTCTTGATTTTTTTTTATTTTTTTTTAAAGTATTTATTTGATATGACATTGTTTATATATTGTACACAATGAAGGGTTGTATAAAGAAATACATTTTTTAAATTATTGAATTTCTCTGTATCACTAATCAGTAGATCTATTCGCAAGAACCTTTACCTCAACTAGAGCAAAGATTTACTGGATGCCCTCCCTTTGACCATCAATTGTTTCACTATTTGCTTTATAGTATTCTTAATAATATAAACATCTAGTGTGTGCTATTTTTAGCAGATTACTTCTACTGTTTGGCATGATATGTTATAGGGGCTTATAAGAGTGGACATAAGTTTTACAACAGGTTTCTCAAACTCAAATTATCCGGGGGCTGCAGTAGGTAGAGTCTGAGTTAGACTGGGCCGTATCAAATATTCAACAAAAAGGCGATTACAAATTCAATAAAGTATAACTGTTACATCTGATCAACCTTTATTAATAACAAATAAACACATTAAGTGTTCTCAAGAACTTGGCTTCACTTTCTTCCTCCTACTCCTTGGTGCCAGAGACCTGGCAGCGCTCTTTCTTACACAGCCGAGCTTCAGTTAAGAAGCAACTGACACCCTCAATAGCTTGAAGATGCCTGACACTTTCAGTATAGCTTGAAGATGCTCATCAGTAAGTTTGGCCCTGAAATGTGAATTGTTAAAGTTCATAGTGGAAAAGAGCTTTTTCACACAGATAGGTACTCCCAAGAAGGCACATGATACGCTTGAAAAACCTGGAAATCTCAGGCAAGGTGAAAGGTTCTCATTTTGATATATGTGTCGGTCTTGAAACATTATGCCTACAGATAGCCACATGCCCTACCTGCTGGCCTTTAAACAATAGTCCTAGTGTCAAACACCCTACCTGCCGGCCTTTAAACAATATTCCTACAGACAGCACTCCGAAGATCTTGACAGAAACACGAACAAAGGCGAAGTTTATATAATGGATTTAACAACTGACTTCTTCGAAGCTGCTAGTTTAATAACTTAGGTCTTAGGGAGACCAAAGAATCATGTGCTATGCCTAAGTGGATACTGCAACTACGATAATAAATGTGGTGTTTACAGCCCCGGGGGGGGGGGGGGGCGGGGTATTGTTGAAGGTTTTCAAGAGTTTATGCTAAAATGACAGATCTTTCCAATAAAGAAAGACAACCCTTACTTTTTGAACGTTTTCGAGTCTGTTGTTTGAACTTATAGCGTATCGTCTGTCAAAGACTTGATCGACCTACGTCCCCTGAAAGGGGAGACTACCCCTAATGGCTCAACGGGTCGTTTTGATCACGCGACACATCTCCGAGCCGCGTGTCATGACACCTAATAAATAAGGTAAAACAAAATAAAGGATATAAATACGTTATTTATGTACATGTATTCTTGATTCACATAATTCTCAGATGGTAATACATACCCCCATTGGAGCTAAACAAATCTTCACTTCTAAACTTGTCTTGACTTTAAATAAATTAACATGAATATTTGTAAGTTCTGTATATTCTGTATGTTCTATATGTTCTGTATGTTCTGTATGTTCTGTATGTTCTGTGTGCTCTGTGTGTTCTGTGTGCTCATACTGATGGAAGGGCAGCAGAAGGATATGTCAACAATAATTAAATATGTAATTCGAATTATAAATACAAAACTACATTACTTCTTTTATGGTATAGGTCAATGATGGTATAGGTTAGTGATGGTATAGGTCAATGATGGTATATATCAATGATGGTATAGGTTAGTGATGTTATAGGTCAGTGATGTTATAGGTCAGTGATGTTATAGGTCAGTGATGGTATAGGTCAATGATGGTATAGGTCAATGATGGTATAGGTTAGTGATGGTATAGGTCAGTGATGGTATAGGTCAATGATGGTATAGGTCAATGATGGTATAGGTTAGTGATGGTATAGGTCAGTGATGTTATAGGTCAGTGATGTTATAGGTCAGTGATGTTATAGGTCAGTGATGTTATAGGTCAGTGATGGTATAGGTCAATGATGGTATAGATCAATGATGGTATAGGTCAGTGATGGTATATGTCAGTGATGGTATAGGTTAGTGATGGTATAGGTTAGTGATGGTATAGGTTAGTGATGGTATATATCAATGATGGTATAGGTTAGTGATGGTATAGGTTAGTGATGGTATATATCAATGATGGTATAGGTCAGTGATGGTATATATCAATGATGGTATAGGTTAGTGATGGTATATATCAATGATGGTATAGGTTAGTGATGGTATAGGTTAGTGATGGTATATATCAATGATGGTATAGGTTAGTGATGGTATAGGTCACTGATGGTATATATCAATGATGGTATAGGTCAGTGATGGTATAGGTCAGTGATGGTATAGGTCAGTGATGGTGGGTCAGTGATGGTATAGATTAGTAATCCGCAACATTTTTCCCCCACGGCACACCTGCACCTTTCCCATGTTTCCGCGGCACGTTGATTTACTGTTATTTACACATACCAATAATCTACTTTTTTTTTCCTTGTAGTTTATAGCGGTGAAATAGAATGCGCCCGTATAGCTTTACAGCATATCAAGTGACAGAACGTAATCTTTTTAGCCACTATTTATGCACGAAAATCAATACAAGAGAAGTATTGAGAAATAATTTTTGTTTTTAACTGATTTAACACAAAGAAAGAATCCCATTCAAACAGTCGTTCGCTATAAACAAAGGAGCACTAACTTAGCGACCTTTGACAGCCATGATTTAAAGTTACCTTCTTTTATTTCATTGCCAAAACAAAGAAACAAACCAAAAAAAAGAACAACAAAACGCAAGCAAAACTAAAAAACAAATAAGTCCCACGATTAACAAATGTTTGTTTTAAGAAGTCACATGACATATCTTCGTTACCCTCGGTCTAAACGTGTGTGTGTGGGGGGGGGGGGGTGTTAGTTAGTGTTAAATTTGTTTTTATTTATCGGGTATGAACAGTGACCTCGATAGCGTAAACAACTTTTTTTAACAACCAGGAAAACAACTCTTCCAAGCATATTGCACATAATAAGGTGTGAATAGCGTGTGATCAGGGGGGCCGAAGTGACAGGGTTATATGACTTATGAGCTAATCATGTTCCCTTTTGTATCAACCTTTCTCGGCTTGTTTTATGGGCTAATCATGTTCCCTTTTGTATCAACCTTTCTCGGCTTGTTTTATGAGCTAATCATGTTCCCTTTTGTATCAACCTTTCTCGGCTTGTTTTATGAGCTAATCATGTTCCCTTTTGTATCAACCTTTCTCGGCTTGTTTTATGACCTATCATGTTCCCTTTTGTATCAACCTTTCTCGGCTTGTTTTATGAGCTAACCATGTTCCCTTTTGTATCAACCTTTCTCGGCTTGTTTTATCAGCTAATCATGTTCCCTTTTGTATCAACCTTTCTCGGCTTGTTTTATCAGCTAATCATGTTCCCTTTTGTATCAAAAATGCATGTCGTCTCCGTGTTTTGTTTAACCTCTTGGGAGAATTTAGTCGTGGCACACCTAGCACAACCCCGCGCCACATCTAGCATCGTCTTGCGGCACACCAGTTGTCCAGGGCATCCCGCTACTAGGGAGCTGACTCTTTTAGGGGTCTCACACTTCTAGGGGCCCCACACTTGTTCGGGAATTATACTGTCCATATAATTAATAAAAATTGATTTTTTAAAAATTGTTTTAAATTTTAAAAAAAATTAATTTGCTTTTAAAGTTCAGTGACACACGTTTCCCAACTTGACCCCACGAGGGAGTCCTAACAGTCAATTACCAGTCATTACTGCTGCTTCTCTGGTGATACCAGATCCGTTGCGTTGGCCCTGCAAGCACTGTGGGGTCCAAAGT
Organism: Omphiscola glabra; assembly: GCA_964017045.1. NCBI lineage: Eukaryota > Metazoa > Mollusca > Gastropoda > Lymnaeidae > Omphiscola > Omphiscola glabra. The sequence continues at coordinate 7,611,045 of OZ024796.1, forward strand.
TGGGCTGTGAGTCTGTGGGGGGAAAAAAAAGGGGGGGGGTGAACAGTAAAGAGGCGTAACGACCGGGGGGGGGGGGGGCGCTCCAAAAGTCACTCAAATGCTGTGGGTGATAACGACGATATAATTATTCCCCTACCGATATTACTAATCTAAAAGCTAATCCTTAGTTTTTCGGTTGTTAACTGGTAAACAAGTTTTACTTTCTTCTAATTGAAAACTAGATCAAATTTATTTTGTTTTTAGTTTTGTTTATATTGTAGTTTTAATTGATGTTTCTTTTGTTGTTTACATTGGTGTTTATTATGATATTTATACTGATTTTTATATTGATATTTATATTAAAAGTTTATATTGCTGTTTATATTGTTTATGTTATTATTTATACTTTGAATCAACCCGAAATATTCGGAGGTTTTTTTAATGTTTACCGGCGTGTTTTTGGGATTGAGTTTATTAAAATTGCAATTCAAATTATTAATTTCAAAACTTTATTAAAGTAATAAAAGAAAAATGTTATTTAGTATTATCGAAAATAAATGTAGAAAGAAGGACAAATTATTTAGGTATGTGCCAAAATCCAGCCCTGAATTTTGCATTATTGAAACATTTTTGATAAGTGTTCACGAGCCCCCTCCACAGACCCATGACATAGAGCTAGGGCCTAGCAATCACAGACCCATCACTTCGAGCTAGGGCTTAGCAACCCTTGTGGCTGAACGGGAACATCGGCTGATTTAGGGCCCGATTGTCTGGCGTGGAACAAAATTAATAAGAAATTATTTTAAGTATATTGACTAGTTAATACTTGACAGATCGTCATGCGAATAACACGTTTTTACAACTATTTAAGGGTAGCAACTCTGGTAAACTACTTCTTCACCGAAAGGATTGGACATGCAGCCCCATGATCCAAATAGTTTGTTAAAAAAATAATAACAATAACAAGTCTTAAACATTTGGCGATGCTTAAAGATCCACGATATTCATGAAGAGCCAAATCGACCACTGGCAGCACATGGTGGACTGGAAGGGGGGTTACCGGAAATATGTTCGAAAGAAATTTCTTCGATGGAAAACTGATCGATGGATGTTGGGTCGAACGGAAGTTTGATCTAATTTTATTTTATTTTTTTTTTATTTCACACGATCAAATTTTGCTTCATATTTCTTTTTCTACGCACTATACTATATAGATCAATTTTCCGTCCACGAAATTTCTTTCAAACAAATTTCCGGATAAGAGTCTGGTTACCGCGCCGTGTAAGAACGCGTCATATCAATCATATTGCTCTTTACCTAATTACATTAAAGTGATGGAATTTTGAGAGCCACAAAGTGGGCCATGTTGAAATAGTTTCATTAACTAAGAATGCAAAATAAGCAATAATCCTTGAATGAAAGAGGGCCACAAAACCAAAAAATGGCAGGGGCGTCCCTGCTCTGCCCTCCCCCAATCGTGAAGCGTTTTTAGGGGGATGGGAGTTAGTGAAAAAGTGGGGGGGTGAGGTTGCGTCAAATTCCCAAACCCAGTTGCTACAGATCTTATTGACACAACCAGATCTAGATGACCACAATATTTTACTTTCATCTACACCAAGTCAGACTACAACAGCTGGAAACACGGTTCACTTTGTTTGCTTTTGAAACGTGGGGACGACAGGGCGAATGTCACCATGACATTAAAGGAGATGTCCTTAATCTCCGCCATGCTTCTGAAACTTACCTTCCGAAAGGACCAAGTTGTTGGTGTTGGATGTTGCAAAATATGGAGACCAAGTTGTTGGTGGGGGATATTACAAAATATGGAGACCAAGTTGTTGGTGTGAGATGTTACAAAATATGTAGACCAAGTTGTTGGTGGGTGGTGGTACAAAATATGTAGACCAAGTTGTTGGTGGGGGGTGGTACAAAATATGTAGACCACGTTGTTGGTGGGGGGTGGTACAAAATATGGAGACCAAGTTGTTGGTGTTCAAGTGGTGGGTGTGGTACTTAAACTATGAAGTATTTGTTATTGTTGTGGGTGGTACAAAACTACAGGATCCAAACAATGTGGTGGTAGGCGAGTTTTGTCTCCTGGCAGGGTTCTAAGAAAATGTTAAGATTTCAAAAACAAACCAGCGACTCCTGGGCTTTTTTCACAGCCCTGTTATCTCATGAAATAATCTTAGTTAAGTGATTAGTTATTGCATCTTGCCTGCACTGTTAGTTATTGTATCTTCTGTCTGTTATCTATTTCCAAATGTTAAATTTCAAAACTGCCAGCAAAAACCTCTTTGACATTTCAACTTAGGAAACACGAAACTGTATTTTTTTTATTAATCGCTACTCTAAGGGAATATCACAACCACTCCCCCAGCCCCGTAATACAGAGACACACGCATAGACACACACACAGACACAGAGGCAAACACAGACACCCAAAATGAAGTTTCCCTGTAACTGTTAAGCGTGAAATTTGGGGGTAGACAATTTTGGTCACAGGTTAGCGCTACTGAGCAAATAATCGACGCGTTAGTTTAGCATGTACTTCCGGGGAGGTCGCCATTATAAGCCGAGGATGGGGTATGCTGGGGTCACGTCCCATTAACTTACACATGTTTGAAGATTTTGGGGCTAACTACTGAGTCTATAGGTGGATTTGAAGTGGGGCTGCTTTATGGGTAAGCTATGTGTTCATACTATTTCTCACATAGCTTCTAGTTAAGCATTTTCGAACAGTAATTCTTTTTGACCATTAAGTAAGACATATCTTTCTTGCATTAAAAGAAGCAATCCCTGCAAAGTTAAAGTAGTTTTCTTGTTCCATATGTACATGTTTATCTCGAGCGTGTCGTAACGTAATCATAAAATATTAACAATACAAAATCATGGCGTAAAGTAGAATTGAAATTAAATCTCACAATAAGGACTCAGCCCTCCCCCCCCCTCCTGCCCCGTCCCTCACAACTACATCCTCAGGGACGTTTTCATTCTCTTTTTATGGGCACCTTCCATTTTCAAGGATCGGTCCATATTCATAAAAAATATGTATTACTACATATCAACATCTGCATGCCATAAAATACACATATGAGCATATAACTTTATATATCGACGTAACTTGAATGCACCACATTTGTTGCAGATATCTAACGTTGATCGAACGTGAGGCCAAGCCGGTGAGTCATGGCTATGCACGTGATGAATGACGGCGAAAAGCGTCTATATCTACCATACAAGTACTGTTAAGAAGGTGTCTTTCTCCTCTCACCTGGGCCCGATAAGTCCCCCAAGCTGGTCTCCACTACTCAAACGATGCAAGCTGTGGCTGTTGGATTTAACCTCGCACCCAAATAGGTTTAGTTGTAAGCAGATGTTAAATATATAGGTCATTCAATAGGTCTCGGTATGGTTTAAATGTTTGTTTAAATTTCATTACCTATGTATTACTTCTGGCACTGAATGTTATATATTATGAATAAAATTTATAAAGATTAATAAAATAACGAAATTTGTTTGTCTTATTTAAATAAACAACCCTTAAAAAAACAAAGTAACAAACAAAGGTTGGTTTGGGGGGGAGGTTGTAGAAAATTTGACTAAACATGCATACAAGTAACGCATTTTAAAAGAATCCTAAGTGCTCCCCCCTCCCCCAAAGCTTGCAACCGTACATATTTTTACACGCCCCTTAACTATATTAATATTCTAAAGACCCACCCGCTTGTACACTGCAGATTTATTTCACCAACTATTTTATAAAAATTAAAGAAAACATTAGGCAAACGCGCTTACGATGTTTTTTTACAGAAGAATCTCATTTAGCGCAGTTGTCGGGAATTTCTTTTTTATCTTCCCTTGCCTTGAAGAACAGGAAAAACTAATATTTAGGGGTTGGTGTTGTGGGTGGGGCTGAAAATTCGAAAGATTGTGTAGTCATCGGCAACGAGTCAATGTGCCAAGTTTCAGCTCGATAGCTTGGCGGGAAGTGGGCCAATTAGCCGTGCGCAGATTTTGCCATCCAACCGGTCAAGTCTGTCGGCCACAGACAAAAGCCAAGTTAAAATCCTGGATTTAATAATAATAAAAATCGTTGCGCATTCGCTTATCGTTATGTTGATTGCCATAAATGAGTCAGCGGTGAATATCAATTTTAACGCAAAGACTTTGAATAGAAAAAAACAACTTGAAATGGTTTGGCGCATTCAGATAGTGTTGAATGTTGTTAGAGACAATACAATAAGCCGTGCACCTCTTGTGAACCAGAAGCTTATTGTGCTAGTCAGAGTGGCAGGTCGCCCTGACGATGCGTGCGAGATAAGGTTAACGAATGAACTTAAAGTACGTGGGTTTTTTTTAATGCTAATCTTCGCTCAGTGAAAGATCACAAATTCATCGAGAGAGAGAAAGTAAGCGGTTCACATTACACAGCTGTTAAATCTGAGATAGAAGAACAAGGTATGTGGAAGTTATTTCAGGCATTTTCAAGGGGGGGGGTGGAATCAAAACTTGGTCGGCTTGTTTATTTGTTTATTACTGTACATAGCAATTGATATAAAACCTGCAAATTCAGGGGGGGGTGGGGTGCAAAAGCCCCATCCTGCCCTACCCAAATGACGTCCCTGCCGTTTTTGTGTCACTAATTGTGCGATATTGAAATGATTTTAAGTAGTGGCTGTTAATTGGAATCGACCAGACATTTGTAGCCAACAAAGTCACTTTTATTTCATGTCTTACATAAATCAATAGTGCACACTTGCACAGTTCGTATTGCTGTTTATTATGAGAGCATTGTCAGGGGCGTATACACACATCCATTCTTATTTTAAGGGGTTGGGTCGAGAACGTTTGTTTTCATTGCTGACGCCATTATCTATGCCTCAGAATGGCACCCTGCAATGTTGTCGATGGTGCCGACTTCACATATAGAGAATGCCAGTGAGAAGTAGTGAATCCAGTGGCACCTGAACACACTAGAAAGTAGTGGATCCAGGGGAACCTGAACACACTAAGAAGTAGTGGATCCAGGGGCACCTGAACACACTAATAAGTAGTGGATCCAGGGGCACCTGAACAAACTAAGAAGTAGTGGATCCAGGGGCACCTGAACACACTAAGAAGTAATGGATCAAAGGGCATCCACAACACATTAAGAAATAGTGGATCCAGGGGCACCTGAACACATTAAGAAGTAGTGGATCCAGGGGCACCTGAACACACTAAGAAGTAATGGATCCAGAGGCACCTGAACACATTAAGAAGTAGTTGATCCAGGGGCACCTGAACACACTAAGAAGTAATGGATCCAGAGGCACCTGAACACATTAAGAAGTAGTTGATCCAGGGGTACCTGAACAAACTAAGAAGTAAAGGATCCAGGGGCACCTGAACACACTAAGAAGTAATGGATCAAAGGGCATCCACAACACATTAAGAAATAGTGGATCCAGGGGCACCTGAACACATTAAGAAGTAGTGGATCCAGGGGCACCTGAACACACTAAGAAGTAATGGATCCAGAGGCACCTGAACACATTAAGAAGTAGTTGATCCAGGGGCACCTGAACACATTAAGAAGTAATGGATCCAGAGGCACCTGAACACATTAAGAAGTAATTGATCCAGGGGCACCTGAACACACTAAGAAGTAATGGATCCAGGGGCACCTGAACACACTAAGAAGTAATTGATCAAGGGGCACCTGAACACATTAAGAAGTAGTGGATCCAGGGGAACCTGAACAAACTAAGCAGTAGTGGATTTAGGGGCACCTGAACACATTAAGAAGTAGTGCATCCAGTGGAACCTGAACACATTAAGAAGTAGTTGATCCAGTGGCAAATGAACACACTAATATGTAATGGATCAAGGGGCACCTGTACACATTAAGAAGTAGTGGATCCAGGGGAACCTGAACACATTAAGAAGTAGTTGATCCAGGGGCAACTGAACACACTAAGAAGTAATGGATCAAGGGGCACCTGAACACATTAAGAAGTAGTGGATCCAGGGCACCTGAACACACTAAGAAGTAATTGATCAAGGGGCATCTGAACACATTAAGAAGTAGTGGATCCAGGGGCACCTGAAAACATTAAGAAGTAGTTGATCCAGGGGCACCTGAACACACTAAAAATTAATGGATCAAGGGGCACCTGAACACATTAAGAAGTAGTGGATCCAATGGCACCTGAACACATTAAGAAGTAGTGGATCCAGGGGCACCTGAACACATTAAGAAGTAGTGGATCCAGGGGCACCTGAACACACTAAGAAGTAATGGATCAAGGGGCACCTGAACACATTAAGAAATAGTGGATCCAGGGGAACTTGAACACACTAAGAAGTAGTGGATCCAATGGCACCTGAACACATTAAGAAGTAGTGGATCCAGAGGCACCTGAACACACTAAAAAGTATTGGATCAAGGGGCACCTGAACACATTAAGAAGTAGTGGATCCAGGGGCATCTGAACACATTAAGAAGTAGTGGATCCAGGCCCTGCACCCATACTATTAATACATATATTACAATTTCAATGTATGTTCAACTACTTTGATTGATTACAGGAATAAAGTTGCCTCTATTTTCTTTCGACATTGTATTTCAACTTCAAGTATATATGTTACGAGCAATCCATAAAGTTCATATTTTACGAGCACTCCATAAAGTTCATGTGTTACGAGCACTCCATATTGCCCATAATTATTTTAATTTGCTTTTTTAGTTTGGAAACTGTAAAAAAATGTTTTTTCTTTAACGACTATAATATATGTTAATCAATCACTTTCAATCACTACAAATATTTTTTACTGTATATTTTACGACTATGCAATTTTACACCTTTAATATGTATTATGATTCAAACGCACACACACACACAAACACACACACACACAGAGAAACACGCACACGCATACACATACATACGTATACAATAGCCTCCAGTAGACCATGTGACGGAATTGGGATTCAGTGTTATTGTGTGCCTTTCGCTGTTGAAAGACATTCGTGGTATATTGATATCAGATTAAAAGCACCTTGCGTGCACTTTTGTTGAACTGTCGATCAATGTCAGAGTGACATTCCGGACTGGACGATATCTTACACCACTGCACCCATTACTTTATCTCTATTACCTTGACTTCTTGACGTGATTGTAAAGGATTTTCACATTTTCTTTTACATGCCCTCGGGTTCGCCAGTCTTCAATGGTTGATTCAAACCTATAAAAACCTTTCTCGGTATTTTTATTATAGGTCACTGAATTCAACAACATCTGGAGATAGAAAATAGTTTTGCTGTAAAATATATATTTACTAGGGCTCAACCGGATTCAAGTGTTGTTTTTTTGTAACCGGGTCCGGAAATTTTGAGAAAGTACCCGTTGGATCCATATGTTACAAAATAAAAATTAACTTCTAATTGTTCTTTTATATATGCCGGGCTTTAAACAATAAGCCTACAGCCAGTCCTACAGGCAGTCCTACAGGCAGTCCTACAGCCAGTCCTACAGGCAGTCCTACAGGCAGTCCTACAGGCAGTCCTACAGGCAGTCCTACAGCCAGTCCTACAGCCAGTCCTACAGCCAGTCCTACAGGCAGTCCTACAGGCAGTCCTACAGGCAGTCCTACAGGCAGTCCTACAGGCAGTCCTACAGGCAGTCCTACAGCCAGTCCTACAGGCAGTCCTACAGGCAGTCCTACAGCCAGTCCTACAGGCAGTCCTACAGGCAGTCCTACAGCCAGTCCTACAGGCAGTCCTACAGGCAGTCCTACAGCCAGTCCTACAGCCAGTCCTACAGGCAGTCCTACAGGCAGTCCTACAGGCAGTCCTACAGCCAGTCCTACAGGCAGTCCTACAGGCAGTCCTACAGGCAGTCCTACACCCTACATTCCGGCACCTTAAACAATAAGCCTACAGCCAGTCCTACACCCTACATTCCGGCACCTTAAACAATAAGCCTACAGCCAGTCCTGCATCCTACATTCCGGCACCTTAAACAATAAGCCTACAGCCAGTCCTACATCCTACATTCCGGCACCTTAAACAATAAGCCTACAGCCAGTCCTGCATCCTACATTCCGGCACCTTAAACAATAAGCCTACAGGCAGTCCTGCATCCTACATTCCGGCACCTTAAACAAGCCTACAGCCAGTCCTGCATCCTACATACCGGCCCTTAAACAATAAGCCTACAGGCAGTCCTGCATCCTACATTCCGGCACCTTAAACAATAAGCCTACAGGAAGTCCTGCATCCTAAATTCCGGCACCTTAAACAATAAGCCTACAGGCAGTCCTGCATCCTACATTCCGGCACCTTAAACAATAAGCCTACAGGCAGTCCTGCATCCTACATTCCGGCACCTTAAACAATAAGCCTACAGCCAGTCCTGCATCCTACACTCCGGCACCTTAAACAATAAGCCTACAGGCAGTCATGCACCCTAAATTCCGGCCCTTAAACAATAGGCATAAAGGCAGTCCTACACCCTACATTCCGGCCCTCAAACAATAAGCCTACAGGCAGTCCTGCACCCTATATTCCGGCCCTTAAACAATAGTCCTACAGACAGTCCTACAGGCAGTCCTACAGACAGTCCTACAGACAGTCCTACAGACAGTCCTACAGACAGTCCTACAGGCAGTCCTACAGGCAGTCCTGCACCCTACATTCCAGCCCTTAAACAATAGGCCTACAGACAGTCCTACAGACAATCCTACACCATACCCGTGGCTCTTTATTGATTAATATAACAGTCGCCTCTCCCTAAATAAATTAAACTACTTACCCGTGTTCAGCCATCACGCGTGACGCTCACTGTGTGACAGCCTTTTATCCCTTCACGATTATTAATATCAAACATGTGAAGTTGGGGGGCAGGGCGGTTTTGAAGAGGAAGCAGGACAGATCAGAAGCAATATATATATATATAAACGAGAAGATCTTGTATGCTGTTTTCCCCTGATTCACCCTGGGTTCCGTTGCAAGCGTCTTAGATTTCTTGTATACTAATTCCAAACACTGCAAAGGTTCTTTGCGATGATTGTCTCGGTGAGAACATTAGAATGTATTTAAAAACGTGATATCCATCAATGGTCTCAGAACATGTTTCATTCTGTAGCCGATATTTATTTCTAAATAATAAGCTTTCGGAATACGATTTAATTAATGCTCACAATACACGTGCAAGCCATCGGTAAAACAATTATACGCAAGGGGGCAGTCTAACAGGGTGCGGGCCTAACTGTTTGCACCTAAACCCCCACACCAAGATAACAAGATACCCAGTAGGCCTAAAATGCTGCCTCTCAATATAGGGAAAGAAGTGCCACCCTGGGCGGGGCACTACCTCCACTCCCCACCTTCCTACGTCACTGCTGTCTACAGCTTTCATTCATTAGAAATATTGGAAGAAAGCAAAACGCATGACTACATGCCTACCAGCACATAGCTATAGGTCACGCTTCAAGTAAGACTGTTCTTAATGGAGCTATTTGAAGACCCCTGGCTTAGAAATGTATTTATAGTCGCTAAGTTTTAAATATATTCTGGTAACCTCAATAGAAATTATTTTAACCAACGCCGATTTTTGGGGTCATGGGTTCGTGTAACCCCCCTAAAGCAGCCCCCCTAAAGCAGCCCCCCTAAAGCAGCCCCCCTAAAGCAGCCCCCCTAAAGCAGCTCCGCTAAAGCAGCCCCCCTAAAGCAGCCCCCCTAAAGCAGCCCCCCTAAAGCAGCCCCCCTAAAGCAGCTCCCCTAAAGCAGCTCCCCTAAAGCAGCTCCCCTAAAGCAGCTCCCCTAAAGCAGCTCCCCTAAAGCAGCCCCCCTAAAGCAGCCCCCCTAAAGCAGCCCCCCTAAAGCAGCTCCCCTAAAGCAGCTCCCCTAAAGCAGCCCCCCTAAAGCAGCCCCCCTAAAGCAGCCCCCCTAAAGCAGCCCCCCTAAAGCAGCCCCCCTAAAGCAGCCCCCCTAAAGCAGCCCCCCTAAAGCAGCCCCCCTAAAGCAGCCCCCCTAAAGCAGCTCCCCTAAAGCAGCCCCCCTAAAGCAGCCCCCCTAAAGCAGCTCCCCTAAAGCAGCCCCCCTAAAGCAGCCCCCCTAAAGCAGCTCCCCTAAAGCAGCCCCCCTAAAGCAGCCCCCCTAAAGCAGCCCCCCTAAAGCAGCCCCCCTAAAGCAGCCCCCCTAAAGCAGTCCAATTAATTTCATTTTATTTCTCATTTGTTTGCTGGCATCCGTCCGTCACGAGGTGACGATGGTGTGAAAGTCGCAAGACGAAATCCACAAGGCCTGGGATTTCTCATATCATTAAAAAAAAAAACTAAAACATATTGAAAGCGAGGTCTGGTGTTAGCCTTAGGGCAGTGGTCGGGAACCTGCAGCTTGCAAGCAGCTTTCGGCTCGTTGATTTTTATCATGAAGATCTTGGATACCACCGTATTTTAAGGCGTATAAGGCGACCCCCTACTTTTCCTGCTAAAATATAGGGTTTGGGATATACTCGTTGGATAAGACGCACACCAAATAAACATTAAAAAACATCAGATTTGATATCAATATACTTATTTTATTCAAATGATTATGACACGCAGGTACTTGGCAGGTCAACTGTCACTTATAAACATAAGGCTGTTTGACATGCAGGTACTTGGCAGGTCAACTGTCACTTATAAACATAAGGCTGTTTGACATGCAGGTACTTGGCAGGTCAACTGTCACTTATAAACATAAGGCTGTTTGACATCAAACATGTAAACATAAAACAATGCAAGTGGATTAAACTTTTCCTAATTCACTCTAAATCTGAAATGAAAGATAAACAATAAACCCACGGGAGCTGCCATTCTGTATGTTTTCTAAGCTGTCAACCGAATTGGAACTAGAATGCGCATGTCCCTGAAGTTTCAGCACGCCGTATACCAGCTTCACAGACGACCCCCGACTTTTGAAAAGATTTTCATGGGTTAAAAAGTCGACTTACACCCCGGAAAATACGGTATTAGTTGTTTGATCAAAATTCATATTTGTCTCTTTCTCATGTAGCTCTTGGATACTATTAGTTTTTTTAATCAAAATGTGTCTCTTTGCCATGAAAAGTTGCCGACGCCTGCCTTAGGGCAACTTGTATGGCTTAATACAAACCGCTACCAAGGGTCAGATGAAATTAATGATAGCAAGATGAAATGTCCAAAGGGATTACATGATACAACTGAAGTTGGCTTAATTTGGATTTGTTAAACACGAACACGGTATAAGCTTCCCAATTTTAGTTTTCTAAATTTATTCCAAACGCGAAATCGAATTTAGACATTTTGCTGGGGGTCACAGTAATAATAAACGATTCAACTGAAATTTATAACCATCTAGAAATATCGCAAGACTTAAAAATGCCGGACTCAAAATCATAAAAATAGTCTAATATCTCGCATCAAAAGCCTGGTATTTTCTCAAATTTAAAACACACGACTTATAAATAGAAATTAAGGTCATGGCAACTTTATCGTAAGGCGATTAAATATTTTAATAGTAAACTTCTTTTGCTTTTTTTTTGCTTGTACAAACCGTGACCCCGTCAAATAATTTATGAGGAAAGAAAAACAAACTGATATTCCTGTCAACTTGTTGTCTGAATGACTCAACTTCTTACATGCCAACATTCTCAGAGCGGAAATCTAAAGGCTACCTAGTCATTTTATAACTCTTTTTTTTTTGTTGTCATTAGGCGCGTATTATATATAATAGTTCTCCGGGGGGTCCTCAAACCTGCTTTACAAGGCCCTACTGTGAAAGTAATGACAAACTATAACAACACCGAATCATTTCGGAATATTTTAGCAAGTGTTATAGAGTTTTCATTATAGAAGATCAGTATTTAATTTAAGAGTTTTGAAATTTTACACCATCAAGTCATGTGATACTTCTATTAATAAAATAAAACAAAGATTAGGGCCTTCTTCATCGTTAACTGACAGCTGGCGGTGGTCCTCAAATTATTTAAAAAATAAAATAGACGAACCTTAATGGTGGGTCCGTAAAACAAATATGTCACGAATAGGCTTATGGCACATACATATACGTCACGAATAGTTTTATGGCAGGTACAAATACGTCACGAATAGGTTTATGGTATTTACAAATACGTCACGAATAGTTTTATGGCAGGTACAACTACGTCACTAATAGGTTTATGGCATTTACAAATACGTAACGAATAGGTTTATGGCATTTACAAATACGTCACGAATAGGTTTATGGCATGTATAAATACGTCACGAATAGGTTTATGGCATTTACAAATACGTCACGAATAGGTTTATGGCATTTACAAATACGTCACGAATAGGTTTATGGCACGTACAAATACGTCACGAATAGGTTTATGGCATTTACAAATACGTCACGAATAGGTTTATGGCACGTACAATTACGTCACGAATAGGTTTATGGCACGTACAAATACGCCACGAATAGGTTTATGGCACGTACAAATACGTCACGAATAGGTTTATGGCACGTACAAATACGTCACGGATAGGTTTATGGCACGTACAAATACGTCACGAATAGGTTTATGGCACGTACAAATACGTCACTAATAGGTTTATGGCACGTACAAATACGTCACGGATAGGTTTATGGCACGTACAAATACGCCACGAATAGGTTTATGGCACGTACAAATACGTCACGGATAGGTTTATGGCACGTACAAATACGTCACGAATAGGTTTATGGCACGTACAAATACGTCACGAATAGGTTTATGGCACGTACAAATACGCCACGAATAGGTTTATGGCACGTACAAATACGTCACGGATAGGTTTACGACATTTCCAAGTGAAATACTTTCGTTATTAGGTAAACATTAATTTTGTTTTTCTTTCGTTTTCATTAAAGCCTAATATTGTGAATGTTAAAGCAAGCGGTTCTCAAATAAAATACATTTCTATCACTCTGGAGAGCAGGGATAGGAACGAGGGCTCATCAAAAATGTCATGTGACTTTGGCAGCTGGATTAATTTTGACAACAGAGGGCCTACGGGTATTTACCGAGGGATTATTTTATGAAAACTTATATTTAAAACAAGTAAGACACATGTCTTTTTTCTTTTAATTGTCAAAATACAACATAATTTTTCTGACATAATCAGATTAAATATATTAATTTTTTTGAGACCACCAAATTAAATGTTATTTGTCGTAAAATCATATGTTTTTTTGTTGTTTTTTTTTGTACATCCGCGAGAAACTAGAGTTTTTACGAAACAATGACATTTAGTCAAGCCTCAAAGTGAGTCAAGTGCTCAACAGATGAGACTGTTTAGTAGATCACTATGACATATTTCATATTTGAAAATGTCTTTTTAACACAAGTAGGTAGCATCAAAGACAGAAATTAATATTCTTGAGCTAAGAATTTTTAATAAGCTTATTCACGGCCTGGTAGCCACAGATAGAAAAAAGTCTTTAATGTCTTTCTTCATAGTGTCTGTGTTCAACATATAATTGGACTGGAGTTAAATCACTTCAATTTGAAGTTCAACTTTCGGCTAATCGAAAAAAAAACAATAAAAAAAAGTTTTTGGAAAAAAAAAAATTCTGTGGCATTGAGATCGGAAAACTAACTAGCTAGGGAATCGCCCCGTCGCTATTTGGAAGAATTGTTCACATCTTGATCATTATATGAAGCAATGCCTCATCAACAATTGACCTAATTTCACATTTTTTAGAATTAAATTGCGACGAAAATTCCATATTATTTTACTAAATTATCACAATTTTCCATTGGAGAAATGTTAAAATTACAACAAGAAGCTGCACCTTCTTCATTCTCTTTGGTTGATTAGGGTATAAAGACATTTTTTTCACACAGATGTTGATATAGATGGATACTGAATTGGTAAATAAATAACGATGTTGTAAACTTAACAACCTTCTGGCAGGCCGGATACATTGAAGGGCCGCAGTTTGCCAAACCCCTGCTTTAGAACGTGTATTTTTGTATTAAAAGGAGACAGAACAGACAATATAATATATGAATAATATATGAATCTACATTCTCCACATACGATCAAGCTTAAATGAAATTGAAATTAAAAATAATTCAGAAATGTAATGAGAAAATGCGTTTCATTTAAATCAAGTCTCGATATAATCTTTTCTCTGTCTTAAGAGCAAACGCCAATTTTAACGAAACACATTTAGATGGAATCCACTAACTGAAAAAACAAAATATATTACAATGAGAATGCTAAGCGTCAGTTCACACGATCAAATTTCGCGTCAAATTGTTGTATGAACGCACTATTTTGTGCATGGTTTCTTTTTTGGGGAATTTTATCAAATAGTCAATCGGCTGAAAATCAAAACAGTTCATTTGTTCGCATGTGTTTACAAAACGTATATTTTGTAACATTTAATTTACTCCCAGTGTTTATACAGTTTGCTAGTTTAATGTCTCCGACCCAAACCTACGGAGCCAAACAGCAATGACCCCAAACCTACGGAGCCAAACAGCAATGACCCCTACCCAAAACTACGGAGCCAAACAGCAATGACTCCGACCCAAAACTACGGAGCCAAACAGCAATGACTCCGACCGAAACCCACGGAGCCAAACAACAATGACTCCGACCGAAACCCACGGAGCCAAACAGCAATGACTCCGACCCAAACCCACGGAGCCAAACAGCAATGACTCCGATCAAAACCCATGGCGCCAAACAGCAATGACTCCGACCGAAACCCATGGAGCCAAACAGCTGTCATTTCTTAGACTTAATGACACATTTTTAGCGTGGTATCTTTTTTTTGTCAGTTAAATTATGACCAACAAATCATGCATCGCTGGGCAGCGTATCGTTTTGACCTTATCATAAGAGAATATAAACATGATAGGTAATAAATAAACCAGCTTTATAGAGGTTCCTAGTAGAGGAATAATGACTCATATTCTGCTCCGCCAACGCCAGGTCATCAAAGGCAGGTACGAAGTGGGGGTAAAGAAGGTAGCGGTGTTTCTTTTTCCTATGCCGCTTAGCCAGGTAAGCTACTCCCCACCCCCGACCCCCCTCCCCCAACAATGCACTCTTTCTTTCCTGCAGTGTACACCCTAAGTATTGGATCGGACGTGGCTTACCTCATTTCGGACCTTCTATTTTTGTTGAGAGTTCACTGTATATTTGCCAAGTTTCTAAGAGACGTGAAAACGCATTCCTGGACTCTCCGGTCTCACACTAGTAAGTGAAGAGTACATTTAAATTGTGTGTTCGTGAATCTAAGCTTCCCATTGAGCGTTTCTTTTACCACGTTTATGTCTTGCATTCCGCATATATAGGAACTTAGCCGTGGCGAATGATACATGCTCATCTCTTGCTGAGACAGAAACATTGGGGTATTTTCAATAGAATTTAAACAAGCATTTCAAATCAATTTATTATAGTGCTTTTAATTTCTTTATAGATCTGCTCTTACAGCCATGTAATTATTTGTCTGCGTTAGAGGTGCGTAGAACTAATGGTCGTACAGACGTGTCAGGGCGTAGAGCTAATAGTGGTATGTTGAATTTCTCAGCAGCTTCGGTCAACAATTTGATTATCACATCAGATTTCGAATTGATCAGCATGATTATTATGTACTTTAATTAGGCTCCTATGTTTTATAGTACAACAATATGTTAAGATTTTGTGGAAGCAAATCACTATAAACCAACCTTAAAAGCCAGGTATGGATTTGATTGAACTGGTCTGATGTCAGCTGCAGTCTGTCTATTGGTCGATAAGATGGCATTGTTTTAATGAATTTGTTATGTAGATAAATATTCAGTTTTTATGTACGTTTATGTGAAACTATTCATTATTTGTTTGCATCGTATAGACTTGTTTTCTTTCGGAAACTTCACATAGTTCAGGATTTAAATTTAATTGTTTTCTTCTTTAAAGTCATTTTTTTTAAATCTGCTATTCCAACTCAATTAATAAATATTTTAAGTTTCTCTTATTTTTCTAGAACACTAATCATTCAGTAACTCGCCCGTGGTGTTCGCATTAACTTTACATAGTAAACAAACCAGGTAAAAAAAAAATTGTGTTCTTTTTTTTCTCTTCCAGTTTCTCGTCTGTCATTTCCGTGATTTCCGTAGCAGAGATGTCGTTTTTTCTCCATCTCCAATCCCCATCCCAGATGGTGCAAGAAAACGTAGAGAACATGGTAGACAATTATTTGGTCTACTTTTTTTTTCCCTTGCCTTTCGTTGAGCTTTTTTAAATTTTATTCTTTTTTTCTTTCGTCTCAAAAACTCAATTTAAAGTTTAAGCTACGAGTTTTAAAAAATAAATTCGGATTTTACACACATAAAATAAATTGTGCGTTCAAGAGTAAATCGTTGAACACGTCACGTGATTTAAAAAATAATAAAGTATTAGATTTACTTTAAAAATGTAGCGTTTGACTTCACCCTGGCCACATGCTGTGTGCTTAGCGAATTTAGATGTGATCTTCATTTAGTTAGACATAAGCGTGCTCCTAAAAACAGCGTACAGCTAAAGCAAGGAGGGTGGGGGGTCGTTATATGTCTGGTACAGTTAAAGGTGTGTTTTGTGTAGTTTGGTTCATTACATACTCAGATGTTTCTTTTCTTGCTAAAATGATGATTGGTGTGCATTGTTATGGGATATATGTAGGCATGTCTACCCACGGGGGGGGGGGGGGGGAGAGGGGGGGGGAGCCTCCATTTAGGCACACTAAGTATATACTAATACACATATTATTGCACGACAAGCACAGGCTTAGGAAAGAGGTGCTGAGAGGGTGGTGTGCTGAGAGGGCGGGGTACTGAGAGGGTGGGGTGCTCAGAGGGCGGGGTGCTCAGAGGGTGGGGTGCTCAGAGGGCGGGGTGCTGAGAGGGCGGTGTGCTGAGAGGGCGGGGTGCTCAGAGGGCGGGGTACTGAGAGGGCGGGGTGCTGAGAGGGTGGGGTGCTGAGAGGGCGGGGTGCTGAGAGGGCGGGGTACTGAGAGGGCGGGGTGCTCAGAGGGCGGGGTACTCAGAGGGTGGGGTGCTCAGAGGGCGGGGTGCTCAGAGGGCGGTGTGCTGAGAGGGCGGGGTGCTCAGAGGGCGGGGTACTGAGAGGGCGGGGTGCTGAGAAAGCGGGTGCTGAGAGGGCGGGGTACCCCAGGCGGCACTTTTTTCTATATAAATAGAGGGGTGGAATTTTCGGCCAACTGCAGAGTTTTCCGTGGGTTGGGGTGGCAAAAAGCTTGGCCCGTCCCGGGCGGTACTTACCCTAGATACGCCACTAATGACCAATGAAGATTTTTGTGCCTTCTGAAGATAATTGGAGCGGGAGACCCTTTGATTCTTTTGCCTTTGCCCTGGATGTGTAAGTAGAGTTTTTTTAATCCCGTGGCGGTCCATGATTTAGCCCTGTTATGTACTGTTATCAATATGGAGAAATTAATCTCTTATTTAAGTATATGGCTCGTTCTAAATCAGTACACAACAAAAGACGATACCATATGTTAAATACAATAACAATACGATACTCAAACCAGGGCCAATTACAATTAATACATTTTATTGTGATAATTATAAATTACAAAATCATAAAGAAATATAATTAAAGCTATTGACTTACAGTATAATGATTGGCTTGTACCGGTACAATGTTGTAAAAAGGTACAATAATGAAAAGGAATCTACACACACACAGTAAAAAAATCTCTGCCTTGTAGCAAAGCTCTATAGCAAAAATAGCACACGCTAAAAAATATCTCTCGTCTCATCTTCCCCACAATCTCTCTAGGCGTTTATTAAGCCTGTTTCATAGATACTTCTGGAACGGACTTACGCATTGTATTCCTTTCTCGATAGTTCTACATAATTCTACAGAATTATAATAATACAGACCATAGATTTTATTTGTTTGTAATCCAGGTCAAAGGAGACTATTTTTAAATTAGCCACACCCTCGTAGCGCTGCCGAACTTGGGGTCAGCTTAAGTTCATTCACCAGAAGAGATGAATGAAAGTAAACGAGACGCCTGTAACAAGCCCCATCAACCAACAAAACATAATTCTTATAAAGTTTATACAGTGGATCGAAATTCGTTCCACAAAATGTGCCGCTCAGGGTTCTTCTCTCTACACTGGTGGTGTATAACAATGTAAATGTCTGTGTCCATCTGTAAGTATGTTAGAGTATGTGCGCCAACTATAGTTTACAGTTATGAGAATGTTTGTTGTTAAGATCTAGAGAAGTCTGTAGTTAAAATCTAGAGAAGTCTGTAGTTAAAATCTAGAGAAGTTGCAGTTAAAATCTAGAGAAGTCTGTAGTTAAAATCTAGAGAAGTCTGTAGTTAAGATCTAGAGAAGTCTGTAGTAAAGATCTAGAGAAGTATGTAGTTAAGATCTGTAGAAGTCTGTTGTTAAGATATAGAGAAGTCTGTAGTTAAGATCTAGCGATCAGTGGCGTCGGAAGGGGGTGCGGAGGGGTCAGTCTGCTCCAGGCGACACTTCTTTCGTTATATCCAGGAACGGCGTTCTCGTGGAAGACGTGCAACAAAAATCTTGGGCCATCATGGGTGGCACTTACCCCAGCTACGCCACTGCTAGCGATGTTTGTAGATTAGATCTTTGGATATATTATTTGTGTACCAAGTACAAGTACATAGATAGTTTTCGGCACAGTTAATTAATTGATTCACCAATATGAATGCATAAATCAATTAATTTTTTTACGTAAAGATGTACGTAGGCCTCTGTAGGCCATAAACGAAATGTATTTGTGTTTAAAAGGTGTCCGGTTACGTCGTTTATTGACCAAACACCAGGCAATATTGCAACCAACAGATAAGATAACCCGGTGTTAGAGATGTCATATTTTAATGGATCAGTTTACAGGTTCACCACATTTTACTTGGATGATTCTTTAAACATTTTTGTTTGGGAGAAGATAAAGACTTTATCCAAAATAATTTTTTTAGACGTGTAGACCGAAATAGACGGCCTGGGCCGGGGAAGACAGGGCGGCGATGTTACCGGTGTCGGGTCAAACTAATGGATTGAACAGGCGTAGCTTTTAAAAAAATTGTGAAATCTGGAGTGGGGTGGAAAAAGTTTCTTTCTCTGAACGTGGAGACGGGTGTTTGGAAAATGTTTTAGATTAGGACGTATCACGAGATCGTAAGAGCCAACTTGATGTTTAAACGAATCAGTTTAGTTCCTTAATAAATCAGAGGAGATAGTCACCTGTGTAAGACAACAGTGAACCCATTTTTGTGACTTCCATAACTGAATGCACTTCCATGCGTTAGTGCCTGAACAAAATGTTTAGCTCTTTTTTACTAGAGAAATTTGACTATGTTGCTAATGGAATCAAATAAGCGATGAAACCGCTCAAGAATCAGATGGCGACCCTAACTGGGAGTTGGTGACCCACAGTTTAGGAACCTGTGCCTTAGAGTGTAGATGGCAGACATTTTTATTAACATTGTTTTTCTATAATCGAGTTGAAAGTTCGGGCTGTTCATAGTCATTAAACTGTTATCAAATCTGCATATAATTACATGAAACTTCCACAAATTCAATGTAACATTAATTTGGTCGGTTACCGGAAATTTGATCGAAAGAAATTTCGTCGACGAAAAATTGATCGACGGTAATTTGATCGAACGGAAACTTGGTAGAATCTTTTTTTTCAGTTCAGACGTTAAAATTTTCGTCGAATTTCTTTTTAAACGCACTATACTATAAAGTAAAACAAAATAATGCGTTCAAAAAGAATTTTGACGCAAAATTTAATGTATAAACTAAAAAAAACGATTCGACCAAATTTCCGTTCGATCAAATTTCCGTCGATCAATTTTCCGTCGACGAAATTTCTTTCGATCAAATTTCCGGATACGAATTTGGTCGTGTAGCTCTGCAAGAGTCACGTGATCATGTAACATTAATTTGGTCGTGTAGCTCTGCCAGAGTCACGTGATCATGTAACATTAATTTGGTCGTGTAGCTCTGCCAGAGTCACGTGATCATGTAACATTAATTTGGTCGTGTAGCTCTGCCAGAGTCACGTGATCATGTAACATTAATTTGGTCGTGTAGCTCTGCCAGAGTCACGTGATCATGTAACATTAATTTGGTCGTGTAGCTCTGCCAGAGTCACGTGATCATGTAACATTAATTTGGTCGTGTAGCTCTGCCAGAGTCACGTGATCATGTAACATTAATTTGGTCGGGTAGCTCTGCCAGAGTCACGTGATCATGTAACATTAATTTGGTCGTGTAGCTCTGCCAGAGTCACGTGATCGTGTAACATTAATTTGGTCGTGTAGCTCTGCCAGAGTCACGTGATCATGTAACATTAATTTGGTCGTGTAGCTCTGCCAGAGTCACGTGATCGTGTAACATTAATTTGGTCGTGTAGCTCTGCCAGAGTCACGTGATCGTGTAACATTAATTTGGTCGTGTAGCTCTGCCAGAGTCACGTGATCGTGTAACATTAATTTGGTCGTGTAGCTCTGCCAGAGTCACGTGATCGTGTAACATTAATTTGGTCGTGTAGCTCTGCCAGAGTCACGTGATCATGTAACATTAATTTGGTCGTGTAGCTCTGCCAGAGTCACGTGATCATGTAACATTAATTTGGTCGGGTAGCTCTGCCAGAGTCACGTGATCGTGTAACATTAATTTGGTCGGGTAGCTCTGCCAGAGTCACGTGATCATGTAACATTAATTTGGTCGTGTAGCTCTGCCAGAGTCACGTGATCATGTAACATTAATTTGGCCGTGTAGCTCTGCCAGAGTCACGTGATCGTGTAACATTAATTTGGCCGTGTAGCTTTGCCAGAGTCACGTGATCGTGTAACATTAATTTGGTCGTGTAGCTCTGCCAGAGTCACGTGATCATGTAACATTAATTTGGCCGTGTAGCTCTGCCAGAGTCACGTGATCATGTAACATTAATTTGGTCGGGTAGCTCTGCCAGAGTCACGTGATCATGTAACATTAATTTGGTCGTGTAGCTCTGCCAGAGTCACGTGATCATGTAACATTAATTTGGTCGTGTAGCTCTGCCAGAGTCACGTGATCACTGTTTATCTTCATTGCTTTGTTTTTTTAACTTAATTTTTTTTTTCATTAAAAGTTTTCAAAACCTGGCAACACACGTGTTCGACGGAACTGCATTGATTTGTTTACTGCTCCAGTTTACGTGGATATGCAAATAATAAATGTGCAACTAGGTCAATCTCATACGCGCGTGCTATGAGGCATGACAGCTCTGTTACTTGAATAGTATTTATAATACAATAAAAAAAATCCCCTACAGGGTACTGGTCTGGTAATACAATTTAAAAAAAAAAAACATATTTGCAATAAAAATATAATTTGGAATGAAATGATTACAATTTTCTTGCTGAAATAATGAAAAAAACCAAGAAACCTGTATTTAATGCATTGCGATAAGGAACGTGTACTTAACACATTATGCAAAAAAAAAAAAAAAACAGACGGCTGAATCATCAAGTATCATTTCTTCCACTTGTTGGAATATATATTTGTCGTGTGATACATTGTTTCAAACTGAGGAAAATACTGTCTTAATGTCGACCATAACGTTCTAAATAGAGTCAGTCTAGAGCCAGTCTAGAGTCAGTCTAGAGTTGTCTAGAGTCATTCTAGAGTCAGTCTAGAGTTGTCTAGAGTCTGTCTAGAGTCAGTCTAGAGCCATTCAAGAGTCTGTCTAGAGTCAGTCTAGAGCCAGTCAAGAGTCTGTCTAGAGTCAGTCTAGAGCCAGTCAAGAGTCTGTCTAGAGTCAGTCTAGAGCCAGTCAAGAGTCTGTCTAGAGTCAGTCTAGAGCCAGTCAAGAGTCTGTCTAGAGTCAGTCTAGGCTCACTTATTCCGCAATGTTGATTCTTTGCATACAACTATGATAGCAGCAGTTAACATACCCTTCCCCATGTCAAGAGTACTGTGCGTAGTTTTAGCTAATTTAACATTTTAAAATGATATATTATGCACATGGTATATTCAATACAATTTCCCATTATATTTTCATGATATAGAATGCGCACCCCCACTCCCACTTTGTTTTCGAACCCAACCCCATTTTAAGCACGTGATGTAACATATCAGTGTTGGGAGCGGGGTGGGGGGGGCTTGTTTCTTTGTTGGACAATTTTGCATTACATATGGCCATATGGGAGTGCTGGTTTGATTACGTTTTTAATACACACCAACAACAAGCAGCACGGGGGTCTGTGTCGTGTGTAGGCTGGACCAGGAAACAGTCTCATCCTTTACATGTCAATCAGTGCCTAACATAGAACGAGTCAGCTAATATCGTCTGATATTGTTGGCATTATACAAACTGGTTACAGCAAATATCGTCTGATATAGTTGGCATTATACAGACTTGTTAGATCCCTTTAACATGGAAATCAATTTCCAGTGGAGGACAGTGGAGGGATAATTGGGGCCAGTGGATGGATAATTTGGGGCAGTGTAGGGATAATTGGAGAGCAGTGGAGAGAGACTTATAGTCTTAGAGGGCAGTGGAGGCAGACTTGGGGATAGTGGGGGAGATAGAATAAACAATGGTAGAAATTATCTGGTTTATTATAAGCAATCGTCTCGTGAATTATATTTGAACTGCTCATCGCACGTATGGCTCACTATAGATTATTTTTGGCTTGGAGAGCTAAGTGGGATAGCCAGGAGGGATGGCCAGGTGAGATGGCTAGGTACATTTAACATCTGAATTGGAATTAAGGCCCCATTACAAAGGTCGATGAATTTACTTGCGATTCCCTACTCAGGCAAATGAATTATAATTAACAGATTAATATTTTGTTCTTACAGTAACTACCTTCTGATCCCCTTACTGTTAAAACACTAACTTCCAACCACCACCTCGTTCAATCATCAATCTAAAACGTATAAATAACAATGAGATTTTCAAATTATAAAAAATTAAAAAATTAAAATAACAAGCTGCCTCCATTATATCCAATGTATATCTGCAGCACCTCCTGACGTGTTTGCTACAGTGTCTCCTGTGGCGCCTCCTGCAGTGTTCCCTGCAGTGTTTCCTGCAGTGTCTCAAGCCATGACTTGCTCATAACAATACAATTCATATGTCTAGCCCAATAATCAGTGTTGACCTCCCACAGTCTTCCAGTCAGAAGAAAACTATTATTGGGTGGGCGTGGACAAGTCACATGATCCACAGTGTGTATGGCCTGCCTTCTCCCCTCCACTCCCCCCACTCGACTGTTTGACTCACACACTCACTGCTGACTCTTATCTTATATATATGTTTAGTGTTGTTCTGACCACTGTTTGTAAGGTATAGTCAGTATAGTAGTTAGTGACCGGTGATTGTGAGGTATAGTATTTAGTGACCGGTGTTTGTGATGTATAGTCAGTATAGTAGTTAGTGGTCAGTGATTGTAAGATATAGTAAGTACTAGGTGACAGGTGATTGTAAGGTATAGTGGTTAGTGATCAGTGATTGTGAGGTATAGTAGTTACTGACCAGTGATTGTGAGGTATAGCAGTTACTGACCAGTGATTGTGAGGTATAGTAGTTACTGACCAGTGATTGTGAGGTATAGTAGTTACTGACCAGTGATTGTGAGGTATAGTAGTTACTGACCAGTGATTGTGAGGTATAGTAGTTACTGATCAGTGATTGTGAGGTATAGTAGTTAGTGATCCGTGATTGTAAGGTATACTTCTTGGTGACTGCGCTATGCCATGTTTTAAATGACCTTAAATGACCTTAACAAACATTAACAAACATACTTAAGTTACCTATGATTTTAAGAGTACCCAAACAGCAAAGTACATTCAGGTTTGAATGTACACACATCCATCATGTGGATGTTATGACTGGGTTGTACACACATCCATCATGTGGATGTTATGACTGGGTTGTACACACATCCATCATGTGGATGTTATGACTGGGTTGTACACACATCCATCATGTGGATGTTATGACTGGGTTGTACACACATCCATCATGTGGATGTTATGAATGGGTTGTACACACATCCATCATGTGGATGTTATGACTGGGTTGTACACACATCCATCATGTGGATGTTATGACTGGGTTGTACACACATCCATCATGGGGATGTTATGACTGGGATGTACATACATCATGTTGATGTTATGACTGGAATGTACGCACATCATGTGGATGTTATGACTGGGATGTACATACGTTATAAGTCATGTGGATGATTGACTTGGATGTACAAACATAATAAGGATGTTATGACTTGGAAGTACACACATGATATGATGTACATACATCATACCTCCTAAGGATGTCATGACCTGGATGTACAAGCGTCATGTGGATTTAATCCCCACATATCTATTCAAGGAGAACATGTCTATTTAAGAATGTTCTTTGATTCAAATTCATAGCCACGTAGGCCAAACAATTCATAAGAATTCAGCTGTAGATTTACATGAATACAGGTTCAGAGGTTCCCAACTCTTTTTAACAAAGGGAAATTTACAACCCGAGGTTGTGATCGGGGAGTGGGCAGAAGAGGGCAGACGTGGAGATGCCCACGGCTGCTGGTCGACCATACAAATGAATGGTCTAAATATAAAATGATTGTCATTGGGCTCTGCAGTTTTAACTTGCGAACTGTCTCTTTGACTCATTTACTTCTATTGAACTATTCAGTTTTAACTTGCGAACTGTCTCTTTGACTCATTTACTTCTATTGAACTATTCAGTTTTAACTTGCGAACTGTCTCTTTGTCTTATTTACTTCTATTGAACTATTCAGTTTTAACTTACGAACTGTCTCTTTGACTCATTTACTTCTATTGAACTATTCAGTTTTAACTTACGAACTATCTCTTTGACTCATATACTTCTATTGAACTATTCAGTTTTAACTTACGAACTGTCTCTTTGACTCATTTACTTCTATTGAACTATTCAGCGTTTTGCTTCTTTTTAGCTCCTATAACTTATTCTAGTTTTAAAATGAGAAAGAGTTAAGAGAAAAAAAATAGAATAATATTTTTTTCAAGTACTCATTGCTCTAGAGCAGTGGTTCTCAATCTTCCTATGGCCGCGACCCTTTAAAACAGTTCATCGTGTTGTGGCGACCCCCAGCCACAAAATATTTTCGGTTATACTTCATTATTATAGAGCATATGTGTTAGGGGTCGCGACCAACAGGTTGAGAACCGCTGCTCTAAAGTTTATATCATTTGATCTCGCCGGTCATACAGGCTTCCCCCCCCCCCCCAAACCTCATTCACCAGTATCGTATTATATTTTGAGATCTTAAATATTTATCCACATGACCTCAATATCTGTTTAACTCTTTATGTGTAATTTACTTTTTGGATTCAGTGTGTGATTGGCTGACTAGTCCCACACATCTGGAATCATGTTTCCGGTTTCATGATTCGATCACACATGTAAAATAAAAAACTTATGAAAAACGTATTTTTTTCTATTATTAAATGGAGAGAAAAAAATAATCTCTCATAGGAATGACGTATTGAATGTTATACAGATATTAACTTTTATTCGACCTCTAGGTTGTGTTAGTGTAAATATGCTATTATTCCAAGGCTATTCACTGTATTTTCATCGCTAATCTGGTTATCGGCGTGTAGACACTAGCTACGAGCCTGGTCCAGTGGAATAGTTGAATGACACAAAAGTGGCAGCAAAGTGACATGTTTTACTTCAGGTGTCCTTAGCAGAAGTCAAAGATAAAGGGATTAAGGAAGGGGAAGTAACTTTAAACAATATATTTAAATAAATAATTGGAAGGGAAAAAAAGTTATTAACACATTTTAAAACCGCTGCACAAATCTTTGTTTGTTTTTTTTGGGGTGGGGTGGGGCGTGTTGGTGGGGGTGGGTTCGGGTAAGGGAGGGGGCTTTTTCAATAACTTGCATGATTGCTTTTCTTTTTTCATAGTCAATTTTCCACATTTAGTGATCTATGGAACATAGTTTTATGTTGAAGGTGATCCTTCGCACGCGAAGATGACAAAGGCAATTTTCGACTTAAGACTTAAGTGTTTCTTTCAGGCATACCTCCTGGTGGGCACAGTCCCCCCCCCGGAGCAAGTCAAGTGCCCCCCCCCCCGGGGGAAAATGTGTAAGAAAAAATAATAATAAAAAAAAACCTACTCTAAATTTAATTTTTATAAAATTTTTAAAAGTTATTGAAATGTGTGCCTTTAAACGATTACAATTATTGGAACAAATAAAATATCGCTTTGTTCGATATATATTGATGATCCATAGCGTTCAGGTTAATCTTGTTACAGGCTCGCAGAAATCGATTATAAATATGGTATTGTTTTGAAAATTGGCTGCTCCTGATCATAAGCTAAATCTTACTTTTTCTGATTCGCAGATATCGGTATCCTTTATTAAATTACATTTTGCAGCTGCAAAAGTTGAAAGACTTTTAATAACCCTGTATTAAACTACCTTTTCATCCATATAAATGTCTGTAAATTAATTATAGTTCTTGCTAAGAAATAAACATGTGCAATCTGTTTTCAAATTATATTGCATAATAGCATCATGCTTTAAAAAATCATTTTTAGCGAACATTTTGATGTAGTAGATTCCATAGATGTATGCTGACATAGATAAAATGAAAAGTTAAAAATAATAATAATAATAATTTTAAAACAAAAAATTAGGAATTTACCGGTTACATATAAATAGTGGACATTTCATCATAATTATTAAATCGAGTGTTTCTAATTTTTTAACACATTTTTCGGGAACAGAGTAAAATGATTTTTAAAAATAAAATTGTCTTTATTTATTAAATCCCCAATGACTTTTCTCTGTTAATATAATAATAATAACAATCTTCCCCAGCTGTTTGAACTATAAAAAAAAATATTTTAAGATGATAATCCAGTAGAAAGAATATAATATATATTTAAACAACGAATAAAAAAAAATCGAGTATTTCGATTATCTTATAAATGCCATTTTTGGTAGTAGTTAAAAAAATTATATGGAACTGGTAAAAAATTTGTTTTCAAGTATAATATCGAAGAGGCAAGTTGTAATGATCTGAGGCAAATTATAGTAGTCTAAATTTCTTAATTAACATTTCAATCAACTGAATATTGAGAATTGAAACTTTAATAATTTATATGAAAAAAAATCACACATTAATAAATATATGAGCCTTTTGTAAACAATTCTTGACTTCTGAACAATTATGTCGGTTACATATGATTTATAAATAAATACCAATTTTGAAAACCCATAAAGATATAGTCTTTAGCCTTTTGTACTGGTGAAACTTGGAAATATTTTGAAATAAACGTATGTTTTTGGTTTTTCTTTTTCGTTCAAAATGTAAAACTATTTTAGCATTTCTTTTTTGGGATGGATACCTTTTTTGGAAGGAATTCTTTTTTCTTAATTTTAAAAATATTTGTATTGTAGTAAATTCATTATTTTTATGTAGTTGATCCCAAAAATATTTTAAAATAATAACTTTAAAAATACATTACTTTTCAATTTAAAAAAAAAAAGTTTGCATACCACACTTAGTCAAGCAGAGACGTCGTCTGACTTTTTATGGCACCCGTGCTACTTTTCGGTTTTTTTCCTTCCCTACCTAGCAGTAAAAGTTGATAATTTAATGTAATTACAGCCCAACTTTAAGCCCCTAAAATATACGAGGCCCCATGCAGCTATGTGGGTTGCAGACCTCACACGATGGCTCTTAGGTCAAATGACACATAAAATTTTAACTAGCATCTCTCCCGTTGCTCTACAGTTAAGTGTTTAATGATGCGAAACTAAATTTAACTACGGTATGTAAAAAAAATGCATTCTTGCATTTTGAATTGATCAAAAAATTTCCGGGGCCTATAAAGTTTTAAGGGGCGAGTCTAAGCTAAGGAGTATCTCTCGATAAAAAACATACCCTAAGTAAGGGCTCCCAACTGGACTGAATTTATTTAATATTGTGCTGGTGGAAGAGTTAGTGATGTCCTGTTATTATCGTTATTTCTAGCGTTTCCCACCCAACTGTCTGAAATGTTTACATCAGTGGCGCTTGATCCCATTTAGGGCCCAGGCCTGCTCCACCCCATTCTTCCATTGGGATCGATCCATCACTTTCCACCTCCATGTGCGAACCCCAACCTTTGTAAGCCCTTCTCTACATCGTCAATCCATCTCAGTCTTGGTCGACTGGTGAGCCGTCTGCCCCTAGGTTTCTGCTTGTAGATCGTTTTTGTTGCTCCAGAATCCGGCATCCTTTCAATGTGTCCTGCCTAGGGCAGTCTGCCTTTTATTTTATATTGTTGTGACTATGGATGGGTATTTGTACAATTGATATAGCTCTTAGTTTGTACGGACTCCCAAAACAAAATTGTCTATCATCGGGTCATATATTTAGCAGGTTCTCTAATTTTCTGGTAGGAACCAAGTCTCACTACTTGTCTTGTGATAGTGGTGTATACTGCCTTCTTTGTTCCCTTAGCGAGATTTTTGCTTTGAAGTAGCTTTTGTAAATTGAAATAAGAACGGTTGCATGCTGTTATTCTTTCTTGCATCTCCGATTCCTCTTGCTTATTTATAGTCACCCCTAGATATTTGAAAGTAGCTACCCTCTCAAAGGCGTAGATGTTCATATTGATGAAGTCATCAGTGCGTATTTCCTGACATTATCATAAATATTGCCTTCGCTTTATTTACATCAAGACCAGCTTTGACCGTCACATCTTCAAGTTCCCTGAAAGTTTTAATTATATCATCAATGCTGTTTCTACCAAGTAGCGCTATATTGTCTGTGTAGGCCAGGTATTGCAGTGGCTGGCTTTATAAAGTTCCTTATGGTTGTTCTGTACCACCTCTCAGGTGCTCACACGTATGTTTCTAATGCTTTTTTCTAAAGTGATGTTGAAAATGAGACACGGATTTCCTTGTCTGAGGCCCATATTGATTGGGAACTCCCTCAAGTACTCCCTCTGTACTTTGATTCTACTTTTGTAGTTATCCATCGTCATATGTATGAGTCGGGTAAGTTTGTTAAGGACTTCAAGTTCCAACACAGCATCGTTCATGTATTTCCTGTCTATGCTATCATAACCTGATTTTTAGTCCACATATAGTTGGTGTATGTTGATGTATTCTTAGCATTTTTCTAGGAGACATCTAACAGTAAATATATGAACGTTTGAAATGCCCCTTCACACATTGTCTTAAAGATACATTGAATACAGTGCATGATACCCTCACTAGGTAACTCTTGTTACCAGTGAAATATCCGCATCAACACCAGGCACAGAAACAGTGCAATTCCCATCTGCATTCATAGGAGCCATAATGATCAATAAATTGATCGTGGGCCCTTAATAGACAGAAAAAGAAGAAGAAAAATTTGTACCACAATGCATCACTGCATTTTGAATTTATTATTTTTAAATTAAGGTGACCCCTGCCCTCACTTTTGCTCAAACTCTTCGGATTCCTCAATTTCTGCTACCCCCCCCCCCACCCCCACTTTTTTTTTTCCTTGACGTCGATCAATGTGACTACCGGGTTGAATCTAATCTTGTGTCAAATGATTTTCTTCGGCACACCACAACCAGAATGAATTTAGTTTGTGTCTGGCATTGGTCGCCATAATGACTCCCCCGACGCTTGAAAAATTATTTCCCCCGATCAAATGAAAGTCTTATCAAAACATTCGAATCATGTATACTCCAAAATGCACCTTTTGATTGTTAAACAATCAAACATTTTCTGCTGCCCTACTTCCCGATAAAAGTTACTTGCCATGACAGCCAAATTTGGTGCTGATATATACAGTGCTCAGCGGCGTGCCTAGTGTTAACGCCACCCTAGGTGGGTTAACTTTTTTGCCACGCTACCTTTCTCGATAGAAACTCTACAGATGTCCGAAAATCCCGCCGCTCTATCTAAAGAAAAAATGACACCTGGGAAGACCAAATGTTCACCCCCCCCCCCCCATTTCTACGTCAATGACAGGGGACAAGATTCATTTTCACCCCCCCCTCCCCGCTAAACTCTGAAACCTATTATTTTCATCCATTAACACTATAGCCCATTAGATGACCCCGCTAGTCTTGCGCCCGGGGACATATGTCCCATCTGCCACCCCTTAGCTACGCCTCTGGCCACTGAAAAACTGGCACTGCCCCCCCCGAACGTCAAAAGTGCCCCCTCGGGGGAAAATTTCTGAAAGAAACACTGGTTGTAATACCAGTGGCTTGCTCAACATTTTAGCTTTTTAGGGAC
This sequence comes from Omphiscola glabra, assembly GCA_964017045.1. NCBI lineage: Eukaryota > Metazoa > Mollusca > Gastropoda > Lymnaeidae > Omphiscola > Omphiscola glabra. The sequence continues at coordinate 7,641,332 of OZ024796.1, forward strand.
TTTTTTTCTTCAAAACTCTTCCGCGTTGGACATGCATTATCTTGTCTCATCTCATTTATGTCGCTCTACAAAACCCTACCTTAATAATATATAGCGCTACCCTGAGCACAGGTTAATCTCAGATTAACAAACCAATTTACCGCCATGTAGTGCAAAGTATGTTCATCTCTTATCAAAGTCCGTGCTTCACACTAAACATTGTGTGTGGGAAGCATGCACTCTTCAGAGTCACTCTACGGGCTGTGATTACTGTCTTGGGTTGCAGTACGCTAAATGTACACAGCTGGGGGGGGGGGGGGGGCGGTCTATTGACGACGTGTTCAATTAATGTGTGCGTGTTTTATGCCTAGTGTCAACGCTCAACAGTTTGGATTCACTGTTTAAGGGATCGGATTTACGCTTGGAAGAGTTTGTAACAAACTAACTAGTCGGGTAAGTTATTTTCTTGCTTAATTCAGTCGATTTTGTCTATATTGCTCCATGTAGCTCGTACATGGAGTATAGTAGTGAATCACTGAAGTTATAGAAGCAGATGTTACATTTTATTAGTGGCAAGTTCAGTTAATCACTGCAGTTATGGAACTCAAGTATACTCAGGTCTTATTACCTGATACCGTAGTGAATAATTATATATATATATATATATATATATATATATATATATATATATATAGAAAGAGAGAGAGAGAGAGAGAGAGAGAGAGAGAGAGAGAGAGAGAGAGAAAGAGAGAAAGCGGGTGTTCTTACATGTAAATATTTAGCATGAAGAGTCGCTAATAAAGTGGAGAAGTCGTATCAAATATTTTTTTAAATTGTCTTTATGTTATTCATTGCTATTTCTTTCAATAAGATTTCGTTAATAATGATAATAATAATAATAATATGGGCGTGTTATGGACGCAAATTCTTGCATAAAAAATAGATGAGCCTCTTATTCGACTTAGTTTAAGATACTTCTCTAATATAACATATCACACAAACTTGTGACCCCGGTATCTGGGCCTTGTGGCCCCCACATCTGGGCCCTGTGCCGGCAATGGATTAAGTTAACATCAATACCAGTTCTTGTGCGAGTTTGTGCATCGAATCGAATTTGTGAAATTACCTCCAAATCAACTGAAAGGGATTGGTCTCCCTAGTTGTCTACACAAATATAGAACGAATCGAATCTTTGAAATTACCATCAAATCAATTTTAAGAAATGGATTGGTCTCCCTAGTCTACACAAATATAAAAGTTAAATGCACGTGTTATGAAGGATGACGTGTTCTTAGCACACCTATCTCGCGTCCCACGTGCATGACCCCTCGTGAACTCTCGTGACCGCCTTTGAAGTGTGGCTAGAAAAACATTATTTACAACATAAATTCTAGTCAGGAGAACTGTCGAAAATAATAGAAGATTCTGGATAAAACGGGAAGGCAAAACAATGTGTTAGGTGGTTCGAGAGACCTTAGTAGGAAACGCCTATAAAAAGGGCTGACCGATAGAAAGGGGGAGAGATTTTGTTTTGATCACGAGATATGCTTTGTTGTGTGTAGAGTTTTCTATTTCCTCATACAATTTGTGCTCATTGTATTTTTATATACAGTACCGGTACCAGAAAATCTGTAAGTTTATAATTTTAATAATATTTCTCTTGCTGTTATTATTTACTTGAGGTTCACAAATTAAAAAGGTTATTAATTGTAATTAGCTCTTGCATTGATTGTCGTTTTATTTGTTATTATTTTTAAACGTTGCTATCCTCCTTTATTTGATTATTATGGACTGTTTCTAGAACGAGCCATAGTCTAAAATTAAGAGATTAAATTCTCAATTCATAACGGTCCGTAATAGCACGTTTTAAACCAATGACCAATGAAATATTATTTCATTTCTTTTTTTTTTTTTTTTTTTTTTTTTTGCATTTATTTACATTTTAAAAAGTTTCGTTTAAATTTCACCCAAATTCTACATTTAACAACAACAACAACAAACTCCAAGTGTTTCATATTTCTAATAAATATATTGATGCATAAATATGAAACATATTTCATCGGTTTCTAATAAAATAAGTTTATTGTTAAACCTTACAGCAGATGGCGAGTGGCATTATTCATATGTAGGTCAGCTTATTCATTCTTACACTTTACACAGTTAGGTTTATTGATTAGAACTATGACGATATGCAGTTTCAATAGTCTAAAAAAAAATCCACGGAATCCTACCAAACAAAACAAAATAGTAATAATTAAATTACTTTTTTTTTTAAATTTTCAAAAAATAATAAATTGCCACAATAATTTAGAACCAATTAGACATTTTTATCACACTTAGCTCACTGATCGTATTCTCCTGTCAACCCAACCACTCATTACTTCATGATTTCCCATGTATACCCTCAGTCAACTATAAGACAATAAGAATTTCTTCTGATAGGCCAATCAATCATTTTAATGGCGTAGCCATGGTTAGTGCCGCCAAGGGCGGGTCAAGTTTTTTGACGCCCCTTCCACGAAACAATTCCATATTAGAAAGAGAAAAATGAGCCCCCCCCCCCCCCTTTTTACGGGCATCCCTTCCTAAGCCACTGAAACGTTTATGTCCATATAGACATCATAGGTTACAATAACATCTACATAGTGACATTCAAAGACATTTGCGTTCTGTTCTTTTATGAAAAATTCAATTATGGAAAATTTGTGACAAGAATTTTTAAATCCATGGCAAAAGCCCTAGGTTGTCCCTCTAAGGAAAATCACTGTTTCTTTATCAGGTCTACAAATTAATTCCATTTCTCACGCTTAAGAATTTGAATCAGTTTATCAAAACTATTGGTTTTTCATTGACCTGTAAGACATATTATTGGTATGACATAAAGTTCTCGAAATACTTAATTTGATATGACGGTTGATATAATATTTTAAAATCATTTTAAAAACGTGTACATCAATAGACAATGGACAAAAGACAGCTACGTGGACGAAAGACTGTTAGGTTAAGAGTAAAAGAATTTGAAACTAGTTTAAAATATAATGCTTGCTTTGATAAATGGACTTATACTTTATAGACAGATGACCAGCTTGATGATAATTGTTCTTGAACAGACGCCGAGTTTTTGTGATGTTTAATTGGTGCAATTATTTACGCAGTACAACAAAAAAAAACGGAAATGTTGTGTGTGCTGTGTACATTGGAATTCCCCTTTCGTTATTTGGGTGAGGACAATCTGGCACAAGGCCTATGGGAGTAATCTCTCTAGTAACGCACATCTGTTTTTCATTTAAATTGCTAACATAAGCCAAGTCTTTATATCCGTCTCAGTGGGAAGTATGCATTTAGTGCCTTTATAAAGTTTCATAGGTATTTTTTTTTTTTAAATATATTATTGTAATAAAGATATATATATATATTTTACATTAAAAATGTTTTAAATTATATTTAAAGATAACACACAGGTTGAAAAAATTGTAACTGCATAGTTTGCCTGCACGTGAAGATTTTTATCTTAGACCTTTAATAAAATCAAAATTGAATTTAAAAAAAAAAAAAAAAAAAAAAAAAAAAAAACAAACAATAAAATGAATGCCGTAATAAAAATAATTAAATAAAATATTAAAAATAATTTAACACTTGAGCCTTTCCCTCTACCCTCAGCTATATAGTATCGTTCCTTGAATCAAGGACCTGGTCCTGGAAGTTGGAATTCCCCAACATGAGAACTTATGTGTAGGCCAATCAAATACAAGGTCGAATATTGACCAGTGATTGAGATTGATTTTTGTCATGTCTTGTCAATATTTCCACGTTAACTAAAATAAATTTAAAAAATTGACATTATTTATAATGCTAAAAATCATATTATAAACATTGATTAAATTTTAAGAGTTACTAGGATTAAAGAACAGATGAAAATAAATAAAAAAATAGCCTAAACATAAATTATTATTATTGTTTTTTCTACCCAAGGGAAATTACTCTGAAAATTAGAGGTAGCCATATTTCTAGCATAAGCAGTAGCAGACTGGGTCAGATGAATCGGATGTTATTTAGATCTTAACATATTTTAATCATAGTTTTAGGGTAAGTATAACACTTTGACCATTAACGACCAGACTCATTATTTTGCCTCATGTTTTAAACATTTGATATCGAACACACACCAGTGTTAATCGATATGAACAGACACAGTGACTCAGGGCTGAGAACTGAGACTGAGTGAGGAGAATTAGTGACAAGTCACTGGGGGTGAGTCGCTATGCGCCGGCAGGGATATCTACTGTTGATTTCTGTTGCATCATTGTCCAGAGCGTATATTGCACAAGGAATTATTGCCTCTCCTTAAAGTGTAACTAACTGGATTTTTCATTGCCTATTATTTGCTCTTAAATTTCAGATTAAGTGATATTCTGGAAGTTTATGGATTATTAACAATCTGACAACTTGTCTACCGACAATGAATTACGAAGCGTCATCATAACAGCTACTAAGGCATTACGTCAACAATGTCCATGGAAAGTCCATGGGGTGATAAAGACTGGCAATATTTAACGGATTATAGTGAACTTCCACTTTGCATACTACAGCTAGACCCAGCGGATAGGGCAGTAATTCGAATAGCAGGTAAGATATCTTAGCAGCATAATAATAGCCTGTTGCTTCCCTTTCATTAGTAATAATAGTAATAGTAGGTCATCATGTACAACTGTGTCATATTAGTCACCAACTGCTGCACTGAATAGCCTAATTACAGTCTAAGTTAAATATTATATGCATTAAATGTTAATTTGTAAGCTGGTACATTATATTTTAAGTAACATTTGATTTATAATGAATTATTGCTACCCACACCTTTTTCTCCCTTTTGGTGGTAGCCAATGACATAAATTAACAGCTTTTTGCTATTTAAAGTGCAAATTTTAATTATTAGTGTTGCATGACTCATCATAGTTTTTATAAAGCCTGTACAATAACAGTTAAATGTTTCAGTATCTCCTAATACTCATTTAAAACAAGTTTATCACGTAACTTTATCTTCTATGTTGGCTCAATCTGCCTATGATTATTAAATAATTAGATAATGAAATTAATTTAATTTATACTGCCCTAAAAAAGAATTTCCAAAGTATTTTTACTTAAACTTAAGCAACACATTATTGATCACACTACAAAGCCTGCTGACTAACCAATGACAATAGGTGGCCTACCTTTTATAAATACCATGAGCTACAAAAATGGAATATTGCCAATATTGCTGAAATATTATTCAGTTTTGTTCAAAACAATTTCTTTGTAATGTAATTATTACTTGCTAAATTTATTGTTAGAATATTGATTTAAACTCATATAGATATAAATAATTTTTATTTGCACTTTGAAAAATAAGGGTGACAAATTTTATTTATTAATATCATTACAAGATGAAAAGAAACAGGTTCTTTAAAAATAAAGGATTTCATTTTCTGTTTAATTGAAAAAAAATTTAATGCGCTATAAAATACCGGGTTTAAAAGTTAGTACATTCCAGTGATCTAACACAGTATGTTGGCAGTATATTGTTCTCCTTAAAAATCAGTAAGCCATACTTACTAAACATGTCTATGTAACATTTTTAAGCCTACTAGAGGTTGCTGCTCTTCTGACAATGTGACTCCAGTATCCCTTCAATCAATTTATGTCTATATTTGTTTGTGCCTTGCATTGGATATTTGTTGAGATTTAAGTAAGAGCCTTTAGGCTTTCCATTTCTGTTACGACTCAGGAGTTGAGTATTTGCTGCTTCAGAATGTACTGCATGAGTACTTAGTATTTTATGTTAATTTGCCTCCAGTACAGATCACACTGTTCTAACATACTTAATACTTAAACTTGATATCATTACAGACTCTCTTTGCATAGCTCATTATTTCACTGTTAAAAAATTTATTAAAAAATAGGGTAGATAAAACTTTTATTAAAAAAAATTATACATAAATTAATGATATCATATATTATATTTTTCTTATGTATAACACCAAATATTAGAAAAGTGTTTGCTTATGTTGAAATATGTTGAAATAACCGTGGGTCAAATTCAACATTTAAACCACATATATTTTGTAGCATATAAATGATTTTGATATCCTTATCTGAAGGGTAAATTCTAATCACATTTATAAGGAGATTTAGTTGTTTTGTTTTATCCGTATATTTTAACATTTTTTTTTTTAAATTAAGAATTTTGTTCCGTTAAATTTGATTATTTAAAATAAAAATTAGTTATAAATCAACAATAATTAACAATTTAATAAAATGAAAATTTTAAAATAATTTAGTTTTCATTATTAACTAATGAAATAAGCCCACTTTATTTTCTTATACGACTAATTTTAATTTTTAACAATCCCCCCCCCCCCCCCCCTTTTCCTCTATTTCTAAAGACTTAATAAAAGTTTCAGGTTATATCAGCTGACCAGTAGTTAGCCTACATTAAAATATGTTTAACCAATTGAAAACAGCAATTTTTTTTACCAAGAAAGGAAAGTATCTATTGATTTGAAAGTAATAGTTTAGTGGGCTACACCTGAAATCGATTTTTGCACATAAATACCCCACCCAATATTTGCCTGGCATAAATATACTGTGCTTTGTATTAGCTAATGCCATCACTTACCTTTTCACTATAAAATGTAAGGTGTATGTTTATCCATGCTTACGGGGTAGTCAGGAGCTACAGCACCCTATGGATACCTGTTAGCCTACAGTTCAATTTTAAGTCCCCGAGATCACATTATATCCTCCTGTACGTGCAAGAATATTGTGTAGTCCATTGAGAATATTATATAAAACTACAATTATTGCTAGTAAGAAAGCATCCGAACTTGGTTATCAACATTGATTGTTTGGTGTATGCTGGGGTGTCCCAGCAGACGGTGTAGCAGCAGGCCTAAAGGTGGGTCTTGTCTTACCCTAACAATATTACCCTAGATTCCTGTCATACCACCACCTCCCCACTACCGTAACCTGTCATAAATTTCATGTCACGACTGTGTGCCATGGTTGATGGTGACTACATGTCTCTGTAACAAACCGTTCACCTTTTATATAGCACAGGGCTGAAGGTAGCCAAGGGTCACGCTTTACGTTCCTAAACAGTCTGAGGAAAAATTGATATAAGATTGGAGAGAACAACGCAACAAATGACACATTTAATTAAGTTTGCCAGATGAAAGTCTCATCATGTTCAACGCTTGAATGACTGAAACATTTTTTATAATGGGTTGCCAGTCGTAACATAAATTTTCCACAGACACCACCAGCTGGACATTCTTAGGTCGCCAGCTGGACAGTCTTGGGTCGGGCACTTGTTGCAATAAATTTATTCCTTTTAGCGCCACACACCCCTTTCCGCATCATTACACTTTGTCAAAATAACTGAGACATCCCCTTACGTCTTGTAATTAAATTTTTAAATACTTTGATTTTATAATGATTGTGTAATCTTGGAAAATTGGCAAATTTTAATAATAAAATTGTCACATTTTCGTTTTTAAGCTGTTCTTGACCAGTGTTTCCCAAGCTGTTCTTGACCAGTGTTTCCCAAGCTGTTCTTGACCAGTGTTTCCCAAATTGTTCTTGACCAGTGTTTCCCAAGCTGTTCTTTACCAGTGTTACACAAGCTGTTCTTGACCAGTGTTTCCCAAGCTGTTCTTGACCAGTGTTTCCCAAGCTCTTCTTGACCAGTGTTTCCCAAGCTGTTCTTGACCAGTGTTTCCCAAGCTGTTCTTGACCAGTGTTTCCCAAGCTGTTCTTGACCAGTGTTTCCCAAGTTGTTCTTGACCAGTGTTTCCCAAGCTGTTCTTTACCAGTGTTACACAAGCTGTTCTTGACCAGTGTTTCCCAAGCTGTTCTTGACCAGTGTTTCCCAAGCTGTTCTTGACCAGTGTTTCCCAAGCTGTTCTTGACCAGTGTTTCCCAAGCTGTTCTTGACCAGTGTTTCCCAAGCTGTTCTTGACCAGTGTTTCCCAAGTTGTTCTTGACCAGTGTTTCCCAAGCTGTTCTTGACCAGTGTTTCCCAAGCTGTTCTTGACAAGAGTTTTCTCCCAACATCTTATGAAAGCCTTACTTCAGCTCTTCCAACACTTAATATCCAGTCGTATATAAATTATATTAAATTTGTTCTGCTCTGATTAGTTGGCCTACTTGCAACCACACCCTTTAGCAATTTGTGGAGATCCTTCTTTACAATAGTTTGTGTATTCTGGAGTCTAGAAAATGTTTGTCGCTGTTAATAAAGATTTGATGTGTACAAACATTCTATATTCGATGTACAACTATGAGTGATTCTCTTAAATTCTTGTATCCCAATAACCAGTGAAGGGTGATAACCCACATTTTATTCCATGGCTGTGGCGTGCGAGTCGTGGATGTGATCTTTGTCTTCTGGGTAACTGTATTTCATCCCATGTTACACAGGGTGAGGGAATACCTAACGTCTCATGCCGATATTTGAGTCCTAGGTTTGCCTTTGAAACCAAAAAAGGCACTAATACCGTGATATTTGAGTGTGACCTCACATTCCTTCCAATCCCAGCTCCTCCGTCACACCTCACGGGATTGTGACCTACGACCCCACGAACCACGTTAACGTAATACGGGCGCTCTCTTAATACGCTCCCTTATACGGACGAATGCTTTGGGGTTCAACTTATCGTCTTCAATCTTTCATTTATTAGTCGTTTTGTTTAAATCAACGGGGCGTAGCTTTCCACATTATTGCAATGTGATATTTTGGATGTTGCCTTTATTATATACTACTAGCGCCTTTGTCATACTGTTAGCCTTGCAAATGGTAGGAAGAAAAGGTCGAAAAGTCGTAATATTATACCGTATTCTTTTTATTATATCTATAGAATTGAATGATAACCTCCCCTTTTAATTCCATTAGAGTAGCTTGCTTCCCTCCCCTTCCTCACACTCCAGTACTGATCGGTACCACAGACCACGGCCCTAAACCATTAAACGCCCTCCCCGCCCCCCATGTGTACAGCACCCTGGCGTGGTGCCTCTATGGCAGTCTGTAACAGGTTATTGTGGATTTTCCGGCTTAAAGTCGCACGGGCCGGGTCCCCACTAGATTTATTCGTGTTCCATTCAATGGCGCCCTTCTCGCCCCCTCTCGTCCTCTCCCCCTCTCTCTCTCTCTCGTCATATCTCTAAGTTTTCTTGTGAGAGCGATTGCATGGAGCGTTTGACTAGAAACTTCGGGTGGCTGTGTGCTATTTGAAGGTCTAAATTTACCTGGATCTTTTGAAGTGAATACCTGTTGTGCCTTATCCTGAGGTGAAGTGGTTCATACTAAAAAAAAAAAAATTTCTCTCCCAAATACTACTTGTGATATGTCAGCAACGTGAACGTGTAGCTAGTTGTGTGTGTGGATTCCATGTTCCGATGCGATACACTGGAGTAGGGACGTACTTCAATTGTTAAGACGACAACAGCCGTAAGCCTTAATGTGGCTCGGGTGTAAGTGTAAATGACGAGATTATCACGGGTCGTCAGCGCTCTATTTTTGCAGTTAGTGATTTATTTTCAAACCACCTTCTTCCTTGTGTGATAATGTCTTCTTTGTTTGGACATGCTTTGGTGTATAGCGATGATAAGACGCGGTCTTACAAGTTGAACTTTGGTATGAACGTCGCTGTCGGTGTTTTAACTTGTGTTGTACGACATATGTCATATGTTTACTGTTTACTCCGAGACATGCTTGTGTTTGAAAGGATTTACAACCCGTAGTGTAACTGTTTCTGTCAGCTGTTTAAGTTGTCTTATTCCATTACACAAGTAGTTGGTGTGTGTACCTCTATAGTCCTGAGGGTTGTTAATTTAAAACGGTATTCCGTGCAATGGTATCTGTGTGTGATTATAGAGGCATTTCCGTGGTAACTAAAGACGACGTATTTTGATCGAGATTTTTGGTGTAATTGCAGTTGATGGAACTACATTTATGTTCATATCAATTTTTTTTTCATTGCTTGTTCTCTAAGAAAATAATAGTAGCTGGATGAAATCTTGAAAACAATATTCCAAAAGCTCCCCCCCCCCCTTTTTTTTTTCAATTGACCCACCATCCAACTTATGTCATGTGTTGTCGGTGTCATCAATTTTGAGTCGTATGTAACCCCAAAAACTCTCCTCTTTTTCTCCTATAAGGTAGTAGTGAAAACTAAAGCAAATAGGACACCTAGGAAAGTTCAAGTTTGTCCGTAAAACCTTGTATCATTGATCTTTTACGGCATACATTTACAGTACTTAGTCACTAATTCCTCTTTATTTGGATTATAAAGTGGTCCACTGCATGCTATCTTTTCTAGATTTCGTCCATGTCCCCAATAAAAAAGCTTTGACTTGGAATCACACAGTGATAACGTAACCTGGGAGTGGATAAGACTTAATGCTTGGCTAGTTTTATCATTCAGATCTAGCGTAGATATGTTCTCTAGTGTTAGCTGGAAAATCGATATAAATGCTTGAATTAATGTGTACTTTTATCATTATAAAGTGTTAGGGAGAAAGCAATTGGGGGGGGGGGGGGGCGTGGGCTAATGTGTACTTGGACGTGTGAAGGTAGTCTAAGCATGAGTACTATAATTCAACGTGTCATTGATGAATCGGTATATCAAATAATACTTGTTCTATCTTGTTTTTAAAAAAGTTGTTTATCGTTTTCTCTCTCTATAAATAAACATGCGTTTGATTTCCCCTTAATTAAATCAAAGCTTGTCCATATTTATTACTTTAAACTTTTTCAGTAATTGGATGAATAGACCACTTACTACAATAATACTGCAAAACTGAATATGTCCGTTGTACATAAAGTTGTCGTGATCTCTGCTGCCAGACAAATGAACCCCATGCGTTTTGGCCCTTTTAGATTGAAGGCTATGTTTTGAAAGGCATTGAGAGGATTTATTCAATGCTACATGTTTTACTTTACTCGGATTTCTCTCTGAGCTGACGTCATTGAGCAATGAGGAGACCGAGGAGAAAGCTAAGAATGAAGACACCCTGGTGGATGAGCTGATACAGTTTGCTGCAGTTATGTGCCCTCAGAAACAGGTGACTTTTGTCATCGTTGAATCTTTCTCAGACACTTTCAAATGCCATGATTGGTTCTGTGCATGATGATGTACAATGCCTTCGGAGAGCAGAGCTTCTTAAAGTTGGGAACAGTCAAGGGAGAGCTATGGTCCACAATGTGGCAGGAAAAGCTAGGCGTCCTGATGTTTATGAGCATGAGCTGCTACTCAGAGCCTATTCTTTACTGACACGATAGAACAATTCGTGTTTTCTAAGACTCGAAAAGCAGCAATATAAGTAAGCAGCACCAGCGCAGTAGTTAGCGTGACAATACGTCCAGGTTAAGTTGATCTGTTTTAACCGTTTCTGCATTGAGCTCACGTTTGAGACCATTTCTATTGAATTTTGATGTTACAAAGCTTGATGTTAATCTTGGGTTGTTACGATGATGCGTCTTTATTTTATACATGTTCGATAAAAGCTCGCTTGTTTCGTCGCTAGCAATCAAGTCTCCTTGGTCGGTCTGAGTGCGCATGTACGGTGAGTGTCGAATGCACATGCATCAATGCAGCATCACGCCCAATTTCGTGTTAATACGGACCTGTCTGGTAGGAAACAATGGAATAACTTGGGTAAATGTTCAGTGACTAAGGTGACACAGATTTTTTGAAACTTTATCTATTTTACGCATTTTTAAAAAAACTAAAGGACATTTTACGTCATCAACTGTACAAATTTTACGTCATGCAAATTTTTAACTGAAGACAACCTAGAGCATATATAAATATTTATTAATTACAAAACAAAATCTATTTTACGGGACTTGTTTTGCTTCTTTATATTTCATCCTGGTCAAATTCGTTTAAAAAAGTATACGACTTAAGGTTCGATTTCACGAATGCTGTACCCCGCAGTCTTGCTCTGTACCGCTTTTGGCAAGACGCTTTATTCTCTGGTACATGCTGTATTATGTTAACATATGCCAATGTAAAAATAGCCGTCTTCGATCTTATGCCAATATAGCATGCACTCGTCTGGCTTCCGTTCAGTCCGGACACGTCATCCCATTACGTGGTTTGAAACGTTAGCGCGTGCCGGTGCCAGCCCCCCCCCCCCCCCAGGGTGTTGACATTCTATGTCATCTCAGAGTTTGGCTGTCTCATCTCTAGGAGTGGGCTTGGCGCAGCTCTCAGATCACGATGACCTCGGAGCATGATATTACATTTGATCCCCTCCTGGCTACAGTTTTATAACTACCATGATGACCTCGGAGCATGATATTACATTTGATCCTATCCTGGCTACAGTTTTATGACTACCATGATGACCTCGAAGCATGATATTACATTTGATCCTATCATGGCTACAGTTTTATAACTACCATGATGACCTCGGAGCATGATATTACATTTGATCCTATCATGGCTACAGTTTTATAACTACCATGATGACCTCGGAGCATGATATTACATTTGATCCTATCCTGGCTACAGTTTTATAACTACCATGATGACCTCGGAGCATGATATTACATTTGATCCTATCCTGGCTACAGTTTTATAACTACCATGATGACCTCGGAGCATGATATTACATTTGATCCTATCCTGGCTACAGTTTTATAACTACCATGATGACCTCGGAGCATGATATTACATTTGATCCTATCCTGGCTACAGTTTTATGACTACGTTACATGGTTAGACTTATTTTGCTTTACTTTTTTGCGCTAAATTATTATTTATATAATGAAAAGAAATTGAAGAATTGTTGTTGACATCGTTCTTAATATACGCATTTGAAAAAAAATCTCAAACTTTGCAATTCTATATAGTTAGACTTCGTAACACCATAAGAGCTGAATCAAGATACAATGATAGCTCACAATTTTAAAAAAAATGTACTCTATAACATACGCGTTGTCAAGCAATGCATTGCTGAAGTTGTGTATTGTTGTTTAAAAGTGAACAAGAACTAATGACAAGATACAATCTTCCTTTAACTGAGCCTTCTGTCTGGGACACGATGTCTTTATCGTTGTCAGAAATCTTTCTTATCAACTGTCGTGGGTCATGAATGTGAGAGGACTGCCCGAATGATTCTCAGTTTGTTCCAGACAAGGATCCACTGAAGCCATGATAATTTTTTTCTTTGACAATTACAACGAACAACAACAAAAAAAACCTCAATGTCTGTGGTCGCAATGACAAAATGATATATAACAAAAAATTATTGCTCACATAAAGTCGTTGTAAGATCGTAACATCCACCTCTCTTATCTCACTGATCACTTTAGTTATTTTGATACCCTCGCATTACATCAAGTAGGTTAGCAGTAATACAATACACATTTTTTTTTTAAATGACCGCGTTCCATCACGGTGATGATTCGTTGGTGTTGCCACCTGTGCGTTAGTAGTACTGTAGTCGGTTGGTATGCGGACATGATTTTAGTACATAACGATGTCAACACGTGCCTGACACATTCAAGCCACACTAACGAATTCCCCGGCCAGTGGGACAACCTGTCGTGCCGGTTCTCCAGGCCTCCTCCACCTTTCTGTGGGGACATTTCACAGCAACGTTCCATTTCTTTGAGCTCCGGTTCTTCTTTTAAAAACGCAACACGTTCACGTAGGTGTTGTATTATGGAACATAAAAGTAGAGCATAGTCCGCATTGATGTAGACATTTATTACTATCCATGCAACGGAAACACAGCAAGGATGATAATAAAATAATGTGTACTATTGAAAGTGATGTATACGTAGATTGAATCTTATCCCTTATGTGTTTTTATGCGTGGTGTACTAGTATGTTATACTGTTATAAATCAACCATATTGATAGTAAACATTCCATTGAGAGAAAATATGTTTAATTCATAGTGCGTACTAATCAACGTGTCATGTAGCCGCTAAATGAATCGACACCGGTACTATCATTAGTAACGTGATCATTTCACTTCTTTCGAGAGGGCCTACCAAGACTAACTTTGTTTAGTTATTAAAGTTAGACAGTTTTTTAGAGCTTATAATTATTCGACCGGCACTGCTGAATGAAGCATCCAGTAAGATGTGGATCTCACACATGAGTGATTTTCTGTCAAATACCCGGTATCCAGCTTACGATCCTGTCAGTGGGTTAGCCCACCACCTGATGATGGGGTCTTTGTGCATGACTTTTAATTTGAAACTAGCATATCTATTTAACATATTTGATTGTCTCATATATATTGAGAGGATAGTTCATTTATGTTATTATTGCTGATTCTTCAAAAATGTCAGTGTCTCCCTAGTGTTGTCAAAGGGGGCTTTTGTTTGATGGCATACCTGATAGTTCACTTATGTTAGTATTGCTGTTTCTACCCGTAATTCAGTGTCTCCCTAGTTCTATCATGGGGACTTTTGAATATAGATAGAAACTTATTTTACAAAACGTTGTTAATTTTCCCTGAGAATCTTCACTTTAATCTTAAACAGATTTTTTTTTAAAAATTGAACTGAATACTTTTACAGTGATAGCAATGTAAGCGTCTGATGTACTTTAGCTCGTATATTACCCCTTGCTGACACGGAATGACTCGAAGACGAAACGAGGAAGAAACAAAAATCCGTTGATATTGATCTGTGTGCCATGATATCTCCAACACGTTCTTCCTCGCTCCCGGCTGTAGGGCTCACGATACACGGTAGAAAAGTTGAAATGGCGAATGTGCTATGTGCCGGTATGTAGTGGTGGCTTACCTGTTGCGTTGTGGTGTAAGTGTAGGCGAATACTTTCTTAAGCCCTTGTTTCAATTTTTTTCTGGTTTTAAGCAGAGCGTTACTAAGTGTTTGTATTTCGTTTTGACGTCTGGTGTGTTTGAATGAATACAATGTAGTTGGATGTGCTGCTCATTTCAAGTGTGAATCGGATTGATTAAGGTGCGTAGTAATGACTTATCTTCTGAGTGATATGAACGTGGTGAGGATGATATGGCTACAGTCAGTTATCATCGAGGTAAATCAGTTGTCTTCGATGTAAAGCAGTTGTTTCCAATGTAAAGCAGTTGTCTTAGATGTAAATTAGCTGGCTTTGATATAAAATCAGTTGTCTTTGAGGTAAATCAGTTGTCTTCGAAGTAAATCAGTTGTCTTTGATATAAAATCAGTTGTCTTCGAGGTAAATCAGTTGTGTCTTCCATGTAAATCAGTTGTCTTAGATGTAAATTAGTTGGCTTTGATATAAAATCAGTTGTCTTTGAGGTAAATCAGTTTTCTTCGAAGTAAATCAGTTGTCTTCGAGGTAAATCAGTTGTCTTTATGTAAATTAGTTTTCTTCGAGGTAACTCAGTTGTCTTTGAGGTGCAGATTGATCGTCCCTGTAGACACGTGAATGTGTTACTTGTTCACCTAATATACCTTTATGTCACAGACATGGCCAGGATTAATTTGAACAGATATTTCCTTTATATTCATTTATTGATTATTATGTACAAAATAATAATGGGATGTTTCCATCGAAATTTATGTTATATTTATATCATATCAACACTTGTATATTACACCCCACCCCCACCCCAAATGACCCTTACATTTAAATATATTAAGCTGAATGAGTGCAAGAAAATTCGGCAAATATATGAACTAAGCCCAGATAAACATAACTCACATAATCGATAACCTGATTGCTAATGTGGTTTACTTGTTCCCTTTTCTAACGACCTACAGCTAGTTATTGTCAAGAAGTTTTTTTTTCTTGTAATGGTTTTATCGACTTTTCGCCCGTCTCTCATTGGAGCAAGCTGAAACTCATTGCTGTTTATACTAAGGATTTCAAAGTAGGGGGTATTTTAGAGCAGAGTTTTGGGCATTTGGAAAACGAACTGTTTTGATAACTGAGTGGGGTTAGTCTAGCCTTGGCCATTATTAATTTGTGAAGGGAAAGATAGCTTGTTCAATTGTCCTGTTGCGTTTACTGGTCAAATAAGGACTTATTTATTAAGTGCGGGTACCTAGTGCTATTCTGATAGTTGGTCCGATTCCATTTTGTATAACGTGTATTCCTGTAGCAGTGTGGTTAGCAAGCGATGTGAGGACACTATGTGCATATTTCGAATGAAGGATATTACCGGCTAGACAGAAAGTGAGCCACTATTTCCTGGAGTCATAGTCATTTCGGTGACCCCACGCCTCCGACATGGATCGGATGGCTTATAACGGATTTGAATATCTGGACGACGAGGCACCAAAAAGTCCTATGGTGCAATATGAGCAGGCAAGGCGGAGGGATACAGGTAATTTTTCTCTTCTGCTTCTTTTATACTTAATTATATTTGACGGTCAGTGTGCCTCTACCAAGAACTCTGAATATAGATTTAACAGAATGCACACCGGCTATAATCTTCAGGTGTACTTCAGGCAGCAGGAGATAATTGCGGAACAACATTTGTTTAGGCTTGAAATGTATTGAACTTTAGACACGAGTCCTTACATTATCCGTGAAATAAATTAGAAAAGATTAAATGCATTTTGGTTAAGCAAGCCCTAATTGGTTTCTATTAGCGCCTTGTGCTGTTATGTGCTAACGGTAACGAGAAACTGTCCTTATCCAGTGAGGTTAGGTCTCCCGAAACGTTTGTCAGAAAGTGCAGTTGGGCACGCTTTTATTAATGGCCCGACCAGGCTTTGCACCGCATTTACGTTTCATTGAGACTACGCAACGGGAATTGTAAAAAGGAGGTGTACACATTTGAGGAAGGGCACGCGTCACAACATATTTTATGTGAATAACTCAGACTTAATGTGCGATATTTATTCCATTATGTAACAAAACGGCTGTATCGAGATAACACATGGTTCGATGGATGTTTATAATAAAATTATTGCTAAACATTAAAACATGTTTTTACCACTTCCCCAAGCAACCACCCCAAATCTATGTATACAGATTATTTGGGTTGCTTTTAACAGAGTTGATTTATTTCTTTAACAGTTTGGTGGATGTTACGTACTGTTATCAATATAGCGAATTTAATCTCTTATTTAAGTATATGGCTCGTTGAAAAACAGTACACAACAAAAGACGATACCATAAATTAAATAGAATAATAAAGAAACGATAACAAAAATAGGGCTAATTACAATTAATAATTTTATTTAGTTAATTAATAATAAATTACAAAATCAAAAAGAAATAAAATTGAGGCTATTGACTTACAGTATAATAATGGCTTGTACCGGTACAATGTTGAAGAAGATACAATGTTGTAAAAGGTACAGTGTTGAAATAGGATCATACACACACACGGAAAAGTATTAGTAACCAAATATATGTCTCATATAGCAAATCTCTATCGTAATAGTGATCACAAAAATATCTCTCTTCCGCGAATTTATAGTCTGTTTTACTGATATTTCTTGAAAGGGCTTACACATTGTAAAAGCCCCTCGACCAATCTAGTATATTCTAAAGGATTCTAATAATACAGGCTATAGATTGTATCCTTTTGTCATCGAGGTCAAGGGAGACTATTTTTAATTAGCCACACCATAATAGCGCTGCCGAACTTGGGGTCGGCTTAAGTTCATTCACGAGAAAAGACGAATGAAAGTAAACGAGATGCCTGTAACATCGGATCTTTGAATTACCGATTTTTGAAATAGATGTAATTTAAATATTACATATTTATATATAGCAGAAATGACGGGAATGAACGAAGTATACTGTTTGAAATTTTATCCAGTACGGCAAAACTCTAGAATGGCGATGCTAAAGGTTTCTAAGTCCCCTATTGAGCTAACATTTAAACAAAAAAAAATGTTCTCCAAATTTCTTTCTCAACTAACAAAAGCGCTCATGGTGAGAAGACAAATAACACGTTTTATCGGAATAAAACTCAGTTTTACCTCTCAAAAATAATTAACTTGTACGCATACATTTAGACAGGCCGCATGACAGTGCTATGCTTGTTTCGTCTTGTTATGTTTACTGTTTCACGTATCTTCCTAACGTGAACCCCCACCCTTTTCTTTTAATATAAAAAAAGCCTTCTCTCTCTCTCTCTCTCTCTCTCTCTCTCTCTCTCCCCCCCCCCCCCCCACTCCCATGTCATAAATACTGGGATGGCCTGAAAAAGTTTTCAATGCTCATGGTTTATTCAAAGCACGAACGACAACACAACTCATCAACATTGGCGTACCGCCAGGTGGATCTAATTAAGGTCTGTGTCACAGAACCCTGAGACGAAAGCAAGGGTTGCTGGGGTGGGGTGGGGTGGGGGAGGGGCGGTTGTCCTTGGTCCGGTCACCTGGCGAGTGGTGGGCGTCCAAATAAGATCGATATAATTACATTAGGCTTAGAAGAGCCATGACTAATCGAGCTCTCCGGCGTAACTTGATTACCATTGTTGTGACGTCAGATGGCGGCACGCACGAGTAAAGATAGTATTTGGAGTCATGCTATGTTGTTACTTTATACAGTAATGGAATTGGCATCATTAAGTTAAGGCAGAGTCTGAACTGCTTTATTAAAGTGTCTCCACTTAATATCGTGTACAGCAGCCGTTCATTGTCATAAAAGCCCTGGTCTAGCAGTGACACATACATTAGTTGGAATGATTATACTTCAGGTTGAGCAATACATATACACTATTATATATGAAGTCAACTTGAACAAGTGATATTTTGGTATTAAATCTCCGATTCACATTACAATTAAACTTCATTAGTGTATTGGTCAAACTTGGACCTTAAAAAAAAACGGCATAAAACTCCGGGAAATAGCATCATCATCATCGTAGTCTTTGGACCGTTTGAGCGCCACAGATGACATGAAAACTATACTTATCCATTCCTCTCGGTCTTCGGAAAATATATGGACCAACAAAGGATGAATATGGATGGAGAATACGACCCAACCAGAAATTGTAAAGTCTATATCAGAATCTCACGCTAGTGGCAGAAAGAAAAAAGGGTAGGCTACGCTGGGCAGGACACTAAGAAAAAATGCCTAATGATACAGGGGTGAAGAGGGTACACCACCAAAACCTCATAGGAAACGGATCAAAGGCTTAGATGTATGGATAATGTGGAAAAAGATCTACAGCAGCTGGGAATCCAAGCATGGAAAAGAAAAGCATTAGTTAGGTCTAAGTGGAAGGAAGTAGTGAGGCAGGCCAAAGCCCTACATGGGCTGTAGCGCCACAGGAATGGATGGTAAAAGAGCTTAGATGTTCAAATATGTCTTCTTATGGTCCCAATTAAGTTATTTCTAAAATAACAATACCGGACCAAAAGTTTCTGAAATGTCTGATTTCTCATATCCCACAATAACATACATTTTGCATCTATTTATTCACCGTACACAATAGTTATCCACTATAACTCTACCAGCACACATTACTTATCTCCTCTATAACTCTATCAAAAAACCAGATTTTATCCTCTACATATTTAGGATACCGTGCATGCCGTCCCCTTGACATAAACCTGTAAGCTCCTAATCCAAAAAACCTCTCCACTCAATTGTGTTCGTTTAGTCTTATCAGTACTGTCGTTGGATTTTTTTCTTTACAACCCCTGGTTAGTGCTTGTCGGAGAGGGTGGGCCGTGGTGATGGTAAATGAGGGAGTGGTTGTAACTGATACCCAAAGAGCTTAATTATGGCCCCATGCGTTGTGTGCTATAGTTTTGGAAATGGGGTGCTGCATTAGGCTACAGTGGGCACGGTGTGGCATTGGGTTACTGTGGGCATGGTGTGACATTGGTCTACTCTGACTCTGGACATGGTGTGACATTGGTCTACTCTGGGCACGGTTTAACATTGGTCTACTGTGGTCACCAGGTATACCAGGCCTGCGTACTGAGCGCACTCCTCTATGGATGCGAGTCTTGGACCACATATACCAGGCACGAAAAAAGGCTCAATGGCTTCCACCTCAGATGCCTGCGCCGCATCCTTGACATCAAATGGCTAGACAAAGTCCCCAACACGGATGTCCTGTCTCAAACAAATATGTGCAGCGTCCCAGCCATTTTAATCCAAAGACGCCTCCGCTGACTTGGGCACGTCAAGCGAATGCAACCTGGTCGCATACCTAAGGACGTGCTGTACAGCGAGCTGGCGGCAGGGAAAAGGTCAGTTGGACGGCCTCGTCTCAGATACTTAGACATATGCAAAAGAGACATGAAGGCGGCCAACATCAACATCTCAAATTGGGAGGACCTGGCGGAGGATCGATCCACATAGCGGGGCATCGTGAAGGCAGGATCACTACGTGCCGAGGAGCTCTACAGGGCGGAAGCAGCTGTAAAGAGAGCGCGGAGAAAGGCCAGAAAACACTGCTCCACAGCATTCGTGTGTGGGACATGCAAAAGAGACTGCCACTCGAGGATCGGTCTCACTAGCCACACTAGCTGCAATCAGACAAGATAAATCTATCGTCTCTCGTAGACGGAAAGATGTCATACATACATACATACTGTGGTCACGACGTGGCTTTACAATAATATAACACAATGACTCCAATTTCTAAAATACTCTCTTGCTATTAAAATGTGAGTATAGATTTGAACAGCCTGAAACTCTTCCGTGAGATGCCAACCAATGTAACTAGATTAGATAGTTTTGATTTTGTTTGGTTCAGCCAAAAATAAATACAATCATTATTGTAAACTCACCCCTGCATGAATGATATCTGTTTAGCACAGCTAATTATTTTAGATATTCATGGCTTGACATTTCAGAACGATTCATGACTTAAGATTTGAGAACATGTTTTGTGGTTAATTTCGTCTATCACGACAAATTGCTTTAAACCTCGAGCTTAACCGCCGAACCAAATCGTGTCTGTTATATGTGACCTTTCACCTTTCTTATGGAATGTTTTGACTTTTCAAGCACTCGGCGATACCCGAAGAGAAGAGTCAATGTATAAATGTAGTCGATTCACTTCGTATAATGATGTTTCGATACATCATGATGGTAAGATTTGCTCCTGGATCTGATGTGGAGTTTTTTTCTTCTTCTTTTTATATATCTCTTTTTAAAAGGTATTTTCTTTGGACATATTTTTTTTAAAACGAAGTTTATGCATTGTATCAATGAATGGTAGAATTTATTGGGATGAAAAGAAGAGGTACAAAAACATCAGATACTTCAAATACATCCACGAAAGACTTGTTTAATCCTTCCAAACCCTGGTTGAAATACAGTGGAACCCCGCTATAACGCGATGATCGGGGTCCATAAAATCGGATCGCGTTAAATGCGGGTTCGCGTTAATGCGCGGTTTTACAATATTTAACTTTTTCCGAGAACATCTACGTGTGTACATGTACAATGATCAAAAGTCTGCTTATCATCAGATGAATATTAACTGGAATGCATTAATTAAGATATATTCAAAATAATCCATGGCTAATGTATTTATAGGTTATTACTGTGCATTAAAACATTTACCAATTTTTATTTGTTTAAACGATAATACATATTGACCGATAATACAAGACTATCACTATATCATGAAAAATGTATCAACACCGTATGCTACCGTGCCGTCGTGGCATGCAGTTCATCCATAATGGATGTAATTTCATTGAAAATTGTACAGATTTAAAATATTCAATAGTTTTGTAAAGGTCTGAATTCGTCGTGTAAAATATAGGATGTACAAAATATTGAAACCATTTACTTGCCGTGTGATATCGTACGGTCATTTTTTTTCTCCATGTGAATGAATATACAAAGTTTCGGGGGCCATGCTACGACCGCGTTATATCCGAATTCGCGTTATGGTGGGGGCGTTATAAAGCTGGTTCCACTGTATGTGTGTTTGGAAATAACCAGAAACGTAGTAACATGTCGGGTTACAAGTTATTTCTCTCCCTCGGGAGCTAACACTCTTTCGCGTGACCAATCTCGAAGTTTATTTTTCAACGATATTTTACCGCAAGGATTCCCAACTTGTGACACCCAACCCTCAGCTCTCAAGTAATAGATACCCTTTTGCGTTATTTCTCTTTATATTTTAAAATGTTAACACATTTTCGTCGATGGCATACAGGGAATCCTGCCACTAATCTAACGTTCCAGGTTTGTGGGGACAGTAATCATTATAATCCGATTAATCTGAACGCCTTCAGGCAAATTGTGTGCGCTCAATGGGTTATTTGATCATCAATCTTGGTCGTGTGGCGCCAAGCAGGCAGATAACACTATAGTTAAGTTATTGGTTGGCTTTGGCTTCAGTAGTGGAGCGTGCTGCTGTTTGTTGGACTCGGCTACAGGTAGATCGAAGGTGCGCTCATTATTATATTATAGAGGTATTAAAAGGGACTCCGTTTTGATTTCCCCACCTTAGATTGGCATATACATTTGCTAGTGTAAAAATAATTGGTGTATGTGGGTGTCATTTCCCATGAAAAATCATATATGGTCGCAATTTAAAAAAAAAATTGGATTATGTCACCTCTTTCCTATTTGATTTCAAAGGAATTGTTTCATTGTTTCATGAATCAAACGAGTTTTGTTCTGGTCTTATCTCTTACTTCATATTTGTATTTTTTATGAAACATGTACTCTGAATCATCTTTATAACGGTGTTCTTCGATAGTTCTTAACACTCACTGGCCAGAATTATTTACAAATACATCACTTCTTCTGATAAAACTATATGCATTTGTAATGCCATAACTGCATGCTCACACGACAAATCCCCAATCACCAACATCTAGCATGTGCCAATAGCTCGCCTGGGGTGTGGGGTGGGGCGGCAAGGGACAGGGAACCGGTGCTGGAAGAAACAAAAACACAACTCGGTTCCAGGACTCCGCTAACAGATGTCCGTGTGCACTAATATCCGGGATCCGTACGTATCGCAGGAACCCGGGCAATGTGACACACGTGGTGCCAGCTTGCTTTGCCTTCTGTTGTTTAGTTAGATGCACATGGGCAAGTGCTAACGCCCTCTGAACCCCATTCATATGTACATGGGCAAGTGCCTCTCAACCCCATTCATATGCACATGGGCAAGTGCTAACGCCCTCTCAACCCCATTCATAAGCACGTGCTCTCGTAAAATTAAACAGTTTGATGGCAGCTACAGATTATTTCGACCATTTTCTTTTTAACTGCTTGCTATCAGGGTGGGATGCATAGGTCTAATTGATTTGGTTTGGATTACTTCATTCATGACACAATGAGTAATGACGGTTGTCTCTGAAGAAAAAGTAGATCGATATTTTTCCGCTAATTTTTGGAATTTATAAAAATAAGTTCAAATGTCTCCAACTCGGCCGATACGTTAGTACTGGTGAGACTTATTGGTTTCAGCTAGGACTGGTGAGACTTACTGGTTTCAGCTAGGACTGGTGGGACTTATTGGTTTCAGCTGGGCTTAGTGAGACTTATTGGTTTCAGCTAGAACTGGTGAGACTTATTGGTTTCAGCTAGGA
This sequence comes from Omphiscola glabra, assembly GCA_964017045.1. NCBI lineage: Eukaryota > Metazoa > Mollusca > Gastropoda > Lymnaeidae > Omphiscola > Omphiscola glabra. The sequence goes on from OZ024796.1 coordinate 7,664,807, forward strand.
CTGGTGAGACTTATAGGATTCAGCTAGGACTGGTGAGACTTACTGGTTTCATTTAAAACCATTTGAAAATCATGATTTTTTTTCGCCGATTAAGGAGCGTTGTAGTGGCACTTTGACTACATTAACTTACGTCATAAAACTGTGATCGCGTATCACAATTAGTTTTAGAAAAATCTCTTTTCAGATGTCAAAGTTGCATTTTAAAGAATTTTTTTTACCGTTTACTTTACTGTTTCCATGGTTAAAATTGGTCAGACCACTCCTGGCTATATTACTGGTTACATTTGTTAGACCAATCACTTTGTTGTTGTCACGGAAGAGCTTTGGGCTCGCGATCGCCAGTATCTTCCATCGCGATTTCTATCTTCGATCACGATTTCAAGCAGACGTCTAAAAAAACCACACAAACCTTAAGCCCGTATTCCAATCAGAAGTTAAACATCAAGTGCATCTATTTATATCACCAGTGTATGTCTGTACTTGGACTTTTAATCAGGGATCCCAACAGTATTGCATGAGAAGAGTGGTGCACGTTTTTGAGTTGCTGGCAGAAAGTTCAACATGTCAAAGCTCAGTCATAATGAACCATGTCAAGAGAATAAAGTGGTCGACAGCGCACAAAGCTTACATGTAAGTGAGGGCGTTTTCTCTTGTTCTGTCACTTCTCCAAGTACTTGACGATGTGCTTAGAAACATTAGAGATAACTGACTTTCATTAAGCAGTACCCAGATCTCGTCCCATAAACAGGCGTGTCCAGTAATCGGCTTGTTTGGACAATGTGAACAAACCATTTTAAAGTAAAGTGGCAGATTCAATTAGCGAGGTTTGGATCCTCACTTCCGCTGCTGTCTTTCTCAGTTTACAAGGTATGAACTTGGAGAAGATGTAGCCAACATGTGATAAATACTAATGCACATGTTACGTGTGCCGTATTGGACGCTGCCTTAAATGTTACTCTGCCAGAAGTGCGGTGTTAAATTAACACTGCGACTATATGTTACTTTGCCAGATGTTTTGTGGTAAATAGACACTGCCTCTATATGTTACTCTGTCAGATGTGTAGTGTTTAATAGACACTGCCTGTATGCGTTGCTCTGCCCAATGTGTAAAGTTAAAAAGACACTGTTACTTTAAGGTACTCTTCCAGATGTGTAGTGCTACATAAACACTGTCACTACTCTGCCAAAAGGGAAAAGTTAAATAGACACTGCTACTGAATGTTACTCTGCCAGGTGTGTAGCGTTAAATAGACACTAGTCCATTGTTTAACTTGATATAATTTATAGAAATGGCGCCTTTTTTTGTTGCTTAGTGACAAAAGCTTTACGTACCAAGCCTACTCCCCAACCGATTCCTCCACCCCATCGCACTTTCCATAATAATAATAAACAACAACTGTACGTGTGCTAGTTATGGAGAAAACATGTAGATGTGATCCTGCAGTTACCCAAAGAGTGAATGCCCGTGTTGGTATGTGTACAGCACGGCTCTGGAACTCGCTCATCGACACAAATAACCTGCGTGCGCCTCGGTTTGATTACGCTGTTCTGGTTTCACTCCTCGTCCAAAAATCAATTGTGCCGGCCTCCATGGGAGGGTCTACTAATTACGAACAATTCTGTCGAAAGAACAGAAAATTCACATTTAATAATGAACATGTAATACAGTTGTAATTTTTGATGATCGATCCAAAAAACGATTTAAATGATTTTGTTTTGTAGGCTGTAGAACCAAACTTATTTAACGTATATTTATTAACATCTTCCAAAGGTTCGTCTATTGTTATCTTTTTTAATGTTGTTGCCACTAAAGGTTAAAAATGACAAGGGGCATGTTGGAGGAATCAGAATGATAAATACCAATTATGATAGGGGCGCATTCCTATTAATCAGAATGATGTGCGGATTCTCTTAAAGAGTTTGCTATATTTAAACGGTCAAGTTTTAAAATACATATGATTTGCAAAAAATAACATACCACTTGAAAGAGCCGGCTGCCAGTTTTCAATTGACACCAAGTTTATCTTTCTTTCACTTACTTCAAGTAGAAAAGTTATGAAATTCTAAGTCAATATTTCTTTTCTTTTTTCCCCTAGATAAATAGTGGTACAAGATATGTTTGGGCTTGAAAAAATACTGTGCAATTACGATATTGAATTATTATTTCAATTTCTAGCTGGGTTTTTTGTTCTTTTCATTTCAATTTTCAACTTCAATGGCTACAAGCGTGACTTTTTGGATGCTACTAATCATTAAATGTTTGGTCTTATATATATTTATTAAAAAAAATAATGCTTGAAGGTAAAAAAAACAACAACCGATATCACTGCTTCGGTATCCACTCACTGGATGATGTTGCTTGTCATAACTTATTTGGACCGGGAGGGTCGACGATGCAGTCTAGGAGAGAAGTTCTTGTGTGATATTTTTAGTGGGTTATAGTACATTCACAAACAGACGCATCGTGTGTTCAAGTCTACGAGTTGGCGTTAGTTGTTAACACTCTGTAAAATCTAGACATGATCTCAACTTCCAAACCTATATTTTATCCCAAGTTATGATCTAGGCACGATCTCAACTTCCAAACCTATATTTTATCCCAACTTATGATCTAGGCACGATCTCAACTTCCAAACCTATATTTTATCCCAATTTATGATCTAGATATGATCTCAACTTCCAAACCTATATTTTATCCCAACTTATGATCTAGACATGATCTCAACTTCCAAACCTATATTTTATCCCAACTTATGATCTAGACATGATCTCAACTTCCAAACCTATATTTTATCCCAACTTATGATCTAGACATGATCTCAACTTCCAAACCTATATTTTATCCCAACTTATGATCTAGTCGTGATCTCTACGTTCGAAGATAGACTAAATCCATATTATCAATATCAAAGTTGACCCCCAACTTTCCATCTCAGCCTTGATCTCAACTTCCTCTACGTCCAATCAATGTTACTGCCTGTAGTTCTATTGATTATCGTCGTTGGCTTGCACAATTTAGATAAGAGTCTTTTCGTTGAGTGGTCTAGTGTGGTCGGGTTTGGGGGAAAACGCTCAAATTGTGGTCTTAAACCTTATCTTATATACCAGATGTTTAACCTGGATATACTCAAGATGTTTGTAAATGAAGTAGAGGTGGACGCTCTTAAAGTAAAGACATTGGGGAGGGGGAGAAATAACTGTTCTAGGATCTGACATTATCAGAGCAGGCGAGGTTTAGCTTTAAACAAAAATAGGATGAGTATAATTTTCTGAAGATGACTTTTAGTTGCTTTAATCTGTATAATTTTAATTCACATCACGTGTCTCGTAAAGTGCCTCACTCGTGAGGTTGGCTTGCGTGTCTTTCTTTAATAAATGCGGGGGTGGATTAATAACTCTAATTTAATAAATGCGGGGGTTGATTAAGAACTCTAATTTATAAATGCGGGGGTTGATTAAGAACTCTAATTTAATAAATGCAGGGGTTGATTAAGAATTCTCATTTATAAATGCAGGGGTTGATTAAGAACTCTAATTTAATAAATGCGGGGGTGGATTAAGAACTCTAATTTATAAATGCGGGGGTGGACTAAGAACTCTAATTTAATAAATTAACGCTTTTCGTCTGATTATACATTCATAAACGTGATGAGTGCATAGATAGGTTTAAGTGTATAGACATGTTGAAAGTATAAACATATTGAGTGTATGTTAGGAAACCCCATCTAGACTTTGTTTATTGTTATTCTCGATCACGTGTTTTATAAAATGTGTAATAAACTTCTAAGGTGTCGCAACACAGTATTCCCTGTGAAGGGGGCGAGAGATGCGCAATCGGAGATGGTGAGAAAAGGACTCAGAAATTGATAATGCATATAGGGGGGTTGGAGGTATGCATGTACAATAATAGCTGGTGCATTCGCTTTTCGTGTTTCTTTAATTCACGGTCTCGCAAAATTTTCATTCGAACCTATTTTATTTGCATTCGCAATTTTTTCACAGATATGCGAAATCCTCGAAAACCCTGCAAAAATGTTTAATATCTGAAGTGCTTTATACGTTTTCATGATAGTTGTCTTCATGCTATGTCTGCTGACTCATGCAATAATCTCCCTATCGAAAACCCTGCAAAAATGTTTAATATCTGAAGTACTTTATACGTTTTCATGATTTTTGGCGTAAAATCGGTAAGAAGTTGTTTTTTTTTTAAATTAATTTTTTGTTTGTTTTTGGTGGGGGTTTGGGGTAGGGGAGTTAAAGACATACAAGAAATTAGTTGATAAAATATCTTCTAGAAAACTTTCCTGTTGAGACGTTCCTTTTTTTAAGGGTAATGTATTCAGCCAATTTTTATAACTTTTAAATGGAATTAAAATGTTTTGGGAGCATGATTTGTGTCATATTTAGGGGTTAACTAAAGAAATAAGCCTTTATCAGCATTTTTAGTGATTCGTCCCAATCATTTGAGATTTGTCTGATCCGTGTCGTGTTCAGGAACCTAGCCTCGCTAATGTTTGATGTATTACTGTATTTACTTTAGGCTGACGCTGAACAATTCAAATGTCTCATCATTTTAATCAAACTTGTATTTTGCTATATGTTTACACCAACATTTTGCGTGTAATCCTGCTGGGAAATAGTGCTTTCCAAACGTCTTCCACGAAGAGATATCACCAACTGAATACCTTGACAATTATTTCTGTCATCATATGTAGAAAGTGAAGACCTTCCACCTTCTGGTTCTTGAAGTCACCAATACAAGTCACACTTTATCTTTGAATAGCTTCTTGAATAATCTCCAATCACTTGCGTCAATTTGAAAGTGTAACGCCTGTGATAAAAAGACAAGCCAGGGAGATTATTGCATGAGTCAGCAGACATAGCATGAAGACAAGTATCAGGTTGAAAATTATCGGGGTGACCATTGAAGGGTTCACTGGTAACGGGCTGACACACCTGAATACCCATAAAGAGACAATTTAAACCCAATATGTCTAAATTGATCTATTCATTAAGTTTGTTCTATCGATCTAGGCCATGCTTAAGACATTTGACAAAGTTCATGCTTAAGACGTTTAACTAAGTTAAAAACTGGGAATAAGGTTGGCCAATTATTAAAGCCATGTATATTTGACTACGCAGTATTGTTTTTAAAAACTGGAATCGTGATACGAAGAAACTTCTGTATTTTCTTGTCGTCCTTTTTATCAAGGCTCAGTGCCAGTTGTTTGATTCCAGGTCAGCTTAAGGTTACATCCCCACTCACCCCCACCAAACCTTGTTTTATCAATTTAAAAAAACAACAACAAAAAACTGTCTTTTCATAATTAAATTGTTTTAAAAGGAAATGTTTAAACAACATATTTTGATCACTAGCACATCCACTAAACCTCAGATACTCCACATGTGTTTCAGTTTGATTTTGTGCGCTTAATAACCTTATCGCTGTGCATGTCCATCATAGTTACCAACATGTGCAAATACATATTATTGAAATACTGTACATTTCGAGATAAAAAAAAAAATCTTGAACACTAAACCCCTTGACTCAAGAATCTAATTTAATTATATTTTCGTAATGAATCAACCTACTAACATTAGAATGCGGTGACCCCAACATTCTTTATTTTTCTATCCCTAGACGGCTGATCAGAAAACTGCAATCTACCTTTTTTAATATAAATATGTGTAATAAATGAATCAAAGATCTTGAGGAAAAATTGTAGAAGTTACATAGAACATGTAGATGTTACATAGAATATGTAGATCTTACATAGAGCCCGTAGATGTTACATAGAACCTAATGCCCGTATGGCTGATTTCTAATGTATTTCGAATAATATTGACCTGTTCGTCTCTTTACGTCTGCAGGTTTACTTTGCAATTTTAATGCATTTTTAACCTTAACTTTTTAAACTAACTGGTTAATTAGTCCTGACGTTTGATCCAGTACATTAGCGGCGAATAAGAAGGCTCTAAGGGAGCCGTTGCTAGATTAAGCAATGACCCATTTAAAACATGTGTCACGAAATAGCATGTGAAATAAATGACGGCTCGTACTCAGACACGCTTCACTTTGTTCAGTTGGCAGAATTTCAACCACGAATGAATTCATGTGTTCTCACACTGTTGCCGGTTCAGCTTGTGTAGATTGGAATCAAGTCAATCCAATACTTTAGATCTCGGACCAGTGTATCTTAGAGTACATGTTAATAGCTAAGTTAATTATTATATCGGGTGCGATCGTCCATGACGATTCAACGCTTTTAGAACGTAGCCTTCACCAGGGCATTGTTGATCGTAACATTTTCAGCATGTCAAATAGGTCATCGCACACCATTGCGGGGAATCAGTTGGTGTAAACTTCTATAGAACACACAGATAGTAGCGAATCCAAAAGTCTGACAGACTAGCAAAGTGGTGCATAGTTTTTGTTAAAGTATTAGTTATTTAAAACCTAACTTAGATACAGACATCTGTTCAACTGTAAACCTATGTGTGGCTTGGAATGGGGGCGAAACCAAGGAAAGAACATGAGACGCACTCCATATATTTCTTGTAGGATATGCTGATACACGTTTACATAGTCTCCCCTACAGCGTCTTTTTCCCCTCTTCCTTTTGCCCCTTTTTTTTTAGATGTCTACCGGCTACAGATGAACTTAGACATTGAAACACGACACAGGTGAACGCCTTTTATCATGTTACCCTAAGCAATACAAATATACATATTTCTGACATGGCATGTTTAAATATGAGATAACATTGGGGTGTCGTCACACTTAAATCCACTATCCCCTTTAAAATTATAGTGATGGCCCAGGGACCGGGACCGTATTGCTACTCACAAGCCGACGGTCCACAACAGGTGAATAATTTTAAGAATATCCAAAAGTAATATTTGGCACTGGTCCCAATAACAATGAGAATACTTTTTGACGACCCTTCACGCCTACAGTTTTTAGAAGCACTGCAAAAGGCTATTAAATATCTCGAGCATCCATGCTATCTTTTGGTCTTCCCCCCCCCCCCCCCCCTTTTCCTTTTTTTTTTAAGAAGTCCTGAGAACACCCACACAGGTTTCTGTGCCCAACTATGGCCATGTCAAAAGTCTCCATTCCCTTCACTTTCTTATGACTCATGGGGCACGGGCTAGATCAAAATTTACGTACTACCTCTCAGCTATTCATTTACTTTTACCTTCACGCACAGCCTAAGTAAATTGACACAAAGTGCCACTGAATAGCTCAGCGAACACAATTCACTTCAAATCTAAAATTAAACTTAAACCGATATATCGCTTCTGTTGAAATTTGTGGTTATTTTCATGGCCTCTGTCGAGGCTCCCAGTACCTGTCTCGCATTCAATATCAACCCATTTTAAAACTACATTTTTTTCTCTTTTTTTTTTCTTGTTTACAGACGAAAGAGACGCCGTTCAGAAAAAGACCTTCACAAAATGGATCAACAAACACCTTTTGAAGGTAGGTAACCTAAATAGTCCCCTGGTATCTCTCTGCTTGTCAGTAAGACGGTCACCGACCAACTTGAAGAGTGAAAAATTGGAAAGATAAGTACTATGCCGTCTTTATACTATATCGCGAGTCACGGTCGAATACCAGCATGAAAGCAGGATAAGCAAACTGGGCTTTGATGAAAGGTCTAGGGACTAGATTTCTAATGAATTAATGTTTATCAGAGGGCACAGGGTGTAGTAACGGTTATCAGCATTTATTTGCAATTAACTTTTAACCCTGTTCAGTTAGCTTGAGAATATCACTAGAGCTAAATTCAACAGTTGTAATAAGTTTACAAAAATGTATTGAACATTCATATGCAAATACATTACTTGCACAAAGCGTTTCCCGTAGTAGTTAAAATTATGGGATAAGGTGTCTACGACGTCATCATTTTTTCCCTTCTGTTATTCCTTGCTTTTCCCCACACCCTTATAGTTTTGATCTCAGTATCTCTTTCATACTGCAAAAAATATAAGAATTAGGATCTTTCATGTTTACGGCAATCTCTGGCTTTCGTTTCCGGGCCTTTTAAACACACAAAAATAGGGCTGAGGGTTTCGATGTGATATCCGAAACCTTGCCAGCGTGAAAGCAGAGAATCCTATTCAGTGCCAACAGTCCTCTTCGAAACGCCAGCTCAAATTTATAGATTTGCTAATGTATGCATTGCAGCAAAGAAAATAAAAAGTATAATTTTTACACTTGGTACATTTGAATTAAAAAAATAAAATAAAAAATAAAGTGTGTGGGGGGGGGGGAAGTAAGGCGGAGGGGTCTGTTAGTATTTATTTAGCACAGGGGTTTTACGGGAAAGATACTTGTAAAGATCCTTTAAAGGCGTATGTTGACACAGTCGATCACCGTCTGTGAATCTTTTTCTAAGGTACGGTTAATATTGGAGTTGAACAATGGCAATGTCAACAACAAACACGGTGGCTTTACTGATCGTCCATAAGAACACACAAATGAGGAGTAGGTGGCATATTGCTGTGTGCCTCCTTGCCGATTCATTCGCGGGGCTTCTCCAACGCCCCTGGACCCTCATCCCGTCTTTTACTTTAACATTTAAAAAAAAGGTCTATCTTCTGATTATAGTTTTCCTTGTAAACAGAACGTGCCTTTAGCAGAATTATTCTGGGCACAATTCATCCCACTAGTCACATCTGCCGCTTTGTTTCTTGAACGTGCCCGGAAATGGCAATAAAAACGTTAGGGTGCAGCAATGTCGCTTTATGTCAGGGGATCTCGACCAGGCGAAATTCTTAGTCGTCCGCTCATATGCTCACACAACCGGATATTAGATTTTAAAAAAGTTGTGCGGTGAAATTGTATGTTATGAATTCTGCAATAAACGTTAACACATTGCTTGCGAATATGACGAAATTCTTATATTTTAACTGTTAATGTATCCACACACAAAAATAATGTATAAACTAAAAAAAATTAATTTATAAACCAGCAAAGTAATGTATACACCAAAAAAAATACCTCCTGTACTGATTGGTCAAAGGGCAACGGTACGAAAGAAAATATTTGATTTATTCAAACTATATATTCGACATTTATAATTCTATTTGATATGAATAGTGTCGGGCGAATTATGGTTCCTTTTGACAAAACGAAAATCAAAGCGATCGTTATCTGACAAGTATGATTTTTCCCATATGATTTTTCCCATCTCAAAAACTCCACATAAGGCCAGAAACTAATTCCAGTAGATAGTAAAAAGAGATAAATATTCCATGATATGTATCTTATAATTGAGCTTTTACAAAAATTGAAGATGGCGGTATCAACTTATTATTTTTATTTTTTTAAGTTATATTATTTAAAAAAATATTTTGTTTTCTATTTGAATGATTAGAGGTTTGTTTATTTCTCCTAAGACGGGGTGAAGAAAGGCAAGATTCCATTTGTGAGATAATCACGTGACCTTCGGGGAGGTCGGCACGCGCACACCTTGTGTGTCTCACTCTGTGATGGGCGTGCTACCGGTGGCGAGAACGTTGGCACATGATTGGCAATTGACCTTTCTCCTGGAACTATTGGAAAACCTCTTTCATCCACACCCATTTTCATGAGAAATTCTTTCGCCCGGCCTTGTCCCCCAATATTCACGGCGCGAGCTCATTGTCCTTATTGATCCATAGAAGGCATTCGCCAAAATTCCTGGGCTTTAGGAGAGTGGGTCCCAGGATCATTTCTATAAGGCTGCACCTATTGGTACCCGGGTACCAGAAGTGAGAGGTACGGATTAAATGGACCCGGACACGCAGCGCCGCCATTTGCACCCGGGTACCATTAGACTCAATGCTATTCGGATGTTATTTGTGGTAGTTTATTTTAGTAAAACTGAAGAATTAAGATTACAAACGTATAGTCCATTCAACTATCTTTCCATTTGATACCTCATTTTGGTCTTACAAACCCAACAATAATATTTTAAATCGTTTTTTAATCTCAACCTCTCACTTCTGGTACCAGGGTACCGATAGCCACTTCGTTTCTATAATATAAACTTGTTGGTACGTGCCCCCACCCCTGTCATCTTACAGAGTCACGCATAAACCTTATTGTTTAGTGAAAAGTGAATAATCTAAAACAGAAAAGACGCCCCTTTTTTGTAAAACCCAAAACGCTTATATAAAAAAAAAACATGAACTCAATTATATTAGACTTAGTGCAATTTGGTATATTTCTATGACTGTGGAATGAGAATATTTCTCATAAATCGTATATAGTTGAAAAGTAAAAATAAAGTCGTCGCACCGTCGTCCCCCCCCCCCCCCCCCCCCAATAAGGTCCTCATATCCTAAGGATGTGCATTTCGATTTAAAGTTAGTTTTTTCTTGATGTAAAGTTCCAGAAAATGCCAGACATTGTATCGTTGTGGAGATGTAGAGAACGTTAGCTTGTGCAATTTTGTCCATATAAGTCTATCCCACCATGGGTAAAGGGAAAACTCTTTATTAGTCTGTAATTTTAAAAAGGCCTGCAATATCTTATGTTGGACTGTTTGCTCCAAGCTGAGGCTCCATAGTCAACCGATTCTCTGATTTGCCTATCTCCACTTTGATTTGTCTATCTCTTCTTGATCGTTGACATTAGATGATGGCATTTTTAACCATCTAACTAAATTAGTCAGATTAAGCAAACGCAGATAGCAGGATGAACAACATGCTAACGCTTAGAAGGTGACATGCGCTAAGGGTGAGGGAATGGGGGGGGGGTAAAAAAAGAGGAGGAATGAAGACACTAGAGAAAAAGGATTTTTTTTAAAATGTGGCATTCCATAAAAAGGCCAAGACAGCTTTCAATCTTGTTGGGATGCTAAAATAACATCCAGGAAATTTAAAGTAAACAGGCCGAACTAAGATTTGAGCACTTGATTGTAAGCTTTTCATTTGGAGGGGGGGGGGATAAAAGATATAGACATCGTGAGAAAACTAAGTTAGTATCAGTAGAGCTCTGGTTAAGTTATGTTGCTGTTGCTTCCATCCATATATATATATATATATATGTGTGTGTGGGGGGTGGGATGCATCACCAACATGCAGGATAGTGTACAGCTGTCATGTGTCAAATGTGTACTACAGTGGGATGTCAGAGAAGTGTGTTCAGCCCATGCCCATTTTTTAACGTTTAAGATTGTGTGAGAAGAATGCTAGGATTATCCTAGAGACCTAGAACCAGAGAAACCAGTTTACAATAACCGACGAAGCGGACAGAACGCTTGTAACTGACGAAGTATGATATCCCATCTACTAGGGAATTTACCAGTAAACTGTCACGGTTTATGAGCGTTTTCAACTGTGCAAGAAATATTTTCCCTGGCCATATACTAAATGAAAGTGTTCAACTGTATGTGTTATATTTTCCCTGGCCAGATACTAAAAGAAAGTGTTCAACTGTATGTGTTATACTTTCCCTGGCCAGACACTAAATGAAAGTGTTCAACTGTATGTGTTATACTTTCCCTGGCCAGATACTAAATGAAAGTGTTCAACTGTATGTGTTATACTTTACCTGGCCAGATACTAAATGAAAGTGTTCAACTGTATGTGTTATACTTTCCCTGGCCAGATACTAAATGAAAGTGTTCAACTGTATGTGTTATACTTTCCCTGGCCAGATACTAAATGAAAGTGCTCAACTGTATGTGTTATACTTTCCCTGGCCAGATACTAAATGAAAGTGTTCAACTGTATGTGTTATACTTTCCCTGGCCAGACACTAAATGAAAGTGTTCAACTGTATGTGTTATACTTTCCCTGGCCAGATACTAAATGAAAGGGTTCAACTGTATGTGTTATACTTTCCCTGGCCAGATACTAAATGAAAGTGTGTCGTTGCTTTTGTTGTTGTTGTTGTTAAAGCAATCTAACTTCCAGCATTAAGTTTAGTTTGGACATTCTGACTAAGTATAGACAAGTCGTCTCGTCTACAGTTTGTAATGCCCCACTTTCTTATCCTTCTCAACGTTCTTCAATTACATGTTTAGTGTCGTGTCATAGTTTGGGGCCTATCGTTTGATGTAGCAACGGATTAGACTTTGGTAACCCTTTTTTTGAAAGTGGCTTCTACCTTTGAGGTCCTAGGTGGCCTAAGTTAGATATATCTCACGAGGTTAAAAACTATGTTGTTAACAAATTCATGTGCAGCGTCGATATGAAATGCAAATTTAAATAAATAAAGTTGGGTCTTTGCTATTCATAGTTTTGCCCAAGTAGAAAAAATGCACAATACACACACATTTATGGAACCGCTGGTTAGAAAAATGCGTCGTCACGCGCTACAAACTAAACTTCAAACAAACTGTGTCCTGACAGCTCAGTGAACAAACTATACTTCAAACAAACTGTGTCCTGACACCTCAGTGAACAAACTATACTTCAAACAAACTGTGTCCTGACAGCTCAGTGAACAAACTATACTTCAAACAAACTGTGTCCTGACAGCTCAGTGAACAAACTATACTTCAAACAAACTGTGTCCTGACAGCTCAGTGAACAAACTATACTTCAAACAAACTGTATCCTGACAGCTCAGTGAACAAACTATACTTCAAACAAACTTTGTCCTGACAGCTCAGTGAAGATTTGCTTCAAATATTGGTTTCTTCCTGTATTGAACAAATGAAACTAAGCATATCAAGAATTAGAAGTGAAATTTTCACAGACACCGTCTTTACCTCTTGATGGACACACGTTATCAATGTCATCAAACGTGCCAAACTTGATTTATTGAAGTCAAAACTGAGAAATGAAATAATTTCACGTAAAATGGCAGATTGCCAGATTTTATACACACTCCATGGCCCCCCCCCCCCACACACACACATAACATATTGCCATTTTTGATACATCCCCCAATGCCCTCCTAATAACATATTGCCAGATTTGATACACCCCTCTACCCCTAGCAGATTGCCAGATTTGATGTCGGTGGCCCCCCATACCATAAATTGCAGATTTGATACATCCCCATCCCCCAAAAAACAAAATATAGCAGATTGCAAGATTTGATAAATCCCTTCCCCCAAATAGCTGATTGCCAGATTTTATTCATTCCCCAGTGCCCCCCCCCCCATAAATTGCCAGATTTGATACACTACCCACTCATCCCCCCCCCCCCCCCCCCCAACACTCACTCTCAAAGCATCAACTATATCGTTGGGAAAATACATTGAAGAGAAGCTGTGGACTTGTGAACCAACATTCCATTTTTGGATACTTCATGGTCGGTCTAAAGAATAAACTGAAATATAAAGATGAAAGGGCCGACTTAAAAACACCCAGGTTTGCGTTAGTCTACTTCCCCAGTGTTAAGCTGATGCAAGGGTCTCTAAGTCCCAAGCCCATGTTTATTAAGACAGCTGAATGCTTAAAAGGCGTTTGAACCATCAATGCTGTGACTCCTGTCTTAGCCAGTCTAACTTGATTTTAACACAAGAACTAAATAGTTTTGCGAAATAAGCTTTTTTTTTAATTTTTAAAAACACATTTATAAAGCATCGCATCTTCAGCACGATTTGGGACAAACTGTTCCTGTGCTCGTGTGGCATTCAGCTGCCAGTTTGTATCTTCCTCTGTCTCCACATAAAAAAGAAAGTTTCTTGCAATTTACCATATTTACAGATGAGCAGATAGGTTTGTTTATACAAACGCCCCTATGGAGGTATCCAGGGTTGATGTGCATTACTCAGCGGTGGAGAAACAAAGAAACAAAAGACAGATGCTTATCTTTAGTAGGGCAATAAACTCTCTTAACAATAGGAAGAAATGTTTTGAAATACAGGGGCGTTTCAGAAACCGTTTTAATGATGACTTCTGCTTCTTCTGTTGTGCAGGTAACTCCCGATAACTAAATCACAGCTTCATGGTGCACACTGGGACTTGACCTCCTGGCCCAATTTAGCGGTATTCCTATTTATTAATACTTCCTCGCCACTAGGGAACATGAATGACTGTAAACAAAAACTCTATATATCAAATGTTCTCAAACTTGAGGTACGCTCGTTTCCCACGGAACTTTTTCACGCGTCCTGGAAAGTAATTGGTGGGCTATCACAAATATATAAATATATATATATTTTTTTTAAAAAGTCAATAACTCTTAGTAACAAGAGCAAACAATCTGAAAACTCCATGTGACTTGTGAGTTGTTAAACCTTGCCCCCCACCCCCTCCCACTGTTTTAAGTAGAGGACCGCTGGATGGATAAATCCACTTGGTCATGTGGACACTGCTAGAGTAAACATGTCACCGCTCAAAGGGAACATTCAACTTTCAGGTCAACATGGACCTCCAATTAAACCAGTTTCTCGAATTCTTAAAAAAAAAAAAAGTCTTAGATAGATTCAATATGACAGTGTGTTAAGGTGAGTGCGGCAGAACGCTGGAATGGGCTTATAGTACAACATAGTAAAAATTTCATAAATAAAAAGCAAATAATGTTTTTGTCATGCTATTTTATGCCTCTTGTGTCTGTGATTTGTATATATCAGAAGTCGTTTTCCACTACGATGCCTTAAGTTACCTATAAGTTTGAGAGCGTCATGATATTCAAATAAAAATTTGGAGTCTTGGTAGATTATAAAGAAGTTCATTTTTTCTTTAATTTTTAAAGCATATGCTGTGTTGTTGAAATTATAGTATATATTGTATTGCTTAATCTTTGATTGTATTTCTTTTACGCTATCTTTTTTTTTATACGACCACGTCTTATTCTTTTCGTATTTATTATTGCTACATATCCTATTTTTATGCCGTAACCTAATCTAGCGATGCATTACAGGAGAAATGTAGATCATGTGGCATTAATGGTCCGGGTCTTGTGTAGGCGTCTTTATCTCAACCTTACACAGTCTCTCACCAGAAAAAAAGCCTTGTGTAAGGGACGTTCAGTCAGTCTATTTGGCTTGCTGGGATCCGAAACCATGACTGTTGGCCTTGCTGGGATTCGAACCCATGACCATTATGCATGGTTGCTCTTTGCTAACGGATTTCACCCTGAAAATATATTTTTAAAAATAATTTTAAAAAAAAAAGCCTGTCATAATCAACCTTTCTTGAAGCAACTATTCCTCATGTAATGTCGCTTGAGAGAACAGATAGCGCAATGATTCTCCAACAGTTTTTACACCTTATAACAAACGAAATAACAGCAGCCAATCCAAGGGATATGGTAAATGGGATTCACCATTGCCCTAAATAGGCTATTCAAGGACTTGGAATTTTATAGAGAATATTAGATTATATGCATCGCTTGTTTTTTCTCTCTCTCTCTCTCTCTCTCTCTCTCTCTCTGTCTTAAAACACCCCCCCCCCCCCCTTAAAAAAAAAATTACATTGATGGCCTTAAAATTATTTTCTATATCCGTCGTTCTTGACCACGCATGAGTTATTTTATATTTCTTGAAGACGTCTTTCACTAAATGTCAAGTAGCTTCCCGTGGCGAGAAGGGCGCTTATATTCAGCTGTCTTAACCTTTGGGGATTTTGGGTCCCATACTCGTCCGTTGAATTCTCGAAAGCTGATATTTCCCCAAATACGTAAACATGGTTAAGCCTGTTTATGTCGGGTCATTGTTTGATTAATGGCAGGAATCCTCACACTAGACTAGTTTGTGGTCACCCGGCCGAGTGGCCCGATCCCATCAGATGTTAAGTTAGTGGGTGTTTCAAAGATTGGTACACAAGTCTATAACAATATACAAGAAAGTTAGCTATGTCGATCAAGCAGTTCAAATCGGTGAGAAGTATGTCAACATAAGAGGATCAAGAATTGATGTACAATTGAGTGCTCCAAGTAGAAACATGTTTGAAACGTTTATAACTTATGTGTTAGATGGTGATGCACAGCGGTGTCAACGGTCGAAACCATCATCTCTTTGGTGCATAGTACAGTGACATAGGGTGGCTATCAGGGTCCATCAACTACAGGTATGGCAGTTACTTTACCAGCTATGAATCCTTCTATTATAAGAGGGCTGGACTGCGATAAAGCTTTTCAGTAGCTTGCTAAGACACAAATAGTTTGTGTAAATAAAACCATGATCAAAGCTAAATATATATTATTAGACAAAACACAAATTCAAACGTTTAGGCTAATACCTTCATCGGTGCAACAACACAAATTAATATAATTGTAAATAATATGTGTCAAATATGCTTTGGTCCGAAATAATATACTCGTTGTCTAGGCCTTGTTGGTACAGGATAATACTTCACAATAATTGTCTCCCTCTCTCTGACATGAAGAGACAACACGGTTCAGAGTTACACTATAATACTTTATTACATAATCACGAATCCACTTGGACATCAGTGAATGTATACATGTAAAAGAACTCGATATTCACAGGCTTGCACTTAAACTCCAGCTATCAAATGTCCATCCATTTGAGAGCGAAGAAAATACCTCAGCTCTCGAAACAAGTTATATCTCTCAATCATGTTAGTTCACTATCCAAGTTCGTGAACATAACAGCCCCGCTCTCGAACATAATAATCTCTCTCCCTACATGAACAGTTAAGCCCCCCTTTTATACCTTAAACATCTCACAAGTCATTCACCCGTCCATGACATGACAATCGTTCACCTCGCTCACATACCTCATTTCTCCCAAATCAACCCACACACTCTCTCGCTGATTCAATGACCTTGACAATATGTATATAATATATGTATAATCCTGCTTGTACTTAAAAATGAAAGAAAATGAAATGATCAGATTGGGCACAAGTCCCTAACGAAAACAAAGATCAGTACTCTAATTAATCTGTGTCTTCTGTTACTAATTACAATTAACATACCGTGTCTTATTTTAGAAGAATACTTTTGTTCGTTTGTTATTAGTTATTTATTTTATTGGCCTTAACAACATTTAAATTCTGCAATTCAAGTAAAGATAAAGTTCCTTTTTTAACTGCAGGGATGGTGGCCTCGGAGCTTCAATGAGTGGAAGACTGTGTTCTTTTGTCTGATTAGGCTTTATGGAAATAACAAACAAAAACTTTTCATTAACATCTGTTAAAGTCCTTAGAAAATGACGTTTCTCTCTCTCTCTCTCTCTCTCTCTCTCCTTGTCTTAAAGAACTCGTTGAAAGGGTTGTCACCAAGTGTAAGTGACGTCACTAAGCTGAGCTGACTTGTAGACTCTCCAATCTGTTTTGACAAAACAAAAAGCTTAGCCGACAAGCTCGTGGGCCTGTTTGTTGAGTACTGTGGGGAGACGGACCAGAATGTTAAACCTTTGTCTTTAAACATGATTTGGCCAAGCGCTTTGCAAGGCATACTATAAGACAGGCCTGCTCAACATACGGCCCGCGGGCCGCATGCGGCCCACCAGCCCCCACTTTGCGGCCCGCGCAGTAACGAAAGATGCCTTACTATTATTATTACTTTTTTAACAGCTTTCCCCCTTTGCCCTATTATCTTTCGGGCCGCACATGTTTTTTCATAAAGTATTACGGCCGACCTTACATTTTGAGTTATAGAGGCCTGGAATAAGACATAGTTGGTCGCGTGTTTTTAACCGTATCCGGAAATTTGATCGAAAGAAATTTGGTCGACGGAAAATTGTTCGACGGAAATTTGATTGAACGGAAATTTTGTCGAATCGTTTTTTTAATTTATACGTTAAAATTTTGCGTCAAATTTTTTTCTGAACGCATTATTTTGTTTTACTATATAGTATAGTGCGTTCAAAAAGAAATTTGACGATACTTTTAACGTGTGAACTGAAAAAAAGATTCGACCAAATTTCCGTTCGATCAAATTACCGTCGATCAATTTTCCGTCGACGAAATTTCTTTCGATCAAATTTCCGGTAACCGTTTCTAACACTACTAATCACCGCATGGTACATTTAGGTCCATTGCATGACCCAAGGGCAGTATCGGCATATTACGTTGTGTTCTGAAATACAGCATGCGCCAAAAGAAACTGTCGAATCTTGAACGCGCACGTGCGTCTGTCAATGTCGTATAGCTCCAGCCGCCACGTGGTCCCTGGGGTGTCAAGGAAGTTGTGTTGTTGTTGGAAATGGGTTACTCGACGGAGAAAACAATTTCATAGTTGGCTATCATTTTTGCTCTTACGAAAATGATTGTGTGATTGTGATTTTGGGGGGGGGGGGGGATAATGTTTGAATAAATGTGGCAGAACATTTCCAAGAGAGATTTCCAAGACGGCCCCAGGTGTCACGCCTATGCTGTATATTGTCATCAATATGGAATTGTCTGATCGACCATTAAGTTTTTCGTTCATGAGAATCATGCCCGTGTTCTTAACAAGGTGCTGCGTTTTCCTTTAAGTCCACGAGTAAGATCCTTTAAACCAGCGGTTCTCAACCTGTGGGTCGCGACCACAATGGGATCGCGCTACCCTTTCTCAGGAGTCGTTTAAGACCATCTGAAAAGACATATACTCTACAGTTATAAAGAAGCAACGATAATAATTGTGTGGCTGGGGGGGGGGCGCCACAACATGAGGAACTGTATGAAAGGGTCGCTGCGTTAGGAAGGTTGAGAACCACTGCTTTAAACTAATACGTCCGTTCGCGATTGTTTAAGGACATATGTGCATGTGTATGCCTGATACGGGCTGCACAACGCTTGGCGGAGCCAGATGTGCCAGCCAGGATGACCTATTGTGGGAATGAATGGGTACGGTGTAAGAGAGTCCTGATGTTTATATGAATGAATGGAAAGTTACATTCACTTACAGAGGGATCCGAGTTTTCCTTCCATTGACAAACCGTGTTAATTGATAACATTACATATATATATGTGTGTGTGTGTGTGTTTGTTTGTTAAAAAAAAAGTTTTTTTAAAGATGAAACATCGGGCTGAAGGGCACATGCCCAAATGGCTACTGGATATGGATAATAAAAGATGAAACTATTACTTTAAGCAAGCATACCGGTATTGTGAAACATACCTGAAATCGACGTGGGAGTTTCTATGGTGAATCTGCTTAACATGTTTTGTGTGGCAATGCAAATTATTTAATGAGACGTCTAATGGTTTAGTTATTCCCTAATGTTATCATTAAAAAAAATGACGCCATTGCCTATATGTGCACGTCATTCAACTATTGTATACTCCGCTGTGGCACAGGCTAGTTGTTCCCCCCCCCCCCCCTTTTTTTTATACTCAGATGTCTTTTGTATTTTCATTATGTTTGACATAAATATACTGTTTTTTTTTTAATAAAGAAAAATTGAAATCAAATCAATTTCATATTTGTCCAAACTGATGTTTTAAAATCTTGAAAGTGTAGAGTACTAGTTGTGCTATCTAGCAAGAATATTCGTCTACTGCTATCCAGCAAGAATATTCGTCTACTGCTATCCAGCAAGAATATTCGTCTACTGCTATCTAGCAAGAATATTCGTCTACTGCTATCTAGCAAGAATATTCGTCTACTGCTATCCAGCAAGAATATTTGTCTACTGCTATCTAGCAAGAATATTCTTCTACTGCTATCTAGCAAGAATATTCGTCTACTGCTATCTAGCAAGAATATTCGTCTATTGCTATCTAGCAAGAATATTCTTCTAATATGGGAAAGTCCGCGGCCATCTCCGCGTGACGCCTTTGCAAGACCTCATAGAAGTCGTCTGATCTTGTAATGAACATGCCATTGCCCCAGTTTGTGTGGGGAGGGGCCGTAACTCTAGATTGTAAACAAAGAACTATGACGTGTTGGGTCAGGGGAAAGAACTTCCTGTAGAACACTGTGATCTTTACCTTTGGGAACTTATTTAGATCTTTGAAATTCCACACCCGCGATTAGTGCGTGAGTGTCTGGCTGTACACCCGTGCATCAATGGGAAGCTTGATAGAACTACTCGCAAACTTCAGCGAGAGAAGGAATGTTCTGGAGCAGACAATGACAAAAGGGCAAATTCCTACCTGCCTTGAAAAAAAAACTGCGAGTGCTTTGTCGGGGTGGAAAGATAGGAGAATATATTTGTGGGAGGGTAGAAAAGGGTGCGGGGGAGTTCAGTCGACATAATTTTTGTCGGATAAAAGTAGTAGTAGTAGTAGTATATAAAGACATTAAAACTCCGGGTTATTACGTCACATGGGAGATATTATATATTGTAGATAAAAGAATTGTGCTGCGAATTTTAATCTTACAGATGTTTTTTAAAGCATAAAATCCGGAGTCGGATAAACTATTAAAAATCTGATCCTAAATCATCAAACTCTTATGATGTAACATTGACTCAGGATACATGATATTAAGACAAAAGTGAAATTAAATTATTGATGTAGCGTAACAATTTTCAGAGTAACATACTGATTTATTAAAGTATTTAAAGACAAAGTAACATAGTAATTTATTGAAGACAAAGTAACACACTGATTTATTAACTACAATATAACATACGCATTTATTAAAAACAAAGTAACATACTGGTTTATTTAAGTAGACAAAGTAACATACTGGTTTATTTAAGTAGACAAAGTAACATACTGGTTTATTTAAAAGTAGACAAAGTAACATACTGGTTTATTTAAGTAGACAAAGTAACATACTGGTTTATTTAAGTAGACAAAGTAACATACTGGTTTATTTAAGTAGATAAAGTAACATACTGGTTTATTTAAGTAGACAAAGTAAAATACTGGTTTATTTAAGTAGACAAGTTAACATACTGGTTTATTTAAGAAGACAAAGTAAGATACTGGTTTATTTAAGAAGACAAAGTAACATACTGGTTTATTTAAGAAGACAAAGTAACATACTGGTTTATTTAAGAAGACAAAGTAACATACTGGTTTATTTAAGAAGACAAAGTAACATACTGGTTTATTTAAGAAGACAAAGTAACATACTGGTTTATTTAAGAAGACAAAGTAACATACTGGTTTATTTAAGAAGACAAAGTAACATACTGGTTTATTTAAGAAGACAAAATAACATACTGGTTTATTTAAGTAGACAAAGTAACATACTGGTTTATTTAAGTAGACAAAGTAACATACTGGTTTATTTAAGTAGACAAAGTAACATACTGGTTTATTTAAGTAGACAAAGAACATACTGGTTTATTTAAGTAGACAAAGTAACATACTGGTTTATTTAAGTAGACAAAGAACATACTGGTTTATTTAAGTAGACAAAGTAACATACTGGTTTATTTAAGTAGACAAAGAACATACTGGTTTATTTAAGTAGACAAAGTAACATACTGGTTTATTTAAGTATACAAAGTAACATACTGGTTTATTTAAGACATGTGATTAACAAACATACGTTGAAAAAATAACATGGACATTGAACAATCGCTTGAATGTTGTTGACAAGAAAGATATCCCATCCATCCTGGTCACATTAAGAACACAATCAGTGACAGCGTCTGGTACTAACTAGCCAACTAGTGGCTGCTACAAAGTTATAATGAGGCCAATAACTCGCAACTTGGTTTATTCTGGCTCAGTTTTCCAACCAGACAAATAAATTGAAATGTATGGTTCCAAATGTCATCATGAGCACCCTGACACAATTTTGTTAGTTCTGAGAAACACGTAATCAGTTCTAATTTGTCTGCCCCCCCCCCCCCGAAATCTAATTTAGAACGGCTCAACTTTGTTTAAGGTAATATGTGTGAGAAATTGAACATTAATTTATACAATCGTTCAATAAATCCCTGTCAGAAATGTATCTTTTATATATATATATTCTTAACCGAGTAGAATGTGTAAGTGTAAGCAGACTAAATACATAAAAACTCGATCGATATAACATAGATTAAGTGGATTAAGTACCTAAAATCTCGATGGATGTGTTAAATACATTACATTTAGATGGGTGTGGCATAGATTAAGTGGATGGATGTGCTTAATGCTTACAATCTGTATGAATGTAGCAGACATTAAGTTGATTAAATCCATAAAATCTCTATGGATGCTCAAAAGATTACATAAGCCGACCGTGAACCCATGCACCAAGTATCTTGGGTGAAGCGAGTCCCTCTGTGGGTTGGTTCAGCAGATTGCATGATAAACCGTCACCCTTCAGATAAAGGTTATCCGAGTTCACTCATAAGCCGTATCTCCAGCCACCAAGATCCCCACCCGTCCATCACTGTGTTCAACTGCTTTGTTGTTTCAAGTTGTGCTAGCTTTTCAGCGAGCCCCATTGAGGAGAAGACAGACTGGAGACAAATAAACTACCTTCATAACACATTCATAAATATTTGGGGTTAAAGCTAATATAGCTCACGGTTCGGTTAAAAGGGCCCGGGGGTGGGGCACTGGGGTTACCCGGGTCAGTTCGATGATTGCGTCAGATGCTTCAAATAGTTAATAACAAATATAATGAAAGAAAATGCACTGACAGAATCGGCTGTGGGGAAACACCGGAAAAAAAAGGGGGGGGGGCGTCGTGATTCCAGGCGCGGATTATTTTAATGAAGCTCTTGTAAAGATTTTTTTTTTGTCTTAAACTTAAACGCGTGTCGAGAATAAATAATCTTACAGCATTGTTTAACCCCCCCCCCCTCTCCTCGCCCCGGGTATTTCCCCTGGATGCACTTCTATACCTATACATTGCATGGGGAGAAATAGCTTTAACATAAATACGCCTTCTTTTATTTAGTTCTTAAGCAACGGACGTTTGTTTTCTGCTATACGCGTGCACATCATCGATAAGGAAATACCGCGTGACGCCCGCTGGGCTGGCCCCTTCACTTCCCCACGTCCCTGAAACGTTTGCCTTCACCGTTTATTTGCGTGTCACTGTCAACTGTGTATGTGTCAGGGTGAGCCATTTGTTACTTCTGGTATTCAAATGTTTTTTGTTAAGATTGCTGTGAGATCAGATAACTAGCTTGCCGAATCCTTGTATTCGATTCCAATGCCAATGTTAACAACTTCGACTCCAACGAAGAACATCGTCCGGGCTTTCTCAACTCTACTGTTGCGAAAAATGAGATCGACTTCGCCGCTCTAGTTGTTGAGATTGCGATACAAGGATTACGAATGCTGGCCTTTAACCTTTATCCCGGCCTTGACGTCTCGTAACCATGTTCTGAAGGAGCGGCTTGGCCCTCGTGCAAACTGTGACGCTTTGTTGGATGATAACGTCTGTAGCCAACGGCTGCTCACCCTCATGGTCATCGTGCCATGATAACTTCTGCGTCGGCCTGAACATTTGATCTTCATCTCACAAGGAGCAACAGAAACTTAATGAAGATAGATTCAAATATGTATTGTTTTTCAAGGTGTTGGCCCATTTAGTAAATATGCGTTTTTAAAGAGAGGAATGGAGAAGGATAGTTTTTATGTCATCTGTGGCGCCCCAACGGTCCAAGGACTAAGGGACATGATGATGATGATGAAAGAGAGAGGATAGACCTGGTAGTGTATTGGTTGAAAGATCGCAAGAGATAAAATCTCATTAGCGAATTGAAGAACGCTCCAAAAGATCGTTTAGTGATTTTTTTCAATGTTATTTCCTAATCATCGGTTACAATATGAAGGTGATACTTAATAGGTTATTGAATATGACATTAGTCGATGAAGACGTTTCCAAAATTAAAAGAACCATGTTCATTCAAGCGTACAATCTAGCCTTTAGCGACATCTTCTAGATTTTACCAGATTTTGGTTTGTTGCGGGTTTCCCCATGAAATTCAACGTTGTTGTAACCTGCAAGATACTGTACACTGTATGGAGTCATTGTTCTCTAAGTGTGGATTATGTTATATCCTTGTCCTGCTAACTTCTTTAGATTACCCCTTTTCTTATTGTATTATAACTTTCATATTGAGATCCTATTAGAAGTGTATCTTAAATCCCACCATGAGCTGATTCACCACACAAGCTCAAGGGTTCTAAGGGGTAAGCTCCTAGTCCCCCCTCCCCCCTCACAATGCAATACTAGACCAGGTTCCTGGCTCAGACAAAGAGCTTCAAAGTGACGCTACCAGCACACCTAAGTTTATCAGTCGTTACCTGGGGATTTGTATCTCTATCAGATACCGTTTTATGTTTTATTCCAGCACTTTTTGCTCCGGGTGTGGATGAGCTGGGTGGGGATGGGGGGACTAGCACGTGTGAACTGCATTACGCGTGGCGCTATTCTTAGACAGTCCTCGTAACATAGTGAGTCATGAGCTGGCTAGTAGTCAGGCACTGAATTTGCGTGTCTGTCTGCTTGGATAGGCAGACGGCCTACCAGTTGTTCTGAATTCTCTCACACAGTGGGGTTCCCACCCCATCTTTACCCCCACACCTCCCCACCCCAACGTTAATCATTCCTACATAACGTTCTGTCAACATCTGACCTAGTTCATCTTCATATTCCCATCTGAAAGGTTAAGTCTCATTTCTTACTATGCTCCAGAACCTATCATGTATTGCACAAGATATATTGTCTGATTCGATCAACTTTAATCTGGAACAATTGACAGCTCTACATGATATACAGGTAAACGAACAAAAGATGGTATTAGTGTATCAAATATAATGATGGTTTAGCGGCTAACCTAATGAATACATTATATCATTTCAATTATCTGAAATTTTACCGGAATAACAAATGGACTCGGCTTCTTAAAAAAATGTGATATATTCATTTTATTTTTACGTACACCCCCTGTACCCGAAATTCTGCAGATTTCAATAAACTTACGTTGATGGTAATAGTAACATCAGACAAGTTGTAACTTCCTGGCACAGACTAATGTACATTAGGAAAACTATATCGATCTACAGAATAATTGATGATTTAACATGTATTCGCGAGATGGATTTCTTGGTACCAAAAAAAAGATGGAATATTTAAAAAAAATAAATTAAAACAATAACCGATTTGTGATGTAAATATTTGAAGAAGACATCACTGATTTAGACAGGGCTAACTATGAATATAATCATTACAGGCTCTAAGAATCACTTATTTAGAAAAGGCTTAATACTGAGAATCACTGATTTAGACAAGGCTTACTATGAATATAACAAGTACATGACCAACTTTAATGCTCACATTTTCCCGGACATCGCAGCGTTATGTAAAACGACTCTTAAAATCCGGACATCGACAAGACGCTGATAAATAATAGTTTAAAATTAACTTAAAGCTTTACCTCTTGCGTCGATTTAAAAACATTAACTTAGTAACAGAAGGGCTGCCTGTGGAGTGGAGCTTGGAGCAGGATATTTTTCTCATGAGCCATAGCTCAATCTTTTTGGGGAATCTTTGAGCTCCAGCAAATGTTCAATATAAAATTTAAAAAGCAACCAAATGTGTCTGCCTTTTTTCTATTAAAAAATATGTTTTAAGAAATTGAGTAGCGAAAATCGCAGCTATCTTAATTATATTATAACTTGTTGCCTGCTATTAGGAGCTACAGAATTCAGATCAGCCTTTAATGTTAATATGTCTCATGAGTTTTATTCGTGTTTTATAGACTAAATCAGTGGTTAGCAAATGGCGGCTCTTTAGCGAGCTGAGTTTGGCTCGGCCAGTCGGCCATAAATCGGGTTTGACTCCAAAAAACATGGTTCTTAACAGGTTCTTGAAAAGAAATTTGGCTATCCAAAAATAAAATTAATGGTCCTGCTGATTTGTTGGCTCTTTTGACTAATGCGTTCGCCGACCACTGGACTAGAATAATTGACAGCTCGTCATTACGGTGCTTGTAAAAAATCACATGAAGTTATAGCTTGTAAAATACATTACCTGGATTCTTTTATTTCCCCTGAAATCTTGAAATCCCAATTCGTACTTTCGTTGAGCATTAATGAGTTAGGTAGAGGGTAATGCAGAAAACTGGATCCTTCGTATATGTCTTGTCTCGTTATATACCGTAGCCTTATAACTGTGTTTACGTCATGGACAAGTAAGATATTCCCATGCTGTAGACTGAAATTTGTATAAATAACATAAGTTGCTGAAGCGCCCCCAAACAATCTGCGCCCCACACAGCCTGCGCCCCCATACAGTCTGCGCCCAAGTCCCCTGTTTATTTTTTAAGTTTAAGTGGCTTCCATGTCACAGCTAAGGGTGATTGGCCTATTGATTTCTGCATCTGTTGTAAAGTACATTACGTATTCATTGCATAGGTATTTCAAAAGGAAACATGGCCATCACAGAGAGATAGGGGTTAACTTATCATTTTAGTTCTAGTAGCACACGTAGCACAGTTTCAGCATGTTACATTATATAAGTAACAAATCTTAGTTTTTAAAAATGTATATTAAGGGCCAGGGTTTGTGAAAATGAAACCGTTGATATGGGGGAAAAAATGGTGGGGGGGGGGGGGGGCTCTCAGCTCTTCAAGAGCCTTCCGTAGCTATAACGCTGATCTTTATTATGCTAGTTACATTTTGTATACTTTCATTACTGCCTTACTGTGTGAAAGATAAAAAGCACACACTCGATTGCAACAAGCTATTTGCATGGCTCATTCTCATCTATATATTCTTGATCAAATTTTCTGTGAGCCATTCTTATATCATGCCAACTCTCCCCTTATTTATCTCTAGTGGTCTCCCTTTCCAATCGATTACACGCAGCACTGGAGGTTTACTCAGGTTTGATGACGTCATTTCTTTGGATGTTATTGATGTTGTACAGTAGAAAGTCATGCATCTTGTTCTTACAAAACTTACAGACTTGGGAATTTTTGAACACTACAAACATCTAGATTATTTTATACTACATACTTTAATGCTTCGTGTTAATTTGTAAGATGCTGACATCTAAATTGTTGAATAATGCAGTCAGAGTAAATTTTGTTAAAATTGTATTACAAACACAACAAGTATGTTGTAATACAGACACAACCATTAGGATGTAATACAGACACAACCATTATGATGTAAGAGTGACACAGCCAGCATGATGTAAGAGAGACACAACCATTGTTGCAACACAGGCACATCCGTTATATTGTAATACACTTTTTATACAGACAACCATTATGAATTCTGATCTATTACTTGTATATTGTAATTTTGAATTTTTAAAATTTTTCAATGTGTTGCTTGCCTTCTCCTGTTCTTCAGGCTTCTGATACCGCACGATTTGACTCTTCTTATTTAGTTTTTGAAACAAGACTGATTTTTCTATAAGTAGTCTAGCATTGTGTTAACCCATTATGTGTTTCAGTAGTGTTAATCCGATTACTGCCATGTTAATTCATAGTCCGATTACTGCCATGTTAATTCATCCAGTTACTGTCGTATCGTCTGTTATTCCTAGCATTTTTATTTCAATCGATCTACACTTTCCAATAATTTACTGACACCTTTTCGTTGTTGAATAAGTCTTTGTGCTAACCCAATAACTCTTTGAGCTAACCCCATAACTCTTTGTGCTAACTCAATAACTCTTTGTACTAACCCAATAACTCTTTGATTGATTGACTATCTCCATGGATTGAGTGACATGTCAATGACCGTAGCCGGAAATTTGATCGAAAGAAATTTGGTCGACGGAAAATTGATCGACGGAAATTTGATCGAACGGAAATTTGGTCGAATCGTTTTTTTAACTTATACGTTAA
Source organism: Omphiscola glabra (assembly GCA_964017045.1). NCBI lineage: Eukaryota > Metazoa > Mollusca > Gastropoda > Lymnaeidae > Omphiscola > Omphiscola glabra. The sequence continues at coordinate 7,692,358 of OZ024796.1, forward strand.
AATTTTGCGTCAAATTTCTTTTTGAACGCATTATTTTGTTTTACTATATAGTACAGTTCGTTCAAAAAGAAATTTGACGAAAATTCTAACGTCTGGACTGAAAAAAGGATTCGACCAAATTTCCGTTCGATCAAATTACCGTCGATCAATTTTCTGTCGACGAAATTTCGTTCGATTAAATTTCCGGTAACCGTCAATGACAATATCTAAGCATTAAGAATTGTGTGAGTGCTGTTCTTTTTTTTTGTCCCATTCTTTTTTTTTTTAAATTACTGCATTTGATTACGTCATAAAATGAAGCTGTGTAGCCCATGTGTTTACATATTAATTTGGCCAAAATGAATAAAGTCATTAAAACATAATTGGCTTCTGGCATGGTACTTGTCACCTCTCTGACATTTGGCTAGTGCTGGCGTGGTACTAGTCACCTCTCTGACATTTGGCTAGTGCTGGCATGGTACTAGTCACCTCTCTGACATTTGGCTAGTGCTGGCACATGCCGCACATTTTGTGCTTTATATTTAGTGAGTTGAACTTCCATTGTTTGATGTCAGCTTATCTTGTGGTGACTATCTTCTACTAAAATCGGTTACCTGATAGTGCAAACTGTCAGTGTAAGTTCTTGTTATGTAGTCATTCCTGTACCATTAAATAATAATATAAATTGGCTTCAAATTGCATACAATTAAACAACAATGGTCGACAGCTTTCAGTGTAATGTTTACGTGAATGTCTTCTGCACATATTTCCATGAACGACATGAAGACCAATTTTTTAAAATTTGACATTTTTCCTTCAATTTTAATTTTGCTTAGTAAGTAAGTTGATGTGTTTTTGTTTCATTGGACGTTTTATTCGAAATTTTATGCATGGTGATGTTTAGCAAAATTTAGTTTTGAGCATTGAAAATATTAGGCCTGTATTGTCATTTTTGGGGAATTTGACATCAATAGCATAGATGATGCGTCACTATGGAATGTAAGCATGATTGCTAATCCAATAACAATCTATACATGGCAACAGCTGCTGCTGTCCCGAGATAGATAGTTAAATGAAATCTCACAAGTGCATCATGTAGTTGTACACACACACAAAACACACTATATGGCTTAAGTAGTCAAATTGGATTCTGCTAAATTATAACTTTAAACCTTGTAGTCCCGATATGGTAAAAATTTTAGTCAGACTTGCTTCATCAAGAATTTTTATTAATTTAATATTAGATTTGCTTATATATGAATTACAAATTATTTAATGAATTTTATGGAAGGCTGGCACGTTAAGCATGAACAAGAATTTGAAAAGTGTCATATTCTCTTATTTGGCAATGTCTTCCATTAAAATGGTTAAATTATGATGCATATGATTTTTTTAAAGAAAACGAATTTTAAGAAATGTGACTTAAATATCATGAATTAATAACCATGTCAAAATTATATGATGCCAAATTATTGATTAACTGTTTAGTTTTAAATGTGTATTAAAAAATTAGTGATGAAGGGCCTTGCATAATGCTTTTTTTTTTCTATTTAATTTTGTACAGAACAAGAATTTCCATTTAACTATCATTCACAATAAACTGATGATAGATTTAAGTGTCAGTGTCAGTCACAATAAACTGACGATAGATTTAAGTGTCAGTGTCAGTCACAATAAACTGATGATATATTTAACTGTCAGTGTCAGTCACAATAAACTGACGATAGATTTAACTATCAGTGTCAGTCACAATAAACTGACGATAGATTTAACTATCAGTGTCAGTCACAATAAACTGACGATAGATTTAACTATCAGTGTCAGTCACAATAAACTGACGATAGATTTAACTATCAGTGTCAGTCACAATAAACTGATGATAGATTTAACAGTCAATCACAATAAACTGATAGATTTAACAGTCAATCACAATAAACTGATGATAGATTTAACAGTCAATCACAATAAACTGATGATAGATTTAACAGTCAATCACAATAAACTGATAGATTTAACAGTCAATCACAATAAACTGATGATAGATTTAAGTCAATAACAATAAACTGATGATAGATTTTCATTTCTAGCTTATTTTCTATTTCCTAGGCTGGAAGACGTATTATTGACCTCTATGATGACCTCAGGGATGGCCACAACCTCATATCGCTGCTGGAAGTACTTGCTCACGACATACTGGTCAGTTCATTAAACCTACTTCTTGGATGCCTTATATCCTGTTGAATCTCTTTACATCCAGAAACAAATGGTTGAGCAAACTTATAATATTGAAAATCAAATATTTAATTATTTTTGTTCAAATGGTAATCCTCAAGATTGAGTGCTTTAATTATCTAAGAATCACTTTAATAATGCACTCAAGGGTTCACTGTTAAAAGGCTTACTGCTAGGTACATTATCAGTTGTGGACTTGATGGCTTTCGTTGTGTTGAAGTTATAGACCACCATGTTTAGTTAAGATGGCTTTCGTTGTGTTGACGTTATACACCACAACTTTTAGTTAAGATGGCTTTCGTCGTCTTGACGTTATAGACCACAACGTTTAGTTAAGATGGCTTTCGTCGTCTTGACGTTATAGACCACAACGTTTAGTTAAGATGGCTTTCGTCGTCTTGACGTTATAGACCACAACTTTTAGTTTAGCCTTATCATGGGTCAGGAAAACTTTTACAAATTTAAAAAAAAAATGCCGTGCTCTAAAGCTAATTTTGAAATTCTTCCCATAAATAGATCTGCTGACATGCTCACTGTTAAACATTTTGCTTTCCACAGCCACGTGAGCGGGGTCACATGAGATTCCACAAGATACAGAATGTACAGATAGTGCTGGACTTTTTAAGGATGAAAGGGGTAGGTGTCTCTTAGCATAGGAGACAGGGACCTTGTCTAGGTGTCTCTTAGCATAGGAGACAGGGACCTTGTCTAGGTGGCTCTTAGCATAGGAGACAGGGACCTTGTCTTGGTGTCTCTTAGCATAGGAGACAGGGACCTTGTCTAGGTGTCTCTTAGCATAGGAGACAGGGACCTTGTCTAGGTGGCTCTTAGCATAGGAGACAGGGACCTTGTCTTGGTGTCTCTTAGCATAGGAGACAGGGACCTTGTCTAGGTGTCTCTTAGCATAGGAGACAGGGACCTTGTCTAGGTGGCTCTTAGCATAGGAGACAGGGACCTTGTCTTGGTGTCTCTTAGCATAGGAGACAGGGACCTTGTCTAGGTGTCTCTTAGCATAGGAGACAGGGACCTTGTCTAGGTGGCTCTTAGCATAGGAGACAGGGACCTTGTCTAGGTGGCTCTTAGCATAGGAGACAGGGACCTTGTCTAGGTGGCTCTTAGCATAGGAGACAGGGACCTTGTCTTGGTGTCTCATAGCATAGGAGACAGGGACCTTGTCTAGGTGGCTCTTAGCATAGGAGACAGGGACCTTGTCTAGGTGGCTCTTAGCATAGGAGACAGGGACCTTGTCTAGGTGGCTCTTAGCATAGGAGACAGGGACCTTGTCTTAACTATCTTCTTGATCAAACTTTTTCATTCTGTAACCAGTGTTCTGCAAAGTTGTATTCCTTTAGCTCTAAACCTTTTCTATAGAAACAGAGAGGTGATTGTGTTGGGAATATAGAAACAGAGAGGTGATTGTGTTGAGAATATAGAAACAGAGAGGTGATTGTGTTGAGAATATAGAAACAGAGAGGTGATTGTGTTGAGAATATAGAAACAGAGAGGTGATTGTGTTGAGAATATATAAACAGAGAGGTGATTGTGTTGAGAATATAGAAACAGAGAGGTGATTGTGTTGAGAATATAGAAACAGAGAGGTGATTGTGTTGAGAATATAGAAACAGAGAGGTGATTGTGTTGAGAATATAGAAACAGAGAGGTGATTGTGTTGAGAATATAGAAACAGAGAGGGGATTGTGTTGAGAATATAGAAACAGAGAGGTGATTGTGTTGAGAATATAGAAACAGAGAGGTGATTGTGTTGAGAATATAGAAACAGAGAGGTGATTGTGTTGAGAATATAGAAACAGAGAGGTGATTGTGTTGAGAATATAGAAACAGAGAGGTGATTGTGTTGAGAATATAGAAACAGAGAGGTGATTGTGATGAGAATATAGAAACAGAGAGGTGATTGTGTTGAGAATATAGAAACAGAGAGGTGATTGTGTTGAGAATATAGAAACAGAGAGGTGATTGTGTTGAGAATATAGAAACAGAGAGGTGATTGTGTTGAGAATATAGAAACAGAGAGGGGATTGTGTTGAGAATATAGAAACAGAGAGGTGATTGTGTTGAGAATATAGAAACAGAGAGGTGATTGTGTTGAGAATATAGAAACAGAGAGGTGATTGTGTTGAGAATATAGAAACAGAGAGGTGATTGTGTTGAGAATATAGAAACAGAGAGGTGATTGTGTTGAGAATATAGAAACAGAGAGGTGATTGTGTTGAGAATATAGAAACAGAAAGGTGATTGTGTTGAGAATATAGAAACAGAGAGGTGATTGTGTTGAGAATATAGAAATAGAGAAGTGATTGTGTTGAGAATGTAGAAACCGAATAGTGATTGTGTTGAGAATATAGAAACAGAGAAGTGATTCTGTTTAGAATATAGAAACAAAGAAATGATTGTGTTGAGAATTGTGCCTTAAGCTTTATCTATTGTTTTCCCTGTTTTCTGATACCTGGTAAGTCCTAGCCACCCATCATGCTAGGCAACAGGAAGAATTTCTTTAGACACAGGCTTTGACATTTTGATGTAGTGTCCAGGTGTATTCAGTTGGCTGTCAGGAATTGGTCAGCAGAAGAAAATAAATGCATTGAAGATCAGGATTTTTTTCTACACTGATAATAGTAGGATTAGCAATTGAAGAATTAGCTACTATCAAAATAAAGGCTATTGTAAGCTGTTGTCAAATTAATAATTTCAAGTGAATTGAACAACCATTTTTTGGTGTTATCTTGAATCCCTTGAACTGTACTGTAGAAACAACAAAACTCTGGTCAGCTGTGGCAAGTTATAAACTTGTATAGCCGATGTCAACCACATCAATTAGGTATTTGGAATTTTTTTATGACAGTTGTTAGTTTCAATAGCTGATGATTGGGCCAGGACACATGAGTTTCAGCTGTAGATTCGAGTCTGGAATAAGTTAGTTTGTCTTAGTGGTTTAAATCTCATATGTCTCGAAAAAATTAATTTAAGGTTGTGTAAGCTACTTTGTGGTGGATACTTCTCTATTGACTTGATCACAGTCTATTGCCAAAGGCATCTGTAGTAAAAACAACAAGATGGACATTGTTTCAGCAATTGTCAAGCAATTGTCAAGTATTTTCTATGTTATGTGTACAGTTATCAGCATGTAGTGACTAAGGACACAAAAGTGTACATTTTTTTTTCTTCCAAAATGAAAACTTAAAGTATTTTCTATGTTATGTGTACAGTTATCAGCATGTAGTGACTAAGGACACAAAAGTGTACATTTTTTTTTCTTCCAAAATGAAAACTTAAAGTCTGAGATTAATTCATAGCAATACAAGTATAAGCTCTTATCAGTGATACAAGAAGATAGCACCTCCCCCCCCCTTTTTTTTTTCCCTACCAGCAAACAGTGGTGCATGAACAACTCTACAAACATGCTCAGGTTGCACTATTTGCTTTAACTTAGTTTGGTGCTTGTCTAGTAGGCACAGGAGTCTCAGTGCATATTGAATGCTCTTAAGGTTATTTATTGTGTTTCGTGTTTTACCTGGGAAAGATAGCAGCCACATTAAGTGCATATTAGAATAAAAAAATATGAATTCTATGACTTGTCATGAAAACATGTCAGTTTACTTTTGACATCTTCCAATCAACACAACTGGGAATGGTTACACAGATTGTGCAGAATGTTAGTCAGCATTACACAGGGGTTTGTAGACCATTAGGCAGCAGGAGGCATGGCTTTGTAGACCATTAGGCAGTTTAGGCAGGGGTTTGTAGACCATTAGGCAGTGGAGGCAAGGGTTTGTAGACCATTAGGCAGTTTAGGCAGGGGTTTGTAGACCATTAGGCAGCAGGAGGCACAGGTTTGTAGACCATTAGGCAGCAGGAGGCACGTGTTTGTAGACCATTAGGCAGTGGAGGCACGGGTTTGTAGACCATTAGGCAGCAGGAGGCATGGGTTTGTAGATCATTAGGCAGCAGGAGGCACGGGTTTGTAGACCATTAGGCAACCGGAGGCACGGGTTTGTAGACCATTAGGCAGCAGGAGGCACGGGTTTGTAGACTATTAGGCAGCAGGAGGCATGGGTTTGTAGACCATTAGGCAGTAGGAGGCACGGGTTTGTAGACCATTAGGCAGCAGGAGGCACGGGTTTGTATACCATTAGGCAGTGGAGGCACGGGTTTGTAGACCATTAGGCAGCAGGAGGCATGGGTTTGTAGATCATTAGGCAGCAGGAGGCACGGGTTTGTAGACCATTAGGCAACAGGAGGCACGGGTTTGTAGACCATTAGGCAGCAGGAGGCACGGGTTTGTAGACCATTAGGCAGCAGGAGGCACGGGTTTGTAGACCATTAGGCAGCAGGAGGCACGGGTTTGTAGACCATTAGGCAGCAGGAGGCATGGGTTTGTAGACCATTAGGCAGTGGAGGCAGGGGTTTGTAGACCATTAGGCAGCAGGAGGCACGGGTTTGTAGACCATTAGGCAGTGGAGGCAAGGGTTTGTAGACCATTAGGCAGTTTAGGCAGGGGTTTGTAGACCATTAGGCAGTGGAGGCAAGGGTTTGTAGACCATTAGGAAGCAGGAGGCACGGGTTTGTAGACCATTAGGCAGCAGGAGGCACGGGTTTTTAGACCATTAGGCAGTTTAGGCAGGGGTTTATAGACCATTAGGCAGTGGAGGCAAGGGTTTGTAGACCATTAGGCAGTAGGAGGCAGGGGTTTGTAAACCATTAGGCATAGATTTTGATAACCATTAGGCAGCATTAGGAAAGGGTTTTGTAGACAATTAGGCAGGAGTTTCTGATGACAATCAGGCAGTAGTAGGCCAATGTTTAATAGACCATTAAGCAGCAGTGAGCAATTTTGTAGAGCATTAGGCAGCAGTAGGCAGGGTTGTGTAAAGTGTATAAAAGCAATTTAAAAAACATTTTAAAAAAAAAAAAAAACATCTAAAGGCGAGGTTTTGTACAGCTGCAATGAGCAATGTTTTGTAGAGTATATAGCAGCGATAAAATATTGCAATTCCAATCTACCAATCACTGCCCAAACCTCAGTAACCTACCTCTTAATGACCCTCTACCAGTAACTTTTTAATTATAATCAAAGCAATCCCTTTAATGTTATAAAATTTACTGTGTCATGTAAATAAGTTAACCTCTTAGACGTGCAAATATTCACTTACCATTCTCTTGGGATAAAAAAAAATAAGTCTTCTGCTATTTCTATGCAAAATATTCCTTTATATTTTGTAATATACTATTCCCCACAAATTTAGTATAACAAATAACGAAATAGTTGTCTTGTTTTTGACAGTCCTGTTGAAGAATATTGACCAACTGTATATTGCTGGTTAGAGCATAAGAGTAAATAAGAAAATTGAGACACAAACATATTTTGAGAGGGAACGGGAAAGTACTCAGATGAACGGTAACAAAACCTTATTTTCAGTTGTCTCCCTCTTTCATTTAGTCCTTGTATTATGAGTTTTTGTTTTTTTTAAAAGTTTTTTGGGGGGGGGGGGGGGGGGGGGTATGTTTACAAAATCATCCAATATGTAAAGTTAAGTTTCAAACTGAAATTTGTTTATAACCTATTGAATAAAAAAGTTTTCTATGATAAACTTGAAAAATTAATTCTCATCCTTTAATTGTATGAACAGATCAGACTTGTAAATATTCGCTCCGATGAAATTGTGGATGGTAACCCCAAACTTACACTGGGTCTAATATGGACTATTATCCTACACTTCCAGGTAAGCTTTTAGAGTTTCTTTTTCTTACTCTATCTACTTTATGTGTCTTCTTTACATTACTATCTTTAATCTTTTAGTTTTAGTTAGCCTTTTATAATTTAGCCTTTCATTCTTTCAACTTCTTTATAATCAATTTATTTGTCCACGATCAAATCCTCTTTATTTTCCCAAAGTCTTTTTTTTTTTAATCGTGTATTTTTAATTTATTTTTTTTAAGCGCTGGTTTTAATTTGACTTTTTCTTGTAGTAAAACTTAAACAAGAAGCAATGTTTGACTGAGAAACTTCAATCTATATATCTCATCTCTTTCACCACTTCCTAAACCAAGTAATGTTGGACTGAGAAATTTCAATCTATATATCTCATCTCTTTCACCACTTCCTAAACCAAGCAATGTTGGACTGAGAAATTTCAATCTATATATCTCATCTCTTTTACCACTTCCTAAACCAAGCAATGTTGGACTGAGAAATTTCAATCTATATATCTCATCTCTTTCACCACTTCCTAAACCAAGCAATGTTGTACTGAGAAATTTCAATCTATATATCTCATCTCTTTTACCACTTCCTAAACCAAGCAATGTTGGACTGAGAAATTTCAATCTACATATCTCATCTCTTTGACCACTTCCTAAACCAAGCAATGTTGGACTGAGAAATTTCAATCTACATATCTCATCTCTTTTACCACTTCCTAAACCAAGTAATATTGGACTGAGAAATTTCAATCTACATATCTCATCTCTTTGACCACTTCCTAAACCAAGCAATGTTGGACTGAGAAATTTCAAGCTACATATCTCATCTCTTTGACCACTTCCTAAACCAAGTAATATTGGACTGAGAAATTTCAAGCTACATATCTCATCTCTTTGACCACTTCCTAAACCAAGTAATGAGCAGCAATAGGCAGGGATTGAGTGCTAATAATATTGTTACAAATGTTTCCATAATTTGAGCTTTACACATTACAAATCCTTAATTCATAGTAAACTAATCCTGTAATTTCAGTGTTCCTCATTTAAATAAATATAGGTATTTTTTTCTATGATATTAATTGTTTCAACTTGTGAGTGATATTCCAATTTTCATGTCGATATTGAAGTTTGTAAAAAAAAAAATTAAAGAAAATATTAATAATTAAAACCTCATAATTTAACTCTCCCTTAGTCAGTGGAAATGATAGTTACCACTGACACTTGATATTTACGCGTGTCCACTTGAACCAACCCAACTGATGATTGTAGTTAAAACCAAGAGTTAATTCACATCTACTCCTCTCTCCTTTATATCAGTTTTATGAAGATGTCTTGTCAATTCCTATTTCAGTATAGTCGTATTAGGATCAAGGTACTTAACTCTTCATTTACCCATTCCCAGTAGCAGTGCTTCCCAAATTACCACCAAGAGCCCTTTGTCATCTATTTGTATTTTTTTGTTAATCCTCTCAAATGATCTGCAGTGATAACTGCCCAGTGTTCAGTTTGCTCAGTAATATTACGTTGATAATGTTCATTTGTATTCTTGTATTCTTGATCTCCACGGCATACTTGTCAATTTTAGCAATCCGCGTACCTAGCCATGCAATATGTCGCATAAGAGATGGAATCGGTGGGCCGTCGAGCGTGAGCTCTTAATGCCCCCCCCCCCCGGCGCTCCCCCACACAAACCAGAGCACTGAAGGACTTAACCCGACTCCAGCCCGTGCGGGAGGGCGCCGGGAACCTCCCCCTTGACCTAGGGGAGGCCCGGTCGACCGAGGACGCTGCGTTTAAAGCGTCCGCAGTTAACTCTCTGTGGGTCAGGACGGCTTTGCTTCCACTCCGGTGGTTTGGTGTTGCGTTACCAACCCCCACCGCCCAAGGAGTCTTTCGGTCGGGACGTTGGTAGTGGCGGGACGAAACGGTTGCCTAGGGGCGGCTTTCTCACGGCCGCGTAGTTAAAATCATCGGCATGGGTTTTGAGGGCCACCCAAGCCTCATACCCATTAACAGCAACTAGTAATCATGTTAGTGGCAGCTCCCGTTTCGTTGGGAGTCATGCGTTTGGCCGGGGTTTTTTAGCTTCGGGTGGACAAGTCCCCCCTACTAGTCCGCCACGCCGCGAAGAGGCAAAACCCCATGTGGACGCCCCCGAATTTCTTCGAGGACGCGGTCGCTTTCGCAACCCAGAGCCATGCAATATAAAACATTCCCTTCTTTTATGAAATTGTAATTTATATTCGAGAGACATGACCGCGGTAGCAGGTATTTGAGAAGCACTGACTTACAAATCATTTCTTCGGGAAATCTTGGTCCAGCGAACATTTCCTAAACACATACCATACTTTGCCCAACGCTCACTGTTTTTCCTGCCTGGGTTAATGCATCACATATCTACTCATCCCCAAAAGCCTCTTACACCGCTCTCAAAAAAAAAAAAAATAATAATAATAATTCTTTTTTAAAAGTTCAAACCCCTCTTTAAAATTGCCCACCTGTGATAATACCAGCATCCCCTTTGTTAAACTTTGAAAAGCTTGCCTCAACCTTTCCCCGAACATAAAGACTAAACACAGCACAGACTCTGTAAATCAAAACCTTTCAAAGCTGCAGTGTTACCCACCATTTCTTCTCACGGGCCTTCACTTCTCGTGCGGTTTCTATCTATTTCATTCCCTGTAAGCTTGCACCATTTCCCTTTCGGTAAGCTCTTTCGATACGGGTACACAGCATTTATTTTTTCATAAAGTTTTTTTTTTTAAATTTTTATTTTTACATTTCTGTAGCCATGTGTGTGTTATCTAAAATATAAATCTCTTCTCTAAACAGGTTTAGTTTCATCTTTCCCCTCGCCATGTTCATCTTTCCTTTCAGCACTCTGCCCCGTATTTCATGCACGTATTACTCACTCTTAAATGTTCATGGTGATATCGGACACGCCGTGATAAGTTAGGTCAAGTGTTTTGGGGAATACGTTGCGTGTGTGTGGGGGGGGGGGGAGGAGGACTGGCTATTAAAAGCATGAGACCTGATAACTAGTGCAGGTAAAAGTGTGCCAGGCCGAGGGTCTCCTGCACGCACCCTTGAGTCTCCTGTACGCACCCTTGAGTCATGAGTGCATTATGCTCTAATGAAAGACATCCCTCTCTCCCCCCGTGCGGCACCTTGTATACCATATCCACTTGCATTGATAACAAGCCAGTTACCTGGACGGGGCTCATGAGAGACGGCTGGCTGGCGATAAGGTTTCACTCTGGTACCATATTTCTTCTTCACAAGGGGTTGTTGTAGACTTTAAAATGTAATGCAGATTCACATAAAACAATGAAATCAGAACTAGATTTATGACGTCATTTTTTCAGTGACGTTGTTAATCAATGAGATCTCAGCGAGACGACTTAACGGAAATGGAATGGTTGTACACATTTTAAGACAGTTTGAACATCGTACTCCCTGGACATAAAAAAGATACACTGGATGACATTGAAGTCAGCTACCACCACAACTTGGTAACCGCTGATCTAAGAGTGGATGAGTAAGACTGGAGTCAATATTATGCATTAGTGTACTATCATCACAACTTGGTTACCGCTGATCCATGAGTAAAACTGGAGTCAATATTATACATTAGTGTGCTATCATCACAATTTGGTAACCGCTGATCCATGAGTAAGACTGAGGTCAAGATTATGACGCTAGAAAACCTAAACGTTAAGTTAAGAATCCTTATCTGTGCACTGTGTCTGATAGATTTGAGTGTTTCTCTCCCTTCTATTTAATGCTCACATCAAATGACGTTTACATCTGGCCTGCTAGAAATACTTTGTAAAACACATTTTCCCCTGCACATATTTCCTGGTTTATTTTTAAATCTCCCACGTGTTAAATTTATGAAAAAGTCCGTAATTCATGCTTGTTTATGCAATACATTAAATGTCAAGTTGTCCTCTAAGCCCCCTGATATTATTGCGCTTGCCTCATTCAATGAGATGCATTGCTCTCTGATTGTGTGTGTTGTTAATATTTATCGGTTCTGAGGATGCAGTTGTATACATTGCTCCAATAATCGAAAAGAAACAAGAAGTATCCTAAACATTAATAATAGTATTCTGTTTTATTTTCAAAATGACGTGGACACACTAACTACGATGGCTTCAGAGCCAGAAATAGATTTGTTAGCCGACCAATGGTTCTCTTTCTATGCTCCCTATGGTCGATTTCCGAAGTTAATGACGCCTTCTCGCCCCCATCCAGTCTGTTTGGTTTGTGTCATCAACAGACATAATGTCATCGGTGACATCACGGCCTTGATGAGATCTCCAAATGAAAACACAAACGACTTTTACGGTGAAGAGTTTATCTTTATATAAGAGTCTGCTGGCGAGATACGTGCTGACGGCGGGGGAACGGTGGCGGGTGGGAAGTATCACTAAGGTACGGGAATAAGAAATTAGAAGTGGCATGGCGGCAGTTTCATTGAGAACTTGGCTTGGGGAAGTTGTGGCGGGAGCACCAAGTAAGACAGGGAATGTAGTCAACCAGGGCATCAATGTCCTAACCAATTAGTGGAATTTCAACAACTCCGATATCCATAGCTGGAACTCAAATTATTCGACTCCACGACGCCAACTCGACTATGGGCACTGCAAAACTTCAGTTAATCTCAATTTAGGACGGCGATGTGTTGACTCCGTAAATGTAAGTATTAGGAAATACGGCATTATTGTTTCCTAGAAATCAACTTTTTGTCCTTTTGATGGTTAAACATATCAGTTACTTGTGCATCTATTGTAAGAGTGATTTAGATGCCAATGATAAGATTGACATTATACGTGCCTTGCTTGTACTATTGAAGCTGACCGATGACGACACCAGTCAGACCTGACCTTACAGTAAACGCCATGCCAGCATCGCCGTTATCAGTCCTTACACTTCTTGCAATCGTTCTGCCTCATCTCCTTATCGGCCGCCCCTAGCTCCCACTTTGATTTGCTGGTGCTGACTTGATTCTATCAGCTTGCGAGGTCATCATTATATATCACAGAGTCCAGGGAAATACGGCATCACAAGGCCGACTTCTTATCTTTAACTTTATTTCAATACTAGCTGCAGTAACAACGGACACTCTAACGCCTCGTAAGGTTAATGTGAACTCTAAGAGAAAAGTCATATTTTAGAATGAATGAGTCAGATTCAAGGTCAGTTGTGGAACTAGAGAGGGCGCATTTAGACACGTGCCCCGTTTTCGTTCTATTTCTACAACGATAAGATTAGAATTTCTTGCAGAGGTTTCCAGGGTGCCTTAAATAGACTGAAAGAGGGCCTCTTAGTAGTTGAACAAGTTGCTTGTGGATGTTTCTTAGCATTTCTAGTATTGAAGGAATACACAACCTTAATTTTGTTAAAACTATGACATTCCTGTGTAACAAGGGGCTTCACTCATTATGTCTTTAGAAATGTTGTCAAATTGGTAGTTGAGTTCTTTTCCACCTACCGCAAGTCAATAATTTTAAGCGTTACTTTTAATAACCGAGTTGAATTTTGTTTTTTTATTGTTGGATGCGTTCGTTGGTAGATAGTCGATATTTAGAGATAACCGCTGTTGTGACAAGGGTTAACGCTTATTTGATAAAGAAAATTCTAGTGCTATAGTATGTACTTTATTTGTGCTGCTGGCTTAAAACAACAGTACAACTACAATAGTCAATCAAGTTAATAATTTGTAAATTTATTTTTTTAAATTTTATTTTTAAAAATGTAAGGGAAAAGGAGTGGGGGTGGCCAGAGAGAGAGAGAGAGACAACCCCACTCCGTTTTTATGTTAAACCTTCGCACGCATATGATTAGATAGGACTTCTTCTTTTTTTGTAGAATAGAACGAAAAAAAACTACCGAATCCCCCCCTCCCCCCCCCCCACCTAAAAAAAATTAATTAAAAAATCAAGAAAAAACAAAAAAAAATCCCGAAGATTAGACAAGAGTGCAGACGACTGGAACAAGCGGAAGTGAGTTAAGATTAGATTAGACAATATTGTTGAATGACGTGCTGTGAGGGTTCACAAAGGTTAATGAGTCAACACGTCTAACCACACCCCTCTATCTTTTGTTATACGCCTTTCACTGTTAGAATGTTTGTATTTATATAAAGTGTAGGGGTTAAACTGAGAACTTCCTGTGAGCAATTTGAGACATGGCTTTAATATAAGACGAATAGACAGATGGCGCCTCAAATATGATAACATTGTTAGAACTGGCAAGGTCAAGGGCAGGCGTCAGGATGAAAGGGAAACAATGGCTGAATATTTAACATGAAATCAAATGTTAGCAGATGTTAAAGAAATGGATGGTAGATATCTATTAGTTGACGTTAGCTACATGGGCGTCGCGGAATACATGTAGCAATGGCATGTGTTTTATAGGATATCCTTGTCTGTCCACCCACGCCAAAAATACTCAACATAGTTATACATATACACATGAATTAATTACAATCCAACGAAAGGAGACCATGTTTGAGAGCGGGGGTTTGATTTAGTCTTAGCGAGGCATTAGGCTGTTCATTCTGATACGGGAGGCACTGCGTTTACTGTTAGATTTCAATAATTTCAGGTTCACTCCAAACCAAGCTGAGTTATGTGTTTTTCTTTTCTCTTTTAGTCTCTTTTATTCTCTGTTGTCTTCTCTTTTTTTGCAACTGAATGAAGGTTTACGTCTAAAACGTCCGCTGTTTTTTTTTCGTCTACTTTATGATTTATGCCCCCCCCCCTCCCCCATTGATGCCCCCTAAAAAATTAAACCAGAAGTTATCACCAAACTTGGGAATATTTACCGGTATGCCTTTAAAAACATTTTACATAAAATTACCATTTTGGCTTTACACTCGGTATCTTAATTTGATAAATATGCCTGTTGTGCATGCCTACGCAATCTGGAATATTCGTTAGCATTAAGCTGGCCTAAAGATTAAGGGAAATCATCTACTAATACTACTTGACCTTCTCCGCCACATGCTGTTGGGTTACATTTCCTTGGCTTAGGGTATATGCTTAAAACACGTAGGTAGGTCACTTAAAAACACATACAATGCATTAAAAACGTAAATACAAATAGTGTTTGCGTTGGGTCAACCAGAATGTTCATTTTACGACCAAAATTTGAAATGGTTTGCCGCGGCAAGATGTAACTATATGACAGTGCTCGGTATTCGTATATCAATTTCTTTCATGCGCAGCTGGACTGTGCAAGGACAATACATGGTGAACTAGAGTGGCACCAGTCATAAAAAAAGAATGTTATAAATATTTACACTCAAATATATGTACCTGACCGTCGGTGCCAATCTGCCGCAAGCCATCGCCATCTGCCGATTTCCTATAATACATTAACGTCCCGCACTTCAGACTCTGCTTTTTTCAGTTGTTTCTTTTGTGAATTCAACCATTGCTCAAAACAGCTTTTCGGTTGCTCTTTTTTTTAGCCACCATTTTGAACATTCATTAAATATGCGACTTCCCACTGAGGTCTTTTACAAACGTAACAAAGCAACTGCCAATATTTTCCACGTTTGACAACGGCACTTCCGACCTTTTCATGAGAAACCCTTCGAAAAGGCGAATCTCTCATCAACACTGTAAGTTCAAAGTCATCCTTTTGTACTTTTATATTATCTCCATCTCTCATTTTCTCTCCGCGTATCTCTCTCACTCTCTCTCTCTTTCCACATTTCTCTCTCTCTCTCTGTCCTTCTCGCGTGTGAGTCACGCTCTTGATATGTCTGTCTGTCTTTCTCTCTCTTCATCTCTCCCCTTTTTTTTCGATTTCTTTATCAATGTAATGATAGACACCTAAATGAAGCGGTGTGGCTTTTTTAAATGTGTGTGTAATGTATGTGGGGGATGGGTGGGGGGGGGGGCATATGAGGTTTAAAAAAAACGAATAACAGGAAGATTAAGTTGCGACCCCGAAATATTATTTCTTTCCTCATGCTGGGCTTTCGCTTGTTGACTTAGCTGGAGGCGATACCTGGAGTTCTGAAGGTGAGAAGCGCAATCACAGGGCCCCGTGCGCACCTTGATCCAACTAACCCAGGCTTGTTACCGCTTACACGCGCGCCATTACCCCAGAGCCTTTGTTTTTCAGCTAATACCCGTCCACTGGTCTTCGTTATGTCGTTTTTCTGGTATTTTGGGTGAATTGTTTTGCATTCCCTGGAGATGGGACTATCAGATGTAGACATTTAGTTCTGTCCTTTGTTAACTGTGCCAGGCTTCACACGTTCCTCTTATCTGAAGTACAGAAACTAGTTCTCCTGTAGGTTTACCTATGCCCCTATAGGCTGTGGATTGGTCATACAAAAAGAAAGAAAAAAAAAACTTAAGAAAAAAAAAAACTTAAGAAATCTAGCTGTGGTTATAAGACTCGTACATTCAACCTTTCAGTTATGAGACTCTTCGATCTGTTATAAGACTCTTTATACAACCTGAGTCTGTTATGAGACGATTACATACGACCCTCAATCTGCGTTTTCTTCCTCACTATTACCATGCTGCTGTTTATGTAATGGATACAACTAAATGGATCTATGATTATTTAAGATCTTATTTCCGGACTGTTTATAACTGCTTTAAAGTATGACCCTGCAACTTTGGTAGGCACAGAGAGTCCTGCCTATAAGGAGGTCGCTAGAATGTAGGCGTGAGCCCCGACATTAAACTCTCATTTTCCCGTTATAACCCAACTGTTGATGTTTGAAAGGCGAATATAAACAAAGTGAAAGAAAGCATGAATGAACATGTTGCAGATGTGAGCATATTTAACGTGCTCAAGCCTACCTGGGCTTTTCTCGGGGGCTTAAAGGGCCGGCGCTGTTATCCAACGCTATCCAAAATTTATCACTGCGCCTTCTGTCAACACTTAATTAACCCCTGCATACGTGTGAATTCTTTTATTATTCTGTGTGGCTATTCTTTTGTTGTCATTTGATTCCATTCATCTAAACTCCTGCATTGCCTTATAACCGCTCAATTAACATTGTTCTTAAAAAAAACATGGCTTGTCATTTGCATAATTATTGCACACTGGTCAAATTTTTAAATGGTGACGGTTGAGGTCTTAAAAAATGTTTTTAAAAAATAAATTAATGTGCATTGTAACAGTATTGCCTGGAATAGCATATATGTAGAGCTATTTTTATCCACCACCACTTTTCTCCCTTAAGTATGGCCTTGATATTGACGCCACCTAGAAAATGGGCTGTGTCACTCGTTCATTGTCCGTCCCTTTCTTGGTTGGGAAAAGATTGATAACATTCGAATGCGTTCCATTTATTCTAAAGAATTCCATTAGGTGATGTAATCTCGAGAATTTCTGTACTAGAGCGTTCTGATTTTGTCCCTATGTATAGGCTGCTTGCTTCTTAGCTGTGAGACAGAGACAGACATAGCGAGGCTTAGAGAAAGATACACGAGATGTTACATAATTGTGTGTGTGTAAATTAGTATTTTTATGTTCAGGAGTGTACCTTTTGTCACGTGCTGTAAGTTTTTTTGGGTTTTTTTTTTGTTTTTTTTGTGCTTCTGTCCTTGTATAGAAGTGTATTTGTATAAGTACATTAAATAGTGTTAGTATCACCAGCTTTGATACCGTTTTCTGTGCATACTGTTCTTCTCAGTCCTTGACCACGTATTGTCTTGTATACGAGACAAAATCTTAAAACTTATTAAATCGTAAAAAAAAAAGCCTAACGGTACGTAACAGCATTCTTTTGGTTGTTAATCAACTGGTGCTGTTCCTCTAGGTGAAATAAAACGCTAAGAACTCTAAACAGAAAACAAGCCCTCATTTACATACTGCTATTTAAAAGATTGTATCTAAAAGGTTCGAGTTTTAAAGCCACATGTTTCTAATATGTTTACCATTGATTCGGTGTATAGCGAAAAAGTAAATATATGTTTCTTTTGCAAAGTATGTGTTCCGACAAACCATTCTTGGGGAAAAGAAAAAGAAAGAGACGAAGAAACAGTTGAGCGGTCAATCTGACCTTCCATGGTGCTAAATATAGCCCCATATTCTGTATGTCAGTTGCCCGGGAATTTTCAAGACACCTTTGTCTATGGCACAATGTTAAACACGAGTCTGTTGCCCGAAATCTGCACGCCCCACCCGTCCCGTAACCCTCTCGTGTCTCGTATGGAAAGACATAGCAAGCCTACCCCGCCCCTGTCCACATATTGCTTGTGGCTGCACCAAGGAATGCGCCGATAATGGTGGAACAGATACCCGACGCGCTTGCCAAATGTTCAACATGATATATACATCTTCTCTTTACCCTTTGTCTTAGCCTCTACCTTTTGGCCATTTGAAGAATAGGACAGAACTTCTTTGTAATATTTGGATTCATATTGAAAATTGTATCAATAAACAAATACATTTTACGGGCAGAGGAGGTTGAGTCATTGATTAATTATTATAAATATAAATGAATAGGCGTTGACCGACCGAATCGTTCTGCACGCACCAAAGATCCGTGATTCAATTTCCTCTTCCTTTTAAGTAGATTCTTTTCTGGCAGCTGGAACACTAAAAGACTGTCTCCTTTATGGGAACTACGATCTCAGGTGACGCAATTTCTGTAATATACAGTTAGGCGCACATAGCTATATTTTGTTTATGTCAAAATTGTCCAAATGCGTTTTATAAAGCTTTATATGCACTTCCTTCTCAGCATTGAGCCTAACTTTTTATTGTATTGATTAAAGTGTGCACACAACTATCCCTTCTTATAAGTATTCTCAGAACAATTCAAGATGTCATTTTTATATCTTTACGAGCTTTTGTTTTGTGTTTCTATGATAAACATGACTTGTCTTTACGGGTTATTGTATGGTGTTGTAATGATAAACATGACTTGTCTTTCCGGGTAATTGCATGATGTTGTAATGATAAACATGACATGTCTTTCCGGGTAATTGTATGGTGTTGTAATGATAAACATGACTTGTCTTTACGGGTAATTGTATCGAGTTGTAATGATAAACATGACTTGTCTTTACGGGTAATTGTATCGAGTTGTAATGATAAACATGACTTGTCTTTACAGGTAATTGTATCGAGTTGTAATGATAAACATTACTGGTCTTTCCGCCCCCCATTTTTTTTTCTATTGTGTTGTTATGACAATCATAGCTTGTTTTTACGCCCCCCCCCCTAGTGTGTTGTTATAACAAACATGACTTGTCTTTACGCCCCCCCCCCCCTCTATTGTTTTGTTATGACAATCATGGCTTGCTACTTCCATAGTTTGATTTATTTCAAACAAAAAACAAAGAACAGCACCGCCATCTTACCGCCGAACCATCATTGTATATTTTGCCAGATAAATGACTCCCCCGAATCTTGACATATTCCCAAATATCGCCTTTGAACTAATCTGTTAACCGACACGCCCATGTGTGATTGTTTGAAATAAGCATCTTAATGGCGGTGTTGTTGTACGCGAGTGTAGCTATTACTTTCTAAAATCATACATGCCAGGAATTGAAACATAAGAGCAGTTAAATGAGCCGGAGTCGTTCATCATGAACATCTGCTCAGTGATACGGTCTATAGCATCTCTCACGTAACATACTTAAATCAATCAGGATGAATGTCTTACGTGCACCTAGCAACATTTCTTGAACTTTATATAAGAGAAAAACACGACAAACTGAAACTAACACTCACTCGGTTGTCTCAAAAATCTAGAATTTTAAAAAAAAATTGGTTTGACAATAGAATGGATACAAAACGAGCGTATTCTCCGATTTCAGTGTGAGCGCTTTGAATGTGCTCGCCCGTGTAAATTCCTTTAATAATAGGCAGAAGCCGTTGTTCGACATGTGGCCTCTGAAGGTGGAGGTTATCAGGCCGACACCTCCCGTCACTCGAGTTCAACAGAGGAGTCGGCGCTCACGGCCGTCGTATCAGCAGCAAGTAGCTGGGATTAGCGTTGGTAGCCACTCTTGTCGGACGCCGGGAAGGCTGATTTCTCGTGTTTAGTGTTGCCAATGTACCGCCAGCGCCTACTGTCCTACTGGTGGTGAGTCCCAGGCCTGTGTTTATAGCGTTAATGTGGGCTAATGACCTGGCCATCGTGCGGCCCGGTATTATTGTTTAGACTTGGAAGGAGAGTTCTGTTTTTAGAGATGGAATCAGTGTTGACGTGGAGAACTAGCAACTATTTTTGTGTATATGAGCGTTTTCATTGGTCATGTATTTGATCACGTGTTCACCTGATGATCTCATCGGTAATTTGTTCATCGATTATCTGATTCGTCATGTGTTCACTGATCATCTGATTGGTTATGTGTTCATCGATTATCTGATTGGTCATGTGTTCACCGATCATCTGATTGGTCATGTGTTCACCGATCATCTGATTGTAATATATTCGTGATATTCTTATTGTTATTGTATTAACTGACCATCTGATTGGTTATATGTTTCTAATCTTCTGATTGGTATATTTTTTTTATAATCTGATTGGTAGTTTGTATAGTTCACAGGTGAGTCGGTGAATTTTATTTACCGTTTAATCTTCTTTCCCTTTGCAATCACGATAATTTTTAAAAAAAAGTAAACACATACCTGATAATTGGTCTGACTAGCTTGCTATCGAGGTAAGCATGACTTCCAATAACGCTAAAAGTAAAGACAAATGGACTTTGCATTCCTACAAATACGTGACTTGACCCATGACTGGACCGATGACGCCATCTTTAATGTGAAGTTTAATGTTGTGTATATAAATGACGTCAGCTGAAATCTTTGTGCTGGTGATCTCGAACACTTCAACTAACTACAAGGTAGCCATTGTTTGGCCTCTAGCACTTTACGGTGACTCTTTCATCGATATCCTCAAGTTTCTGGGTCTGAGAAATGTGGAGTGTATGCAAGCCAGGGGCCATGTTGAATAGGTTACCATACCTTGTTGGACA
Source organism: Omphiscola glabra (assembly GCA_964017045.1). NCBI lineage: Eukaryota > Metazoa > Mollusca > Gastropoda > Lymnaeidae > Omphiscola > Omphiscola glabra. The sequence goes on from OZ024796.1 coordinate 7,713,264, forward strand.
TGCTTGCCGTCCACATTGGGTGGCCTGGTACCTTCCTCTGGTTCACGTGGTCCTACAACCCGGCAACACGTACAGTCATGGGTTTACTTTGATTTGAGTTATTGGGGAGAGGTCTGGCCTCGGCAAGGATGGCCAGCTAATCGTGACAAAACCTATAGACTGGATTTCTTGGTCATGACGTGACAAACTGTTTTAAGTAATTTTCTCCCTGAGACAACCACGAAATCACAAATAGTGATGAAATCAACCAATGAGGGCTTTTTGAGAGATAACCTATGAGGTTTTGGGATGATATCAAGCATTGAGATCGTGGGGAGATCATCCTAGAAAGTCTTGGGATGATCTCAACCAATAAGGTCACGGGGTGAGATCAACCTTTGAGGTCTTTGATGATGACAGCCAATGAGATCTTGGGATAATATCACCTAACCCGGGACATCATCCTATAAGGTGTTGAGATGATATCAGCCAATGAGATATATGGGTGAGATCACTCTTTGGGGTGTTGGGTTTATATCAGCTAATGCGGTCTCTGTCAGATCAACCTTTGAGGTCTTTGGCTGATTTCAACCAATGATATATATATATATATATATGAGGACGGACTAGGGACGAGGTTGATTAAACGGTGATAAGACATGCATTTAATCCGATGTGTACAGTTTCGGCTTTAATGGTACGATTTAATGGTTTTCCAGTAGAGTTATCGAGACAAAACAGAGGGATCTTGCATTTAAAACTTAAACTGGTTGATAAATAAATACTTAAAAAATAATCCGCAGGTGTACCTTCAATATAGATAAATGAGTTGGGAGATTGGGGCTGAATAGGTGATCCACCCGTGTAACTAGGCTTCTCATAAATTTAACTTGATAGCTGCGCTGTTAAAACGGGTGATATGGAACTAAACAGACCTGCTATTAAAACGTGTGTTGTTTGAGAGCTTTAGGTTATACCGTGTCAAGATTTCTCCGAGAACCCTCATCTTGGCAACTCTTCACACTATCCATTTTTTTAAAAAATAATCGTCTTTTCGTTTCGTTGTTGCTCGCCTCCTCTTGAGCACCACACTGCAGCATTTCACCATCTCCATGCCTATTAGTTGTCAGTCTCCAGTACCCACAAAAACCATCTTTCTTTTCTCTCTCTCTCTCTCTCTCTGTCTCTCTCTCTCACGCTATTCTACCGGTTATCTTTCGTTTCTTCCTTGATCCATCTCTTTCCTTATCACCTAAACCTTGCCATGGCCGAAACATATTTCAATGATGGAAATATGTAAGAGCGTCTATCCCAGGTTGTAGCATTTATCCCAGGTTGTAGTATCTATCCCAGGTTGTAGCATCCATCCCAGGTTGTAGCATCTATCCCAGGTTGTAACATCTGTCCCATGTTATAGCATCTATCCCAGGTTGTAACATCGATACCAGTTTGTAGCATCTATCCCAGGTTGTAGCATCTGTCCCAGGCTGTAGCATCTATCCCAGGTCGTAGCATCTATTTCATGTTGTAGCGTCTGTCCCAGGTTGTAGCATATATCCAAGGTTGTGTTGTAACGCGTGTGCTTCACTAGGGTAGAACAGTGCATATATTTAGAGTATAGGTACACATTAAATACTTTTTATTACACGTAGTTTAGTCATGGGGGTTTGCCTTGTTAAATGCCATGCTGGTTGATGTGTTCCAATGTTACAATAGAATTTAATTTTAAAAGGAAGGCTAATGATATAATGTTATATATCTCTCACCTTTTAAACGCTGCGTTAGGATCGCTAACATTACACCATAAAAATACAATTAAACTGTTGCTGCACAACATTCTGCTTCAAAGTGATCTACTTGTAAAATAGTTTTATTTGATTAAAATAATCAACACCAAATATATCCACGGGATACGGGGGATATAGCCCCTAATTATAGCATTTAACCACACACCAGATATCACCATGCAGGATACTGGGGATATAGACACTGATCATAGCCTTTAACCACACACCAGACATCACCACAGGATACGCACATACCTTCTGCTGCGAGTTCATCAACAGACTGGAATCTTATCTCTAAACTTTTACATTCTTCTCAAGCGTAATTTTCTCGTGTAAAGAGGGGCTGCCAATGTAATGCTCTGTAATGAGGGGCTGCCAATGTAATGCTCTGTAATCATGTGGCGATCGGATTAGCAAGCTACCTACGAACTCACCGTAAATAACCATCCCCCCAACCGTTGACTGGACGGTCCTAGTCGATGTTGACGGACGAACAACAGCAAAAGTGCATACAAATAAACCATTAACAATATTAAGTCAGCCTCAATTGTGTCTACTTTGTTTCCCCCTGATTATCTTATCTGTCTGCAACCATTTTCTCATGTTGTGTAGCTGAGGTCAAACCTCTATCTTGACTGTCTGCAACCATTTTCTCATGCTGTGTATCTTGTCAAACCTCATCCTGGTATCTGTCTGCAACCATTTTCTCATGTTGTGTAGCTGAGGTCAAACCTCCATCTTGACTGTCTGCAAACATTTTCTTAAGCTGTGCATCTATTGTCAAACTTCATTTTTGTCTCTGTCTGTAATCATTTTCTCTTTTGCTGTCTAATTTGGACCTCCTGATCTGTTACTAGGAAATTTTCTTTGTACAATAATTTAAATGATAACTTCAGATATTAGTTTTTGTGTCGAAAAGAAATACGCTCGTAAACAAAGTGTTACAGAAATCATCTCTTAATGCCAGCTCAAACTGCAGTGAATGATAGCCCCATATGTACACGAAAGACGTTTGAATAACCAAAGTAGGAGTCGGAATTTCTTATCCAGATGACGCGGTTAATGGATCCAGATGACGCGGTTAATGGCTTTGTCTGGTCATCGGGCAACAAGTATGACAAGTAGCCGTGGTTTCAGGTTTTGTAAATCTATTGAAGAGTAATAAAGAGATCCCCATTTGTACGTGTTTTACATTTAGCGACATGTTTTCAACGTTTCCAACCAACGTCACACTACTTATTCAGGGGGGTGATGAATTAAGACAGCGTAAAAATCTTTAAAAAATACTTGCATGATCACAAAATATTTCCTGTTTTGTGTCAATTTCACCGACGTATCACTTGATTTCCTGTGTTCATCTTCACCGACGTATCACTTGATTTCCTGTGTTCATCTTCACCGACGTATCACTTGATTGTACGTGTCCATCTGAATAGTTTTTATGTGTTCGAATAACTGGGTTTCTTTCAGTGCGTCCTTAGCCGTATGTTAACATTACCTGCAATCCCGCGGAATTCCCCATGTCTACAGCCTTAGAATATTTACCTGGCATCAAGCTCTTTTATCGCATTGCCAACAATTGTTGCGTGTCGAGCTCAGCGCATGATAGGAAAAGACATTTGTATATGTCAGGTAAGCTAGGGTAATTTATGTCACATGCTCTTTTTTTAAAACGGAAATATTCGCTTAATTTCTTCATTCAAGTGAATCTAGGGTTAAACTTAATTCTTATACTGGTCTAAAAGGGAAGCAACGTCGGTTTGAGTGGACTGCAGAGTAACTTTTTGGTTTTTCTACACCAGACCTGTCGAACCCAGATCCGGGATATTTTGTATGACAGGAGACGACGGCATGACGCCTTACGAGAGTGTGAGAATTATGTTGACTGAAAAGATCATTTTTAGTTTATGTCGAAACGCCCTTGGAATCTGAACCTAAATTGGGAAAACGTGTTATTGATGTCGGGTTTGATTATTTGTTGGTTTGGCATCAAAAAAGTTAATATGATGCCGACTTTTCGAAGAAATGATGACACATACAACAGCTAATCTCTACAAACAGTTGCATTCATAGAAGCTTATGTATGCGCGTGTGGGGGAGTTTGGGAGAAGCTGTGGCAATGGACACGGGGAAAATCGAGCGACTCTCTTTCAACTCTGATCGAACATTTGTTTATGATTGTATGTCACTAATATCTGAGGTTTATTTGGCATTGTTGCGCTGATCCAATCATTCGATGCCACGTGGCTCCATGGGGTGCTGCTAATTATTTGTTTTTCAAGGGTGCCATGAGGGTACGCACGCGGCAACAGGAGACTCTGTGCGCACGGTACTATGGTGTCTGCGCGGCGCACTTCTTTGTTTGGAGTTCTCCTTTGTTTACAGTTCTTGTCCTTGTCTATTGTTCTTCTTTGGTTCAGTTGTCTCGTTCATACATCTGTCAACCACGCAGCTCATCCGTGCCCTCCCAACGGTGGGTAGTCAAGGAGTCAACGTTTATAGGTATAAACCAGTGGTTCTCAAACTTTTTCCGATCTGCGCCCCCTTTGGACCACAAGCTCACCCTAAACGCCTTCTATCTTACCCCATAATAAACATTCTAAGAATAACACTTAGCACGACCCTCTATTCTAGATGTAAACACAATTAAATGTAAACGTATACCATATAGTTGAATAAATCATCAGAATGCAAAAATAAAACGTTTAACTTTCTTTATTCAGCTGGACAATTTGATCAAACAACAACTCATCTTTTTTATAGTAGGATGTTGTCATAGCAAGAGTTTTAGACAGTCAACGTTCTCTCTCTTATGTTCTCTTAATGCAATGGGAGCACGTGATTTCTAAAGTGATAGGAGCTTTTGTATGCCTGGTTCAAGTCTTTTAGCAGAAGTTAAATGACAACTTTTGAATAAACAACAACCAACTGTTGCAGCCAGTCATTGATGGTGCTCCATGAAATAAACAACCAACTGTTGCAGCCAGTCATTGATGGTGCTCCATGAAATAAACAACCAACTGTTGCAGCCAGTCATTGATGGTGCTCCATGAAATAAACAACCAACTGTTGCAGTCGGTCATTGATGGTGCTCCATGAAATGCGTTACAACTATTTCCAAACGTATCAAACATTTTAGGTGGTCAGGCGAGGCGAGGTGGGGGTGGTTTGGAAACAGTTCCATTGAAATTTGTAAAATTGTTAAAGTGGAATCGTTCGTTATTTTGATCATTAATGCAACAGTTCTAGTGTGACGTCAGATTTGGAGTAAGGATATCTGTCTTTTAACTCCGCACGCCTGCTCTAAATACAACCCATTTTAAGACCTCCGTTTTCCATTTCAAACTTCCATGTGCCGGGAGTAGCATCTTTTATAAATACTTTGTACATTTTGAAATGTCTGTTTAAAATAAAGGAAAGCATTAAGTAAACGCTTTGACTTGCTTCAAGGACCAATCACTTCTAATATATATAACATCATTAACCAGGATCTGTGTTAATAATGGGCTTATCTGCTGCTCACCTGCATAATTACTAATGATGCACCGCAGGCTGCTAGTTAGTCCAGTGATTTATTGATGTTTACACAGCTACGGGAAATTAATGGTTCGCGAATGGGAAGGAAACATGCGCAGAACGGATGCCATGTTTGTAATTTATTATTGCATCTGGTAGCAATGTCTTTTATTCCCTCCTGAAATATAATTTTTTAAAATAATTTTTTGAAAAATTAATTAATTTAATATTTAATGTATACGTTCGTCTGTAGCATTGTGATCAATGACATATCTCAAAATGTAACGTGTAATGAGATCAGTATTGACATCATTTAGTCCCCCACACAATTTGCTAGGTCATTTGACGACCATATATGTATAGATAAGCTCTAATATGTTTATTTTTCTAAGTGATTTGTTATTGTTGATTTTCATTCCCGTCTTCGTTGGCGTAGTTGTGATTATAATCATTTTGAATATAGGAAAATATTAAAGGAAAAAAAAAATCTTTCGATCAATTTTAAATATCTTGTTTGGTTGTTCTACTGGTATGTTCTATTGGTACGTTCTATTGGTATGTTCTATTTTCTACTGGTATATTCTACTGGTATGTTCTACTTGTATATTCTACTGGTATGTTCTACTGGTATGTTCTATTGGTATATTCTACTGGCATGTTCTACTTGTATCTTCTACTGGTATGTTCTACTAGTATGTTCTACAGGTATGTTCTACTTGTATCTTCTACTGGTATGTTCTACTGGTATGTTCTACTTGTATCTTCTACTGGTATGTTCTACTTGTATGTTCTACTGGTATCTTCTACTGATATGTTCTACTAGTATGTTCTACTGGTATGTTCTACAGGTATGTTCTACTTGTATCTTCTACTGGTATGTTCTACTTGTATGTTCTACTGGTATGTTCTATTGGTATGTTCTACTTGTATCTTCTACTGTTATGTTCTACTTGTATGTTCTACTGGTATGTTCTACTGGTATGTTCAGTGATTAAAAACAATTACAATTGGAAAAACTTCATTGTTACTCATTGTTAGGGACTTCTTCAATTTGACCTTTTTACACATCCTCTTACGGCTGTGGGGAAATAGACAGGGTTGGGATCTTTCCCCCTGGACAACTTCAGCGGTTGTTATCAAGCACTATTACATAAATTTAAACATGACCAAGGGGGGGGGACAGAGAACCTGCCACCCACCCCCACCCCCAAATATAAATACACCCAGTAGGCATTTCCTGGTATCGCATTTTTGTTTTGTTTGAATTAGCTGTGGTATTTTTTTCATGGTTTATTTGATTTAAAATTGCTGAGTGCAAAATGTCTGCAATGTGTCTGAGTGGACAAATTATATGTATTTGGACTGTTGCTGTTTTGTTAATAATTATGTCCTTCGGCAATGCTAGGCACTGAGGCTTTTATTGTGACTTCCGTTAGTTGTCATCGTGCGCATATCGTGTGAGTATTGGTGGTGTCCCTCCCATAATGTGGCTATGTTGTCTTAATAAGGCGACATTAACGCAGTGTTTAAGTGAGGCGTATGCTCCATCGCCGGAGTAGACTCAGATCGTTCCATGTGTCGCCACTAGTCTATGGTGTTCCAAAGAGACGATGGTTGCATCACTTGTAAGTATTTGGAGATGTACGCTGGGGATATAACTTCACTTTTTATACATCCGGAGAGATAACATCCCGTTGTTGGATACATCCGGAGAGATAACCTCCCCTTGTTGGATACATACACTTGTAGAGGCACCGAGCACTTAGGAACCTCTCCAGTGACCTCTCCAGTGTGACAATGTTCGGGAAATTTAGGCGTGGCAAAGGGAAGAAACTCGATGACAAATCGATTTTAACTTCCTTGAAGCAGACGGCGGGGTTTTTGACTGGCGTCGCTGGCAAGGTAAGAAATTCACTTTGATTCCAACTGTCCACCTGCATAAATCAAGTTACATTTGGGTTTATTCTAATAACTAATAATGCAAGGTATATATACAACTTTGAGAGACTAATACTAAGTAAGATTTACCACCGAAATGCTGCAACTTGAACACTTAGAAATGTGATCGCGGCAAATTATTGAAGTGAGGTCCCTGAACGAACTAATAAAAATAAAAAAAATAAAAATAATTAAAAATTTAAAAATTAAAAATTTAAAAAAAAAAAAAAAAAAAAAAACTGAACGAACTACTGCTCACGATATTTTAAGTTTATTGGTAAATCTTTTTTCGAGAACAGTAGTCGTGCGCATGATGTCATCTGAATCATGGGCGGATCTAGAGGGAGTGTGCGGGTCATATTTTCCTTTCAAATTTTCTGTCTGATGATTAAAGATAAGTAGTCATACAAAAAGCCTCTTGTAAAATGTGACGCACCCCTGCACAACTCTTATAGAAAGCAGACCTGTTTACTCTTACGATTTGGGCGTACAATGTACGATTTTGAGATGTATACATTATATATTATGTATGTTTATTTTTTACTATTAAGATAATGTATTGAATGATGTTGTGATGATATTGTACGATTTTAAGAGTTTGAGGGTAAACAGGTCTGATAAGTCTTTAACATATTGTTTTTCTACAAAAAAATGATAATGTAATGAGTTACAATGAAAAAGAAATAGACGTATAACAAAGACTTACTCGACTACCACTAGTAGTAAGATTGTGTCATGAATTGTCCTACGCATAGAAAATAAAATTAATGATGTGTAATCAGTCATACTTTTTACTATGCCATCAGATGTGATCTTTGTAGCGATTTATTAGTAAAACTACTTTTTTGTAAGTCCGATACTGTATTAAAAGTAGTGTATGAATGCAAAACTTAGCTCTAACTACTTAAGTGATCTATAGTAAATAAAAGGCTCTTATCTAAAGTGACTATAATGTTTGTTTGTATGCCAGAGCGCTGCACACCGCTATGACGGGGTTCGACCCTTGTAATATATGTGTGTGTGTGTGGACGAGCGTTTCAATGGAAAACCTGACGGAATGCTCCGTGGCTAGATATCCCAGAATGTTTAGTCTTTAAGTTGCCCCTCATCAGCAAACACTTGTGTTTGTACAGCAGCGTTGTGGCTATTTTGATAGCATCTTTGGGACCGTGGTATTTGTCGAAAGTCGATGCTACACTACAGCCGCGTCGTTTTTATGAGGCGTTGTAGAACTGAGGTCAGCTGTAGTATGGCTCAGTCTCAATGAACTAACTGCAAATCTGCATCTTGTGATTGTTGTAAAATTATTTTTTTATGGCTTCGAATGTTTTATTGATATTTTTCGAGGGATTGATTCTGGTTCTTTTAATGACCGTACCGGTTTTGTGACTAAGTGGTTTTTAGTAAGTTTAACGATTCCTTGACTAATTCTAGCCTTTCGGTCGTAGCACATTGGACTATTTCTAAGAGTTTACAGTGAGTATGTGGGATGCCTGACTAATTCGGATTTATTGATTACATTGGCTACCAGCTTTTATTTGCTACCTGAGTTTTTCTAGCAGTTGAATCACCTACAAGGTCTAACCTGCAGCCATACTTTATGTTTTCACACACACACACACACACACCCAAGACGCTCCAACAGCGACCAGTGATCAACATTTGGTCTGCTCATGGCCTCCCAGGTATTTTCACTTGTTGGTAGCCATTTTGTGCTGGCGAGTAGCCTCCTAGACGAAACTCTTCAATCGTGTGGATTATCTGCCTTGTAACACTGAATAGTACAAGAGTTGGTGTTCTTTCCTGAACTTATCACAATCAAAAGTATTTTTAAGTAACGATTCCGTGTATTTGAATCTTGCCAAGGTTAAACGGTGTTATAATGTGACATGGATTCAGCTTCACTCTGTTGCTATCACTATCCGTCTGTACCGTTTTCTTACATTATTGGAACGTGTGTGACGTCAGCGGCTGGATCACGTGAACATTGGCGGCATATGTTTCACGGATTAATCCGTGTGGCGTGGCCGTTTGTTTAAATATTACCCACTGGCTTAATCATTATTCAGTACCGCACCAGCAGGGTGTGTAGGCGAGAGAGAAAGCTAGTGAAGTAAATATAGCCTGTCCACGCATTGAAATGTGATGATGTGATTAGACCTGAGTTACATCAATTTTGGGAAACAGGAGAAGAAAAAAAAAAAATTGCCCATTAAGTCTTCGCAGATAATAGAATTAATTAATTATTTCCCTTTATTCAATTTCAATCTTATTGCCCTAACCAGTGTTGGCTGGGAGAGAAATACTAAGCGTTTCCAAAGATAAGACTTACCGTGGAAAAAAAAAGTGTGTGTGTGTGGGGGGGGGGGGGGGTATTTGGGGTAGCTGACGCGGGATTCACACATATATATATACATACACTAAGTTTAAACACTTGAAAAGTTTGTTTAAAATTTGAACATTCGGATGTTATGACTGGCTTCTATAGTTGAACTGTATTGACAAGCTCGTGATTTCGGCCCAGAGAAGGCTTTTATAGGCACTAGAGTTGTTTGTTACTTTGTGGCACCTAACCACCCCATGCTCCAAAGACGGCTTTGTATCTGTATTAACGAGGGCACCCTATGCCACAAAGACGGCTTTATTTCTATATTAATGAGGGCACACTATGCCCCGAAGATGGATTTGTTTATGTATTAATGAGGGCACCCTATGCTCCAAAGACGGCTTTATTTCTGTATTAATGAGGAAGACAATTGTCAACATTTCACGATGTTAATGTGTTTGTTCACAATGTCCGCGGACCGGCACCTGTCCGTGACCCGTACGTCTTACGTTGCCGGTCCGCAGATGATGAATATTTATGTTCAAATAAAATGATCGTCTAATTAATACATATGCCACCGGTCCCTGGTGCAATTTTGAAACTTGTCCATCGGTCGGCCAAACCTAAAAGATTGGGAAACGCTTCCCTATAGAAGTCCATAAGTCTGTTCTATGACTTTAAAAAAGCCAACATGCACTGTTGTGCGCTAGTCCCGTGATCGCCTTACGTGATTAGTGCAGTCAATCGGCTTACACATGGGAGACTTGAATCGTTTTCCTGGGCCAACACTGACATGTTGTTACTTTGTTACTGTCTAGACTAGTTTCCCATTGGATTTGACGATGAGTTTGTTATCATCTGTGAAAGAACTATATTAAGCACCATTGCTCCGACATCTCTAGTGATGCAGCTTATCGTTTTGCACAGCTTTAAGATGCAGTGTGTTTACAATGTTAAACGTATACACTTTGATCACGTGTGTTGCTTTTATTTAAATTAATAGTTATTTGAGATCGTTAGTTTTTTTAATAAAAAAATAATCAGTATCAAATCGATAATTGATTAGGATAATGTTTTATAGATGCATTTTATAATGTGTAAAATAATAGAAAATATAGTGTTTTGATGATCCCAGTCGCCTTTTCAACGGATCGTTATAAGTTAAATGGGGTAGTCATGAGGGTTGTATTGAAGTGTACCTGTTGGCAAGACGTGTGTGTTTTGATTACCCGTCGTGTACTTGAGTTTTTTCTGCGTCAAGCAAAGATCACGAAACTTAGGCCCGATCAATTAAAAACTAACGTAGAAGCAATGGTGCATGACACAGAAGTCTTAAGTGAGTCGTCGATTCGAATGTGTTATTATGGCATGGCAAACACTGGTTTATTTCGGAGTGTTGGCTGAATTCTTAATCCGGGTGTTGTATTCATATGTTTGACCTTGATGTGTGTGGTGGTTAACGTATTCACAAGAACACAGTGGGTCTCAAATAGACCCGTTCAGTGCCGAGGCAAATGCAACACATGATTGGGTTATTAATCATTTATTGTAATACCAAAAATTGATGCTCTCCTTCCAATCACTGAATTTAATTACTTATGGAGACTAATAATGGCGCGATGTAATTTTGTAATGAGCCGTCCTGTAACGCACTGATTCTCAACTCGTGATCATTTGGGCTTTATTGTCTAACCGTTAATCCCTTTGCCTTTGCTTTGAGGCCAGACGCGCTTAAATAAAAGATAAGATGTTTATCGGCATTAACAATGTCATTAAAGGCTGAGCATTTATCCCACTTTAACTCATTGTTGGTTTTGTCTTTGCCATTAATCTAAAATCCTCCTTAGTTAATATCAACATTTTTCTTAGATCCCAACAAGCATGCATCAGCTACCAGCATACATGCTATGCCCCCCCTCCCATCACTTCAGCTCCGGTAGAGAAACACTGGTGCAAAGTGCAAGCAGCCCCCAGTATGCAGTGTGCCGTCTGTAATACAGCCGATATATACAAAAAAATAAGTTGGTGGAGGCATGACGCCGATCAACTGCTCATCCCTCCCTCTAGCTGCTTCCGTTCTTGGCTTAAACAAAATTGTAAAAACACACCCTCAAGGATTACGAATAGGTTTTAGTGCATTGCTCCCGCCCTGGAATTACCCCTCCCCCCCCCGGGCCCTCTCCCCGCACCTTTCTTCCTACCCCACTCCCAGCTTTACAAAAATCGTACGAACAGGACGTGTAATACATCCAGTTGTCTTTTAAACTTGCAGGCATTAACAGTTTTGCATAGTTGGACTGACAGTCTAGTTAATGCTGGTGATTGCTTTTATTACCATTAAACACGGGACGTTCATAGCTTCTTGACCTCTCCAAAGTAAAGAAATGCTGTGAATCAATGAGTCAGTGTTCCCGCAACCAGTGTTGTGACTATTGTTTTCAAATGGTTATTTCCCTTAGGCTAGATTTTTGTGGGAAAAGCCGTTGGTGAATGTACAAAAAACGCAATGTGTGACCATTTACTATTAATATGAGAACATTGAGACCAAAGAACTTATGGGCGTAACCCACCAAATACTGTGAGAGAAATGACCAGCATCTTTTCGTGGATCCTAGAGACTTCTCGCACTGTCGTCCAGGATATCTACCGGCCATGTTCATTTTGTGGAAATATTGTGTTCTGTTCCTGCTCAACCTTCACGTCTTTCGCCAGAACAAGTTGGTACAGACTATGGCGGAAGATGTTTGTCCAGCACCCCATGGGTGACCATCACCCACCCATCAGGCGATACGCCACTTACATCATCGGGCTGAAGACAGCTGCTCACCTACGAGATCCTGTTGGCAGAATGTTGCTCGGGAATTTGTGTGTTGTCAGCTCGGACTCGTGTTGTTTAATCCAATCCCATCTCTCATCCAACCCTTGTCTTTGTGGGGAAGACTGTCTCACGTACTCAAGTCGTATGTACAGGTTTGATCACCGCAAGTGCTTGGACCACAATCACACATTGACCTATCTGACACCTTGTCCGTCTTGTGCCTCTGCGTCGCTGTGCCGTTGCAGAGAAAGAAGCTGTGATTTATCCATAAAGATATATCACGTCGGCGTCTGTGACCGTCACATTCAGCATTACAGATCCTGCAGTACGTTACTCGACGTCATAGAGGGTGCTACAGTAGCGCGTGATCTAACTGTCATGGAAGCCATTCAGAAAAGAAGCGGCATTGTAGTAAAGTTCCGTCACCCGGATCAGCACAACATTCAATACAATAGTTTGACCAAGTCTTCGAGCCATCCATGTTACTTTCACTCTAACAGCCTGCTAATGCCAGTGATTACGTACACACATCCGACTATGCGATATAATAAAATAGTGTCAGAACATGATATTGTAGGAAAAACAGCTGTTCATTCCTGCAGAACTCAAGGTATCTCAGTGATCCTATGTCCTTGTTTAGACCAGCTTTTTCGGGATACTTTATTTTTTAAATATGAAAACAGCGATGGTAGACACGCTTTGCGGAAGCACATTAATTCTCATGGATTGTTTTCACGGCAGCATCGACACTTCTCTAACAAGAATATTTTAGATTATGTATTTGAGATCACGGATATAACGGGTCAGGCTGATCAAAGAAGCTTAATGGCATTTAAGGCACCGCGAGAAGAGAAGGACTCTATAAAGGTGAGGTCTCTAACAATTTCGTACTGTGTATTTCTTTTGCTCTCTCAACTTTCTTGTTCCTTGCACCATGCACGTCTACAACATTACCTCCACATTATTCGTTTCTTGACATAGTTATCGCATATCATGGACATGCATATTATTGAAATAACATATACCGTGCACTTGCCAAACTATAAAAAATATCATTGTTATATTATATAGCGTCGTTGAATTCAAATCGTCATCAAAATATTCAAACTCCAAATATTACACGATATCTTAAGAAGAAAGAGTACCGGTAATATGAAAAGGGGGCGACGCTATGAAATGATACCAGGAATTTCCAGGAAACCACATCCCTTTATATTGTCTATCTATAATTTATAAGTTCTTAGACAATTTCTTTTAACGGCAAAGATATCCCCGAGTAAGCAACACTCAACAGCAACATTAACTTGCTTGCCTTGTTATAAATCTGTTTCTCAAATTTCGCTACGTAGTGAATGCTTTTACGTTATGACTCTGCGTGTGCTAAAGATATCACCAACGCCCGTTCTTTGTTATGGCATGCACACTGTGGAGGTTGACCTGGCGATCGTTACGTGTTTACTGAGCATGGCTAAAACCAGGAATAGCGCCCTAGGGTGGTCGTGGAAGATCGACTTTTGAATAGATGCTCAACTGTGTCAATCTAATATGATAGTGAGGATTTTTGCCACCTTTCTGTACAACTTACTGTCTCCTTCCGTTAAATGTGCGGTGTGTGTAAATAGTTGGGTGCTAAAATTTAAAGAAAATAGCGAATTCATTGCTTAATTCCAGCAACATTAAATTGCATGTTGGTTATGTGACTTCATTGTTTGTTTCTGATCACTATGTTTGTTTACATTGTATGTAGGGCGACATTGACAGATGGTCATTAGCTAGCTGTTGACAAGACTTCCCATTGGTCATTAGAACATGGGTTGGCCAGCCCTAAGGAGTCGGAGTGTTTGCTTGGAGTCCCATTTAAAAACACAATAAATACACACAATTGTATATGCAGTTATTTCCCTAACTGTTAAACATGTTACTTCTGGATTAGCAATGTTTACGACTCCTACTCCTGGCTTAATGACGCGACTTCGACTCAGTGAAGCCAAATTTTTACTTTTTAAAAAAAATTTTGACTGCACTTAAAACAATACGTTGGTATACACGGACTACGCCAATGTGTATTTCCAACGTCTCACTAAACCAGTGGTCTTACAGGACTACCTTATCGCGCTGTGGACAACTCTGTTAATATACGGTATCTCCGGAACATGGCTGCATATTTCATATGCTATTAACTCGGAGATCCCATGTGTAATCTTCGAAATATTGACAATGGTTGACTCCTTTCTGGCAACGAGCTAGATTAACTTGTTTGCATTGTTTTTGTGGTTTTTTTTTAATGTTGAAAATTGTACATTTTATCCACTGCCGATGGAGTTTTTAAACTGTGCTCTAACTTGAATGAAGCCGATGGGCATACAAGGGAAATGTGACGTGGGCAATATGCCTGTTGTTTTTATAATGTCCCCGTGAAATGAATGCCGTTTGTAGTTTCAATCATCTCTTGTTATCACATTTCGTGAGGTGTTGTGGAAACTCTTAGAAATACAATGTAGGATCTGTACGGCTTACGTTTACCGTGTGTCATATAGGACGAATAGAGTTGGTGTAAATGCTATGTAACAAGTGGACGATTGTCACTAAGCATAAAATTGATTGTCCTTGTTGACGGAACGACATTGTAAGGGTTAATACCGAATCCATGCATCACATTTGGATAAAGGTGGCATCAATTGATGGGTTGATTGATTGATCACTAATAACTAGAATAAGCTTTATCATAATAGTTGTGCCTTTGGTGTTGGTGTCGGATTTGAAATGTGCCGATATTTCTTATTGGAACCATTTATTTCCCAGGCCATTTCTTTGATAGATTCTATGGTGTGATTTGGTTAAAATAATAATATATTATCTGGAGAAATTGACAAGTTTCTTTCCTTTTATTTCCTGTCCTCTTTATTTTCATTAGTCTCTCTTTCTCTGTTAATGTATTACATTTTCTTATATTATGTGTTTTGCTGTTGGTGTTGTTTTTTTTTTTGTTGTTGTTGTTGTTGTTATTAATCCTTAATCTCTCTTCTCATTTATTTATTATTTGTTTACCTTCATTGAAAATATTCTCTCTTCATTTATTTCTTTCTGTGTCCTCACCTTTTTTTCTTTGTTCCTCTCCTTGCTGACTCCCTTCCTTTGTCCTATCTGTGATATTATATTTTATTGAACCTGGCAACTGTGGCTGAATCTCTCCACCCTGGCAGCCCGGCTCTGTGCTGCGGAACCCGTGCCATGGCGTGTCACGGAACCAGAGCTCAGTGCGCACTCATTCGGCACAGGGCCTCCACGACAGAGCTCGGCAAACACGCCTTCGATCTGTCCAAGGCCTGAGCACAATCAGTCCAATCATTGGAATGAGCACTTTTGCCAAATCTTCGATCGCCTTGCCTTGGTCGCTGGTACTCGCTGTCACTGTTGTCAGAATACTTGTTGGTCTGCGGTAGAACGGTTCGGTGGCCAGATCAGTGATTGGGTGGAGATGGCTCTGTGCTCAAAATCATCTGTTGGATTTTCTTACTAAATAATGTATTAATTCGTTTGAAAACCGAGATTTCATTTTCATATAGTTTGAAAATTTTTTAATTGGCTGTGTATTTTAGTATTTTTAGCTTAGGGTTTTGCTTAGATTACAGTTGTGTTTTATAAATATAAAGTATAAGTTGAAGCTGATCGGTTACATTTCAAATTGTGTTCAGTTTCCAGTTGGGAGAAAATTGCCATGACTCGGCTAATGTTACAAGTGGTTGTTGATATAACACTGTTGAACATCAAACCTTGAAGAATTTTATTTATTGATTTTTTTTTAATTGATCGATATATAGTCGGGGTCGTACTGTGTATGACGAGTCACCCCTATCAGGATTACTCTGTTAGTAGTTTCTATGAAGGTTACTCTGTTAGTAGTTTTTATAAGGATTACTCTGTTAGTAGTTTCTATTAGGATTACTCTGTTAGTAGTTTCTATGAGGATTACTCTGTTAGTAGTTTCTATGAGGATTACTCTGTTAGTAGTTTCCATGAGGACAACTCTGTTAGTAGTTTCTATGAGGATTACTCTGTTAGTAGTTTCTAAGAGGATTACTCGGTTAGTAGTTCCTATGAGGATTACTCTGTTAGTATGTTTCCATGACCTTGCGTAATTCATGCTCGACGCTCTTCTTGCATTTGGCTCCTTTTTTGCTGCGTGGAAGAGAATCGATATGAGCATAAAGTGATGTAAACAAACCTAACGTTCTCACCGTGGTAACATGCAATCATCAGCGGCGTATCGCCACGTCTTGCTCTGAGACATGAGAATGATTCATCACGCCACGATATAGTCCACACACTTGCGGCATGAAGTGCTTATTGGAAGCAAATGCAAAAGGCATAATTATACCACTCAGATTAGGAATTATTTAAACGTGCATCATGGGAACTTTGAGATAATAATTACAATAATTTTTGATGTCCACATATTGCCTCATGTTTGTCAATAAAGCAACCGCTACTTTTTATATTTTGAAAGTATTCAAACGTTATAAATGTTGTGTAGAAAAGTTAGTTAGTACAAGCATCTTTATTATACGTTTCTTTTATGAAGCTTCAGGTAGTGAGTGCATTTTCCATGTTATAGTGTAGACTCCCTTATAGTGTTTCATAGCATTCCGTAGAATTTGACCCTTATTTGAAAGCGTTTAATGAATTTTCGTAGTTAGAAATGTGCACTGTTGGTGTCGAGCAAGGTCCACGCAGTTCATTTTTTACAGTGGATGCTATGCATTATATAATGTTATCATGGTGAAATGTCCCGGAAAATCTGTTCTCGTTATATTCGAAAAGACAAATCTGTTGAAAAGCGTTGTTTCAAATACTTGGTGGTACACCAGTGTGTCGCGACAAATCTTTTGAAAAGCGTTGTCTCAAATACTTGGTGGTACACCAGTGTGTCCGGACAGATCTTTTGAAAAGCGTTGTTTCAAATACTTGGTGGTACACCAGTGTGTCCAGACAGATCTTTTGAAAAGCGTTGTTTCAAATACTTTGTGGTACACCAGTGTGTCGCGACAAATCTTTTGAAAAGCGTTGTCTCAAATACTTGGTGGTACACCAGTGTGTCCGGACAGATCTTTTGAAAAGCGTTGTCTCAAATACTTTGTGGTACACCAGTGTGTCGCGACAAATCTTTTGAAAAGCGTTGTCTCAAATACTTGGTGGTACACCAGTGTGTCCAGACAGATCTTTTGAAAAGCGTTGTTTCAAATACTTGGTGGTACACCAGTGTGTCGAGACAAATATTTTGAAAAAATGTGGTTTCCACTTCTTGTTTATCACGAGCGCTCAAGTCGCTAGACAATAACCCACCGTTGTACTAGCACGCCAGCGTTTGACCAGGTCCTAATTTAGTGATGCATGAGATGATAGCCCGTTATTGAAGTAATTACCGTGGGCACGGCCACACACACAACACACAGCTCCATTGTGAGATATTGATTGGTTGACTCAGCACGGTGTCCGTGTTGTCTGTGAGCGTGTTACCTGTCACAGGTTGAATGTGAGGACGATGATGAACAATTAACAATTGTTAGAGCGTGCACACGCTTGTGTGCACACGTGTCTCTAACACGCTAAGAAGGGTTTCTTTAGAACGAGTATGTCTACGTCTACGCATTGCTTGGATTTGTCGTTGACGCCCCCACGCCCGCGCCTTAGGGAAAAAGAAAGAAAGGGAAAAGTAGCAAACAGACTAATGTATTAATTGGCTCCGTATGTTTTTAAGATAATTGTCGACATTGAAATCAGTAATAATCATCTCTGGCTCTCACCTTTGACTCACTGTGGATCTCACCTACCTTTACTCAGTGGCTCACTTTGGCTCTCACCTTTGACTCACTGTCTCACTTTGGCTCTCACCCCTGACTCTTTGGCTCACTTTGGCTCTCACATTTGACTCACTGGCTCACTTTGGCTCTCACATTTGATCCATTGGCTCACTTTGGCTCTCACATTTGACTCACTGGCTCACTTTGGCCCTCACCTCTGACTCAGTGGCTCACTTTGGCTCTCACCTTGGACGTCCTCACCGTTTGGATCATATGAGCAAACATAACTAGCATTTAAATGAATCAAATAGAATCCAAAAAGGGGTGGGAGGGCGGGGGGCTTTAAAACTAAGATTGGGTCTGAAATCTTCAGTAAAGCTTTTACTGAGCAGTGTCAGTGACCTAGCGAATAGAAATATATATACATGTTTTCTCTAAACAATGTTTAGACTATAAAAAGAGACGTAGTTGATTATTTATATATATATATATATATATATATAATCCAACCGTCCTCACCCCCCCCCCCCAACCCCACTTTTTTTTTTCACCATAAAGCTCTAAACTATATTAAGCAGTAAACTCTATTTGAACGTTCGTTGTGCCGCTGAAATGCCAAATTTTGTTTGCGAACAATAGCTAATGTCGATGGCCCAATAGACGGTCTCAGGTGGCAAGGACCAAACCAGGGATCCTCACATGACACCCTGCCGGCCCTGGATCTCATAATAACAAGTTCGGTTTTTATTGTGTAACTCAACGCAAGGTAGCTGGAAATAACCAGTGATCGCTTGATTCTGATATTATGACCAAATTTATTTAGGTGCACGGCGCACGGTCGGTAATCATGAGTCCAATATCTAACCGGAGCCATATACAATTGTCTTATTATACAACACATTTCTAGTGACATCATTTCTCCATGGGAGAACAACCTAAACATCGTATTGTTACGTTACTGTTACGCTGGGGTCGTTAGCTGGAGTTGAAATCACAGAAAGTAATATTTGCATCTCCGCTCTAATGATAATCATTAAGGACATCACCTCGTAAATGTGGTCTTAATGCATATGTTAGTGTGGAGAAATAGATTCATGTATCTGGTTATTACAATGTGTGCAACTTGTGAAGCGCAATGAATGCAAATTTCAACCCCTGCCCTGCTTCGCTAAGCCTAAGGGTCTTTGAGATCCCCCGCAAAGGTATCGAGTTAGTAGCGCAGTACCAGGGTCTGTTATGGGCAGGCTGGTTGACCTGTGTCATACAGTGCTTGTGTCGACCCGCTTGCCGTTATAGCTACAACAAAAATTATGGTTTAACGGCCGTGGTTATATTGTGATTCTGAAGGGATGATATGTTCTTGTTTTTCAAAGGGATATATCAAGCCTTGTTTGAGGTTTCATATAGTATGTGATTGATCATGTGCGAGTATGAACGTGTAGAAATCTGTGAAGGCTCGCTAGCAGTAATTAAAATGAACAGTTATATCATCGCGACGCTAAGCGTTCAGTGTATAATATTGTTATTAGCAGCTAAAAGCAAACAGTTTGTTAATGATTCAATCTATGTTCAATTATATGTTATAAGTGGTAAGCCATGGCCTTACTGTAAATTGCATGGGCGTTTCCAAAATTTTAAGTTTGGCTGTCTAGTGGACGAGTTTCGAAAATGAACCGGTGCCGCGTGTATCTATTAGATTTGCTTTATGAGACAATAACAATTCGTGTTGTGCAGACCGGCAACGTAAGGCTTTCGGACCGGTCCCGGTCCGTAGACCACCATTTTGGGGGATGCTGCTTTACATGAGACATACATTGTTGTTTTTGACGAGTTGTCATCTAGCACTGACGTGTCGGTTCCACGTCTAGCATTGACGTGGCGTAATATCAAAGCCAGAAAAATAATAATATCCTATACTTATACTGCCGCAGATATTTTAATCCTTAAATAAATTATATTTGTTAAAATATAGAAATACTTTAACTGGGTCCTTCGGCTAATTTTCAGAAAATTGTTGCTACCTTTATCAATGTTATCATCATTGATCGATTCATTAACTGGAAACTGTAAGGAAGAAGTTCATTTAAACCAAAAGTGCCCACTGACTGATCACTTGATTCTGATATTATGACCAAATTTATTTAGGTGCACGGCGCACGGTCGGTAATCATGAGTCCAATATCTAACCGGAGCCATTTTTATGTACAGTGTGGTGAACCTAGCCCTAGGCTGGGGTACCGCGCTATTTAAGACAACTAATAATAATAAAAATAATAATAATTGCTACCAAGGAGGTGTTTGCATATAAACGTTTTAAAAGAAATCTTTAAATTGATTTCAGAATACTGGGTGATTCATGTGTTGAACTTGACCCCATTAACGTCACGGCTTGCAGTGTTTAGTTAGTGTAGAAATACTGTACAGAGATGTAGTATGAACATGCAGTACGAAACCGATATGACACAATAGTTTTTCTAGTGGTGAATAATGCAACACACCATTCGCCAGCTTGGTTTAATGAGCTCAACATTATAATAGGGGATGGTTCAAGTGCTTAGGCTTAGGTAGATTATCTTTAGAGTATGTGTTTATGTAGGTATAACTTGGACTTGGTGCAAACCAAAAATAGAAAGTCTAAATCCAATAGGATGTTACCGGATGTATCATTATCATAGATTGTCTATTTCCTTGAATCTGAGCTGTTACAAGAATTTAACGACAGCCAATCTAGTTAATGCAGTGGTTCTTAACCTTGTTAATGTTGGAGGTACTGAACCCCACCAGTTTCATATGCGCATTCACCGAACCCTTCTTAATAGGAAAAATAAAATATAAATCCGATCGCGAATCATATGAGTCGGGTGTGTGTCTCATATGAGTCGGTAGTGTGTCTCATATGAGTCGGTATAGTGTCTCTTATGAGTCGGTAGTGTGTCTCATATGAGTCGGGTGTGTGTCTTGAACCTCTGAGACTGACTCGCCGAACCCATGGGGTTCTATCGAACACAGGTTAAGAACCACTGAGTTAATGTAATATACAAATGTAGATCACTAACTATATAGTGCATTATTGAGATGACATGGGAGAGCCAACCTCCATTGTTAATTTCTTTGAGTTTTAAAAGAATGTGCACTAAAGTAATTTCCCAGCTTGGTATGTGTGTGTGTGATACTGTGTGTTGAGTGAAAATTACTTGAACCACGACGACCACGTTGTTGTTAACTTAAAAGCAAATATACAATTTGTTTACATCAATACATATAACAATAATAGTTTTGATACAAAACTGAAAACTGCTTGTATATAATAGATATTTAAATCTAGCTAAGATGAGACTAAAATATACATTTCGCTGTGGCCAGATTTGTGTTATTCAATCCAAACATAACAAACTGTACAATGATAGCATTCTCTCTGTCTCTTCGTTATGCGTTTTGTTTTTCTGTCTGGAGGGCCCGGAAGAAAGGTGCGCCCCTGCCTCGTGAAATGTTGAGGTATAGATGTGAGGGCGGCCTAGTTGGCAGAAGCAAAGCCTCACCTTCAGTCCAGCCTTCATCCTTTGAGGTGGCCATGGAGTTGACAAGTCCTTGCAAGCCTTCAGCAAACACGCATCCCGTAGTTAGATGGGGGTGCTCAAGTTTGTTACCACGCCCACCATAAATCTACTTCCGTGACGTCAGATTCAAACCGCGCCCGCCCGAATTTATCCCGTTGAGCATCTTTATTAAGAGACATGGCTGTCCTTGACCTTTTGGTCTAAGCATGAATGCCCATCACAACAATGACCCGGTGGATCAGTTTCCTTGTTTTAACTTGACCTACACGGCTGAGCATTTCTTATTCTTTGGTCAACGCTCTTCCTAAAACGTGGTTGAATTTGATCCATGCGGACTTCACACTTTTAGACAGAAAACAAGTTCCTTCTTTTTCGCAAAGCTACACAAGTTTTCCTAAAATATTGATCGTGCCGAGGCTTTTCAATTTTTTAAGTAATAGTTGTACTGTAGTCTAAGGCCAAAGAATACATTGTTTTATATGGAAGGCATACACAGTCTATCGAGTATCGATGGGTTTGCGTCGTAACATTGGCGTGTTTCGCAACGAAACAAAACATAGAGTTGATATTTTCAAGCTTGTGTCTTGGACACAATTTTTTTAAAATGTAAATACGTTGTAACATTGTCTAGTCAAATCTCGATGTGTCAATTTATGTCTTCGTGGACTGTTGGCTTCTAGCCATTCGAAACGTCTTGCTCGGTGAATCTCCCCCGTGGTCTCCCCAGTGGTGTCTTCAAGATTTGTTTTGTTCAGAATTACCTGGGCTATAATGACAGAGCTGCTGGAGCAAGGATTTCTTTCTTTACCTGAGGTCGCTGTTTGAATAGTACCGGTGGCCCCTATTACCCGCTGGTTTGTGCAGTGTGTCCAACAGAGTCAATACTACGATGGTGGTCTCTTGGGGGCTCACTTCGGGACACACGACACATTTCACGATTAGCGGCTCTCTTCATCTAGGCCAGTCATGAATGTTTGGTTTGGAGGCAGCGATGCTTCAGTTTTCATGGGTTTTATTTTTATCACTGGGTTAGGTACGGTAAGGGATTTTCCATTCGAACATCTTTTAATACTATTATATGTTCGCCAAAAAGCAGAGTTTGAGAAAAAGGTTTTACAATCCCGACGTGACGTCATGCAAGGCTTGGGTTGTCACTGGGGATAAAATACTTGAACGTGAAGATGTTTATTCCATACAATAATTGTTCATAACAGGAGTGTGTTTGGCATACAACTATTTCTCTTGCATTATCATTATTGGGAACGTCTTCTTGTTTGCTTCATTCAATTTGACAAAAGTTGGTCTGATGCTCGTAATGCCATTTGATCAAGTTTTCATACATCTTCACTTTGTCATTGCTGCCGTTACCCCCTCCGCCCCACGTCCAAAAAAACCAATACAATGATAAGACAGCTATGTGGACTTTTGATCACATTTATCATAGGAAGGAATGAAGAGAAGACTTGACGGAAGGTAGCACCTGACAAGCGTTCGATTAACGAATATTTTTATTGACGGAGGCACGTCTAACCAGGCACAGGGGAGCCATGCGCCAGCTATTTAATTTTCGAAATTAAAATGGATGACTCTAGAAATGTGAACCACCAACTGTCCGATGCGAAACTCAATCCAACGACCACTTCTTTTAATATATATCTTACCCCTGGCACGTCCCCGTATGGCCGTATGGATACTGATGGCAACACATCAACCATGACCACATGGGGTTGGAGGGTCGGGGGTCCTTAAGCTAGATTTCATTTATTTGTGTGTGATTATGATTAGGTTCAAGAATTCATTGGGATGCATGAGAATATAGTTTAAAGTATTATTAATGACACAGGAATGAAGAACATAATGTCAACGTACGAGAATTACCAGAGAATTTCCTTAGATGGAACGGGAAAAGGGAGTCAACAATTATTGGATAGATTTTTATATCCCGGTAGGGGTCAAGAGAAATACAATTTAGCGACATGTTTCATCCCGACCACGCACTATAGCGTTTTCACGTCTGTCATTCATTAAACATTGAAGTTGTAAAGCTGTGCAAAGATAAGAAAAGTAGATCAACAAAGAGTATGAATCAGAAGTACTTTAGTCCTGTAGCACATTCAACGTTTGTACAGTTAGTCGGGCATGTGTATTCCACTTCTGTAAGTTCTGCAATGAACGTTGAAAGGATATATATGTATGACGTTGTGTTGTCGCTGGTGATGCTTGGTTCTCACCAAGACAAATCTAATGACCTTGTGTATCCAGTGAAAGCTTGCCTGTGTAGCGCCTGCATGGACCTTTCGTGTGTAATCAGCCGATGGTTGACACGGCGGCAGACAAAAAGTGATTAGCCGACACTTCCCTCTTGCTAACAACGTCAGACTCCGTGACTCAATCGTCAGATCAAAGGTTCAACACGGTGGGTCACCGACACGTGGGAACATGACACGGATTGTTGTTGTCCAAAAGTGATTTAGAAGTGTCTCGCTTGGATTTTATTGTGTTGGATTCAGTTTGATGTGTACCAATTGTGAGACGGATTTTGTGTGCTTATCTAAACTCTTATTCTTAGTGTTGTTGATCAGTGCATTAAATGTGTACAAATGACCCCTGTAACTGTAACGGAAGGTAATGCTGAGACCGTGGCATGCTCGGACAATGTCTCTTTTTACATACAAGCAGTGGTGTACATAGGGTATGGCAGGTAGGGCAGAAGCCCTTGGCGCCACTTAAAGGGGCACCAAAAACTCAATTTCTATTAATCCAATAGTTTTTACCACTCTCTCGGAGCTTGCGCAAATGACACACTTTTTTTTCTATCCTTTGAATATTACAATTTACTTGCAACGTCATTAAACAGGCTTCCTAATTGTGCACTACAAAGTCCTTTAAAGGTCCCAAAATTGAGCAATGACTAATGAAAAGTTATTTTAAAACATATGACCCCCGCCCCCGTCATGTGCGCCGATACCCTACGTACTCCCAGCCTGCAAGCATCTGTGCAGTTTCGTAATTACGTCATCTCGCTCAAGGTCGAAGGTACGAGAAGAAATCAGCTTATGTGAGTTTATTATGTCTCGGGCAAAGGGCGCACATATTTAAGTCTACCAGAGAGACTTTCGCCCCTTACATTGTCACTTGCGACTACTCACCCTGTCTCTTTCGCCTGCCCACCTTGTCTCTAACGCATTTTCACGCCTACTCACCCTGTCTCTTACGCCTACTCACCCTGTCTCGAACGCCTTTTTACGCCTCCTCACCCTGTCTCACACGCCTTAGTTTCTGCGTTTGATGCCTCTATGTTTTATATTATTGAAGTTAACCGGTTTCTGCTCTTTATTCGTAATTATAGCATCCATCTAACATTCTCACCAACTGTGTATGCATAGTGCACGCGATAACCGTCGAGGCGTGCTAAGTAGAATTGAGTTGTGTGCACCAGCAGTGTATTAAATTTTTGCTCGAAATAATTATTATTGATAATATAAGACATTGTCTTGTGTGTGCAGATATGTCAGCATATATAGTTTTGAAACTCCTTACTCTAACGACACACTAGGCAACATTGTTCAAAAGTTGTGTGACGCACTATTCTAGTTTATATTTAAACATGTAAATGAGGCTATTGGTATTGCTTTTTGATGATTGCCCATAAATAACTGTTATTTTCAAACTGTTTAAACTATTGCTACATGTTCCCGGGAAGGTTTCTTCAAAGTTTACTGTTACACGAGGACATAGCCTGTCATAGATGTTGAAGAATGCATTTCTATAGCTTGTCCTGTCTATCATAGATGTTGAAGATTGCATGTCTATAGCGTGTCCTGTCTATCATAGATGTTGAAGAATGCATGTCTATAGCTTGTCCTGTCTATCATAGATGTTGAAGAATGCATGTCTATAGCTTGTCCTGTCTATCATAGATGTTGAAGAATGCATGCCTATAGCTTGTCATGTCTATCATAGCTGTTGAAGAATGCATGCCTATAGCTTGTCCTGTATATCATAGATGTTGAAGAATGCATGCCTATAGCTTGTCCTGTGTATCATAGATGTTGAAGAATGCATGTCTATAGCTTGTCCTGTGTATCATAGATGTTGAAGAATGCATGTCTATAGCTTGTCCTTTCTATCAAAAATTTTGTAGAATGCATGTCTATAGCTTGTCCTGTCTATCATAGATGTTAAGGAATGTATATCTATAGTAAGTCATGTCTATCATAGATGTTAATGAATAGTGTGTCGTGCCTACCATAGATGTTGAAGAATACATATCTATAGTTTGTCCTGGCCTACCACATATGTTGAGAAATGCATATTGTCATCTTGTCTTGCCTATCATAGATGTTGAAGAATGCAAATGTATTTATTGTCCTGCGCCTACCACAGATGTTGAGGAATGCATATCTATAGCTTGTCTTGCCTACCACATATGTTGATGAATGTATATCTATAGCTTGTCTTGCCTACCACATATGTTGAGGAATGCATATCTATAGCTTGTCCTTCATATCAACCTGTACTTCACGCCAGTAAAAACCAAGTCTCCATGTCACTGCTGACATTCTTGATGGCGTCATTCATTGTTTTGGTACAAAAGGTTTAAAGCTGTGAGGATTTGGCCAAGTTTATATTACCCTTACACGGTTAAAT
Organism: Omphiscola glabra; assembly: GCA_964017045.1. NCBI lineage: Eukaryota > Metazoa > Mollusca > Gastropoda > Lymnaeidae > Omphiscola > Omphiscola glabra. Next base: position 7,739,636 of record OZ024796.1, read on the forward strand.
TGGTGTCTGCTTCACTGACAAATGTCTGCATGTGTTATTGCCATTCCAACGTTGTGCTCTATTTGTTTTCATATACGTCATTATTACACTCGCCTTGGGCTGTTTAGTAATGTTACTATAGTTACTGTAGGCGCCACACTATACAATACGCTATTCCTGAGAAATTCGTAAGCACTAACATTTCTTGTCTCTCAACAACCATACATCGGACAGTCTAGTGTGATAGTGTCAAGTGAAGTGAAAATGTTAACGTGGGGGTGTGGGGGCAGTGTTGATAGTATATGATAAGCAGTGCTTAAAAACAAAATTAGCAGTATTTCATACAGTTTGGAATGTTTCACTAGTCTTTTTATAAATTCTATATGATTCTGGCACAATTCTCGCCCCACAAGCTATATCTAAATATTATATACTTATCTGTAGCTATGTATGTGTTTGCGATAGAGCAATTTTCTCCTGGGTCACGCGTCAGGTGGTGGTTCTCACGTCACGTTCAAATCACAAGGTACAATGGCCGTGCGATGTGCATGTGTGGGAGGGGGGAATGATACTACATCACGTCGATTAGATCAAGGATTCCCCTTGCTCAGTGGCTCTCAACCTTCCTAATGCCGCGACCCTTTAATAAAGTTTCTCATGTCGTGTCGACCCCCAACCACAAAGTTATTTTCATTGCTACTTCATGACTGTATATGTGTTTTCCGATGGTCTTAGGCGACCCCTTGGAAAGGGTCATTCGACCCCCAAAGGGATCGCGATCCACAGGTTGAGAACCGCTGCCCTAGCTTCAAATACGTCTTTGTTCTTTCCGTTATAAGCAGGGTAGCTGCTCCCGCTATGCAAACCTTCAGGATCTTTGGCTGGTCTTCGAAAGTGGGGGTCGAATGATTGATTCAGCTGTTTCAGAAAATTGCGCATAGTTCAATTCTAGTTCTCATCGGCGTTGTCTTAAATATTCTTGTGTCCTCATTACCTGACTTTATAAGACTTGGGGCCCACTGGGGCCATTCTATGCAGTAGAGCATGCTTACATCAACTTTCAGACCTCGTCCAACATGTTTATCATCATCTGTGGTAGGCCAGGACAAGCTATAGATATGCATTCCTCAACATCTATGGTAGGCAAGACAAGCTATAGATTTGCATTCCTCAACATGTCATTCATGTTCTTGTTTCACCAACATTTCCTCAACAGGTGACCTTTGTTAAAGTGCGGACATTGTAGATTGAGCTCCAATTTTTTTTCCTTTGTTTTTTAATTATTTTTTTTTCTTTTGAGCTCCATTTGTCTTTGTTCATCCTATTTCTACAACGTAATTTATTGTGTTGTCTATGTGATTTGAGCAAGCTGCCACATAGTTCTCTATGTTTGACACCTTCTTGTTAATGTGTTGTAGGGGGGTTCCCCTGTAATTAGTGAATACCCCCCCCCCCCAAAAAAAAAGGGGGGGATGGTGTGGGTCACTTTGTACACACTTATTAGTCGGAATGTCAGTCCATTCACAAAGATGTTAACGGTACACTTCATTTCACGATGCCATACAACAAAGCTAAGTAAACCTACTTGCTTTGAAATCGTCTCCCTTCATGTTAATTGAGAAGACGTTCTAACCAAATAGGAATGAGGCCTACACACGACTGAGTTTGGTCAAATGTTTTCGTATCTGTGAGGGTAAAGAATTCACTTATTTTTTTTATAATAAAACGAATTAAAAAACATTTGGACTGTAAAGTTTCATATAACATTTTTATTCTGGTACTCCCCCCCCCCCCCCCCTTTTTAATCTCAATATTGAAACCATGACTGCGCATATGAAATAGTGACCACCTGTAGATGCAGCTCTTTAGCAGCGGGAAATATTGCAGAATTCATCTCCGTTATTTATATTAACCTTGACAGGCTTTAACCTTTGAACTGAGGCTTTGATCTTGACCTAAAACCTTTGACATCTTATTATGACGTGCCAGCTTTCTCAACATTAATTGTCAGGACTGTCAAGTACGAGTGTATTCGTGTGTATTCATACGCCCACCACAATCTACGTTAGTTGAGTTTGTGATGGAAGTTAAGGATGTATAATTGATTTTCTTGTGACTCCAGAACAAATTGAGATGTTTAATTTCTCGGTATTGTGGCATAAATAAATAGGGACTGAACTGAAATCTCTCGTCAGGAGTCCCGTGGCATAATGCCCCACATGTTTTGTTTTCCATTCAATGTTAATTTCAAGATTTAACTTGAGTTATCCCGCTTTTTTCCTGGCCTGCTCCACACATCTTTTCACTCAGATATCATCATCATCGGCGTTACAGCATAAGGAGGGCCCTGGCCTGCTCCATTTTCCTCACCCATGTATTGAGCAGGTTCTTTGGTTTTCTGGTAATGCGCCAAGTCTTACTTGCATCAATTACAACTGGTATATTTGCTATTTATCTTACTAGCATTCATAAACCGATTTCATTGTTTCTGAAAGCAACTGCTCATTAATGTGTTTGGTTTCATTATTTGATATCTAGTGCTGTAGCTGAAGTCTTATCTAGTGCTGTAGGGGAAGTCTTACCTAGTGTTGTAGCTGAAGTCTTACCTAGTGTTGTAGCTGAAGTCTTACCTAGTGTTGTAGCTGAAGTCTTACCTAGTGTTGTAGCTGAAGTCTTATCTAGTGTTGTAGTTGAAGTCTTACCTAGTGCTGTAGGGGAAGTCTTATCTAGTGTTGTAGCTGAAGTCTTATCTAGTGCTGTAGGTGAAGTCTTATCTAGTGTTGTAGCTGAAGTCTTACCTAGTGTTGTAGCTGAAGTCTTATCTAGTGCTGTAGCTGAAGTCGTATCTAGTGCTGTAGCTGAAGTCTTATCTAGTGCTGTAGGTGAAGTCTTATCTAGTGCTGTAGCTCAAGTCTTATCTAGTGCTGTAGCTCAAGTCTTATCTAGTGCTGTAGCTGAAGTCTTATCTAGTGCTGTAGCTGAAGTCGTATCTAGTGCTGTAGCTGAAGTCTTATCTAGTGCTGTAGCTGAAGTCTTACCTAGTGCTGTAGCTGAAGTCTTATCTAGTGCTGTAGGTGAAGTCTTATCTAGTGCTGTAGGTGAAGTCTTATCTAGTGCTGTAGCTGAAGTCTTATCTAGTGCTGTAGCTGAAGTCTTATCTAGTGCTGTAGGTGAAGTCTTATCTAGTGCTGTAGCTGAAGTCTTATGTAACGTCGAACATTTAGGTTAGGTTAATTGGTTGCCATTGGTTAGTTCCGCCCAGGGCTAAATTAATCAGATTGGTTCCAAGTTTAATGGATGAGGTCAGCCCTGATAGGCGTTGTAGCTCTACATACCACGGCTCCTGTTATACCAGGCCGTGACGTGCAATTAATTTCTCCGACAATGGAATATATATGGAAACATATTTTGAAAGGGCATTATTTTATCTATTCTCAATGTTTGCTCGAGGATAAATTCTGTTATTTGACCAGTTCTCTTCCTTGCGTGGTTCGTTGAAGAAATAACTAGAACTAGCTCTAATTGAGCGGTTCTCAACCTGTGGGTCGCGACCCTTTTGGGGCCGAGCGACCCTTTCATAGGGGTCGCCTAAGACCATCGGAAAACACATTTACACTACATGCATGAAGTAGCAACGAAAATAATGTTGTGGTTAGGGCTCGCCACAACACGAGGAACTGTATTAAATGGTCGCGGCATTAGTAAGGTTGAGAACCACTGCTATAACCGGACATTTTTTAAGAAAAGAAAAAAAAAAGAGAAAAAAAAGAATTTAAAAAATAAAAAATCACAATGGTTCTGAGTTTAAATAAAAAAAAGCCAAATTTTCTCTTTAAAAGGGCACTAAATGTTCCATGAGAAATATTGCACTCTGTTTCTGAATAATTGTGTACTGGTAGATCTCGGGTTAAATTGTCCCCCTTAAAATTGAGATCAATGACATTTGTTTAGCATTGGCGTGTCTTTAAGTGGATACCATTTTATTTTGTTTTCACTTTCATGTTCGTTGGGGGAATGGTTGCAAAATAGCGATGTTAGCGGCTGTGTTGGCTTCATTTTTTATTTTTTATGTATCTAAAATATGATCGTTGGATGGGATTTGCCATGGTGCAGACACAATTTTGCCTGATGTCAAGCGCGTGATATCATCTGTATAATTCTACTTTGGTCATGTACAAGTGGGAAGTCGCGCTGAAATCAAGGGATTTAACTACTGCTGTCGTGGGAAACAGAGTTATGCCAATTGTGGAACTCAGTTTTACGTGTTTTTTTGTGTTTTTTTTTTGGGGGGGGGGGGGGGGTGGGGTTTGCGGCTTTGTGACATTGACGGTTAAAATTCTGCTTTTTAGTGGCGCCATTGCGACATGGAAGCACATTAAACTTTCGAGGCTTTACTTGAGATAGAATCGGATACTGGCAATAACTCGGTTAATAAATGAATACCAGCTGTCACACTGTGGACACTGAACTACAGCTGTTACATTATGGACACTGAACTACAGCTGTCACACTGTGGACACTGAACTACAGCTGTCACATTGTGGATACTGAACTACAGCTGTCACATTGTGGACACTGAACTACAGCTGTCACACTGTGGACACTGAACTACAGCTGTCACACTGTGGACACTGAACTACAGCTGTCACATTGTGGACACTGAACTACAGCTATCACACTGTGGACACTGAACTACAGCTGTCACACTGTGGACACTGAACTACAGCTGTCACACTGTGGACACTGAACTACAGCTGTCAAATTGTGGACACTGAACTACAGCTGTCACACTGGACACTGAACTACAGCTGTCACACTGTGGACACTGAACTACAGCTGTTACAAACTTGTGATGATTAAACTAAGGGCCTATCCTTAAAACATAGAACACTTTACAAAGTAATCGGGGAAAATCGAACCACGCCCCCCCCCCCAACCCAAATTCACTACTACCAACGGACAATTATTAGTGCTATATAAATGACGGTGAAGATAGCAACTGCTTTCCCACTTTTCAATGTTTCCATCATGAAGCTATTAAGTCCTTGTGTATTCTTCCATAAGTCCTGTCAGCGTTCATAAAAGTGATAGCTTCCATTTGTATCTCTGCCACACTTCGTGTGAGTTCTCGTCAGCCAACTCATGGGGTTCTTTGTTGAAAGGTTGTTTTGTTGTTTTTTCCCATTCATGCATTGTGTTGGGGGTGTGTCTGTCTTTCTATCTATACCAAAGCACCACGATTGACATTAGCTGCACTTCAGCAATCTCCCACTCGTACATGCAGGCCCGAATCATCACTCACAATCTGGAATATCCACCTTAGGAATAGCCCCTATCGCGAAGATCAGCTTATTTGATGATGAATTCAGTGTGGGATGCCATCTAGACATTCCTCCAACATTCTTGGCTCATTTGCAGATTTGCAGATATGATATCAAAAACATAAAATACCATTTATATCCCCCCCCCCTTTTTTTTTTCCTCATGCGTTCGTATTTTCGGTTCCCCTCTCTGATTTTGTTCTGAGGGCCAATCATTTGGTCATAGCTAACCTTTGACTTTTCCGTCCTCCTTGAGACATCCAACAGAGTTGCGATTCGTTCACGACCATGTGTCTGGCATATTGTGAGCAGAGGGAAGAGTTTCTCTTTCATGGCGTCATACTTTACTAGGTGGGTCCAACTTTTACTCCAAAGCAACGGTTCTCAATCAATATTTACTAGTACCGTACCTCATTTGATAGTGACGCACTAACCTTTTGTTTGATTGAGCGAATCCCATTTCCGGTAAATGACATCATAAGGAAGGGGTGTACTTTCTTCTTAAAAATAATTTTAAAGAAATCAGTAACCCATTACGTGAATTTTGTGGCGTACTTAGTTATTGGTGTTACAAATTGCAAGAGTGTGTCCAAGTAAATGAATTGTGGGACAAGATATGTTTGGGCTTGAAAAAGTAACCAGGAAAAATACAAGGACTTTTCGGCTGAAGGCCTTATTCAACAGACAAGATAAAAGAAGAAATAAGTAATAAATATATATTTTTTTTTAAATGTGTTCGAAGAGTCTGATCAAAATGTAGCTCTCTCAATGTCTGTTAAGAAACGAAAACCAAATTGCATTGCGATTCAAGGAATGACCTAGGTAGATGGTCTTAAGTTCACATCACCATTGAAATCATCCTGGTGCGGCCCTTCGGCTGGTCTGAGATTGAGACTTGTGTAAAATGATACGAATTTGAGAACCGTTAGCCTCAACACTTTTAGACTTCAAGCGACTATTGTAATGGGCCATACAACCCGATGTGCGACTTTTAGCCGTTTCCAGTTAGACGAGTTGTTTGACCTCTTTGAAAGTTCGGAGGTCACATTTGTTTCCTATTGTAAAAAACGTAGACTCATGACTGCGTTGAGTACATGTGTCTCTGTTTGGTCAGGACATCTGCTCTACTTTTCTATTTTCGAGTTTCTGTGCTGGATCTACTGTGTTTAAATACAATCTCGTTATTGGCGTTGTGATTGGTGGAGGTATATGATCTCATCATAGGCTGGTCTTACTAAAGCCTTCCATGGAGACACTATTAATATAAAGCGTTTTTTTTTATATAGTGTGTCTCTGTGTCCCTGGGGCTCATTTACTTATAATATACGCGTGCCAAAATGATGCGCTGTTTGGTTTATAGTTATTAGGAGACTAACCATTTTGATAAATGAAAGTCGCCTAATCGGTATTTTTCATAGACGCCTCCCCACCGATAGTTTTGTTTCGAGGTCTATGCATACTAACAGCCTCATAAAGTCGTTTGAATTAGTTTGACTTCTGGACATGTTTTGACGTCTAACCTTAACACCAGTAAGAAAACTCATTGCAATGCGTCCATGCTGAATTTCTACAACCTAAAGCTCTACACCCGCACGGACTATGTCTAGTTTTCTAATGGTTGATACATCTCTCAATTTTACTAGCGCAAAAACAGCGCCCTTATAGGACGACGACACACAATTGTTTCTGTTTGTGATAGAAAATATGGGTGGGGGCAGTTACATTGTATCTGGTTACGAAAACTCGAATTTAACAAGTTGATATAACATATCATTCCTATATATGACCGGCATTGTTAACGTAAATGTATGAGTAGATACAGTTTTATATGCATCCGTTTATGCCATTTCTGACTGTTTACATCTAAGACCAACTTTAGTATTTTACGAGGAGTACAAAGATATTATTACTTGTAACTTTGCAGTTTATGGACCAGTTAAAACTGAATGATCATATTCCGTATTGGCCTATTTGTTCTCTACTCACCCAGCCCCTTCCCTGGCTTGTCCTCAAATAGCTTGTCCTCACATAGCTTGTCCTCACCTGTCCTGTCATCACCTGCCTGTCCTCACCCGACTTGTCCTCACCTGGCTTGTCCTCACCTGGCTTGTCCTCACCTGACTTGTCCTCACCTGGCTTGTCCTCACCTGATTTGTCCTCACCTGACTTGTCCTCACCTGGCCTGTCATTTTCCTAAACATTTCTATCATGAGAATGTTTTCAGTGTAGTGGCTACCACATGTCAGTTTGCTAACTCAATTGTTATTCCTAATTCTGAAGTTATTAACCATGCAACCTAATTGATCTAGTCGTCAATGAAGTTTTATGTCGCCCTAAACCCCGTGGCGTCAATATATCTTTCTTTATTGAGGATTATGTTTTTCTTGTTTGCCTACAGGTAATTATGTGTTGTGTTGAGTGCAATAAATCTGTGGTTTTATTGGTGTCAGTCCAGGTGTCACGAGCTATCCAATGCTCAAGTGATCTTTCCCTATCTTGTGTGAGCTGGCGTGTACAAGGAATCGCAATATATAAGAAACCTAATAACTCTTGTTGTAAATGAAAACAGTTCTTATAATTTTAGATGTAAATTTAATATGAAATATGCATCATTCGTTTTAAATGAATATTCTATAGTTTAATGAGAATATGTACAATCAAAATAAATGACAATGCAAGCAAAACGATTCACCTCGATAACAGTAGAGTCATGGATGTCACTTCTTCTCTACCTATTGGTCTGCTCTATTGATACCTCATTTGGTCTTACAAACCCAACAATAATATTTTAAATCGTTTTTTAATCCCAACCTCTCAATTCTGGTACCCGTGTACCTATAGCCACTTCGATTCCTAAAACTCGCCACCAAGCATAATACTATAAAAGCGATACTCGATATACTTACCGTGACTATAGCAGGATGTCTTTAAACATGTCCACATACTATATCAACCCGTCAACCCCATTCACTCAACCTCCCATAAAGCCTCTATATATATTCTAACTCCATATTTACTCTAACCTATGCGTGGAATTCCGTGGCATGAGCTCGTACGATGCTATAGGTCTTAAACTAAGCTCATGAAGAAAGTCATGCGATGATTGCAGGTCAACGGTCAGTGTAATATCGCGTGGGTTATATACCCGAATGTCCCCTCACAAATTTCCCATCATAAACTCGCAGTTGCCGACATCCCCATAGATCGTCATTAAGATATCTGCTACAATAAACTTCACCCCTCTATTAGTAAGATATCTTCTACAACAAACTTCACCCCTCTATTAGTAAGATATCTTCTACAACAAACTTCACCCCTCTATTAGTAAGATATCTTTTACAACAAACTTCACCCCTCTATTAGTAAGATATCTTCTACAACAAACTTCACTCCTCTATTAGTAAGATATCTTCTACAACAAACTTCACCCCTCTATTAGTAAGATATCTTCTACAACAAACTTCACCCCTCTATTAGTAAGATATCTTCTACAACAAACTTCACCCCTCTATTAGTAAGATATCTTCTACAACAAACTTCACCCCTCTATTAATAAGATATCTTCTACAACAAACTTCACCCCTCTATTAGTAAGATATCTTCTACAACAAACTTCACCCCTCTATTAGTAAGATATCTTCTACAACAAACTTCACCCCTCTATTAGTAAGATATCTTCTACAACAAACTTCACCCCTCTATTAGTAAGATATCTTTTACAACAAACTTCACCCCTCTATTAGTAAGATATCTTCTACAACAAACTTCACCCCTCTATTAGTAAGATATCTTCTACAACAAACTTCACCCCTCTATTAGTAAGATATCTTCTACAACAAACTTCACCCCTCTATTAGTAAGATATCTTCTACAACAAACTTCACCCCTCTATTAGTAAGATATCTTCTACAACAAACTTCACCCCTCTATTAGTAAGATATCTTCTACAACAAACTTCACCCCTCTATTAGTAAGATATCTTCTACAACAAACTTCACCCCTCTATTAGTAAGATATCTTCTACAACAAACTTCACCCCTCTATTAGTAAGATATCTTCTACAACAAACTTCACCCCTCTATTAGTAAGATATCTTCTACAACAAACTTCACCCCTCTAATTAGTAAGATATCTTCTACAACAAACTTCACCCCTCTATTAGTAAGATATCTTCTACAACAAACTTCACCCCTCTATTAGTAAGATATCTTCTACAACAAACTTCACCCCTCTATTAGTAAGATATCTTCTACAACAAACTTCACCCCTCTATTAGTAAGATATCTTCTACAACAAACTTCACCCCTCTATTAGTAAGATATCTTTTACAACAAACTTCACCCCTCTATTAGTAAGATATCTTCTACAACAAACTTCACCCCTCTATTAGTAAGATATCTTCTACAACAAACTTCACCCCTCTATTAGTAAGATATCTTCTACAACAAACTTCACCCCTCTATTAGTAAGATATCTTCTACAACAAACTTCACCCCTCTATTAGTAAGATATCTTCTACAACAAACTTCACCCCTCTATTAGTAAGATATCTTCTACAACAAACTTCACCCCTCTATTAGTAAGATATCTTCTACAACAAACTTCACCCCTCTATTAGTAAGATATCTTCTACAACAAACTTCACCCCTCTATTAGTAAGATATCTTCTACAACAAAATTCACCCCTCTATTAGTAAGATATCTTCTACAACAAACTTCACCCCTCTAGGTACATTCACGCGAATCATAAAGTATACATGCCTCTGGGAAGTCTGAGACAAATTTACACTCCTACCCTTACCATGTGTCCATAACCTCGGGTATCACTATTCACAACCTATACCCACTCTCTAAAGAACTATAGACCGGTTAAGTTTTTGACTATGTTGGTAACGGTCGAATGTCACAGAAAAGTTCAAGCTTTTGTCCAGATTCTCCTCTGTACTTGAAGAAATCGGGTCGTGTTTTATCTTTGAATGTATTTTTAAGGTTGGTTGTACCAGTGTTTGTTCAGATGTTTAGGAAGTTTTATTACTGAATATAAATGTTGCTGCCAAATTCAAAGGAATGTTGAAGTGTCCCTTGCACAAAGATGACCTCTAAATAAAGTTGTTGATCTGTGCTTCTATTCGTTATTAGAAATGTACAGGGTGATCAAAAATAAATAAATAACCAAACGACGGTACTCATCTCGGAAGTGAAATATAAGTTTTCAAGTATTCACAATTTTGGATAACATCGAGCAAGTGCATGACTAGCTGTCGGATTATTATGGTGCAGAACTCAAAATGAAGCATTCAGTTTTGGATTTAAGTATTAAATGCCAGCAGCGAGTGACGCAACTCCCGTAACCACCAGTGTGGCTCATAGCTCCACCGCTCTAACACCATGTTCAGCTGCTGCTCACCGCGCAAGAAGAAGAAGAAGAAGAACAAGCATCTCAAAGATGCCAACGGCGGTGCAGAGAAAGTGCCATTAAGTCGGAGTAGAGATGAGCTGCGCGCCTCACGTGCACAGGTTGGTAGTCAGAAACCTGGCAACAGGGGAAGCTTATAGTGTTTGGATTATCTCTCAATTTACATATAGTTAAGGACAGACTCGCTTTCTATAGTTAAGGACAAAATCGCTTTCTTTTAAATGATCCCCCCTAAAAATCTGATTTAGGAAATGAATGTGTAAATACCGGTACCAAAAATACCTTTTTCATTTATTAATTTTTAGAATTGCAATCTTTTTAAAAAAAAGTAATCACGAGAGGAGGGCTGTGTGTGTGGGAGGGGGTGTATTTGATGTACCTCCCCGCTATCTTTCAGCAGAGATTGTTTTTCCTTGACGGGGAAAAGGTGCAACGAAAATGAGCCAATACAGAGCTCACAGTCTAACCCAGCGTGTTCTCAAGTTATACTATCCATGCCGGTAGCGCCATAAACCATATTTAACTTTTAACGTTTGGGATTTACCAGTCGGCTCCCGCCGTCGCGTTAACCTCCAGATTTCTCTCATTAATTTAGGTTGTTAAAATGGACTGAAGGACTGGACGGCTTAATCCCCCACTCTTCATTCATGCCAGAATGGCCCCGAGGCAGTCTCGGGCCTGACACCTCTTTGTTGAATGATTCATGCCCCTTGTCTCACACACAAACACCAGCACGTACGGCGGGCCGGGACACAAACGACGGTGGGCCTGGCCACAAACGACGGCGGGCCTGGCCACAAACGACGGTGGGCCGAGCCACAAACGACGGTGGGCCTGGCCACAAACGACGGTGGGCCGGGCCACAAACGACGTAGGGCCGGGCCACACACGACGGTGGGCCGGGCCACGTGGGTCACAAATGAATCAACAGTTACTTCATCCAAGAAATGTGTCAAGTTGATGTTGCAGTCTTTAGACACTCAGCCATTTGGGCTCATTTTGGTTGCTGTGGCTTTTGATGCTGGATAGACGGAATAAATGTTTCTCAAGTTTAAACTCATTTAAGCTTTAGGTTAAGTTCTCTTATTGATAAAAGGAGGGGAACACCCCCCCCCCCCCACCCAAACCAAAAAAAAAAAAAAAAATGATAATAATAAATACATTTAAAAATGGAGATGTCGAGTTCGAATTTGCTCACCCCTGGGTTATAAGGATGTTCAATTGGCGACCTAATCTGCTAGGCAGTAGATAGGGTTAGTGTCGCCCGGGGCGAGACAAGATTTTTACCGCCCCTTATACGAAAATCACTTTGCGGTTGAGCCGAAAATGCCGCCCCTCCATATAAAAAAAGACTGCCTCCGCACCCCCATCCTATGCACCCCCATCCCACGCACCCCCATCCTACGCCACTGAATGAAAGTGTCGAGTGTCTATGCGTACAGCGATGGATCTAGTTTAAACATGATTCTAATAGAGTTACAGGAAAAATTAACATACTTTATCTATATCGACAGGATCACGTATCTCACACCCCCCCCCCAAAAAAAAAAGAGAAGACAAAATAAATAAATAAAAAATAAATAAATAAATGAAAAATAAAAAAGACTACCACCAACAAAAACAATCAATGTGGACCTATATCGTAGGCTGTGCCACTGACACGTGAATCTGATATTATTTTAAACATGTATGAACTTTATTAACACAAGATTGAGATATGATCTGCCCTGTACACCGTGAACCGAAACATACAAGAGGCTGACAGAGATCCCAAGACGGTGGGGAGTCCCCCATCTGGGGCATGACCCAAAACTCGTTAAACAAGTTGAATGAACATTCTCTGCAATGTTTGTTAAAACCTCCTGACTAGATCAGCTAATTACTCGGCAGCTTAGAGCCCAGATATTAACTCTAGGTCAGAGTGGACAAAAAGGTTGGGGTGAGGTGAGGGACGAGATAAAGGGTGCTTGGTTTATAGGAATAAAGGCAATGGCGGTTCGGGTAAAAAAAAAGTCGGTTTCTTGGCTACTTTATAACTTTGGCAAATTTACTAGTCTCCATAATAATCTTCAGCCTCCATAATCTTTAGGACATCTCCCAAACAGCACAATGGGCGCCCTTAGTTTCGGAAGAGAGGGTATGGGGTCGCCTAGAAGCATTTCGCCTTCTTCTATCTGCCCCGAATAGATGTTTTATCGTTCAAGGGAGAGGAGATTGCTATCGCATCCTTTGACATTATATCTGTTTAAGAACACGATTATTGTGGATGGAATCTTTATTTTTTTCCCTTTTCAAGTTTTACATGTGTAAAAAAATAATAATTTTACTGTCTGTCGTAAGTGTATCTCCTTTAGAAATGTCAAATAAATCTCAAGTTTGAGTCTACAGTCCTTAATATACAGTCCTATATGTAAGTTTGTTTAAATTTGAGAATATAGAACAGGTGTCAAATACAACAACAACAAATGATGTCATTGGATGAATCAAGGGTAGTATCGATGGCTGATTTACAGTTTTGTGCACAATGAGAGTTTCTGCCATGTGACAGAAGAATCACATTTGTTTGAAAAATAAAAGTATAATCATGGAGATGACCTGATGTTCCCAGCATCCCTAGAAAGTCTGGACCCACAGTTGATTAATGGGCACTCCTGTTGATGGCAAGGCTGGGTAGTCGGATTATGACGACCTAAAGACCGGACGTATCACTTTAAATATGCCGTTGTTATCCAAAAGTGTAATGACCACACGAACCTCAACAGTATTCCGACATCCGCTTTTTTTAAATCATTAACTTTTTCCATTTGAACTACACTAACCTTAAATGTCCATTTTCTCCCTGTAATCCTATCTATTACCTGACAGTTGTCACTAGTCAGTGAAAAGATGAGCATTGGCATGTCTATACCTGACACACAGATGTCAGTACTCAGTGTAAACAAAACATTAATATTAATGTTTAGATAATTTGGTGTATTTGAACCACTCAGCTCTCTTCAAACCCCACCCTCACCCTTTTTAAAACCCTTTCCAGTCTGAATAATCCCCTGCAACTTGTACTGATACTTGGTATGCCAAGTGAATAAGCTGATCTAAACGGTCTAGGAATGTACACAAACTTCTTTATAATGCTTCTATTTTATCTTATTTTTCTCTAAATGGTGTACTGTCATTTTGTGCTTCCATTAAATTCTCTCATCTCCTGCTCCCATTCAGTGCTCTCATTCATTTCTCCTATCCATTGCTCCCATCTTGTACTCATATGCCCCTTGCATTTCTTCTCCCATCCAGTGCTCTCATTCATTTCTCCCATCAGTTGCTCCCATCTTGTACTCATACAACCCTTGCAGTTCCACTCCCTTCCAGTGCTCTCATCTGCTGCTCCCTTCCAGTGCTCTCATCTGCTGCTCCCATCCAGTGCTCTCATTTATTTCTCCCATCCGTTGTTCCCATCTTGTACTCATATGCCCCGTGCAGTTCTTGACATAATCCACTTCTCATTCTTTACATTGGACCAATGTTCTGGTACTAAAGTTCAAGGTTAAATAAAATGTTCAATTGTTTAGTTAGGCCCTAAAGTATGAGACACTAAATATACTTGCTCTAATTTGTTTGCTGATCATGTTATAGGCCTACTAATGGACTTAAACTCTTTACAGTATTTTTAACTTGATACACAAAAACTAAATTTTTTAAAAATGTTATTTGACCAATCAATCCTTTTTCGTCTCATCCTTGGACAAAAAATTGTCAGTAATTTTAGTAATATTATCACACCCTCACTCATCCCAAATTTATTGATTACCTACCAAAATTACTAAGCCATTAAAAAAAAAATATTCTTAATTTATGTTCAAATGATATGGGATTTCCAGTTAGAATTATTTATGCATTTGTGACAACAATTTATGATTAATGAAACCCATTATATTTTGTCATGATATTCTACTGTTTTCTCTGTCCCTGAAGCTATGTGTACCAACTTTGTACCTTTATCGTGACCACCCATCACAGTTGACCTCTTGAGATGACTAATTGCCATGTATCTGATGTTTTCTTGCAGATTTCGGACGTTGTGGTTCCAGGCCAGGAGGACATCACAGCTAAAGAAGCCCTGCTACTGTGGAGCAGAAGGACCACAGAAGGATACCCTGGTGTCAAGATTCGAGACTTTTCATCCTCCTGGCGGGATGGCAAAGCTTTCTTGTCCATACTTCACAGAAACAGGTACACTGTCCCCCCACAAGTCATTGCTGTGACAATGAAAGCTTATCATAAAAATGTAAACTGTGATAAAAGAAAGAACTATAATTCTAAATAAATACATTGAAAAAAGAAACTTTTAAAGAGATTTGTTTTAAGACAGCGGTTCTCAACCTGTGGGTCGTGACCCCTTTGGGGGGTTGAACTACCCTTTTCCAGGGGTCGCCTTAAACTATAGGAAGACAAATGTACTCTACAGTTATGAAGTAGCAACAAAAATAATTTTGTGGCTGGGGGGTCGCCACAACATGAGAAACTGTATTAAAGGGTTGCAGCATTATGAAGGTTGAGGACCACTGTTTTAAGTTTACTTCACATTTGTTGAATGTTTCCTTATATTTGTTGGGTGTCCATGGTGAGTCATAGATCACTGGTCAAGATATTGCCTCCACTTGCACATTTTTGATAATTTTATCTGCGTAAATATTTCTCTATTAAGTCAATAGTAACCTCCTTATCCAGGAATAATTAACATGGAGCTGTCTACTTGCTTAACTTTTTGAGAACCTTATCTTAAATTAAATAGAAATCATTTTCTTTGATTGTATTTAAAGATGAATTTTATGTTTGATAATTATTATAATTTCCCTTCTGTTTTGTTGGTGTGCTGCTGTTAGTAATGAATAAACTGTATTAGTTGTTGTTCAAAATGTTACCTACAGGCCAGATTTAGTGGACATAAGACAAGTGAAACACAACAGCAACAAACAAAACCTCGAGACAGCATTTAGCATCGCTGAGAGAGAATTCGGCGTCACCAGACTCCTGGATGTTGATGGTGAGCATTGTGTGGCTTTGTTACTAGAGGTTTTGGTGGCACGCATCATATCATCCAGGGAAATGTAGCCATGGCACTCTGTCTGCTACAATACCCATTGGGGATAGGTGATAGCATATCATCCAGGGAAATGTAGCCATGGCACTGTGTCTGCGACAATACCCATTGGGGATAGATAATAGCATATTATTCAGGGAAATGAAGCTATGGTACTGTGTTTGTTTCTATGCCCATTGCACCAAGCATGTATTAATATAATAAGTCTACTGACATGTATTTATGTTAAAATAATGCATACATAGATAACACACTTTGTTAATAAGGGTTTGCTACCTGAAAAGTTTGGCAACCTAAATCTAGTTAAAAAGGGGCAAATGTTTTATATTCAATATATCATAAAAGGCAGACCAGATTGTAACAGTCTAATTGTAAATGAAAAGAAATAACACTATAAAAACCACTATTATTTAGTTTCAATATGTCTGCATAGTTTTCTTGAGCATTTACTGCTACCCATACATGACTGAATCCATGACCAAGTAATGGTATACTGCAGGCCTGCACAACTCAAAATGTAAGGCGGGCCATAATACTTTGTGAAAAACTTGTGAGGGCAGAAAGAAAATAGGACAGGGGGGAAAGCTATTAATTCGTTACTTCACGGGCCATAAAGTGGATGCTGGCGGGCCACATGGGGCCTGCAGGCCGTATGTTGTGCAGGCCTGTATACTGTATAGACACTGCCATGTTTACATTTACTCTGCCACTGATATCATGCAGTTTTTAACTTTCCTTTCATTATAATAATAAAACTCCCTTTCTTGCACCATCATCTCATTTAATGGAAATCTTCATCAGGGCTGCTCAACCATTATCTCATATATTTTTCTAATCCGTCACTTGTACTAAACTCAAGTCTCTTCATAAAAAATGTGTGGGGGTTAGGCTAGAGAATGATCAAAGGTAAAACCAGTTGTCATTTTTGGACATTGGGACAAATGAAGTAAAATGAAGAGAAGCATTATTCTCAACTAACAAATCATGCAGCATAATTTTTGCGTTATAGAATTTTCTGACCTTATTTGTTCATTATAATAAATTTGGGTCACCTAATCAGACTTCCATTAAGGGGCATTTTCGAGACGTGGGCCCTAAAAAATATGGATGTTCTGTTGCCCTCTTAACATGTAATTCATTACATCATATCTGTTTCTTTCAATGTCATATGTCAATTGACATCCTAATTATGATTTCTCACACACATGTATCCAAAAGAAGTCATTTGAACATCCCCACCCTCTCTGACATACCACCAATACAAACATGTTTATTTTGGCACCCTCTTCTCTGTTACTTTTAACTGCTGCAGAATTAGGTGGTGCGTATAAAGGCATTCTTCCTTTTCACAACAAACACTCTTACCATTAAAAAAAAAAAACTGGACACGGGAATGCCAGATCCCTGTTTTTTTGTTATTGTGTACATTGGATCTGGTGTTCCTTTGTCTCATTGGTGTGCAGATTTCATTTTGGTGTTTTGTCGGTGCATGGGAGATTGGATCATATGAAATGAGATTTTAACACATTGCTGGTGAATGTTAATCTTTGACTTGACGTTGATATGTGGCCAAACTTATTTTAGAAGTTGGTGCTTACAAAACTGTTCATGACCAAAATGAAACTTGGTATGGTCTGATTTCTCCTCCTTTTGTGGGCAGTGAATTCCTCCACAATGGTTTGCTTTGTTGTTTCATTCATCTCATTCACAAGCACAAACTGCCACAGGAATTTCACTCTATTCAAACATGGCATTTTCATTCCAACAAAAGAAACATAAATTAACCAAGCCAGTTTACCAAAAGTAAAGAAGGATTTAAACATTTGAATTTTTAAAAATATATATATTTTTTTTTAATATCCAAAACTACTTAAAATTTCTTAATTTTCCAAACATTTTGTAGTATCTTTGTTACAGTTTCAATTTAGAAATTAACTGGCATTGAAAATAAATTATGAAAATTGCAACATGTCATGAGAAGGAAAAATATCACAGTGCTGTTATCATTCATCAATGTTATCTGGTAGATATTCTGCATGCAGTGGCTTTATTGTAACGTCACAGTTTGTTGGGCTATCAAGAACTCTTACACAGTTGGGTGGACTGTGAAGAACTCTTACACAGTTGGGTGGACTGTGAAGAACTCTTATGTTCTATCCCTTACCCCTAAATCCATGTTTTGTTCTAATTAGTTTTTTTTTTAAATCTTATTCTTTTAAGTGAAGACACATCTAGTAAGACACTAGTGCATCCCTTCTCTTTAAAAAAAAAAATCTAATTTTTAAACTATAAAATAAAAAAAAATTGATTTTAACATCAGTAAGTTTTTAAAAAAATATTTTTTTTTAAAAAGTCAAACTAAACTAAATGTTGGAACTATCCATCATCTATCTGATCTACTTTGCAGAGAATTATCCTAAATTACATGGGGATATTGCAAATATCCTTCATGATACATCGTTATATAAATTTATTTAAATTATTATTATTTTTTATAAAAGAATGTTTACAAGTAGGCCTATAATGAATGTATTAACAGACTTGAATCTTCATATATGACTTAATATACATTTAGCAAAATAATGTTTAGAAGTATAATGAATGCATTGAAAGACTTGATTTTTCACATGTGAGTTAACATACAATCATCTAAATAATGTCTTAACTAACCTTTTGTTTTGGACTCATCACTTTTATTTAAAGGCGGTCTGAGCTGGGTGCTGACCCACATACCTCAAACCTTGCAAAAGAACTGAACCGCGTCTGGGTCTTTAAAAAATGTTGTTTATATTCTTGTTTTCTATAACGTGTTCCACCCATTGGGTATAAATGAAAAGTAAATGTATAGTACCCGTACATATTTTTCAAAATAATTTTTTTGTCCATTTTAACAGAATTAAATAAATAACGATAGAAAACACGACCACATGAAAGAAAATTGGAAGATAACTCTTTTTTTTTTCCTTTCTTTTTTTTCTTTGTTTGTAATATTCAGACCTGCCGGGTGTTTTCTCAATATACACCGGACCAGATTTTTTAAAAAACTGCACCCGGCTCAGCCCTAATTTAAAGAGAGATCATCAAATCCATGGACTTTCCCCAATTATTAAATACAAATGATTTCAAAGTTTTATTTCAAGTGGACAAAGTCTTCTATGAAGATATTCACACCTGACTTGCCGTACACTTTTGTATTTAAAATGGCTGTAAAATGTATTAGCTTAACTTATGCAAGCTGCTTTCTTCTTACTGCATTAAAGTTCACTTTTAGCATTGCAAGATGTTCAATGGCGTTGTCTACAGAAATAAACTGCCACACCATATGACTTAGAGTGCCCGCAAACATTCATGGTTTGGACATATGACATACAAATCCCAAAGAGTTCATACAAGCTTTATTTCATATGAAAATGAGAAAGAAATGTACCATTTTTATTTTTAGTTACTTGAGTTGCATCAAATGTGTCAAGAGGGTAGGCAAATGTGGATTTCATTTTATGGTCAAAGTTGTGCATTTATTGACTTCTAATATAAGGCTTTCAAAGTTTATTTTGGCCTCCAGAATTTTAAGGGTTTTATTTTTAGTTTATACCCTTCAGAACAAAAAATGGCGTGGGCTGGAGATGTGTTGATAGGTTCAAATAGATATTAGCATCCTATTCCCTACACTTTTGGCCTGCTACATAGCATCTGCCTGCCACATAACTTCTGCCTGCTACATAGCATCTGCCCGCCACACAACATCTGCCAGCCACATAACTTCTGCCTGCTACATAGCATCTGCCCGCCACACAACATCTGCCAGCCACACAACATCTGCCTGCCACACGACATCTGCCAGCCACACAACATCTGCTAGCCACACAACTTCTGCCTGCTTCATAACATCTGCCAGCCACACAACATCTGCCAGCCACATAACATCTGTCAGCCACACATGATCTGCCAGCCACACAACATCTGCATGCCACACAACATCTGCCTGCCACACAACATCTGCCTGCTACATAACATCTGCTCGCCACACAACATCTGCCAGCCACACAACTTCTGCCTGCTACATAACATCTGCTCGCCACACAACATCTGCCAGCCACACAAGATCTGCCTGCCACACAACATCTGCCAGCCACACATCTGCCAGCCACACAACATCTGCCAGCCACACATCTGCCAGCCACATAACATCTGTCAGCCACACATGATCTGCCAGCCACACAACATCTGCCAGCCACACAACATCTGCCAGCCACACAACTTCTGCCTGCTACATAACATCTGCCTGCTACATAACATCTGCCTGCTACATAACATCTGCCTGCTACATAACATCTGCTCACCACACAACATCTGCCAGCCACACAACATCTGCCAGCCACATAACATCTGTCAGCCACACATGATCTGCCAGCCACACAACATCTGCATGCCACACAACATCTGCCTGCCACACAACATCTGCCTGCTACATAACATCTGCTCGCCACACAACATCTGCCAGCCACACAACTTCTGCCTGCTACATAACATCTGCTCGCAACACAACATCTGCCAGCCACACAACATCTGCCAGCCACACAACATCTGCCTGCCACACAACATCTGCCAGCCACACAACATTTTTCAGCCACACATGATCTGCCAGCCACACACCATCTGCCAGCCACACACCATCTGCCAGCCACACAACATCTGCCACCCACACAACATCTGCCTGCCAAGTTTGAAACCTTTTTTTATTTCATTTACAGCATTGGAGCGCTTGTGATTTGTTGTACAAATAAAATTTTTCACATAAAAATACAACTGTGTACACATCATTTTTTGTGGAAAAAAAGTCCTGATATTCTTAGCAATTGTTTTACACTCAACCAACTTTGAATGTTTAAAATTAAGGGACATGTGTGCAAAGTTGTTAAATTTAAGTTAGGAGCCTGGAATAGCATGCACAATATACACAAAAATAGCTGGTGACCCGAGTTAACTAAAAGCTTTTTGCCCCTTATAACAACATCATGATTATAGAACATAATATTGGCAGGCATTTGATTGGAGAGTAGACTGGAGTTGTGGTTCATTTGGTTCTCATGTTTACTGAGGCGGCCACTAATTTGGGCCAAATATATGGTGCCACTGTTACCCAGCTGTTAAGAATCCAATGAAATGAGTACATAATGAGAAAAGATTTCAGAGTACATGATTCATGATTATGCAATTACTGAGAGCATGATTACACAACATTTGATAAAGTTACCTAAAATTAATTAGCCATCTATACACAGATAATTCATAAAGGAATAGGCCAGCTCAATTAAAGGAGTATTTGGTTAGTAAGAAAATAAATATTGATTGATATGACTATAATCAGCTGACTTAGGACCTGACTAGCAAACAATATGTTTGACAATTTTTAATGTTTCTTTCTTTCTTTTTCCTTTTTTTTTTTTCGCTCATTTAACATCACTGTTAAAAATCTGTCACAGAATACCTCTAAAGAGAGAGTAGCACATCAATGGGGATGTCTCAAAAGTAAAATATCTAGACACATGCATGGTTTTAGTTGGATATAAACTTGCATACAACTCAGTGTGACCTACATCTTTTGTTTTACTATCTCTCTTTATGGATGGCATAAATTGGGGAAATATTATCACAAAGACTGGCCACTCTGTGTTGGCTGTCTGCATGTAGGCCTGCATTTTTCATGCCCTGCCACTATGTATGTTCACAAATGTGATCTCCTCTACCTCTCAGATGTGGATGTCCCCAACCCAGATGAGAAATCTGTCATCACATACGTGTCATCTCTGTATGATGTGTTCCCAGAGGTGCCCAGTGTGGAACAGTCACTCAAGGACAATGTAAGTTTAGGAAAACCTTTTCATGACCATCTCAGCTTATCCATGCTCCTAATACAGACTGTTTGCCATAAAGGCAAGTTCTTAAAAGCTGGTGGCACTTGATCAACTTTTTTCAAATCAAGGTCCCTTTTAATAGTCTTGTGGAACTTTCGGGTAATGCCATTCACATTTGAGTTTGATGTTGTAAAAAAAAAAAGTCTCATGCAAATAATCCAGTATCAGTTTTTATTTTTTAAAATTAGCTTAAACTTTTAGTCATTTTTGTACATACTTGAAACTTTGGTACACTCTTGAAACCTTTGGTACATTCTTGAAACCTTTGCTACATTCTTGAAACCTTTGCTACATTCTTGAAACATTTGCTACATTCTTGAAACCTTTGCTACATTCTTGAAACATTTGCTACATTCTTGAAACCTTTGCTACATTCTTGAAACCTTTGGTACATATTGCTTATAAAATTTGGTTGTCTGAACTTTGGACCTGTCTTACAGGAGCGACAGCTCAAGATTGAGGAATACAGAGAACTTAGCTCCTCTCTCCTCACTTGGCTCAGAGATGCCATTAAACTTATGCTCAGCAGGAACTATCCAACTACATTGCAGGAAATCAAGGTAGGCCATTCTAGGGTTCTCATTACTTGCACATGTTAGGAGATAAGCATTATTTATTTATCAGCATTTTAAAGATTATTTTAGACTGTGTGTCCTTCAATCATGTATGAATACAGGCCCATTACAGTTAAAGTAACTAATGTATGTTTTCTCTTATAGGCTCTCCACTCTGATTTCAACCGATTCCGTTCAGAGGATGTTCCCCCACGGTTAGAGATCAGGAATAGGGCCATGAGGCTTTTTGATGAAATACAGGTAAGTGGTGGTCTAAATGTATGACACATGGTTCTGTGGTCCTGGTGTTGTGAGCACAGGGATCATACATTGTACGGCAGTCTTCTTGTTGTGAGCACAGGGATCATACATTGTACAGCAGTCCTCTTGTTGTGAGCACAGGGATAATTCATTGCACAGCAGTCCTCTTGTTGTGAGCAAATGTAGCAAAGGATTTATTAGCAACATCTTCAATGTTGATAATTGTACAGCCAGTTGTGTTCTAGGATGAAATTTTAACTATTAATTTAATTGTACATTCATTATTGTCCTATAATGACATTTTAACTATTCATTTAATTGTACAGCCAGTTGTGTTCTATGATGACCTTTCAACACAATGAATATGTTGTATTAATTGCAGAGTTTGACAACAGATCCCTCACACATGAGTATTGAAGACGAACTCCTACCTCATAATGTCTCTCGTGTGTGGAGCAGATTTGAAGCTGCCATGCAGGAGAGGGACATGACTCTACAGGCTGAAGTCATCAGGTGTGTGAACAGCCCAATATTATCAGCTCTTACCTTCACTGCGAAGGAAACTATACATTTCTATAGACGTATCTGCTATAAATAAATCATAGTTGATGAATTTCTGTACCAACATTCAACAGCAAATTCTGACAACCCTGACACAAATTTTCTCCTGATTCAATTTCAGACTTGAGCGCCTTCATCGACTGGCAGATAAGGCCCAAAGAGACGTCCGATTCAATGAAGATACCCTAACTGACCTAGCACGAAGAATAGATGACACAGCCCGTGGCCTTGATGTGATGCACTCATTTGAGGCCAAACGCAACTGCGATGCCCTTGATCGGGGTCTCAAAGGTGTAGAAGAGGCCCTGAGAGGACTCTTTCGTGATTGCCAGACATTGCAAGATGGCAACCATCCTTATGCAGAACAGCTTTACAGAAGGTAAAGGAGACCGGAAGTTTGAGTTATCCCTACAATTATTTTCCCATGTTATACACATGGCATGACTCACAGCCACCTGGGGGCCTTACCTTAATGACTGACATCACCATCTGTCATGATTAACCAAGCTGATTTCATTTTGTCTTTCTAGCTATGTTGCTGTTGTCTGAGAAGTATTCATTTGATCAAACCTAACAGAGGTTCACTGCTTTCGTGTTCTCAACCCGTTGAGGGTTATGAGCACTTGCTTGAAAATAACACGTAGGTTGTTGCCTGACTTAAGCTGAAAAATGATCAGTGTGGCGGATAGTCGTCAAGGGGTCAGGTCCCCTCCGTAGGGCCACAGAAACAATTTCTGAGTCTAGAACTCCATTGTCTTTTCCTAGCCTTTACAAAGGATGGTGTGTAGTAAACTAGTTTCAACACTTTCTCCTAGTCCCTACAAGGCTGATGTGTTGTAAACTAGTGTCAACACTTTCTCCTAGTCCCTACAAGGCTGATGTGTTGTAAACTAGTGTCAACACTTTCTCCTAGTCCCTACAAGGCTGATGTGTTGTAAACTAGTGTCAAAACTTTCTCCTAGTCCCTACAAGGCTGATGTGTTGTAAACTAGTGTCAACACTTTCTCCTAGTCCCTACAAGGCTGATGTGTTGTAAACTAGTGTCAACACTTTCTCCTAGTCCCTACAAGGCTGATGTGTTGTAAACTAGTGTCAACACTTTCTCCTAGTCCCTACAAGGCTGATGTGTTGTAAACTAGTGTCAACACTTTCTCCTAGTCCCTACAAGGCTGATGTGTTGTAAACTAGTTTCAACACTTTCTCCTAGTCCCTACAAGGCTGATGTGTTGTAAACTAGTGTCAACACTTTCTCCTAGTCCCTACAAGGCTGATGTGTTGTAAACTAGTGTCAACACTTTCTCCTAGTCCCTACAAGGCTGATGTGTTGTAAACTAGTGTCAACACTTTCTCCTAGTCCCTACAAGGCTGATGTGTTGTAAACTAGTGTCAACACTTTCTCCTAGTCCCTACAAGGCTGATGTGTTGTAAACTAGTGTCAACACTTTCTCCTAGTCCCTACAAGGCTGATGTGTTGTAAACTAGTGTCAACACTTTCTCCTAGTCCCTACAAGGCTGATGTGTTGTAAACTAGTGTCAACACTTTCTCCTAGTCCCTACAAGGCTGATGTGTTGTAAACTAGTGTCAACACTTTCTCCTAGTCCCTACAAGGCTGATGTGTTGTAAACTAGTGTCAACACTTTCTCCTAGTCCCTACAAGGCTGATGTGTTGTAAACTAGTGTCAACACTTTCTCCTAGTCCCTACAAGGCTGATGTGTTGTAAACCATTCACACTTCAAAAAAAATCACAAGATGGTTCAAATAAAAAAAAGTTTTTCTTTAATTATTTTATAGTGTTAAAACACAGTGCACAATAATGACAAACCAGTAACAATGTCTTTCACATTAGAAGAAAGGAAATTCCTATTCACCATCGAAGATGTTCTCTGCTCATCAAAAACCAATCGCTCAAATATTTAAAAAAAAATGGCTTCTTCAGATCATAACAATAATTGCACACCACCATAGAAATACGTCATAACTTATTCATGGCTGAGTAAAAGTGGTGCGATATAAGGGGAAGTTACTAAAGGAAAAAACAATCACTCACTGACAAAATTAGACTCTGAATGATATCAGTGGTCTGACTGTGACAAAAATCAGGGCGACCCAGTGTGCCACATCTAGTTTATAATTTTATAATGAAGTTGATAGTTGATGCTATGTGTAATTGATAGTTGATGCTATGTGATATTGATAGTTGATACTATGTGATATTGATAGTTGATGCTATGTGATATTGATAGTTGATACTATGTGATATTGATAGTTGATACTATGTAATATTGATAGTTGATGCTATGTGATATTGATAGTTGATACTATGTGATATTGAATATAATAACACTTGATTGTTGCACTTTGTAGAGTATCTGAGCTCCAGGCAAGAGTTTCCAGCCTAAAGAATCATCTGTACAGCCAAGTGATGCACCCCTTGCTTGGGAAAACTAGTGAGGAAGGTCGCATGCCTCTAACCAAGACCAGAGCCCAAGTGGTGTCTGAGGGCAGGCTCATGGAGACCAACCCTGCCTTCCGTCATGTCCAAGATTGTCTTGACTGGGTTGATGCCCGGCAGGTGAGCGACTGGGGCACTTAACAAACAGTGTCTCAGGATTTTATAATCCTGGCATCAGATAGGAAAATGATTGATGTCCTGATTTTAGTTCTAATCTGGTATCAGACAGGAAACTGAGTAATGTCAGATTTTATACAAAATTATTTTTACATGTTACATAATATTACATAATGCCTTTTATTAATTATATTATAATTTTGACCATTTCTTCACACTGTATTTATAGAAGTGATCAAATTGATTTCTCTCTAACTGTGATAATGCAGAACCACTAATGCACCTTAGGAAGCACCGTAGGTCCTGCAACCACTAATGCACCTTAGGAAGCACTGTAGGTCCTGCAACCACTAATGCACCTTAGGAAGCACTGTAGGTCCTGCTTTGAAATGAGGAGGAGTGCTTCAGAGAATCAGTTTTATTCTCATAGAGAACTTAATGAGATGCTTGTCTAATGGTTTATGTTGAATGATTTGTCACCATTGACTTCCCAACAGAGGCACCTAGAGGAGGCACAGTATGACAGTGATATGACCAGGGTGCAAGAGCTTCTTGCTGTACATAGGAGAGAACATGATGAGGTGCAAGCATTCCGATCTCAGATTGACAAATGTATTAATGACAGAGTAAGTGTTATGGTACCTTCACAGGCTGATAAATATATAAACGACAGAGTAAATATTATTGTTCCTCATGTATTAATGACAGAGTAAGTGTTATCCTTTCTTGACAGATTGACAAAGGAATAAATGACAGAGTAAGTGTTATTGTACCTTGACAAATGTATTAATGACAGAGTAAGTTTTATCAAACTTTGACAGAAACATGTTTACTGTTGACAGAGTGAATCCCAGGCACAGGTTTAATTGCTATCTGTTACTTCCAAACATACATTTGTTTCTATTCAGTCTAAAGTTAATGCTATCTTAATGTTCTTGATTTTATATTGAATTTATAGTGAATAAAGTTACTATTCTATTGAGTTACCACAATTGCATATTAAATAGACAAGTCATGTGCCTAAATTTTATGTTATATTAATGCTTTATAATTGTATATTAAATAGGCAAGCTTTTTGCCTAAAGTGAGTATTATATTAATGCACTATAATTGTATAGTAAATAGGCAAGCCTTGCGCCTCAGTTACTATTATATTAATGCACTATAATTTTCTATATCAAATAGGCAAGCCTTGTGTCTAAAGCTACTGTAATATTAATGCACTATAATTGTATATCAAATAGGCAAACTTGTGCCTAAAGTTACTGTTATATTAATGCCATTTAATTGTATATCAAATAGGCAAGCCTTTCGACTGAAGAACAAAAAATGTATACACAAAAACTTTCCAAAGTAGAAGTGGCCTATTCCCTTCTTTCGGTAAGTCAGAGGGTTTCAACAATTAATCAAAGTCCTTCTGTTAATTCATTGGCAACTATGGTTAACATGTCACTTTTAAGTACAGCTGTGTTAAGCTAGTTGGAAAAATCAAACCAAATTGTAGTGTTAAGTCAAAAATATTCACATTTTAGCTTTGCAAAGTTAATTAAAACTTTCCAATTAAATGTTGTGGCTCTGTGTTCAAATGGCTGTTACTCCATCACGTCCAGAAAACATCCAGTCGGCGTTTACGTTGTTTAGAGTCACTCAGTGAATTCCTACAAGCAGCAACAGCTGAGCTGTTGTGGCTGAGTGAACATGAGAACACAGAGCTGTCTCGGGACTGGGGCTCTAAAGATATTAACCTTGCAGAACTTGATGAGCACCATAAGGTAAATATTGACTAGATATCTCTGTGTAAAGCTGGTTTTATATTACGATTATTATAGTATATGTCATTTAGGATTCTCTTCATAACCGATTAATTATTATAGTATGTATCACTGAGGACTTAATTATTATGGTATGCATCACTGAGGACTTAATTATTATAGTATATATAATTGAGGACTTAATTATTATAGTATATATCACTGAGGACTGGTTTCAAAACTGATCTGAAAGTAAATTTATTATTTTTGTTTATCAGACACTTCATTTTGCTTAATTATTTAAATATATTTTAATGAGATTTTCATCTATAAATTACAATAGTATTTTGAATGGTGATTTGTTTCTTGACAGATCCCTTTGGCATGTAACATTTATACTATGCTAAATTTCATCAATTATTTTGTTGTTAAATCTTGATTATTATTTCATTATTTTATTTTTCAGTCACTTGTACGTAAAATGGAATCAAGGGAAAGACAATTCAATGCTGTCCAAGAAAAAGGTGGAGCTATGATCCTTGACAGACACCCATGTGCACGTACAGTTGAGGTACATTTAACTGTTGTCTGATCTCTTATATGTGGCCCACTGTTCATAACGATGGGTCTCTTATGTTTGATTACATGTATAGAAATATCACAGTCCACCAGCTACCTGGTACTCACCGTCTGGTGGGTGCGATATAGGAGTAAATGTTCTTAAAATCTCCTGGACGTTTCTATTGTCTATACAACATATTAATTTTGGTTAAAGCATTCATGTTTAGATTAAGTTATCCATGATTAGCTCGTATTTTAATTGGCATGTCATTGTATAAACAATACTGTAATTACTTCACAATTGTGACTGACCAGAATGAAAATCAATATTTTAATACTTCACTATTGGGACTGGGTAGACTTAAAATAATGTTATCACAAAGTTTGCCATTGTTAGCACCCACCTAATACATGTTGATTTTCCCCAGGCCTACATGTCCACTCTCCAGTCCCAGTGGTCATGGCTGATCCACCTGAGCTGGTGCCTGGAGGCCCAGGTCAAGCACTGTGTGGAGCACAACACGTTCTTTGAGGAGGCCCAGCACTGTGAGCAGTGGATGGCCAGACATGCTGAGCTCCTCCAGAACAGATTTTCATCAGACAACATTCCTGTGGATCAAGCTCAGGTCTTGCTTGCTGATTTGCAGGTAATAATCCGGTACACAACACTGACTCTAATATTTTTTCTTTGAATGATTAGATTTACATTATTGGTAATGATCCAAATTTCTCAGACCTTTACTTTTCAATGACAAGAGATCTTTTTTATTTTAGAAATTAAAATTTATCCCTATAATGAAAAAAATACCTTAAAAAATAGAATTTAATTTTTTTTTAAATAAATTCTGCTAGCTTTATACTAAATCTAATTAAAGCTAGCAGAATTTATTTAAAAAAAATTAAATTCTATTTACTTTTTTTCCTGCAATTATTTATTATTGCACTTATTTTTCAACAAGGGTGCTTATAAAAATAATATTGTGATATTTTATTACAAGTAGTCTGATAATAAAATCAAAATGACTAATCTACGGTTTTTGTTTATTTTTTGTTTATATTTATTACCCTGGCAGCTCAGATAGTGTATTCAAAATGCATTGTGTTCATATCTGTTCACTTGGGCCGATATCAACAGAGCTTAATTTCAATTTCTTTTTTCCATTTATCCAGGACCTTCAAGAACACATTCGAGAATATGACCGCCGGGTTTCATCCTTGGTGGTCAAGAGCCGTGACATCATTCCTCTGAAATTACGCTCCCAAAGAAGTAGTGCCCCCATCAGGGTTCGAACTCTCTGCCCCTGCCACCAACAAGATGTGTATCTACAGAGAGGAGAAGAGTGTTTCCTAATTAATAATTCTCAGAGAACCAAGTGGAAGGTACAATGTCAAAAACCTTAATCCACCATCTTAGAACAACTGGATGAATAATATGCCATCTAAACCTAGGAGAATGTTCATAGAAGAAAAATGAGTAGTTTAAAATGAATGTCATGTAATGAAATATTTGTCAGGGTTGAATCTTTTCTTATCTGCAGGTGAAAACAATGACAGGCCTGGAGGCTGATGTACCATCTGCTTGTCTCCTGATTCCTCCCCCAAATCAGGAAGCTATTGACTATGCCACCAGGTACAATTTATCAAGTACATTCTTGCCTACAAACTGTTTGGTATAGTTTTTTTTTTATCAAACATCTTCTTGCCTACAAACTGTTTATCCTCAATTTTAGGATGTCATTATTTCTAAGTGATTATTTGACATGTTTCAGTCATGATTCTCTTTCACTGTTGTGAACTTATCACAATCTAAGTATAACAATGAAGATTAGTCATAAATGGGAGAGTACAATTTATTACACATAACATTAAACAAACTAATTCTTCTTTTTTTTTTAAAAGCTTTTTTTATATGTTAAAAAAAAAAGATTTAAGAGGTCTTATCAAGTTATATAATATGTGGATCATATTAGATCTGTTTCTACCATGCCTGGATTTAATATTTGCGTAATTTTTATGTCTGATAGGTTAAAACTCCAGCATGAGCGTCTGTCTGCATTGTGGAAGACACAACAGAGGAAAGTCCGCATGGCAGCCATCTTTGCCGCCATCAAACTGGTCAAAAGCTGGGACCTCAAAAGGGTGAGCTGCTGTTGTGGTTTTTTAAGCCCACAAATATAATTAGATATAGACTTCAATACTTCTTACCTGAAAACAGTGTGCTCCTATTTATAAATGCTCCTATTTATAAATGATTCACTATTCCAACAGCTGCATGAAGAAAATCTTATAAATATTGTCTTTTTTTTAATTGTTATATGAATTTATAAGGCTACTTGAAATAGAGTGACTTAATCATCTGTGGATTGTATAATGAGTTTTTTTTATATTGTTAAATTAATTTATAAGGCTACTTGAAATAGAGTGACTTAATCATCTGTGGATTGTATAATGAGTTTTTTTTTATATTGTTATATGAATTTATAAGGCTACTTGAAATAGAGTGACGTAATCATCTGTTGATTGTATAATGAGTTTTTTTTATCGTTCACGTCAATCAACTGCAATAGTGATTTGATAGGATGTATTTTTTATATTGTTATATGAATTTATAAGGCTACTTGAAATAGAGTGACTTAATCATCTGTGGTTTGTATAATGAGTTTTTTTTATCGTTCATGTCATTCAACTGCAATAGTGATTTGATAGGATGTATTTTTTTATATTGTTTTCTGATCTCATGGAGAGATTTGTAAAAAAGAATTTAAAAAATTTCATCTTGCATTATTTCATATGATTGCATCTGTTCCAGTTCCTGGCCATGGACCCCGCCCAGAGAGATGCTGTGTGGCGTGCACTGAAAGAGGACGGTGAAAAGCTTATTGCCGAGTGTGGGACCACAGACAGAGACATGCGCAAGTTGGCTGAGGAATTGAAACAGTGCGGAGAAATCTACCAAGAACTTTCTGACAAAGCCTCTGCTAAAGGTCAATTTAAATGACTTTGATGAGTTCAAGAGTAACTTTGTTAACTTCCGCAGTTTCAATAGTTTTATCAGGCTATAAAAAGTCTTCCTCAGATGATGGCCATGGTTGTTTAACATCCTTAATGGCTGTTGATATACTGATTAATGTATTTAAAACTAAGTGGGAATTTCATCATGGTTTGGGCTGGCAGTAAAATGTGTCCACAGGGTGCTGTTGAGAGAGCAGGTTGGATTATTCAGAGAGATTACATTATGGAGCTTTGGGGGGGTGGGGGTGTTCCCCTATATTAAACAGCAGATGCAGTTGGCACTTGACTAAAAATTTCATCTAATCCAACAAAATACAAAATATTTTCAGAGGGCAACCGAAGCGTCAGCACAGCCCAGATCATCTTACAGAGGGTGGAAGCTGTCAGCAGAGAGCTGACCTCCACTGACCAACAGCTGTCAACCCTGCTCCACCGACCTCTTCCACAGAACAACTTGGCCGTACAAGAATCATTCCGATCATACAGGGTATGTCTTATGACGTATTGAGTGATGTGATGACAAGTAAATAGTTCTATAAAATTGCTTTTCATCTGTTAATTCATGGGTATGCTCCTTGTGAAGAACCTCTCCAGCATCATACTTAAAATATTGTTCTACTTGGGCTTCTCTTTGTTTTATGAATATGGTAATTTTTTAACCTGTTTAGACATAGTTACTATGTCAGTGACATTTACTACAATTAGGGTTTTATATTTTATAAATACAAAAGCAGGGGTAGGACTTGTGCTTGAAAAATGGAATTTAAATGCTCATGTGAGGAAAAGAAAAGTAATTCGGTTGAAGTTTTATAAAAGACCATAACATTTCACCGCGAACCATTTAAACCTGGAAAAGACGAAAGAGTTTTTTAAAAAATCAACTTTCTTTTTCAGTACATAATTAGTGTGATGCCAGTCTCTTATGCATTGCAGAATACACTTTGGTACTGAACGGAACATTTCAATGAATTTAGCATGTTCATTTCCTTTATCAGTTCTTTAAGATGCATTGGTTACTAGCTGAACCAAACTTAGTTCTTTTAAACTCTTGCCCCAATAAAACTATCATCACCTTACCTGCCACTGAGCTATTAATGGTCAACAAAGTTTGTGCAAGTGTTCCTGTTTCTAGTTAAGCAGATAATTAGTCAATGTATAATCATAGGCACTCTCTCTGTTGCACACATATCCTATAGAGCTTATTTGAATGGCCTTCTAGGAATTCCAGTTGAAGTTTGACAAGCAGGAGAATGAGATCAAAGTTCTCCAACAGGAAGTCAAAGACCTGACACCACGCAACTCCAATATTGAATCTAAACTTAATCTTGTTGTCCTGAAATCTGAACAGATGAAAGTTATCTCCCATGTCTACATCGACAGGTAAGCATCAAACTTTACACATTTTATACCTATGAATAGTAGCAACTTTTTTTTTTTTTTTTTCGCTTGAGTAATAATCTTCTTCTCCCAGAAGAGCATCGACAGGTTGTAGGCAGTCCAGCGACGGGCAGCATGCTTTGTCCTGAACCGCTAAAGGAACACCTCAAGTGTTGGCAGTATGGTGGAAACACTGGGCTGGTCACCATTGGAGGAACGACGATTTTCCAGGCTCTCCGTGATGTACAAAATTAAAAATGGGCTGGACCACTGCTCCAGCATTAAACAGAAACTCGTCCCTCTCCCCCATAGACAGTGACGAGACCATGACAGGCAGTTCTGGCTCATAACAGCTAGAACACGGTACAGGAACTGCTCGTTCCTGCCAAAGACAATCAGGGACTGGAACAATCTGCCAAAAGCAACAGTTGAGGCAACAACATTTGCGTTGATTGCCTCCTGCCATCCAACCCACCCCCCTTTATAATACCATCGCTGTGTAGCCCTTGCAACCAGTGAAGTATCCTCTTCAAAACCGAGCACAGTTACATCGCGAACCTCCTCTACAAACACCTGAGCCAGAATGATCAATACATTGATTGTGGGCCCTCAAAATATAGAAGGAATAGAAGAAGAATTTAAATATAGAAGGAATAGAAGAAGAATTTAACCTATAATCTATAAGTCTCAACCTATCGTAGCCCATTTGTTATTTGGTGTCCCTTCAAGGGGGAGCTACCATTGCACCGTCTATACTAAAAATGTTTGTATAAATAAAGTGTCTTTCAACTCTCAGATTAAAGGGTGGAGAAGTTGTCATCTCAGGACTTAACGAGGTCAAGCAGCTTATATCAGACTTTGAAGCATCACTCTCGGCACACGAGAACATGACCTCTGACCTAATGGAACTGAAATCTGTCAAGAATGAGTTGGTGGTAAGTTGAATTAAGCCCAAATGGATTAGCTGTTGGTCATCTATTACATTATTTCAAACTAGGGCTTCACCAGAGGCAGTTTTTTCTTTACACAGGGTCCTGGTACTTTGAGAAAATACCTGGTGGTTTAAAGGAGTTAACTTCTCATTTTCTATTATATATGCCCACCTTTAAACAATATAGTCCTGCAGACAGTCCTACACCATACCCGTGGATATTTATTGATTAATATAATATTGTGCCGCGCCCACCCCATTTCTGGTTCTGGTTCGGTACGTTGCTGCATCCATATACTGGCATATGTGCAACGGTTGGGGAAGCGATGTTGCCAATCTAACGGCCCCTAGCAGATGCCAGGGCGGCCTTGAAGCTTTCGATCGTTGTCGAGTTCACGGCGGTATTGTCCAGGTTGTTCCAAGCAATTATGGTGCGTGGAAAAAATGACTGCTTATGTTGCACTGTGTTAATCCGACGCACAGTGAAGCATTTGTTATTGTTTCGGGTGTAATTTCTCATGGGGTTGTCAGATGTTAAGTCAGTGTTAAGTGACTGTTTGGCTCTAATTAATCGGCCTGGCTTCTGTTGGGTAAGATAATTGTTTGCTGGGATGGCCGGAATTAGCCCCATGGCCATTTTATATAAGAATGTTAGGCGGATCTTTTCTCGTCTGTCCTTGAGAGTGGGGATGTCAAATCTGTTTAAAAGGCCAGTGACGTAGCCAGGCGTGGTGGTTTTATAGTCACGTGCTATGAAGCGCATTGCGTTACGTTGGATTCGCTCCAATTTGTCCACGTCTTGCTTGAGGTATAAGAAAAAAAAAAGTCAACCTTTTTACCTGAGTTTAACCATCAAACAGGACGCTGGCTGCTTGACAGCTTTTGTTTTTTTTCGCTCAGTACTATTAATATGAAACATGTTGATTAGGGGGAGGGCCGGTTGTGAAAAGGAAGCAGCCACACCACAAGCAAGGTATATATGAGAGATAACATCAGAAAATGACTAAATGTTGGTGCACATCATTTTTTAGTCATAGCCTTTCCTACAATATTTGAAAGTTTTCAGCTCAAATTAACACGTATTCTCAAAAAAACTACAATGAAATATCTCATATATTTTTATTACTTCAAAACATTTGCAATCAAATATTTTTCTATTTCTTTTTAGCTTTGGAGTTACTTAAAACTTATGTTGGAGTTTGTAGCATATCATTGCTCTAATAAACTGTACAGTGTTTTTATAATGAGTGTATCAATGAGAAGTCTGTGGCCTGTGATCCAATGACCCAATAGTCCAATGATAGGCCCGGGTTACAGTCAGGGCCAATGACCTAATGATAGGCCCGGGTTAGTCAGGGCCAATGATCCAATGATAGGCCCGGGTTACAGTCAGGGCCTATGATCCAATGATAGGCCCGGGTTACAGTCAGGGCCTATGATCCAATGATAGGCCCTGGTTACAGTCAGGGCCTATGATCCAATGATAGGCCCTGGTTACAGTCAGGGCCTATGATCCAATGATAGGCCCGGGTTACAGTCAGGGCCTATGATCCAATGATAGGCCCGGGTTACAGTCAGAGCCTATGATCCAATGATAGGCCCTGGTTACAGTCAGGGCCTATGATCCAATGATAGGCCCTGGTTACAGTCAGGGCCTATGATCCAATGATAGGCCCGGGTTACAGTCAGGGCCTGTGATCCAATGATAGGCCCGGGTTACAGTCAGGGCCTGTGATCCAATGATAGGCCCTTGTTACAGTCAGGTTGTTGATGCCAGCAACAAGTTGTCATTGAAAATTGTATCAGGTTTAAATGAAAATAGCAATAATTTCATGTGATGCACCAGGGTCTCCAAGAGTCCTTGCAGCACCATCACCCAAAACTACAACACTTGAAGGAGGATGTTGAGACACTGCGCTCTCTTGTAGAAAGGAGCCGACCTGGAACCTCCAAACATCATGATGTGGAGGGTGTAGAGAAGGAAGTCAGTGACCTGGCAAATAGATGGGATCAGATCTGCATACAGACAGTTGAAAGGTCAGTTTGTTGTTTAGATTTTGTGTTTATGTTCTAACCCTGAATGCCTCTTTCCCCCCCTGCCCCCACTGGACTTAAAAAAAAAAAATGCCCCCAACCCATTATTACAGGGAAATCATGTTTTTTTTTGCTGATCAAGGGCTTATTTATTACAAGAATTCTTCTGTGGGTTTGCAAACAAAGCAGTTTAGTGAACCAATAGTTAAGCTTGTGTGTCAGCTCCAGAAATGTTATGAATGTATTTACTTGACTCCCAGACTGCGCAGTGTGAGCTCGTGCCAGGATCTCCTGTCCCTGTATCACAATGGCCTTGACACTGAGCAGAAGTGGGCGTCACAGATGGAGAAGAGGATATCCTCCCAACCTTCACTCAGTGGTGATGTTGTAGATGCCAAACTCCAGTTGGAGCCCACCATGGTAAGTTGCACTACCATTAAGATGGTCATTGGCTGTGGTAAGTTGTGCCATCAAAAAGATGATCGATGGTGATGTTGTAGCTATGGTAAGTTATGCTACCATTAAGATGGTCAATAATGCTGCCGTAGCCATGGTAAGTTGTGCCATCAATAAAGTGATCGATGGTGATGCTTTAGCCATGGTAAGTTGTGCCATCAATAAGATGGTCGATGGTGATGTTGTAGCCAGGGTACGTTGTGCTACCATTAAGTTGGTCAATAGTGATGTTGTATCCATGGTAAGTTGTGCTACCATAAAGTTGGTCAATAGTGATGTTGTAGCCATGGTAAGTTGTGCTACCATTAAGTTGGTCAATATTGATGTTGTATCCATTGCTGTAAATGCAAAACTTCAGTTTGAACCTATAATGGTAAGCTGTACCAAACATCAGTTTGAACCTATCATGGTAAGCTGTGCCAAACTTCAGTTTGAACCTATCATGGTAAGCTGTGCCAAACTTCAGTTTGAACCTATCATGGTAAGCTGTGCCAAACTTCAGTTTGAACCTATCATGGTAAGCTGTGCCAAACTTCAGTTTGAACCTATCATGGTAAGCTGTACCAAACTTCAGTTTGAACCTATCATGGTAAGCTGTGCCAAACTTCAGTTTGAACCTATCATGGTAAGCTGTGCCAAACTTCAGTTTGAACCTATCATGGTAAGCTGTGCCAAACTTCAGTTTGAACCTATCATGGTAAGCTGTGCCACCAGTAAGATGGTCAATAGTGATGCTGTAAAAGCCAAACTTCAGTTTGAACCTATCATGGTAAGCTGTGCTGGCAATAAGCTGGGTTAAAACAGCCAATAAATGAGGTGGAATGTCGTTTTAAGAAATCATTTCCAAACAATATTGTGTAGGAATTATCAATGATTAACCCTCTAGAGATGACTGGGCCGTCTATCGTCAGTGGCGGTAAAGACAAAGGGCCAATCCATTGGGCCAATAACGCAAGCCACTAGGTAGGCTGGCTGGTCTCCCTACCAGCTAATCAGATTGCTTCCTTGAATTTCTTGCTCATCTCTGCATTTATATTTCTACTTTCATTGATACATTACAGTATTCTGTCATTTTAGATCAATTTTTTGGCACAAAGAGACCCTTACAAATGCATTAAAAATATAGGTAGGTCCTAGACATATGCCAAACAGCATAAGCTGCAAATATAAGTAGGTCTTTGACATATGTCACACAGCATAAGCTGCAAATATAGGTAGGTCCTAGACATATGCCACACAGCATAAGCTGCCCCAGTGGAATATTTTATTCAGTTCTTCAAAGTGAAGCCTGCTAAAATGTTTGTTATTTATGCTTTAACACTCAGAAAATTCACCAAAATCTAGAAAGTTAGACAAGTTTATTTGAAGTTTACACAAATATTACAGTGGTTAAAATAGGTTGGCTTTACAGTAAAATCCTGTGGTTTTCATCTTTGTATAGAGTTTTCTTTTGTCCATTAAAATAACCAAATGTGAGATTATAACATAGAAAACCAATCTTGTGCAGGCCATCTACAATTCTCTTGGTGACAGACGCCATCAGATAGAATCTGTCAACAGACTGGGAGGCCAGTTCATCAGAGAGGCTAAGGTAAGCTCAATACCTTGGGTAAACAGGTTCCCCTCCACTTCATCATTCATGTCTGTGTTGTCATTTCCTCAATTATTGTTTGTTTCATGGATGCGTTGTTCCAAAATTTGACATAGACAATATCCCCTTTTAACCTTCTTCTTCTCCTGCTGCTAGTTACATTTGTCTTATACTTTGAACATTTTTGTTTCATTTATTTTGTTGGCTTTAGTTCGGCATTTTTTATACCTTCAGTTGTATTTGTTCCAATTTGCTTCATGATAATGTTGATATAAGATCAAAATGATTCCATTATTGTCACCGGATACATTAAAAATGTGTATTTTAAATATTACCTCACATCACATGTTAGCATGAGAGATAAACTTGTTCAAATATAAATTTATTTCTAAAATTTCTAGCATGTGCATTGTACAAAAATGACACAAACTTTTTTATTTTTCAAATATCCAAAACTTTGTATTCAATGAAAATGCTTTTGTTAATGTCTGTTGTGCTGATGGGAAACAAACTAATAAATTAGGATTATAGTTCACTGATCATTTATTATGAATATCATTGTTCTGGGGAAGGTTCTTTGCTCTGGTTTTGTTTTTTTTTCTATTAGCAGCCAGAGGAATGGATTTTTTTAAAAACAATGATCATGTTCTGGGGAAGGTTCTTTGCTCTGGTTTTGTTTTTTTTTCTATTAGCAGCCAGAGGAATGGATTTT
Source organism: Omphiscola glabra (assembly GCA_964017045.1). Lineage (NCBI taxonomy): Eukaryota > Metazoa > Mollusca > Gastropoda > Lymnaeidae > Omphiscola > Omphiscola glabra. The sequence goes on from OZ024796.1 coordinate 7,777,737, forward strand.
TTTAAAAACAATGATCATGTTCTGGGGAAGGTTCTTTGCTCTGGTTTTTTTTTTTTTTCTATTAGCAGCCAGAGGAATGGATTTTTTTAAAAACAATGATCATGTTCTGGGGAAGGTTCTTTGCTCTGGTTTTGTTTTTTTTTTCTATTAGCAGCCAGAGGAATGGATTTTTTTAAAAACAATGATCATGTTCTGGGGAAGGTTCTTTGTTCTGGTTTTGTTTTTTTTCTATTAGCAGCCAGAGGAATGGATTTTTTTAAAAACAATGATCATGTTCTGGGGAAGGTTCTTTGCTCTGGTTTTGTTTTTTTTTCTATTAGCAGCCAGAGGAATGGATTTTTTTAAAAACAATGATCATGTTCTGGGGAAGGTTCTTTGCTCTGGTTTTGTTTTTTTTTCTATTAGCAGCCAGAGGAATGGATTTTTTTAAAAACAATGATCATGTTCTGGGGAAGGTTCTTTGCTCTGGTTTTGTTTTTTTTTCTATTAGCAGCCAGAGGAATGGATTTTTTTAAAAACAATGATCATGTTCTGGGGAAGGTTCTTTGCTCTGGTTTTGTTTTTTTTTCTATTAGCAGCCAGAGGAATGGATTTTTTTAAAAACAATGATCATGTTCTGGGGAAGGTTCTTTGTTCTGGTTTTGTTTTTTTTCTATTAGCAGCCAGAGGAATGGATTTTTTTAAAAACAATGATCATGTTCTGGGGAAGGTTCTTTGCTCTGGTTTTTTTTTTTTTTTTTTTTTTTCTATTAGCAGCCAGAGGAATGGATTTTTTTAAAACAATGATCATGTTCTGGGGTTCTGATGTTTATTACAAGTTTTTGTTTCATTTAATTGTTTTAAAACTGTTGTAAACTGCCATGCCACATTCATTTCATGAATAATTTCACACTGACTTGTTGTTGAATGGTCCTGCTCAAATCTTAGTTTAATCATGTAGTTTAGAGCCACACTTCTGAGTGAATTTATTCTGTGCTGTAGTTAGACTAACAAATTGCAAACAATTAGATTAGAGAAGAAACAACTTGCTAACTAGGATGCAGCATTGTTAACAGATGACCATCATCATATTTAGTGAATGCTAAATCATTACTTTAATGGCTTCATTTTTAATGTGTAGGCTTTCAATTAATCCATATCGTCCAATCAAATAAAAAAGATTGTTTCTCTTAACATTGATCTTAGTTGAGAGCTTGGTGCTTCTATTTTGTTCATTGTTGTATGGGCTTGGGGGGAATTGAAGGGGGAGGGGGTTGCGTTATTTTAGAAAACAGTTTGAGAGGATAACTTCAGTGAAAAGTCGGAAAATGACACTATGTGTGACGGCCATCATGACAAAACATATAATTTATGAAAATCTTACAACACGATTGCAGCCCTTTGTGCACACTAGGGAACACACAAAGCTAATTTTGGTAAATGTATGGCATGTTGCAAGGCATGTAGTAAAATAACCCCAAAAAATGTGTTTTTAAGTATTACTAATCTGATCAGAGGGCTTGTGTAATGAAGCTAAGGTTAATTTGGCAGCTCATTGATTTTTTTGTTCCCAAAATCCGATTTGCCTATGCCATTCAATTTTATTTTATTTTTCTTCCCGCGCCAATCACTTTTGCACGGCTCATCTATTTTTTTTTTTTTTTGCACCGCTTTAGTTACTTCCCTTTTGTTTCTTTTTTGTTGCATTTTTCGAATTTTTGATGTCTTATGATGGGTCTCCTGAATGGCATGCTAATGCACAATTTCACTTTCAACCTTTGGTAAGTATCAAGAGTAAGACTCTTAAAGAGAAAGCCATTTGAAAATAATTGTATTTTCAGGATAAAATTTTGATTTAAAAGTGAAGGGGCAAGTGCCCCTTCTCAAACAGCATTTCTCAAACTGTTAAAACAAAAGGAAATAAGCAAAACACGGTAAGGTTAAACCTGAAAAAAGGAAATCAAACAAAACAACAAACATGTTGGCAGGAAGCCTTCATCAGCGAACAAACAGAAAAAAGAATTTAAAAAATATTAAAAGTTATTATTTTTAAAAAAAATAAAATAATATTGCACTTATCTGAGAATTAGTGACCAAGAGGTTTAACCTTACTGTGTTTTACTAATTTCCTATTGGGCTAACCTGATTGCAGTCTCCCCTCTATTACATGTTAAAACAAAGGATCCCCTTTTTTTATTACATATAAAAAGATAGAGCATTACAAGTGAGGCTGATTAAAAGGTCTAATACTCAACACATAAAATGGTTTTTGTTCATGCTATATCTTAGTTTCTTATACCTAATTGAAAAATAAATTATGTGAGAGCACATCAACTACCATAGTTGAAAAAGAATAATTGGTGATAAGGGGCTATCCATAAACGACGTCACGCAATTGTTGCAGATTTTTTTAACCCCCCCCCCCCCCCCCAATCGTCACAAAAAGTTAGACCCCCCTCAAATCAAATATAACGTCAAAAATCTCTGCACCCCCCCCTACATAAAAAGTACCTGTGTCCACTACTGTCGTTTACAAACCCCTTAAGAAATTCACCTCCCATGGACCATGGATATCAAATTACTTCACCCAGAAACATTTCACTAGAACAGTTGTTCGTAACCAGGGGTACAAGTACTTTCCCCAGCCCTGAGGTGTGGAAGACCAGAAAATTGTATTCAGTGGTGTAGCTAGAGAGATGCGGACCACACCGGGTGACACCATCTCAGGGGGTGACAACAAATTGAAAAATTGCGTAATTACAGAGCATACACTGCTCGGTCTAACCAAAATTCATTAGAGGATAACAGATGACACGTGCATTTTCAACCCATGAAACCAATCAAAATGCATGTTTTATTCAAATTTCAAAGTTGATGCGTTTTAGCAATTAGGTTACCTTATTATTAGCTAAGAAACACACCGTTTTGACCATGTTGCAACGCCGAATGAAGTGTTCGGTAACTTTTGTGACAGGAAGCTATATTTATCTAAATTCTGAGAAATGAAACTATCCTTTGATAACAATGGCCGATTCTAAGTACAAGTTACAATTCTTAAATACATTTACCCCCGACCTTCAATTAATATGTCTTTTATTTGTTTTACTGTGGACTAAGTTTAACAAGAAGATTTACATCGTGGAAAAAAAAAAGGGGGGGGGGGTGTGACACCACAAGCTTACTGGACCGGGTGACACCAACCCTAGCTACACCACTTAAAGTATTTGCTGCCATTGCTAGTTGATGCTGCTTTAAAAAAAAAGAAAAGTTTTTAGGCATTTTGATTAGCAGCAGTAAATATTTTTCTGGTGAATTTTGTTGGCGCATTGCATGTATTGGTAATTTTTTCCCTTGTTTATAAAAAGTACAAAGAAATAAAACTATGATAACTAAATTATTTAATTATTTTTTAATTTTATTACAATATAATTTATACGGTTGGGGGAGGGATGTTTAAAAGGGAATGGGCCTGCAGCGCTGCTAAAAAGTTTAAGAATCCTTGCCCTAGAGCATTTACTAAGATAGCCTCCCGCCTCGGTCAACCATTTTTTTTTTCATTTTATCCCACTTCCTGTGTCCACATTTAGCCATAAATTCTCACAACTGTCATTGTAACTACATTCTGATTCTCCTCCTACTTGGCCTCCTGTAACTTGATCAGAGGCCATTTTGCGGACCTCACATACCAGATGATACCTGTACTGATTCTCTCAGTGATAGTAGTTTAAAAATGTTTAAAAAAATAATGTTAAAAATGTCTGTAATTTAGGGTTATTAAGTGCAATTCTTTACTACAATATTCCACTTTTCATGTGAAGTCACATGGCTTCAGGCCCCCCCCCCAAACTCCCCCTCGTCACACATTGTCACCAAAATCTGACCCCCTCCACCCCCCCTAGATGCGTGACGTCATTTATGGATGGCCGCTAATTCCAAATCAATATTTAGCTAAAGAAGCAGCTTGATTTCTATTAAGGAAATTCAGTCCTTCCAATTTCAGATATAATTGTGTAGAAATTGGCCAGGTCCTCATTGTTATACAAAAAAATGTTTAAAGAATGGCAATTTGAGAAATGCTGTAGATAATTTTAACATTATTACTTACAATGTTCTATAATTTTAACTTCCTAATCAATCCATATAAACTATTTTTACGTTAATTTCAAAGATCCTCTCTAATCACACTGGCTTACTCTTTTTAATTGTTAAAAAATAGGAATACATTGGATTAAATGTTCTCTGCTAATATAAAAATTTGATAAAACTTAACCATCACTCATTTTGTTGCCTTAGTTAAAATGCCATTCGAATCTAGTTAAGCATTTCTATTTTTATTTCTTAGCTTTTAAATTAAAAATTTACTTTGCTGCCAAGCTTTTTTCTACTTTTTTTAAAAATTAATTTTTTCACTTTTCTAGCTTTATGTATTTGGCATTGCCAGACAAATCATCAAAGTTGCTTTTATTTGTTGTAATTTTTATTTTCCTAACTCTTCTTTCTGTTAATCTGTCAAGTTTTTTTGTTGCATGAGGCATGTTCAAAAGTAGGTCTGGATTTTAGAATAGTTTTAAAAAAAAAAAAAGAAAATATTTTAACAAATGCTATACCTTGTTCTAAAAAATTAAATAGTCAACCGGATTTTGAACAGAATAAAAAAATTGGGTAGGGAGTTTTCTTAGTTGATAGATAGTAATGTTGCATAGATGTTGATACATCAATTTCACATATAAATACATCGTTTAAACCATGAGATACAATGTTAAATGTCATTAGGAAATGTCTTGACATACAGCCCTATTTTTAGCTCTTGTGCTATTCTCATAGCTTTTTAATAAAGAATAATAAATAATAAATCAACTGCTTTGTATGCAAAAATTTCCTTTAATTTATTCATTCCAATATATACAAGTGTATTCACCTGCTCTTCAATATTACTCTGATTAAAGGTTTACTCAGTGCAAGCAAGACCAATTGGAACAAATATAATTGTATTTTGATTTTCGCTTTAATTTAGGCCTATAAATGAAAAATCTAGCTAGGTTTTTTTTTCTTTCTTTTTACCAATGTATTTTCTGTTCTGCCATATTTTGGGCTTGTTTTATATCCCACCAACTTAAATGTTCTAAATTATATTTTTATCTCCACAATGTAAAAGAGGATAATTTGTTTTAAGTTGGAAACACCATCTCTAAATGTTATTGTACCACTGGTTAGTGTTGTTGCCACCTACAGCATTAAGAATTATGAAAACTATTAGTTGATTTTAAAATATAGTTTTTACCTTACTTTTTAGAGTTATAATTTCTGTTAGAGAGTTCAAGTGGGTGGCATTTGGATATCTTTTAGTTTAAAAAGTACCCTTAGAAGTCAAAGACATAATTTACTTGAGGACATTTCATATTGAAAAAGTACCCTTAAAAGTTACAGATATAATTTACTTGAGGACATTTCATATTGAAAAAGTAACCTTAAAAGTTAAAGACATAATTTACTTGAGGACATTTCATATTGAAAAATCACCTTTAAAAGTTAAAGACATAATTTACTTCAGGACATTTCATATTAAAAAATTGCCCTTAAAATGTACAGATATATTTTACTTGAGGACATTTCATATTGAAAAAAACCCCTTAAAAGTTGCAGATATATTTTACTTGAGGACATTTCATATTGAAAAAGAACCCTTAAAAGTTACAGATATATTTTACTTGAGGACATTTCAGTTTGAAAAAGAACCCTTAAAAATTACAGATATATTTTACTGGAGGACATTTCATATTGAGGGTTTCCCCTCAAAATGAATAATGTTGATAAAATTATGCATTCTTCCATTTTTTTCTAATTATTAGTCACTATTGAATTGTTGTTTTCAAAAGCATTGCTTCTTCTTGTCATTCAGGATGTAAGGAAAAAACCTCTGCATTAAAATTAATGCATAAAAATTAATGCATATTAAACAAGTGTTATTGGGAGAAAACATATTTCTATAGTTGACCCCTTTGCCATGAAAGACTATTTCTTTTCCTAGACCTACGTATAAAGGATTTGCTTATGTGTAACATACACTATATGCTAAAAACAGTTTCTTTCTGTTTTCACAAAAACTTTATGTCAAGCTTTCTGCCATTTTTTTTTTAAACAAACAAATTAAAATGTCTTCAAAGCAACACTTCTGTCGCTAAATCAAAAGTGTATAAAAATCAATACAGTAATTATTCAAATTAGTTTTTAGCTGTTTTTAATTAAAATATATTTTATCCATCAATACTTGATTAATATTTAAATTGCTATATTTCTTAAGTGCTCCTCCTTCTATACTCCTCCAATATCATGCGGAATAAAACATTTTTGTGTATATTGTAAGAATTTCTAGACGGCAGCTCAGTAAATAGTTACATTGTTGAAAATGTCTTTTTGAAACTTTGAAGGTCATTTTACAACTAGTTTTAGAAAGTCTGCTAAGTAAGTCAACAGCAGACTTAAATAGTTAATCAGTAGAAGTTAACATTCAATAAGTTGTTGTTGTTTTTTCTAAAAAGACTTTGTATTGCCTTTCTTAGATTTCCGACAAGAGATTAAAACAGTTCAAGGAAACAGTCAGTGAAATGACTAGTGTCAGTGCCAGAGTTAACAACGCCAAGAAATTGAAACGCCAGGATGGATCTGACGTGGTCAGAGATGAGCTTGACCGCACAAACAGACTCTACATGGAGATGGTGGACTGGGCCAACACAAGACTCAGGCAGATTTCTGACATTCTGTCAGCACATGGAGACATGCAGGTAAGCAGTGCATCAAGGTGCTCCCCTAAGGTGGTGTGGCCAGTGGAGTTAAAACTAACACTATCTTTGTCATGGGGCCAGGAGCCAATTTGACAGTTTATTTAATGTTACAGTCTGGCGATCTCTGTCCACTTAAAAGAATTGCTAGGCCAGTGTTATATAAGTGGACAGCTTTTAACATATCATTTGCATATGAGTCAATAAATCCTTGTAAGTCACAACTTAAATTTTTTTTTTTTTTTTAAATTTTCATTTGAATATTGTTTAAAATCATATTTAAAAAAGGTGATGTTAAGCTTGGGGAAAATCTATCCATGATAATGTGTAGCTTTAAATGAACAATTATTAAACATGCCACTGTATTGGCACCACCAATGGCAGATTCATTTATCTGAGTTTCCCAACCGAAGATTTTTTTTTTCAGAACACACATGAACCAATTGTTAAAAAAGAACAGACAAATTAAACTTTAAAAAAAAAATTGTATAACTTAAATAACCCTTTTCCTAAAACCCTATTTATATGTTAAGTGCCGCTTTTCCAGGTAAATTTTTCTGTATCCTCCATGGGAAATAATTTTATGGTCATTAAGCAAATGCCACCGCTGTACAATCTCCTCCATTGGAAACCATTTTATGGTCATTTAGCCAATGCCACCACTGTACAATCTCCTCCATGGGAAACCATTTTATGGTCATTTAGCCAATGCCACCACTGTACACTCTTCTCCATGGGAAACCATTTTATGGTCATTTAGCCAATGCCACCACTGTACAATCTCCTCCATGGGAAACCATTTTATGGTCATTTAGCCAATGCCACCACTGTACAATCTGCAGATTATTTCATTTTTTAAATAATGAGAACTGTTCTTTTTTTTTTTTTTTAGATCATAAAATTTACCATCCTGTTTTTTATATTTTTTCAGTTCCAAATAATTATGGATGAGGAAATTCCCTTACTGCGCACATTCCGAGCTGAGCTGGCTAAAAGGTCTTCAATGTTGGTAGATGAAGATATGAGGGAATATTTCACCCAACAGTTTGAAGGCCCATCACCATCCCAGGCCAGCTTTGGCACTACACCAGAGCAAACCTACAAAAGCACACTGCTCTACAAACCTGAGTCCTCCATGACGGCTGAATTACCTGAATACACACAAGTTATTAAAATCCAACCAAAGACAAAACAGGTGGAAGATTCTCCCACAGTTCAGATCAACAGAACAGGCATGTCTGAACTGACCTTGACCCTAAAGGCCATGGAGAACTCTTCAACCCAAGTGTCATCCCCAACAGCCAAATCCCTGTCTCTGGCATCAGGGCCAAACATTCAATACAAACCACACGAACAGACTGTCATCACTGTGAAGAATGAAGAGATAGGAACACGGGGTCAGATCTTACACGTGACTGCCATCATGAACCCATACACTTCACAGAAAGTCACCTTGGTGGAGGCCTTACAGAGCGGTCTCATAGACCCCAAGACCAAAACATTCATTGACCCATCAACACATCAGAGAATGTCTCTGCTCCAGGCTGCCAAGAAAGGGTTCATCGATGAGGTCATGCTGAAGCAATTAACATCACCATGTGGCCTTCTGGACCCTCAAACGGGACGAGAGATGTCTCTCATCGAGGGGATACAATGTAAACTTTATGACCCCAACAGCAACACATTCACAGATGCTACGACGGGAGAACGAGTCTCCGTCACAGAGGCTGTGTCCCGGGGCATCATTTCAGAATCATGCTCACGACTTTTATCTGGAGAAAAACTGGAGCTGACTTCAGTAACGCACACACAGGCTGTATTTGCCAACTCTGAGCCCATTAAGATCAGTGCAGGACTAAGCCTGGGTAAAATCATTGAAAAGGGGTTGTATAGTGAAATTACAGGGAAGGTGACTGATCCACTGTCCAACACAGATCTGACCATAATGGAGGCAGTGGAGAGGGGTTACATTAATCCAAACTATCAGGAGGTTGAAGACCCCACCACAGGGAACTACATCACTCTTACTGATGCTGTCAGGGATGGCATCATTGATCCATTCAAAGGAACTTTCAATCAGGCGTCCACCAACCAAAAGTTGTCTCTGTCAGTTGCCTTGGGTAAAGGACTGGTTAAGACGGCAACATCTCTGTCCGACCATGTCTCACAAGGGAATCTCACAGAAGATGGGAAAGTATTTGATCCTCTCTCTGGTCAGATCATGACTATCGCTGAAGGTTTAGAAAATGGTACCATCAGTAAGGATAAGACATGTATATTAGTTCCAAATACCAACAAGGTCATCTCCATCAATGAAGCCATACAGAAAGGGATCATGACCCCATCTGGTCTTTTTGTGGATACTGCAGACAATTCCAAACATTCAGTCTTAGATGCTGTCAAAAGTGGCCTTGTGAAACTGGTTCATGAAGACGTAGAGTTTTCCAGACTCGGCGTTAAAGACCCAAGAACGTCCGAAGTGATCACGTTGTCTGAAGCCATCAAAAGAAAAATAATCTCCACCCATGGCACTTATGTAGACAGCAGAACTGGCAGGGAAATGAGCCTGCAACAGGCAGCCAGTTCTGGATTAATGGACCGGAACCTGGTCAAAGATCTAAATAAACCAACAAGCATCAAGGACTCTCAGGGCAAGAATATTTCTGTAGCGGAAGCACTTCAGAAAGGTATTTTGGACCCAGAAACAGGTACAGTGGAGGATCCAAGGACCAAAGAGAAACTAAAAATGCAAGAGGCAACTTCAGCAGGAGTCATCACAGCCAATGATGCCACTAACATTCTCAGCTTGATCAGCCCCATGATGACATCCACCACTGTGCTGACACAAATTGAACAACCCCCAAGACCAGCTGAAGCCCTAGCCTTTTCCCAAGCAGTGTCAGAGGGCTATGTCAATGAGAAAGCTGGACTCTTCAAAGACCCTAAAACTGGTGAGATTATGTGGCTAGAGGAAGCTGTCCAAAGAGGTCTTTTGAAATTATCTTCAGAATGGCCCTCCCCTCCATCTTTATCAAAACAATTTGATGAGACGGATGCTAGATCTCATCATATCGTGTCAGATACATTTATGACCCTGACATCTGGGGACCAAACCAGGAGTATTCCTATTCAGCCTGGATCCAAGAAACTTGAGTCCAGCTACATTACAAAAACAGATTCCCAATACTCCTTTACCACGACAGTTCTAGCCAAACCTCTCTTGATGCAATCAGTGATCTCTGAGACAAGAGAGATCAATCTTAAGTCAGTGATAGACAGGAGGACAGGCAGAGAGCTGGATGTGGACGATGCCATCAAGAGGAAACTCATCAATCTGGAAAAGGGACAGTACACAGATCCTCTCACTGGAGAGACCATGTCACTGAATAAAGCCATTGAGAAGGGTTACATTAAGGCAGAGGAAATGGCCAGCAGTCAGAAAGGAGGTGCTGCCGTGAAAGAGACAAGAGCCTTCTCCATTGTTGGGGTCATCCATCCTCAAACAAAGAAACGCATCACGGTGGGCCAAGCCATAGCAGAAGGCATTCTTGATCAAGCTAAGGGCATCTACAATGGCTGGGATTCACAAGGAAGATCTAAATCAATGAAGATAAGTGAAGCCATTGAAAAGGGCTTTGTCATTGTAGAGGACGTTGTTGAATCAGCAGTGGGTCCTGACTCTTTACTGAGGGAAACCAAATCATATATCTTAAAAACAGTTCTACATCCCGTCACTAGAAAGCACTTGAGTATTGCCGATGCCATTGCGGAGGGTATCATAAATGAGTCAGAAGGGCTTTACATCAACACACTCACGGGAGAGAAGATTCCCATCCATGAAGCCATAGAGAGGGGCCTCATCTTTGCACAGCTGTCCTCTGTTAAGACCGACGTTGAGGCTGATGTTAACAGAATCACTACAACAAAGCTGACTACTCTGTCCGTCACAGCTGTTGTGGACCCACGCACTGGAAAACTTCTCTCTGTTTCCAAAGCAGTGGAGGAGGGTGTCCTGGACCAGACCAGAGGCATTTACTTGAATCCTCAAACTGGTGAGTCCATGACTCTTGGGGATGCCATAGACAAGCGGCTTGTGCTTGCAGAGTCACCAGAAGCACAGTCTGAGGACCCCTTGGAGAGGGCTGAAATCTCCAGCATCCACATCACAGATGATCATGATTACACAGACACTACTCTGATGGAGGACATTCACTCTGAAACAGTCACAATGAGCATCACCAGTGTTATTGATCCTAGGACAATGGAAATGGTGTCTTACGACCAGGCTGTCCAGTCTAGGATACTTGATGTCAAGAAAGGAACTTACAACAACCCAATTACTAGAGACACAATGACCATCACTGCAGCCATGGAAAGAGGCCTAATACATGGAGAGGTCACCTCTAAGAGGCGAGAAGAGAACACTATGAGAAGCACTGTATCAGCCGCCACTCCATTAATCCCATTAAAGGAGGTGACTTCAGTTATAGACCCCAGGACAAGAAAGGAGATTTCTTTAGATAAGGCTCTTAAAGATGGTATAATAAATCCTGATAAAGGAACATATTACAATCCTGTTACACGTGTCGAAATTGACTTAGCAAAAGCCAAGGAATTTGGATATCTTCTTGAGTCCAAAGCATCTAATGCTGCCCAGATGGAGCAGTCTCTTGAAGAGGGGAATCTGCTTGAGGCTCAGCTTTCAACACCTCGGGTACCTAAAGATTCCTCCAAGCCATGGTCTAAAATTGACATGGAGTTAGAAAAGACTTTTGCCCAGGACGATTCAACTGCAGATATTTCTCCAGCAACTGAAGTTCTCCACTATACAACAGAGGTTGAAAGCAAAAATGAGAGCTCTAATTTAACTGATGCATCAGAGGCCATCAGGGGTTCAGATGCACCTCTGAAGACTGCCAATGGTATGTCATACATGAATGCTTTAAAACTTGGACTTATAAACCCAAGCACTGGAAAATTGAGGGATCCTAAAACTGGTGAATGGTTAACCCTGCAAGAAGCAATTGACAGGAAAGTTATTGATCCATCTTTGCCAGCCGTTGAAGACCCAAGTTCTGGGAAAACCCTTACACTGAAAGAATGCATCACCAGAAATATTATCAACCCCAGAGTTGGAAAACTTGATGTGACCAAAGTTAAACAGGCTGGCCTAACAGAGAAAGCAATTCCACAGCCAGTAGAATCTGTTCTGGAAAGAAATTTAATTGATGCCGTATCCAGTGGTCTGTTCAACATCATCACTGGAAAATTTCTTGACCCAAAATCAGGTCAGCGTTACACACTGCACGAGGCAATTGATAAGGGAATCATAGGTGGTGAACTGGTCACTGTAAAAGATACGTCAACGGGAGAAAGAATACCCCTGGGACTGGCTGTGAAGAAAGGTCTAATCAACGGGACACGAGCTGACGTCTATGACTCTGCTGAGAGAACTACCCTACCACTGACGTTGGCTATTGAGAAAGGTTTAGTGGAGAACGTGTATGACACCAAATCTGGATCTGTTATCAATAGAAAAACAGGAGAACTCATCCCGCTGAGGAAAGCCATTCTGGAAGGGGACCTCAAATCAGAGAATGTTGTTGTCCAAGATTCAATCACAGGAGAGAAAGTATCACTTGACATAGCTCTCTCCAGAGGACTTGTTGACAAGTCAGGCTCTGTGGTTGACAAACAGACGGGGAAGAAAATGTCACCACAGGAAGCCCTTAAGCTAGGTTTGATGGCCATAGTTGGAGCCCCTGTCATTGCCGGCAAGATGGTGGTGGATGCAATTAGGGATAAAAGTCCAACAAAAACTGGGCCTTCATTTTCTGAAAGTAAAACAGAGACATCAAAGACGACCAAAACAATCTTCCAATCAACACAATCACCTCATATTGAAGAAATTCAAACAAAAGTAGTTCATGTCCAAAGAGATGGCAGAAGTGTCCCAGTGTCACCAACTGTGGGTGTGGTAGGTCAAAAGGTCACAATCACAGTAGATCCTGGTACCCCAGATATCTCCTCAGCATCTAAAGTGGGAGAGCCTGTGACCATCACACTCCAACAGACGCCACAGAGACCACCCAAACAAAAGTCTGCAGAAGAACAAAGCAGGTTTGCACCAGCAGGTTCTGAATTTAGTACAGTTTTAGAAATAAAAACAATCTCAGTGGACTCCCCAAAGACTATTGAACTGTCCCCATCATCACCTTACATCACATCAACCCCAGTCCTCAAGTCCCCAGTAGCGCATTCATCCGTCACTAAAACATTCCAGCAATCAAGTAGAGAAACTGTGGAATCTGTCTATTCACCTCAGTCAGGGGATCTGAAAACAAGAAAGTTTAAAGAAGCTTCAATGAAAGATCTTGAGATTAACTGGGAATCAGGTACAGTCATCGACCAATTAACAGGGGACAAGATGACCGTCACTGAGGCAGTACAAAAAGGTCTCATCGACTCTGACATGGTCGAGGACCTTGCTAAAAAATCCACAACTAAGTTCCACGTGACACCTCAAATTGAGATCAACTGGGAAGATGGTTCTATTTCAGACTCATCTACAGGCCAGTCCTTCACCATAGAGAGAGCACTACAGAGGGGATTGATTGATCAGCCCACAGCCTCTGCCTTGGCCACTGTGACAGAGACAAACACACTGCTGTCAACAGAAAAGAAGCTCCAGGTGACATCCTCTACAGAACCTTACACATTAAACAATGCCATCAGAGATGGAAATTATGACTCAACTACTGGAAAAATCATAGACCCAAGGACAGGATTGCAGATGTCTGTCAAAGAAGCTATCCTTAAAAAAGTTATCAGTGGGAAGGAGTCGACTGTGATCAATCCTCAAACTGGTCTACAAACATCCTTACAGACTGCCATTGATGCCAATGTTTTTGATCCGCTGAGGGGAGAACTGATTCACAAAGGCACAAAAGAAAGAATCCCATTGCAAGATGCTGACATACAAGGCCTTATTCCAGATAAAGAAACAGGCATTTCACAGTCTGTGTCAGTCTCTCAAAAACCACTGACATTGAAACAAGCTGTTTCCAAAGGCTATGTCAATGAGAAAAATGGCACATATACAGACCCCCTGTCTGGAGAAACTATCTCCATTGCTTCGGCAGTTGAATATGGCCTCATCTCATCTGCTAGTGTACCACCCCCAGTAGCTCCTAAAACAAAGAGTCCACTTAAACAACCAGTGTTGACAGAGAGAACCGAGGCATACCAAGAGGAGGTGAAAGTTGTCAGGGCCAGATCTCCCGACAAGCCAACGGTTGATGATGCCAAAAGGTTGTCTTTTAGCGAAGCTCTCAATATGGGCTTTATTAACTTAGAAGACCAAAATTACATTGACCCCAAATCTGGACAAAGAACGGCTCTCCTGGATGCCATAAGAGATCAGCTGATCGATACGGAATTAGCCACAGAGCCCCAGCATAGTCAAGGCATCAGTTTGTCAAAAGCAATGGACGATGGTCTGTATGATGATAAAAAAGGTGTTTTTCACGACCCTCTCACCAAGAAGGATCTTACACTACTACAAGCTATAGCCAGTGGTAAAATTGATGGTAATTTTACCGTTTACGATGTGAAGTCAAAAGAAATCTACACTTTAGAGGAAGCTCTTCAAGAAGGTAAAATAGATCCAAAGTCTGGCAAATTCATTGATGAAGAGACTGGCAAACAAATGACACTCAAAGAAGCAGCTAAATTTGGAGCTCTTGCCATAGTTGGTGCCCCAATTGCTGTCGCTATGGCGGCCAAAGAGTCTGTCTCAGCATTCATAGACAGTAAGAAAAATAAGCAAGACAGCAACCCCGATGAAGACGAAGCTCCCGGTATTTCATTCCAAGCCTCTACTGTGCGTCGCATGTCTTCAAACCTCCTGGAAATAACACAGTTACAGCAAACCATCCCATCAAGTGACATCTCAGATGCAATGACTCTTCACGAGGCTATTTCCAGTGGCTATTTAAATCCTAACACAGGTGTGTTTAAAGATCCCATCACTAACAAGGCCATGGAAGTAAGTGATGCCATCATGAGTGGGCTTATCAAGAAAGACTCGGCCACCATCAAAGATCCCCACACTGGAAAACAAGTCAATTTAGAGGATGCTCTAAGACACGGGGTCATTGATGACAAAGGCCATGTGGTAGATCCAAAAACAGGACACGCCAAAAATATTGACCAGTGCATCAAAGATGGAAGTCTCAAAGAGACGCCATCATTGCCATCAAATGATGGGGTCAGCATTTTCTCTAAAACCACAGAGAGGATTCAAGTGGATGGTGTCTATGACCCTGAAACAAGACAGGACATTCCACTTGACCAAGCCATCCACAAGGGTATTGTTGATTTGAAAAACAGTGTCTATGAGAATCCCCTGACTGGTGAGAGAATACCCATTTCTGATGCTGCCAATGAAGGCTTAATTAAGGGTATGGTGATAGAAAAACTGACAACAAAAGAGGAGACAAAAGCTGGTCACACATCAGAGGTGGCCTTTTCTGAGAAGAAGCTTCTGCAAGTGGATAGCGTAACAGACACACAAACTGGCAGGACCCTGACTTTATCGCAAGCCCTGATGAAGGGAATTATTGATGAGGAAGCTACTTACTTCAAAGACACTGAGCAAGGCACTGTCATACCATTGGATGAGGCTATCCACCATGGTCTTGTAGCTGCCAGGGAAGTTGAGCCTCATTTGGAAACTTTGGATGGATACCATTCTACAATCACTCAGACCGCATCTTTTAAAGTGCAATCCGTCATAGATCCAGTCACTGACCTAGAGATGACGGTGGCTCAGGCCATCGAGCGTGGTGTTCTCAATGTCTCAGATGGTACTTTGGCCATCAACCAAGCTGGAGAGTCCATCTCTTTGGGTGAGGCTCTCAAACAAGGATTCCTTAATGGGCAAGAGACAACTACAAACACTGTGGAATCTGTCGGATCATCTAAAGGTCAAGGAAGGGAGGTCTTTGATCCTGAAACTGAAGAATATCTCACTTGGAATGAAGCCGTAAGGAAAGGAATTATCGATCCTGCCACTGGAATGTATCACATATCTGACAGTCAAACTATGACAATAGTTCAAGGAGAGAAAGAAGGCATGATCACTATACAGACTTTGACAAAATCTAGGTCGGTCCAAGAAAAATCCTGTGACATATCCTCAGTGTATGACCCTATCAAAGATGAACATGTGACCATCAGTGAAGCGGTTTCATCTGGTCTTCTTGATTTAAAATCTGGTACATACAATGATCCTGCCAGCCTCGACCCTGTGCCCATCAAAGAGGCCTTCGAGCAAGGACTTATCAAAGGAAAAGTCAAAGATAAACTGGCGTCTGGCATAGTAATAGTAGGTGACTACAAAGTGAAGTCAGCCATGGACACCAGAAGAAACCAGTCAGTGTCTGGTAAAGATGCCCTACTGATGGGAATACTTGATAAAAGAAATATCCAATACATAGACAAGAAGTCAGGAAAGAAGATGAGCATTTCTGAGGCTGTGAAAAAAGGTCTTGTCATTTTGGAGTCTGATGTACCAGAGCCAGTAGTGACATCAGTAACCCAAAAGTCAATGACCATCACGGCAGTGGTAGACCCAGCTACAGGATATGAACTGACCATGTCCGAAGCTATTGGTCAAGGCATATTTGACCCAGATCAGGGAGAACTTATCAATGTCCACACAGGCGAGCACATTTCCTTGGACAAAGCTATCGACAGGGGACTCATCAGTGCAGAAGTAGAAGAAGGAGAAAAAGAACAAGAGGTTGCTGTCATCAATGGTGTCTTAATAACAGAGGTTTCAGATCCTCAGACAGGGAAGCCAATCCCTATAGCTGACGCCATCAAGTCAGGCATCCTGGATAAAGAAAATGGTGTTTACAATGATAGATCTGGACCCATTTCTCTTAGGGAAGCGCTGAAACATGGTCTGATTGATGGCAAAGACACAGCAGAGACTGGACTCACTGAGCAGACAAAGCAAGATGCCAAACAAATTAATGTCTCTAAAGTCCATGACCCAGACACTGGTCAGAAGGTTGGCCTGGCAGAAGCAATTGAAAAGGGACTTGTGGATGACAACTGTACCGTATTCAACAATCCAGTAACTGGTGTCCAGATGCTGATTGAAGATGCCATGAAAGAAGGTCTCGTTGCAGGCACCATACAGACAGTTTCAAAATCTCAGACGACAGTTACTTCCAAGAAACCAGCAGGTAGTTACAATATAACAGGAGTGATTGACACTGAGACGGGCAAGGAAGTGAGTGTCGAAGATGCTATAATCAGTGGCATCCTCGATCCATCCGGTAAATACACAGACACGCTGACAGGAGACGTCATTTCTCTGGCTGAAGCCATGAAGCTTGGACTTGTTGTCTCAGAGAAGATGCAGAAATCGCCCCAGTCAAGCATTATTGCTGAACAACGTGGTGGTGAAGACTACATAACATTCCATGATGCCATGCAGCAGGGACTTATTGACCCAAGTACTGGTACTTTTTTAGATGAAGCCTCCCAGAAGATGTATTCTGTGGATGAAGCTGTAAGGACCGGACTGGTCGTTGCATCTGATGGGAGGCCATTTGAATACAAAGGAATCGGAGAAACAGGCATAACTTACAGCTTCAAAAATGCACTTCAGACTGGCATTATTGATTCAGAAACATGTTTGTTTTATGACAGCATCACCGGAGACACAATATCCATTGAATCGGCCCTAGAAAAGGGTTATCTGTCCCCCATTGCCGGGGCTTATGGTGCAAGAGCTATTGGGGATTCGGTTGTCATTCTGAAAGATGGTGTCGCCCCTAGTGCAGCATCCAACTTAGAGGAAATATTGGATTCTAGGACTGGAGAAAAACTGAGTCTTACAGAGGCAGAAGAGAGGGGTCTCGTATCTGTAGTGAAGACGGATAACAAACTGGCATTGCATGAAGCCATCTTAGGTGGCCTTGTGGATAGTGACTCTGGCCTGTTCCATGACCCTGTCACTGGTGAGACCTTACCAATAGACCAGGCCGTTCTCTTTGGGTTTATCTCCTGTGACGAAAGTGACTCAGAGAGTGATGTAAACCAGAATGGAGATGTTGCTTTTCACCATGTCAATGGTGTGGATTCCATGAGCCTGGCTGCTGCCATAACACAAGGCTACATAGACACGGCTACAGGGTGCTACACAGACCCCTACACACAGGAAACAGTGACAGTTACACAGGCTGTTAAAAGGGGTCTTCTGAAGCCAACTCTTACTGTGGGTGAAACGATGACCACCCATGAATCTTCAGTAGTTGATGGCAGGACAGACACTGTTGGATTATCAGGCAAGACCACTAAGTTGGATTCTGGAGTGGTATCTAAAACTTCTAAAGACAATGCTTCTTCACCTGAAGTCTCCCAAAAAGAGTCAATAAAAGGCTTGCCATCATTGAACCAGAAACAGAGTGTTTCAAGTGAGGAATCTAAAGGATTCTTGTCAGAGGACAACATCAATGGAGCTCCTCAAGTACAAGAACTCAATAAAAAAGCTCTTAAGAATGCCAATGACCAATTTATACCCAAGGATAAGTCACCAGATTCTCCACCAATTACCCCCGTAAGTACTTTTCTTATGTTGCTTTTGTTCAATTCTTTTTTTAGATGTATCTTTCAATATTTTCATGTTGAGATCTGTATATTCTGTTTCAGCATTGTATGAAACATTTTATCTTATATTGCAAAAAACATTTTTTGTTAAGAGTTTGTTTCAATTTTTACCTGTAGCTATTAACTAATTGGTTGCAATGTTTCATCCTTACCTTTTTATTTACATATTTTTACATGTTTATTTTATTTGTTCTTACAATTTTTATGTTTTAAATTGATAATTTTTCTGAGCATCCGATGTATCAGAAAACATTATGTTTGTAGAAATGTGTGCATATTAAATAAATAAAGTTCCGTAGTTACTTCATTGAAGTTTTATTAAAAGGATAAAATTGTTTCTTCCTTCAATGCTTTGTTTGTCCTTTCTCTCTCATCGTTTTATTTTATTACCATATCATTTAACGCAATTTGTTAGTATGTCTATGTGCTCATAATGTCTTACTTTCAAACTCCTCTCAGTTGTTCCCTATTGATTTTATTTCAAAATGTTTAAGTATTATACAATCACTTTAGTAGCTGTATAATTTATGTAAATTGAGTAAAGACCCCACACACTTTACTCTCTAACAGTGTAGCAGTTTACATTTAATTCCTGCCTAAAATACCAAATAATGTACACATGTATTCAACTTAGTCTTTGAGTTGGTCCATGGTAATCTAGATTAGAGATTATGATTATCATTCTGTGATAAATGTATACTTAAAAATTCAATTGCTAAGACTTGTTTTTATCTCTTCACCATTGATTGCTCTACTTCCAGGACACAGCTGGTAATTCAATTAGTCCCAACATTCCTTTAAGTTCTATCATTAGCTCTCCTAGCCCCGGTCTCAATCTTGATAGAAAAATTGAATATCTCGATAAGTTTACATTAGTACCAGAAAACACACTCATTGGTAGTCCCATAGAATTCAGTAGTTCAGAAAATGACTCTAGAAGACAACATGAGGCTAGACACATACCAGATGAAGACATGAGGACAGATGATGATAAGTACAAGGATTTTATGAAAGAATCCAGCAGAAATGGACCATTGTTTCAAGAAGACTTCATCCCTCATGATGTCTCTAAACTCCCACTTGGTACCAAAGGAACAGAACTTTGTGCACACACTACCCAAGTCTTGCCTTGTGGTGGTTTGAGTAGTTTAGTCAGTGATGCTACCCCTAGTACAGAGGAGGCTATTAAACAAAAATCTCTGGTTCAGAATATAAGCAACAATGAATATCAGATGAAAACTGGGAGATTTCAGACAGCAATAGATGGCCATGAAGGTATGGAAGGTAGAATGACCACTTTGACAAGAACAGATTTCAAGGAAACTGACGTTAAACTGAGCACTCAGAGAGGAGTTGATAGTCACAAGGACACTGAAATTAAAATAATCACTGAGACAGGAATTGACAGTGACAAGGTCAATGATATCAAAATGATCACTGATTCAGGAATTGATACTCACGAGGACACTGAAATTAAAATAATCACTGAGACAGGCATTGATAGTGACACAGATACTGGCATCAAAATTAGCACTCAGACAAGAATTAATAGTCACAAGGATAATGCTAACAATATGATCACTGAGACAATAAATGATAGTCACAAGGATACTGATATCAAAATGAGCACTGAAACAGGAACTGATAGTCATGGTGAATCTGACATTGAATTGAGCTCTGAGGTTGGAGTTTTTAAAGCATCTAATGACATTGGAATGCTTGATGAAATCACTATTTCAAAGCACAATGAAGCTGAGAAATTAACCAGTTCTGATGAACATTTCTTGTTTGATGAAGACTTTCACACAATACTTTTATCATACACAACTAACATTCTGAAATGCTTTTGGCATGCAGAAACAGAAAAAGTAGTTCATCCTAAGAAAGGAACCCAGCTTGGTTTGCAAGAAGCTCTTGGATGCTCTGTTTTACCTAGGATTCTTCAAGTTCGACAGTTTCAGGAAGAAGAACCAGTAAGTATTACAGATGCCCTAGCTTCTGGCCAGATCGATCGCAAGACAGGCAGAGTAGTTGACATGAATTCTGGTGGAGTGTTGACTTTGCATGAAGCTATGGGCCAAGGATTAGTCATTGTGCAGTCCACCAGCAATAAAGTTAATGAGGAGCACATGGTTGGTTGCCTTCGAAGAGAGCTTGGCAGTGGTCTGTTAGATGCAGTGACCAGAGGTGATGCCTCTATGACCATTCAGATAGTTGATCACAAATCTGGTAAGAATTTGACTATTCCAGAGGCGATCTCTGCTAATATATTTAGCCCAGACACAGCCCAGATCAAAGACACTCTCTCAGATACTTGGATGAGCTGGGATGAAGCCATTCTCACTGGTTTGCTCTTTGATTCTAGGCCACTCTCTCTCCATCAGACTGTGCTATCTCCAAAGTTTGATG
Source organism: Omphiscola glabra (assembly GCA_964017045.1). Taxonomy (NCBI): domain Eukaryota; kingdom Metazoa; phylum Mollusca; class Gastropoda; family Lymnaeidae; genus Omphiscola; species Omphiscola glabra. Next base: position 7,798,589 of record OZ024796.1, read on the forward strand.
CAAAACAACACATTTTTGTGGACACGTTAAATGAAACCAATCAAAATTTGACATTATCTGAAATGATTGGTAACAGACTCTTGGATGACTCTAAAAAGGAAGTTTTTGATGCCAGGCATGAAAAATGGTTATTAGTTGAAGAGGCTGTTTTTGAGAACATTCTTGACCCTGTTCAGAACACATACTTCCACAATGTCCTGGACACTACAATGCCTCTTTTTGATGCCATTGAGGCTGGACTGATAAACGATCATGGGGAAGGAGCAGATATGACATTTGTCAGTTTTTGTGACAACCATCCAACTGACATGGAAATGGAATTGGATAAGTTCCCCATGACAGTTTATGAAGCCATTGAGAATGATTTGTTAGATGAAGAGACAAGTGAGGTTTTCATTGGTGAAGAAAAGTTGTCTTTTGAAACAGCTTATGAAAGGAGTCTTATAACGCCAGACAGAACATTTATTGTTGAGAGAAGCACTGGACTCACCTATGATTTTAAAGAGTCCATTGATATTGGGATGGTAGAAGTAGCCACAGGCTCAATGATTGACACATCATCTGGTAAGAAATATCCACTTGTAAAAGCCAAAGAAAGAGGCTTGGTTCGCAACACCCCTAGACCATTTTTGGAGCTTGCAGTGGCAGCAGAGTATGGTATATTAGACTTTGATGAGAGGAGGATTATAGATCCACAAACCAAACAATCTATGACAATCACTCAAGCCATAGCTGATGGCATTATTGATCCTGCGTCAAGTTTAACACAACATGAGAACAGGAACATAACACTGCAGGAAGCCATCACAGATGGGATTTTGAATATAGATACACTGGAACTGCTACTACCTGGAGGGAAGCTACAATCCATTTCAGACTGTCTAGGATTGCCAAAATCATATTTGTCCAGGCGCCGAAGTTCTGTTATGGGACGGAAATGCAGCTTAACACTAGATGAGGCTATCAACAGTGGCATTTATGACCCTGTCTCAAACTCCATCATGTCAAGAGAAGGCTTTATGTCTCTATCCAAAGCATTGAATGCAGGACTCATTCACAGTGACTCTCTTGTGAGAGACCCCTACAGTGGTGATATTCTTTCTTTGAAAGAAGCACTTGACAAAAGATTGCTGGACCCTGAATCTGGTAAAATGATTGACTCATCTGGAATACCTATTGCTTTAAACTTTGCCTTAGAGAAAGGTCTCATACTGAAATCAAAGGCACCTCTGCACTTGTCCCTTTCTGAGACTCTGGATGAAGGTCTTTTTAATGTGGCCTCCAACCAGTTTGTCAACCCGGACACAAATGAAGAAATTAACTTCATCACCGCACTGGACCAGGGTATCGTTGATGTTGATCTGATCCGAGTCAGAGATACCAAAACTGGAGACGTTCTGAGCCTGGAGGCGGCCGTGGACAAAGGCCTTGTGGACCTGAACACCGGAGTCTGTTTCAGCTCTTTCGATGGAGAGAGGTACAACATTGTTGATGGACTTGATAAGGGAATCATGATAGACACAACAAGCCAACCTGCCATGTCTTTGCTGGAAGCGGTGGATGAAAATCTTGTAGAATTATCCATATGCATGTTTAAAGATCCAGTAGGACAATACAGTATGAATCTCAAAGATGCACTGGAATCAAATCTCATTGATCGCATGTCAATATCTGTCAGAGACATCAACTCTAGATCCTTGCTGACTATTGACGGTGCGATAAGTCAGGGTCTCATTAGCCCCGAAACAGGAGCATTTAGAAATTTCAAAGGTGAGGAAGGCATCACTTTTCAAGAAGCCTTTGACAACTGCCTCATATTTTCGGATGCTTTTGTTCCAGACAAAAGCCTTCTTGAGGCTGTTAAACAAGGCTTGTACAACTGGAAGACTGGCAAGTTTATAGATCCTTCATCAGGCAGAGTAAGAACTCTCAGAGAAATGGTATCAGAAGGAATCTCAGATCCAGATAGCTTGCAAATACTAGACAGCAAGAATAAAAAACTGCTAACATTTAATGAGGCGACAGAGCACAAAATTCTTGATACCAAAGTTGGTATGGTCTTGGACACAGAAACTAATGAGCTCCTCAACCTCAAAGAAGCCATGGACAGAGGCTTACTTCAGGAGAGCATCAAATCAATTTCGCTCTCACTTCAGCAGGCAGTGGATGCTGGACTTCTGCAGAGAAACTATGGGAAAATAATGGATCCATTGTCCAGAAAGTCACTGTCAGTCGAGAAAGCAATTGAAATTGGACTGGCAGATGTGTCACAGCTCTTAGTTAGTGTCAATGAAAATAAGAAGTACATGTTCTTAGATGATGCCATTCATGAAGGCATTGTTTTTGTTGATGATGATAAGCTGGTTTACTCAAGAACTGGCATTTCTCATGACGTGGTGTCTGCATTCAATAAAAACATTCTGATTGAGATTCCCAAAGGGGGATTTCTTCTTGGGGACATTTTATCCTCAGGTCTCTATGACGAGACAAATCTAAGATTTGTTGACCCACTTACCAGCAGGAAGCTGACCCTGGCTGAGGCCATCAAAAGTGGTGTCATCAATGAAGTGAAACCCCAGGTGGCTGTCCCAGAGGTTGGTGTTTTCACTCTGAAGCAGGCGATCGACAAAGGCCTGATAGATCCAAACACTGGCAGTTACATTGCTGCAAATACACCTCTCACCCTGACTGAAGCTGTTGGAACCAAACGCCTGCTTGTCGCTCAGAACAAGCAAACGGAGGAGGAGTTTCGGAGAAGCATGTCTTCACTGGACAGTTTTGAGCAGTTATCTTCTCCTGCCTCTGAGCCATACTCTTCACCTATTTCGTCCAAATCCTCCTTGACCGTATTTTCCAAAGACACTGAGAGTTCAATGGAAGTTGATTCGTGTGACTCCAGCCAGAGAGCTACCAGCGTGAGACTTGAATCAGAGCCTATTGATGATAGTTCTAGTGAAGGTGAAGACAATACTCTTAGCTGCTCACGTGATGTTGATATGATGACAGGAATCCCAGATGCTGACTCAAGGTTTAAGTCAGAAGAATACAGAGATAATGGCAATATTCTACTTGAAGGCAGGAATTTTTCTGAAGAAATCACTAAACTTCCTCTGCAGACAAGTGTTATTGAAAGCATAAAGGAAACATTTTCAATGGATGAACAATCTAGATCTGTAGAGAGTTTGGTCTGCCTATCAGTGAGAAACTCAGACACAAAATGTATCAGAGACTTGAGTGATGCCTCCAAAATCTCCACCGATAGTCCACCAACAGTTTGCAGATTGCCTGAAGATTTAAATGTCAGCTTCACCGAAAGTGAGGCCTCCCTGCCTGTTACATTTGACAATGATGACAATACTGATGTCAGTCTCAGGATATGCTATGAGCGCAGTCAGAGCTCCTGCAGTGACAGCATTCACAAAAATGCAAAGGAAAAAGTAGAGGCCTACTTAAAAACTGAGAGGAGCCACAGTACGAATGACCTTGAGGATCACTATGAAAGCTATGCCGCATCTAGGAAAGAAGAATTAATGAGAGACCTGCAGTCTAGGTGGAGCCCTCCTTCAGATGAGCTGTCGGCGTCTCTGGACTCTTTGCTGCAAGATGCCATTCGAAAACAGCTGATCGAAGAGAAGCCGTTCTCATTGTTTAACTCGGTTGAAAAGGGGGTCTATGATGACGCCAGCTCCTACTTCTGTGATCCGGAAACTGGACGTATTTTGAATCTGTGGGAAGCCATAGACTGTGGTCTCATTAATGATATGGTCAAAGAGATCATCTCGTCCACAGCAGAGCAACCAATGACTTTGAGAGAAGCAATAGAGCGAGGGGTCATTGATGCAGAGCCTGGAAAGTTTCTAGACCACAGCACCGGTACCGTCCTCAACCTGAAACAGGCGAGGGATGTTGGCTTGATCTTCAAAGAGAAGTACAGTCCTAGAAATACCGTGGAGATTCGTATTGAAGACATGTCCGATTACGGGAGGAGAAAACTGGAAGATGCCTTCTCCAGCGGGATTCTCCATCGTTCCAACTCTCAGGTCATAGACCCTGACTCTGTTCAGGGCATCACATTACGCAGAGCTGCCAGCATGGGTTTGATTGACATGAAGACTGGAGATTTCAAAAATCCTCAAACTGGAGAGACCATGTCCTTAGCATCAGCCGTTGAAAAGGGATTTATTATAAGTCCTAAAGGGCTGTCATTGTACAGTGCTGTTGACCAGGGTTTGTATTTTGAGTTATCCGGCCAGTTTGTCCACCCAGATACAGGTACTATTGGATGTCTTCAGGATCTGATTGTTGACAATATCGTCACTGTTCAACATCCAGAAATTAGGGACATGACCCAGGAAAGCATTGTTACTCTTGGAGAAGCCATCAAAAAGAACATTATTGATCCACAGAGAGGTGTTTTTATTCATCCAGTTACAAAAGAAAGCATCAACTTCCAGGATGCCATATCAGCTGGTTTAATTGTGAGCACCAGCACAAGAGAAGGTTTACAGGATCCTTCTAGACAGCTAGCTTGCAGTCCAATACCTGACTTTCGTAGACAAGCCTCCCCTTCTCCTGGGCCAAACGGGCGAAGTGCATCTCTACCCTTTGTGCCCATCAGCAGACTTTTGTCACCAGATTTGCAAAGCCCACGTAGATCATTAATCTCCCCAATGTTGGGGGAGATGGGTAGAAATGAAAATGCCAGGAAGGGAAGCTTTGATGAGCACAAGACTCCGGTCAAACCATCACCAATACAAGAAAGACCAATATGGGAGCAGACCGATGACCCAAGACATGTAGATGTTGTTGCTTTAAATAAACCAAGCAGACCAAAAATTTTGAGCCACCTCGGAAGAAATGATGATCTCATTGTTTCATCACCACTTCAAGGGTTACAGTTTGCTCAAGAAAGAAAAGAACAGAACACAGCAAAGGTTTCTAGAATGACCAATGTGGCTGGAGGAGATGAAGAGACATTACTGAATCATGGTATGATCTCAGCACAAAGCCAAGCTGCTGCTGGAAATCTCAGCAAAAAACCTACCAATGAAGCAAAGTCAGCAATCAATGGCTCCGAAACTGAAGATAAATATAAACACAGCACACCCATAGATTCAGATGATGAGATCTCACAAGATGAGAACATTTCCAGTGACTCAGATCTGGATAACTCTCAGTCATCATCCAGCACAACCATCCGGCCGGTGCTTACAAGATCTGGTGAAACTTTAGACAACAGAGCATTAACCCCTTCAGGCACAGAGGTGCTTGTCATGACGGACAAATTACAGCTGACAGAAAGTAAAGCAGGAGGAAGACAGATAGCAGAACCACAAAATGGGAAGGAATTAGAAGTCAGTGTTTCAAGGTTACCACTAAAAGACCGTTCAGCAAGTAAACCTGCACCTACCAAAGACAAAACAAATATTGACAATGGAAACCAAGAAACGTTGACAGACTTTGATAAAGACTTGATCAGAAATGATATTCAAGAAATCTCAAAGAGGTTGGGTGACAGTCAAATGACAGAGGAGGAAGTCTCCAAACTTAATCATAAATCTGATCCTATTTCTAAAATGATAGAAATTGGCAAAGTCAATGGAAATATTGAAAAAGACTTGAGTTCTATTACAGGGAAAGAATCAAAACTACTTGAAATTGTTAATGGTAACAAAGAGCACAAGGTTTGTGAAGGGGCTTTCAGGGATGAGCTTAGTCAAGGCTTAACTAAAACAGATACATTTAAGTCCATCAAGACTATATCTGGTGTCAGTATGACGGTTTTGGAAGATAAACCTGCACCATCCAGGCCAGAGCTGCCATTGACGACAGTGATTAAACCATTCATCAAAACAGGAGAGATCATCGGTCAACCCAATCAATCACAGGCTTCGGATACAGGTGGTACTGATGGCCTTAATAATTCAACACAACCTTTAGTACGAGGAGGTGAAGAAGCTGCAGCACAAATCATTTCAGTGAAAACTAACTTCCAAGCGAAACATGCAGGCAAAGCGCCTTTAGGGACCATGGACGAAAATTTTCCACTAACAGATGTCAGCAACAAAGTAGGGGAAGCTTATCTACAGTTGGAAACAAATGATATTCATCCTACAACTGCATCTGGATTTAATGACAAAGTGACAGGCAAACCTATTGCTGTCACATCAGAAATGTCGACTAAACCTGGAATTGTTAGCAAAATGAAAGATAAACCATGTGCATCAGAACCTGCTGTTCAGGGTGGAATTGTTGACAGAATGAAAGATAAACCCAGTGTTGTCCCATCAGAAACTGCTGTTAAAGGTGGCATTGTTGACAGAATGATGGACGAACCCAGTGCCAACACCTCAGAACCTGTTAAAGGTGGAATTGTTGACAAAATGATAGATAAACCCAGTGCTGTCACATCAGAAACTACTGTTAATGGTGGAATTATTGACAGAAAGACAGACAAACCCAATGTTGTCACATTAGAACATTCTGTTGAAGGTGGAATTTTTGACAGAAAGACAGACAAACCCAATGTTGTCACATTAGAACCTTCTGTTAAAGATGGCATTATGGACAGAATGACGGATGAACCCAGTGCAGTCACACCAAAAACTGTTAAAGGTGGAATTGTTGACGACAAACCCAGTGCTGTCACATCAGAACCTACTGTTAAGTGTGGAAGCTCCCAGTCTGTCATTATTGATACAAAATCTAGTTTTAATGCTTGCTTCGAACCAGGCATTTCTTCAGATCATAAATTATCAAATGAGAAATTAGCTGAAGGGTTTGGTATCACATCAGATTCAAATGCTGAGCACATTCCAACAAAAAATAAGCTGATAAAGGAAAATCAACATTTACCTATAACCAGATTCACTGAAAGCAATGAAACTATTAGAACCAAACCTGCCATTCCAAAAAAACCTGTGTTCAAGCTTCCGTCGGATAGCTGCATTGCCAATGAAGGGAAAAGTCATGGTGATGATAATGTCCCAGTGCAATATCAGGATAAGAATGAACTGATCAGAGATAAACAGCAGATCCATCTCAGTAACACCCGTGTTACAGTACCAAATGATATTGACAATAAAGCAGGTTGCATTCAAATCAATGGATCTTTCACCAAGCCATTGAAGGTCATCTCCACTGAGCCAGAAACTAAGGCTGAACTTGGAGATGACAGATCAGGATTAACACAGAAAGAATCTCTTGGTCATTCAAGTTCTCTTTCAGCATTCCCACAGGCCAATGATGTCACAGTTGATGATGCCAGACAACAGCAATCTGCTCAAGGAATATCAAATATGCTTCAGAAAGGATTGGATCAAAACCAAGCGGCAGCTAGTGGAAAAACAAAAGCATCTCTTAGCGCTTTATCAAATGACCCTTTGCAAACTACTGAAATACAACAACCCTCGGATCACAGTAAGGAATCTTCTGTACTTGATAAAATGCACTCATCAAAGGAGGGAGACGCTACGAATAATGATGAAGATAGAGTACAATTGTCAGGACAATCAAAGAATGTGGATCTGTCAGACAAAGTATCTTTTGGGGCAGAGTTAAGTCAAAGAGATGATAAAGCCAAACCTCTACCTCATATACAGTCAGATACAAATTTCTACAGGAAGGGTGAAGATAAAGTCGTGGGATCAGCCGCATCTGCTAATAAACAAGGCTCAAGTGCAAAGCCAGCAATACCACCAAAACCTTTGCATGTCACTGGGAATGAAAAGTCGAACAATAATCAAGTGGGGTCCCCACCTGATACTAAAGCCACTATATCTGGAAATGCAGATGACAAAGAGCACTTCCAAAAAGGTGAAAATACTTCAGAACTTTTGATTGTGAGTTCAGCAGCATCGGATCAAAAATTAGACGGAGGTGATGAACAAACTGTGATTGCATCATTGGTAAAAGATTATTTTGATGACACTGTAAGGAATTCATCAGAAGGAGGTGATGTTAAGCCAATTGTGAAATCCCCATCAGAAGGAGGGAATGTTAAACCAATTAATAAATTAACATCAGAAGGAGGTGATGTTAAACAAATTGTGAAGACACCATCCGAAGAGGGTGATGTTAAGCCAATTGTGAAATCACCATCAGAAGGAGGGGATGTTAAACCAATTGTTAAATCAACATCAGGAGGTGATGTTAAACAAATAGTGAAGTCACCATCAGAAAAAGGTTATGTACCAGTTTTGAAAACACCTTCAGAAAAATGTGATGTTAAACCCATTGTGAAGACTCCATCGGAAAAAGAAACAGTGAAAGCACCTGTGAAGCAGCTCTTACAAGAAGCCGGTATTGAGACCACTGTAAAGCCAACATCGACCACCAATTTGACTATTGATGAGAATCAAGATGCTGTTGTTCATCCAGAAACTCTTGTCAGGCCTTCATCTAGCATAAGTTCTGCAATGACCCAGTCAGTATTCAGTGAACCAAAAGATATACCAGGCATCTCAAGGGTTGATTCTCTCAATAAACCAATAGAATTGAGTCATCAGACTGTACCAGAACCAGGTGAGGGAATGTCTTTGTTGGAATCTGACATTGGAGAAAAGACATCTACAGGCCACGTGAGGAGAGATGAGCTTACAGTATTGGAGCACAATACCACTCCACTGACAGTAAAATCAGTCATTCCAGAACAAATCAGTGATGTGTTTGACAATACAGAACCTAAACTCAAGGAAAGGTCTTTAGGAGAGGATGCAGATAAAATCACAAGTAACAATGATAAGACAATTTTGTCAATGAGTAATGCACAAGCTTTAGTACCTAATGATAACATTCCAGAACCTTATCACATTGAATGCTCACCAAACCCTGGACTTCAAGATAGGGTCAGTTTAATCAAAGCTGTAAAAGTAGATAAGAATGTAACTGAAACACCTAAGCAAAAAGCAGAGGCCGACAAGATATCAAAGTCATCAACCTTGCAAAGCATTGTTGGGAGCCTTCCAGGCCCATTAGTGTCTGATGTACCTAAACTATACCCAGAGCCATCCGAGAATACCTTCTATGTGGGCTCATCTGTGGATGGAGATAACAGTTTGATGTCTTCCAGTCTGGCACAGACAAGCAGTCAACCTAAATCAGTAGACAATATTGCGCCTCAGACTGTCCCAACAGAACAACGATTAGAGCTGAGAGAAATAGATGACCAGCTAAATAATGAGACTGACAAGACTATTGAAGGTAGTTTACCAGACAATGCAGATGTAATGAGGACTAAAGACAAAATCTTAGAAGAGAAGAAATGTACAGCTAAATTTTTTCCACATGAAAATAAAGAATTTGGAACCAGATTAGCAGCAAATGATGATATTCCAGGAGACAATCTGACAGCAGATAGCATCACATCATCGCAAGTCTTTAAGAAACAGATCAATACAGAACAGAAAGTTAGTCTACCCATTGGACAAGATAATAACACCAACCTTTCTGAGCCGCTCACTGAAAAAGTTAATTTTCTAATAGGCAACAAAATTGATGTGGAAACAGTGCTCAAGGATTTTAACAAATTTGAAGAGAAAGAAAGAGAAACTGTTTTTGGTTTAGAAAAATTGACACCATATTTGAAACCAGACCACACAGCACCAGACAGTGAAGTGTTTGGTGGATCTGATAGTAAGAGACATGAGAGGAATAAAGAAATATGTTTGGATCAAGATGAAACTCTTAAAGATATTTGTACAAATAAAGACAAAGATGCATTCTCAAAAAGAGCTATTTTACAGTCTGAGAGAGATTCACAGAGTTCAGGAGAGGAAATACCAGAGGATACAACAGAGTCTATTCTTAAAGATAGAGGAGATAGCCCAAGGAGTAGCAAATCTAAGACAGGGCATAGGGTTAGGTTCAAAGATGTGTCCCCTGAAGTAGAGTTTAGTTCTGTTAGTGACATTTATTCAGTTGGGGTAGATGATGGGTCAAAGGGCTCTTCAGACCAAAACAGAATATGTGTTGGGATCCAAGATCATCCTCAGGATTTTCCCTTGGATGCACCTGGAGCAGAAACACCAAGCAGGATCGCATCAGAACTTCCAGGCAGCATCCCACTGCCAGGGATACACCAACAGGAACATATCAAACATCTTGGCTTCTCACTGGAGCAGCTTGTGTCGCCAGGCTCACCGCCTTCTCCCACATCCTCACTTGATGAAAGAGAGGCCAGCACCCCGGAGCTGGAAGCTCTAAGGCTCACCGACAAGTTCTTCAAGCTGAATCTCAGAGCAGGAACCACTGCGAGGGACAGGCGCAAGGTAGCATGCATGAGCCGGATGTGGCGAGAATCCCTTGGATATGGCCTGCTGACCTTTTGTTTGCATGATGGACTATACATAAACATGGACATTTTTTTTTCTTTGGTCTGAGGTCAAATATATAGCACAGATTGCATGGTTGATTTCTAACTTAACAACTCTTTAGAAGTTAATGTTATACAGAACTAAATTAGCTGAAAGATTAACTTGTAAAACTTGTCCCAAGTGTGACAATAAGCAGATGGAATCATTTTCAAGGAATGATAAGCTACAACATAACCAACAAGTGATACTTACCTTGAAAAGACAAATAGTCCAGATAGGGTTGTGCACTGGTCACTTAGATTTTCAGTCTTTATCCCAGTCCTTGCCTTGTTATCAAAACTAAAAATCAGTGTTGTCCTAACATATTTAAATTACTTGATGTTTGCACTGTTTGAGAACAGTTTTAATCAGTTGTTTTAACAGGCACCCACAAATAGATGAATAGACTAGTTAACATATCTATCATACATTTGTACTTTTTTTATGTTCATTCATTTTTTTTTTTACTTCCTGCTGCTACTTTTTCAGTCAGTTTTTATTTTATGATTATATTTTTTTTTTTTTTTAAATTCTTTTACAATCTTCTAAACTCTGACAAAGGAAAGGGAATTGTTATGATTTTGATCATGCGACCAGTTTTGGTCAGTGCTAAATGGGAATGCATGTCCATATTGTCTTGGTGTGTTTTTGTGATTCTAATTCTACAGGGGTGGTCCTAAAACATTTTCTAAGATTTTAGTTTATAAAGATATTATGCTCTCACATATCTTGATTAATTATGGAAAATGTGGCATTGAAGCCAACTACAGTCAAATTTAATGTTTTTAAAAATGGTGCCATTATTACCATCCAACCCAATGTTGACCACCCCTGATAAAATACATTGTGCAATGCTATTTTATTATTTTGTTTGACACATTTTCAGCTAGGGATTCAACTTTTTTGATGCTCATTTCCTCCAGATTGCTTATTGGCGTGTCAGCATGGACATATTCATGGCAATAGCTGATTTTGTGTACATAATGAAAATCACATATATATATGTCTGTGCATGTATGTCATTTTGAGTTACCTTTCATTTTTTTTTTTTTTTAAATCCTCTCATTTTGCTCAATCTACTTTGTCGACATTGCCTCTTTAATTTGCCAACTGTCTCATCAGCATGATAAATGGTATTCAATTTAATTCAGTTTATCCTTACAGCAAAGCAGCACCAGTTTACACAGCTGTCAACTCATTTGCACCTTGATTTTTATTTTAATACTTACGATGTCAACTTTCCATTATAACATTGTACATGTCAATTATTTTATTAAATCATTTTAAATGTACAAAAAATGATAATCACCATAATAAGCTGATTCAGGTTTAAAATAATTTTTTTAATTTAAAAAAAAAATAAATAAAACATATCACTTTTTTCCATCAGTCTCAGTCAGCAATGGTTGATTAGAGCATTAATTACCCCCAGAAAGCAAACAATTGAATGATGAAACTAAATGTTGATGAATGTAAACGGTTGAGATTGGACCACCCTCTAACTGTGTAATCATGTTCTGTGCAGGGCCGCATGGGAGACTCCTATGACAAGCTGGTACAAGATATGCAAGCAGAACTGCTCAGGCTGCACAACTTTGAACAGCTCCTCAAAGAGGACTCACAAATGGGTGATGAGTCTCACAAGGTCATGAGCCAGCTCCAGGCCCACAAGGTTACTTTCATCCCCATTGTTGTTGTCAATCTAAATGACATGTTGACTTTCTCATTATTATGATAAACTGTTAATCATAGCTTGAAAATATTTTTTTTTTTTCCATATTCCTTTTAATTTAAAATTTGTCATCACACTAAGTTGGCTTCATCTTTTTATTCATACATTTTGTTTCCTAACGATTATTTATTTTATCTTTTAATTCATGCATTTTGTTTCCTAATTATCATATACTTCCTATTTTTTCCTAAAACTACCCTTTAAATCAATTAAATGATGATTAAAAATATCTCAGGAAGCAAACTTTTGAAATCAGAGTTTTCCTCCATTCATTAGCAATTAACTGTCTTCTGTTATGTCCCTCAGGCCGTCCATGATGAAATCCTGGGACACCAACAACCCATCTTGTCACTTGTATACCAGGCAGAGCAGTTGACTGAACACTATCAGGAGGAGCTAACTCCAGAACAGGTCACTGACCTGGCATCTGAGGCAGCAAGTCTTAAGAAAGCATTAGAAAAGGTCAGATCATCTATAGAAACCCCATCAAGCCACAAACCAGTTGGACTTTTCATATTTATTACTGCAATACACAACAAAAAGGATACAGGAAGCAATAATTAACTTTTATAAAACAATTATATCAAAATAATTTGACATTTAAAATCATTCTGTTTTAAGGTTAACCATTGTCACTATAAGAAAATATATCAAATTTAATTTCCTACTGTTCAGATTGAAATTTAACATATATAGCAGCTAGCTCAACTTCTAATCTTCTATCTGCCTCCACGCTTATATCTGCTCCAACTCTTCTATCTGCCTCAACTCTTCTATCTCCATCAACTCTTCTATCTGCCTAAACTCTTCTATCTCCTTCAACATCCAAACTATTAACAAATAGCACAGTGTAAAGAGACGCTGTACACCTCGTCTGGGCAGTTGGGGATCAGGTTAATGGGAGTTATTCAATGCTTTATTCGTTTCTGTTAAAATATACATCAACTGGACAGCAGCCTTACCTTATCTGAGTCTCCTGACTTGAGTCGACCGGCTGACCCTTGTGACACCAGCTTATATATAGCAAAAGGCTTTTCACTGACTTGCCTATTCAAGACATTTATGTTATTGTTTCTGATCGTTGAAATAGATTGTGAAGACCTCAGACAGAAGAATGAAACATCTCAAGACTGCCCACGAGGAGCTGTCCAAGCTGGAGATAGAAATGAACAAGTTCAATACATGGAAGTCATCGGCTAACAGTGAACTATTGCGACAAGAAGAATGTCTGCACAGGTTTGTTCATTGTACTCATTCATTCGTTTATAAAAGGGGGAGATATGTGGATTTTAGTTTTAGTTTCCTTAAAAGTTATAATTAAAAAAGTCTCTTCACATTTATGACTTTGATTCTCACAGGTTTATTTGCAAATGGTTGAGAGAGATGAAATATGTATGAGAGAGATGAAATATGTATGAAAATACTTTATTAAATTTATCAAGGAAATAGTAAAACAAGGTGTGTGGAGGCTTGGATTGAAAGACAGGAAAGTAAGATGTGAACGGTTTGGCTAACAGCCTTCTTCAGCAATCAGGACAGATGAAAATAGGACAAGAAATAGAAACAAGTTCTTTTAGATGTATCCAAATGTTTGGAAGCAGCAGTGCAGCTGTTATTAGCTTGAGACACAATGTTGCATGTCTTTGTTATGATCAATTAGTTCAGAATAAGAAAACTTGTTAGTTAACCCAAAAAAAATAAAAATTCTTGCAGATTTGAAGATCTGAAACCTCTCCGAGAAAAACAAAAGGAACTTCATAGCGACATAATGTCCCACCAGGCAGACATCAGATACATGTCCATAGCTGTACAGAAGTACATGGAGGAGGCAAAGGTACTGGAACATAATCTACATCTGAATATACTAACATATGTAATATAAGGTTCCTTTGTTCATCCTAACATTTAAACATTTTTGTGACTACATTATACAGGTTCATGTTCACTAGTAGTAGTAGTAGTTTTTTTTAGCGCGTTACCCCAGCCTAGGGCTGGGCTCACCACGCTGTACATACAATTTAACAAACATAATCATGAACTTAAAAATTAACATACATTCATTAAAGAAACAGACACTGGAAAATGTGTCCTATGTCAAGCAAAGCCTTAAATGACTGAGTGGACTAATCCTGATCTATTATTTGTACATATTCCCTGTGCACTTGCAGTGGACATTGGTCAGCAAGTGTTCATTGTTCTCAGACTAAAGCATGCAGTGTATGCTACCCTGTTAAGAAAATCAAGATAATAAGAAAAGGGAAAAAAAAAGAAAACTCTCAAATAATAATAGTGGGGCTTCACGTAAGGGCTTTGAATCATCAGATGTGATGGCGTCACAATGATATATGTCAAATGTGATGGCGTCACAATGACATATTTCTTTACATTTTTTAAAATTAACTCTAGCTCCATAAACTGGAAGTTGATTCCTTCCGCGTTGACCGCCAACGTCCAGCACGCAGCAGTTTGATCAGTATGGACCATGTAGCTGCAGACAATGTTAAAGATAAGCTGAAGGAAGTCTCAGATGAATATTCTGATCTTAAACACAGGTAACATGGAGTTTTCATTTCTCTTAGTTTATCTTTGAGATTTAATCAATGTAGGATTTATTGATGTTTGCAAGAATGAATGAATTACAATATATATAAACACTATTATTTTATCTTATACATCTTGAATATTTGTGGGCAATGAAAAGTATCCTTTTATTTTCTAAACTTTCTTTTTATAGATATGTTATACCATGTATGTATCGATAATTTTTAGGAGAATTTTTGTATCTCACCCTCTCTATCTTCTAAAGATGCACCAACTTTGGTGACAGTCTGAGCTAAGTGCCAAACAAATCTCACCCTCTCTCTCTATCTTCTAAAGATGCACCAACTTTGGTGACAGTCTATCTGAGCTAAGTGCCAAACAAATCTCACCCTCTCTCTCTATCTTCTAAAGATGCACCAACTTTGGTGACAGTCTGTCTGAGCTAAGTGCCAAACAAATCTCACCCTCTCTCTCTATCTTCTAAAGATGCACCAACTTTGGTGACAGTCTGTCTGAGCTAAGTGCCAAACAAATCTCACCCTCTCTCTCTATCTTCTAAAGATGCACCAACTTTGGTGACAGTCTGTCTGAGCTAAGTGCCAAACAAATCTCACCCTCTCTCTCTATCTTCTAAAGATGCACCAACTTTGGTGACAGTCTGTCTGAGCTAAGTGCCAAACAAAGGGGCTTCAACGATGCAGCATTCAAAATGCTGACTTGGCTGGCTGACACAGAGGACCAGCTCGCCTCCATCAAACAGGAGAGCGGGACCCCAGACCCTGAGAAACTCCATGGTCAGTTGGATCGTATCAGGTCACTGAGTAGTGAAGTGCTGGGACAAAGCAGCCTCATGGATGAAGTTCGTAAGAAGGGTCAGGAGCTCACCAATAGCCTGAGTGGCTTGGCTGCAGACAGAAAACAGGTGAGTTGTAGACAGAAAACAGGTGAGTTGTAGACAGAAAACAGGTGAGTTGTAGCTGGATAAACAGACATTTGGATGGCAAACAATGAGTTGTAGATTGATAAACAGACATTTGGATGGCAAACAATGAGTTGTAGCTGGATAAACAGACATTTGGATGGCAAACAATGAGTTGTATCGGGATAAACAGACATTTGGATGGCAAACAATGTCTTTTAAGATTGAATAATATTATTTATTTTTTTTTACTGGTGGCCACTTTAAGTGAAATAATGCATTCACAGCCAAACACAATACTTTTCCTGTAATACAATTACAATGAAGGAAATAATTTTTTAATTTCAAATGTCTATGACTTGATAATGGCTGCCTTTAAACTGTTATGTTCAGTAAAGCGGAGTGGGGGGAAGAGATGAGACATAAACATTAAAAATCAATATATGTTACATTTAATGTAAATGTATATTTATAAATATTTGTACACATAGCCTTTTAGCCTGAAATAAACACCCTTCGTCATTAGGTTCAGAAACTTGAGAGAGATGTTAAAGAAATTGACGAGAGATACACTAATGTCAATGAGGCTGTCAGCGCCCAGGCCAAACTGCTTCAAGCCACCATCACACAGTCCCAAGATGTCCAGGGGGCCATCACGGAACTTCAGTCATGGCTGGACACGGCCCAGACAGCTCTGGCCACTCAGCAACTGATCAGTCTGGAGCTGCCATTAATTGCTGAACAACAGCAGCAGTTCAAGTTTGTTACAGCAGACATTGATAAGTATGTGCAAAATGAAATTCTAACTTTGTAAATTCTTACACAACAATAAAAACCAATGAAATATAGCCTTCATTTCCATATGTTTATTTATATATATTTTGTTTAGGTTTGACTGGATTTTAAGGCAAAGCATGAATCAATCACACAAACATTTTTTAACATATCACTATCTTAGGAAATTAATTTTCTTGACAAAAAGGTTCTTTTCATTTGACTGAGGTAACGTAAAGCCTAAATAAGAGGAACATGCTATACTGTAGCTAGACATTGAAATGCCTATTTTATGCTGTCAAAGTTTTAGAACATGGGAAGTAAAATTTAAAAAAACTGTTAAAATTTCCCTTTCAGTCATGGAAATATTGTAGAGTCGGTAAGACAAGCCACAAAAGACCTGATCAAGTCTGGTGACCTCCACATGGCCAGGGCCCTGGAGCAGCAACTGGCAGACATTGAAGAGAGATTCAGGAATGTCAGTGGGTCAAGTCAGCAGAGAACCAAGGCCCTCAAGGACATTGGTGGAAAGCTGAGTGACTTTCATGATAAACTGGACATGACCCATTCCTGGCTGCAGTCTAAGATTGACGACCTGCACTCCAGTGACCTCAACTCCATGTCCATTGATGAAGCTTCTCAACACCTGGAAGTCATCGCCACAGAAAAACAGAGGAAAGAAAATGAGATCGCCGAGCTGAAAGCCGACGCCAAAGAACTTAAGGAAGATCCCAGGACAGGAAGCCCGGCTTCGATAAATGCCGCTGTGGCCGACCTTCAAAGGACTGTGGCTGAACTTGACGCAGCTCTGGGAGAGAAGCAGGCCGACATTGCTGAGAGAGAGAAGCAAGGGAATGAGTTTGAGTCTGCCAAGACTCTGATGCTGCTGTGGCTCGCTCAGATAGAGGCCAGACTGGATGAGTTTGAGCCAGCCGCCATTGAAGTGGACATAGTGGAGAAACAGATTGCTGAACTGCAGGTGAGTTCTTGAAAGGATATTGATTGACTAGGTGATTGTAAATTGTAGGTATTCAATAAGTTCATTAACTTAAAGTTTATTTCAAGTGAGAATATTTTCTTTCAAGTTTGAGCTAAGGAGACTTATAATTAATATGAATGGGACATCGGATCACAAAGGTCATTTTACTAATGTGATGTAGTAATTTTGATATGACCTTATGTGTGAATGTTAAATTTGCAGCCTATGCTAGAGGAATATGAGGACCAGGGACCTAAAGTGGATGAAATCAACGACCTTGGCAATGCTTTAGATGCAATGACCAGCTCAGGGGATCGTCCACTGAGCCCAATTAGACGGCTGGGTCGTAAGTCTTTTAAGTTATTTTTTTATTTTCTTTAACATTCATTTAATCTGTTAGTTCCATGGTTTTCTTGTGTTTTCATTTTTTTATGAAAATCTAATAATATAATATCTATCCATTTTTTTTTCTAAAAAAATCTAATATATTTTATCTAAACCCATTTTTTTTTTTTAATAGAAATGATCAACATAACTTTTAATTATTTATTTTAAGCTCTTAACTTTTTGCACACTTAAACTCACATTAAGAAATTAAACCTTTAACTTAATAAATAAGTTTAATTTTAATTACATTAGATAATCAGATGACCTAAATTCATTAAAGGAGCTTTTTGTTAATGCTTTGTGTAAGAGTGTGCCTAAGAGAAACATAACTATTCCATTAGTTAGAGCCTTCTCATGGCAGATGATTGCTATATTGAAATGATTTAGATTTAGTTACTTTGTTCAAATTTCTTTCACTTTCCTTTAAAAACTTTGAAACTTTTCTACTTAAAAGTGAAAAGGAAACATCTGCATTATTGATTATTATTGCCCCCCCCCCCAAAAAAAAAAGCCTTTTTGTTCTTATAGTTGGCAATTTTCTTAGACAGCTCAGCTTCAGAGTTCATTCTGTTTTTGTCATGAGTTCCTCTATTATTTTTATTAGACTGAAGTGTTCCCTTGGCTACACAGATGTAGCAGACCAAATGCTTAGTATCTATCATTTTAGTTTTTCTCATTCTCTTAGTTCCCCTTCCCCCATCTTGTATGTTTGCACTTTCTAGGCACCCGTCGAATCCCAGGACTGATGTCTCCCCGCCTGCGCACTCCCTCCCCAACATTTCCTTTGTCCCCTTCTGCTCTGAAAACTTCCATGTCAAGTGAGTCCAGTGGTGTAAGCAGCAGAAAGAGCTCATCAGAGAATATATTGTTGGATGGTAAGACCGCATGCCAAACCACTTTTTCATTCTTCTTTTTTCTGTTATGTTTCAAGAGCCTTGACATTTAAAAAAAAAGGACTGCATAATTTCAATAAAACTTTAAAGTGATTGAATTTTTTTTCTAAACTTACATTTTTTGACTTGCTTAACCCATGAAACGGGGAAACAAAACCTGTATTTTTTAAATATTGCTGCCAAAACTTTTTTTATATGATTTTTGTATTACTTTTTTGGATCGCTCCCCCTTTTTATGGCGGATATTTCAAGAAAACGTTAAAAGTAAACACTGATTTGATTTCATAAGTTTTTAGAAGAATTGCAAACCTAATTTTTATTCATTTAAGTTGGGTTTTTAAAATTTTTTTTAAAAGACACCATCAGGAAGTAACAAGCCCCGTGTCATTATGCATTCTTGAATTATATTATATAGCAATATCTTGATCACCCCTCTGTTCACCCTTACACTATACCCAAATGTTAATTTTTTTTAATTATTATTTTTTTTTTTTTAAAATACCCAAAGGTTTATAAAAATATGTAAACCAAGCAGCGTGTTGTGTAGTATTATAACCGTCAAATCTAAAACAATATTTTTTCCTAGTAAGTTTTTTAAAATAATGTTATCAGATAATGCTAGCATTTTTCTGCAATCTTTTTGAAAATGTTTGAACATTTTCTTACAATTAATGATATACTTGACCTAACTATAGGCCTACCCCATTTGTTTATTGGCCTTGTGATATTCTCATCTCTTTCCTCATCTCTGCTGTACATTAAGCTTCAATTTAAAGGCAGGCAACAGATCTAATTAATCAGCTAAAAATCACTTTTAAATAATTGTCATTCCCTGAGAACTTTTTTTTTTTTAATTAAATTTTAGTAATTTTTTTATGTCTCACCTATTGTGCTTACCTAAACAAAAAATGCTACATAATAATTTTTTTAAATCGCCATAACTAGATTATTTGCTTTTATCATGTAGCAAAGACATTTTGGTTTTAGTAATTGTATTTAAAAATGACATGCATTACTAACCTGCTATTTACACTTAGTAGTGTTTTATCCAGAAAATATAAAGGAGTTCTCAGATCTTGTTTCTCAAGACTGCAAATTAATTATTAAACTTTAAATGGTAGAATTATTTAATTCTCTGTGTGCAATCTGCTGTAATGATGTTAAGCCTTGCATCTAATCATTACATAAGTAATAACACGGTACACGTGTAATGGTAAGTTTTAAGTGCATTTTAGTATTTGCTTGTATTTCATTGAAATGGGTGCTCATCAAATAGGTGTTAAAGTCTGATTGATTTCAGCATCACCAATAACTTGTCAACATTAACTTACCAACATCGACCAGACTTATCATTAACTTACCAACATCCACCAGACTTATCATTAACTTACCAACATCCACCAGACTTATCATTAACTTACCAAGATCCACCAGACTTATCATTAACTTACCAACATCCCCCAGACTTATCAGAAACCCAACAGCAGCTCCTGGATATCAACCAACGTTATGAGATTGTGGGGGAGAGATTGATGGAGCGCCAACAGGAACTACAGAATGTCCTGGGCTCCATCAAGACATTCCTCCAAGATATGCAAGATGTGCTTACATGGCTCGATGACAAGGACAACCAGATGAGTGAGTCTGGTACAGGAGGAATACCCGCCAGTGAGAAGGCCGCCAAGAAAAAACTAAAGGAGCATGAGGTTAGCGAGCATTTTGTATGTAAACATTGTGGAAGTAACACAGACATGTGACTTTTCAAACCAATTGAAAGTTAATTTGTTTCATCTCCTTGTAGCTATAATATATTTTACGATGACAATAGATTATTGAGTTTTGTGGTTCCAATCAAAGGCCCGGTTCATATTGATTAAGTTTTCTCATTAAATTAGAGTCCTACTTCTTAAAGCTTCACTTTTCTATCGAGATTTATTAAAAACCCAGAGTGAAAGAACAGTGACTCCCATATTCTACCACCCTAATTGTTTCATATTGGTACATTTAAAAATGTCATGTAATGATAAGTGAGATCTTATTCTATTCAAGGAGTTTCACCGTGAGCTGCTGGGTAAAGAAGGCCTCGTTGAGGACATCCGCAAGAAAGCCCAAGAACTGTTGAAGTCCAGACCTGGTGTGGCTGGACTTGATACATTACAGGCACAGCTTGGAGATCTGGGTAGGTCTAGCAGTTCTACATCGGTAAATGCATTTTCACAGGCATTACAAATAAACTAATTTTGAAGCCCTAATTTTTGTCAACTCTCAAGTTCAAGCTATGCTGTCTAAATGTTTGGGATATTCTTCCAAAATGTTTCTAACCCTGGGATTGAAGGGAAACTAAACTGAAAGTGTAATGTAAGATCTAAAGGGATCAATCAATCAAGTGATACTGTCTGAAGTGTTCATGTCAACAAGAGTTTCCTATAAAAATATATCTCATTTCATTGTCCTTAAGTTGCTGGGTTAACTGGAAGAGATTCCACTGGCCAAGCAAATGCCTTGTTCTGTCAAATTATTTATTTAAACAAAGGGTTGTCTGCTTACCCGAGGGTAATTGGCACTAATTTTAAGTTGCTCTTAAAGTATTTCATAATCAGTTTTGTTGTATATCTCATTCAGATGACAAGTGGCACGGACTAAGGGCGATGTCTGAAGAGAGGCGTAAAAGTCTAGAGGATGCTGTCACAGATTTAAGGGATTTCCGAGAACACGAAGACCAGCTTACCAGATGGTTTGGCCAGAAAGAGAAACTTCTGGATGTGCTTGGCCCTGTGGCCATGGAGCCTTCACTTCTGAAAAGTCAAATGGAGCAGGTCAAGGTCAGTCACCTGCCCGCTTCAAACCCAAACAACTGGACGTGGGATGTCGTTCAATAATATAACAAGCTTTTAATCAATTTTAGAAAATATTAGAGACATACGGTCACACTTAGAGATTTTTTATTATGATGTTAACATGTGTTACAGGTTTTGAAGGAAGAGTTTGCCACACAGGAACCCATCTACGAACAGTTTGTCAACTCTGGTCACTCCATCATGGACTGGTGCGATACCAACTCAGCTGATGGCTCGGCCATCTCTAAACGCATGGATGCTGTGAGCAAGTCGTGGAATAAACTGCAAGGTGATTTAATGTGTTTGTGTGCAGGTCTAGATGCAGTTCCAAATCAAGCTATCAATCATTCATTAGTTATTTACCATCCTTGATTTTTATGGCAATAAACTCTGCAGAATTGTTTTAGTCATAATACTTATACAATCAGCAAGTACAGATATTTCAATACAAAACATATACTTTTTTTACTTGCTTTTATCCCTGGGCTATCTGGCCAATAGATTACCTTTGTTATCTGGCCAATAGATTACCTTTGTTATCTGGCCAATAGATTACCTTTGTTATCTGGCCAATAGATTACCTTTGTTATCTGGCCAATAGATTACCTTTCTTATCTGGTCAATAGATTACCTTTGTTATCTGGCCAATAGATTACCTTTGTTATCTGGCCAATAGATTACCTTTGTTATCTGGCCAATAGATTACCTTTGTTATCTGGTCAATAGATTACCTTTGTTATCTGGCCAATAGATTACCTTTGTTATCTGGCCAATAGATTACCTTTGTTATCTGGCCAATAGATTACCTTTGTTATCTGGCCAATAGATTACCTTTGTTATCTGGCCAATAGATTACCTTTGTTATCTGGCCAATAGATTACCTTTGTTATCTGGCCAATACATAACCTATGATATATGGCCAATAGATTACCTTTGTTATCTGGCCAATAGATTACCTTTGTTATCTGGCCAATAGATTACCTTTGTTATCTGGTCAATAGATTACCTTTGTTATCTGGCCAATAGATTACCGATGCTTTCTGGCCAATACATAACCTATGATATATGGCCAATAGATTACCTATGTCATCTGGCCAATAGATTACCGATGCTATCTGGCAATAGATAACCTATGATATATGGCCAATAGATTACCTATGTCATCTGGCCAATAGATTACCGATGCTATCTGGCAATACATAACCTATGATATATGGCCAATAGATTACCTATGTCATCTGGCCAATAGATTACCTATGCTATCTGGCCAATAGATTATTTATGTTATCTGGCCAGTAGATTACCTATTCTGTCTAGCCCACCAATATGATTAAATAACTCACATCTTTATTTAGACCAACTTGACATTGTGCTATTAATTGTTTACTAATTTAGTTGAATTTTTTCCTCCCTTTTGTCTTGGATAAAGAGGTGCATACAATAATGTCTTCATTGTAAAGATGTATTCATTATGATTAGTTGGTCATCAACTTGTCTGTCAAATCTGCCTGCATAACATTGGTGGGTCTTCCAATACATTCTAACTTATAGAACTTTATCTAACTGATAACCGTGTCTGATTTCTCAACAGCCCGCTTGCAAGAGAGAGAGAAGAGCATCGACTCGATCCAGGGACTCAGTGGGGAGTTCTCAACCGTGACCAGAGACCTGGCCAACTGGCTCGGTGACTTCAGCGATCGACTGGACGCCCTCCCTAGGGTCAGCTCCCAGCCTGACAAACAGAAAGTTCAAAAGCAAGAACTGCAGGTCAGTCATGGTATTGTACATGGCAAAGTGTGTGAACATAGCATGATAGCTGTAGAACACAAACAAGATTTTCAGCTACTTAATTTTAGTGATTTACATTAATGAGGGCCACTATTATATAAGGAGTTCATTTTCCTTTATCAGGAGCTTGAAGAAGAAATGAGAAATAAACTACCTCAGATTAGCAAAGCCAAAGACTTGTGCAAGCAGCTGTGTGACAGTGCCAAGGACCCAGCCACAAAGACTGACCTGAGAACCAAGATGACAGCTCTGGACAAAGACATCAATGACACCATGAAGAAACTGGGTGAGAGATTCTATCAAAATGTGATAGATTTCACCATTCATCATTGGATCTTTCCATTTATGAACTGTGGTGAAACTGTCCATTGTGCAATATGTGGCTCACTAACTGGATAGAGACATTACATCCACCTGTGACCAATGGGGACTAAAGCATCTTAAAGGGGGACATTGCTCTGACTGCTTTAGCCAGCAAGTTTAATAAACCATCTCTATATCCAACCGTTGCCCCACAAGCCACACACCACCAAGTACAACCCCCACACCACCAAGTACAACCCCCACACCACCAAGTACAACCCCCACACCACCAAGTACAACCCCCACACCACCAAGTACAACCCCCACACCACCAAGTACAACCCCCACACCACCAAGTACAACCCCCACACCACCAAGTACAACCCCCACACCACCAAGTACAACCCCCACACCACCAAGTACAACCCCCACACCACCAAGTACAACCCCCATTAATTGAGCCTCCAATGTTGAACATTATACCTTTTTATTATTAAGATGTCCTGGAAAGCAAAATTATAGGACATTTAGGTCATCTTTTTATAAAGTACCATCTAGAGCAAGGGTGGGCAAACTATGGCGGGCCGCCATGCGGCCCGGCAACTGATATTATGCGTCCCTCGAAGGCATTTAGAAATAAAAAAAATTACTTTGTTTTTAAGTTATTTTGTTGAATTTTACAGAATTTCATGTACTGTTATGATCGTTTTAACATTTTTGATCAAATTTCTTTCAAATTTTTTTTTTTTTAAACAGTCCTTGACTTTTGTCATGTAATGCTAAAATGCAAATTTACCGATCTTAATATAGAAAATTGTTTATCGGCATGTAAAAATTGGACAAAATACTCCACACAAAAAGTTTGCCCACCCCTGATCTACAATTGTGTCAGTAATGCCTGCGCTATACTTATACAGACCTAACATACATTAGCCTTATTTAATCTCATGCTGGGCTATTTGTTGTTTATTATTGTAGAAGCTAGAGCTGATGCTATCGATGAAGCCTCTAAGCAAGGTGAAGAGTTCAAGGCCAACTGTGAACAGATGTTGGAATGGATCCAAACTACATCTGGTATTGTAATGGACTCACCTGGCCTTACTAGTGACCCTGACCTAATACAGAAACAGGCCATGGAAAACAAGGTCATTGTTATGTTTGTTAGCAACTGCAAAGAAACTCAAGAGGGGGAGGGATTGGGGGGGATGCTAGTTGTTGTTTTTATTAATTTTGTTATATATGAAAGGGAGATTTAATTGTTGCTAAAAAGTTTTGGACTAGTGCCACATTAGAGACAAAAAAACAACCAAATCATTCTCAATTTCTAAAAGCGTTTCCCAAATGCCGGGTCGCAACACAGTATCCGGCTCTGAAAGAAAGAAAAAAACTGTTAACAGGTCACGGAAAATAAAGTTTGGGAAACGCCATTTTCTAATGTATGAAAGAGAGAGCTAACTTCTGATAGGTTAAGCTTTGTTTTGGAATATTTAGAATATTCAACTATCACAATTTTCATTATAGACCATCAAGCAAGAACTCAATCTGAAAGAGCAAGAAATCCGCAGTCTACTGGACAAAGGTCACAAATTCATCCACGAAGCTTCCCCTACGACAGAAACCATTGCCATCAAAGAGACACTTGGCCGCCTGGAATCTGAACTCGGAGAGCTCATTGAGGTGGTCCATGAAAGAGATGACAAGATAAGCTCCGCGGCAGTTCATGCACACGCTTTCCAGCAAAACTTGGAGAAACTGTCCTGGTGGCTTGGTACAGCCGAGGAAAAACTCAAGAAGATGACGCCCGAGAGTTATGAGAAAGCCAGTGTTGTGGCCAAGATGAAAGAATTGCAGGCAATGGCCACATTTAATTTACTCACATTCACAAGAAAGTTGATTTAAAATTAGGATAATGGCCGGTGCCTTCTCATTTGAATTTATAAATTCTACATTAAAGCAATTATTGAAATACGTTGTTGTTTCCTGTAGGTCAGGTGAAAATTATGTTAAACCTTTCGAGTAAATTTGCTTTTTAAAATAGAGTTCTATTATTTAAGTCAGCATTGGTGTGTTTTTATTTTTGTAAATAAACTCAAGACATTTGCTACTCATTTGTTGATTGTAGCGATGTTGTGGTAGTCAATGGGTTCATTGGTATATACCTTCAATACAAAAACTGACTAGTTAATTCCATGTCTGACCAGGGGGGGGGGATGTTGTGGTAGTCAATGGGTTCATTGGTACATACCTTCAATACAAAAACTGACTAGTTAATTCCATGTCTGACCAGGGGGGGGGATGTTGTGGTAGTCAATGGGTTCATTGGTATATACCTTCAATACAAAAACTGACTAGTTAATTCCATGTCTGACCAGGGGGGGGGATGTTGTGGTAGTCAATGGGTTCATTGGTATATACCTTCAATACAAAAACTGACTAGTTAATTCCATGTCTGACCAGGGGGGGGGATGTTGTGGTAGTCAATGGGTTCATTGGTATATACCTTCAATACAAAAACTGACTAGTTAATTCCATGTCTGACCAGGGGGGGGGATGTTGTGGTAGTCAATGGGTTCATTGGTATATACCTTCAATACAAAAACTGACTAGTTAATTCCATGTCTGACCAGGGGGGGGGATGTAGTGGTAGTCAATGGGTTCATTGGTATATACCTTCAATACAAAAACTGACTAGTTAATTCCATGTCTGACCAGGGGGGGGGATGTTGTGGTAGTCAATGGGTTCATTGATACATACCTTCAATGCAAAAACTGACTAGTTAATTCCATGTCTGACCAGGGGGGGGATGTTGTGGTAGTCAATGGGTTCATTGATACATACCTTCAATGCAAAAACTGACTAGTTAATTACATGTCTGACCAGGGGGGGGATGTTGTGGTAGTCAATGGGTTCATTGATACATACCTTCAATGCAAAAACTGACTAGTTAATTACATGTCTGACCAGGGGGGGGATGTTGTGGTAGTCAATGGGTTCATTGATACATACCTTCAATGCAAAAACTGACTAGTTAATTACATGTCTGACCAGGGGGGGGATGTTGTGGTAGTCAATGGGTTCATTGGTACATACCTTCAATACAAAAACTGACTAGTTAATTCCATGTCTGACCAGGGGGGGGGGATGTTGTGGTAGTCAATGGGTTCATTGGTATATACCTTCAATACAAAAACTGACTAGTTAATTCCATGTCTGACCAGGGGGGGGGGGGATGTTGTGGTAGTCAATGGGTTCATTGGTATATACCTTCAATACAAAAACTGACTAGTTAATTCCATGTCTGACCAGGGGGGGGGGATGTAGTGGTAGTCAATGGGTTCATTGGTACATACCTTCAATACAAAAACTGACTAGTTAATTCCATGTCTGACCAGGGGGGGGATGTAGTGGTAGTCAATGGGTTCATTGATATATACCTTCAATGCAAAAACTGACTAGTTAATTCCATGTCTGACCAGGGGGGGGATGTAGTGGTAGTCAATGGGTTCATTGATATATACCTTCAATGCAAAAACTGACTAGTTAATTCCATGTCTGACCAGGGGGGGGATGTAGTGGTAGTCAATGGGTTCATTGATACATACCTTCAATACAAAAACTGACTAGTTAATTACATGTCTGACCAGGGGGGGATGTAGTGGTAGACAATGGATTCATTGATACATACCTTCAATACAAAAGCTGACTAGTTAATTACATTCCTGATGTGGTAAACGCAGGATTTATTAAAATATTCCTTAAATATGGAAACCGAGTTTTTAAATACAGCGCTGATGGTTTTTGTTATGCAGGCTCTACAAAATGAGTTCTTGAAGAAGTCCCATGATTACGACAACTTCAACAGAGAAGCTGATGCCCTGCTGGAAACAATAGAGGACCCTCAGGGCGACCTGAAGGGACAGAGGAATGAAGTCAACAAAAGATGGGAGGCCATTAGTGCAGGTCAGCTGATGTCATTAAGTTATGGGCTGGGCTTGGGTAAAGTTGAAAAATTACTGCGGGCTTTGTGAAGAAAAAAAACTTCTCGGGTATGTTCTTTTAATAGCAACTATATTATAGGAAGCTATTCAAACAATAATTTACAGAGACACTGCTGGAATTTTTTTAGTGAATGTCTAAATATTTCTGGTTTGTAGTGGATTCGGTTTTTTACTATCTTCGTCTTCAAAATGGATTGTTTCTCAGGTTTGAGTGAAAAATCCCAAAACCTGGAAGATCTGCAAGGCCGCCTGGCAGAGATTGAAGACAACATGTCTGACACTCGACACACCTTGACCAGGTGGGAGGACAAGCTGGCAGCTCACATGGACATGGGCACTGCGGCCAGGGACCCCAAACATATTGACAAAATCAAGGTAGTGTACATAATATGACCCAAGTCAATTGAACATAATTTTTAAATGAGAGCTTGGAACAAATGAAGTTGGTTCTTATTGACCCACGTATAGCACTCTTCTTCTTTTTTTCTTAGTTTAATAGTATGATATGATATGGCATCCTTCCGTCTTCGCGAGACGATGGAGTAGCTATATAGTACTACACCTCGACGAGTGGCTCACTAGGCCAATCCTGGAGTGACAATCTCGACTGCATTTCTAGCAGGAGAATGATGATTCCTGGTTATTTTTGGCCTTCCGTGCTGTTCTTTTTGTTTAATATTATAATAGGACACAAAAACATGCTACAAATGTATTTAAGTTATGTGGACGTAAAGAAGGCTAAAGTTATTATCTGTACAAAAAATCCAATGAGACCTTATGACGCATTGGGGGCCAAGTTGTTTGTAATTATTGATCTCTTAAACAGGCACTCCAAGAGGACATTGTATGCCTGCAGTCCAACCTGGACTATGTGGATGGACTTGTCGACGGCCTGGACCAAGATGATGGTGTTGACCCAAGTAACCTGCAGGACGCACTAACGGCTCTCAAAGAAAGACATGCTCAACTGGAAAATGAAATCGGAGAATTACTTTCTAATATGGAGACAGGATCTTCCATAGTTGGTCAATTCCAGGTAAGGATACTAACAATGCAGTGCCTGAAATGGTATAAACTATAATAGCCACACATTTTTATCCTTCATTTTTTATTCTATTTTTTTATGTTGCCAGAGTTGATATATTTAACCGATGAATTTTGACAGAAGTGGTATATTTAACTGATGAATTTATCCACAGGACATGATGAAAAAGGTTGCATCAGAACTATCAGATCTTGATAATGAACTTTCCAAGTTTGGGCCTGTCTCTAGAGATGAAGATGAGTTGGATGGACAGTTGGCTGAAATGAAGGTACATGAAGCTCCTACATACCTTTTATTTAGTGACTGTGAATCTCAAACACTTGTTTTGTATGCAACAATATGTGAAAATGTATGGCACCATTCACGTTTGTTATTTTTTTCATTCGAGCAGAAGTTCCAGGCCAACTTGTCCAATAAAACGGAGCCCATTGTTGACCTGAAGGAGCAGGCCAGAGACCTACAGCTGGCTGGCTTTGTTTCTGACCCTGATCAGCTCAACAACCAGGTAATGCATTGTTTTGTTACTGTACAGTTTGATATGTTAACTGTGTGCCCTCACCGAGTGAGTGAACAGTTTGATATGTTTACTGTGTGGCCTAACCATGTGGTTAAACAGTTTGATATGTTTACTGTGTGGCCTAACCAAGTGGTTGAACAGTTTGATATGTTAACTGTGTGGCCTAACCGAGTGAGTAAACAGTTTGATATGTTAACGGTGGAACAGTGTCTTGAGTGAACAGTTTGATATGTTAACGGTGGACCAGTGTCTTGAGTGAACAGTTTGATATGTTAACGATGGACCTGTGTCTTGAGTGAACAGTTTGATACGTTAACGGTCTTGCAAAGAACTTGATTTAAAACTTAATCTGTAAAATAGTGTTCTTGAGTAGAACTGGTGCTATTTAATATCTAGGATTAGTGTCTTCTTGATTCTTAAGAAACACTTTCAGTAAAAGCTGATCAATCTTAACCTGTAAAGTATAGTTTTAAAATTGACTTCTGAGTGGAAGTGATGGTAAGTGGCAATTTGTTTTATTAAGAATCTTGTTGTCTGATGACCACTTAATTTTATTGCTACTGAGAATGGTATGTCCTACTTTCAGAAACTAGTTTGATTATTTTTAGCCATAAAGACAACACAGAATGTCAAAACACATTGTGCCACACCAAAGTGAATATACTTGCAATGAATTTCTTCAACTTCATTGTCTTAGGTGGAAGCAGTTCTGTCCCAAAGGGACCGTCTTAGAGACAAGGCTGACCAGCGACAGACAGAGATAGAGAGCAACCTGGGCAAAGTCAAGGAAGTCAATGAAACTCTCAAATCCCTGCGTAAGAAGGTTGATGGTGCAGTCAAAACGATTGACTCCATGAAACCCGTGGGCAGTGATGCTAACCAGATCAAGGATCAACAAGCAGAATTGAAGGTTGGTGTTTCTAAACAGTGGAATACTTTTTTAATTAAACAACACTGATGGTATTAAACTTTGTTTATCAGGCCGAAGAGCTCATTCCCAAAAGGCTGCTGGGTCAGAATGATGAACTCTGGTCATCTTTAGAGTCCCACATATTAGGGGCCTGTTCATGCTGTTGCATTAATTGGGGAAGGTTAAAACCAAGATTGCTTTGAGGGAAAAGCTAAGGCATTTGCTAAAGTCTTCATTGGCAAATTACAATTGGAGAAGTACAACAGTGTAGCCCTTATGTTTTAAAACACTAGCAGTAAATGGGTTCAACCCATATCTGTTGTTATTCTTTAGCATTTTGTATAAAATAAAATAAAAAAATAAAATGTCAAATGAGAAATATGTTTAAAAATCTTTCCCACTGAGAACTCTCACAAACAAATCTGATTCACTGTGTTTTTGTACAGAATTTCCACAAGAGTAAAGTGGATCCTCTTCAGAAAGAATTGGACACTCTCAACACTGATATCCAGGGCCTGATCCAGTCTCTGCCATCTGGTGTCAATACAGGAGCACTGGATGATGACTTGGAGGCTCTACAAGGAAGATGGTCTGAGCTCAGTGATAAGGTAACAAGAAAGCAATCTCAGATATACACACATGCAACTATGCCCTTTACTTAACAGATCTAGATATACAAGAATTGTACTTACCATTCTTTCTCTTATGAAGATTCATTATTCTTGTTGGTACTGTTTACTGAGGAATGTTCTAGACACAGAAATTGACTACATAGCATTTAATTTTAGTAGTTCTTATTTCTAAACAATTACAAGTTAATAACACAAAGCTTATTTTTTTATTTATATTGTTATTGCATAATGTGAACAATTTTGTTGTGCTTTATAGTTGTGTTTTTTTTGTTGTTTTTTTTTTTAAAGTTCATTGGATTTTGTTTCTAATGTGTAAACTTGGATTATTTTCAAAAGGTGTCAGAAAGGGAGAGAAATCTGGACAAAGCATTGCTCCAATCAGGCAAGTTCAAGGAAGCTCTGGCATCATTGCTTACCTGGCTATCTGAGACTGAGGAGACAATAGCCAATCAGAAACCAGCTTCACCAGAGTTCAGAGTGGTGAAGGCTCAGCTACAGGAACAAAAGGTAGAATATCTTATACATTTTTTAAATTCATGTTTGTTTTTACTCCCTGACTTTATGACTAAGTTACACTTTAAAAAAATATATGTTTCCTTACCAGTTGCAAGTAACCGCATCTGTCATTTTTTGTTCTAAATTACCTTTCTTTACAGCTTTTACAGAAAATGATAGAAGACAGAGCATCAAGTGTTGCCTCGGTTCAAGAGACAGGAAAACAGCTTCTGTCTGGTTTTGATGGAGCAGAGCGCAAGAAAATGGAAGGTGAACTAAAGTCTCTGGACAAACGTTGGTCAGCTATGACCAGCAATGCAACAGAGAGGATGAAGATAATTGAGGAAATGGCCAGTCTGTCCAAGCAGTTTCAAGATATCCATGAGCCTCTGGCCATTTGGTTGGATGTGAGCAATAAGAAGTTTGCCTCCCTTGAGCCCAAGTCGCCAGATGCAGGCGGGATAGAGCGATTAATTCAAGATCTCAAGGTAACTTGTCTTGTCTTAGTAAACATTACTGGTTAATAAAACATTTCTTTGACCACTCAACAACTGGTAAAAAAAACATTTCTTTGACCACTTAACAACTGGTAAAGAAAACATTTATTTGACCACTTAACAACTGGTAAATAAACATTTCTTTGACCACTTAACAACTGGTAAAGAAACATTTCTTTGACCACTTAACAACTGGTATAGAAACATTTCTTTGACCACTTAACAACTGGTAAAGAAACATTTCTTTGACCACTTAACAACTGGTAACTGGTAAAAAACATTTGTATAATCACTTAACAATTGGTAAAAGAGATTTGTATGAGTTGGTAAATAAAGAAAGAATAGGAAACAATATCATAACATTACTATGATGTGATACAGTGGGACATCAGTTGTCCTAAGTGATCCAGAGAGTTACAATATTAACATGTGAAATAATCTTCTAAACTGTTATTGTACTTAATAAATTATTGTTGAACCACTGAGCAACATGACATCATAACACACATATGACTGGTCGCTGAAAAGAAAAACATGTCCAGATCTGTACTTTGTAGGTGCACTGGTTGCTCTAACTCTAAATATGTAAATGAAGCATAATTAATTGATGGTCTTGTTTCAGCACTTGCAAGAGGAAATCGCCAACCATGAAAGTCCAGCAAGGGAACTAGCTACACTTGGAAAACAACTGCAAGATTTCTGTAAAGGTCAGTAAACTCTTGATCCCTCTGATCATGTTTGGTGAATTTGATTAGTATTGATATCCGATAAATCAATGATCCTATCAAAGGAATATGTAATCTTCATCACTACATTGTAACCAGGATTATTTTCTAAAAGACTAACGTTAAGTCACTGACTATTTCAGGAGAGGATGTTGTCATAGTCCAGATAAAGATTGATGAGATCCAGAAACAGTTCAGTGACCTGAAGAACAAAGTGGATGACTCACTGGAGCAGATGGAAGAAGCTCTCCCGCTGGCCCAACACTTCCAGGAGGCTCACGAGAAGTTCCTTGAATGGGTGGCCAAGGTGGAGCCTGAACTCAGGGGGAAGGAAACTGGAGTTGATGCTGAAGAGGAAGTTCAGGTGAGTTGAAGCTGGTTCTAGTTTATAAGTAAATATAGTAGTTTGATTTCTGTTTCATTTGTTTTTAAAGATACTAGCATTACTTGTCATAAATTAAGAAATTTTTTAGTTTCAAATTAACTACTTAACAATGTCATCAAAAACACAGCATATTTTTCTGTGCGTTTATTTTCACAAGGAATAACATTGATTTTCAAATTATAATGTAATAATAGATTACCTTTATTTTGTAGTGCCTTACCATTTCATTGGCCGGTTAAAAAAAACAAGCTTTGTTCTGTGTATTTCACGACTTTGTCTTTAGTTTTATAATCATTAGCATGATCTTACTAAACAGGGTCTGCTGGACCAACTGGAGGCCATCCAGCCGTACCTTGAAGTCCTCAACAATGAAGGTGTTGAGCTTGCCGAGGTGGCCCCAGGAGATGCTGGACTCCATGTGGAGGATGTTATCAACAAGGACAATAAGAGATACGAGGCCCTCAAGCAGCAGATTGAGAAGAGAGCAGAGAAGGTCAAGAAGTCACATGAGAAGTCACTGGAGGTACAAGGAAACACATGTCCACTCAATAGTTTAACTCTGAGCTCATATAAAACACATGGAAATTTGTTTGTACTGTTGACTTATATTTCAGAACATATCAGATATTCTTGTCATGCTTTGGACAAATATTGGCTGGAAATTATATTTATAATTAACATAGCTGAAAATATGACATTAACTTTAATTAGTATCGAAGTCATGACATCTGAAAATGAACTTGGTACCGCTGTTATTTTCAGTGCATCAATGAACTGGATGATCTCCTGGAATGGTTTGACAAAGGGGAGGAAACCCTCGAAAGCATGCCATCCATCACATCTCATCCAAAAGAACTACATCATCAGCTCACTGAGACAAAGGTTAAATTCTGAAATTATATAAATAAGAAATATACACATGCTAGAGGAAAACCTGAAGAAGGCAATACACCAAAAAAATGCTCCTTACCCCTTGTCTATTTCTTATTGCTTCAACCTGAATGCAGATGTCCCCGTATTTCTGTGATATAAATACTTATATTCCACATTTCAAGAAACAGTTAATACATGATTCTTATCATTTGACCAACTCAAGGGCTAAGACTACTTCCTTATTATTTCAGGCATTCAATGAAGAAGTGGCCAACCAAAAGGTTAAAGCAAGAGATGCAATTACTTCTGGCAAGAAGCTCCTCAGAGACTCCAGTCTTGAAGATGAAGGCATGATCAGAGAAAAGATCGAGCACCTGAGAAACAAGTCTGACGCCCTGAGCTCCTCCACTGCCGAGAGGCTGAGCGAGCTGGAGCAAGCCCTGCCCCTGGCCAGATCATTCCAGGAAACACACGAGGACCTGGTCACGTGGCTGGCAGAGGTGGAGCCCGCTCTGGCTGAACTGGAGGTGATGACCGTAGATGCTAACCAGGTCAAGAAACAACAGGAATCTATTAAGGTAAATGACATGCTTTGTTAGTATCAGGAATTAAAAACTTTAAGTTATGTGTTAAGAGTGATGTAAAAATGATTCCTTTTAGCATTTGAGCAAGTCCAACCTTTTAGCTTTGGATTGAGTAGAGACACCTGCCAGTTTTTACTTACATTCTACAAATTTAAAGATAAAGAAGGGATAGGTATAAAGATAAGCAAGGGATAGGTATAACAGACCTGTTTACCCTCAAACTCTTAAAGTCATACAATATCATCACAAAATCATTCAATACATTATCTTAATAATAAAAAATAAACATACAGTACAGATAATGTATACACCTCAAAAACGTACATTGTACGCCAAAATTGTAAGAGTAAACAGGTCTGGTATAAGGTTAAAGAAGGGATATGCATAAAGATAAGCAAGGGATAGGTATAAGGATAAAGAGGGGCTGGTATAAAGAAGGGTTATGCATAAGGATAAAGAATGTATCGGTATAAAGATAAGCAAGGGATCGGTATAAGGATAAAGAGGGGATAGATATAAAGATAAAGAAGGGTTATGCATAAGGATAAAGAAGGGATATGTATAAAGATAAGCAAGGGATATGCATAAGGATAAAGAAGGGATATGTATAAAGATAAGCAAGGGATATGTATAAGGATAAAGAAGGGATAGGTATAAAGATAAAGAAGGGTTATGCATAAGGATAAAGAAGGGATAGGTATAAAGATAAGCAAGGGATATGCATAAGGATAAAGAAGAGATATGTATAAAGATAAGCAAGGGATATGTATAAGGATAAAGAAGGGATAGGTATAAAGATAAGCAAGGGATAAGTATAAAGCAGAGAATTACATTTTTGTAAAATATTTACTCTAGCAACTTGTCAGTTTGTACATGTATGGTGAATTTTCCTTCATGTACAAAATATAAAAATACCATACCCTAAAAAACAAAAAAAATAACTTTTTTTTTATTTTTCCAGGCTCTAAAGCAAGATGTCATTGACCACAAGCCAGTGATTGACAGACTCAACAAGACAGGCTCAGCTCTTGTTCAGCTCATTAGCCCTGATGCGGCCGAGGAGGTGCAGACCAAACTGGATGAGGACAACAAGAGGGTGGAGGGCATAAGAAATGGAGTCAGAGAGAGATCCAACTCTATTGATGCCGCAATGCAGCAGTCAGCAGATGTGAGTCATTGTCTGGGGGGAACTAGCAGTCAGCAGATGTATGTCATTGTCGGGGGAGGGGGGGGGTCATTGTCATATGAGTCAGATATGAGTCATTGTCTTCATACAAATCTGCTCTTCATAGGAGGGGTCTTATCGAGTGTTGAAATCAAAATGTTAATTTCATTTAATTTTGTTTATTCTACTTGACAACATCACAAATGTGTTTAATTGTATACTATTCCTATCACTGTTCCTGTCTTCCAGTTCACTGATAAACTTGAGGACATGTTGGAAAGCCTCACCACCACAGCTGAAACTTTACAAAATTCTGAGCCCATTTCTGCACACCCAGACAAAATAAGAGAACAGATTGATGAAAATAAGGTAAGATGTTCTATTAAACTTTTCAAAGAATGAAGATGCTATGGCCAGGGTCAGAGTTTACGCGTCAGTTCACACGCTCAAATTTTCGATCATGCATTTAATGCAATTTTTTTATGAAGCCTTGTCACAGCTTTCAAATTACTATTTGCTCAAATTCCCATTTTTTTCCAAAACAAGAAACCACGCACAAAATATTGCGTTCATACACAAATTTGACGTGAAATTTGAAGCTAATTTGATCGTGTGAACTGAAGCTAAGTAAATGTCTATATATAAATGGTAAGACAGGAAGCTGGCAGTGTGACATAGATTTTGGCTGTACCTGTAATTTTGAACACATCTTGTAAAACTACATATAATTAAAGTATTAATTTTTAGATAATTGAATAGAATCAAAATTGAAACGACACAAGAAGATTCAAAATATTGATAACTGTTTGTCTCAAATGTATCGTAGACTGTTGATGAGGACATGCAGATGAGATCCAATGCCCTGGAGTCTGTGAAAGAGGCAGCAGATGAACTATTAAAACAAGCTGGAGATATCACAGACCCAGCTGTTCGAGGTCAGATCAGCTTTCGCATCGGTTACTTTATTGTTTTTTGTTTATTTTCTCGCTCTTTTCATCTCCATCTTTATTTAATCAGTAATGTCAGATGACTATAATTAGAAGAGCTTTACAATAGGCACCAGGACCAACTATGTACATAATGTTAGATATCCTCTATTTAACTTAAGGAATACACACACACTCCCCCACTTAGTGGGAGTCATCCATAATTACTTCATTATTTTGACCACTACTTTTAGTTACTAACATACAAGACTCTTTAATTCTGAAACTGTCAGCATGCCTGAAATGCCCTCATTGTTTCAGTATGTATTGTATCAATATGAGTCAACTTTAAGTTATATGAAAAAAAAAAAATTATTTCAACAATCCTTAACAGATGTGCGTCAGAAACTTGAAGAGCTCACCAGACTTTACAATGACATCCAGAACAACTGCCATGATCGCAGCAGAGCCCTTGATGATACTTTAGGGGTGGCTGAGAAGTTCTGGGAGGACCTCAACAACTTGTCTGTCAACATCAAGGACCTGCAGGAAAACCTGAGTGGTCAGGAGAAACCTGCCTTAGTGCCTGAAGCCATCAGAGAACAGCAGGAGGAACTAGAGGTGAGTGGGGCTTTTTTGTGGAATGGTGGGAATAGTTTGGGAGAAGGTAGAGGTAACGGAGGATTTTCATGGATTGATGGGAATAGGTTTAGGAGAAGGTAGAGGTAACGGAGGCTTTTCATGGAATGGTGGGAATAGTTTAAGTAGAAGGTAGAGGTAAGTTGAGCTTTTCATGGAATGGTGGGAATAGTTTAAGTAGAAGGTAGAGGTAAGTTGGGCTTTTCATGGAATGGTGGAAATAGTTAAAGGAGAAGGTAGAGGTAAAAGAGGGAAAATTAAGATTAAAAATGTATAGTTTTAAATATCTCTTATAATTATTTTAATTAAATAGCTCTAAATGTTTATGTCCCGTACAATTATTTATTACATTAATTTATACAATTTATTCTAAATGCCAACTTTGTATAATCATTATAAAGCATTGGTTCAGGATGATAATTTCTTCTAATAACAAGGCATTTAAGGAAGACCTAATAGCCTCACAGGCTGACCTTGAGGACCTCCAACAGACAGGTGACCAACTCATTTCCCTTATTGGAGAGCCTGAAAGACCAGAGGTCAAAAAGAACTTGGATGACACGGAGACAACTCTCAATGCCATCAGTGATCAGGTAAATTCACTATAGTCTGACCACTACACTATTATCTGACCACTATGCTACAGTCTGACCACTACACTACAATCTGACAATTACAGTCTGACCACAGAACAGTAGTCTGACCACTATACTATAGTCTGCCCACTACACTATTATTTGACCATTGCACTCTAGTCTGACCTCTACACTGTAGTCTGAACTCTACACTATAATCTGATCACTACTCTATAATCTGATCACTACTCTATAATCTGACTACTACACTATTATCTGACCACTACACTATAATCTGACTACTACACTATTATCTGACCACTACACTATAATCTGACTACTACACTATGATCTGATCACTACTCTATAATCTGACTACTACACTATGATCTGATCACTTCACTATAATCTGACCACTACACTATTATTTGACCACTACACTATTATTTGACCACTACACTATTATTTGACCTCTATTGTCTCACTACTACACTGCTGTCACTTCTGCTATATACTGTTTTATGTTTCATGTTTTAAATGAGTTATCACAGTATTAAAAAATATTGTGTAATGTTATTATTTATTAGAAATGGATTTTTACAAATTTAAAAACAAAACTAGGTTTGTTCTATCAGCAATGAAAAAACTTGTCAAGATATTGAGCTATTAATGTCAAGAAATGTTTGCGTTTATTTTATGTAACACTGAAAATATGCCAAGAGGATTAGCATTGTTGCTATTTAAAGGTGGAGAAGAGATCCAAGTATCTGGACGAGGCCCTGGACAAAGCAGTGACCTTCCAAGATGAACTGCAGAAGATGCTGGTCTGGCTGCAGACACATGAGGACACGCTGAAAGAGATGGAGCCTGTAGCTGCAGAGTTTGAGGATATCAAGACTCAGTGGAATGACATTAAGGTCAGACAACTTACACCAGGTCCCTAGACACTTTCTGATAGGCTGCAATAAACTATGTTCCTTAAATTTCATGAACTAGAATTAAAGTCACTAGGATAACAGGATTCAAAATTGGAGCTGTTCACAGACATGTTTAGTACACACTATTTTAAATGAACTTAACTACTTCTGAGCAGTTTTATTTTTTTAAATAACTGTGGTCTACATTTAAGCATCCATGGGATGAAATAAATAGCAATCATAAACTATAGAATATAAACAATGCTGTGCCCTGTGCATGGCATGAATTTGCTGCCCCAACATTTTGTTACCTAATCTAAATTTCAGTTATAAAAAAAATTTATTAATAGACAAGGAATAGGATTTAACAAACCAAACGGGACAGGCGGAATGTAAAAAAAATATATATTTTTATATAGGATGTAATATTTCACAAAAAGACTATTCTTAGTTGCAGTTTTCAACTTTAAATATAGTTTTAATTTGTGAATTAAAAAAATGAATGTATGGAATAATTAAAGTTACTCCATCCTGAAATATGCACCTTCTATACTTCTATATTTGTGCCCTGTGCCTCAGCACTGGCCTTGTTACAGTACTGAATGTAAATTATAGCATCTGTAATGGTTGGCTCCTAGTTGCTCCTCATAACTTTCACATGAAACAAAAGTGATTATTGTTAGTAATATCATTTCACTCTTAAAAAGAGATGTAACATATATTTAAATTTTTAGTAACCATAGCACATGTTATACTGATGTACTTTTGTTCTTGTTTAGGTTTTCAAAGGCATAGTAGACCCACAACATGTTGCAGTGGAGGCCTTGAACCAGCAGGCAGAGGAAATGTCTAAGGACTGCACAGTTGAGCAGGCAGCTGTGGTCAAGGAACCCGTTGCAGAAGTTAATCAGAGATGGGAGGGACTCCAGTCTGACATTGGAGACAGACAGGTAATCAAATTAAAAGAAATTAATGTTGAATTTTTTAAATCTCAATCTTGCCATAATATTATTAAATACAATTTGCTCTTAGTAGTCTTGGTAAAAATGAAAAAAAAATTTTTTTAGGATTAAAATTTAAAATGTATTTATATAATTATTTCACAATAAAAAAAATGTGTATAAATCTCCCCTGTATATGTCAAAGTTAACATTCAGAAAAAAATTCACCAAGGTCAAAGAGATGTTTTTAAACAAGGTGCATAAGTTAGGTTTAATTTTCCCAGCTGGTAGAAATAATTTTCTATAAAATCTGCACAGTGTAGCTGTATTCAAACCTTTATTTAAATTTATCAGAGAGACATCCAGAAGGCTCTGATAAGTATGGGCCACTTTGACCAGGCTTTCAAAGACTTTAAGTCCTGGCTTGAGACAGCAGACTTCACACTCGAGGAGCTGGAGATCATCTATGGAGATCCTAAACTGATAGAAATAGAGCTGGCTAAACTCAGGGTAAGAAATAGATTTGGCCAGACTCCTTGTAAGAAATAGATCTGGGCCAACTCTGTGTAAGAATTAGATCGGGCCAGACTCAGTGTAAAACAAAAACTCATTCCAACTTTATTACGCTCCAAGTGCAACTTTCTCCTGAAGGTCCAGTTTGTGAAACTTTGCTCCATCATTATACTCTACTATTTTCTGCTTAATGCTGCTTACCTCCGCCAGATGCAAGTCTTTTCATTTTTCTCTACTTAAGTGCATCTCTTTACACTTTCAACAGGTTTTATTTTTAAAATTTAAACTTTATAAATGAATGTAAAGCTGTATATATATGGCATAACCTTATTTTTACTTAATTGTTGGCTGTTAACATACATGAGAAAATTGTGACAGAATGTTGAACTCATGTTTTTTGTCTATTTTATCATCTGTACTTGTATAGGTTTTAAACAATGACATCTTGGCCCATGAAGAAAGTCTGAACTCTCTAATTGAAGAAAGTAAGAAAATTATAGCTAAAGAGAAAGGCCCGGAGGCTGCTAAAATGAAATCCAAGATGGATGCATTGGAAATGGAGTGGGAGGCTGTGAAGGAGAAATCTGGCAAGAAACAGTCTGAACTAGAAGCAGCTCGGAGAGAGGTCGGTTGCAGCTTCTTCTGTTTAAAGCTTTGTGTGTATCTTTAAGTCAAGTAACAAGGTTGTTCATGTCTTTAAGTCAAGTAACCAGGTCATTTATTTTATAAGTCATAAAAAAGCCTCAATTGTCATGTGTGGTTTCAATTTAGATCTAAAGCAGCTGTCATAAAATTCATGTCTGTATTGCTATTTCCAAACAGTTAATGCACTAAGCCATGGATTCAAATGTGGGTAGTGAATTCTTCAACATTTTCACAAATCAAGTCATAAACAGGCAGTTTGTGAACATTTCATAATTAAAAATTGATGTTCTTCATGATAAAAGTTGATTATATAACATACTTGCCGTTCTTTATGATAAAAGTTGATTATATTAGGTAAGTGTGCATCATTGTGCCATATATTTGTATGAATCAGGCTCGAGGATTCACTGAAGAATTACAAGACATGCTGTTGAAGATAAGTGACCTTGATGGGCAGATGATCACATCTCAGCCTGTCGGTGGCCTGCCTGAGACCGCCAAGGACCAGCTGGAGAAGTTCATGGTGAGAAGCAGCAAGCTGTGATCCACTTAACATTCTAATAAATCCTCATCATTTTCTTTTTAGTCTAATGACTGAGAATTAGAGAATTGATTAGAAGTCAAATTCCGGGGGTGGGGGGGGGTGGGCTCTTCCTATTTGAATAGTAGATTTTAAGCAAAGCTAAGCTATAATGTTAATTCATTTAAAAATGTCTAACTACTGGTCTAGAAGTCTTGCACCACACCCTGTGACCAGTTGTCTATCACAGTGGAGCAGAAGTTTCTCTGCAGTTTTGTTGTCCAGTGCTTAGACCTACTTGAAACTTTTTAGATACTTGTATTCCAACATTACAGAAGTGTCTTTGAAAGTTATCATTGTGTCATTGAATAGGATGTGTATGCCAGCATGGAAGGCCTAGAGCCGGCAGTGCAGAGCCTCCAGCTGATGGCTGAGAAGCTGGCCGTCAAAAGTCAAGGAGCCCCTGCTTCCAGCATCAGACGCAACATGTCAAGTCTGCTGCAGAGATGGGAACATCTACGTAACAGGGCTGCCGACAGAAAGGTAGGGAATTGCAGTCAATGTCTAAAGACTCAAGACATTTCATGATTGACTCCAGACATTCCATGATTGACTCAATACATTTCAGGATTGAAACAAGACATTTTATGATTGACTCAAAACATTTCATGATTGAGACTCATTCTGTTTATTTTCAGAAAAAATTGGAAGATGCTGTTGGTCTGGCTGGAAACTTCCATGCTGAATTGAACAACTTCATTAGTTGGCTGACTGACACAGAGAAGACACTTAACAACCTTCAGCCTGTCAGCAGATTGGTAGACAGGGTCACAAGACAGATAGAGGACCACAGGGTATGTTGTGTAGACTGTTACTAAATTTAATTAATTATATTTACTGTTGTATATGGCAGAATTGATTTTGTATTTTTCTGAAGCCAGCATTGGCAATCCTTAGAAAATGGGGAGCAATCATGGACATTTGGCTGAAATAATGGTTTTTCTTTAGACCCAAATATAATAAGGAAATAAAATAATAAACACTCCCTTTGTATTTACTTTCTTGGAAATGTAATATCAAAAACACAGAGCAACAATTTCTTGCCACTAACTGACATGTATATTCTGGTAGAGCTTATGCTCCTAAAGCCCGTGCTAGTACAGTGGCGACCTGGTCCATCTGCTGGGCAGTGCCATATAATATTGCAGGACTCTCCCATTACCCTGCACATCTAGTGCTCAAAGTCAAAAGATGCACTACTGTCTCTGGGGCCATTTTGCTATGCTTGAAGGTTGGCTCCCTGTTGTTGTCTAGCCTGATGAAGTAAGAGTTAGTAGGCAGTCTTCCATTCGCATTTGTTTCACCAGACTCGGCTGTCGGCAACCCAGTTTCCACCAGAAATCAGTTTTGCTTGGATGTTGCATGTTAGCATATGCATCTCTGGCCCTCGTGCTGTCTGCCGGCTGTCCATACAACTTTGTTCTAAAGTGTGCCGCCAGCCAATTGTTGACACAAAGTGGCTGGTGTTTCTGGCTGGGACTGGGCAGCCCTGGTTTTTGTGAGCGTGTCAGCTCTTGTAATGCCCTTCATGGTTACGTGGCTTGCATGCACTTTTACCTTGTCTCTGATTTTATCAATCTTGCCCCATTCCTGCTACTAAATAACTGATCTAGGCTTTTTTTTAAAAATAAGTTTGTTCTATCTTAAGATGTTTTCTACTAAATGGAACTAATAACTCATAAAAGTGTAGTAAAGCAAATAATTGGGACATCATTTTAACAACTTTTTTTTTAAATATAATAATTTTTCCTTGCTGTCATCATGAGGAATTTTTTAATAGCTAGGAGAGCTGACATATCTTTTAAAATGTTGTTTTCAGTTGCTCCAAAAAGATGTGAGCGGTCACAGGGAGGCCATGTTTGCCCTAGATAAAATGGGCACCCACCTGAAGTACTTCAGTCAAAAACAGGATGTCATCCTCATCAAGAACCTGTTGTCCAGTGTCCAACACCGGTGGGAGAAGATTGTGTCTAGAAGTGCTGAGAGGACCAGGCACCTTGAGCGAGGTTACAAGGAAGCTAAGCAGGTGAGCGAGACTTTTGTAATATGGAAATGTTTTATATATTAATTTTCAATGATTCTTTTTTAAATTCCTCAAGTTTAGTTAGTGAGAATAGAACCATGTGTCATAAACACAAAGTTTGAGAAACCTTGTTCTATCACTATTCCAAGGAGGGAAAAAGTTTTCTCAATCTGTAACTGAATCCTAGTTTTCCATTAGATCTAATACGTTGTGTTGAATAATATTGTCTCATGGTTATTCTTAGACCATACATATTGTCCTACTGCACAACATACGGTCCGTGGGCCACATGCGGCCCGCCGGGATCCACTTTGCGGCCCGAGAAGTAACAAACTATTCTTTATTGTTATTTTGTTAATAGCTTTACCCTCTTGTCCTATTATCTTTCGGCCCGCACAAGTTTTTCATTAAGTTTTATGGCCCGCCTTACATTTTGAGTTGTGCAGGCCTGTCCTACTGAATTAAAACTGGACCAATACATTTGGTCAAGTGAAGATCTGAGTTGGACAAAGCTCATCCTGTGTCGTACGTTTTAACCCCCAGTTCTATGACTCATAAAGCTCATCCTTTGTCTTATGTTGTAACCCCCCCCCCCCCCCCCCCGAGTTCTATGACTCATAAAGCTCATCCTTTGTCTTATGTTGTAACCCCTCCCCCCCCAGTTCTATGACTCACAAAGCTCATCCTTTGTCTTATGTTGTAACCACCCAGTTCTATGACTCGTGGAAAGACTTGATACAGTGGCTGACAGAAGCTGAAGCAGCCCTCAACTCAGACACAACTATCAGCAATGAGCCAGAGAAAATCAAAGCACAGATTGCCAGGCACAAGGTAATCATATCATGACATTATGTACTGAGTTCATCTAAAGCATGGTAATCTGCTGTTAATCTAGTTCTAATCCAAAACATAATCTGCTGTTAATCTAGTTCTAATCTAAAACATAATCTGCTGTTAATCTAGTTCTAATCTAAAACATAATCTGCTGTTAATCTAGTTCTAATCTAAAACATAATCTGCTGTTAATCTAGTTCTAATCTAAAACATAATCTGCTGTTAATCTAGTTCTAATCTAAAACATAATCTGCTGTTAATCTAGTTCTAA
The DNA here is from genome assembly GCA_964017045.1 of Omphiscola glabra. Taxonomy (NCBI): domain Eukaryota; kingdom Metazoa; phylum Mollusca; class Gastropoda; family Lymnaeidae; genus Omphiscola; species Omphiscola glabra. Next base: position 7,842,785 of record OZ024796.1, read on the forward strand.
TCTGAAGATTACATTGTCACAAAAGTTTTAAATATTAAATTTTAAATTATATTCTTAGGAATTTCAACGAAGACTTGGTGCCAAACAGCCTGTCTATGACGGCATCAACAGAGGTGGTAGCACCTTGCAGACCAGGTGTCCAGCTGATGACAAACCAGCCATTCAGTCATTGCTGACAGATCTGAAGAACAGATGGAATGCTGTCTGTGGCAAATCAGTGGACAGGTTGGCCTAAATAAGTTTCTCTGTGAGATGAGACAGACTTAAACCATAAAATAGTTTCTTTGTAAAACAGACAGACTATATCCATAAAGATATACTGATAAGAGTTTTGGCTATAGATTACTTCTCACATTGCCTTGTCTCTGTCTGTTTGGGAACATATTCTCTTGTAAAGTGTACAAACACTGGGATTTGGAATGCTTTGTTTGCTCATGGGAACATTAAGCTTCTCTTCTCCCTCACGCTTTATTGTATCTAATCCCCCAAACAGACAGCGCAAGCTGGAGGAAGGGCTGCTGGTCACTGGTCAATTCACAGAAGCCCTACAGGCTTTGCTGGATTGGCTTGCTAAGATGGAACCTTCCCTGGCAGAGGATACCGCTGTCCATGGTGACCTGGATACAGTCAATGGATTCCTGGAAGCTCATAAAGTAATTCTTAGTAGAAAAAATAATTAGACTGCCTTAAAACTGATTTTACAATTTTCATTAACAAAACAGAGAAGAACTTATTTTTATAAGACTGTACGTTTAATACGCTGAACAGCTTAGACTGTATGTTAAGTAATACGCTTAGCAGATTAGACAGCTTCCCTCAGAGTATTTTTGTAATGTTTTTATTTACCAACACAATCGAGAAATGACTTATCTCTCTTCCCCCAACCCAATTTTTTTAAAAATATTTACAAGTGAGCAAAGGTAAAATAACATTTATAAAAATAGGTTACATGCTCAAGCTGAAATACAAAATAGGGTAGAAATAATGCAGAATGGGAAAGTCTGATGTGTAACAAGGTCGAAGGAAAGAATGGACTTGTCACTTACAAGACTGGTCATTTATTTATTGTTAGTAGATACAAGTTTTTTATGTGAGCGTTCATTGTGGAGCTGTTGACTCTGACAGGCTTTCCAACAAGAGCTCGGCGCTAGGGCAAACACGGTTCAGTTTGTGAGGAAATCAGCCAAAGAACTGATTGAGAAGTCAACGGAAGACATGTCTCATGTGCAGTCTCAGCTGATAGAGTTGTCTGCCCTGTGGGACAGGACCTGTAGGTTGAGTGTCAGCAAGCAAGAGAGATTAGAACAAGCTCATAGACTGGTGAGTTGCCTGTTGGCTTGCAAGTAGCTCACTTATTACTTAAGTTAAATTATTCCTATCTTCAACTGCATTTTGTGGCATTTTAAACTTTTTAATGGCATGAACAGAAAATTTAAATCTTTGAAATTATTCATAAGAAAAATATATTTAAGGGGAGAAAATGTTTGCAATAAATTAATGCCTGTACACTAACCTGTAATAGTATTCTTAGTCTAGTTAGTGATACACATCTTCACAGTTAAAATTTAGAAAATGGCAGGCTTAAATTTATGAGACCAAACTTAAGCAGGTGACAGACCTAAGTTATGTGTACATTTTAGGCTGAAGAGTTTGACAAGAAAGCTCATGGCTTGTTGGACTGGCTGGCAGATTCTGAGAGACAGTTGAGATTCAAAGGTCCCCTACCAGATGAGGAGGCTCAAATCATTCAGCAACTTGAGGACCATAAGGTACCACTTATTAATCCTTGGATTCATATCATGGTTCTGGATACTTATAGATGTTGAGAAAATAGAATTGATTTCAAATATATTTTTGTCACATCAACATTTACTTTAAACAGAAATTTGAAGAGTCCATGCTTAGACAAGAAGCCACCCTGAGAGAAACACTGAACATAGGACAAGACATCATGAAGAGATGCCACCCTGATGCTGTGTCCACCATGAAGCATTGGTTGGGTGTACTGAGGACAAGATGGGAAGAGGTTGGATATATTCCTGCTATTTGTTATATAGTCAGAACTAACAAAAAAATGCACATTTAAACCCAAGATATATAGACAAATACAGTCATAAATAACAAGATATGTTTTGAACTTAGGATCCTTGTCATCTTCAACTTTTTAAGTGTTTCAACATTTTTACAAATTTTAATAAATTTTTTTCTTTTCATTTTAAAACACCTCTGGTTATTTTTGTAGCAAGCGTTTTTAAAACATTGAATTTCTCAAACTGTTACCAGAGAGAACATTTTATGTAGTACAAAATTTCAAGAGGTCCTTTGGTCGGACTCAATAATTCAAATGTTTCTTCTTTACAGTTGATGGGCTTAAGTAGACTACGACAGAAGAGATTGACCGAGGCCCTGGCCACTGCTAGACACAATAACATATTGTTAGATGAACTTCTCGCCTGGTTGAACAGTGCAGAAGTTAAGCTGACGGATCTAGATCATGAACCCATTCCACAAGACTTGCAGATCATTCAGGACTTGATAGCACAGCATCAGGTAGATATATTAGTACAGTGCTAAATTTTAATAACATCAGGTGCGGAGATTTTATAGCACTGCTAATTACTCAATTTATATGACAGTCGGTGGCATTAAATTATCACTGATTGCCCAACTTGATTTATTGACTCTTTTGAATCTATAATATTTTATTTGATTCCTGTGATTCACATCTTTCTCCCTTTAACTCAACAAAGGAGGCTAGATCAGTAAGGCTAGATACAAGGTATTCTGGCCAAATAAAAATACAGTGCAAAATGCTTTGAATCTGAGGGAAAATACCAGAACCAATAAATAATATTCTACAAAATAAAGAAAAGTTTCTTTCTAGAATCCATTTATGTCTTCTTAAGAGTAGAAAACTGTTAAGTTAATATATCTTATGATCTATCAAATTATAGACATTGTAGAAGTTTCTCATTCACTCATTGTGTGATCATATTTCCATGTTAATTCACAGGGCTTCCAAAATGAGATTTCATCTAAACAACCCGATGTTGACCGTTTGACCAAAGCAGACAAGAAAAAAGCAGGATCAGATTCTCAGGGTGGTTCTCAAATTCCTATCTACAGAAGTGGAAGAACGACACCTAGATCCAAGATCCCAACAATCAGGTAATGTGAGATGTTTTAACATTGAACAATTCAACAGGTGTTAGTTAACAATCATTCAGTAATTTATTGTTAGACAAATTTCTAATCATTGTTATATTTCCTGTAGAGTTGATCATATTGATGGAAGACGTACACCAGACCATTTTGGACGTAGGACACCTGAGCATTTCTCAGGACGTAGGACACCAGACGTGTCTGGACGTAAGACGCCAGACGTGTCTGGGCGTAAGACACCAGACGTGTCTGGACGTCGGACCCCAGATGTCTCGGGCAGACAGACACCAGACCATTCTGGAAGACGAACACCTGACCACTACTCGGGCAGGCGCACACCTGATCATTCCGGTCGTCGCACACCTGAACCTGGCTTCCACAACCCTCGTGTGGGTGCACTTTTTAACAAGTGGAGACAGGTGTGGCTGATGGCCATGGAAAGACAGAGAAAGCTTCAAGATGCTCTTGATTACCTCAATGAAGTAAGTAGAGCAATTTTCTATAGGTGCTTCAGATTTTGTTTGTTTGAAGCAGTTGCGGAGAAAGCACTTAAAAAATTGGGGCATTAGTGGATTATGGGTGTATAAGGTGTATAACTATTAATACATAAATTTCTTACATTTTAAATTTCTGTACAATTAGCTAGGGGGTAGTTACCCTATCTCCTGCACCCCCTTGGATCCGTCACTGCTAGTCATTACATATTTGTATGCATGATGAAATAGATGTTGTTTTAAATTAAAATGAGATCTCACAAGCATGAACTGTTGTATATATCATAAAAATATATGAGATAGTTATTGTAGACTTGCTTGTCATTAATTTTCAGTAGATATTTCTAATCCCAAAGATGACTAAAGCAAAGACGTATTTGTTAGTTCATGTGTATGTAATACATAGCACATAATATAGCATGCCAAAAGGAAACTTTTCTGATTAAGGAATAAAATTATTGTCCTCACAGCACTCGCTGGTTGGGCCATCTCAATATAATATCTGATTCTTTTCTATTTTTTGGAACTGTTTTCATTTTCCTAAGAGTATTTAAAGTGATCAGTGAAATAAGGGGAAACAAAAAGAAATGAAAAGGCTCTTGCCAAATCATTGAAGGTTCACAACTAAGTTCATCAAACAGTAACAAAACCTATGGCCTGTTACCTGTTACAGTATTCTATATCTATTTAATGGAATATATGTTGGTCAGGTTAAATGTCCTGTTTAGTTTAGAAACTTGAATGCACCCCATAAAAAACTTGCATCTCATACAGTTTTGTAACTTGCATGACTTTTCTCAGATTGGAGAATGTGATGCTAAGGTTTGTGTGTCATGCTTATTTAACACTAAAAAAAAGAATTGAAATAGCTTTAATTTTGTTTGTTTATATATATTTTTTACAATGATTTAGGTGTGAATATATAATATGTGTCCATTTTCATATACAACTCAACAAATACATAAAATGTTCAGTATTTCATGGAGGAAAATGTTTCAGCCAAAGAATATCTTAACTTATTCAGACATCTTTTAACATGGGCAGAAAATTTTAAGACCTTTATAAGAGTTTGCTACTTAATGAAAAATAAGCATTTATTTCATTAAATATCTGTGTATTATTTGATGAGCGAATTTATGTAAAAAATATAAATAAATAACAGTTTTCCTCTTTATAAACTTTCATAATAAGAAACCTAAAGTTCTGATCATTTTTGCATCAAAAATGTTCTTTAAACCACTTCTATAACCTTAAAAACCTATGAATGTTTTGTTGTCAGTTGAATTGCCCGTTTAACTCTGTTTCCAGATCATCTTATTTTGTATATATTTTTTAAACAAACTTTGAAATTAATATTAAATATCAAGGCTCAAAAAATTATTTTGCTGGCCTTTTAAATTTATGCAAAAGAATAATATGAGTGTAATTTACTTATTTTTTAGTATAAAGTATAAATATGGTCCTTGAAAATAAAAGATGCAAATTATTTCTATTGAAATTTCTTGCTCTAAGTTCTTCAACCATGTTTATATGAGTACTCTCCCTTTTATAAAGAGCTGTGTTGACCTCTTTCATCAGTGATGCACAACATTTACAATGATTCATTTTGCACTATTTTGGTAGCCCCCATCTAGACCTGTAGCAACCTTGTGAAACACAGTTTTTGATATTGTCTATATAGTAGATCTAACCACATCCTAAATGTGTGTGTGAGAAATTGGCTGACTGAACAGATACACTGATAAATATAATACAACTAGCGAGTACCCGGCATGCGTTGCGATGCCACTCAAGAAAGAAAGTGTTTGCGTTTTAATTATGTTTCTTGAAGAGCTTTTAAATACACAATGTTTTTTTTTTTTCGTTTGGTGCATACACGAATAAATCGGAAGGTTTTCCGACGCGAGAGCAGGCGACATACAGCTGTCCATGAGAGAAGCATGGGTTTTCCAAATTTAGTCCGCAAACTTGTAGCGATTGTCCCTGTGCTTTGTTGATGGTCATTGCAAATGCGAGTCGCACCGGAAACTGCAGACGTTTAAATTCAAATGGCATATCTGTTGGAATCATTGGGATGCGTGGCAGCAGTACATCTTCGCCTTTAAATTTTCCATTTAAAATAGTTGCTTCGATGATATTGTTCATCATGTTTTTCACTGAAAGCTTGGTGCCGTTACAAAGTCGTGGTGGATTTATGTTTTGCAAAAGAATGATAGGCACGCCAATTTTGAGTATTAAAACGTGCGACGGGATGCCTGGCAAGTCAAGTGAATTCAAGAATTCCGTTGGATAATTGACAACTTCGTCTTCATTCAATACAGTATCGATGGACTTGTACGTTGTCGTTTCACCTGGGATTTCATTTTGAATGCTTAAGTTGATGGCATTGACATCGTTGTTTTTGGCTGCCAATATAGCACGTGCACTGAGCCACTGATGATTTGTGTAATTTTGTGCGATATTTGGAAAAACTCTATGAATCAATTCGTCGATGGTTGCTGTCATTTTACAGAAACTTGTTGGCAATGTGAAACATTGTGTGGATTCATCGATTGCCATTTTCCCATTCCCAATGTCCAACAACTGTTTTGCGAAACGTTCAGCGGATGCATCATTTTGTAGTTGCACACGCATATTGGTCTTCAAAGTCAATTTCTGTACATGCCGCCATAAAACTGATGATTTTAGACATGCATTTAATTCATCTGCCGAGTTTGAACGTGCTATAACTGGTAGAGTTTGTCGAAAATCACCAGATAATAGAATAAGTGCGCCACCAAAGAGCTGTTCATTTCCTCTCACATCTTTAAGTGTACGATGCAGCGCTTCCAATGGTTTTTTGTGCGCCATAGTACATTCGTCCCATATAATGAGTTGACATGATTGTAGTACTTTACCCATTCCAGAATGTTTATTTATATTGCATGTTGGTGTCTCAGTTATTTGCGTGTTCAATGGCAATTTCAGTGCTGAATGCGCTGTTCGTCCACCATCCAAAAGAGTTGCTGCAATTCCAGATGATGCGATTGCCAGTGCAGTATTCTTTCGAGATCGTATGGTTGCCAAAATAAGTGAAATTAGGAAAGTTTTGCCTGTGCCTCCGGGAGCATCTAGGAAATACAATCCACCTTTTTGACTTCCAATTGCATTCATAATTATGTCATACACTAAGCGTTGCTCTGGAACCAGTTTCGGATGATTCATTTGAACAAATGTACCCAATTCGTCGATATCAAAGTGTGTTTCTCGATGCAAATCTTGATGGAATAGGTTGTTTGCAGATCGATTCGGAGCAGTCATTCCCAAATCTACCAGTGTCTTGTTAGCGATTGCCAAACACATGTCCTCAATCGAAATCAATGCCTCATTATACACGTTTGATGTAAATTGAATATCCGGATTTTGTTTCTTTGCACGCAAACGGTGTAGAATGTCTTCACTCATGTAGTCTTTGTATTTCTCCCAAAGATCTTTTGGATTGGATGGGAAGCATGTTGTCAATATGATTGAAAACAAAGTGCGTATTTGCTGTGGTTGAGCAATATTCGATGCATCAGAAAGCAAAGTGTCCCAATGAGCATCGTTTTCCAGAAGTTTTAATTCTTGGCAAGCTTCACGATAAGTGGCACATACTTGACCGTTTACTGTTCTCAATTCTTGGAATGATGTCGGTTCACGTACGTTGATTAACAGTAATCGCAAGTAAAAGCATTCTGCATTGTTTGGGTGAACAGTGTACAGACGGCCTAATGCATCGGTTGAATATAAATTGGGGTGTTTTTCAAATGCTTTACCCTGTTTGCGACGTTGAAACCTTTTCGCTAAAGCATTCCATGTGTAATATGTTGGCACTTCAGAGTAAAGTAGCGACTTTGCAAAAATATCATTCCCGCACAATGAGAAAAATGCAGTTAACGTTGTTGGCGGAGGTAACAAAGCTCTTGCACGTGCATTTTCTAATGTAAAGTACACGCGCTGTCCATTTTCAAGGTGCACTGCCAAATGAACAACTGTTGGATGGCGTTCATGGATTGGAAATGATAAAATGCGCCATATTGCTTCATGGCTACTAATGTAGATTCCAAGTTTATATTGGTAGACTTCATCGGGTGATCATGGTGTTTTTTCCAATCCAAAAATTGCCATATCGCTTCCTTTGTTAACATATTTGCAAATGTACTTGATCGATTTCACCGAATTGCAATACTCGACATTGATGTGTGCTTTGAACGTTTTCGAGAGTAACGGTGAATAAGGTACAACCCAACGATTATCAACTTCAACATCATTGTTTCGTACTTTTAAAGTGATTGATTTGCCACCATCTTCAGTTGATCGTCGACGATATAGTGGATATCCGTCATTGCCAGTGACAGTCTCAGCAACTAAATCTCTTGGGTATCGTTTCGTACATTTCCCATCAGACATGCATGGAGAATTTTTGTTGAGTAAGCCACATGGACCGTGAATCATGTTTTTGGTGACGATTTCTAATAAGTATTGATCAATGTCGCCATCAGGTATTTCTGCAGAAATGACTTTATCAATTTGATCTGCTTTGACTTTTTCGATCAACCAAATTAAAATGTGTGCATGTGGCAATCCTCTTTTTTGCCATTCAACGGAATACATCCAACAGCGTGTCTCTCCAAAAACATGATGCTTGACAATAAAATCGCTTAAAGATTTCAATTTTTGTTTGAACACACGGGCAGCAATATCGTGACGATCTGATGGTGATTGTCCAGTTAACAACAACAGTTCTTGTATTTCATCCCACTTAGGGTTGCATGTAAAGGTAATAAAAAAATCTGGGCGGCCATATGCACGAACATATGTCATTGCATCTTGTGCGTATTCATGCATGTGATGTGGACTCCCAGTAAATGTGGCCGGCAGTATAACCATTTTCCCTAATTCATTTGGATTCACATTGCCATCATTCACAACTGCATCACGTAAATGAATGTACTCTTCGGAACTCAACTTGCTTTGATTTAATCTAATTTAGAGGAGTCGTTCGGTTTCAATTTTTGCATACATATCAACAATGTATTGATGGAACAATTGTCGACATTTCAAGATATGATTTTCGGCACTCTCACGAATCATCAATCGATATGAATAGTATTTCTTGGAACTGACTTTCTTATTCGATTCCTCATCTGTTTGTGGATTTCTCAATTTGATGGTGAAATAATATCCATCTTCTCCTTGCCAAAATAAAATTGGATATTGCAATGCGTCATATGAGCGATGAGTTTCTGAGACTCGCTGAACATCACCATTTCTGCGATGAAGAATTATATCACGTGAGTTAAATTCTTCGCCCACTATAACGATCGCAACTTCATCAATTGTTGGTGCGTTGTATTGTCTTTCGTGTTGGCCGGCAGGTGTTTTGTCTGCTCTAACTACAACTGAGTAATCATCTGTCGGCATTTGTTCAAGTGAATTTCTAAACAATTGAACTAATTCGTTGTGTTGCAAAAATAGAGATTGCAATACAGCTACAATTTCTCTCTTAGTGCCCATATTGATATGACAACGTTGATCGATTTGTTCATCAGTATTCCCCATAAAATAAATTTGAAGAAATTTGTGATCTGTGTCTGGCAGTGGTAGTAGTGATCCTGCACGATGATAAATTTGCCCTTGCACTTTAAATGTTGGCATGTAATTCTCGCGCACGATATTTGTTGCACCGAACGATGTCATTTGGAAACATGAATTGTACTTGCGTATGTTTGCCAAGAAATGTTTCGATTGGCTTGTTTCACCTGATACCAAGGTTGATAATGGTTCTAGTGGTGAATGTAATTCTTGCAATTTCACTTTCCCACCCGCGCAGCAAATTCCCGCAGTTTCATTCTTAAATTTGAGGGCACTGCAATACACGCATAATTTATCCATTTTTCCAATAACCACGCTTGGATGAAGACTGTAATCATAATTAGCATTGTAATGGAATGCACTAAGATTTAATTCAACGTGCAGTGTTCGTCTGGTTCGAGCATTGCGTACTCAGGCGGTTTCCAGTCTTGCTTCAAGTTGCTCGACTGGTTCAGATGAACGGGTTTGAGCGTTGCGTACTCGAACTGTTTCCAGTCTTGCTTCCCGCTGCTCCACTGTGTCAAAGGTACGGGCTTGAGCATTGCGTATTCGAGCGGTTGCCAGTCTTGCTTCACGTTGCTCGACTGTTTCAGATGAACGGGTTTGAGCTTTGCGTACTCGAGCTATTTCCAGTTTTGCTTCCCGTTGCACCACTGTGTCAAAGGTACGGGCTTGAGCATTGCGTATTCGAGCGGTTGCCAGTCTTGCTTCACGTTGCTCGACTGTTTCAGATGAACGGGTTTGAGCTTTGCGTACTCGAACTGTTTCCAGTCTTGCTTCCCGTTGCTCCACTGTGTCAAATGTACGGGCTTGAGCATTGCATACTCGAGCGGTTTCCAGTCGTGCTTCTCGTTGCTCGACTGTTTCCGATGCTCGTGATGACCTTTTCTTTCGCGCTTGAGGTGTGGAAAAACCAATAGCTTTTTGTTTGGGTGGCATCAGTGATTTGACAGCAAAAGTATTGCTTTGTGACGAATATTACAAATGCATGTGATATCTGTTATTAGATTTCGATAGGCAATGTTAATTTCACATTTAACACCACTTGTTACGTCAAACACAAAATGAAATATCGCTGTTTGTATTTGATTCAATTAATTAACGATATTTTTAATGTTAATAGTTTTCATATGTTAGGAAGTACAATGAATTGTTGGCAGTACATTTCCAGTTGTATAAGGGTCACATTACTTTATAAATCATAAATTCCAGCGTTAAAATCTAGATGTTATTATAGTTCAATACCTTCGTTGTCTATTGGGTAATTTAAAAACTTAAGAAACCATCGATTCATGTCAAATGTCTTTTCATAAAACAAAACAACTGCGAATTTCTCACACTCTATTATAGAATTACTTTATCATTGCTGTTCAAAACCATAACACTTTTACAAATTACAGTTTACAACGTCATATCCTATTCTAAAATATGTCACAAAATTCAAGCTTATTTATAAAAACAACAAAAATACTCTCTACACTAAACATGCAACAATGTGTTTTCTCTGCTCTTACTACAAATTGCTGTCTGTTGGCATTTGTTCAAGGGTGGTTGTTTTGATGGCTCTGTTTGAAATTATATTGATGAAGCTCATTTAAGAAAACAAAACGAATTTAAGGCCCCCGGCCCAAACAAAATATTGTAAAATGGTTGCATTAATTCAGAAACCTACTTATTATGTAACACAGAAACTGAAATGTCGTTATTTGTATTTGATTCAATTTCATCCACCCATGAAATAGCTCTGTTTTAAATTATATTTGTATAGTTAAATTAAGAAAAAATGGAATTAGGGGTCCCTGACCCCAAATGGAATATTGTGAAATGGTTGTAATAAATTAGAAACATTTGCGGGAGTGCGCATATCAATTCACCAAAGTTTTATCACAATCAGATGAATGGTATAGGAATGCATACGATAATTATAAAGACAATAAAATGGTGGCACAAACGGAATATTGTAGAATTGTTGTATTACTTCAGAAACCTACTTATTATATCACACACACAGTTTAATGTTGCTTTTTGTATATCATTAAAAATCTATCCATTAATGTAGTAGCTCGGTTTGAATTTATATTTGTATAGATCATATAGGAAAAATAGAACATAGGGCCCCTGGCTCAAAACAAAATATTTTAAACGGTTGTAAAAATTTGAAAAGCTTTGTGGACTTGGGTAAAACATTTTACTAAAGTTTTATCGCATTCAGATAAATGATATAGGAGCGCATACAGAAATTATTTTGTACAAAGCTCATATAAGAAAAAAAAGAATTTGGGAACAACGGCTGAAAACGGAATATTTTAAAAGTATTGTAATTACTCATTAACATGCGCGACTTTATGGACAACCTTTCAAAAAAGTTTTGTTGCAATCACATGAATGGTGTAGGAGCGCATACGGTTTGAAATTATATTTATATAGCTCCTATAAGAAAAAACGAACATGGGGCCCCTGGCTCAAAACGGAATTTTTTAAAACGGTTGTAATAATTTAGAAACCTTTGTGGGCATGCTCGCAACATCTCGTCAAAGTTTTAGCGTATTCGAATAAATGGTGTAGGAGCGCAGACGAAATCTATTGTTTACAAAGCTCATATAAGAAAAAAAAACGATTTTGGGGCCAACGGCCAAAACGAAATATTTTAAAAGTGTTATAATGACCCAGTAAAATGCGCGAGCTTGTGGAATACAACTCTCCAATGTTTTGTCGCAATCGCATGAATGGTGTAGGAGCGCATACGGTTTGAAACTATATTTATATAGCTCCTATAAGAAAAAACGAACACGGGGCCCCTGGCTCAAAACGGAATATTTTAAAACGGTAATAATTATTTCCAAACCTTTGTGGGCGTGCTTGTAACATTTTACCCAAGATTTAGCGCATTCAGACGAATGGTGTAGGAGCGCAGACGGAAATATTTTTTACAAAGCTCGTATAAGAAAAAAAACGAATGAAGGGCCAACTGCCGAAAACGAAATATTTGAAAAGTTTTTTAATGACGCAGTTAAATGCCCAGGTAGGTGGCCAACAACTCACCAAAGTTTTGTTGCAATCGCATGAATGGTGTGGGAGCGCATATGAGACAAACAGACATACGGACATACATACATACATTCATTTTTATATATATAGATAATGCTTTCATGCTAACCTGAAATTTTTCGGTTTATCAATGAAAGTAATGTTAAAATTGAATTGAAAACTAATATTTATGTTTTATAAAATTGCTAATATTATGAGTTGAAAACAAATTCTTAAATTTTGAAATTTGTAACATAACAATTAAATAACATATCAATAATTGACTGAAGAAATAATATTTCTAAAAATTGCATTTTTAAGTTGTTTTTATTTGTAAAATATCTAATATCTTGATAACTTCTTGATGTTTGTAATAATTACAAGTATAGACTAATAATTATACTTTAAGATCACTGTGGTTTTCAAATTTAACTTGTTTGTCTAAATTAGTGGGTAAATGATTTACAGAATTGTTTACTTTTGAAAATGTCTTCTTCTTTAAGTGATTGAACAAACAAAAATATAGGCTGGGGAAAATGTTAAAAATTATCAACAGAGTTTTTTATCCTTTGATTAAATTTTTTTTTTTTCAACATTTTTTTTCCTTTCCATTTCCACAGCTTGAGAGGCTGAAGAACTTTGAATTTGAAGATTGGCGCAAGCGATACTTGAGGTGGATGCATCACAATAAAGCCAGGATCATGGACTTTTTCAGACGCCAGGATCGGGATCGAGACGGCCGAGTCACAAGGAAAGAGTTTATTGATGGCATTCTTATGTCCAGTAAGTAGTACATTCTAAGAAATTCATTGTTCTTTGCACACAAAAAAAAAATATTTTAAAGCTTAACTTTGTCATAGAGAATCATGATCTGAATTAAATGATTAGCCATGTTTGTACACCATGTAAAGAAGTCATCACTATTTGCAACATTCATTTAATTCAATTGTCTTTAACTCCTACATAATAGAATTCCCTACCTCCAAATTGGAAATGGAAGCAGTTGCAGACATATTTGATAAAGACAGGGATGGTTTTATCAACTACAAGGAGTTCGTTGCAGCTCTTAGGCCAGACCGAGATGTGAGTAATTATAGGATTATGTTGATTATATCCCAAGGATACTAGAGTTAAAGAAAGTTTATCTTAATTTTGTTCACAGAAGATTCTAATTCTGACTGGCCTAACCCATTATGGTTTTTTTCCACCAGCCCAAGCCAGAAACAGAATCTGAGAAGATCATGGATGAAGTCAAGAGACAGGTGTCTAAATGCACTTGTGTCAAACAATTTAAAATACACAAGATTGGAGAAGGCAAATACAGGGTGAGAATAGTGACCTAACTATAAATTAATTCATTTTGACCTGAGTTTTAGGTGAGGTAATGAGTTATAGGCACTGGGTTATAGAACCTGCCACAACAATTCTAGACTATTTGTTTCTTGTTCCCTAATGAACAAATTAATTCAAAGAGTTGGCCAAATTGAAATGAATGAAGAGCATATTTTTTAACTAGATTCAGTTAGGCTATGAAGTAAATAAATGCATCTTAAATAATTTCTCTAACGAAAGTTCTTTATTGTGTGCAGTTTGGAGACTCCCAAAAACTACGTTTGGTGCGAATCCTCCGCAGTACAGTGATGGTGAGAGTTGGTGGTGGCTGGATAGCACTGGATGAGTTCCTGGTCAAGAACGACCCATGTCGAGGTAGGTTAACTAGGACCACTGGTTTTTAAGAGATGATCAGTTTCAAATCTTGCAATAAAAATATTTATGATTTCTTCTTTTTAATATTATTTTAATTGTAATTTTTTGGAAATTTCATTTATTAAATTTTGTTTTCATTCCATTCCAAGTAATAGCACAAGCAGATGTGAATAATTTTTCATTCATTAGATAGAAACAAGTTTATTTCTTCATGAGTTGCGAAAACAATTTGACTCAATAGGGATCCCAGGATCCAGTGTTTTATTTCATGACCTCGTGGAGTGTTCATTGTTATAGATAAGATGTTTATGTAAACATTCACCTTCAAATCCTTTCTTTTGTTTAAAGGACAAGGAATAAACCAATCACATTAAAGTTAACAATTATAAAATATTCCTGTTAGTGTCTTTTCAAAGGAATTCAATCAAAACTATATAGTTTTTCAATGTGACTGTAGATCAACATTACATAATGATTCATTTGTTTTCTTTTATGGGCAGAATTTGTTGAAATAGCTGGTAACATGATCTTAATTGTATCCCATTTAAATATTTCATATGGATCTGGGCTAAATTATTTGGTTTATTATTATTTTTCAATCCCTTTAAACTAATACTCCTAATAAATGAGCATAAGATCCCCATTTTAGAAAATTGATTTGAATGGCCAGGTGAAACCTTTATTTATAATATTTTTTTGTTGTATTTGTGGGTTAAATAAACCTGGACTTCACAATCATTTGGTGTAATGGTACTTTCACCCTCCTCTTTAAGCAAAGTTCCTATGAATGTGGTTTTAAGTATTTGTGGTTTTAGAGTATTGGAAAAGAAAAAGAGTGATCACTTCCCTTTCATTTAAGAAGATAGAACCTAAATTGACATATGTTTTGTAAACAATGCAGAGTTCAAACGTCTCTTGTCTCCCCGTAGTAGTAAGTATGATGAAAGCTAGGAGAGAAATATGTATTCAGCAGTGGGGGCTTCAGTTTATTCTCTCACACTAATATCTCATCCATTACGCAATGCCCCAACTCCCCATGCAAACACCAATTATCAGCTTAAAAAAGCAAGCAAATGTGACTTTATTCCAACGTAAAAGTCACAGTTGCAAGGCTTTAGAATGCATACATGTAAAGTAGTAACTATCATTAACTATATTTAAATTAGTGCCTCATGAATTAGAGGTCTTTATCATAATTAGTTAAACTTCCCAAATCTTTAATGGAATAATGGTAGCTTTATCCCCACCAACCCTTTTTATGTTATCATTTTACTAATTGATTCTTCATGACAACTTGTAAAAGCTTCCCTTAAAATCTGATATGTTATGATTTAAATTTACAACTGCATATTTTACCAGCAACAATTTATATTATTTACCATTAACGTTTTTTTTGTTGTTTTTTTGGAGAACAAAAATGTGGGCCAAAAAGTTAACTTGTGGATTTACTTATTTTACTCTACATTTTTTCCCCCCCCTTTTCTTTGATCTCATTTAGATTGTCTAATTGGTGAGGTGACAAATTTGTTTGATGTGAAAGCATTCAAAGCTTCAAAATATCATTTTAAATCAAAAGTTTGCTTCCCAGCTTTTAATGTTCTCAGTTGTTGTTTTTTTATTATTACGTCTTCTTTTTATTTGATTAACTTTAGTAATTAAATCAAATCAGGGAAGCAATACCATAAATACTAAATAATAAAACTTTATTTTTCCCTGAACAAATCTTCAAATGAGAATTTACCATCAGAAGAAATCTTATATGGGTCTCATGTTTCCTATATGCACCTTGTATTATTATATATTACTATTGCAAACTATATTATCATCTCTATCATCAAATGACATAATTTGTTTAATATGATAACTTGCCATTTCATGGAAACATGGTCTTCATAATAGATGTTCTGTGACAGACATTAAATTATTGATGCTATATTTGCAACCAGAGAGATGTTATGTGTAGTTCTCCATTGATTATTTCTTGGACTGAATCACCTAAATATGCACATGATCCTTTTAATTTATTTTATTTTGCTATTATTATTTGGTTGTTTCAGAATCTACTAAAATAAAAGGCCTTGTCCAGGGTTTTGTGGATTTGTTTATTGCTGTACATTGCTGCATATTATAGAAACGAAACACATGCTTAATAGCAATTTTAAACAGTGGTCCAATAACAAATATATCCATTTCTTAAAATGCATTCAAATGTTTCCATTCTGTTGAAACTGATCTTGATAATGTCTGCTGTTATCATATCTTTGCCTTTCATTGTGAGAACAGTAATTTTACTAGTTCCACAAAGTAGGCCATAAGCTGTTATAAGCTTTGTTTAAATTTGCCTTCTTCGGTCGTGGCATTGGTACAGATCACTTACAAAGAATACTTGATTATGTTTTTGTAATTCTATCTAAATCCTACTAGTGTGTGCCTTTGGAGCACAACATCACAACCTACTAGTGTGTGCCTTTGGAGCACAACATCACAACCTACTAGTGTGTGCCTTTGGAGCACAACATCACAACCTACTAGTGTGTGCCTTTGGAGCACAACATCACAACCTTTCACAAATTAACAATAATTTTTTAAGCAAACATCGCATATGTTGTTTTCTTGTTGTTCTTGTTGTTTTTTGTGCAGGATATGTATATTAAAGAAAAACTGCTGTAGAATGTCACCAAGTTGTCATGAAAAAGATCAACAAGCTGTCTTCATATTTTATGATATGTGCCAATCTTTGTTAGGTTAAAAAATATCAGGTCAGGTTGAAAGAATCAGTCTTTTCCAAAGACTTTGTCTTAAAATTCAGACTACAGCTTCCGTTAGCATTGATCAATATGGTGATAAATTTGTACGTTGGCCTCACGGAGCCTGGGAGTTATGCATAAAACAAGTTTGACATCCCTCCACTGAAACCATCATCTCAGTGTCTTCAATCATTTATTCTGCATTTCAAATTTCCTTGGATAGACACAAATCTCACATTTCTCTCTATGAATGTTATGAAACTTTGATTCAAAGCAAAATTGGAAATTATTTAACTATTTTATACTTACTCTTGTAATAAATGGTTCTCGCATCACTCTCTCTCTATGTATTTCATCTTTTTTCAAGAGATTATGTAAAAAATCTTTTCACTTTTTTAATGTCAATGGTCAGTTCACACTGTAGATTTGTAATTGGATTCTCAACTCTCTGTGACCACATGCTACTAATGGCCAAGAAAATGTTGCCACCAAATTTCATTTTCACTGTTGTTTGGACTATTGCAGTATATTTTCTGCTAGCGATATACAGAAACATGTGTTATCATAAGCTAACCGGGTAGTAGCATAGCAACCGGTAGCAAATGGTTAAACATAAAAAAAACAATGAATTTATTTCATCTTACTTGTTTACAAATGTTGGAACAATGTCTTGTTGGAACAATGTCTTGTTGGAACAATGTCTTGTTGGAACAATGTCTTGTTGGAACAATGTCTTTTTGGAACAATGTCTACTTTTTAAAAATGGAATCAATTAAAGAGTGAGTAAAATCAAATAAAAAAAAAAAAAAAGAAAAATGTATTCATTTAAAAGCCACATGCAGTAGCAGGTTGCTGTCTATTGCGTTTGGACATAAATTTAAAATTGAAAAATGTAAACAAAAGTTCTGCATCTGTTGTCACAGTTGTGCATTTTCCGTGTGAATATCTCCGTGGGATATCTGTGTCATATATTCTCAACATGGATTCACCACTGAGCTCTGTGGAAGCAACAAAGCCACAGTGTGAACGTACCTTTGATAACAATTTATTCTATCTTTTCTTTTCTTTGTAAATGTGCCTAAAAAGTTAAAATTGGTCTAAGTGGAATTCTTATCACTAATTAAACTACTATACTGTGGCTTATTTATTGACACAACCTTACAAAATGCACTCACCTTAGATGTTAGTCAAACTAATGTGGCTCAACTAGATACAGTTTTTGTCATTCTGCTTCTGTTTTTTTTTTGTTACCTCTGTTCATCACTGTGAGCTTTCTTTTAACCTCTGTGATAAATAATTATTTGTTTTCATGTTTTGTGAACAAATTATATTTTTAATGATTATTTTTTTGCTCAATGACTTATTTCATTTTTATTAACTCATTTTTTTTTTTCAATTAAGTTTTTGCTTAGCTCAATGATTGTCTCCTGAATGTACTAGGTTATCTAATCCCTAAACTACAGTAACCTTAGAATGCATTTGAATAAGTTTAATGTTAGCTGAGTTACCTGGTACAAATAAACCCATTGAGCACAGGAGATTTGGGCGTTTAGATTAATAAATCATTTACAGATAACTGAAGGGTTACCATAGTATGGGGTGATGCTCCCTGTATCACTTTATTTAACTATAATCAGTATATGCCATGTGTTGATTATTAATTTCTATTCAACTATACCATTTACATGATGCTTTTTGTTCATGTTGAATTTCTCATCATTTTTTGCATTCAGTAGTTTAATAAATGCCAACCGTTCTTTCTTTAAAGTTGGCCTATGGCGTCGCAAGCAGTTCCGCCTTAAACGACGGTACCTCCACCAGAACAGTGAAGAATGTACGTTACTTTATAGGCATCATGTGAAGCATTGCCTGCAGTCTTAACATTTTTTTCCCCCTGTGGATTTGTGGCCCTTCCTTCAGCAATGTGGTGTTGTTTATTTTTTTGGTTCCACAGTGGCTTTGTCATTTTGGTTGTTGAACTTCTCTGGTCTGCTTATTTTTGGGCTTCGTGACATCTTTTTGTTTTGTTTCCTAATTTTAACATTTATTATTTTTTTAAATTTCAGTTTGACCCAACACTCAAGACATTCTCTCTTTCCTTGTTTTAACTGTTGCATTTTGTTTTTTGTTGTTTTGTTTGCTAATGGTCATACTGTTGTGCTAACTCACTTTTTAAGAAACCATCTTTTATTTTTCAGAATTCTTTTTAACACTGATAAAATTAAATGTTAACTTAATTTGGTTTATTGAATATTTTCTTATTTGGTGGAAGGATTACTACATTGATATTTGTGTACTTTTAAATAACACTTGGACCAGCAGGAAAATTCAAACAAATTTAGCTTTTATTTTTCATTTAGACCATAAAGCAGTAATACTAACTTCTAAATAATACACACTTTGTCTTAGGCTTATAAATATGCTGATCCAAGCTGACTGTGCAAGTGTGTGTGATGTAAATGTGCATATGTGTGTGATGTATATGTGCATGTGCGACTCTGGCTTAAGAGAGCAAACATAAGATTTTAACAAATATTGAACCTATCATCTATCTGGCCTTTATTTATTACACAATATACCATTTATAATTCCTTAAATGGTGAGAATGTAAGTGTATTTGACCATGTCTATTACACAATTGTAACCTCTAGAGATTAGCTAGGTCAACTTTTTCTCAAACTAGTGCGATGTCTGTCATTAATTGACATGACTGCCAGCCTATGCCATTAGAAGTAATCCATAAAAAAATATATTCCTTCTATTCTTGCTCCAACCAACACACATCAGTTTTACTGAGACTGTACAATTTTAGAATGTTTAATCATAATTAATACCCGGGTATCGGTACTGCAAACTACTGTGAACTGGAAGCCTAGCACTGTATTCATATAATTTATTATGCTGTTTGGTTTAAAATATCTTCAATAAAAATATTTATTTAAGTCAAAGCTTTTAATTTTAATGATTTTAGAGCCAAACTGTAAATAGACTTGAGATTTTTTCAACAAATTGGTGTGTCACAAGATTTTTAAATTAAATTGATAAAAAGAAAAGAAAATGGGTATTTGTGGGCATAATCTAAATGGGTATTTGTGGGCATAATCTAAATGGGTATTTGTGGGCATAATCTAAATGGGTATTTGTGGGCATAATCTAATCTAATCATATTTTTATCTGTGCTGTTCCTGACTGTAACAATTTTTTTTTTAACTTGGTGTGTCAATGAAATTTAATATTGAAAAAGGTTGTCCACGTAAATATAAATATTGTTGGATTCAGTATTATTAAAAGATTATAAGCCTTAATTTCATAACTTCCTGTGGTGTGTGTGTGTTCATGGGTTGGGCTTTTGTCACTGCCTTTATTAGTTTTAATCCCTTTGTGTCAGATCTCATTTGTGTCTTCATATCACTGGAAGTGAGGGTCCTCCTTCAACTAATGCCAACCTCCCCAGTAACCAGCAATTAATTTATTAACAGCACTTTCAATGTATGCACTAAACTATTGTCTTATTTTGGGATGTTTAATGTCCTTATGTTTGTTTGGTCGATGAGCACACAGTTGGGTTGTCTTTTTAATCGATTAAAGAAATACAAGTTCATGGTAGCATACATACTATAACTACTTAAGGATTTTTGTCATTGTTTGTATGGGATATTTACAGTAATTAGCACACTTCAGTTTTTAAACAGGCATAATTGACTATCTGGTGAAATAATCAACTACAAATTCAGTAGGTTCTTGATGGGTTACTACTTGTCACTGTAGCTATAGGCCATAGATTTGGACATGTTAGTATGAGTTAAGGTTCGGGTCTATTCAGTTCTGTATATCAGTTAGTTGATAGTGAGTAATAGAAAGTAAGAAATAAACAGAACTTTGACCACATTAGTAAATAATGCCCTATCGTTTTGAAATTTAGAAGCAATAGCTTGGAATCATATCCACTATTAATGTAAATTAATAGTTTAAAATAGAATGCATGTTGGACAGTATCAAACTTTAGTTCATTGAAAAACATTGTATTGCTACACACTGTAATTGTGAAGTGGAAGCCTAGTAGCATCACCCTTGTAATTTATATATTTAATGAGAATCTTTATGTTTTTACGAATTTCTATTTTAAGCCATTTTTAATGATAAATTTTTGTCCCAAAATTTTAAACTCGTATTTATAGATGTTTAACTCTGTATTAACAGTTGAAAACCACTTCAACTTCATAATCAAACAATTATTGGTCAAAATGTTATTTATGTGACATAACTCTAAATGTATCTCTTCTCTTCTATGTAGGATTTTAACTTTTGACAACTGTGCAGTGTGAGAAAATACTGATAACATTTTGGGTTAGAAGTTTCAATTTTATTTTTTATTTTTCCAAATAATTGCAGAATGACTCTAATATATGTTTGTGTTTTCCTTCATGCAGCCAAGGGTCGAACTAATGTTGAACTAAGAGAGAACTTCATCTTAGCCCAGGGTGTTAGCCAATCAATGGCAGGTTTTGTGTCCAAGTCTCCAGCAGGAAGCTCCCACTCCAGTGGCTCGTCATACTCTGGTCGCTCTAACAGCACGGCAAGTGGACCTATAACTAAGGTACTCACAGGGAGACATTGTCTCAGCTCCGGGGGGAATCAGGGCATTGGGTTCTACAGTTAGAAAATGGCAACCATTTTTATATCATCTGAAAAATTAACTTCAATGTAACCAGCAATCCTCATTAGGAATAACTTCAGTGTAATCAGCAATCCTCATTAGGAATAACTTCAATGTAACCAGCAATCCTCATTAGGAATAACTTCAGTGTAATCAGCAATCCTCATTAGGAATAACTTCAATGTAACCAGCAATCCTCATTAGGAATAACTTCAGTGTAATCAGCAATCCTCATTAGGAATAACTTCAATGTAACCAGCAATCCTCATTAGAAATCCACAGAGTGAAATGACAGAGCCAGAGAAATCGATATATTTAATGGGCCATATGATAAAGGCTTCACCAGTTTATCTTGTACTTATAAAATTATGTTTGTAATGTGAGGTTATGAACGAGTCTTATACCACTCTATTTCTGCTATGGTTTTCTGTTTTATATCTGAATTATTTAATGAGATACTATAATGATTTATTACGAATAAATTATTTATCCTATGCTGTAATGGCTTTTATGATAACTTATAGTAACTTAAAGTGGCTAGATCACATACTACATATTTGTTAACATAAGAATTGTTTGTTTAAAAGGCTCAGAAGCAGATGTACAGCGTATAGGCAAATATTAGCAGTTATTTAGTTTAATGAGATACTCTAGTTTTGATTAACGTTTGATGTTCATGTCAAAATTATTGCATAGATCCGTGAGAAAACTGTCCACCAGTCGCCATGGAAACAAACTACCAAAACCTCCCCAGATGGTGAAGTGCATGACATCTTATCACATACAGAAGCTGATGGCACCAAAACTGTCAAACACAAAGTCACTCAGGATCTTGCCCGCACTCCCAGAACTTTACAAAGTCCAGGTACTTAGGTTTTTTTAAAATTAACTTACCTTGAAAAGGCAATTTAAAATACTAGATAATAAAGTAGATGTAAGAATGAAAACCTATTGACATTGAAATGAATCATTAGCTCAACTTAAGTAATTAGCTTTACATTTAATCATAATGCCGTTTCAACAAATATTTTTGAATTTTTTATTTTATAAAACTCAATCAAATTAAGCAATTTACACAAAAAAATGCTTAGCCTGTAGTGTAAATAAAATATACGTTATAAGTATAAGCAAAAGTAGGATGTCAAGAGACTGCTTGACATTTGCACGTTTGATGGATATAATTATACTTGATTTATAATAACAAAATGTGACTAAAATATGAAACCATTAACAAAATGTAATTAAATATGAAACCATTAACAAAATGTAACTAAAATATGAAACCATTAACAAAATGTAACTAAAATATGAAACCATTAACAAAATGTAACTAAAATATGAAACCATTAACAAAATTTAACTAAAATATGAAACCATTAACAAAATGTAACTAAAATATGAAACCATTAACAAAATGTAATTTAATATGAAACCATTAACAAAATGTAATTAAATATGAAACCATTAACAAACTGTAATTAAATATGAAACCATTAACAAAATGTAATTAAATATGAAACCATTAACAAACTGTAATTAAATATGAAACCATTAACAAACTGTAATTAAATATGAAACCATTAACAAAATGTAATTAAATATGAAACCATTAACAAACTGTAATTAAATATGAAACCATTAACAAAATGTAACTAAAATATGAAACCGAAGTACATCAAAGGTATTTGATAATGCAAGCTGAGTACAAAAAAATCATAAACAGAAGTAACTCTTCTCTTTCAAAGGTAAAGTTGTTATACACAGTGGAAACACGCTATTAACAGAAATGTGATTGACTGCAGTCAAAACGTGGCATGGCTCCTTTTATTTTGTATATTCATTCACAACTGAAAAATATTTTTGTTTAATATTTTTCAAAGTTAAGTATGCAAAAAAGAATAGTAAATAGGCCTATATATTTTTTTATTCATTTTGAGGATGAGATTCCATATGAATTTAAATACTGGGTATGTAATATGATTTTGGCTTCAACCCTGAAATTTTAAATTATTTGACCAGGAAAAAATCTTTCTTCAAGTAATGTATGAGCAATAGTATGTAAACTGCAATCACTGGAAAGTAAACAATACTGTATTATTAGTTGGAAAATTCCAACACTATCAAGTCTTACCTTGAAAATGGTGGTATGTTTATGGCATAGGCATTTAGGGTGCATTGAGTGAGATGCATCAGTGAGCCACATTGATTGTGTGTGATAGAGATGCATCAGTGAGCCACATTGATTGTCTGTAATAAATCCTGAACTAACACAAACCTAATATTAGCCCAATCTGATTTTATGGACCCCAATAATCACGGGTTCCACTGTGTATACCTCTAAATATCAAACTGTTAAAAAGTTCTGTTATTCTATAGCTGAACCATTAGTTTTAATATGTTATGTCCCTCCTTGCAGCAAGTGGCAGAACTAGTCGAGCCAGTACCGGTAACGGTAGCAGACCTACAAGCCGAGCAGGAAGTGAGGCTTCAGATGACCATGAAGTCTTCACAACCATGCAGTCGGAAAAACGAAGTGTGGGAGGTCGGAACGACACAACCGTTACCTACCAGACCCACATGGTACAAACCAGAAACGTTACCATGCCGACCGTGACAACTACCAAAATTTCAAGGATACCAAAAATTTCACCCACAAAGAAAAAATAATCCAGGATTTTAGAAACAGATCTAATAAATAAATTGCAACTACTTGTTGTTTTTTTTCTTTTTAATTTCTTATACTGCCTCTAAAAGGGGGTTCCCCAAGTCTTTCAGAGAGTTCTATTGTGGGTTAAAATCATTAAAGAATTGAAGTTGACCATAAGATGTAAATATTCTTAAATGACAGATCAATTGAATAATCATGATTGATAACCAGTTAATTTTTTTATTTTTTTTTACTTTGTGAAATAATTTATGTTCACTAAAGTTGACAAAAATGAGTGGCACGTATTTACGAATGAGACGTGAGGATGTTAAAATTCCTTATAATATATGTGCCAAGTTGGCCATCCATGGACCAATTGACGTTTTGACTGTAGCTTCATTTGTCATTAGTTTGCATGCCAGATTTTTTACTTCATTTTGTCACCCTATCAGTTTTTAATGTAGATAAAACTTGTGAAGTGAAACAATATTTGTCCAGAATTTTGACAAGATAAATTAATAGTCCCAGGATTTTATGTCAACTTAGAATGATGTTAAATTGTAATGACTTGTGGACTGTTGCTGTTCAAAATGATTTTGTGGATTAACTTCCTTGTTGTTGACATATCACATCTTTCCCTCACATAACAGAAAGCTTAATCTTCCTACATTATACATGGTGATCATGGGACAGTCACATTTTCTGTATCCCGCAAAGATGTAAGTAAGCTCAGCGCCCCCACACCCCCAGTAACATCATTCTGGATCAGCTTTTGCTTCTCAGAATAATGTATTCGACACCTTTTACTTGTACAGTGTCATTTTAAATCTGTTTTCTTTTATAGCTATTGTATTTTTATTTTTAATATCATAGAATTTTTACCAGTTTCTCAACATGTTTACATTGTAAGATTTATTTACTCATAAATGTATGTAATGTCATCACAATAGCAAAATTTTCTTCTTTTTTTTTTTTATTAGTAAAAATTAACTTGTGAGTAGCCCTACCTTTATTTCTAGCAGTGTTTACTTGGAGGACATTCTTTTGATATGATGAATAGAGCTGTTCCTCATCTGACAACAGGGTATACAAGTTGATTGGTTTTTTTTTCTCAGCTACTTTTTTAAGTTTGATATTTCAGATTAATATATGTACCAGCAAATCTTTGCTTATTTTCCAACCATGTCATAGTTATATCTACACCTATACCTCCTGCAACATTACCGCATAAGCATAACTTGAATTACTATGTCTGTCCTTATTCTGCTGGTGGAATGTTCTCTGTTTGATGATTTCATGAATAATTTAAACAAGTTACCGGCTTGTGTTTAACCATTATAATAGAATTCGTACCGGCATCAGAATTGAGGAATTAGATTGGAGATTAGGGTATTTTGTGAACAGTCAGTAACTTAAATCTTGGCTTTGTGGGACTGAATTTCTTTGCTTTGGGGGAAAACAAAGAACTGAAACCAGTCTCACAGCCAGTGGATTATAGACTTGAGCTGTGATACCAGTTGTTTAAATAGACAAATTGATGTTATTTTGATAATGCACTTTTTTTTTTATTCTTTTCTTATATCTCCTAGTTAACTGATGTATTCTGGGGCTTCTGTGTATGCAAACTGACATTTTATATTCTTATTTATTTATGCTGAGAAAAATGTCTTCTATTCTGTGTAAAGATGTTATTATAAGTTATTGAATCTATGTAGCTTTATGTTGGTGCTGAATACACTCTATTTATTGTATTTTTAAGTAAAATGATTTCATTTTTTCCCCAATGATATAATTATAGTTGATAACTGCATGCTAGTTTATCTTTGTCAAAACATTCAAATAAATAATTGTGTGTATATATTTATACAAAATAATTTCATACTTTCAAAAAATTTGCTAGATTTTTTAAACTATATACTTGATTGAACTTTTTGAATTGAGAAAATTTTAGGAAAAACCAATTTGGGTCATAAATTAAATAGTTTATTTTGTTTTAGGGTTAAGTATGACATTAAAATTGTTCCACTATATGAAATAGTACATTGAAATTATTTCTACTTATGAGAACCTCCTGTAGTAATATTATAAAGTCTATTTAACTATTCCAATATTAAATTTGTACTGTAGATATTATATTAAGAAAATAAAAAATGTGTATTATTACCCTGTTGAATGATACAATAAGATGCAGTAGTAGTCAGGTGAATGAGAAGTGTCGCAATATGTCAGGCAAAGTGCCAAGATAGAAATATCAGTTTTCTTCTGTCAGCAAAATGATTTAGATTTATTTTTAACCCTTATATTATAATAAGCAACCATTCTGCTTCATCAGTATGCATTTTTCCATCAATTAGCCATCATTATTTCAGTTATGTAACAAAAAGCCGAAGAACCTTCCGGGACTTGTGTAACTGAGACTTGCTACCCTCCCCTGCCAGCATAATAACAATGTGAGCAGAGAAGGCAAGTGATATTTAAGTCATTTCTATCAGGCTTCAGGCGTGATAAGAACAAGCTGATCCAGTTCTTGTGGTCATGTGTTGCTGTTATCTTAGCGATCGAAAGCACTTTTTAAAAAATACTTAATTTGAGCTAACAGCAGAGCTGTCTGTTCATAGGGGGAAGGGATGTAAACACACATAAATGTAATAAACTGAGAATCTCATAATGAAATATGAATTTGATGTTGTTCTTCCTTGTGTTGTGTTTTAGAATGTCTTATCCTGAATTCCTTCCTCCCTGAATCTGCTCTTTTAAAAAATAAAGTTAATAAAAACAATTCTCAAATGTCTCAGCTAATGGAAGATAGGAACCAAAGACAAATGATAATAATATGAACATATTTTAATTTCACTTGTGACATACATGTAGTAATTCAAAATACATTTCTTCTAATAAACTGATCAACTAAAAACACACTGAATTTATCACATTACACATCTGTTAGATTTAAAAGAATTTTTCAAGGTTGATTCTAAATAAAGCATAAACAAAACTTGAAACAGTAAAATAATCAGAATGTACACATATAATATGTATGTAGAGAATGAAAAGTCTACTGTAATGTCCACCAGTCTATGTCAACCATGTACATGGCAATAGGTCCATACGGATGGGAGAGATAACTCATAGTTTTCCTCGACACAGCTCTATCTATAGCCTACTACTCAAGTACTGTTATGTAAAGCATTTTAGCCCATGCGCTTCTGTCGGGTTATTTTGTCCGCTGTGATTGGGGGTAGAATGTCAGCGTTCCAGGGGGAAAAAAAATGGGATGGGGGGGATTTTGATGCCCATGACAGTTGTACCTCAGTCGCTACCGCTATACATAACCATAAATTCATTCTGGAAGTGGAGCCCCCTAAGGGTATGCTTTAAGCCCCAGCTTTGTTTCACCCCAGGACAATATATAGGTTCTCTTGACCATGCATGGGCTACATAATTCCTTTTATTTGAAATTATTTATTTGTTTAAACTAGATCTACATTATCAATGAATGACTTTTATACTAAAAAAAATAATGCCGTTCAAAACAGTTGTTCGTTAATAATTACCATTGTGCATTTCTTTAAAACTTAATTAGGGCTTTCCAAAATTCAAATTGAAAATAGATTTAAAAAATACTTTTTGTAGAAAAGATCTATAGATTCTATATGGTTAGATAAAACAAGATCTATAGATTCTATATGGTTAGATAAAACAAGATCTATAGATTCTTCTATATGGCTAGATAAAACAAAATCTATAAATTCTATATGGTTAGATAAAACAAGATCTATAGATTCTTCTATATGGCTAGATAAAACAAGATCTATAGATTCTTCTATATGGCTAGTTAAAAAAAGATCTATAGATTCTATATGGTTAGATAAAACAAGATCTATAGATTCTATATGGTTAGATAAAACAAGATCTATAGATTCTATATGTTTAGATAAAACAAGATCTATAGATTCTTCTATATGGTTAGATAAAACAGGTCATTTTTTATAAATTGTATCTAAATTTTAATGGTATCATAA
The DNA here is from genome assembly GCA_964017045.1 of Omphiscola glabra. Lineage (NCBI taxonomy): Eukaryota > Metazoa > Mollusca > Gastropoda > Lymnaeidae > Omphiscola > Omphiscola glabra. The sequence continues at coordinate 7,870,861 of OZ024796.1, forward strand.
AAGAAGCTAGGAACTCGATTGAGAGGTTGGGATTAAAAAACTATTTAAAATATTATTGTTGGGTTTTTAAGACCAAATGATGTATCAAATGAAAGATAATTGAATGTACTATACGTTTGAAATCTTACTTCTTCAGTTTTACTAAAATAACCTACCACAAGTGACACCCCAATAGCATTGAGCCTATAATGGTACCCAGGTGCGAATGGCGGCGCTGCGTGTCCGGGTCCATTTTGACTAATAAAAATGTAATGAACTAATAAACTGGGCCTATATAAACTATATTATTATGCCCCATCTATTTGCATGCTGCATGGATGTTAAAAAAAAAAAAAAAAAGTTCTAGATAGGAATCAATCAGAAAGCTAAAAAAAAAAAAAAAATAGGGAAGAATGATTTTCATGAACTAGCATTTTGAATATCATGATTTTCATGAACTAGCATTTTGATTATCATGATTTTCATGAACTAGCATTTTGATTATCATGATTTTCATGAACTAGCATTTTGATTATCATGATTTTCATGAACTAGCATTTTGATTATCATGATTTTCATGAACTAGCATTTTGATTATCATGATTTTCATGAACTAGCATTTTGATTATCATGTCAATTCTTTTTTTTTTTTTTTTATTTGTTGGGCATAGTTTTAGAAAAAATTCTTACTCCTAATTTGTTCAATTAAATATAAATTCTGTGGATTTTGTTTAAAAGTTTTTTAAAGTATATGTAAGAGGCAATTTTGTAATTCATCTGAAAAACTTTATAGTGAATAGCATTTTGAAATTACAGATAAACATTTCAATCAACTGAATATTGGGAAATATATACTTTGCTTGTATACGATTTCCCTTAGATAAAATCACATTAATAAATATATAATGTCTTTTGTAAACAAATCATGTCTTCTTAAAATATTTATGCCGTTCATATACTAATTATAAAAATGAATATTTTTCAAAACCCATAAAAATGTATAAACTTTTCTAATTAACATGTTTGGTTTTTTTGATTTTGGTAAAATTTGGAAATATTTTGAAAATCTAGTCGAATTATTTTAAGTTAATTGTTCTTTTTTTTTTTCTTTTCTTTTTTTTTGGTTCCATTTGTGTACATCATATAAAATAATGTTTGCACTGCTCTTAAGTGACTTAAGTGATGGAATTTTTATTTTGTTTTTGTGTGTGTTGAATATTCATTTATTAATTAAGTAGCTACTCACCCCCCCCCCCCCCCCAATAATATAAATGACACCTGAGTGACACTTAATTTTTAAACTAGAATCTCTTCCATTGCTCTCCAATTAAGTGTAGAATGTTGCAAAACTAAATTCAGAAATGTGATGATATTTTTTTATTTATCATAAAATTCTGGGGACTATAAAGATTTAAGGGGCGAGAATAAGCTAGGACAAAACTAGAATAAATATAATTTACGTACTACTGGTGCGGAATTTAAGATGTCTTTGATCATAAATATTGCTAACTTTGGTACTTCCCACCCGAAAGTTTGAAATGCTACCTCAAAATTGTCTGTAAGAAACAACAAATTCAAGTATGCACCAAAATGCACCCCTGCATTTTGAGTATGCCCGACTGTCTTTAGCACCCTAAATTTCTGCACCCCCTTCACTCACGCTGATCAATGGTACAGTATGGAGTTGATTATAAGCTTGTGCCAAATGCTTACTCTGGGGCCCGCCACAAATGGATTGAATTCTTTTCATGTATGGCACTGGGCACCACAATACCTCCCCCAAAACCTTAAAAATGTCTTTCCACATTCAAAAAGTAAAATAGAAACATTGAATTCAAGTATAGGCCCTACTATACTCAAAAATAAACCTCTTGATTTTGAAATAATCAAACATTTTCTGGGGAACAGGCTCCCCAGACCCCTCCACCGTTCAGGATGCATCGGCTCCCTCAATTTTCACCCTACTTCCCGATGAAGATGATCGCCTATTTTGGTATCGATAGAATGATGCACTGCCTAGTGACATAGCTACTATTAGTGCCGTCATGGGCGGGAAAATATGCTTGCCGTCCTCGCTTTCACGGTACAGCAGACAATTCATGTTTCGAAAATGCCACACTTAGGCATAGGAAAACTAGGCGACCGCCTAGGGCCCCACTGCCAAGCGGGCCCCACAGGGCAATTTTTTTTAAAGCCTAAAACTTGCAAGTCCATATAAATCAGAAGTACAAATTTTCTCTAGTGGCAGAATTAGCAATATGGTTAGTGGTTACAGGCGAGCAAAGAGGAAACAGTGACGAAAGACGAAAGCAGTGATAGTTGATCCTTTTTGTGAAGGGCGCTCCGTGAAGATGTTAAATGTACCTACCATGACAATCTCAGTTAGATTCTTGCTACGGTAGTAAATATCTACACGACATACACAGAGTAATATTTTTAATTGTGTGATTACCACAGCCAGTGCTGGATTTCTAAGCAAATGTTACAACGGCATTTAAACAAAATATTGATTTGTTTCGTTTAATGATTCTTTCCCCGCATCCAATTTTCAAAAAGACATTGTTTTTTTTATATGACTGTTTTCTTTGTACACAATATTGCGACAGTGTAGGTGTAGGCCTACTGTGTTCATACTGACCGTTTTATTTTTTATATTTCCGTCTAAATCTTTAATCGCATGTAGTAATGGTATATCAGCTATATTATCAGCTATATCGTACATTCTCATAACCTCTTAATAACGTGATCTATTTAGTACATTCTCAAAATCTTATTAGACTCTTAATAGCGTGATCTATATAGTAGGCCTACATACTCACAACTTAATAGACTCTTAATAGCGTGATCTATTTAATTAATACATTCTCACAACCTAATAATAACGTGATCAATATTTTCTTTTTCAATAAAACAACTTTTTATAAGACCAAAGCTTAAAAAAGAGGGGGTGAGAGAAAGCGTCTGAGAAAGAGAGGGATAGTGGGCGATAAAGAGATGAGAGAAATGGGGGAGAAAGGATGAGATAAAGAGATGAGAGAAGTTGTAGAGAAAAGATGAGATCGATAGATAGTGGAGAAAAAGGGAGATGGTGGAGAAAGGGTGAGATGGAGATATGGTAGAGAAAAAAGGGGGCGATGAGAGAGATGGCGGAGAAAGGGTGAGATATAGAATGAGAGAAGTTGTAGAGAAAAGATGAGATCGATAGATAGTGGAGAAAAAGGGAGATGGTGGAGAAAGGGTGAGATGGAGATATGATGGAGAAAAATAGGGCGATGAGAGAGATGGCGGAGAAAGGGTGAGATAGAGAGATGAGATAGGTGGTGGAGAACGGATGAGATAGAGATATAATTAGATTACGCAAAAGAAAAACAGACAGTGTTACTCTACTAAGACCAAAGCTAAGATAACACATCCTAGATAGAGAAATCAGTAAACAGTTGGAACAAAGAGGGTTCTCAAAAGCTCATTGGCAGTGGCAGCTACTTTATCACAGTGGCAATGGTTGTAGAACAAATTAGAGGATAGCTTTAAATTGAGATTAAAACCGTTAACGTAAAGATTTTATAGGCCTCGGTAATGTGCCATGTGTTGGTGAACATGGACACAACAAATCCCCCCCCCCCTCTAGCCTCTAACCTCTAGCCTTAGCACAAAATGTTTGGGACTGCTGTTTACGACTCGGCGTGACCTGGATTTATCTCTAGGTCGTTGTAGTCGTTGCAGGTATGAAGCTGTTCTACATTGAGTTGGTTACCAAAAGCTTAAGAATTTTCTAACTTAAAGCTTTTTCCATCAATGGCAGCCCTTTCACCCCACGTTCCATTCGGACCAATGAAGTATGGAGAAATAAGTTTTGCCGAAAAAAAAAAACAATATTCCACCAATACAAATAGGCTAATGTAATTTATTCTTGTAGGAAATAAACGATTAGAGGAAAAAAATATCAAGAAAAAGTTGCATTATTTTTGTTAAATCTGAACACAATCTGTTGACTGCTGGTCTTACTTGACAAATCCTGTCTACTTTTCTGTCGTTGCTGTCTTCTCATTATACACTTCATTACTTTTGTATTGAGCGAAGCTATACCGGCCAAAAGTATGGCTCCTGCCGTCTACACCGGCCAAAGTATGTCTCCTGCCGTCTATACCGGCCAAAAGTATGGCTCCTGCATGCCGTAACTCATTTGAGCAAATTAATGCAAGGAACAACAGTTTCGACAGTCCACTCTCTTTTTAAAAAAATATCTTTTATATTAAATTCGTTTTTGTTCGTGGGTGGCTGGCAGGCAAAATCTTCGGACGGCTAACTGACCCACTTCTCGTCAAGCTATCGAGCTGAAACTTGGCACATAGACTCTTTGCCGGTGACCACGCATTCTCTAAATGAAGTGGCTATTCGTACTCGGGTACAAGAAGTGAGAGATTGGGATTAAAAAAACTATTAAAAATATTACTGTTGGTTTTGTAAGACAAAATGAGGTATCAAATGAAAGATAATTGAATGAACTATATGTTTGTAAACTTACTTCTTCGGTTTAACTAAAATAAACTACCACCACAAATGACATCCGAATAGCATCGTATCCGGAAATTCGATCGAAAGAAATTTCGTCGACGGAAAATTTATCGACGGAAATTTGATTGAATTTTGCGTCAAATTTCTTTTTAAACGCTTTATTTTGTTTTACTATATAGTATAGTGCGTTCAAAAAGAAATTTGACGAAAATTTTAACGTGTAAACTAAAAAAAGATTCAAGCAAATTTCTGTCGACGAAATTTCTTTCGATCAAATTTCCGGTAACCGAATAGCATTAGTCAAAATGGACCTGGACACGCAACGCCGCCATTCGCACCCGGGTCCCATTAGACTCAATGCTATTCGGATGTCATTTGTGGTAGTTTATTTAGACCACTTAACCACCATATATATATACTTTTTTTTTTTTTTTTTAAATAAATTTTTTAATATATTTTTTTAAAGAGTGGGTAAATTTTGAATGTCATTATTTATGCAAATTTTTTTAAAAAAGGGATTGTGGTAAAAGATTATTCAAATGAAGTTTAGATCTAGCTTCTTTTTTTATCTTTCTAAATCTGACACAAAATCATCACAATAGGGCGGGGTTTTTAATTGTAAACCTGCAAGTCAGATGGTTGAAATGGAACACCCCCTCCCCACACACATCCCTTTAAATATATATTCCCCAAATAAACTCCAACCAGTTTTTTTTTTTGGTCATTTTATTCTGTTTATTAAATATTTGTATTATTTGGAGGGCTCATAACATTGGTTTTGTTGTAAATATGTTATTCGAAATCAGCAACATTACAAACTAAATGGAGCGAAGGGGTGTCACTTTTGTGGTTTATATTTAATTTAACATTATATAAATGATGTGGGTGATTTAAGTGCTGACTCTTAGGAGTTCGCCCCGGGCGGAATTTAGTAAAGGTGCCCCTGAGATCAACCTACAGTCTGAGTCAAGTCGGCAATCACATTTGTAGGTTATTCGTGTTCTCACTAAGACACTCATTGAATTATGCCACGTCTGGCCAACTGGCCCACTGACCATGCAGGCAAGAGGCAAAACAGGAAGAAAATGAACACCGTGGGGGGGGGGGGGGGGAGAAGAAAAAAAATGGGGGGGGGGGTGATCTTTGTCAAAATTATTTGATGCGGTCCTGATTCAGAAGTTTTTATAGCTAACCAAAAGTTGATATGTGAATTCCAAGTTGATTTTGTGTCGTGGCCAGTGCCGGATTTACGCCCTAAAGCTACAACTTAGGACCTCACAATCTGCCAGCTATATATTTTTATTTGACCACCTCATTTAATTTAAAACGTTAGGGGGCCTCTGAACTTTGTATAGCTTAGGGCCTCAGCAAGTCAAACTTGTCTAGTTAAAAAAAATGACATATTAGTTCTTTTGCGTAAATCTTTGTGAAAATGGGAATGGGGTATTTAATGCAAAGTTTCATGAGCCATAGATACGAATGTGTTTTGCTTGTAACTTAATATATTATTGCATAATAATTTTGAAGATGATAACAAACGTATTTTAATTTTGTATTCCACTCTTATGTGTGTGTGCAAAGCTGAGCAATTGGAAGCATTGGCCTAGGTGACTAGGAGCAGCTTCTTTTGCTTGTGTTATGGTGTAGAGGCACAGCGAGAGGAGGGAGGAGAGGAGGAAGACAGCGAAAAAGATGGGAATATAACATCAAAGAGTGGACGGGACTAAAGCTAGCGATGATGTGCGAAGTACAGAAAACAGAGAGGAATGGAGGAGGATAGTTTTCATGTCATTTGTGGCGCCCCAACGGTCCAATGACTAAATAACATGTGGATGTAGATGTCGTGTAGAAATATATCAGTGTATCAAAATTTGGGGAATATAAAAAAAGAAACTAGAGTGTGCTATATTCCATCCTATTTTTTAAAAATATCCCATACCACAAACAATAAAATAACTCAGAGATTTGGGGGGGGGGGGGGGAGTACACTCGAATACCCCAGCAACAATTTGAGAACTCCGATTTCGTTATCATTATCAGGCTCTGCTTTGTTTTAGTTAACGCCTCATCAACTAAATACTTTAAATACCCCGAGCTTATCCTTCACAAATCGTATGAGTATGGTAATTTTTAAAAAATCTTTATAATTGTATTAGCCTATATATACTATATCATATGTTTTTTAAAAAATCGGTTGCGTCGTTTTGTTTCAAACTTATTTCACGCCTCTAATTCTATTTCTAAGCCTTTGTTTCCCATACTGGGCCATAGTCATAGTATTTTTGTTTGTTTTGTGACAACATTAAAAAAAAGTACAATTTTAAAATTTGAACATTTATTGAGAATAAAGTTGTTAAAACAAATACGACACTCACACAGTTTAATAAATATATATATTATTTTATATATATATATATAATAATATATTATAAAGATAACACAGATCCAACCACCATTTGGCACTCTGCCACCGCGGCGCGAAACGCGGCGCAACGTCAAGCGGCCTTCACCTCTCCCGCAACGCATTACTTACAGTGGCAACTGGAGTCGTTGCTCGGTGACCGCATTTAGTCATCTTGAATTTTAGAACTTCAGCTGTTATCTTTGAATAGCTAATGCTGAGATTAATTTTATTGGATTAAATAACCAAGTAAGTTATTGGTTAATAAATATTCGTTTAAATACAATAATTTTCGCGCACTTCGTTTTATCGAACCAGATACCAAGAAATTTTCGAATCGAGGTTCAGTTGTCAAGCACGCTAGCCTGGCGAAAATCACCGCCATCTTGATAGCAACTTGCCCCAGCATGCCTAAGTGCATGTCACCGTTTCATGTCAACGCGCATTCCGCAAAATAAAGAGGTTCCGATTTTCAAATGTTATATCATTTCCAAATATCCAGTAGAGAAATAATTTTATTTGATATAAACTAAACCATAAAATTTTAGAAATAACTGAATAATTTTAACAAATGTATAAGTATAATATTTATTAACAAATAAAAGTTCCCGGATGTCAGAGTATGAATATTGCTTATGCTGACGCGAAGACTCTGGCAACTGTTGCCGTAGGAATAAACGCCATAGACACGGTATCTGTGACGACTGTTTCCCATCAACAACTCTTAAGGTGAATTTAACGTTCATTTGTAGATTGGTGTGTGGAAAAGAGAAAGTGTGCGTTTGTTTTTGTTTTGTCTTGGTTTTGTTGCAGTATTATTTTGAAGCTGTTGTTTATATCTAAAGATTTTTTTCGGAATGTCGAAAGGTCGGTTTGAACATGGCCGATCGGAACGTTCTCTGTCGACATCGTAGATCGTCAGCACACAACCCCATTAACCATTTATTCCATAAATTTATAAGCATCGACTTAATTGTTTTAAAATAATGTGTTATTGAAAACCCCAACCTGTCCTGAGTTGATATGGTCACTAACACAGCTGTTGATACTATGAAAACAACCCATTTCGCTTCTCTGTTTTCAAAGCGACTATCACTTGCCTCGTGGCTTTATTTAGTTTTCAAAATGGGTCATTTTTGGTGACTGATTAGTCGCCCAAGTGGACCCAGGGGTATCATTTGAAATTAATTAATGGCCTTTTAAAATTTTAGTAGACTTGACACATGCAAAGCACCATACAATGTGCTGTTAAGAAGTGCCAATTAATTATTTAATTTTAATATGGGTAGTAAACTGTTGTCCTCCATATGTTTAACTTAAAATGAATGTTGATAGATCCATGGGATATGGTTGCATTCAGGAGGGTACTTACTCTTAGCCCTAAATCAAATTTAGTAGTCACTGATTCCTGAATTCACTGGCATATTCAAATTTAAGCTGTCAATATTTAGCCCATAATATGATATGAATATTGAGGAAACTTTAAGGGTATTAATGCTCCTCTCTCTTCTTTCTGTATCTTCTTATTTAAATTGTTTGGGTAAAAAAAGAGATGCAGTAATGTCTAGCTCTCACCTGCCTTAACTATCAAGAAAAATGTAGATGAAGTAGGCCTAAATAAATTAAACTCTTAGTCTTACTTCTGTTTGTTATTTTATTATCGTATTACTTGTTTTAATTAGCATATTCAGCAAACTGTATTATATCAATTTTTACCTTTGGCCTATTTTCTTAAATTGCATGCCCCTTTTTAATAATAAAAAAAAATTATTTTAACGAAGTTATGTACAAAAATAGCTTTCCAAATACTTTCGGGTAATCCTTATGTTACAAAACAAAGGCAATCAATCAATACATTTTTATTTTCACCCTCCTTATCTATTGGATTATTCATTTTAGCCCAAACATCCAAAAAATAGCTAATTGAGCATATTTAGTGTACTACAGTTTCTTTTATTAGACATACTAAATAAAATTATTATTTAATACACAAATTTTTTTTTGAGAAGAGCTATATTCTTAGTAACAGGTTCATAAAAGATTTTTTTTGTTTTCTGGCATCTTTGATACCGTAGTTAAGTAGATCTTCTGTCTCAACTTCAATTTTAACTCAAAAAATGGCTTGCCATGAAGTAAACAGTAGGTCATAAACGAATTGACCAACAAGGGCTTTGAAAGTTAATATTATATATATAATATTTTTTTTTTTTTATTATTTATGATTGCAATCCCTTTAGATTCAATGAATGTCGGGATGGTTAGTATTGATGCTAATGGTTTTTTTCTCTTTGAGGCAAGCCAAGTGATTGTAATTTTGATTTTAAACCTTGAATGGTTTTTATTAATCTAAATAAGAATTATTTTCAGATTAAGGATGTTAACCGATAATTGAATTTCTGTTAGAATTTAAGAAAAAGTTTAACATTGTAAGTTAATAAAAAATAAAATATAATTTATACCATAGGAATTTGCTAAGCTAATTCTTGCTTTTGATATGTAACCATATTGAAGGCTGGGGTCAGCTGATGTGCAGAACTGAGTGAGATTGGAAATTTTTCTAATAATAATGTCTTTTCTAAAAATGAATGACTGCTAGTTAGAATCATATCCAAAGTTAAACTGTCTTTGCAGGGGAATATTCTGCAATTTAAAAGTTTCTTAAGTGTGGAATGCATTATTGCAGTCTGGACACTGATTATAAATAAATGTTCTTCAGTACATGCTTCTTGGGCATTAAATGACTACAGCATGCTGTACAGGATACAATGGCTGGTACAAAATGTAGTGTCAAAAGAAGTTGAAGAAGAGAGTTGCTTTGGAATTTCTAAAATAGCTAAACTTACAAATGCTGATTACAGTCTTATAAAATATCTGTTTGTACTGTGCGGAACATTGATAATGCTTTGTAAAAACCAGTTGTCAAATATTAACATCACTAACAACACTCATAAGGCATGTAATTTTATTCAATAACTTGTAAGTGGTAGTCTTTGGAGACTAGAATTAAGAGCTCATCTATTTTTTAAAATAGACATACAATAAATCCACACATCACACAGTATTAACCCTCTTAGGACGGAGCCTTTTCGGGGTGTATGTACCAAAAATACGGAGCACTTTTTACGAGCTCGGCACTCGTATTGCAAAACAATTTATAAAAAAGAAACTATTTCCTTAATATATGTAAAACTAAATATATTCTTGTAGGAAATTGAATGAACTAATACAATCTCTATGCATCAAACTGAAATATCAACATTTATGCAAATGAGCTACCTGATTTGCATAATTTATGCATGTACTTTTTTTTTAAAACCTAGAACAAACATGACTTACTTGTATCAACTGTGTGAATTTTTTGATGGATGAAGCCTGAATAAGTCCTAACACTAATGTTTTGGGGAAACAAGGCCCATGGAGGCCCTTCAGACACCTCTGGCACATGGTTCTACTCCTTTTCCAGCCCTCCCCCTGTTTTTCAGTTGTTCCAGACACTCACTGTAACAGCCCAACCCACCTCCATTTATGACCTAGGGAACTTTTCTTAAGCTGGATGCTACAAAGAAAGTTGTCTGCATATCTATTGGTCTCTCTCATAAAAATTTGAGTGATATGTAGTGTAAAAAATAGCATAAAGTACTCAAATGGGGTGCTTATGCCTTATTTATAGGATGTATAATGTCTAAAAATTCAGAGGGGTCATCTCTGTCCAGTTGAGGACCCCTAATACTAGTAATACTAAATCAAGAGTTCACAACATTAGCATTACCCTCAATTTGAAAGTCTTCATTAATTTCCTGATTATTGTTTTCATCAGTTTCAGTGTCAGATTCACTGCTAGAATATCAAAATCACTAAGCACAGTTTGATCAGAGTCACTGTCAGACATGTTCGAATTTCACGATGTAACTACACACACAAAAAAATTCCTGCACACAAATAAATTTAGCTCACCTTTAAAGAACACCGCCATTACAATGCCGGGATGTGCAGGAATAAGAAAGAATAAATTTGATTGGCTGGTACAACGTCAAGCCATTCATTCACGAGGCTCGATTTATCAGGCCGATGGCTCAGACTTTTGTCTTTCTCGCTAGTGCACCTTGGGCCGATAGATCGGCCCTTACGTCTCCAGGGGGTTAAGGACAGCACATTCAGGATGTACATAGCTATAATCATACATTTCGGCATACAAATGCTACATGATGATTAAGGTGCACTCACTGAACTGGGATTCCAGTATAAGCTGTTGGAGTAGCCATAGGAAAAAAGTTGTGAAAGTTCATCACGATTTGGAAATTACTAGCTTCATGAGCCATAAAGGAAATATTGGAGTACGTAATTTATACTGAAATTATATATGTTATTTTTTGTAAAACAATTTCCTATGGTAAATGGTAATGTCTATTTTTAAAATAGAAATATAACAGTTATATTTATGAGAGTGTTGTACTGCTGAACATATATTGTTTTATTTACACAGATTGTTTGTGTCTAAATAATCTAGTTATATTTAATGATGATTTTTTTTAAAATACAGTAATTGGAGATTTCATTATGATTCCATATCCTTTTTTGTGTGGAAAAAAAAGGTTTGAATAAATAAGGTGCCATTATTTTCAGTTCAAACCAATTATAACTTAAACATAACAGGTAAATGTAACAGCTTGCTTGCTCAATTAGGCTGTGAATCCCCACTCTGGTGAATTTGTTTTCTTCCAACATTTGTTTTACATAGAGAGACATTTAAAATAATGCACCACTAGTTCACAAGATATTATAATAATAAAATAATTTCCAGTTCTTTTTAAAAAGTTTTAAAATTACCATTGTCTTTCTTGTCATTGCTCCTGATATACCTAAATGCCTACATTTTTAGCTTTACATTTTATTAATGATTGAGTAAATACGTTTTTTTTAAAATTTAAAGGCTCATAATAGTCATAATCACAGGTATTACATTGTTAACCATTCTTGTTAATTTTAAATAGACTTAATTATTCATCTTCAAATTTTCAGTGTTTCTACTAACAACTTCTTAAATGAAAAATGGCTACACAGACCTATGTTACAGATTTACAAGTTATGAATCCAGCAGCTGTCCAGGTAAATAATACTACTTATTTTTTAGCATATACATTTTTAAAAAATGTAGTTCACTGCTGGGATGTCAAATCTCTGTAAATAGTAGATTAAACCTAGCCACCCAGCCACTGAGTTACACAAGTTTTTATTGCTCTGTATTAACATTAAGTCACATTAAAGCCAGGACCACTACCACTTGTATAACCTCTGATACTGTTAATACAATTTGTAACAATGGTGAAAAAGTTTGACTGCATTTATTTTTTTCTTCCTCTTTTGAATTCAAGTTAGCTACAATGCATTACCAGACCTGGTTACTCTTATGATCTCAGAGTATAATGTGTGATTTCACGTTCACTTTTGCGATTGAAGGTTGAGATCAGTCGGAACTACGATTTTAAGAGACCGGGTTGAAAAGATATATTACAGTAGTTTATACTATTAAAAAATAATAATAAGTACATTTTCGGTTGTTAGTTTTAGCTCCTCTCTACATCTGGTTGTGAATGGACCAAAAAAATATGATGGTTTGGAGACAATCTATAATTATATTATGTACACACTGAGAGGGGAAAGGGGGATGGTGTAAAAATGGAGAAAACTACATATTTGTTTAAAATGCATTCTCAACTGGTCTTCACAGCAGCATTGGATTTTGACATATTTTATATGATGTAGTAAGCTGCATTTGAAAATCTATATTTAGAAGTCATTAGGCAGCTGTAAAATTTTAATTCCCCCATTAGGTTCCAGCACTCTCTTCCTTTCTCCACATGCATCTTGTGGTAGTTATTTTACTATATGTTAACGGAAAATAAAATCAGGCTCCTAGGCTTTATGCAAGGATGTTTAACCAGCGGCCTTCAACGTTAAATAGCGTGGCCAGCAGTCTTATCAGTATGTTGGGTATGCCAAACTCCTGGAGGGTCTCATATAGATATTTTCTTTTGATGCTGTCTCAGGCCGTTTTATAGTCCACATAGAGTTGATGTTCTGGGATGTTATATTCCTACCATTTCTCTAATAGGCATCTTATGGTGAAAATCTGATCAGTCGTTATGTTTGGTCTGAATCCACTTTGGTAGTAAGCTAGTATTTGTTCAGTGTACGGTTATTGGCTTTTGACAATTAGTTTGTCAGTATTTTGTATGCAACATTTAATAAGAAAATTGCTCTGTAGTTTGTGCATTGAAGTCCGGAAAAAAAAAGGTATTTCCCCTTCTGTTGGAATTTTCTTGTCAAATTTTAGTTATAAGTTTGTGTACGAGTGTGTAGTCCTCTTCCTCCATTTTTAATAAGTTCCGCTGTGATGAGGTTTTCTCCAGTGGCTTTGTGGTTTTTAATAGAATTGATTACTTCTGTTGTTTCTTCCAAAGTTGGGGAGTTTATTAAAGGGTATGGTACTTCATGTGGTGGTTTACAATTTTCATTAAGTCCATGGTCTGCATTTAGTATCCCCTCAAATTATTCAGTCCACCTCTCCAGTGCTTTACCATTTTTTATAATTAATTCTTCATCATGGCTCTCACACATTTGAGGTCTGACTTGGTATCCATTCTTTTCGTCTTATATCTTTATGTACATTCTTCTGATATTTCCTTCTCTTGACAAGTCTTCTATATCTTTTAGTTTAGCTTTTCCCCATTTCCATTTTTTCTTCCTACACATTTTTGTGGCTATCCTTCTGGCTTTATTTTATATTTGTCTTGTCTTTCTGGTTTGCTTTTGTATTACGGTCATTCAGGCCTTTTTTTTTCTTCGACAATCTCTCTGCATTCATTATCAAACCAGCCTACTCCACTGTTAGTTTGCTGAAATCCTACTACTTTTTTTGCTGATCTTTTCATAGCATTTTTATCTCATCCCACTGTTCATTTATGTTGTTTTCCCTGTTTATTTTCTCCTTTCTCCTTTTATTTCTCTAGTTGTGCCTGTTCTTCATTTTGGTAAGCTTTTGTGGTTAGTGGGTCTTTGGTAATTTTTGGTAAACATATCATTTTGTTCTTTGATTTCGGCCCTTGTGAATTATGCTTATATTTACTCCTTACAAGTAGATGGTCAGAGTCTGCATCTGCTCCTTGATAGGTTCTTACGCCTAGTCTGTTTGATCCATGCCTCCGATGGATTAGAACATGGTCAATTTGGTTATAATTCCATCTGGTGAGTTCCAAGTATATTTTATGTTGAAACTTGGTGCTGCTGTCATCCCTTTCCTCAAGCAAAGCCTATGAGTTGGATCCTATTGTTGATGGATTCTTCGTGCAGACATTCCTTGCCCATAGTTGGCATAAACACTTGTTCTTTCCCTTTTTTGGCATTAAAGTTGCCAATCACTATTTTAATATCAAGTTGTGGTGCCTCATCATAGATATTTTCCACCATCTCATAAAACGATTCTTTTATCTCTCCTTCTGTATCTTTGGTGGGAGCATGAACATTTATAAATGTTATATTAAACATTTTTCCTAAAAAACGCAAAAAGCACAATTTTTCATTCTTTGGTTTAACACATATGACTGCACTGACGGCTTCTTTCTTCACTGCAAATCCTGTTCCAAGAGTGTTAGTGTTGTTTCCACTATAAAATATGGTGTAGTATTTTGTCTTGAGGATGTCTGCATTTTTTTCATCTAATTTTTTGCAATACAGCAATAGAGATTTTATATTTAAATAGTTGATCTATTAGGCTAGCTAAACAGGCTTTGTCCATTCCAAGTCGCAATCCAAAAATCGTGTCGATATCCAGACATAATTCAGTTTCCATTAGAATCAGTCCGGGTTTTATTTTTTTGCTTGGCTTTCATGATTATTTTTTTTTGATTGGCTGGTTTGTTAACACTGCACACTGGGAGGCTGCCTTTATTTGTGGGAAAGGTTCTCTAGCCTTTATGGATCCCTCCACTTCCTACAAGGCAGTAGATTCTGATTTTGTTCTGCCCTGGTATTTTATTTACCCAGTACCCACCTTGGGAGACTCTCATTGGAAGATCAGTATCTACATACGAGAAAAGTGCATCCCTGCATTTTGAATTTATACAAACATTTCATAACCCCACCCCTACTTTGGCTTGAGTGGGTTTGGCAGGTGTCCTCAATTTCTGTTCCCTTACCTCATCTTCGTCTATCAAAAAGGCAATAATGGGTGCCCTTTTATATGCAAATAAAGCACTGTATATAAAATTATATGTAAATGTCAATCACCTACTTTTGGAAGTGACCTTTTTTAGACATTTGATGTGAATAGTTATGGTATACATTATACTGTATATTTATTTATTTTCTATTGCAATAAAATATTGTATGATTTTTGAGATGGTAAAATACTATTCTGAGAGGATATTGTACTATTTTGGGAGTTCGATGTTAACAAGGCCTGCATTACTTTTGAATTTAATAATGCAAAACGTATATGGTATTAAGAGTATGAGAAAGAGAAGTTCACAATGTCAGAATCATTTCTTGATGAACTGAAAGAGTTTGAAATATAGCTTTGTGTGGCCACATTAGGCAAATTCTGAATATAAAGATAATTGTAAAATTATTTTAGGTGAAAATGGGACCCACAGCCTGTCATTGTTAAATTAGTCACAAGTTCATGTTTATTTTTTAATGTTTCATTGATGAAAATATCTCCCATATAATGCTTGTGCCAATCTTGGATGGTGGTAAAAATGACATGAGAAATGGTATAATTTCCTTTTCCCTGTGATGCTGTGCCAAAGTCTTTGAGTGGTGGCACAATTGATGTCCTGGAATAAACTAAAATTTATCTTAAAATGTCAAATACCTTAACTTAAAATATGTATATAAAAATATAATTGATTGGCGTTTCAATGTACTCCTCTAAAGTGATGGTAAGGAAATGTTTTTTTTGTTTGATTATGATTACATCGTGGATATTCAAAATTATTTTTAGGATTAGTAATTTCCTTACCTTTTTTTTTAATGGCAATGTTAATTCATTTTAAAATGTAAAAACCTATACAGTAGTAAATTGCTCTTAAGTAGGGCAGTAAGGTAGAAAGGTTATTATTGAGAGAGAGAGTAAAAAGAATCTTGTAGTTGGAAAGGATAAAATAGAGTTGAAACGGAAAGTGGATTGTTTTTGAGTGTTTGTGGTATGAGGGAAAGTGTGATAAGAGTACATTGGTTTAAGTCAGGGTTGGCCAACCCAAAAGGCTATTCAACCCACTCTGAGAGCGAGTAAATCGGCATGTCATTATATCTTATACTTATATTAAAATAAACACCAACATAAATGCTGTATAGAAATAGTTTATCTATTCCTAATTTACTTAATGAAATTTTAAATTAAAATATTTTAGCTAATGTGATATATTATATATATTATTTCTCTCAAATTTCTTTTAAAAATCAATTTTTTTGTCAATTGAATAAAGAACAAAAGTTAATTGTGATGAATTAGGCAGGGGGCTACAATATTTGATGTGGCGAGCGACGTGAGGCCCACGGGTTGGCCACAGCAGGTATAAGGGATCTATAATGCACCATTATCTATTTTTCCTAAAACCTGAATTTGAATATTTTAAAATAAAGAAATAATTGAACTATTTTAAGTTTTAAAGGCCAATTACTGAAATATTCCCACTATTTCAAAATTTGTGTGTATAAACACCAGGCTTTTGGTCTAGATCTTACTTCAGATGGGGTAAGTGGGTGGTGTGGCACATATTTTTTTGTGTGAACATTTTTACATAGTCCATATTATATATATATATTGAGACGCTTTAACATTAAACATCTGTTGTAGTAAAATAAGATATTATTAATGTTTTTTTTAAAAATAGTATTTTAGTCCCTTTGGGTTGTTAATCAATTAAATAAAGAAGAATTTATAGTCAATTGAATTACGAAGATAATTTTGATTGAAATAGAGTTATGCAAATAATAGAAATTCACTTTGTAAGTCTTGCAGCTAGATATTGTAGACAAGCCACAATATGTTACGTAGGTTATTTACTATTGCTTTGATAGATATCAGTCTGTTCCGTTAAACAATGACAATTGAGTCCCTGCATAAAATGTTCTTGTCTAACTTGTTATGCTAAATTAATTTTTTAAAATCTATTGAAGTGTATTTCAGTAGAGGTGTTGTGTATTCATTTAATCAAATTAATTTAACTACGTAATTAGAGGTGTATTATTTCACTATAGCAGCCTAGTAATCAAAAGAGCTTTTATATTACTTAAACCTTAGTGATAGTTTTATTTGGTATAATACTATATTATAATAAAATTTGGGTAAATCTTTTAGAATTACTTGAAGGGAATGCATTTTTATATTCTTTCAAGTGTCTTGTTGTTTTATAGCATAAGACAAAGAAACATAAAAATTTTACTGAGGAAATTTAATTTATAAGAGTTTTTAGAAAATTTTGCATTCTTTTGATACATTTAAAAAATAAATACTTGTATTCTTTTGAGTGTTTCATATTTATATGTATATACATATATATATTTAAAAAATTTTTTTTTTTTTTAAATAATCAGAATGGGACAGTTGTTAAGACAGCCGGTGCCAATGCCCAAGGTGGAGTACAGCAGGGGCAAAAAACAACCATAATTCAGCCAGCCCAAGCTCACAGTGGCCAACAGTTTATTGTTACTAGTAAGAGTAATAAGTAGGACTGTATTAAACGTTTCATAGTAAATTTTTGGGGTATTTACAAATAACAGTGTGTTTGAATATAAATTCAAGAAAAGTATGTGAAGATTTAAATTGCTACTGAATTAAAACTTTTAATGTTCAATTGATGACCCTAATGAAATTTTAATTTGAAATAGAAATTAACTGAACATAATGGAATTAAAAACCTATTTTTGAAGTCCATTATTATAAGCTCAAAGTTAAATTATTAATTTCATGTTTTTGTATTGGACATTAATAAATTATACTGACCACAAATATTTATTAATTTTTTTTTTTAAGGGTTTGACCAGAGTAACCAGAAGTTTATTTTCAATTGTTGTATTCAGTTTTGTATAATTATATACTAGTCATAAGTAATTTAAAGGACTTGTATCTAAAAATTAATTACTACAATTTTAAAGTCATTATTTATTCAAACATCTCTATTGTATATACCATTTGTTTTTAAGAAAATTGTAACTTTCATTTCAGCATCAGCAGTTGACCACCAACTTGGAGAACAAGGAGGACAGGAGACAATAACAATCCAGCAAGGGGGACAGACAGTGTATCCAACTCACCTACAGTACGTAGAGGGTTCAGACCCTGGCATCTACGCTAATGGCCAAATGTACGGACCACAGTAGGATTAGATTGAAGAGATAAGCATTTTCACACTTTGTGATAAATCCTATCTCTTAGATCCACTTGGCGTTGCTCTTTTTTTAAAATTCTTGACGTGTGACTTTTCTCTTTTGTTAACTAAAACTTCTATTTCCATCATTTTTAAAGTAACAAGATTGTTTTGTTTTTTTTAATTTAAAAAAAAATTGTTCTGAGAATTAAACAAAAAAATTATATTATTTTATTCACATTTGAAGTGGCTAAATATTTCTGTGAGACTGAATGTGGTTTATTGCAAATGTGTACTGATTAACTTTTCTTAAAACATAATTTAATGAAAGCACTGTTTAAAAGTAACTTTTTAATCGGCGTGAGCTTAATTATTTGCTAAATTTTTTTTATATAGATCTATATTCAAATTGGACTTTCTCAAAATTTCCTCATGAGAAATAAAAACAAATTCTTGGCATTTCAAAAGTATGTTGCCACTTCAAAAAATACAATTAATGTTAATCTCAAACCAATGTAGATACTTGCTATGTTAATAGAAAGTATTACATATTTTTGAAAGTGCACCTTTTAAAAAATAAAATAAAAGCCATATTATACATTGCTGAAAAATTTATATAGTGTTGATCATGAATAAATCACAAAGTCCGCAGAAAATAGCACTTAAGTATGTTTTATTTTATCATTGAAGTAAAACTGCTAAAATATATTATTTTTTTTTAATTAAGAAAAAATTAAAATACATGTTTGGTATTTTTTGGTTAGAATCACTGTATTTTACTTTTCTCTGCCATTGCAAATAATCATTTTATTTATTTGTATGGGCAAAGCCATGTTGGATGTTGTATTTCTATGAAGTAGAGTGGTCCAAGTCAAAATATGATACAATTTGTCTCTCTACCCTTTAAGTGAAATATAAATCACTGTTTGTAGTAGAGAGCAATATACAACTTTTAAGACTAATCTTGTAAAAATCTGATTATTGGACAAGGACATGGTAGTTATAATTGAATAAATACTATTATAATTTTGCTAATGCATTGTTAACTTTAAAATGTAAGCAAAGACACTATGAAATTACATTTTTTGGAATGAAGACACCCTTCCTGTCGTAGCATAAAAATTAAATTTATGGATGTAAGATGTTAAATTTATGGTATTAAAAAAAACTTCCTTTTTTATGAGAATGTATTTTAAATAATACTACATAATTCAATTAGACATTTATAACCATATGCATAATACAAATGTTTAACATTTATTCTTACAAACCCCAAAATTTGCTTTGTTAAAGAAATAGTACTCTTTTGAAAGTATTTTTGTAATTGCTTTACAAGTTCAGACCATTAACCAACTTGAATTTTCTTGCAGTCTATCAGGAATTTGACATAATATTTATACTTCAATAATTGCGCACCATATTTTTGTTATAGGCCTAAAGAACTGGTGCTGAAGGCTAGGTACTTTCTTTTTCCTCTCCCCTTTACCCTAAAAAATGTAATGCCAGATGTAACATTAGATTTATAGTTAGTGAATTAATTGTGGTTGTCAGCATTTAAAAGAAAAAGATGCCATTTTTAATTTTATTTTTGTCGTAAACATATTTTTTTTAAAAAGATGCCTGAATTTTTAAAACGCTTATTCTGGAAAGCTATATACTTTGCTATAAAGTTTAGTGTTAAAATTAAGTTTAGTGTAAACGCACAGAATAGCTTTATTCTACTAATTTCACAAAGCTATTTTCCGCCTTAGATTTGATTAATTTTATTTAACTGCATGCTTTTCTATAATATTTTTGATTTAATGTCTAAATATAAAATAAAATCATTTAATATCAATCAAAGCACATTAGTTGATAATGACCTATGAAAAAAGAATTTGTTAATAACATCTTTTAATTACCTGGTTATTTCAGGTACAAATTTCAATGATCATTTTGTAAACAACTCACAATTGTTAGCAAAGTGCTTAAATGAAATTATTATTTATTTTAACATGTTGTTTAATTTTAACTGCATCCCACTATAACTATTTAAATTTCATTTTAAAACGAAAGAAAACAACTATAGAAGTATTATACATTTTTATCCATTGTTTCTATACTCGCAAACTTTTGTCTTTAACTCATTCCTGATGGCATTGCCACTTCCGTACTTAATTCATATTCATGAGAAAAGGAAGTAATTCCATTTTTCAATTGTATTTGTAAAATATTTCTTTGAACTTCAAAATATTATTTGATATTAATGAATTAAGCATAAATAAATGCATCCAGAAATTAATAAGATTTAATTTTTTAAAATATATAACAGCTAACATATGAGCAATGACCAAAATATAGATCTTTAGGATGAACACATGCTAGATATAAAGTGAAAAATTTGGTTTCTAAATTGAAATCACACTTAATCCCAGCATCACTGGAAGTCTTGAGAGATGCGAGATTTCGTTGCTATTTAAAATAAATATGAGAGAGGTCTGTCCTTATACTCTGGGAGCATCTGGACAAATTTGTCTGAACCCCCAAATGATGCATTTAGTCAAAACCGCCAGAAATGAGTTAATTTAAATACATAACAGTTTTTTAAGAAATTTCATTTAGTTATTTTTAATATTTTAAGTATAAAGATAAAAAAAAACTAAATTATCTATAATTATTTAGCTGAATTAGATGAAGCATTGTAAAAGTATTCTATTAAATGAAAAAATGTAAATGTAATAATAAAAATTGTTAATATAAACTAAATTGTTAGTTTGACCTCAGATGCATACAATGTGCTTTTCATATTTTAAAAAGAATCTAGAATGTTTAAGGATCAGCATATTATCATCATCCATGGATAAATTATAATCTTTCTTTCTAAAAGTAATATGTTGTTCATAAACTAAGTAACTTAATTTTAAGCTCACAATGCTTGCTTTATTATTTTTTAAAGGCATAATTATGCAGACTATACTCAAGGAACAATGTACACCAACGTGTCGGGGACATATTACCAGACTCCTCAAGGAACACAGGTATTTATTTGACACTGTGGCTTTAAAATTATATATAATGTAATCACAAAACATTTATTTTTATAAGATTTAATATCCTAGGCACCACAGCCCTCTAAAGAATAATTTAAAAGAAAAATAGAATCTATGACATTGAAGTATATTTACCACAATTCACAACCACTTTTTCCCTCTCAATTCATCTTTTATTTAAGGTAGAAAAAAATGGATATTTTATTGCAGCATTGCAATTTTTTAATTCTTTGTATTGTTTAATGTGGGATTTATTTATGACAAAATAAATATGAATAAACTTTTTCTCATGTGTAAAATTATGATGTAATTTTAATAATACATTGATCATAATCTAAAATGCATTTAAACCAATGTCATTTCCATGCCTATCCATTATCTGTTCCATCCATATATGTATGTCATGAAAACACTCACTGATTATTTTCCCTTCCTGTCAAGAATCCATTCTTTCAACAGGTGGCTCAAAGTCTAATGCCTGTTGGAACATCAGTACAAGCTCTACAAGGTCAGATCATACAACAACCAGGAGGAGGTACTTTCCTCATTCAAAGTGGCACTGTAGATGGTGATGGAGCTCCCTTGACACACACAACTAGGGCTTCACCAGTGACAGTAAGTTTTTAAACAGATTTTTGCTATTTATATGATGGCAGCAAACCACTAGAACTTTCCCCATTGAAGTGTGTTTTTGACATTGTTTATGAGGTGTTAATATTTAAGAATTATTGTTTAATTTTTAAAAATCTTTTATTCACATTTACATATATTGTTTAAAATTATTTTTCTTATCAAAAATATATTTTCTTTAGATTAGGGCTTGTAAAAGTTTGGTATCTTTGAATTGTTTCAATTTATGCCAGTTAAGGAGAACATCTTGTATGTCGGCTAATTTGATAAGCCTAGAACAAATCAACATTATAACTAATCTTTCTTAGAACACATTTTATTATATATTCATATATAATTGGCACAGCTTGTTCCACTTTTTATCTTTTTATTTTCAAAAAGATTTTTTAATAATTTCATAAAGTATCTATAACATTAAAAAAATTGGCAAAAAACTAAGTAATTAACAGTTTCGATCATTTTGCTTTCTTTGTAATTGATTATTTGACTACTAATTTTGTTTAATATAGATGTGATAGAGTATTATTAGATTAGATTTTGTTTATAGATTTAAATGCTCATATAAATTGCTACATTAAATGACAACTGATGTTTCCACACAAAAAAAAAAAAAAAAGATAAAAAAAGGGTAATTTTTAAACAAACTTTTTAAAATATAAAAAATGAATTAAATGGGGTTCCTGGAGTTATTTTTAATACAAAAACATTCAGCTAACATAATGTGGTCCTAAAGCTATCTTGCTGAATGAAATGAAGAGTAATAAACACTTCTTGTTATTTATAGAACAACACTAAACACCTTTCCTTTTAGGAAGTTGTAGAATGGTCATTTTAATCAAAGATAAATTAGTTATTAATTTAAACTTAAAAATAAGACCAATGTTTATGGAATTTTATTTTCCTTTAATCAGTCAAGGAGATAAATTTCTGTTAAGAGCCCTGATAAATAGCTAAGTTTATTATTAATATTTTAGCTAAACTTTGTATTTTTTCAGCAAGGTAGTTTTAAACTTAGGTTCTGAAAAAAAGTATACACTGCTTAGAAATAACCCACAGCTATTATTTCCCTATTTTCGGTTTTCTCTTCCTTTTTAAAGAACCACACCCCTCTGGCAGAGCTGAGCAATTTGCATACTAAAGAGGTAAGGCTCCTTCACGCCCGCCAAAGTGTGGTTGGTTAGTTGGCTGTCCTTTTGCTCTAGGCCTGATCCATTGGAGGTTCAGCTCCGTCATACTGAGTATTGTGAATGCTGTTGTGTTTAAAATAATTTGCTGTTATGCTTACCTCCATTGGATTGGCTGAGCTGTTAAATTTAGGAGACCAACTTATTTCAACTATGTTTTTTTATGTCAAAAATATATTAATAGAAACTGGAAGCAGTTTAGTCTGGAATTAAGTTAAGAAAATACTGATTATAAATGTTTAAATTTGCTTTTATAAAGATATTTGTTACACATTTTGTTGAATTATAATGGTCGTTAGACCATTGGAATTTGCACTGAAGATCCAAAATTTCAGCATTTTGAAATGGCATTGGGAACAACAGAAAAACCATTAATATTATAATT
Organism: Omphiscola glabra; assembly: GCA_964017045.1. NCBI lineage: Eukaryota > Metazoa > Mollusca > Gastropoda > Lymnaeidae > Omphiscola > Omphiscola glabra. The sequence goes on from OZ024796.1 coordinate 7,894,353, forward strand.
GGAAACAACAGAAAACTATTAACATTATAATTTTGTGTGTGGTTCAAAAGTGTTTGAAATTCAAAGTACCATATCACAAGTTATTTGATTGTTATATATGCCTAAAATTACTACTATACTTCTTATGAAAATGTTTTTGTTTCATCTCAATTATGATTATTTGTATACTTTTTTCTGTATTGCTTCATCTCCCATTCTGCATGTTACACAGTTTTTTTATTCATAAATTCAAGATTTGTATGGTTATAAGTTTCTGAAGTTTTAATGTTTTTATTTTTCTCTTTCTTTTACCAATTTTGAAAGGAAATATACATATTAACATTTTGGGGACATAATTTTTTCCTGCAGCTTAAATGGTTAGAACAAATATTTACCTTTATAAAAAAATTTTTGAATAGCAGTGAGCAACCACGCTTTGAAAGGTGTGAACGGGCCTTAGTGTTTCCTGACAACTTATTATTATTTTTAAAAAAATTAAATTTTTATTATAGCTTTGAATTTCAATCACCAAGCAACTTTCTTTTACTTATTTTGTGTAAATTAGAGACCCAACAATCCAACTTCACTTTTGGGTATGAACATTTGAGTAACATTGATCATTTAAATAGCTTGTGCTAGATTGTCTTTATAACATTAATATTAATTATAATAAATGAATTTGAAATTTGCAGACTTATTGATATATTAATATTTTTTTTTGTTGCTCTTATTAATATTTGTTTTCTGTGTGAGTGTTTTAATATTTTTTCTCAAAACATTTCTGTTTAACTAAATTGATATTTAAATTTTTATTTAAAAACAAGAAGTTTGGATGGTCATATATCACTGCACCACAACTTCTGCTTTGAAATATATATAAAAAGAACAACTGGTCTGACTTTTAAAAAGAAATAGCTATAAAAATGTGTCATATTTTCTTTACAATGTTTGTTCTCATCTTTGTTCATTTTAAATAATCCATACATTAAATGATTTTCTTTAGGTTCAGTGGTTAATTGACAACTACGAGACAGCAGAAGGAGTCAGTTTACCTCGCAGCACACTCTACTACCATTACTTAAGGCATTGCCAAGAACAAGGATTAGATCCAATGAATCCAGCATCGTTTGGCAAACTTATCAGATCTGTGTTTCTAGGACTTAGAACAAGGCGACTTGGAACAAGGTCAGAAATTCACTGTTAATTAATTTCTGACAGTTTTTATACATTAGGAAAAATTAAAGTAAAGGTCATAGTCGTTACACATAAATAAAACAAAATTAATATTTAAAAAATTCTTTTCCCTCAGGGGCAACTCTAAATACCATTACTATGGCATTCGTATCAGGGCCAACTCCTCCCTAAATCAGTTTACAGATGATCAGACAATGGCTCTGAGACAGCAGCCAATGTACACAAGCAAAAAGTGAGTAGCATTTTTGCATCAAGCTCCATTATATTGACAGCAGGTGCTCCCATGTGTTTTTTACTTTAAAAAATGTAAAAATACCTATTTTTAAAGAAACAAATATCTTAAAATATTCATTATCTTGATAATCATTTCTCCTCATTCTATTTGTAATCTTACAAAAGAAAAAGCAACTAATTTCTTTGAAATGGTTTTTATAATTAAATCAAGTTCTTTAATACTGCTGTGGATTTTAACTTTTTTTAACCCTTGTCATTGAGTTTATATGTTTTCATTTGATATGAGAATCTGCTGAATTTCATCTCGCTTTATTAAGGAATCAAATTTTGGAAGACAATAAAATAAATACTTCTAAAATTTCTAACAATAAATTTTGTAAATAATAAACCAGCATTCAAAGAGATATTTTTATATATTTTGAATATCAAAATTAGGTTTGTATGGTCTGATTGCTTTTCCAAGATTTAATTTTTTTGTTAAATCTGAGAGATTTTATGGATAGAGTTGAAACTGATTTTTTATTATCCTTTTATATAAACAAAATGTTTTGTTACAAATAATAAGAGCAACAGCCTATGTTCTGTATTTAAAAATAAAATTGAGTAACCACTGAACTGGTCAATAAAATAATTAAATAATTGTATGCATAATCTTAAAATGTTTTCAAGAGCTATGTTATCTGATTTTGTAAAACTATTGTGATTTGCTCATACAAGATTAAATCTGATTTTGTAAAACTATTGTGATTTGCTCATACAAGATTAAATCTGATTTTGTAAAACTATTGTGATTTGCTCATACAAGATTAAAGTCACAAGGTTTGTTTGTATTCTTTTATAATGTTGTATATAATTGATTGCTTCAAGATAATTATTGTTTGATTGTTTGTTCTCATGATCAATACATTTGTTGTGTATGTGCACCTTTCTTCAGATTAACTAGTCAGAAGCAAGAAGGCTCAGATGGTGACAGTGGACAGGCTGGTACACAGGGTGGTGGTCAATCAGATGCCTCACATTCTCAACAGCAGCAACACACACAGTTTCTTGGAGATGCCTCTCATGCTCTTCCATCATTTGGAAATGTTGATGTCAGTTTAGTCCCATTTCCAGATGGTATTGGTGTGGAAGATATTCGAGCTTTTGAAAAAATGTACAGGGAGCATGCTGAGGTATTATTTTAGCATTTTTATATTTATTTTATTAGATACAACACCCCATATTCCACATGCACTCTGTTTACAGATGTCATAGCTCAGTCTTAGTCATTTTGATTTTCCTGATTTTTTAAATTTGACTTTCATTGTAAAAAAAAACAATGTTATGTTAATTATGAAACTTTACAAAAACATTGTAACTTAAATGATCAGGCTTTAAAAATCTGTGACAATGGTTTTAATTGGAGAATAGTTTCACAGAAGTGACATTCCTTGGCTGTTGCCTAAAACACCAGTTGGCCCATGATGACTTAAAAGTTATGAACCACGGCAAATTTAAGGACATACAAATCATATTTTATGCATGATCTTAAACTGTTGACTTCCACCTGTTAATAAACACATTTCTACTATGATTTCTCTACTAAATTGCTTCCGATCTTGAATGAGCTTTAATAAAAAGTACCTGATAAAGATAGAAAGATTATCTCATACCTCAATTTCTTTTGTGAAATTGTCTAAATTAGAATGGTACAGAGAAAATTACAAAAACATTAATATCGCAAAATGCGGCCATTTAGTCTGTCATTAAGCATCTGCCAGTATTTCTCTGTTATTGCACCCCTGATGGACTCTACTGAAAGCGTTATTCGCTAAAAATGTAGAACGTCCTTTGTAAACATTTTAAATTAAAAGAGTGATGAAAAAGATAGAATGGTTGCCACAATTTGTTTAGGATGCCTCCATTTAAAAAAGGTTGAAAACAACTGATCTGAAAGCATTGTATCAATTTTATCAATAATAATAAAATAATATTATGATTTCAGGCTGTTGTTGATGTTGTTGTCAATTTGCATTTTAATCTTATTGAGAATCTCTGGCAAACATTCTGGAGAAATCCTGCACCAGAATCACCGTGAGTATAATTGTTTAAAACTGATATTTCATAAAATAAAAAAGTATGAGGAACGGTGCTTCTAATAATTATTGTCAAAGCCTTTCATCCTCGCTTTGATATTAAGTATTGTATTAACAACTGATTATAAAATTTTCTATCTTTATTCTTTAGCAGTCTAGATCCATTTGAAAAGATGGAGAAAAGAATTCCTAAAGAAAAACTGTACACATTGTGTCGCTATGAGCCCCTGATGACGTGGGTTAGAAGATCTGATTATGCATTCTATCAGGCATTGGTTGAAGTCTTAATTCCAGATGTTTTACGGCCAATACCAAGTATGTACATTTCATGAAATAATGATGTAAAAATGAATTGATGTATTTGATATCATGAAGTCGGTAAATAAAACTTAACTAAATAGAATTTAAAAATCTAATGTTTTGACTAGTCAATAGCCTATGGTACAATAAGTAGCTGTAAAAGTATTTTACCATTTTAATATAAAATGCATTATTGCTATACATTAACTTTGTTAGCATTGTATATCTCTGGCACAATTTAAAAACTGCATTTTCACTTTAGGTTCACTCACACAAGCAATCCGTAACTTTGCAAAGAGTTTAGAAGGATGGTTAAAAAATGCTATGCAAAATGTACCTGAGGAGATGATAAAGACAAAGGTAAGAGTACTTGCTTAAATTTTCTTTCATAATTTTTGTATAAGTTTTATAAAGGGAATCAATTTTCTTAAAAGCCTGGATGAAGTTATATTTTTTATGACACAAGTAATAAAAGAAATTCCCAATAATATAACATTTTAAGCTACAAATGGTAGCTAATAAAAATTGCCCCAAATAAAAAACACTCTTATTAAAATTTATTTTAAAAATATTTTTCTCTACTTTATATATTCATTTTTAATTTAAGATAGAAATGAAGAATTAAATAATTTTGTCTATGCTATTTGAAACCATAATTGTTTTCTAGCTTGGGGCTGTATGTGCCTTCGCTCAAACACTACGTCGCTACACCTCACTCAATCATCTTGCCCAGGCAGCCCGTGCTGTGTTACAAAACACTTCACAGATCAACCAAATGTTAACTGATCTCAACCGTGTTGATTTCACAAATGTACAGGTTACGAGAATTATTATTTATTGATAAGTTAAATAATTAAATCATTAAACATGTTTTTTTTATTGATTCAGCATGAAATATTTCAGTGTTAAACTTGAAAACAGAATTGGCTCATTAATAGTTGTAGAGAGAAAAGGTGGAGTTAGTTAAAATATTGTGGCGGTTATTATTTTACAAACTTCTGGGTTTATTAAACATTTTATTCTTATCACTTAATTGTGGATCAAGATTCCCTGGAGTGACATTTTTGTATTCTACTAATTTATTCAGGAACAAGCATCATGGGTGTGTCAGTGTGAAGATTTATTGGTGCAGCAGCTTGAGCAGGATTTCAAGACAACTCTTAAACAGGGTAACTCACTGGAGCAGTGGGCTCAGTGGCTGGAAGGAGTAGTCAATCAAGTGCTCAAACCACATGAGGGAAATGACAATTTTCCTAAGGCAGCCAGGCAGTTTTTGCTGAAATGGTCTTTTTATAGGTGACACATCCTTTTTGTTCACACTTTTTAGTAGAAACATAACTATTAAAAAAAAAAGATATAGCTGTAAGGATGAATGGATACATTAGCATAAAAGCCATTTAGCATATTTTTGACTTCTTTTTGCCCTAATAACAAACAACCAGGCTATATTCAAAAGATGAAATGATTTTATCTTCTTTGTCTCTTGGCAACAGCTCAATGGTGATCAGAGACCTTACCTTACGCAGCGCAGCGAGTTTTGGCTCTTTTCACCTCATTCGCCTGCTATACGATGAATTTATGTTCTACTTGGTTGAGCACAAAGTAGCAAGTGCCACTGGTCAAACACCAATAGCTGTCATGGGAGAGGTGCGACAGGTAAGGATGTTCAAAAAATTATTGAAGTTCACTTTTTTTCTTGTTTCAACATTAAAAAAACCTATTGTTATAAATATGGCTTTACCTTAAAAAGTAACTTATTATCCCAAACAGTTCCATGATCTGAGCAGTGCGGTCAATCTTGGAACCATGGATATGGACGATGATGATGAATCCTCCAACTCTTCCCAGCCCTCAATGCTGTCAACTCAACCTCAAGTTGTTCAACGAGTCACCATGGTCACAGCTCAGAGTGCAACTCCCACACCAACTACTCTTATGCTTGTAACCTCTAATGCGCCCGGTTCAGTTGGTCAGACTGCTGTTACTGTTCGTCCAGCTTCAGGAAACATTGGCCAGGTTGGAACTCCCACCATCACGGTAAGACCTACTGCTAATGGCCTCACTGCAGCTGGAGGATTGGTGGTTTTGTCTGGGACTTCAGTGGCAGGGGCCACACCTGTCCACACAGTGAGTACACCAACTCAAGGGGGATTACCAACAACCCTTGCTGTACGAACTGCTACAACAGCCAACCCCAACTCTAGCAAAACACACACAATCCTAGTCATGCCAGTATCATCAACTGGAGCAGCAGATGTCACATCAGCTAAAAGGGTCAAAACAGAGTAGGCTAACACTGAGATTTACATCATTTATGACACTCTATTTAATCATAGTGCTAATCTATTTCAACTGTTTTAAAGTCATCTTATGTTCATTTCTATTTATATAGATATACATGGGAAGGTATTTGATTATGCTGGGAAAAAAAAGGTACAGGCCTAATAATTTAAATTTTCATGCGAGTTTTAGAAATTTTGCATTTTCAATGGTAAGTTTCCACTCATTACCACCCAGTAGCCAGTTTTATAATTGATCCAGCAGGTCTCATAGATCTGATAGATTAATTCCAAGTATAATTTTAAAATCCATGTAAATGTCAGATTTTACCTTCCATAAACTCTTATTTTTTTAAGCTTAAAATGTTTGTTTTGAGTTTACCTTGTGATTGTTAAAGTAACAGCATACTTTGTGACAATTTTGGAGTCTGAGTGTGCATCTGTGTATGTTGAAAATATGACTTTAGTGATAAGAATGTATTAATGATAACATAGGCATTGAACTAATGCCACTATATTGTTATATCATTGATTAATCAGTAATTAAACAAAGTTGAATCCGTCCATCTTTGTTTTAACTTGTTACTTACTGATTAATTTTCTAAAACAGGTCTGCTTCACAGGTTCGACCTTTTGCCTAGTGTTTGGTTTTTCTAGAAAAAAAAAATTGTTGGGCCATTTCAATGCATATCTTTCTTCCATTCTGAATAGAGATATTTATAATCGATATAATAATATTCACATAAATTATATTAAAAACGCACTAAAGCTTTTACTATATTATAATTAAATGGCATTTTTATTTTTGTACAATTTATTCTTGTACCAACACTACTTAAGGGAATACCGAATGACAGGCTAGATTAAATTAAAAATTAGTTTTTAATATTCTACTTGAGTTATAATTCAAAGACAAGGCTGCCCTGGGTACCTTGATGGTAAATGCCAGTTTTTGGTATAAAGTATTTTAAGATTTTAGATACAAATTAGTAATTTTTTAAAACCATTTTCTATGCTTATTAGTGTGTCAGTGACCAGTTGATGTTTTATAATGCATGTAAAAATAGAAAAAAAGCTCTGTGATGACATCCCAGTACTGATGTACAAATCTGTAAAATATCATGTTTTGATGTAAATTACTGTGGAATGCTGATAAAGATTTGTATTTTTTTATAATGGCCTTCAAATAGATTTTTTTATTCTGCTAGTTTCAACTCTTTATCTTTATGTATAAAATATGTTTTGTACTTTGCAGAAATTTTAAGAACCATCAAGCTATCTTAAGCTTAAATTGTAAATAAAGCCATTTAAAATTCTGAACTTGTAAAAAAAAAATTCCTCTTAATAACATTGTACACTTGGAGTGCAAAGAACTTAAATACAAATTTCTCATAACTGTCCTTTGCATGAGATGCACATTTTTGTAGATAATAGACTTGAAGAAGTTAGAATATTTTATGGAGGCAAAATAGGAATATTATGCATAGTGGATTTTTTACACCCCAAAATTAAAATACCCTTTTTTCTTCTAAATCATTGAAATAACAAAGACTAATTTTGCTTTAGAACTAGTTAATATTGAAACAGAATATTGTCCAGCTACACAGTTAATGCATTAAGATGGTTTGAAACTGTCTTGCTGCTGCATATCTTTTAAACTTGTAGCTGAGGCTAAATTTAACTTATAATTACCCCCTGCAACTATGACAAATTTTATCTAGTTTATTGTATTTAAAAAAAGCTTTGTACGTTAGTACCCACTTGGTAACAAGTCTGATGTTTGTTTCAGAAGTAAGTTTAAACTAATTTAACTTTTAATCGCATCAGCTTTTTGTTTAACCATTTTGCACATGGGGGATTATCTTAGAAGAAGATGAGAATATAGAAAATAAGACTACATCGGGAGCATATTTGTTAATTCATATCACAACTTGTATAGTATCATCAATGAAATATTGTAATGAGCAATCTCAACATAAAACATTACTTTCTTCTATAAGTCATTATATTTTTCCATAAGCATTGTTAAAAGCTCAATCTAGTCAGCTGATAAATCATTTTTAATCTTCAAGAAATTACAATATATTTAAAAATCCCCCGAGATCCCAGATAAGGAAATAAATTTAGCAAAAGTACAGCACTATTTATTTTGTTATACCAGCGTTGGCCTTTGTTTGCAACATGTACCAGATAGGTGCATTTATTTGTCAAAACCGTCTCCAATGAATCACTCTTAGTCCTCCATGGTAGGCCTTTTGTTTCATTCCTTCTTCCTTCACTCATTCCATCAATGTATATAAATCCACATTTTGTTGTAAATATTATATATAGCTGACTTCATCATCACACTCAAATTCCCATAAGAATGAAGATAAAAAATTATTTGATTTTGTGTCTTTAACTGAATGGGAAACAAGAGTGTTGGATGGGTAAAGTCTTGTGTGTGATATTTGACCTGTAGCGATGTGGTCCACCAGAGGTTCCTGCTGTCCATTTACCTTGTCTGTTCATTTAAAGAACCATACAGTCATAAAGTATAAAGATCTAGGTAATATTATAGTAATACTATAAGTTGTTATGGAAGAGTTTGTCATGTCAGCTGTATTTACACAAGCTATTGGAACAACTCCATGGCTCAGATCACAAGTTTAAACAAACTCAGCCACACTACACACTGTGTTGACATTGCTCTCTTTCAGCTAACCTTTTTTTTCTTTCTCTTATACAAGTTATTATAATCTTATTTGATTGTGAAGAGAAGACAATTAGGCACACAATTTTGGCAACTATTATTAGTCATCTTGCATTCTCTATTTGCTTTCAAATGGACTGCTTGTGTACTGTAAATTTCTAATTTATAGAATTGTGGAAAAATATCTCTGTAATTTATTTAATTGCATTTTGTAATTAATGACCAGAGATGGTTGAATTTGCTGACCAATGTAAATACAAAAGATATATGTTGTGCATTGTTTTGTTTGTTTTATATCATTTTATTATTTTAAAAAAGCATTTATTCCATATTACCCTGGGTTATGCAAACAGGTTAGGCAATCATAAATACAATTACAGTCCTGAATCTTAACTTTAAAAAAAACAAAAAAAACAAGGTCAATTATTTTACTGGGTAATATGTAAAAGTTTGTAATAAAGTTCTTTAAGATTTGACATTATAAATAATTGTATTGATTTGAAAAGTCTGAGAAGAATGCTAGGGATTAGTTTGTGCAGCATCTCCGTGGAAAGATAACATCGAAAGATAATGGCTATTAAATGAAATTATAAAAAAAAATTTTGCTACAATAAAATATACACCTCTTTGCTTAATAATCAGGACTTTATTGTCATAAAATGTCTTGGAAGCTTTAGGAAAAAAAAAATCATTAATATTTAAAAAGTACAAATGTGTTTTTGAATGTTTGACTACAAATGTTAATATTATAGAGCTATATTTTACCATTATCTTATCTCAGGGATTCTTTCAGTCTGTTTTGTTAGTAAATTTAGAAATCATTTGTTCACTTGTTCTCAATCAAGATATTTTGAAGTTGTAACAATCAGTTGCAATTTTAAAAAAATGACTTTACAGATCAAGAAAGAAAAAGTTCTTGTGTCCACTCAGAAATTTGCACCGGAAATGTTCCCATTACTTGTGTCAACACTGAAAACCTAATTCAAGTGTCAAGTTTTGTTTAAATATTTTCTTTATGAACTGCCAATTTTAAAACAATTTGGCATTTTAAACAATCTTCCTCATTTCTGTATTTGGATTTTGTGAAATTTGTATAACTCATTAAATTTACTTATTATGCAAATTGATTACACTGTTTATGGTTTGTTATAGGAGTGTTGATCACACCACATTAGCAAGATTGTTTAGGTATGTTTAGGTATGAGATTTTTCTGTCATGTACATTTATGGATAGAATAATGTTTGCAAAGTATATTGAATAGGTTGATGAATCCTGTTATTACATGTGTTTTCTCAGTGGAATGTAAGTGTAAGAGGATGCCATGATGTTCTAGTTTGTTGACCCTCTCTGGTTATGGCATTCATTATTTGTGTCAGTCTTGTTCAATTTGTTTGATTTTGACAATTTGTCTTTTATATGAAGTTATTCAAAAACCTTCATCTGCTGAATAAAAACATTATTATTATTATTATTATTATTAATAACAAGGCTTTCCGAACTATGACTTTTGTGTTTACCTGTGTGTTCATTCTAGAGATTGAAGTTGAGGTTGTCACTAGACTGAGGAGAAAAAAAAATAGGTGTATCCACATGGAAAACCCCCCCCCCCCCCCCCCCCCCCCCCCCCAAAAAAAAATAATAAGTGTCCCCATTAATTATAAAATGTGATTTTTATGAAATGAATGTATCAGTGATACTATTAGTGCGTTATCCCATAATTGTGTTGAAAAGTGAATAATATAACAAAAGAAAACACTTAAGTCACCAAACAGACCACAGCATATTTAAACATAAAAAATAACCAACAGAGTAATGAAATACAATTGTAACAAAGACAAAGCAACAATCAATTTAAGTATATACATTGTTTTAATCTTAATTTTTAAAAAGCCCCTATAGTCTCTATTATTTCAATCAGAATTGTGCCTTCCATAGCTTGTATGGAATGTTTTTATAATGGTATTAGTATTAGTATGACTGAAGGCCAGAGATAGGACTAGACCCAAACTAAGAGATGATATCATAGATGTCCCAATATCAGTTTCTTAAAATGTTTTATCAACACTGAAAGGCTTTATGAGGTGGCACTTTAAATTTAAATGGTAGAAAAGTGGAATTTACTGTGGCATGTACCATATACTCCATATATTGGTTAATTCTGGACATACAAGTAATACAAGTAAAAGGAAACCATTTATTAAGAGCAAACCTTGTTGTGAACATGAAAGAGGATTATTAAAAGTAAGATTAAGATACACCAGTTACACTTTTACTGTCAGCTCCTTATGAAAACCAACTTTTCTCACACACAACAAATACTCTGACATTCAAAATAATTTGTAATATTTAATCGAAAAATTGTATTCAGAACAACAAAAGATATCTTCTTAATGACCTATATTTACGTCAAAATTACATTAGTCATAGTGACAATAGCAGTAGAAATTTACAACAGACACCACAAATCTTTATTCAGCCTATAGTTTAGACATCACATTTAAAAGAGAATCATTTAAAATAGACACTGCATTTACAATAGTCAACATATTCACATAGAAATCACATTTAAAAAAGAAAATCATATTTACAATAGGCACCATATTTTACAAAGACTTCACATTTACAACAGAGATAGTCACATAGTTAGAAATCACATTTAAAAAAGATAATCATATTTACAACAGTAACAGGCACCTTATTTTACATAGACCTCATATTTACAATGACCTCATATTTACAATAGATTTGAATGACAAAAAATGTAGGACACAAAAGATAGAAATGTTTTTGTAAATGCTGTACATGTATTCGTTAGCAAGCAACTTTAACAGGAGAATGACATTGTTAGTAGGCCTAATGTTAGAGAAGGAAATTACAAAATCAATGGTTGTAACCATTGGAAATGCAAGTTTTAGTAATTAAAAATAAAAACATGTTATTATTAGAGAATTGAATTGCACTCAAGCTAAATTACAGTATATTTGTTTTGGCTGCGACTATTCGTACCCGAGTACCAGAAGTGAGGTTGGGATTAAAAAACTAGGCTAATTGCTATCTGTGGTCCCTCATTGGGAGTCACTGCCCTTTTGTTTGGGATAGATTTAGGGTTCAGGTTAGGGTGAGCGATAGAGGTACCAGTAGCGTGCAATTACCGAGGTATCAAATGAAAGATAATTGAATTGGACTATACTATTAAGTATTATACTTATACGTTTGTAAACTTACTTCTTCAATTTAACTAAAATGAAGTATCACAAATGACATCCGAATAGCATTGAGTCTAATGGGACCCGGGTGTAAATGGCGTGCTGCGTGTCCGGATCCATTTTGACTAATGCTATTCGGGAATCGGGTGTCATTAGTGGTAGTTTATTTTAGTTTTTGTCTTACAAACCCCAACAACAATATTTTTAATAAAAGTTTTTTAATCCCAACCTCTCACTCTCACTTCTGGTACCCAGATACGAATAGCCACTTCGTAAAATTTTATAAAAATAAATGGTGAAACTTTACATTCCAAATTTTTAGTTACCTAAATCCTGGTCTGATCAAATTAAGGAAAATAATTAATTATATTATAGTTATAGGGCTAAATCGCCAGCCACTATGGCTGATGTCTGGTTGTTTATCCGTGACGTCATTTGCGTGGATTCACTCCCCTTATTTTTTAAATATTTTTTTAAATAGAGTTACATTTTCATTAATATGACGGTGGCAAATTTTTATTGATTTTTATTGGTTGATTAATTAGAATTTTTAAAATTTCATCGGCGCCATTTTTTAAGATAATCTTAGAGGGTGACCACGCTGTGTTTCATTAATTTTTGGATATTCTTTTCGTTGGAACCTGAAATAAAGTGTGTAAAAGTGTATTCCATGAAAATGTAAGTTGGGTTTTCATTACTTCTTTATTTTATAATTAATTTTGGCCACTTTTCTTTGTTTTTTTTAAATTTTCCTACTTTTCAGGGTCAAAACCCAGCGCCACGTTAGGCTAAGGAGAGTGTCAAAACGCTGGTTCCGATAGGGTCAAAACCCTGTTAGGGAGAGGGTCAAAACTGTTAGGGAGAGGGTCAAAACCCTGTTAGGGAGAGGGTCAAAACCCTGTTAGGGAGAGGGTCAAAACCCTGTTAGGGAGAGGGTCAAAACCCTGTTAGGGAGAGGGTCAAAACCCTGTTAGGGAGAGGGTCAAAACCCTGTTAGGGAGAGGGTCAAAACCCTGTTAGGGAGAGGGTCAAAACCCTGTTAGGGAGAGGGTCAAAACCCTGTTAGGGAGGAATTTAGGGTTCAGGTTAGGGTGAGGGATAGATTTAGATCATTTTTTCATTTTTAAAAACTTTTTATTAGTAATTTTAGCAAAAACATGAGTTATTTTATTTTTCCACGGCCGCCATCTTGGTTGTCCCGACCCGTGAACACGTAAAAGTTCGCGGGTCGGGGCAACCAAGATGGCGGCCATGGTAAAAGATGCGGATAGATCTCTAGACATTTACCGATCTCTTTAACTGGATTATTTTTAAAATTAAAAATAATTTAACTGTCATTTTTTTACAAAATAGCAGGTGGGATGTAGTCTGGCGTAGTGTGTAAAAAAAAAAAAAAAAAGAGGACATTTTCTTAGTTTAACTATCCTTAAATATAATATAATAATAATGTAAACACCATGCGATCTAGTATAAAACTGTTCAAAAATTGCCCCTGAAATGGTTAAGTTATTTACATCATTTGAAGATAATAATGTTTTTTTTTTTAAAATGCTTCTTCAAAATACGTTTGTATTTGGCACAGGATTTATGAATATAGGTATATACAATTGATTTAATCTAAACCCTCTCACGGTAACTTCAACAGTGTTCAAAAATGAAGGAAGTTTGACCAAATTTCAACAAACTGAAACAAAGTGTAACTTACCAGGAGAACTCAAATTCTCAGCCTCACACGGTGTCCAAACCTGATCTCAGAGTAAATATTATGTGTTACACTAATAGCGTCTTACGTAGTCTCCAATTTTTAGCTCAGAAAAATCCACTGAGACACTATAACTGGAGTATGAAAGTTTATAGCTAATCAAACTTTATGTGAGAAACTTCTTTATAAGGCCCATTTTGTCAAGTATGTTAAGCATGAGCGAAAGAAACAAGAAAAAACATACACTTTTAAAATCCTTTACATTAATCTGGCTTTTTTCGCTGTCAAAATCTTCGGACGACTAATTGACCCAATTTCCGTCAACCTATCGAGCTGAAACTTTGCGCATAGACTCGCCGATGACAACACATTCTTTCAAATTTACAGCCCCACTCCCATCCCCCCCCCCCCCTAAATCATATTTTCCCCTGTTTTTCAAGGGAAGATGAATTACATATGATGACACTGATATCACGAAATAAAATCCCCGATAACTGCGCTCGCTGAGATTCTTATTTAATTTTTTTTTTAATATATCGCAAGTGCGTTTGGTGCGTAACATTTTATTAGTGTTTCTGCAATTGTTGGTAAATAAATCTACGGTGTAAAATCGGGTACGTCATTAGAATATTAATGTAGTTCAGGGGCGTGAAAAAATGTGCGGCTGTGAGCCTTAAGTGGGGAAAAAGGAAAAAGGGGGGGGGGGGCACTAAATCGGATTCTTATAAAATGCGTTACTTGTATGCATGTTTTGTCAAATTTTCAGCCCCATCCCCCATTTCTCGATATTAAATTTTATAAAGGGTTTATTTGCAAAAAATTTTTTAGGGGCTGTTTAATTTTCAAATGAAATTCAATAAACTGTTGATACTTTTTTTAATAACAATTCCAAAAATGTACTTCGTTTGTGATACGTATAACGCAAATAATAATAAAAGAGGCTACTAAATATTCTTTTTCTTAAGGCATCAAATAGGTCTGCTATGTATGCGTCATCTTAGTCTTATGGCATCAAATAGGTCTGCTATTTATGCGTCAGCCCCATTTCTGTGACATTTGTAAATTTGTAAATGTCACAGTGAACACAGAATATAAGCAGCTCATTAATGGCACTGGTTGATTTGGCCTACTAAGCTTATTTTAAGCTCAGTTAAGCGCAATTGTAGATTACAAAGCTTATATAAGCTCATTTAAGCGCACTGGTGGATTACAAAGCTAACTACTAATATAAGATCAGTGGAGGGCACTGGTTGATCACGAAGCTCTGGTTCACAAGGGAATAGCAAGGGAGTTAAGTCTTTTCCCTGAATACTTAAACAAAAATTCTTGATGTTCGTTTGCTCTTTTTTATTTCAGAACTAAGCACAGACTGGCCATATGATTCTGTAAACTTAAACCTGCTAAAACATTGCCAACATAAACGACGGGAAGCAAATATATATCTACTAACGACATGTTATCCTCTTAGGAATTTTGAATAGTTCGATAGTCCGGCCCAATCATTTTGAAGACCTTTGAATGGTTCGATAGTCAGGCCCAATCACTTTGAAGACTTTTGTTGGAGTCATCCGATCATGGTAAAACCAAAGCACTAAGAGGAATTTTTCTTTACGAACCAAGCGATGACTAAACCCAATAAATTCGACGACTTTTGTTGGAGCCCTTTGATGGTTAAACCCAAGCACTCTGTGAAGACTTTTGCTTGAACCAACCCAAACGATAGTAAACCCAAGAAGCAGTTTGTGAAAAACTTTTGCTTGACTTAACGATAGCTAAACCCAAGCACTTAGATGCACATTCACATCCGTTGTCGGAGTTTGTTGTCATAAAACCGCATCTTCATCCACAACATAGAAACTGGCAGGCAAACCAAGTTTGAGATCCCCTGTCTTCATCGGGGGCTTGATGTCGACGTTGCGGTAATATCTGGCGTTGTTGGGAGACAGTGTGCTGGCTCTCCCCCATCTGGATGGTCGGGTCTCGTGGATGGTGGATGATCGTTCCCGCCCACACCGAGTGGATGACCGGAACTCGCTCAAGCTAGGAGATCTGTTGTTCGGTTGGGAGTGGACCGACCTTGAATAGAACATTGACGTTAGTTACAAGACAGTGGCGTTCACTACGGGAATGCGGGCCGCACCGACACCCTCACATGAAAGGGGGAGGAGGTGACATCCAGGTTTCCAGCTCAAAAGATAAAATTTACGGACAAACTTCTAAAATCCACACATTTATTGACAAGAACCCCTAAAAATCCATTTTTTTTGTGTTGCTGTTTTCTTGGGGAACATGATGGAAAATTCACGATAACTACACTAAATGAGTTTCTGAATAAAGAATGAAAATAAAAATCACCAGTGCGTTTGGTGCATAATATTTTCTTTTGTTTTTCTGAAATGTTGGTGAAAAATGTCAGGGGTGTAAAGTGGGTGGGTCATTAGAATATTAATATAGTCCAGGGGCTTGAGAAAAATGGGTGGTTGGATGGCAAAATTTTGGGAATGCTAATTGATCCACTTCCGTCAAGATATCGAGCTGAAACTCGGTACATAGACTCGATGAGTATGAAACACGTTCTATCAAATTTTCAGCTCACCCCCAAACCCAACCCTCAAAAATCTTTGTTTCTTTTTTTTTCAAAGGGAAGGTGAAGGATACAATATGATTTCTTCACGAAATACAATTCCCAATAACTGCGCTGAATGAGATTCTTTAAAAAAAAAAAAAAAATCGCAAGTGCGTTTGGTGCGTGATATTTTCTTTTGTTTTTCAGCTGCCATATACACAAAAGAAGTCTTAAAAGCTGCCATATACACAAAAGAAGTCTTAAAAGCTGCCATATACACAAAAGAAGTCTTAAAAGCTGCCATATACACAAAAGAAGTCTTAAAAGCTGCCATATACACAAAAGAAGTCTTAAAAGCTGCCATATACACAAAAGAAGTCTTAAACCAAAAAAAAAAAATTAGAAAAAAATACAATTTTCGCCTCACCTTTGTTCAAGAGAACTAGGAGACAACCGCTCCTGTATTCGGACTGTCCTGTAGTCTAGGGCACTTAGTGTTCGATTGTCAGCCCTCTTCCACCGCCGGTAGTCATGAAAGCTTGGTGACCTCACACGGTCTGTTGAGTTGTGACGGCAGTCCGACAATGCCGGGGAATTCGCGGCTGTGGATCGAAGATTGAATCCCAGTTTAGGAACTGTGTTTTATGTCAAGCAATTTCTTGAGGGCCTGCTTTCGGCAGAAATTAAGATTATCCTCATCGCCCCATCAAGTGTAAATAAGTAAGCAGGTCTTCACTTCTCGAGCTCATTGCAATTTTCCAACACAAGCTCATTGCATATTACAACAAAAGATAATTGTATATTCCAACACAAGATCATTGTATATTCCAACACAAGATCTTTATATATACCAACACAACATCGTTGTACATGCCAACACAAGATCATTGTATATTCAGGATCTTTGCATACCACGGCAATTTTTATATTCAAACATAAGATCATTGCATACCCCGACAAAGATATTTATATATTCCAACACAAGATCATTCTATATTCCAACCACACGATCATACTATATTTCAAAACAAGATCATTCCACATTCCAAAACAATATCATTGTATATTTTGACAAGATCATTCCATATTCTGACACAAGATCATTTTATATGTTTTAACACGGGAGCAGTTATGTAATCATAGAAACAATGTAATTTTTTGGTTACTGCTAAATTATTTCACGGACTGTGACACGGGTTTTTATGTCTTTTTCCTGGTAGCAAAATGCTGGCATCCCCTTCCAACAGTCGTCGTAATTGACAGTAATTTAACATGCAATCGTGCACTGTTTACATTAGAAGCGAGGAATACATAGTTTATTTTTCTAAATGTGTTATCGATTTTAATTTTCTTCTTCTTTTTCTATATATAAAGGGCCCACGATCAATTTATTGATCATTCTGGCTCCTATGCATGTAGAGGGGATTTGCAACGTTTCTGTGCCTGGTGTTGATGAGGATATTTCACTGGTTGCGAGAGTTACTTAGTGAGGGTATCATGCACTGGGGGTTGGAAGGCCTGAGGCAATAGACGCAAATGTGTCAAGTGTTTTCGCCTCAACTGTTCCTTTTGGAACATTGTTCCAGTCGCTGATTGTCTTTGGCAGGATTGAGCAGTTCTTATGCTGGCTTCTCGCTATTATGAGACGGAACTGCCTGTCATGGCCTCGTCGCTGTCTATGCGAGAGATGGAGGAGTTTCTGTTTAATGCCAGAACAGTGGACCAGCCCATTATTTATCTTGTAAATCATGGAGAGCCTGGACTGTCGTCGTCGTTCCTCCAATAGTAACCAGCCCAGTGTTTCCAGCATGCTGCCAACACTAGAGGTGTTCCGGTAGCGGTTCAGGACAAAGCGTGCTGTCCGTCGCTTGACCGCCTCCAACCTGTCGATGCACTCTGGGTAAATGGGTCCCAGACTAAAGATGCATAATTTAAAAAGGGCCGGACAAAGGCTTTATAGGCTCTTTCTTTCACACTGAACAAAAAAATAAGATAAATTATCGAATTCATGACCCATATAAATCTTTTTCCATTTTATGCAAGCTGTCCTCGTACTCCACTAATTAATATCACGCAAATTAGCTTGATAAAAAAAATATTGTAATATTGATATTTAAAAAAGTATATTCCCGGAGCCATTGTTCCTCCTGTGTAAAAACAGACTCCACGCTGGACATATTGAGGGACCAGTCAGTGGCGTAGCTAGGGTTGATGTCACCCCGCGCGGTAAGATCATGGTGTCACACCCCTTCCTCCCGCCTTCCACGATGAATTTCTTCTTTTTAAAATAAGTCAAGAGCTTTAAAAAGACAATAACACAAAACGAACAACTAACTGAAGGTTAGGAGGTTAATGTATTTAAGAACAGTAACAACGTTAAGTTATAGTTATTTTTACATTAAAGTTAATTTATTTTACGAAGTGGCTATTGATACACGGGTACCAGAATTGAGAGGTTGGGATTAAAAAACGATTTAAAATATTTTTGTTGGGTTTATAAGACCAAATGAGGTATGAAATGAAAGATAATTGAATGTACTATACGTTTGAAATCTTAATTCTCCATTTTAACGAAAATAAACGACCACAAATGACATCCGAATAGCATTGAGTTTAATGTGTCCCGGGTCCGAAAGGGGGCGCTGCGTGTCTGTGTACATTTTGACTAATGCTATTCGGATGTCATTTGTAGTAGTTTATTTTAGTTAAAATGAAAAATTAAGTTTACAAACGTATAGTACATTTAATTATCTTTCATTTGATACCTCATTTGGTCAAAATATTTTAAATCGTTTTTTAATCCCAACCTCTCAATTCTGGTACCCGTGTACCAATAGGTGCAGTCAGCATTAATTTTAAGTTTTCCTTTCCTGGTTACAATCACATGTGTGGACAATTTACGTGTCACCATCAGATTATCCTTTTGTGAAATTCTCTTAGACCGAGCAGTGTGCGCTCTGTTAGACCGAGCAGTGTGCGCTCGGTAAATATGCAATTTTTCAATTTGGTGGTGTCACCCTGTGCGGTCCGCACGCCCTAGCTACGCCACTGGGACCAGTGCATCTCCTGAACAGCTGATTTAAATATGTAGGTAACCTTCGCCTCAACAACAACAAAAAAAGTTATTTCTGTATAACCCCAAGTTGCTTTATAATTCAGGTGATACGCCGATGCTAAGTTTCAAAACCACCCACCAATCCCCTCTAGTGTTTACGCCATCCAAACGTGACATTGACCTACCGGAAGGCACATTGCTGTTGTAGGAGCTCGTGCTGTTAAGTCTCAGCGAGCTCTTGCTGCTGATGCTGTTCCTCAAAGAATTGACGTCACTCTGTTTATCAACACCGATCTCATGCCGCCAGGGCTGTGGCGGACCGATACAATAATCCGGCGGCAGAAACACAGAGTCTGCGTTATCTTCGCTCGTATCTTTCTTGGTCAACACCTCAGGGACCTCTGTCTCAGCCTCGCTGTCTCCCGCGCTCTTCAGCTTCTCCAAGACCTTCTGTTTCGCCTCTAAGGCGTCCTGGGTTTTCTTGCGATTGGCCAGGTCATTCATTTTACTCAGTACTTTTTCCCGGCGGTCCGACTTTCTAAGATTGGCCATTTCCTGATGTTTGAGAAAAGAGAATAATTAGAAAAGTTGGATAATAATAGCAATGCTTTGAAGTTGAAACCTATTGGCCACGCTCAGATTGTTTTTTCCTTTTCTAATTTTGCATCACTAGTGTAGAATGGCGCAGCACTAAAGTTAGATATGCGCCATACAAACATAACTGCATTTTGAATTTATGAAATATTTTATGACTAAAAGCTCAACCACCCCACCCCCACCCCCACATTCGATCGGGAGCCTTCGTCGTACTGTTAAATGTAACAGTGCGGGAGCGAAACTAAGTTGTGGCCAAAAGAATCTACTGGGTGGCAACACTAGCGGAATGAATGCAGTTTATGCATGGCACCTGATGCCATAATGCCAAATTTTGCTCACTGATAGATGCTTTACCTGCCCCCCCCCCCCCCAACATTTTCTTTCTCCAGAATAATGACATCCCTGGATTAAATTATCTGAAAGCAACACTGAATTCAGGTAAGCGCCAAACAACATCCTTTGATTTTGAATTTATATTTTTAAAAAATGTATGCGCAGGCAACCCCTTTCCATTTTCATTCGGTAGGCATAGGCACCGTCGTTC
This sequence comes from Omphiscola glabra, assembly GCA_964017045.1. Taxonomy (NCBI): domain Eukaryota; kingdom Metazoa; phylum Mollusca; class Gastropoda; family Lymnaeidae; genus Omphiscola; species Omphiscola glabra. The sequence goes on from OZ024796.1 coordinate 7,914,777, forward strand.
TCAGCCCGCCCACCCTAGTTTCGGAAACTTTAAAACAACACAGGCCGTGAGTAATTTAGAGGATTTCCTTGAAATAACAAGTATATTGTTTTCCTTTAATTTTGTATTTGTATATATAGTTAGGCTTCATATATTACAGGGGTGAAACCTGGCTTGGGCCAGAGGCATACCCTCAAGGAGAATGAATTTACTTTATGTTGGGGAAAGAGGTGGAGTTATATTGATCCTGGTCCCCGTTATGCCTAATTTAGGCGCTGACCAATGGCGTAGCTAGGGTAAGATCCGCCATGGGGGCTTTTTCCCTCTCCTTGCACGATAAAACTCGACAATAGCCGAAAAATGCCGCCCGATCCATAAAATGAAAGAAGCCCCTAGGATAAGGCCGCCCCTCCACCAACCCTTTCTACGCCACTGGCGCTGTCCACCCAGACATCTGAAATATCCCCCCCTCCCCCCGCGAAGAAATTGTCTGAAAGCAAACTGATAATCACCTTCAGATAGGCCCTGAGTTGGTTGTCCTGCTTATTTTTCCGTATATGTGAGGCAATCATCATGACTATCGACAGGCCGTAGATGAGTATAACAGCCACCACGTAGTAGAGGGCGCCGATGTCGTCATCACTCGTCCTGCGGGGGTCCTCGATGTAACCAACCCACGAGCCGTTGTTGTCTTGCGTTTGGTGGAGGCGGATGTGGAGCTTTCCGTGGACATCTAAGGCAGTCCTGTACAGTCAAGAAATAGAGAATACTTAGCGAGCTATTTCTACTGTATGCCCCTTTGTTTTGCAACACATAGAACTCGATAAATATACCTACAGATCGTGTAGATATTAGGAAATAAAATCCTTGTAATAAACTTTAAAAAATAAAGTGATATGAAAAGTAAGATACGACAAAGAGCAGGAAAGAACCAAAAAATAAAAGTTAACAAATTTAACAACAAAAAAAAAACAAAAAAAAAAAAAAAAACAACAAACATTGAGTGCGCACGCAATCAAGTTGCCAAAATAGAAAATAGTTCTCATGCATGGCACGACCCCCCCCCCCGAAAACGACCCCCCCCCGAAAACGACCCCCCCCCCCGACCATCCCCTTCATGAACAACGGACTTCTTACAGAGGTAGTTATGACTGCAAGTGTAACCGTACCAAAAAAAGATCAATTTATTTTATTTACATGATGCCGTTTCCATATAAACCCTAACCCTAACCGCAACCCTAACCCTAACCGTAACCCTAACCGCAACCCTAACCCTAACCCTAACCGCAACCCTAACCCTAACCGCAACCCTAACCCTAACCGCAACCCTAACCCTAACCGCAACCCTAACCCTAACCGTAACCCTAACCCTAACCACAACCCTAACCCTAACCGCAACCCTAACCCTAACCGCAACCCTAACCCTAACCGCAACCCTAACCCTAACCGCAACCCTAACCCTAACCGCAACCCTAACCCTAACCGCAACCCTAACCCTAACCGCAACCCTAACCCTAACCGCAACCCTAACCCTAACCGCAACCCTAACCCTAACCGCAACCCTAACCCTAACCGCAACCCTAACCCTAACCGCAACCCTAACCCTAACCGCAACCCTAACCCTAACCGTAACCCTAACCCTAACCGCAACCCTAACCCTAACCGCAACCCTAACCCTAACCGCAACCCTAACCCTAACCGCAACCCTAACCCTAACCGCAACCCTAACCCTAACCGCAACCCTAACCCTAACCGTAACCCTAACCGCAACCCTAACCCTAACCCTAACCGTAACCCTAACCCTAACCGTAACCCTAACCGCAACCCTAACCCTAACCCTAACCGTAACCCTATAAACGCAGGGTGTCAGGGGTTGCTAGTTATAAATTCAGGGGTCACGGGACAAGACTGTCTAGGGTTGTTCCCCACTTAAACATAGAGGTCAATGGGCCATATGTTTAGGGGTCGCTCCATATAAACACAGATCAATTGTCCGTATAGTCAGGAGTTGCCCCGTATAAACACAGATGTCAATACTCCATATGGTTAAGGGTTGCTCCATACACATACAGAGCCCAATGGTCCATTTGGTCAGGGTTTGCTACAAATCAGATAAACATATATGTCATCTGCCCAGAGGCTACCAAATCACTAAATGACCAAACCTGTCGGTCGTAAATTGCTCTATAAATTTGTTCGATATAAGTTACTGACCACCATCTCATCCCGCCAGTGGATAATTTACAAGGACAAGACAGGTCTCACGCGCAGAAATGGGGGCATCGCGAGAGGAAATAGTGGGAAATTGATGGGAGCCGTTAGGCGCCAAGAACCAACTGCTTGATGTTCAGCCATGGCTGAGATTATCCTGCTGGGTTGGACATGTGTATGGGATATTTGTATGGGAAATTTGTGTGGGATATTTGTATGGAATATTTTCATGGCATATTTGGGTTTTAACAGTAAAATATATTAAAATCATTTTTTGGTTATTGCACGCTACTGGTCCCTCTGTCGCTCACCCTAACCCGAACCCTAAATCTATCATAAACAAAGGGAAGTGACTCCCAATAAGGGGACCACAACAGCACATTAGCCCATTTTTTTAATTTAACTTCGCTTTTGTCCGTGACTGGCTGGCTAAATCTTTGGACGGCTAGTTGACCCACTTCCCGACAACATATCAAGCTGAAACTTGGCACATAGACTCGTTGCCAAAGACAACACATTCTATGAAATTTCCAGCCCCAACACCACACTCAACCCCAACCCCTATAAATCACCTTTCCTGTTTTACATGAAAAGGAGATGAAGAAAATAGGATGACACCGGTTTCGCGAAACTCCCAAATACTGCGCTAGCAGATTATATTTTTTAAAAATATCTCAAGTACGCTTGGTGCACGTTATTTGCGTTTGTCTTGTCATTTAAGAGTAGGTGAAATAAATCTACGGAGTAAAAGCAGATGGTTCATTACACTGTTAATATAATTCAGGGGCGTAAAAATAAGCGGATGCGATGCCTTTGGGGAGGGGGGGGAAGCACTAATTGGAATTCTTATTTAATGGGCTTCACTTGCATGTTTTGTCAAATGTTCAGCCCCGACCTCCACCCCATTGCTCAATATTACATTTATAAAATTAGGGATTGGTGTTAAATTAAAGGGGTTTGTGTAAAACTAAGGGATTGGTGTTAAATTAAGGGATTTGTGTTAAATTAAGGGATTCGTGTTAAATTAAGGGATTAGTGTTAAATTAAGGGATTCGTGTTAAATTAAGGAATTTGTGTTAAATTAAGGGATTTGTGTTAAATTAAGGGATTTGTGTTAAATTAAAGGATTTGTGTTAAATTAAGGGATTTGTGTTAAATTAAGGGATTTGTGTTAAATTAAGGGATTTGTGTTAAATTAAGAGATTTGTGTTAAATTAAGGGATTCGTGTTAAATTAAGGAATTTGTGTTAAATTAAGGGATTTGTGTTAAATTAAAGGATTTGTGTTAAATTAAGGGATTCGTGTTAAATTATGGAATTCGTGTTAAATTAAGGGATTCGTGTTGAATTAAGGGATTTGTGTTAAATTAAGGGATTCGTGTTAAATTAAGGGATTTGTGTTAAATTAAGGGATTTGTGTTAAATTAAGGGATTTGTGTTAAATTAAGGGATTCGTGTTAAATTAAGGGATTCGTGTTAAATTAAGGGATTCGTGTTAAATTAAGGGATTCTTGTTAAATTAAGGGATTTGTGTTAAATCAAGGGATTCGTGTTAAAATAAGGGATTCGTGTTAAATTGAGGGATTCGTGTTAAATTAAGGGATGTGTGTTAAATTAAGGGATTCATGTTAAATTAAGGGATTCGTGTTAAATTATGGGATTTGTGTTAAATTAAGGGATTCGTGTTAAATTAAGGGATTTGTGTTAAATTAAGGGATTCGTGTTAAATTAAGGGATTGTGTTAAATTAAGGGATTTGTGTTAAATTAAGGGATTTGTGTTAAATTAGGGAATTTGTGTTAAATTAAGAGATTTGTGTTAAATTAAGGGATTTGTGTTAAATTAAGGGATTTGTGTTAAATTATGGGATTTGTGTTAAATTAAGGGATTTGTGTTAAATTAATGGATTTGTGTTAAATTAAGGGATTTGTGTTAAATTAAGGGATTTGTGTTAAATTAAGGGATTTGTGTTAAATTAAGGGATTTGTGTTAACTTAACGGATTTGTGTTAAATTAAGGAATTTGTGTTAAAATAAGATAATAAGATTAATGCGAACATTTTTATTTTTTGTGGTTGTTAATTATGCATAATTTAAGAGTGTTCAGAAAAATTTAACTAGATTTTTTTAGGTTTTAAAAACTAGACGCTTTCATTGTCATCTGACATATTATAAAGTTGACATTTGACCCATGATCACGAGAAAGAATGTCATTTCAAGAGATACCTTGCATACGTATTACCCCATCAGCCATCATCTAGCCACACAAACCCTTTTATACCAAGAGCCACCATCAAGCCACACAGACCCTATTATACCAAGAGCGACCATCTAGCCCCACAGACCCTATTATACCAAGAGCCACCATCTAGCCACACAGACCCTATTATACCAGGAGCCACCATCTAGCCACACAGACCCTATTATACCAAGAGCCATCATCTAGTCACACAGACCCTTGCTAACTGTAACTCCAGACTTTACCAGAATCGGTGCACATTTTTCGTTGTTGAACCATTAAAATAAATTAGAAGACTACAGGGGAAAACCCACAGTTGTCAAATTTTTCTACTTTTGAGATAAATGAAATTTTTGTGTTTGAAGAGATGTCGTTATTACATTGTAGCCTATGTTTAAATAAGTCGACTGTGGGTTTTCGCTTGTAAATTTTCAGAGGCAATATTTAAGCAACAGCACACGATGAAAGGGACGCAAACGCGAACATGTGTAAGATTAGACAACTGTGCTTTTTCACCTGTAATCTTCCTTGAGATTCAGTTTTCAGTTTTGCCGAGTTGGCAATCAGCCCTCAAAATGTTTTATATCAAAGTTATGTCCCATGGCTGGAGACAGAGTTATGTCCCATGGATGCGGTTTTTTGTTGTTGTTGCCAAAACAGTTATAATTCTAGTAGGACGTTCTAACTTAGGGTTTTCATTTTGTATTGTTTTTAAAAATAAATCAAATTATTTGAAATTGTACAGCTGTAAGGAATAACACGTTTGCATTCAATTCTTAGCGAATTTAGTTTGACATCACACAATCGTACATAAGAACCTTAAGTTATATGCCCCAATCAGCTCTATCATATCGAAGAAAGACAAAAATATATCGATAAATCAGTTGAAGATTTTCACCCCTTATTTTGAATAAAATTAGATTTTCGCCCAAACACACATTAAATATCAACTTTCCAAGGTCAACAAAACTTCCATAACACAAACATACGTTTAAATCATGGGAGCTTACCTCATCATCTTGTCATGCGCCGGACTCTTATGTCTAATTGAGTTCACTTCTCTTTTTGATCATACGAATACAAACGCCGTCTGGATCTTAAGATCAGTAGATTGCATCCGTACATTCTAACTCGATCTTACGTCCGCACATATCTCGATGCACTCTGTCGTAGTCGCTGCACAGCTGTCTGGCTGTATACATGACTGTTCAGTTGTTTCAGTATGGCTTCACAATGTTTTTATTGTCAGCATTTTTGTTTAGTTTCATCAGTAAAGTCGCACACAGTTCTCATTATATACATGTCTGCTCAGCTACATACAATGAATAGCCCATATAAGTTCTTTCAATGGCCCATATAAGTTCTTTCAACAGTCCAATTAAGTTCGTTCAATACTCTATATAAGTTCATTCAATAGTCCATATAAGTTCTTTCAATAGTTCATATTAGTTCGTCCAATAATTCACATAAGTGCGTCCAATAGTTCACATAAGTGCATCCAATAGGTCACATAAGTGCGTACAATAGTTCACATAAGTGCGTCCAATAGTGCACATAAGTGCGTACAATAGGTCACATAAGTTCGTCCAATAGTTCACATAAGTGCATACAATAGTTCACATAAGTTCGTCCAATAGTTCACATAAGTGCATCTAATAGTTCACATAAGTTCGTCCAATAGTTCACATAAGTGCATCCAATAGTTCACATAAGTGCATCCAATAGTTCACATAAGTTCGTCTAATAGTTCACAAATGTGCATCCAATAGTTCACATAAGTGCATCCAATAGTTCACATAAGTTCGTCTAATAGGTCACATAAGTTCGTCCAATAGTTCACATAAGTGCATCCAATAGGTCACATAAGTGCATCCAATAGTTCACATAAGTGCATCCAATAGTTCACATAAGTGCATCCAATAGTTCACGTAAGTGCATCCAATAGTTCACATAAGTGCATCCAATAGTTCACATAAGTTCGTCTAATAGGTCACATAAGTTCGTCCAATAGTTCACATAAGTGCATCCAATAGGTCACATAAGTGCATCCAATAGTTCACATAAGTGCATCCAATAGTTCACATAAGTGCATCCAATAGTTCACGTAAGTGCATCCAATAGTTCACATAAGTGCATCCAATAGTTCACATAAGTGCATCCAATAGTTCACATAAGTGCATCCAATAGTTCACATAAGTGCATCCAATAGTTCACATAAGTGCATCCAATAGTTCACATAAGTGCATCCAATAGTTCACATAAGTGCATCCAATAGTTCACGTAAGTGCATCCAATAGTTCACATAAGTGCATCAAATAGTTCACATAAGTGCATCCAATAGTTCACATAAGTTCGTCCAATAGTTCACGTAAGTTTGTTGATTTTCATCGCAAACAAGTAAAAGGCACAGTCTACCGTCTAAGACATAACTGGATCAACACTAAACTTCAGCAATACCCGCTGGTGTGGGAATCGTTTGTCTTACATAAAAACTGTATTAAATAGAATAATCAAGAAAGCCAGCAATAAATCCACAAACTAAACATCCTTCACTTGAAGAAAATATTTGAAGAAAAATTTGTGCTGTAAAACAAAACACAAAAATTGGACGATGCGCTCCACCCAATTCAACACAGATACCTATGATCAGCAAGATCAAGGTGAATTCTTTCTCTTAAAGTTGATAGCGAAAGATATAAAAGTTCTTTTGTTCCCAAGTCTATACGAATATATCAGCGTGCTCCCCACTGTGATTGCCTAATCTAAATGATCACTAATCAAGTCTTTATTGTCCCTATTGAAGTTCTTATTTATGGCTGATTTCAACGCTAGAGAAATAATTTACAGGTCTTGTATTTTTTTAATTGTTATAATTTACATTTTTTTTTACAACTTATTCGTTTCATCCCCACCCGCGTCTCTCTGTCTCGATATAAAACATCTATAATGGTTTGGCTAGTGAAACTAAGTCAGTGGTCGGCGAATCGCGGCTCGCGAACCGCATGCGGCTCTTTAACGACCTGAGTGCGGCTCGGCCAGTCCGCCACAAATCGGGTTTGACTCCGAAAAACATAGTTCTTGACAGGTTCTTGAAAAGAAATTTGGCTCTCAATTTTTAAAAAAAAATCGTAATGCCACAGATTTTTGGCTCTTTTGACTGATGAGTTTTCCGACCACTGAGTGACTAAGTGAGCTAACTAAGACAGTGTTGGTGTGTCCACAAATGACTCTGAAACTAGTCCATCCGTTCTCATTCTCCATTTGACACGCCCATGAACACCTGTTATATAGAATTACAACCAGGGGCAGAAGCTGGTGTTTACTTCAACCTTCAACAGAACTATTGATTAATTGATATATAGATAGAGATACAGATAGAGATAGAGAGAAATGGAGAGAGATCGAGAGGGAGACAGAGATAGAGATAAGTGGATTGTATCTACCGCTCTACATCGTTCTCACTCATGCAGACCGACATTTTTACATGTCCCCCCCCCCCAACTCCTAAATCCCCAGTCCCCCAATCGGTCACCTACGAAAATGCCACGCATCAATAAATCAACGCCATTTGGACAGTTCACAAACCAATCAAATTAAGTCCGCGATGAGCTCCCCTTGTTTAGATGGCTGACGACAACAACCAGTGTTGAAATGGGTCTAAAATTATGTGTGCGTGTGAGCACGGTGGGCGTTCACCAGAAACTGCAATGATATAAATTGGTGTTTGAGAACTGGGTGGGGGGCGGGAACAATTTGTTTACAAAAATGAATCTATAATTATGTCCTTTCATTAGAAAGGATCATTAATGTTCCTATCGGAGATAATAAATTTATAAAAACAATTAAAAAGAGAAATGAATAGAGCCGCCCCTGGTGCTGGAGAGGGAGTCAGAACGAAAGATAAATATATATGTATATGATATATATAAATATAGATAGATAGATAGTTAGATATATATATCCATCTATCTATCTATCTATCTATCTATCTATCTATCTATCTATCTATCTATCTATCTATCTATCTATCTATCTATCTATCTATCTATCTATCTATCTATCTATCTATCTATCTATCTATCTATCTATCTATCTATCTATCTATCTATCTATCTATCTATCTATCTATCTATCTATCTATCTATCTATCTATCTATCTATCTATCTATCTATCTATCTATCTATCTATCTATCTATCTATCTATCTATCTATCTATCTATCTATCTATCTATCTATCTATCTATCTATCTATCTATCTATCTATCTATCTATCTATCTATCTATCTATCTATCTATCTATCTATCTATCTATCTATCTATCTATCTATCTATCTATCTATCTATCTATCTATCTATCTATCTATCTATCTATCATCTATCTATCTATCTATCTATCTATCTATCTATCTATCTATCTATATATCTATCTATCTATCTATCTATCTATCTATCTATCTATCTATCTATCTATCTATCTATCTATCTATCTATCTATCTATCTATCTATCTATCATCTATCTATTATCTATCTATCTATCTATCCATCCATCCACCCATATATCCATCCATCCATCCACCCACCCATCCATCCTTCCATCCATATCTATATATATAGATAGATAGATAGATAGATAGATAGATAGATAGATAGATAGATAGATAGATAGATGGATGGATGGATGGGTGGGTGGATGGATGGATGGATATATGGGTGGATGGATGGATAGATAGATAGATAGATAATAGATAGATAGATAGATAGACTGATTGATAGATAGAGATAAAGATAGAGATGGAGAGAGATGGAGAGGGAGACAGAGATAGCAGTAAGTGGGCTGTATCTACTGCTCTACATCGTTCCTCACTCATGCAGACCGACATTTGTACATATCCCTGCCAGGTTTAGCATTATCTGGCATACAGCCATGGGTCGTAATGACTTTGTTCATTATGAAATAAATTTTTTTATGTATCCTATTGAAAGCTCAGGGTCAGTGTTTTCCAACACTCCTCACGCCCCAAGAATTATTTGACCAGTCTGGCACCCCTAAGAATTATTTGCCTAAGAATTATTTGACCAGTCTGGCACCCCTAAGAATTATTTGACCAGTCTGGCACCCCTACGAATTATTTGACCAGTCTGGCACCCCTACGAATTATTTGACCAGTCTGGCACCCCTAAGAATTATTTGACCAGTCTGGCACGCCTACGAATTATTTGACCAGTCTGGCACCCCTACGAATTATTTGACCAGTCTGGCACCCCTACGAATTATTTGACCAGTCTGGCACCCCTACGAATTATTTGACCAGTCTGGCACCCCTACGAATTATTTGACCAGTCTGGCACCCCTACGAATTATTTGACCAGTCTCGCACGCCTACAAAAGTAACAGTGCATTTTAAATTTTGAAACAAAATATAGATTTTTATTTTATTTGATTTAATATACAACAACAAAAAAATATGTAAAACTTACTTCCTTTTTTTCGTTACGAAATAAACCACACATTACTTTGAGCGGCTCATTGCAATCATAAAAGTTCAACGAAGTAATGTTTTTATATCTATTTATTATATAGACGTTTGAAACTAAAACTGAAAAGTTAATGCCCACTATGTTCTTATTATCCCTCTCACCGAGCCATTACAATGCCATCTCGCACCCCTTGTGGGGTATAAGCACCCAAGGTTGGGAAACCCTGCCTGTAGGTCTGTTCGTGTGCCCACTACTGGAGTAATAAAGCATTAAATAAATGAGAGCATGCACTTATGTAATATTTAATTTCGACTATATCACCCAGATTGAGGACCTCTGTACTAGCCTCCTGTTTAATAATAGCATTAATAGTCAAAGCCATTGCCCCATTTCATCACAAGCCAACAGCTCAGCAGGCATGCACCCAACAGTGTAGCCAAAATTTCAGCCATCAGTTGGGTGATGCAGTGATCACACGCCCTAGAGCAGCGGTTCTCACCTGGTGGGTCTTAACCCCTGTGGAGATCGAACGACCCTTACACAGGGGTTGGCTAAGACCACCGGAAAACACATTTAGGAAGTAGCCACGAAAATAATTTTATGGTCAGGGTCACCACAACTTGAGGAACCGTTTGAAAGAGTCGCGCAATTAGGAAGGTTGAGAAACACTGCCCTAGAGACATTTGGTGCTCTTTATGCATGGACGGAAATTCCGCATGTCAATCTCAATAATTGACGGTACAATCATAACGTGAGGCTAATTACAAGACACCAACCACTGTAGAAGCCATACCTCCCCTCCCCCCTACATGCTGTTTGTCTCAGACTTGACTACCCGAGGTTTTATTAAATTATTTGCAATAGCATTTCATCACCACACGATCATATTACTCAAATTACACCATGCAACTAAAGACAAAATTCCGAATTCTAATAAACCTTAAAACACACACCCCGCCACACAAACAAACAAACAAACAGAAAAAGCCAGTGATGATAAAAAAACTATAACAGAACAAAATCAACGAGAAATAAAACAATCTCAATAGAAAAGTCTGTCAGTGAACTTCCTGATTTCCCGGTAAGAGAGCCGCGTCAGACAACACTGACAAACTGAAATCTTATGCAGTTATTACCAACTATAGTTCAAGTATTCGTTACTAGATAGTGGTCAAATATCAGTTACCAGATAGCGGATAACACTCCCCTTGTCTTCACCCTCCTCCCCCCACTGTCACTAACCCCCACACTTGCACTCAGCCTCCCCCCCCCGCCCCCACTGTTACCCTACCCACCACTAGCACTCAGTTTCCTCTGACCCACATTGCCAGTAGTACCAACTATAGCATTCTCCACTGTCGCCAACACAACCAATATGAGCGTTTACTCACACCAAAGAGATAACTAATTCCAAACACATGCCTTTCATCGCTGCTCATCAGTCACTATCTATCAATGGGAATTCCCTATTGGCCGTGCTCTCTAGTGCATTTTCCCTCACCCTACACTGTTTATATTGATTTCAATGCGAAGGTCTGATGGAGTTTAAATAAAATCTAACTATTATCGGCTCATACATTTTAGAAGCTAATGAATTTGTTTTTTGTTTTTGTTTTTTAAACATTAAAAAAATAATTTTCTAAGGACGGTAGTGGGTCACAGTGTTAAAAACTGAGCATATTTGTTTGTTGTTGTGGAAGGGAGTTAATAGCTTTATGTAAACTAAATCCGTTGAGAGCACGAGACGATTCAATTTATAAACTCCCTATAATGTCAGAATTTATTACCGGCTTAGAGTACGAAATCACACCTCAAGTTTTTAAGCATTTTCATGTGCAACGTTTCACTCTTTGCAGTTTTAAAAACGCACTCCGAAATATTTTGCTGCAAGCTTTGATGTCTGCTATTGAAGCCTCATTTGTTTCTCATCTAGAAGCTTTGAGTTGTTTCTGCGTTGTTTCTCATCTAGAAGCTTGAGTTGTTTCTACGTTGTTTCTCATCTAGAAGCCTGAGTTGTTTCTGCGTTGTTTCTCACCTAGAAGCTTGAGTTGTTTCTGCGTTGTTTCTCATCTAGAAGCCTGAGTTGTTTCTGCGTTGTTTCTCATCTAGAAGCTTGAGTTGTTTCTGCGTTGTTTCTCACCTAGAAGCTTGAGTTGTTTCTGCGTTGTTTCTCATCTAGAAGCCTGAGTTGTTTCTGCGTTGTTTCTCATCTAGAAGCCTGAGTTGTTTCTGCGTTGTTTCTCATCTAGAAGCCTGAGTTGTTTCTGCGTTGTTTCTCATCTAGAAGCCTGAGTTGTTTCTGCGTTGTTTCTCATCTAGAAGCTTGAGTTGTTTCTGCGTTGTTTCTCATCTATAAGCCTGAGTTGTTTCTGCGTTGTTTCTCATCTAGAAGCCTGAGTTGTTTCTGCGTTGTTTCTCACCTAGAAGCTTGAGTTGTTTCTGCGTTGTTTCTCATCTAGAAGCCTGAGTTGTTTCTGCGTTGTTTCTCATCTGGAAGCTTGAGTTGTTTCTGCTTTGTTTCTCATCTAGAAGCCTGAGTTGTTTCTGCGTTGTTTCTCATCTAGAAGCCTGAGTTGTTTCTGCGTTGTTTCTCACCTTGAAGCCTGAGTTGTTTCTGCGTTGTTTCTCACCTTGAAGCCTGAGTTGTTTCTGCGTTGTTTCTCATCTAGAAGCCTGAGTTGTTTCTGCGTTGTTTCTCATCTAGAAGCCTGAGTTGTTTCTGCTTTGTTTCTCATCTAGAAGCCTGAGTTGCTTATTCATTTTTAACTATTTCCTAATGACACCATATTTCTCTGATAACAAGAACAGCTCAATGAAATATTTTTACATCTTAATGCAATGAAAATTAATTGTAATATCATGATAAGTTTCTTAACTAGCAATCTAAATGAAAATAAAGCCTTTTTTGGACATGCACATAAAATAGTCCCTTATCTTTACAATCTAGAGCCATATCTTTACACTCTTGAGCCATATCTTTACACTCTAGAGCCATATCTTTACACTCTAGAGCCATATCTTTACACTCTTGAGCCATATCTTTACACTCTAGAGCCATATCTTTACACTCTAGAGCCATATCTTTACACTCTAGACCCATATCTTTACACTCTAGACCCATATCTTTACAATCTAGAGCCATATCTTTACACTCTAGAGCCATATCTTTACACTCTAGACCCATATCTTTACACTCTAGACCCATATCTTTACAATCTAGAGCCATATCTTTACACTCTAGAGCCATATCTTTACACTCAAAAGCCATAGCTGAAACAAAACTGGGAATACTTACCAAAAAAAAAAAAAGAACGCCTACAACAACAAGCATTGATATATTATTATATTTGCAACTTCTTTGAGGTATAGCATAAAAAAGCTAGAGACGGAAATGCAAACATAAGAATCTTAAGTGAGTATATTTTTAATTTACAAATTTTAATTTGACAAATATTTAGTATAATAATATGCCGTATTTCTTATAGTAGTGATTTACTACTTGTATGAGCTAATTTAGGCCTATTTCTAAATTGGTCTATTTCTAAATCGGTCTATTTCTAAATTGGTCTATTCCTAAATAGAATTTTATCGAAATCGTCAAGTGTTTCAATCTGCATTAATATTCATTAAATACTAATTTTGGAAATGTTTCATTTTAACACAAACGCCCTATTTTTACACAAACTCCCTATTTTAACACAAACGCCCTATTTTAACACAAATGCCCCATTTTAACACAAACGCCCTATTTTAACACAAACGCCCTATTTTAACACAAACGCCCTATTTTAACACAAACGCCCTATTTTAACACATACCTCTTAATTAACGCTAAACTCTTATTTGAACACAGACCCTTTATTTTAACATGAACCCCTTATTTCAACATTAACCCCTTATATTAACACCAATCCCTTATTTTAACACCAATCCCTTATTTTAACACCAACCCCTTATTTTAACTCCAATCCCTTATTTTAACACCAATCCCTTATTTTAACACCAACCCCTTATTTTAACTCCAATCCCTTATTTTAACGCCAATCCCTTATTTTACCCTCAGAGTCTTCAAATCCTATCCTTAACACCCAAATCAAAATCATTCATCACTCTATTTAAACTCCATCTGGTTAACACAACAGTATAGCGCCGATCCCTTATTTTTGAACAGCTAAATTCGAAATCACCATCTTATTTCTTCTTCACTTATTACAAGATGTTCCAAAGTTAGAATACGTCTATAGACTCAAATTAAGTTAGTATTCAAGGATATGATCAAACTCCTAGATGGACAAACTGATTACTGACCGTATCGATTTACTGAAATTTTGTAGTGGGCCTGTGGCGTATGAACGTCTGCTTGTCAACAACTTTCGTTGTATGGTCAATGACCAGTTTGTTTTGCTGGGGAGTCCCCCCCTTCCCTTACTACCCCCTATCCCTCGAAACCCCCACCGCAGACACAGTGATTCTTAAATTTCCGAATAATTTTATTTTAAAAAGGAAACACACAATTATAAAAAAAGAACATCTGAAATGACATGGAATAATTTTGTCAGTGATTACATTTATTTGATTTATGTTTGTTTAGTTTCCTGCTGGTGACCCAAATATTGCATCCCGACATTTCCCAAGGGGACGATTCACTGGGGAGTCAGATTCTTTAATTTTTTTCGGGTAAAAATTTCTATAGTTAAAAAAAAAAACAACAAAAAAAAACCCCCAAAATAAAGATCAATTTTTGAGTCTATCCGGAGAATTCCTAACAGAATTAAGATTCTGTCTCAAAGTAGAACATTTGGAAAAACTTCAAATTGCCGAGTGACAAAACCTTGTGAAGTGTAGAAGTTAAAATATTTTTTAACAATTTAAAAAGCAAGCGATCCCCCAAGATGTCTTTTATTCTAACATAAAAGCCCCCCCCCCCCAATCCCAAACGCCTGGCTTCATACCCAGTGGCGTACCGAGCTTAACTCGCGCCCGGGGCCCAATACCTTTTTAGGGCCCTCCGCCTATTCGAAAACCATACAATATTATATGTAAAATATACCATTTTGCGCCCTTTGTGAGTAGCGCCCGGGGCATGATGCCCTCTTGCTCCCCCTCACAACGCCACTGTTCATACCCCATCCCAAACTCCTGGCTTCATACCCCATCCCAAACGCCTGGCTTCATTGTTAACCCCCGCCCCACCCCTCCGCCCCCGGTCGACCAAAAAAGCATTAATTTGCTGAATAAAGCGGCCCTCAAAAGATAGTAATATCAGTTACTGTTTATAATGGTAACTACCACAATAACGATAGTGACGTATTTGCAGAATCAACTCTGACGTCATATGTCACCACTGAAAAATGATAAGAATCATTTTAAAATGACAACTTCTCAATCTGTATCATCTTTCACATTTCAAATTTCTTTGTATGAAATAATCATCAGATATTATTTCCATATCTGAAACGCGACTGGCCAATGGTCAGTTCCAAGAATAAACCGCAGGACAATTCCAAGAAAAAACAGCAGGACAATTCCAAGAATATACAGCAGGACAATGCCAAGAATAAACAGCTGGACTATTCTGATTATGAAGTGAGATCCCACACTTTATAGAAATATCACACAGATAACACTATCCCCATTTAATATACATACAAATGTTCAGTGTCCCTCACAAATCTCCACAATCCTGAGATGCGCATCATTGTGTCGTGGGGACATGCTATCGGTGGCCAGCGAGAGGAATTCCCCACTGGAACCCGAGGATCGCGAGGCGTGTGTGACCGAGAGCGCCTGTTTGTAGAGTACAGATCGGTCCATTCATTCTCACGGGGGGTGGGGTGGTTGGAAGGGAGGTGGTAGCCTTTTCCCCCAGACATCATTTGTTTCTAGCTATATTTATATCTTAATAAAATAGAGTACCAAGTCCCTAAACACATAGTAGGATTTAAAAAAATTAAAACAGAGTACCCTTTCAAATAAAATAGAGTACCAAGTCCCCCAAAACAGAGTAGGATTTTCATTAAAATAGGGTGCCCAGTCCATTAAAATACCCAGTCCATTAAAATAGAGTACCCAGTCAATTAAAATAGAGTACTCAGTCCATTAAAATAGAGTACCCAGTCCATTAAAATAGAGTACCCAGTCCATTAAAATAGAGTACCCATTAGAAACGCATTCTTTCTCTTGTTTTTAGTCCACTCTTCTATGTTATCGGGTCGGTTCCTATTCCGGGCAAATATTTTGTTCGAATGAGTTTCCTCATTCGGTTATAAATTTACTCTTAAAAGTGCAACGCCGTCTGCCTAGATTTATTAATAGCTTTTAGCCGAAGCCAAAGTTTTGATAACTCCAAACTTGTGTTTCGGGCCACAGAGAGAAAATTCATATCGTCAACAAGTTTTGCGGATTCTCATTTTTTTGTTGCTTTTCTTAACACGTTATCTGGCGGAACTTGGTTTTAATGTGGATAACTTTGTTCCGTGGCAGTGACTGACTACTACTTGTATTCCTCAATATGATGAGGAAAGACACGAAGCAAATTTAAAACAGACGTTAATTAAACAGCCCATAACACCAAAGTTTTTCATATAAATCCTTTATTAAATGTAATATCGAGAAATTTGGGATTTGGGGTGGGGGGGGGGGGGGGAAGTCGCGGAAAATATGACAAAAGATGCATATAAGTAACGTATTTTATAAGAATTCCAATTAGACCCCAACCTCTTCCAGGGCTCATATCCGCACAAGTTTGTCCAGTCTCTGAACTAAATTAATATTCCAATGACCCACCCGCTTTTACACCGTGGATTTATCTCCCAATCTATTTGAGAAAAAAAAAATATTACGCACCAAAACTACTTGCGATATTAAAAAAAAAGAATCTCATTGAGTGCAAATATCGGGAATTTTATTTGGTTGCCCCCAGCTAGTACTTTGGTTGCCCCATGTAGTCCTTTAGTTGCCCCCAGTTAGTCCTTTGGTTGTCCCAGCTAGTCCCTTGGTTGCCCCCAGCTAGTCCTTTGGTTGCCCCATGTGGTCCTTTAGTTGCCCCCAGCTAGTCCTTTGGTTGCCCCCACCTAGTCCTTTGGTTGCCCCATGTAGTCCTTTAGTTGCCCCCAGCTAGTCCTTTGGTTGCCCCCAGCTAGTTCCTTGGTTGCCCCCAGCTAGTCCTTTGGTTGCCCCATGTAGTCCTTTAGTTGCCCCCAGCTAGTCCTTTGGTTGCCCCCAGCTAGTCCTTTGGTTGCCCCATGTAGTCCTTTAGTTGCCCCCAGCTAGTCCCTTGGTTGCCCCCAGCTAGTCCTTTGGTTGCCCCCAGCTAGTCCTTTGTTTGCCCCATGTAGTCCTTTAGTTGCCCCCAGCTAGTCCTTTGGTTGTCCCAGCTAGTCCCTTGGTTGCCCCCAGCTAGTCCTTTGGTTGCCCCATGTAGTCCTTTAGTTGCCCCCAGCTAGTCCTTTGGTTGCCCCCAGCTAGTCCTTTGGTTGCCCCATGTAGTCCTTTAGTTGCCCCCGCTAGTCCTTTGGTTGCCCCATGTAGTCCTTTAGTTGCCCCCAGCTAGTCCTTTGGTTGCCCCCAGCTAGTCCTTTGGTTGCCCCATGTAGTCCTTTAGTTGCCCCCAGCTAGTCCTTTGGTTGCCCCCAGTTAGTCCCTTGGTTGCCCCCAGTCAGTCCTTTGGTTGCCCCAGCTAGTCCTTTGGTGATCATCTTATGCTTTGAGCGGTCTTGCAGTTATCTTTTATATTTGTCACTGATATAAATGATGTATATATTTTAAATAAATTATTAATCAAGCAAAAAACAAGAACAAAACAAGAACAAAACAAAACCTTCCTTTGACGAGTCAAAATAAAGATCAAATTTGACTTATTATTAATAAGACACACTTGGCTAATCCCCCGAGACAGCTATCATAATAAATGAGACACACTTGGCTAATCCCCCGAGACAGCCATATTTGGCTAATCCACCGAAACAGCTTTCATTATAAATGAGACACACTTGGCTAATCCCCTTAGACAACCATATTTATAAATGAGGAACACTTGGCTAATCCCCGTAGACAGCTATTATTATAAATGTGACACACTTGGCTAATCCCGTGAGACAGTTATCATTCACATTTACCCGTAAATCAGGCTATTCTTTAAACCGTTATCTCAAAAACCGATGACGTCAGACCTGGACAACCGTACAACATTTGAACCACACCGTAAAATAATTGCTCCACGCCCACAGCTATAATGTGAAATAGTCGTATCCGTGACAACATTTAATTAGTGTCTCGACCAATTCCATCGTAATGGTGGCATTTAATTAGTCGATACATTTAAATAAGATCATTATGGGAGTTGATGCACTCATTTTGTTTGACATCACTCACGCCCAAGTGCGTTCGTTGTCTCACCAAATGGTGCATCTGTGATGAGACTTAACCTAACTATACAGTGGCTCTGCACGGTGAGGGATGGCTTCAGAACCAAAAAATTGCCACTAACATTTAGAGGTGTTAAGGCAAGGCTTTAAAAACTAGTGCAGATGGCACAAGGGGAAAATTTTTTATGTTGAAAGATAATGTGTAATGCTTGACAAGATACACTTCAATGCTTGACATAGGTGTCGTTGCTGCCAATGAGCCCAACTGATCCATGAGAGATACGCTTAAAACAATGAATTTAACAAAGAAATAAAAAAAAAACATTTGATAAAATAGTCCTATCACAGACGAGTTAAAACAAACTAAGATGTAGAAAATAATTTACAATTTTTAATAATTGATTACGCAAAGAAATACTGATCAGAAATGTACATGATTAGCCTATGACCGAGCAGAAATGTACATGATTAGCCTATGACCGAGCAGAAATGTACATGATTAGCCTATGACCGAGCAGAAATGTACATGATTAGCCTATGACCGAGCAGAAATGTACATGATTAGTCTATGACCGTGCAGAAATGTACATGATTAGCCTATGACCGAGCAGAAATGTACATGATTAATCTATGACCGAGCAGAAATGTACATGATTAGTCTATGACCGAGCAGAAATGTACATGATTAGCCTATGACCGAGCAGAAATGTACATGATTAATCTATGACCGAGCAGAAATGTACATGATTAGCCTATGACCGAGCAGAAATGTACATGATTAGTCTATGACGCCAAATGATTCGTATTGAATGTAGAGGAAACTTATATATATATGTATAATTTTATAAATTTTTGAAAATATTTTTAGATATATTGAGCGACAGTGTCAACCCGCCTCCGTCGACCCAGGAGTAGACGCGATGTTGTCTGACCGAAAATGTCACGTGTGTAAACATCCACAATATAGAAATGCACGTAGAAAAAAAGTCTTTAAAAAAATAGCTACGTGGAACAACTTTGGAAAACAAATGTTCATAATTTTATACCTTATATATTACATGGGACAAATTTGTAAATAAATGTTCATAATTTTAAATATTGTATATTACAAGGGACAACTTTGTAAATAAATGTTCATAATTTTAAATATTATATATTACATGGGGCAACTTTGTAAATGAATGTTCATAATTTTTTATATTATATATTACATGGGACAAATTTGTAAATAAATGTTCATAATTTTATATATTACATGGGACAACTTTGTAAACAAATGTTCATAATTTTTTATATTATAAATTCTGTAACAAGACTGTAAAGGAAATAGAAAGAAACATTTTAAAAAATTATTTGAAATTTTAGAGAAACTTATTAAACAACAACCCACATACCTCAGTCAAACTGGATTAAAAAATAGTTTAATTTGTCCAACATCAACCATCTTCTGAACAACATTAGAGACAGCAATGCCATGAGATGTAGATGTCCCCCCCGGCCAGTTTGTTCAACTCAGACAGCAGGTCATCAGGACAACAGTTTCAACTCTATTTCACAACACTGGGCGTGTGTGTCTGTGTGTGTGTGTCTGTGTGTGTGTGTGTGGTTTAGTTTCTGGGTTGATCTGGCTAAGAGCCGGAAAGGTCATTGTAATTAGAGTCGGGGAAAATTGCGACATTAGTCTGAGATAAGGAGAAGTAGGTTGGAGCCGAGAAAGTTTGCTAGAGGCTTAGACACAGTCTTTAGGAGAACTTGGACAAAGTAATACGTTGAAAAAAATTATTTTGCGATTTTTTTTTAACAAGGCAATATTTAAATTTGGTTTTCAAAGTATACAGTTTCTTCATTGATATTTAGATTTCAATTTTAAACATATTTAACTCAAGAGGCGTTATATTTGTAAGACCATTGAAATGGGCATAACCTGGACTACTGACGTCTGTGTATCAATCCGCCTTTTATAAAAATTACTCCCATTCATTAAAAAGTTCAATGATTATTTTTTCAAAAAACCCATCATGTCACTGTCATTTCTGGGATTTCATATAATACATGGGATTTCATATAATATATGGGATTTCATATAATACATGGGATATCATATAATACATGTGATTTCATATAATACATGGGATTTCATATAATACATGGGATTTCATATAATACATGGGATTTCATACCCTACAACTCTACAACTTATGTAATAGTATGTATAAGAGGCACACCATATTTTACTTTTGTTAATGATACACTCACCATGTAATTTATGACAGAAACTCTTTTACATCAAGACAGGTAGCTGAACAGACACACATCAAGGCAGGTAGCTTAACAGACACACATCAAGACAGATAGCTGAACAGACACACATCAAGACAGATAGCTGAACAGACACATCAAGACAGATAGCTGAACAGACACACATTAAGACAGATAGCTGAACAGACACATCAAGATAGGTAGCTGAACAGACACACATCAAGACAGATAGGTAAACAGACACACATCAAGACAGAAGCTGAACAGACACACATCAAGACAGAAGCTGAACAGACACACATCAAGACAGATAGCTGAAAAGACACACACCAAGACAGATAGCTGAACAGACACACATCAAGACAGATAGCTGAACAGACACATCAAGACAGATAGGTAAACAGACACACATCAAGACAGATAGGTAAACAGACACACATCAAGACAGAACTGAGCAGACACACATCAAGTTTTCTATATCACCGCTCCACATTCTGAATGAGATTTCTACTTGGATTGTCTTTCAAGTTGTCCTGAGATCGCAATCTGTGGACTTTATTAGCTCTGCTCCACGTGACAATTTGTCCAGTATTTCAGCTTGGGGATAACTCCTACCATACTGGTACGCAGGGTTATTGAGTTGTCTTTTCTCTTTCTGACTGAATCATTTAACATATGTTCAGAAATGAACGACCAAACGAATTTAGATTGTATTGAGATTGTCAAACATATGAGTTGTCTTGGATAATACAATTCTTCGAGTATATATGAAACTTTAAATTGTAATGCATTTAATGTCATAAGAATAAGGCCTTGCTGGTCTGGTCCAGACACTTAAGTAGGACCAAAAATAACCGTGCGAAGACAATTGCTTTTGAAATAAGCAGAAAGAAATAGTTTTTAAAAAAATCTGTCGGACATTTTAATTATTAATTCTAATTTGTTGTATTTTCGGGGATTGTACTAACATGTTTGGTGACAGTAAATGTCATTTTACTATGACAGTGTAAATGACATTTTAATATGACATTGTAACTGTCATTTTATTATGACGGCGTAAATGGCATTTCATTATTACAGTGTAAATGTCATCTTATTATGACAAGGTGCACGTGTTCCCACAGGCGGTATAACACTGAATCCATTAAAATTACAACGACCTTGGTGTCGACCTGTCGCCTCCATTCCAGGTACCCTTATTAACTATCAGAACCAATGACCCGTGTCTGTAGTTGGCTCACGGTGACCTCCTTAAGACGGACAGTTGGACGAAATGCTGGCTTCATTGTCTCATGATATAAATGGCGTACGACTTGTCACAGGTTTGACAACTGGATCACTAAGACAATACGCATCAGGGGAGGGGATGGGGCTAGAGCATCGGTTCTCAACCTTCCTAATGTCGCGACCCATTAACACAGTTCGTCATGTTGTGGCGACCCCCAATAGCAAAATCAATTTCGTTGTTACTTCATAACTGTAGTGTACATGTGTTTTCCGATGGTCTTAGGCGACCCCTAGGAAAGGCTCACAGGTTGAGAACCGCTGGGTTAGAGGGAGTCATGAAACGAAAGAAAAAAAATGAGAAAAGATAAACAGAATCACAGATAAATGAATTTAGTGCAGTCTTACAGTTGAGCCTTATTAGTGATAGACAAACCATGAACGCCATTTAATATTGCCAATAAATGATCGATCGAAAACTCTCAAAACATGGCGAAATGAATTTATTGTAATGATTGGTGTCGGGAAGGGAAGGTTTGTGGATGTGGAAGAGGGGTGGGGTGGAGTGGCATTGGATGTCAGCTGGGGTTTTAATGAGATACTTGACATAGATGGAACGGAGCTCACGATAGAATGTGCCACACGGTAGAACGTGCATCACGATAGAATATGCCACACGGTACAATGTGTCACACAGTAGAATGTGCCACACGGTAGAATGTGCCACATGGTAGAATGTGCCACATGGTAGAATGTGCCACACGGTAGAATGTATCACACGGTAGAATGTGCCACACGGTAGAACGTGCATCACGATAGAATATGCCACACGGTACAATGTGTCACACGGTAGAATGTATCACACGGTAGAATGTGCCACACGGTAGAATGTGCCACACGGTAGAATGTATCACACGGTAGAATGTGCCACACGGTAGAATGCGCCACACTGTGGAATGTGCCACACGGTAGGACGTGCCACACGGTGGAATGCGCCACACGGTAGGTAGAATGTGCTTCACGGTAGAATGTGCCTCACGGTAGAACGTGCCATACGGTAGAATGTGCCACACGGTATCACAGGATGCATCGTTTTCAATTATTTTATGAATTCTAATTTTTATTTCTTCAATTATGAAAGGCATTTATGACTTTATATAAATCTGCATTTAACATGATCTCTGCTTCATACTTGTTTGTTTTACCTCATAGGAAAACTATTCTTTATAATAAATGCCCTAAACGTAAACAATCCAGGGGCTAATAAAGTTTTGTGCTCGTATTCTCGTTTCTAGCCCTACTCTAATCCAACTCTAACATCACTCTAACTCTACTCTAACCCACTCTAACCCCACTCTACCCCAACTCTAACCAAATTCTTACCCTACTCTGAAATTTTACACCATTTCCATTCGCTCCTTATCTGAATTTATTAAAATAAAGTAACACTAAAATGAAATGTAAACAGTGTGTGTGTGTGTATGTGTGCGTGTTTGTGTAGTGTGTGTGCGTGTGGATGTGTGTGTGACCACATTTAACTGATATTAAATAATATTTGTAAAAAAAAAAATCTTATTATGAAAAAATGGTGCCATCTGGATAATGTTTACTGCTCAGCTAATGACGTAACATGCTGTGAGATAATTCCCAGCAGGTGTCGGGGGGGGGGGGAGCACGTCTGGCTTCTCTGCACTTGACGTCAATATAGCACTGACTTCATAGACATCAGGGGGAGGGGGTGTATCGGGGGAAAACAACTGTTATCGTGATGTAACAGGAAGAAGAGGTGGGGGGGGGGAAGAGGAATTATAATACGCGCATAGCATTGATTTGTGAGGGTGGGGTGGTTGATATCATGGAGTGAGTTAAGTCACCGAACGATTTCCGCCAAGTGGGTTAAAGGTCACTGTCTCGAGGAAATGGATCACTTCAATTATAGAGCAAGTAGCCTGCTCCAATAATTTGAGAATGTCTCAACAAGGAAGAAGGAAAGGTTAGTCAGACGGTGTCCTCAGAAACGCACGTGTGCACTCGTTAAAACCTCTGTGTGCTCAATAAAACCTAGGTGTCCTCAATAAAACAAACCTAAGTGTCGTCAATAAAACCTATGTTCTCAATAAAAATCTAGGTGCTCCTGTTGAAAATGTTAAGTTAAGAAGGGTAAAGAACTAGTCTGACGTCAGACGTCACTAAATGATTTGTACGCTAGTGAAAAGTTGAACCCTACTGAAGAGTTTTAGTGTGATGTGTGATGAGATTGACCTTATTATTAGCTGTCATTTTTTCACATTGCAGGAAATGTTTGAGCCTTTAAATATACATTGTTTTTGCTTCTAATTCAAAAATGTATGGAGTTTTTTTTTTTTGGATAATAAAAACAAACAGAAAACTTGCAATTGTTATACATTACAAGGTCATAAATAAATGAAAAAGACGCGATGTGAGGACAACACATGTGTTGTTTAATATTGGCACGTGTGTCTGTTACGGCAACGTGATGGCACCAAGAAAAATAAATTATGTACTGTCCAGTATGCAAATCTGAATGTAAGGATTGTATGTTAAAATAAAGGTTACCTACTTGGTGTATCGTCGGGTATCCATCATGAAGCCTTCCCTCATTGAGCCGCCTTCGACTTGGCCGTGAGATGGCGCTGCATCGGTTGTGACGTCTCTTTTCAGGTAGAACACAGTCGCAGCCGCCATGACGAAGCCCGGCGCATTTCCGGTTTGCCAAGAACCCATCGTGCACACTATTTGGTGGTCAGCTCCTGGTTGTCCAATATGCCGTAACGTCCAGTATATGCTGACATTCACTATCCAGATCTATGCTGACAGTCACAATCTAGGTCTAGGCTGACATCCACTATCCAGGGCAGTGTATAGCGATATACTTAGAAAGAGATGCATCAATTGTACTCTCCATGTTGCGCCGCAACAACGTTCTGCAATGAAAACATGTATATGGTAACGAACGGTTGGAAAAAAGGGGGGGGGGGCATTTTTTTTATTTGTGATTGTATCTTTCACAGACTCGTAAGAAAAGCGTTGGAATGGTCCTGGTACATCCGCTTTGGCAATGAGGACGTTTCTATGTTGGCCAAGATTCAAATATCTGCCTAACTTGCCAAAAATAATGACCATTTTAATGCTAGATTCAAAGAGCTACAGGACTAGACCTGTGGTCGGCAAACTCATTGGTCAAAAGAGCCAAAAATCAGCAGCAGGACGATTAGGAATTTTTTGAGAGCCACATTTATTTTCAAGAACCACGTTTTTTTGGAGTGAAACTTGATTTGTGGCCGACTGGCCGAGTCGCACTCAGGCCACTAAAGAGCCGCATGTGGCTCGCGAGCCACGATTTGCCGACCACTGAACTAGACTAATAGATGACAATGTAAGTGCTGGATTCAAAGAGCTACATGAGTAGACCAATAGATGACATTGTCAGCAATAATACATGACATTTGAATGCTAGGTTCAAAGACCCACATGACTAGAGCTATAGATGACAATGCCAGTGCTAGGTTCAAAGACCCACATGATTAGAACTATAGATGACAATGCCAGTGCTAAATTGAAAGAGCAACGTGTCGAGCCCCAAACAAGTCATGTCTCTTTTAAAGCTATGAAATTGCTGCACGTAGCATGACATATTGAAACCATTAAAATTGAGAGGGTGCCGAAAAAATTTACCGAAAGTAAAATGCCAAATAATATATTCTCTAACCACACACACTGGGACGGTGTAGGGTGGGAGTGGGGGGTGGGGGCGTGTGCGCAAGCGAACCGACGAAAACACATTAACCGGAACGATTTTGAATGAACACGAGCGAACATTTACTTTGATGGACTAAGGTAAAGTACGGCGTCGTTATCGTGTACCAGCAACGTCTGCTGTAGAGTAACTACATTGTTATCGTGTACTTGTAACGTCTGCTGTAGAATAACTACATTGTTATCATATACTTGCAACGTCTGCTGTAGACTAACGACCCCCCTGGATAATGACACGATGGGCGAAATCTAGTTAAGCAGCTACGTGACAGTGTGCTGTCTCCATTGACAGAATGACAGCACCCCCGCAACTGGGATGTCCGTTCATCGTGTTCTTTCATTCCGCGACTTCCTCATTACCGGTAAGGCGGTAAATGTTACCCTGGTCGCCTTCCAATTGGTGGGTGGCTAGACGGAGGCTGGGTTGAAGGAGAGTGGGTTGAAGGAGGGTGGGTTGAAGGAGGGTGGGTTGAAGGAGGGTTGGTTGAAGGAGGGTGGGTTGAAGGAGGGTGGGTCACGGGGGTTGAGGTTCCTCGTTCATTAAAAGTCAAATAAAAAAATAATAGTGCTCATAAACACAAACACACACACAGACCACACACTCACACACTTGAAAAACACATACACATAGACTCACACACATTAACTCAAACACATACAAACAAACACACCACACACACATACACACACACACACAGTAATACTTTAAGCCTCCAGACTAGTATGATTTATTTATGATTAAACTAACAAGCCTGCCAAACAGCCAAACGAGTGAAGGCTGCTGGAGCTACAAAAAAAGCAATTCATACCTTACGCCACAACAGCAACATTTTAATGAAATTAAATCAACAAAAACCGTAACTGACCACTGTATAGAGACAGTTCGTTCGCTACTTTGTGTCGTGTTTGGTTATTAGCGGGTTACATAGTTTACTGCGCACGTCCGAGATCATAGTCCTAAGAAATATTTCATTAATGAGGCGCAAAAGAAGCGGATGGCTGGGTTTATTTCTGTCTTTCCGACTACCTTACAGCTATTGGAATGGATTGTTCATTAAGGTCAAGCCATTCACTCTGAAATGTCAATCAATATGTCCGGCATGATAATAACGTCTAAGGTTTCATGGAGGGGTTCTCAATCTGTGAACCTATTTCCAACGTATTTGTGATTCATTAAATCCAGATCTATTAATATTATAAACATAAATGGTTTTAAAGTTTATTGACGGTTTGTCACCAATCCAGCAAACAGGTCGAGAGCACTGCTGGTTTTACGTCGATTAAACGAATATAACTGTAGTGTGAGTCCATGATCTAGTGGAATCAGAAGGAGGTGTAGATTTAATGCAATATTTATAGAATTTGTGTTCATTTAGTGTAGATTTGGTGCTCATTTAGTGTAGATTTGGTGGTAATTTGGTGTAGGTTTTATTTTGTATTGTTGCGTTATGGACTTCAATGTGGAAAAATATAAATTGTCGTTAATATGATGGACTTTGAACCGCGCTTTGAGCCTTAATTAGGTATAAAGCGTGTTTTTGACGTGAACTTTATTATTATTATTAAGGTGGAAATACACGCTGCAGTAAAGGGCTATATATATAGAGAAGGTAAGAGTTGTGGAGGAAAGAAGGTTTGTAGAGGAGGTAAGTGTTGTATAGTGAGAAGGGATGGGAAGGACGGATGAGAACGAAGGGTGTGTAGGAGAGACCGTTGAAGAAGTATGTACAGTAATAACTTCATTTATAAGACATTTAAGAAACATTTAAAGATTTTTTATGACATGCTGAAAATACATTGCATTGTATTAGACCAGCGGTTCTCAACCTGTGGGGGCGACCCCTTTGGGGGGTCGAATGGCCCTTTCACAAGGGTCGCCTAGGACCAACTGAAAACTCATATTCCCTACAGTTATGAAGTAGCTACGAAAATTGTGTGTTTGGGGGTCGCCACAACGTGAGGAACTATATTAAAGGGTCGCAACATAAGGAATGTTGAGAACCACTGTATTAGACTGTTAATTCCTGGCTCAGGTTTGTATTTAAAGTGTTTTGCCGCTATTGCTTTTAATTATATGACATCGTTTTACTCTCACTTATATGACATCGTTTTACTCTTACTTATATGACATCCTTTTACTCTCACTTATGTGACATCGTTTTAATCTCACGTATATGACATCCTGTTATTTCCGTCTCCAAACTTGTACCTGTACACTACCTGATAGACAAAATGTTTCATACTGTCAAATGATTGGTTCCACGGTTACTCATTGTAAATGTTGACCCTTGGCCCTGTTATAGAAGCTCTTTGTTTCAAATATCTTAAATTTACTAATATTGCTTCGTGCGACTATGCTTGTACCAGTTCAAAAAAAAAAAATCCTATATTTCAAGTCGCATCAATTTCACTGTATCGTTTAGTTAGCGCTAAGGGCAGGAACGACACAAGACCTATTCGTTCTTTGTCAATTTTGTCACTGTTCTTTGTCAGTTATGTCAGTAGTCTTTGTTAGTTTTGACAGTGTTATTTGTTGCGTTTTGTCAGAGTTCTTTGTCAGTTTTGCCAGTGTTCTTTGTCAGTTTTGACAGTGTTCTTTCTTAGTTTTGACAGTGTTCTTTATTAGTTTTGCCAGTGTTCTTTGTCAGTTTTGACAGTGTTCTTTAATAGCTTTGACAGGGTTCTTTGTCAGTTTTGTTAGTGTTCTTTGTTAGCTCTGTAAGTGTTCTGTATTAGTTTTGACAGTGTTCTTAGTCAGTTTTGTCAGTGTTCTTTGTTAGTTAAAACTCCTGAACGTCCAAAAGGAGGTAAAAAAAAAAAGGACACAACGAAATAAGAAACATGTCGGTGAAAAGCCTTCAACAGCGTACAACAACAAACTATGACTAGCATAACAATCAAATAGAAATAGCTCGTAAGGTAGGACTTTGTGTTTATTGTACTGACAAGGAAATGATGACTGTACTGACAAGGAAATGATGACTGCACTGACAAGGAAATGATGACTGTACTGACAAGGAAATGATGACTGCACTGACAAGGAAATGATGACTGCACTGACAAGGAAATGATGACTGCACTGACAAGGAAATGATGACTGCACTGACAAGGAAATGATGACTGCACTGACAAGGAAATGATGACTGTACAAATAAAAACAATCCACTACAATTTATGATCACAGTTTTCTAACCCAACTGTCGACGCTGATTATAGTTCAATGATAATAATTAGTTGACCATATCGTTGACCATATCGTTGACCATATCGTTGACCATATCGTTGACCATATAGTTGACCATATAGTTGACCATATCGTTGACCATATAGTTGACCATATCGTTGACCATATAGTTGACCATATCGTTTACCATATAGTTGACCACAAAGTTTGAAAGTTAAAATGCTCTGACTTTGAGCAGTATTGTTACCAGAAAGTCATTCACAACGATCTCTTTCTTACAATGAACCACCCAAGAAATGACTTACAAAATAAATTGTAACATTTGACTAAAACAGGAACGCCTCATTCAAGAGCCATCACATTTTTTGGGGGGGAAATAATAGTTGCTTCCAGGATCACAGCGCCCCCTTTTCTATATCCGTGTAAAGAACTTCAACTTCTGATGAGGGCACACACATGAGAATAAATGGCAGGAATTAAATAATAAATCATTGACCATTATATTACTGACAGTTTTTGTCATACCACTAAAAATAATAATGACATCTCTAAAACACATCGAACACACATTAAACACACACCGAACACACATCCAACACACATCGAACACACATGCAACACACGTCCAACACACATCCAACACGCATCCAACATGCAACCAACATACAACCAACATACAACCAACACTCATCCAACACACGTCCAACACACATCCAACACCCATGCAACACTCAAGCATCATATGTGCATATCAGTGCAGCAGAAGACTTACAAGTCCAAGTATCTTTTTCTGTTTGTGTGTGTGGGGGTTGGGGGTTGTTTGTGTGTAGGTGTTTGGGGTTTGTGTGTGTGTGTGAGTGGGGTTTTTGGGGTGTTTGTCTTTTGGGGTTGGAGGTATTGTGTGTGGGGGTTAGGGGTGTTGTGTGTGGGGGTTGGGGGTGTTGTGTGTGGATGTTGGGGGTGTTGTGTGTGGGGGTTGGGGGTGTTGTGTATGGGGGTTGAGGGTGTTGTGTGTGGGGGTTGGGGGTGTTGTGTATGGGGGTTGGGGGTGTTGTGTGTGGGGGTTGGGGGTGTTGTGTGTGGGGTTTGGGGGTGTTGTGTATGGGGGTTGGGGGTGTTATGTGTGGGGGTTGGGGTGTTGTGTTTGGGGGTTGGGGGTGTTGTGTGTGGGGGTTGGGGTGTTGTGTGTGGTGGTGTTGTGTATGGGGGTTGGGGGTGTTGTGTTTGGGGGTTGGGGGTGTTGTGTGTTAGGGTTGGGGGTGTTGTGGTGGGGGTTTGGGGGTGTTGTGTGTTAGGGTTGGGGGTGTTGTGTGTGGGGGTTGGGGTGTTGTGTGTGGGGGTTTGGGATGTTGTGTGTGGGGACGTTGTGTGTGGGGGTTGGGGGTGTTGTGTGTGGGGATGGGGGTGTTGTGTGTTAGGGTTGGGGGTGTTGTGTGTGGGGGTTGGGGTGTTGTGTGTGGGGACGTTGTGTGTTGGGGTTGGGGGTGTTGTGTGTGGGGATGTTGTGTGTGGGGGTTGGGGGTGTTGTGTGTGGGGGTTGGGGGTGTTGTGTGTGGGGGTTGAAGGTGTTTGTGTGTGGGGGTGTTTGTGTGTGTATTTTTGCCCATTAAGACGAGGGTGTCTACGGACAACACCATCAGGTAAGAGAATATTATTTTTATCATTCATATTATTACTATGTACAAGTGTTAAGTTCTTAGAATTGTAATAAACCTCCCGTATGCCACTAAAAATGCAGTTAAGAAAAAAAAAAATATTTGTAGTAATGTATGAACGATCGTCGCGGTGCTATAGCAGAAAAGAAAGATAGAGCCCGGATGAATGGATGATCCTGTGAGCAAGTGACCTTGACATTTCCCAGAGTGTCATCATGTGATTGTTTGATTTCAGTGCAGACATCAGAAGTTGATAACAACCTGGGGTAGCGAATTGGTGCCGGCAAACATGGTGACGTCTGGTCGACAAGAAGGAGAGAGAGAAAGATAGATATAGAGAGAGAGATAGAGAAACAGAGAGAGAGAGAGAGAGAAAGAAAGAGAGACAGAGAAAAGGAGAGAGTGAAAGAGAGAGAGAGAGAGAGAGAGGGACAGAAAGACACAGATAGAGAGAGACAGAGCAAAGGAGAGAGAGAAAGAGAGAGACAGAAAGACACAGAGAGAGAGATAGAGCGAAGGAGAGAGAGAGAGAGAGAGAGAGAGAGAGAAAGGAAGAGACAAAGTGAGAAAGATAAAGAAAGTGAGAGACAAAGAGAGAGAGAGAGAGACAGATACAGAGATACATGCCAGTGCTGACGCAACACACACAAACACAATCACTTTCACATGTGGGCTTCTGAACCTAACGATATTGACATGCTACTCCAAAGCAAGGTTCAGATCTGGAGTCAGGACAATGAAAGACACACGACATGTGCCTGGTAGAAAACGAACATTGATTTTTTTTTTAAATTTGTTTATTAATTTTTTGTTTGTTTGTCCACTTACATATTAAAACTCAGACTTCAGCTTCAGCTTGAACTTCAACTTGAACTGTGGGTGGCGACTTTGGCAACAATGAAAACAAAAACTAGTAATTTATAAAGCATTTTTTTTTTTTTTACGTTTGTTGGAAATTTGTCATCGTTTAAAAAAAGAATTCTGCGGCACTATTTTTACGATAAACGAAAGATTGGATTCCTTAATGCTGAGACCGAAACCCACTGGTATGAACGAGACGAAATTCTTCATGTGATCTACCAGTACAATATAAACCCGTTCTGCACTTTTATTGTTTTAAATTGAAACGTTGTACAGAGTCGTGCTGGATTTCCCAAATGAAAAGTGCGCGACCCCTCGTAAATAGACGAGCCCTAACTCCACATGATACTCGTCTAATGATCTCTTTTTTTAGCCGATAATGAGGGCTGCGAGCTGCATGTCTTGCTTAAAGCGGATTTACACTCGCCGACTCGTCTCTTCGGTTTTTTTTTAAAAAGACGAATCAGATTGATAAATTATACAGATTAATTCATAATCAAGGATTTAATGTGGGAAAAACAGACAGTGCACAGACAATAATGGATTCTTTTTGGCATACAGAGTAAGATAGAGTGTGTTCAAAGTAGCTAGTTATGCGAACATATAGGTGACGAACGGACCGCCGGTCAAATGTAGACTACCTGTACGAATAGCCAACATGTCTCAGATGGCGAACCAGTCAGAAATAGCCGACCTGTCACAAATAGTCAACATGTCTCAGATAGCGAACCAGTCAGAAATAGCCGATCTGTATCAAAAGTTCAAAAATGTATTTCTTGTTTTTAATTGAAGCTTCTTGGGGAATATTTGTGAAGTCTTCAAGTTGGGATGTCTTTTCAAATGTGCACGTGTTTGGATAACTTGAGTAGTGGCAGTGTCAACACTGATGAAAATTTCTATAGGCAGTGGTCAGTTAGAGAGTTCAATGAATGAGAAAAATAAGTTGCTAATTTATCCCACCCCGACTCCCACTTTCTGTCAAAACATCAAGATATCCCAATCCCACTTTCTGTCAAAATATCAAAATATCAAGATATCCCAATCCCACATCCTGTTAAAATATCAAGATATCCCAATCCCACTTTCTGTCAAAATATCAAGATATCCCAATCCCACTTTCTGTCAAAATATCAAGATATCCCAATCCCACTTTCTGTCAAAATATCAAGATATCCCATTCCCAGTTTCTGCCGAAATCAATGTATACCCCCCATCCCCAACTCTCTATCAAAAGCTTCAGTACCGGAAGTTAAAATCAAAACATCTTATGTGATTATAGCCTTCAGGACGGGGCAGGGGGGGGCGATAATGGCGGTGCTAACCGACAGTAAATACATTGTTTTTCTTTAAAAATAATCCTATTTTCTTGTTTCAGATCCATGCTATATCCGGTAGAGCCATAATGTCATCAAGGTCGTCCATCAAGGCAGACGTCAGGTCACTAATTTCGCTAATGTACACTCATCTCACACGTGGTGCTAAAACCGTCTTGCCTCTGATGACGTATGTGTTTTCAGCCAATCAATTCTGGACGGAGTTCATGACGTCATGTTCTGAGCGAGCTTCTAAATCCGGATAAAACTTGTGTCACCGGGGAAATTTCTGAAGTTATCTCAGACTACGTAAGTCACAATAGGGAACAATTAATACACTTGAAGGCGCCAACCAAGGAGGTCACGTCTGCCTCAGTCGCTCGTTTTCGTTGTTCCCCTTGTCTTTCAGGTAATGATGCGTCGATGTACAGTGGCAACCCGCTATGACGCGAATAATGAACATAACACGGTACTGCGTACATCCCGATGTTTAGTATATTCATTCGCGCAAGAAACATAAATACATTCTCGTAGATCGCACTAGCAAATTTGCCAAAATTAATCCAATCACAACACCACATTGTCTTCTAACCACAGGAGATCGAAAAAATGTTTTACACAAATATCACTTATCTTCCCATTCTTAAAAACTCTCTAAGCTTTTCTTAAGGAATATAATAGGGTGGGTGCATTTTTTTGCACAGGGTCCCGATGTTTTGAGAAAATACCAGCTGGGTCCTAAGTGTTACAACAAAAAAAAGCTAACTTCTCATTTTCTATTAAAAAAAAATAGTCGTACAGACAGCCCAACATACTGTCCTACACCCTATCTGCCGGCCTTTTAACAATAGGCATGCATTAACGAGATCCCACTAACAACGCGATATTTTACAAACAAGGAAGCTCTCTGAGATTTTCTGGTGCTTTCTATAATAAGGGATTATAAGATAGTATTGCTTTTTTAAAATTTTGTTACATGTAATGTATTGAAAATATTTCATTATTAAAGTCAATATAGGTGAGATTTCATCATAAAATGCAAGTTTCAAGGTACACTTAGGTTACCTTGCAATCAAATAACGTAAGTTGAACAACAGTGCTGTGTAGATAATAAGTCTTCGATTTTCATCATAATTTAAAAAAAAAAAAGGAAAATAAAATAAAATATGGAATTGATTTTTAAAAAAAATATTATTTTCAAACCAATCACTTTTCATCTGGTCATTCATTCAATCTACATCTGGTCATTCACTCACTCTACATCTGGTCATTCACTCACTCTACATCTGGTCATTCACTTACTCTACATCTGGTCATTCACTCACTCTACATCTGGTCATTTACTCACTCTACATCTGGTCATTCACTCACTCTACATCTGGTCATTCACTCACTCTACATCTGGTCATTTACTCATCTTACATGGGGTCACTCACTCAACATCATTCAGCAGAGGTTCTGGGTGTCAATTTAACACAGATTCTTGGAGTCAATTTAGCACAGATTCTTATTAAACCCCAATATTAATTTTTTTAATGTTCAGAAATGCTGGGCGATTAACTTTGAGAATTTTCTTTATGTAACTTTTTTTTTTTAAATTCTCACCTCCCCTTTTTCAGGCATCAGCATTTAATTAAAATTTTTCAAACAATTATTAAGAAGATTAAATGTCTCTAAAGTTGTTGTATTTTTAGCGGACAATGATAAACAACAGCGATTATAATTGTTTTTATTCTTATCATTATAAATGTCAAAATATCGTTATCCAATACAAATGAAACAATGTTTGATAACACTGCCTGGTATACGAGAATGGATCCGTGCCAAGGTCACGCCATCCTGCAAGCGTCTCAACTAATTACATCGATCCCTTTTACAATCATTTCATGTCACTGTCTCCGGCCGTTTAAAAGAAATCCGCCGTGACAACACGCCACAAACACATCATCGTGTGTTGCCTGTCCCGTGGTCAGCCCACGTGGTCAGCCCACGTGGTCAACTGCCACAAATGTCTTAACTAATTTTGCTGGCTACATTGCAATAAGTCTATTGATCTACATTCCGTTTAAAATTCTTTCATTATTTTTTTTAAAAATCGTCATTTCCTAGAATTTACTGGTGGTTTTACGTTACATTAAAAGTATGGAAGCATTGCTAAAATTTTGTTTCCGACCAAAATGTTAAGACTCCTGCATCAACCCTATAGCTCAAGATTTAGCAGAGATGTTTGCTGATGGGTTCAAGAGATGTACTGTACAGGCAGCCACCTACCTGTGGGCGTCAGTCCATTATCCTGGATGAATCTAGGTCATTGACTACAATCCATCAGGCAACGGCCTCTGACATCGACGCGTCTTGACGTCTGATGGTGTGATTCTGTAAGAGCTACCTGTAGCTTGTTGACACTGATGCCAGTGACAGATCTAGGTCACGTGTCTGGTTGGCATTAAAACATCCGTCTATTTATGAGACATCCATCGATCCATACGTCGATGCATCCATACATATATATACCCGTACTGCAGTAATATGCTACATACATCAAAAGACAATCACAGAACTGCGGCAGACAACGATTCGTTAAACGAATGAAAGAGAGGTAACAAAGTTGAAAGATCCAGTTAACTTTTAGAAGAACTTAAATCATGGAGGGCGAAGATGGGTCAATGTAAATGTACAATTCTTCCCGTGACCCCCAGGCCAGCAATAGGATAAACATACATGAAACAACCCTCCACCCCCCCTTGGAGTCAATAGAGCAAAGGCGCCGTCATAGGCGGGATCGATTTTAACCGGCCGTCCTCCAAGATACACCTCAGCAGCTGGCCGAAAATGCCGCCTCTCTATATATATAGAAAAAATATACCATACTCTTCCGTGAGCGCAGTGGCGTAGCGAGCTTAACTCGCGCCCGGGGAACAATACCTTTTTAGCGTCCCCCCCATTCGAAAATCATACAATATTATATGTAAATATACCATTTGGCGCCCCTTTGTGAGTAGCGCCCGGGCATGATGCCCCTTGCCCCCCCTCGCTACGCCACTCCGTGAGCGCACCGTCCCTGGTATACCCCACATCCTACGCCATTGTAAAGAAATAGCCAGGAATCAGAGGGATTTCGTTGGACGTATTTCCCCAATACTCGGAGAAGCAAGGGACAGCCCGCCAAGCTATAGAGTCTCTGAGAATAACAACATAGTCAGATGGTTGTTTCGGTTCAAAACCTAATTGTCTACATCGCCATTTCCCTCATTCACCCTCCTTCACTCGTTAGACGCCTCGTGTCATCACGATAAGAAAGGCTGGTTTCTAAGAGCTTATTTATTTTAATTTAGGTCGTCTGCTACCGTAAATATGTTGTCAATAGAGGCTCTAGCAAGAAAGTGCAAGAATAATTGAATTTGACAAGACTTCGTTTTATTGTGAGTTATCGGTTGAAAAGCTAAAATGCGATGTTAATTTCAGTTTCACCGCTAAAAGGTCGTCCATGTTGTACGTTGCGTTATTTTTGGAAATTTTACCGCCTCACCCCCTGTCACACTCTGTCACAAATCTCACAACCCCCACCCCTAGAGTATGTCACACTATAGAACTAAAAACACTGTGTAATAAAAATCAACAAATAATTTAAATTTAATCTAAAACTCACTTCACTATCAATTGAAAACATTTTAAAATATAAAAGTGATGTCTTGAAAAATTGACTTAAAGGCTAACGCGGAGATCATCAAAAACAATGAGGCTAGCAATGAGGCTAACAATGAGGCTAACGTTAAGATTCCTACTCTCAGAAGTACGACAGTCTCTCAGAAGTACGACAGTCTCTCAGAAGTACGACAGTCTCTCAGAAGTACGACAGTCTCTCAGAAGTACGACAATCTCTCAGAAGTACGACAGTCTCTCAGAAGTACGACAGTCTCTCAGAAGTACGACAGTCTCTCAGAAGTACGACAGTCTCTCAGAAGTACGACAGTCTCTCAGAAGTACGACAGTCTCTCAGAAGTACGACAGTCTCTCAGAAGTACGACAGTCTCTCAGAAGAAAGACGATCTCTCAGAAGTACGACGCTCTCTCACAAGTACGACAATGTCTCAGAAGTACGACAGTCTCTCAGAAGTACGACAATGTCTCAGAAGTACGACAATTTCTCAGAAGTACGACAGTCTCTCAGAAGTACGACAGTCTCTTAAACGCTTTAATTTTACTCAGATTCACAAGACAAGTTTTTTCCTAATTTTAATGCTTCATTTTTGCAAATGTTTTATTCGCTGGCGAAGGCCTTTTACCGACGCCGCTTCTTTTTGTTGTTGTCTTTTCCCACTTCCATGTATTTCTTTTTTTCATTCTGCTAAACCTAGCGTGGTATCCCATCAATCATTCCTCTCAGAAGTGAAAGAACATCATCATTATTAATTAAATTAAAAACGGTTCCCTAACTCTCGGCTGACAATCAATAAAACTTCTCTAATTCCTCCCTAGGTTTGTTTGACAACTCAACAACAGTAAAAGTTGCTAGAAAATATTGAAGGAAATGTCATTTGAGCTGGCAAAGATATGTGATGTTTAAATGTTAACAAGTGGGTTTTTTATGTGAACATGTGACAAGATGTGTATGAAAAGATGCCATTTAAACTTTATGAGTGACAAGAAGTGTGTGAAAAATGTGAGTAACAGGATATAAGTGACAACACATGAGTGGCCAGATAGGAGGGACATTATATTACTGACAAGCTTTGAGAGACAAGATATAAGTGAAAGATATGAGTGACAAAATAGGAGTGACAAGATGTGTGACTGACGAGATATGACTGGCAAGATATGGGTGACAAGATATGAGTGACAAGATATGAATGACACGGTATCAGTGACAATATGAGTGACAAGATAGGAGTGACAAGATATGAGTGTCGTGACTGAGCACCTGGTTTAGCAATGATTTAAAAAACGGACGTTATCAAAAACTAAAACTATATCTTCTATAATTTATCGCGCAACGTGAGTGGGTCACACGAATGAAAATGCTTTGGGGACATAACGTTTGCACTGATGAATGAAGCGTACTTTCGCTTTCATTTAACCCTTGACCTTCTATGCTAAAATAAAGGGAAACAGACACTGCTTAGGCATCTTGGCAGGCCCTGGAAGCTTTATCAAAACTAGCTTATAAGACGAGCTGGCGGGCAGATGTAGCAGGTGTAGCAGCAATTCTATTGATCGACTAGTTTTATTGTGGCTGGGATTGGCGTGCAGAAGAAAATTGTCACCCATCAATAATTTGGTAATGGGGCAGTGGTCAACTCTGCACACAAGCATGTTGCATTAATACTGTTAATAGTTAATATTAAATGTTACGTTAATATTGTACATTATTAGTGTACATTAGTATTAATAGTGTACATTAGTATAAATCATTACTAGTGTACATTATTAGTGTTCATTAGAATAAAACATTAAAAGTGTATATTGGTATTAAAAATTAATAGTGTACATTAGTATAAAGCATTAATAGTTTACAATATTAGTATTCATTAGAAATAAACATTAAAGTGTACAATTAGTATAAAACATTAAAAGTGTACAATTAGTATAAAACATTAATAATTTTCGTTAGTATAAATCATTACTAGTGTACATTATTAGTGTTCATTTGAATAAAACAATAAAAGTGTAAATTAGTATTAAACTATTAAACATTCATGGTGTACATTCTTCATTAATATAAACCATCATTTTAAGCAAGATTACTAACGTAAATTACAAATAGAAAATTTCTATTTGAGCACCGCCCCCCTCTCCATCATTTCCAACTTTGTTGTCTATTATTGCAATTCTATAAATAAGTTAAATAGCTCTGCATGTTTAGAAGAACTCGGGTGTCAGAACATAAAACCATAATAACGTGCATTCATCGCTACATCCATCCATCCATCATTCGTTCCATCTTTTAAATCATTAATACTTTATAACCGATACATCATTCAGCACATCCCTTACAAAATCTTTTATAACATCCGTTAAATTCTAAACAGAACATGGCATCCACACACAATAAATCTTTCCGTCCATATAATACACCACTAATAGATGACTTAACCGACACATCACTAATCCAACCATTCACACGTTCACGCACCTTCCCGCTTGATCCATCCATTAACCCACTCCAGCGACCGGTAGACTTTACAAGAAACACTCACCTATGTCATCAGCTTGAATGAACACAACTCAACCGTCTTCCATGGACGATCATACCTCCACCGGCCCACCCCTTACGTTCGAACCCCTACACTGGCACAGGATGGACACACGGGTGTCCTTGTCACACGCACGTTTACTTTGCTCTCCTCATCTACCCCCCCCCCCGTCAAAATTGTATACAACCAGCCATTGATGCTGACTCCCAGGGTGACACTGACGCCGACGGACAGACGCACGGGAGCAGAAAATGTCTTGTCTTCAAGACGGAGACAATCTGGTTAGGATCTGTGGATGCCAGTGTTGTAGAGGAAGTGATAGGAAGAGAGTGAGGGAGAGAGTGAGAGGGGGGGACGGAGAAAGAGAAATAGAGGGTTGGGAGAGTGAGAGTAGGCACGTAGTTTATCTTGAAGACTGTAGACTACATAGATGATTTCACGCGGGCTAGAACATATTGGGGTGAATTCTAGAAGAAAGCGTTAAAATTGTAACTGGTCGTCTCACTCAACCGATAGTCAATCAATGGCTGCCAGCAACTAACTGGTCGTCTCACTCAACCAACAGCCAATCAATGGCTGCCTGCAACTAACTGGCCGTCTCACTCAACCGACAGTCAATCAATGGCTGCCATCAACTAACTGGCCGTCTCACTCAACCGACAGTCAATCAATGGCTGCCAGCAACTAACTGGCCGTCTCACTCAACCGACTGTCAGTCAATGGCTGCCAGCAACTAACTGGCCGTCTCACTCAACCGACAGTCAATCAATGGCTGCCATCAACTAACTGGCCGTCTCACTCAACCAACAGTCAATCAATGGCTGCCAGCAACTAACTGGCCGTCTCACTCAACCGACAGTCAATCAATGGCTGCCAGCAACTAACTGGTCGTCTCACTCAACCGACAGTCAATCAATGGCTGCCAGCAACTAACTGGTCGTCTCACTCAACCGACAGTCAATCAATGGCTGCCAGCAACTAACTGGTCGTCTCACTCAACCAACAGCCAATCAATGGCTGCCTGCAACTAACTGGCCGTCTCACTCAACCGACAGTCAATCAATGGCTGCCAGCAACTAACTGGCCGTCTCACTCAACCGACAGTCAATCAATGGCTGCCAGCAACTAACTGGCCGTCTCACCCAACCATCAGTCAATCAGTGGCTGTCAGCAACTAACTGACCGTCTCACTCAACCATCAGCCAATCAATTGCTGCCAGCAGCTCAACATGAAAACCTCACACGAAAAAAAAAGGCACAGAAAAAAGTGACCGAAAATATTTTTATTAACCGCATTTTTTTTGTTTGTAAGTCCATATAAATGTTATGAAAGTCAAAAATCCTGTGAATGAAACGAAAATCACACGAAGACGAGTGACGACGTAGAAATTAACAGAAAACAAAAAAAAAAAACAAAAAAAAAACCCAAAAAACGAAAAAGAAATCTTATTCAATTTCAAAAATATATACCCTTCGATAAGTAAAGCATCAATTAATTAATAGATGCGTTAAAAAATTATTTTGAAGGTTTTTTATGAGATCAGTCGATGGAGAAGCCTTTAAATTTTTGCATCTTTTGGTCCAAAGCGATATGGTCAACAATTATGCCATTGATGCTTTTTTTTTGGATAGTATTATCACTTAAGCTACTAAACATTTAAATGCTTTAAGCTCCAAACACACCCCTCCCCTCTTTTTTCATTAAATCTATCTATTTAAAAAATATTTTAAAAAAATTATACGATAAATGTAATTTATGGTTGTTGTTGTACAATACATTATATAGAGAGCCACGCCTTCTAGATTCTCGAGAACATGTGAGCCACACTGGAAGTTGCCGTTGGGAAGGAGATGTCGCTTGACACTGCCTGACCGAGCGTGGCAATGCCGTTGAAGCGCAAAAGCCCTTGAAAATCACAGGGCAAAAGAACGGTGGAGCAACTATCATGAAGTGATTATGGAGTGATTATAGAGTGATTATAGAGTTATTATGGAGTGATTATGTAGTGACGAAAGAGTGACGGAAGGAGATGAAGGGGTGATGGGATAATTGATGGAGTAATTAATTATGGAGTGATGATGGAGTGATTATGGAGTGATTATGGAGTGATTATGGAGTGATTATGTAGTGACGAAAGAGTGACGGAAGGAGATGAAGGGGTGATGGGATAATTGATGGAGTAATTAATTATGGAGTGATGATGGAGTGATGAAGGAGTGATTATGGAATGACGATGGAGTGATTATGGAGTGATTATGGAGTGATTAGGAAGTGATTATGGAGTGATTATGGAGTGATTATGGAGTGACGAAAGAGTGACGGAAGGAGATGAAGGAGTGATGGGGTAATTGATGGAGTATTTAATTATGGAGTGATGATGGAGTGATGAAGGAGTGATTATGGAATGACGATGGAGGGATTATGGAGTGATTATGTTATTGTGCAAAAGTTTCAAAATTAAAAACATTCTTCTTCTTCTTATGCCTTTTTACCCCGTCTGGGGCATAGGCCGTCCACAAGAATTTTCCACTCATCCCGGTCCTGTGCTTTCCTTTCCAATTGCTTCCAGTTGTATCCCATATTTTGCGTGTCTGCCTCTAGTTCACGTCTCCATGTATTCTTAGGTCTTCCTCTCTTTCTTTTTCCCTGTGGATTCCATGTTAGACATTGTCTGGTGGTGCTATCTGGGGGTTTTCTCAGAGTATGCCCAATCCACCTCCATCTTTTCTTTATGATGTCTTCATCAACGGGCACCTGGTATGTCCTTTCTAATAGATCTTTGTTGGTGATGGTATTTGGCCATTTGATGTTAAGGATCTTTCTAAGGCATGTGTTTATGAATGTCTGCACTTTCTGTGTAATGCTCGCTGATGTTTTCCACGTTTCTGCTCCATAAAGTAGGACTGTTTTGACATTTGTATTAAAGATTCTGAC
Organism: Omphiscola glabra; assembly: GCA_964017045.1. Lineage (NCBI taxonomy): Eukaryota > Metazoa > Mollusca > Gastropoda > Lymnaeidae > Omphiscola > Omphiscola glabra. The sequence continues at coordinate 7,956,451 of OZ024796.1, forward strand.
TTTGGTTTGAAGTTTCAGCTGCTTCGACTCCCATATTTTCTTTAATAACACAAATGCTGATCTAGCTTTTCCAATTCTAGACCTCACGTCTGCGTCGGATCCGCCATTTGTGTCTATGGTGCTGCCTAAGTAATTGAAGGACTCCACTTCTTCCAGTGCCTTTCCTTCCAGACAGATATGCTCTTGGTTGGATGAGTTCACCTTCATGATTTTCGTCTTGCTTTTATTTATATTAAGTCCGAGCTGTGATGAAAAGGTGGCTACATCTTTTGTTTTTTCCTGCATTTGTTGCTGGTTGTGGGACAGAAGTGCAATGTCATCTGCAAAGTCTAGGTCATTCAGTTGTTCCCAGAGTGTCCACTGTATCCCATTCCTTTTTTTGTTTGTGGATTTTTTCATTATCCAGTCAATGGCAAGGATGAATAGAAATGGGGACAAGAGGCATCCTTGTCTGACTCCTGTTTCGACTGTAAAGGCATCTGTGAGTCTACCTTCGTGGACCACCCTGCATGTCATTTCTTCATAAGAGCTCTGAATAATCCTGACTAATTTCCCTGGTACTCCATAGTGCCGAAGAAGTTTCCACAATGTTTGTCGGTCCAGGCTATCAAAGGCCTTTTCGTAGTCTATAAAATTTATGTATAAAGGGGAGTTCCATTCGATGGATTGTTCTACAATGATTCTCAGTGCTGCAATTTGATCTGTGCATGATCTGTTTTGGCGGAATCCAGCCTGTTGATCTCGTAGCTGCATGTCGACCTGGTCTTTCATTCTATTCAAAATAATTCTGTTAAAGATCTTTCCTGGTATGGACAGCAGTGTGATTCCTCTGTAATTTGCACAATTGCTGAGATCCCCTTTCTTTGGTATCTTGATGAGGTATCCTTCTTTCCAATCTTTTGGAACTCTCTATTCTTCCCATATCTTTTCAAACAGAGGGTGCAGCATGTTGACTATTGTATTTATATCAGCTCTCATCATCTCTGCTGTGATGTTGTCCGGTCCCGGTGCTTTCCCTAATTTGAGATGCTTGATGGCCAGAGCTATTTCTTCCCTATTTGGGGCGCTTTCTTCTATTTGTAAGTCTTCATTTGCTGGTTGTATGTCTGGTGTGTCTGTGGGTGGGGGTCTGTTTAATAGTTCTTTAAAGTATTCCACCCATCTTTTTTGTTGCTCTTTCCTTTCTGTTATTGATCTACCTTCTCTATCTTTGACAGGTCTCTCCGGCCTTTTGTATCGCCCTGACAGCTTTCTTGTTATATCATAGAGCTCTCTCAGGTTGCCCTTCTTGGCTGCTTCTTCTGCTGTTGATGCTAGGCCATCTATGTAGGCATTCTTATCTTTTTTTATGCTGTTTTTTACTTTTTGGTTTGCTTCTTTATATTTCTCTTGCGCTTTTGTTTTCTCCGCCCTGGTGCGGCTGCTGTTAACTAAACTTTTCATTTCTTTTCTCTCTTTTATTTTTTGCAGTGTGTTGATTGAGAGCCAGTCTTTGTGTTTCTGTTTCACTGATCCTAAAACTTCTTGGCAAGTGGATGTTACAGACGACTTTATGTTTTGCCATTTATGTTCTACTTGGTCATCTTCTGTTTGGTCTTCCAGCACTTGGAACTTATTCCTTAAGGTAACACTGAATTCCTCTCTTTTCTGCTCATTTACCAAAAGTGCTACGTTGAATTTTGTTCGCTTAACAGTTGGCGGTTCCCAGATCTTCTTCAACTTTAACTTTAGTCTTGCCCAAACAAGATGATGATCAGATGCGACATCTGCTCCTCGTTTTGCTCGTACATCTTGTAGAGACTTTCTAAATTTTTTGTTAATGCATATGTGGTCTATTTGGTTTTGCGTTTTGTTGTCCGGGGATACCCATGTAATCTTGTGGATGTTTTTATGTTGGAATTCGCTGCCTCCGATAACAAGCTCATGTGTTGCGCAGAAGTCTGCTAGTTTTTCTCCGTTCTCATTTCTCTCTCCTACACCATGGCGTCCCATGATTTCCTCATATCCACTGTTGTCGTTTCCGATCTTGGCGTTAAGGTCCCCCATTAAAATGTTCAGGTCTCTATTTGGGAATTTTTCTATTATTGTTTGTAGTCTATTGTAGAATGTTTCTTTCTCGTCTTCTTTGCTGTCGTTGGTGGGTGCGTAACACTGTATTATGTTCATCTTTATTTTCTTTTTCTTGGTTCGGAATGTTGCTGTTATTATTCTTGGTCCATGGGCTTCCCATCCAATCAATGAATCCTGTGCTATCCTAGACAACATTAGAGCGACTCCTTGTGTGTGCGGAGCATTTTCCTCCTCATGCCCAGAGTATAGTAACATTTCTCCCGAGGCCAAAGTTATTTGTCCAGCTTGTATCCATCTTGTTTCACAGATGCCCAGCAGTGTAAGTTTGTAAGTTCTCATTTCTGCTGCCACCTGCGCTGCTTTCCCTGTTTCATACATGGTTCTGACATTCCACGTGCCTATGTTTGTTTCCTTAGAAAGGAGGGTCTTCGGCTTTGAGGCTTCCAGTATAGTCTGGGTTTGATTATGGAATGACGATGGAGGGATTATGGAGTGATTATGTTATTGTGCAAAAGTTTCAAAATTAAAAACATTGGCTATGTTTAAAGGTTTAGCAAAAAAGTTACATTTTCCGGGACCATTATTCTCTTTGAAAATCAGTGAAAGCCATGAAACAAATATATCATTTCTTGAAACCGAACAGAAAAAAAATCAATATAAGCCAGGTTTATGATCCGAATTCTCAGTTTAAACTTAAAAAAAAACCCCAAAAAACATAATCTCTCCATTATCACGACCTTGGCGTATTTAATCTTCACATCAAAGGTTCTCGTATAACACACCCCCTACCCTACATTACAAATAAAACGTGACTTCAATTTAATATTTAAACAATACTTTTTATGGAAATTATATTTTGGGAAAGAAATCCTGTTGTGTGTATATGTGTGAGTGTGTGTGTTATGTAGATGACGTGTTTACGTCATCTGTTCCCGTGAATGAGCTCTAGCTGACCCCAAGCTCGGAACCACATTTAGGGTGTGGTTAACTTAAAATAGCCTCTCCTGAACTTGTTTACAACTAAATAAAATGAATAGTCTGTATCCTTAGAATTCTGTAGAAAAATCTGGACACGAAAACATTTTTTAAGGCCTTTCTAGAAATATCATGAGACACCAGAGATTCTTGGCTATCAGTTATCACGAGATATCTTTGCTATACGAGTGAGAGATTTGTTTACTAACTTTTGCTCTGTGTGTGTGTGTGTGTAGATTCCTTTTCATCATTGTACCTTGTAACATCATTGTATCTTCTTCAACATTGTACCGGTACAAGCCAATCATTATTCTGTAAGTCAATAGCTCTAATTTTATTTATTTTTGATTTTGTAATTCATTATTAACTTAATTAAATTTATTAATTGTAATCGGCCCTGGTTTGAGTATCGTATTCTTTGCTATTGTATTTAACATATGGTATCGTCTTTTGTTGTGCACTGTTTTAGAACGAGCCATACACTTGAATAAGAGATTAATTTCTCCATATTGATAACAGTACGTTACAGTGTGTGTGGCGACGGGGGGAAGGGTCGTGGTAGTAGAGTAGTCGATCAATAACGTGACATTTTGAGCAGGTTTACAATTTTTAGAGGTACGGTAGAGAACGAGCGAAAAATCTATTATAAAAAGAAACTTTACGCCCTATCATGACAAAGACCTTGCCCCCCCCCCCCCCCCCCCCGTGTCTTGTTATAGTGGCTAACAACTCCATGTTTCCTTCTTTGCGACTCCAACTCCAACTTCTTAATCTTGTAATATAATCATAGTTTTTTTTTTTACATGATCATAGTCACCAGTTTTCTTACATGATCTTAGTTTTGTTACGCGAGTTTAGTTTTGTTACATAATCTTAGTTTTGTTAAACAATCTTAGTTTTGTTACATAATCTTAGTTTTGTTAAACAATCTTAGTTCTGTTACATAATCTTAATTTTGTTAAATACTCTTTTTTTTAAACATAATCTTAGTTTTATTATTGATTCAAATCATAATATACCATTGTTTAAGGTTTACATAAATATTTCGGACGCTATTTGGTAAGCCATGATTATCTACTTCTAGTGATATTCCATGCAAGTTAGACTGGGCCATGATTATCTACTTCTAGTGATATTCCTTGCCAAGTTAGACTAAGCCCGGTGTCTCAACGTCTTATGTATTTATAACTTTGTCTCTATGTGTTCACGGTGTGTCTCAACGCGGGTTTAACAGGCAGCAGTGAGGCCTCTCGAACATCTAACATCGGAGCGCCGTGAGCATGCTATCATAGCATGGAAATGAGCGCTATATAAGAACTCCAATCAATCAATCAATGTTTAATGCTTAGATGGATAAATTGTTGGAAGGATGGAAAGGAGGACGAAGAGAGAGGAAGAAAAGGAAGATAACGAAAAAGTAATGAGTTGCAAGAGTGACAGCAGAAATCAAACAAGAAAACTAACGCCCTCAACTGTGTTTTCTCCACATCGTCTTAGATGTAACAACGAGTCTCAGTTGCCATATTAAGAAAATGTGTCCCGCTAATGGAGATTAACAGTTTTCCCTCCAGTTCGGCCGTTATGTTTCACCCCAGTTCTTCGCCTAATGACCGCCTTACTGTCTCACAGCACGTGCGCACGTGACTGTCTCGGTCCTCACACTGCAAGCCCCCTGCCTGAGTCAGGAACTATCGACAGTAGTTGAATTAAAATACTTCTATGCCAGGAATTGATCTTTCAAAAGGACAATTTCCAATATTGTTTTTTTTAATAAAAGTTTTATTTATTTTTTTCCCAGCTTTATGTGTCATCAGCTCAACACGTCTTACAGCCAACGGCCGTAACTAGGTCGCCTGGTGCCCAGGATGCCAACGGCCGTAACTAGGTCGCCTGGTGCCCAGGATGCCAGTGGCCGTAAAAAGGTCGCCTTAAAGAAATATAGAGAGAGGGAGAGAGAGAAAGAATGAAAGAGAGAGAGAGAAAGAGAGAGAGAGAGAAAGAGAGAGAGAAAAAGAAAGAAAGAGAGAGAGAGAGAGAGAAAGAAGAGAGAGGGAGGGAGAGAGAGGGAAAGAGAGCGAGGGGGGAGAGAGACGTTGGGGTTGTGACGCTGGGTATCATGGGATCTGACGGCAATGACTTTGAATACATGCCATCATACGCGTCTGCATCTCTGGCATCTTCTCCATAATAAAACTCGATGTCTCTTGTGATTTTCTCAAGAAAGAACTACACCGTCGTTTCTGAATAGGACCAGCCTCAACCCCCCCCCCCCCCCCCTTCCGCCCACTGCCCCCGGTTTAGAACACATTTTTACATATTTAAGAAACAATAATAATCCCGCAGTTTATAAACGCATCTTGAAATAAATTATTTTCAACGAACAGCCCTTGCCAAAATAGTTTGTAAGGGAAAGAGAAATCACGTTACGCGTGAACCTAGCCTCAGTTATCTCCGCTAACTAGAAAAGTTTATTGAAAGTGTTATGGGTGTTCAAGAGAGACAACAAAGTCACCAACATCTTACTTTCTGTTAACTGGTTTTTCCTTTGTTGCGGCCCTTGATAAAAATCTAACCGCTACTTTTAAGTTGTAATTGCTATTCTTCTCTCCCCTACTGGTTTCAATGTTTACTATAAAAGTACTGTTTGGGTTAGAAAACAATATTTATGGATAAGCCACGGATAAGCTTAGGCTACTGCCTGGAAGCCATGGATAAGCTTAAGCTACTGCATGAAAGCCACGGATAAGCTTAAGCTACTGCCTGGAAGCCATGTATAAGCTTAAGCTACCATCTGGAAGCCATGGATAAGCTTAAGCTACTGCCTGAAAGCCACGGATAAGCTTAAGCTACCGCCTGGAAGCCACGGATAAGCATAAGCTACCGCCTGGAAGCCACGGATAAGCTTAAGCTACCATCTGGAAGCCATGGATAAGCTTAAGCTATTGCCTGGTATCCGTGTGATAAACTGTGATAAGCTCTGGCCTAAAAACAGATCTCTCCCTGGTGTTTGTGTTACAGCAATTTTTTATTTTTTTTTTGAGATCAAAGCTATATCTTTTACGGCCATATTGTAAAAAATTGTAATAATATAAGAATGATTCCACATTTCCGAAAGAATTAAACAAAACTTACTTTTGTTTTTGAATGAAACAGGCACCTGACCCCTTTACAAAAATAAAGGTAACACACAAGCGCAGACATGTTGTTCCGAATGATGAGTCTACATTTCAACATTTCTCTTCTTTTGTGCTGTCAGCTTAAAATGAATTGTGCGTTCAGTTCTTCCGAATCTAATGAAACTGAATTTTTATCCTCCAGTTCTGTGTAGCTTGCATTGTGACTATTGCTAGGCATACATTGAACAAGCAGATGTACATGTTATAATACTTTGATGCACTTGATGGAGTGACAAAACTTTTGCAAAGCTTGGAACTTAAGATATAAATTCTACCGGTTATCTCCCTTAGTAATTCAGATAAACTCTACCACTTTAGAGTCTTCTGATCAAGGAAGGGGGGGGGGGGGGGGGGGGGGAATAGATTTTTGATGATGTCATTGATAAACATACAGCATCAAAAGTCAGAAAAGTTAGATAGCATAAGTCATAATAAAAAAGTAAAAGAAGTCAGGGAAGTCATCAAAATTTGTATCTTGAAAGTTTTCTGTTTAAATATTTGATGTAATCGACTGCGTAATTTTAAAATTCAATAAACGATATGAGAGAAAATAATCTTTATGTAGAGTTAGAACGCCGGGGGAACGGAACTCTGATGCACAATAATTCGACTTTGCTGGGTGGCCAAGTGGACTAAACTGAGTCGATCCCAGGCTAGTGCACTCGAATTCTATCCACTAGCAAATATGAAAAAAAACTACAAAAAAAAAAAAATCACCAGTCTGATTCGCTACTCATCTAAGAGATGGCAAAGACTCCGGACTCAAACCCGTGGACAGTATGCCATAGACATAATGAAAAGCTATTTCGATGTAGAACGCATCAAGTGCACAGTGAAACACAAGACAACACTGTTGGTCATCTACTGCATCCTGTCCTATCTCCAGTCGTCTTGATTAAGCCTCGCCATTTGATCAAATTGGACGAGAGAGGAGAGAGAGCTAGAGAGAGAGAGAGAGAGAGAGATAAAGAGAGAGAGAGAGAGAGAGAGAGAAAGAGAGAGAGGGAAGAGAGAGAGAGAGCGAGCGAGAGAAACCGAGAGAGAGAGAGAGAGAGAGGAGGGAGAGAGAGAGGGAATCCCAGCGCGAAACTCCGACAGGCTGGCGAGTTCGGGCAGCTCTCCCTCACCTTAAACAAAATACAGCTCAAGTCAAGGCTAACTGCTCAAATCGAAAATTGGCCTTGGTCATCTTCGCGTGCGAAGTCAAGGCTAACTGCTCAAAGCGAAAATTGGCCTTGGTCGTCTTCGCGTGCGAAGTCAAGGCTAACTGCTCAAAGCGAAAATTGGCCTAGGTCATCTTCGCGTGCGAAGTCAAGGCTAACTGCTCAAAGCGAAAATTGGCCTTGGTCGTCTTCGCGTGCGAAGTCAAGGCTAACTGCTCAAAGCGAAAATTGGCCTTGGTCATCTTCGCGTGCGAAGTCAAGGCTAACTGCTCAAAGCGAAAATTGGCCTTGGTCATCTTCGCGTGCGAAGTCAAGGCTAACTGCTCAAAGCGAAAATTGGCCTTGGTCATCTTCGCGTGCGAAGTCAAGGCTAACTGCTCAAAGCGAAAATTGGCCTTGGTCATCTTCGCGTGCGAAGTCAAGGCTAACTGCTCAAAGCGAAAATTGGCCTTGGTCGTCTTCGCGTGCGAAGGGCGAACCATGAATAGATAATCTATATACCGCGCTTCTTAAATTGTTTTTTTTCCCCTCTTCTTTAAAACAAAATTTCCAGTGGTTGTATGCGCTTTGTTTTGTCTTCAATAAAAAATATACTTTAAGTTTAAAACAGTGGTTCTCGACCTTCCTAATGCCGCGATCCTTTATTATTATTATTATTATTAGCTCACCGCGTTGTACATAAAAATATTAGAAAAAGAGACATAATCGTGACAATAAAATAAAATACATTTATTTAATAAAGAACAGCTGTAAAGAGACTAAAACAAAAACAAATTCATATTCACCCCATCCACACCAGAACTTTTAAATGGACGGCGGCCAGCGGCATTGTTTATCGGTCAGATGTGGGGAATCAGTCGGGGTAGTAGAGTTTAAAGAGATGTGTTTTGAGAGCAGTTTTGAAGGCTGTGATGGTTGATATATTGCGGATGTGTAGTGGAAGAGAATTCCTGATGTTGTGGTGACCCCCAATCATAAAATTATTTTCTTTGCTACTTCATAAATAACTGTTTTCCAAAGGTCTTATGCGACCCCTGTGAAAGAGTGGTTCGACCCCCAGAGGGATCGCGATCAAATTTAAAGCTTATATTTTTAAAGATGTAAAAAAATTTTTTTTTAAAAATGCGTAAATTTAGAAAAAAGCATGGAAGTGTGTGGTGGGGGATGGGGGGAGGTCATTATAGGATTAAACGCACCTGGTCACACCACCGCTGGAGACGCCGCTGTCTTCAATAAATCCTTCGGTTTCAATAATAACAGCGAACGAGGGACAGAATATCATTGTATTGTAAATTAAATGAAATGCCCCCCCCCCCAAACAAATCCCCTCACTTTCCTGGTCATAAGACATAAATCACGTCTTATTTTAACAGTCCGACTTATCCCCACCAAGGCCGTGGTTCATGTGAGCAGGTACTATTCAAGGGGGAAAAGGATTGGGGGGGGGGGGGGGCTGAATATGTCGCCGCCGTCTGACTGCCGACTAGACTCGAGAACGCGGGACCGACCGTACAAGGGGGGACACAATCCCAGCGCGAAACTCCGACGGGCCGCCAAGTATCAGCCCCACCCCCTATCAGGCTCGACAGTGCCAGGGCAACACTTGTACTCTACACTCCATTTGTCGCACGTATTCCTGATACCCAGCGTGGGATATAGGCCTCAAGTGGATCTTTTCTCCTGATAGGATAACATTATCCAGAAATTAAAGGTTAGATATTTTCTTCAAAGTTTTTTTTTGTGTGTGTGTAGTCAAAGCCTAGGACCGTCGAATAGAAGGACATTTGTGTTGATCGTGTGTACGCATGATTGAGATGTTAGCAATGATTGGGATGTTAGCAATTATTGAGATGTTAGCAATGATTGAGATGCTAGCAATGATTGGGATGTTAGCAATGATTGGGATGTTAGCAATGCTTGTCTGAGATGCTAGCAATGATTGTCTGAGATGTTAGCAATGATTGTCTGAGATGATAGCAATGATTGTCTGAGATGTTAGCAATGATTGTCTGAGATGTTAGCAATGATTGGGATGATAGCAATGATTGAGATGTTAGCAATGATTGGGATGTTAGCAATGATTGAGATGTTAGCAATGATTGAGATGTTAGCAATGATTGGGATGTTAGCAATGATTGAGATGCTAGCAATGCACGTCTGAGATGCTAGCAATGATTGTCTGAGATGTTAGCAATTATTGTCTGAGATGCTAGCAATGATTGTCTGAGATGTTAGCAATGATTGTCTGAGATGTTAGCAATGATTGGGATGATAGCAATGATTGAGATGTTAGCAATGATTGAGATGTTAGCAATGATTGAGATGTTAGCAATGATTGAGATGCTAGCAATGCTTGTCTGAGATGCTAGCAATGCTTGTCTGAGATGCTAGCAATGATTGTCTGAGATGGTGGCAATGATTGTCTGAGATGCTGGCAATGATTGTCTGAGATGTTAGCAATGATTGTCTGAGATGTTAGCAATGATTGGGATGATAGCAATGATTGAGATGTTAGCAATTATTGGGATGTTAGCAATGATTGAGATGTTAGCAATGATTGAGATGTTAGCAATTATTAGGATGTTAGCAATGATTGAGATGTTAGCAATGATTAAGATGCTAGCAATGCTTGTCTGAGATGCTAGCAATGATTGTCTGAGATGGTGGCAATGATTGTCTCAGATGCTGGCAATGATTGTCTGAGATGCTAGCAATGATTGTCTGAGATGTTAGCAATGATTGTCTGAGATGCTAGCAATGATTGTCTGAGATGTTAGCAATGATTGTCTGAGATGTTAGCAATGATTGGGATGATAGCAATGATTGAGATGTTAGCAATGATTGGGATGTTAGCAATGATTGAGATGTTAGCAATGATTGAGATGTTAGCAATGATTGGGATGTTAGCAATGATTGAGATGCTAGCAATGCACGTCTGAGATGCTAGCAATGATTGTCTGAGATGTTAGCAATTATTGTCTGAGATGCTAGCAATGATTGTCTGAGATGTTAGCAATGATTGTCTGAGATGTTAGCAATGATTGGGATGATAGCAATGATTGAGATGTTAGCAATGATTGAGATGTTAGCAATGATTGAGATGTTAGCAATGATTGAGATGTTAGCAATGATTGAGATGCTAGCAATGCTTGTCTGAGATGCTAGCAATGATTGTCTGAGATGGTGGCAATGATTGTCTGAGATGCTGGCAATGATTGTCTGAGATGTTAGCAATGCTTGTCTGAGATGTTAGCAATGATTGGGATGATAGCAATGATTGAGATGTTAGCAATTATTGGGATGTTAGCAATGATTGAGATGTTAGCAATGATTGAGATGTTAGCAATTATTAGGATGTTAGCAATGATTGAGATGTTAGCAATGATTGAGATGCTAGCAATGCTTGTCTGAGATGCTAGCAATGATTGTCTGAGATGTTGGCAATGATTGTCTCAGATGCTGGCAATGATTGTCTGAGATGCTAGCAATGATTGTCTGAGATGTTAGCAATGATTGTCTGAGATGTTAGCAATGATTGTCTGAGATGTTTGCAATGATTGTCTGAGGTGTTAGCAATGATTGTCTGAGATGTTAGCAATGATTGTCTGAGATGTTAGCAATGATTGTCTGAGATGTTAGCAATGATTGTCACAATAAACTTTTTCCTCAATCGTTTTATTAAGTAAGATTTACAGGACATAATATTTTAGACCAAACAAACAAACAAACAAACAAACCGTAAAGATGTTGACATCAAAATCAACAGTGGTAATAAATACAACACAACACTGCCGCTTGGTTATATTACTGCACATTAAGGGAGTTATATTTAATTGCTTCATTTCTTTCCTTTTTTTCCAAAGTTACATTTTTTATCACGAGTGTGTCGAAATAAAGTTCTACACTTAATTAGTTTACTAGGATTTTCTTGTATAATTTTTGACGATAAAATTTATTTCAATATTAGTTAAATCCTAACCCTCTAAATCCCATCCACTAAATCCCACTAATCCAAACCCCCTAAGTCACACCTTCATATTTCCGACCACATTAATCTCCCCCCCCCCCTAAGTCCCCCTCCATAAACCCCACCCCTAAGTCCCACCCCATAAATTCCACCCCTATGTCCAACCCCCTAAGTCTCACCCCCATAAATCCCACCCCATAAATCCCAACCCCTAAGTCACACCACCTATAAATCTAGCCCCCAATAAATCTAGCCCCCCCATAAATCTACCCCCCCCCCCCCCCCCCATAACTTTCACATAGTTTGGACGTCCACGTTAATTTACTTGGCAATCAACTAATTTGGGAACACAATAAAATATTGTTTAAAAGTTAGGCAAAATAAATATTTACTTCGATTAGTGAACACCTGTCTCTGGGAGGTTCAGTTTGATTAAAGTTAAGTTCATCGATCTGGTTAAGACTTAAATTGTTGTCCAGGCCAGGCTAATGGAGTTTGGGGATATTTCTTCACGGATCCTAGGTACTTTTGTAGGTATATCTCTAACTGCTTAAAGGCGTCATGTTCTTTGTGAAGGAAACAAAGTAATTTTCTTCAAAAACGTGGATCATTTGAGTCATTCAGACCATTGGTACTCCGCCACATCATTCCATTCAGACCCTTGGGAATCATACTAGAAAAATAATATTTTAAGCGGTGCTCGCATGCATGTCTTAATCCCAACAAGTCCGCAGATTTCTTTGAGACCTAAACATGTCGACGCCGTGTTGAGACAGCCTATAATATTGTAAGACATTCTGTAAAATTTTAAGACAGTCTGTTTCTTATTAAAACTCTATCATTTTAGGACAGCCTGTATCATCTTAAGACAGTCTGTATCATCTTAAGACAGCCTGTATCATCTTAAGAAGCCTGTATTGTCTTAACAACAAGTTTTTAAGATACCCTGAATTATTTAGTGCACATCGTTCAGAAAGCCTCCGTCTGTTCTCACCTACCACAACGGATCTCACGAGATTTGTAAGACGCATTTGTTGTTCATTGTAATTTATTCGCAACAGAATGGTGAAAGAGACGCGATCCCGCCTCGACAAGCACATTGCACGCTCTTCTCAGACGAACAACCGGGTGGTGGTGTGGAGGGTTTAAGGCAGCGGTTCTCAACCTGTGAGCCGCAACCCCTTTGGGGGCCAAACGAACTTTACACAAGGATCGCCAAAGATCATCGGAAACACATATTTATGAAGTAGCTATGACCACAATTTTATAGTTGGAGGTTACCACAACATGAGGTGAACTGTATTGAGAAGGTTGAGAACCACTGGTTTAAAGGAACGTGGGTTTGCGCGTACAGATTTCTGTGTCAATGAACAACATTGCAATTTTATAGTTGTGTACACTGAAACCGTAGTGGGGGAAAGCAATCAATACTTTGTAGCCATTTTCCGGTCCCAGACAGATTTTTCCCCCTTTCAATTCCGCATTCCTTGTTTTATTTTAATAGGTGGGGAAATATACCAGGTCTGAGAATGGATCTTATTACACACGACCTTTCAAACACAAACTTCTGAGGTCAGCCTGACTCTTGAGGACACTGGCAGTGGCACGAGGCGTGACATAAGAGGTGTCCTTGTGCCAGATGTCAATGCCATGGCGAGCCACGCTTTCTTGGGCGTTGCTCAACTATTGAATATGTACAATAGGTCGATTCTCTGTTATATAGGTTGATTCTCTGTTATATAGGTTGATTCTCTGTTATATAGGTTGATTCTCTGTTATATAGGTTGATTCTCTGTTATATAGGTTGATTCTCTGTTATATAGGTTGATTCTCTGTTATATAGGTTGAATCTCTGTTATATATATCGATTCTCTGTTATATAGATCGATTCTCTGTTATATAGATCGATTCTCTGTTATATAGGTTGATTCTCTGTTATATAGGTCGATTCTCTGTTATATAGGTTGATTCTCTGTTATATAGATCGATTCTCTGTTATATAGGTTGATTCTCTGTTATATATATCGATTCTCTGTTATATAGATCGATTCTCTGTTATATAGATCGATTCTCTGTTATATAGGTTGATTCTCTGTTATATAGATCGATTCTCTGTTATATAGATCGATTCTCTGTTATATAGATCGATTCTCTGTTATATAGGTCGATTCTCTGTTATATAGGTCGATTCTCTGTTATATAGGTCGATTCTCTTTTATATAGGTCGATTCTCTGTTATCTGCCCTGTTTCCAATGCAGCTCAATGGAGTTTTTCGTTTTGAATAATAAATTAAAGCCATCAAACGGATGTTCTTTATTTGGTGCAAGATTTTGGTCTCGAGGCTTCTACCATTTAAAAGTTACACGATATGACGTCATATCTTCAGCGTTTGCTAGGCGGTGGCTCGGTAATGCCTTTTACATCTCAGTTGTGGTTGGTTCATTCAAATGTTTCAGTTGCAGAAAAAAAAAAAACTAAATATTTTTCAAGCCACACCAACAGACTTAAACATCTTTGTTGTTGGTGTTGCTGTCATTTGGTCTTTCCAATCATTAATTTCCTCTTTGTCATCCTTGTGGCATTCAAACCGTTTTTACCACAGTGGCATCCATTTTAATCAACTGTTTGATGAGCTGGTTTACGATGAGTTGACATCTAGGCTTTGAGATTAAATCTAGTCTTCTGAGTTGACATCTAGTCATTTGATTTAACATCTAGCCTTTTGAGTGGACATCTAGTCTTTTGAATGGACGTCTAGTATTTTGAGTGAACGTCAGATCTTTTGACTTGACATCTAGTCATTTCAGTTGCTCAGATCGATCTCTGACCATACCGACCGACCAGTTACTGACATGCCCACAATGCAACAGTCCTCGTGTCTCGTGCTGTCTTCTGGGAGTTGGATTGGATTGCTAACACTTTGAGAAATATGGATTCAACTCTTCGACAAGTCAGGGAACGTGCGGATCCTGTTCTACAAACAACCTTGACTCAATTATTCGTCAATGGATTGGCGGAGAAGTAGGATTATCGACGCGTGACTCCGGCTATCAGAAAACCGTTATGGTGTATTGACTTTATGTCTTAATTCAAAGATATCTTCTGAAAGCGTATCCGGAAATTTGTTTGAAAGATGTTTCGTCGACAGAAAATTGATCGACGAAAATCTGATCGATCGGAAATTTGGTCGAATCTTTTTTTCAGTTCACACGTTAAAATTGTGCGTAAATTTTAAATTGTGAACTGAAAAAGAGATTCGACCAAATTTCAGTCGATCAATTTTCTGTCGACGAAATTTCGTTCAAACATTTTTCCAGCAACAATTCTGAAGTTGTGTTTCATGAAAATCATCTTCCTATTTTTTTCTTTGATTTGTACAATACCATTTAAAAATTTTAAAACGTGTCTTTGTTAAGTGAAGTACCCAAATAACAGAAGGCATTAAATAAACCGATACAACAGGGTGGTGTCTCCGTCGAAAAATGCCAATCTATATTCACGCGATCGATTCGACTCAGCAAGTAGTATGCATTGTCAGAAGGTAGCTTGTTTCAGAAGGTAGCTTTTTCAGGTGGTAGCTTTTTTTCAAAAGGTAGCTTGATTCAGATGGTAGCTGGTATCAGAATGTAGCCTGTTTCACGTGGTAGCTTGTTTCAAAGGGTAGCTTGTTTCAGAAGGTAGCTTGTTTAAGAATATAGCATGTTTCAGGAGGTTTTATTGGTTTGTATCGCATTGAAGAGTTTCTCACCGACCAAATGTTCTAAGCATGTCACGGTAGTGCGAAATTCTTTTTTATTTTCTTGTTAGTCTACCACTATTTCATAATAATTGTATTCAGCAGTATCTCTCAAACGGTCGACAGCAGACCGGCGCCGGCCCGGGGGCATTGCAGTGACCATCCTCACCACATGGAAATTTATGGTCAAATGAAAAATAAAATATTATTATAAATAATAATGAAGGTGGCACCGGTCCCTGGTGCAATATCGAAGTATGTCCCCGGTCCGCAAAACTTAAGAGTTTGATAACCGCTGCTATAGGGGACTGCAAATTCCCTTGTCACCCAGAGTTATCGTTCATACCGGGGAGTACAATGAACGTGCAAAGATGGCTGCTCACATGGCAAAAACAGCATTTGAGACTTGGCGAGTTGAAGAAATTAAGAAATTTTTACGGGAATTGCATCAGCCGGTATCTGGAAATAATGCAGAACTTGTAGATCGGGCACGCGGCTGTGTAGCGTTACGAATTTGTGGGGGGGGGGGGGGGGGGAAACGCATGTATCTGAGAAATTTTTCTAATTTCTATGCGAAAAAATTAACAAGGACGAAAACCTCTGCTTCTTTAGCCGATTGCAGTACCCTATACAGGATTGCGTCTTTTACACATGGTATATTCTTGTTTATATATCTGAAAACAGCTTGAAGGCGTGGTTGTTAAACATTTTTGCAACAATCTGGAATGTTCTTGATTGGACTTAAAGAACTGATAATATTTTAATTGATATCAGAAGATTGGTTAAAATGCTGAGCTAATGTACCATAATCTCATACACAATCTCATACACAATCTCATACACAATCTCATAACACAATCTCATAACACAATCTCATACATAATCTCATACACAATATCATACACAATGTCATACACAATCTCATACACAATGTCATACACAATGGCATACACAATGTCATACACAATCTCATACACAATGTCATACACAATGTCATACACAATGTCATACACAATCTCATACACAATCTCATACACAATCCCATTGTATCGACTTACAAAGTGATATTCAGCATCGTTCCTCCAACCTTCCATCGGAACCGTCTCTCAAATTGTAACATAGCTGAAGTCCTAACGAAGCCATGATACCAAGCCATGATACCAAGCCATGATACCAAGCCATGATACCAAGCCATGATACCAAGAGTTCTGACACGGTTCACTACAAACTGAAATGGTCCCAATCAAAACGATATCACAGCATAAAATATCTTCCCACTTCCCACCTGGTTGACAGACGTCTCACCCTACAACACTGTTTGCTGAACGTGACTTTTCCCTCAGACGCGAAACTCGCGCACCACCAATTTGTCACTCATCCTTCTATGCCAGTGTGGGTCTCGTTTGTCCACGTTTCGGCCAAGGTGTCAAAGGCGTGCCTGTAAATTTTCTCTGAGAATGTTTACCTCTCTCTACATTGTATCATCGGTGTTTTTAAAAGCTATTTGAACATGCCCTTGTATTTTATCACATACTTAGAGAAATATTTTTAGAATAATTTTTTTTTTTTTAAAAACGTGTCACTTTGTGGTGTGCTCCAAATAGCCCCAATGGAATTAAATTCCCCAATGGAATTAAATGCGCCAATGGAATTAAATGCCCAAATGGAATTAAATGCCCCAATGGAATTAAATGCCCCAATGGAATTAAATGCCCGAATGGAATTAAATGCCCAAAAGGAATTTTTTAAAATTCATTTTTTTAAAATTAGTTATTAACAAATTCGTGGTAAAAGTTTAAATTTACGTAAAGATTATATTTCTTGGTTCCAGTGTTTGAGCACAGTTCAATGGACTACGATTAGTCACTTCCTTGTTTTGTCACGTGATACGTACCAGCCATTAGTAGGCTTTCTGCTACACATAACAACACATAACAACAGATAAACAGCTGATCAGCCATTGCCATTATCATTAATTCTAAAGCAAAATGTTTGTCTCCATCAGCGCTTCCCCGGTGTTTATTAAAATTTTACTTTTCAAAATATTCTTGAATACACGCGTTTCTTTAAAGGACATTCATTAAATGTGACAATAATTAGAATTCAGTAATGATTAAAGGAAGAAAGTTGTTTGAAGAAAAATTTGTGAGCGACTATTGTGTTGCAGACAGCCTCCCGGAAGTATTACTTGTTTTTACACGTATCACGTGACAAAACAATCGACTCATCGTAGTTCCATTCGTTTATCTTTAGATAGATTATTTTTAGTTGCTTCTTGAATGTGTGAAGTGCCAAACGCGTCTGCTGATTCAGCATGTCTGGGAAATCCGTGATAACTATTTCTCATATCGGCTACCTCATAACGACTAACATGTGCTGACACTTTTTAGATTTTTTTGTACCACATAAAATGACCAGGAATTTAGGTTTTTAACATAAAATTAAGTTTGATTTTTTTTTAAACTTATGAAACTTGTTTACAGCAGAGTTTGAGGCATACACATTTAGACCAACCCCCACTACAAGTTAGTCAGGGAATTAATGGCCACAGATTGTTATTGTTGACAAAACAACAACTAATCTTTTCTTCATTTGTAAAACTTCAGTTTAGAAAATAATAGATTGGGAACCATTTCTCCTTAATGACCTAATGAATATTTTTAAATGGCATAAATTAGCCCCTCCCTCCATAAACAAACTCATTTATATTTGAATAGTTTCTCTGCCTGCCTGAAATTTGTATTTAGAAAATGCCAGATTTTTTAATGTGGTTTTCTTCCCTTGCTGTTTTGCACTCACCAACCGATGACGTCATCTAGATGTTTATCTTTGCCACATTCCCCCATTCTTTATTAGCTCAATATTATCACATGGCAATTTGTAAGGTAGGAAATACAGCTCATGGCCTGAGGTTGGGGGGGGGTGTCGTTGTGGTCCCAGAACTGTTCATAGTCTTGGAGGATGTGTTGGTGTGGTCCCAGAACTGTTCATAGTCTTGGAGGATGTGTTGGTGTGGTCCAAGAACTGTTCATAGTCTTGGAGGGTGTGTTGGTGTGGTCCCAGAACTGCTGATATCCTGGGATGATGTATTGATGTGGTTCCACTACTGCTCATGCGCATTATTTCAGCAATCCTCAAAGCTTTGCATGGGCTCATCTTGGGATGTAACCCACTGGGTCGGGTATAATGTATAAATCCTATTGGCAGGGAGGACTGTATGATGGAGACCAAAATATTGGTCCTTGCAGATGAACACGTTTTGTCGTCCTGACCCCTAAAGATCAAGTTTCGATGTTAACCCAACGTAATTTAACAAAAGGATGCATGGATGTGAAAAGGCATTTAACATCATTAAAAAGAATCCTTCAGATATCTAGCGTTGGATGGGGACATTAGCTGATACGTAAGTGATGTGACACAGATGACGTTCTTGAGCTTTCAATTTAATGATTCACCGGAATCAGGCGCGGCGGCAAAATTCCCGCCTCTCTACCCGTGCCTCTACCCGTGCTTCTACCCGTGCCGTTGCTGGTAAACTTAAGTCTCAGTGCCGTCAACAAGAATCTCTGCTTGCTACAATATGCATTGGTCCCTAGTTCCGACAAGAATCTCTGGTCCCTACAAGAATCTCTGGTCACTAAAAGTAAATCTGGTCCCTACAAGAAAATCTGGTTTCTACTGGAAGATCTGGTCCCAACAAGAATATATGTTTGCTTCAATATACATTGGTCCCTAGTCCCTACAAGAATCTCTGGTCCCTACAAGAATCTCTGATCCCTACAAGAAAATCTGGTTACTACAAGAATCTCTGGTCACTACAAGAAAATCTGGTCCCTTCAAGAGAATCTGGTTACTACAAGAAAATCTGGTCTCTACAAGAGAATCTGGTTACTACAAGAAAATCTGGTCTCTACAAGAAGCTCTCGTTACTACAAGAAAATCCAGTCCCAACAAGAATCTCTGCTCCCCACAAAAGTCCATGGTACCTACAAGAATCTCTGATCCTTATAAATTCATTGTTCCCACAAGACTGTCTAACAAAAGTCTCACACAATTCTCACACAAGTCTCACTAAAGTCTCACACAAGTCTCATTTGTTCAGACCCCCGACCATAAAATGCATGATCTTGACACATTTCTCACTCCCCCCCCCCCCACACACACTTTTTTTCCCTTCTAAGATCTAGAAGTAACTGACCTAATATGAACGCTCTTGTCAATGCGTGAACCAGACACCACAACTAGCAGCCAATACTGAAAGCTAAAATGGTCTGAATGAGAGACCACTGCACACACACACAAATCCGTAAAGTACGCCAGGCTATTCACCTGAGCCACCTGACGGCGGATTAGTCGGATTAACGCTGCTCTCACCGAGCGGCCGTTTTAACGCGTTAATCTGACACATATCAAAGTACAGACGTGTCAAAACAGAGTGTGTCACCAGCGATGGTGTCTCGGGTCGCATCACATTTGTGTCTTGGGTCGCATCACATTTGTGTCTTGACAGGTAATTGACGGTGTAGTGACAGTAAATTCACAGCTCATTGACAATACAGTTACGGTACAGTACCTACAGGAGATTGGGTTAAAAGTGACCTTGGTGGATCATTGGGGGAAAGGAATGCTGTTTGTCCCATAGTTACCACTTAAGACATAATGCAAAATATGAGATGTACACACAAATCAGGCAGTCTTTCAATTTAAATTTTGTCTGTGAAAATTGGCTGTTAAATGAGCCGTCGTTCAGTACAATTCTGTAAGGAAGTGACGTCTCATAATCTATGACGAGCAGACAACCTTTTTGTCGTAATCTTACCTTTCAACTTTTTAAACTCCGACACAACCCACCCCCCCCTTTTTTTTTCTAAAAACACACATAAAGTTCTGCCCCCAAAAACATATGTGTTATGACATTGTGCTCTAGACCAGGCCTGCACAACTCAAAATGTAAGGCGGGCTGTAACACTTCAAATAATAAGAATAAAGATTATTTCTTTACTTCGCGGGCCGCAAAGTGGCTGCTGGCGGGCCGAATGTTGCGCAAACCTGCTTTAGACCATCTCTATCGTATTTTTGGTGGGTATGTTTACAAAACATAAACGTATGTCCTTAAGGAGAGGTGCACTTGTCAGAAAATCAGAAAATATGTTATATCTCCGAGAGCTTGTCATACATAATTTAACATTTAGAAAATAGTGAAATAGTGAAATGTCGTGAACCGTGTTTACGAAACCGAGCTTTACATTCAACTAAGTCTAAATAGCCTGTTTCATTCTAAACATAGTTGAAAGATTTGATTAGGGACAGCCCGTTAATTTGAGTTTAACTGTCAAGTTTGTAACCATCAAAATATAAAGCACTATTTAGAAAATTTCCGTATTGACTGCGAGATTATTCAAAAAATGTAACTTTCAAATATTTTATATTAATAGATTAATATTTTAAATATTTTTAAAAGAATAAGGTACATAAAAGAAATCAAATCACTTAATATTTGCGTCGGTTAAAACATACTTTAAGATGTCGGGACTCGAAGTATCCATCGGTCAGTTATAGTAGTCAGATATCAAGAACTAGAGGAATACATTCCAGGGTGCAGAGTGCAGAGCACTAGATATGAAAAGGCATATTATGGTAGTCAGATATCAGGAACTGAACGAATACATCCCAGGGTATTTTCCAGTATTTAAACAGGTTTTTTTTTGTTGTTGTTGTTGAAGAAGCGCTTTGTTGACGAATCAGATAAGCGCAAAATCACAGTTAAAGCTGATCTACAGCATAGAAGGAGGTCAAGCACCCAGAAGCAGGGGACAGCAGCGTAAACTCCACGATATTTGCATAAAGTCTTAGCAATCTGGAACTATTAAAAGTTATGTTTAGAAACAATTCTTCGTCTTCATTCTCTCATTCTTTATCTTCATCTTATCATTCTCCCTCTTCATCCTCCCACTCTCCGTCTTCATCCTCCCACTCCCCATCTTCATCCTCCCACTCTCCGTCTTCATCCTCCCACTCTCCGTCTTCATCCTCCCACTCTCCATCTTCATCCTCCCACTCTCCGTCTTCATTCTCCCACTCTTCTTCTTCATCCTCCCATTTTCCGCTTTACCCTCCCTCTCTTCACATTTAATCTCTCATCATAGTCTGCGCTTCACATCAATCATTGTTACATTCCAGCCCAGGGCCGTGCCATTCAAAATTGTCATTTGTGGTAGTTTATTTTAGTTAAACTGAAGAATTAAGTTTACAAACATATGGTCCATTCAAATATCTTTCATTTGATACCTCATTTTGTCTTACAAACCCAACGACAATATTTTAAATAGTTTTTTAATCCCAAACTCTCACTTCTGGTACCCGGGTACCAATAGCCACTTCTTTATTTTAATGCAATATTGGGAACGAAAAATTGATATTTTGATACCAACTAAAAATGGAGCCCGGGACAACTGTTCTTTTCGCCCCCCCCCCCCACCCCTCCAGATGAGATGATCCTATTCCCACCATTCATCCCCTAAAGACCGTACACACAATTCAACCTGGCCATTCTCAACACTTCCGCTAAATTCGAAACTTGTTGGGCTCCCGTTTCACACTGGCAGATAAAGGCCTTGAAGCTCTTATAAGCCCCCAATCCATCTCGCATGGAGTAACCCAAACACGATGATCTGGCTGCATGAATGAAGAGAGGCTTGTAGGCAGATAATGCATCCCAATGGCGTGTCGACGGTGGTGACTGATACAAATTGGAACTTATCTAAGAACTAACGCCCCGTAAGCTCTCCATTCAGAATTATTGGTATTGTTGTCATGTCAGTGCGACAGTCTGGCCTACTATCAAGCAATCACTTGTAGTGCACGGTGCAAGCAATCACTTGTAGTGCACGGTGCAAGCAATCACTGGTAGTGCACGGTACAAGCAATCACTTGTAGTGCACGGTGAAAGCAATCACTGGTAGTTCACGGTACAAGCAATCACTGGTAGTGCACGGTGCAAGCAATCACTTGTAGTGCTCGGTGCAAGCAGATTTGGTGGATATAAATCCACAACATTTCAAGTTTACCAGCATTTGATGATTGTAACGAATAGTAGTTACTTATTTATCCAGAAAATTATTTCCTTAAGCTGTGACCGACTCTAGATACACGGCAGTTACATACAGCGTCACCTGTCGTTAGCAAACATTTAATTGGTTGGCGCGGGTTAGAGAAATATAACCCGCATGTTAAATGGTGTGTTTAAATGGTGTGTTTAAACGGTGTGTTTAAACGGTGTGTTTAATGGGTTTGTTTAAGGGGTGTGTTTAAATAATGTGTTTAAATGGTGTGTTTAAATGGTGTGTGTAAATGGAGTGTTTAAACGGTGTGTTTCAACAGTGTTTAGATGGTGCGTTTAGATGGTGTGTTAAGATGGTATGTTTATATAGTGTCTTTACCCGGTGGTTTAGATGGTGAGTTTAGATGATGGTGTGTTTACATTGTGTGTTTAGCTGGTGTGTTTGAGATGACTTCCTTTATTTAATTCGAGACATTTAACTGAATCATTAAACAAGCGATGTTGTGTCCGTGGCTAGGAACTTGTGGTCAACATTTTGGGTGACTTTGATCATCAAACACATTGAGACAGTTAGCTAAGGAACCGTGGAGAGCCAAGTGGCTATCATTTATTTCATTGATATCAGGCTAACAAACCGTGGAGAGCCAAGGGGCTATCATTTCTTTCATTGATATCAGGCTAACGAACCGTGGAGAGCCAAGAGGCCATCATTTATTTCATTGATATCAGGCTAACGAACTGTGGAGAGCCAAGAGGCCATCATTTATTTCATTGATATCAGGCTAACGAACCGTGGAGAGCCAAGAGGCTATCATTTATTTCATTGATATCAGGCTAACGAACTGTGGAGAGCCAAGAGGCCATCATTTATTTCATTGATATCAGGCTAACGAACCGTGGAGAGCCAAGAGGCTATCATTTATTTCATTGATATCAGGCTAACGAACCGTGGAGAGCCAAGAGGCCATCATTTATTTCATTGATATCAGGCTAACGAACCGTGGTGAGCCAAGAGGCTATCATTTATTTCATTGATATCCGGCTAACGAACCATGGAGAGCCAAGAGGCTATCATTTATCTCATTGATATCAGACTAACGAACCGTGGAGAGCCAAGAGGCCATCATTTATTTCATTGATATCAGGCTAACGAACCGTGGAGAGCCAAGAGGCTATCATTTATTTCATTGATATCAGGCTAACGAACCGTGGTGAGCCAAGAGGCTATCATTTATTTCATTGATATCAGGCTAACGAACTGTGGAGAGCCAAGAGGCCATCATTTATTTCATTGATATCAGGCTAACGAACCGTGGTGAGCCAAGAGGCCATCATTTATTTCATTGATATCAGGCTAACGAACCGTGGAGAGCCAAGAGGCCATCATTTATCTCATTGATATCAGACTAACGAACCGTGGAGAGCCAAGAGGCCATCATTTATTTCATTGATATCAGGCTAACGAACCGTGGAGAGCCAAGAAGCCATCATTTATCTCATTGATATCAGACAAACGAACCGTGGAGAGCCAAGAGGCCATCATTTATCTCGTTGATATCAGACTAACGAACCGTGGAGAGCCAAGAGGCCATCATTTATTTCATTGATATCAGGCTAACGAACCGTGGTGAGCCAAGAGGCCATCATTTATTTCATTGATATCATTGGAGTAAGAATCATTGACATAAGTGACTAGATGAAAGTTCTTATTGTTAAATTTTAATGTAAACATGTATGTTTTCGACTATGGGCTAGGAAGTTTCTCTCCATATATGTCATACCATTTTTAAGGCTAATAAAGATGTTGAATAATTATGCCATAAGGTGTTTAAAAAACACAATAATGCAAATTATTAGGTACAATGGAAAATGGGATTTTTTTTCTCAACATTAGATTCAATATTTATTGACATTCAGAAGCAACGCACACACTAGGACGCACTCACTAGGACGCACACTAAACGACGCACACTAAACGAGGCACACTAAACGACGCACACTAAACGACGCACACTAAGCGATGCACACTAAACGACGCACACAAGAGGACCCACACTACACGACGCACACTAAACGAGGCACACAAGATGACCCACACTACACGACGCACACTAAACGAGGCACACAAGATGACCCACACTACACGACGCACACTAAACGAGGCACACAAGAGGACCCACACTACACGACGCACACTAAACGAAGCACACTAAACGACACACACTAAACGACACACACTAAACGACGCACACAACATGACGCACACTAAACGACGCACACAACAGGACGCACACTAAACGACGCACACTAAACGATGCACACTAAACGATGCACACTAAACGACGCCCACAACAGAACGCACACTAAACGACGCACAGTAAACGACGCATACTAAACGACACACACTAAACGACGCACACTAAACGACGCACAGAACAGGACGCACACTAAACGACGCACAGAAAACGACGCACACTAAACGACGCACATTAAACGACGCACACTAAACGACGCACACAACAGGACGCACACTAAACGACGCACACAACAGGACGCACACTAAACGACGCACAGTAAACGACGCACAGTAAACGACGCACAGTAAACGACGCACAGTAAACGACGCACAGTAAACGACGCACAGTAAACGATGCACACTAAATGACTCACGGTAATATAATAGACGGAATACGCATTTTAAAATGTATCTACATCTTTTAAATGATCACATTAAATCATTAAAAAATATCTTTTTTTTTTTTTCTTTCCGCAGGCGTAAGAGAAATTATTATGTGATCCAAGTTACATTCTCTAAGACGTCAGTGCGATGACGTGACCAATGTAGGACACAAAACGCCAAATGCCATTTGGTTGGTGCAGTTAAACCCGGCCTGGTCTTCAGTTCTAGTATGTGACATCAAGATCTGAAATTCTAGATGAAGACTATTTATTATTCATTTTTTTCCCATTTATTTATTTGAAAATGGCATCCGTTCACATCAAACTCAACCTTGCCCCATGCATCCATCGCCTGTCATACATCGTGGTGGTAGCCGTGCTGCTGTCCACCTCAACCAGGAGTTCGGCGTTTTTCGGGGTGTGGGGCCCCGATCTCGAGGGCCCCTGGTGCGCCACCCGGCCCCCTGGTCAAGACTGCTGTACAGGACGAGATGACCTCTGCGCCGTGCCCATCCTGGGCACCGAATGCTACTGTGACGTGTTCTGCAACAAGACGGCCTACGACTGCTGCCCCGACTACGCTGGTCACTGCCTGGGATTTAGGCGGCCAGTGACGACACCCCGACCCACAACCCTGCCCCCGCCCAGGACAACCAGGGAATACTTACGTGAGTTCATTTTTCTGTTGAAGTCCTTCAATACGTGTCAATCGTGTCTATATGTGTTAATCGTTTCAACCAAATGTGATACCAATTATTGGTTTGACCCTGAGTCTTCAGGAATGGTTTTTGGTATATTCCAAATGTATTTATCATTTTCGGAGTATATTGTTAATTTCTGTGTTATTTGGGTTTATTGTTAATTTCTGTGTTATATGGGTTTATTGTCAATGTCCGTGTCATTATATGGGTATATTGTCAATGTCCGTGTCATTATATGGGTATATTGTCAATGTCCGTGTCATTATATGGGTATATTGTCAATGTCCGTGTCATTATATGATTTATGTCAAAATTTATCCTTAAAGTAACATGGAGTTGGTCCTTTATAAGTTTTAATACATCTTTACACAATGATAGTAATTATCACAACACATTACTATCATACCACTTCAGTCTACCATCATATCATGACGCCTACCATCATTTCACTGAAGTCTAACATCATATCATGACGTCTACCATCATTTCACTGAAGTCTACCATCATACCACTTCACTCTACCATCTTATCACTCAACTCTACAATCATATCCCTAAAGTCTACCATCTTATCACTTAAACTACAATCACATCACTTAAGTCTGCCATCATATCACTGAAGTCCCACATCATTTATGTTAATACAAACGTTTACAAAATCATCACACCCGCCAATCACATGAGAGCCTAAAAAGTATCCGAGGAATAAAAGGGTTACTTGGTTGAAACGTTTACCGTACCCGTCTGCCAATGCGTCAATAAATAAAGGCATGCTAGCAATGAGAATCAAAGCATGGCGAACGGTTTACCTATTATTCTATTCTATAATTTAGGCAAGCAATTTTTCCGGAGTAGTTTTCTCATTATTTCATGCAGAAAAATAAAAAAGGAATGGGGGAAAACCCGAAAAAAATGACGTATAACAACAAAGAAAATGTCGGCAGCCTCTCTCTCCCCCCCCCCCTTATACTCTACATAAACAACTCCCAACAGTAAAACTAATTGCTTGGCTTATTTTTAATTGCCAATGTTGTGTTCGGCAGGGTATTATCTAAGGCTGGAGTAATGCTGGAGTAATGCTGGAGTAATGCTGGAGTAATGCAGACATTTAATTGCCAATGCTGTGCTCGGCAGGGTCATATTTGACTGCTTAATGTTGTTGTGACCATTCACTTTGTGTGTGTGTGTGTGTGTGGGCGGGGGGGGGGCGCACACAGTGATGCTAGTTATCTAAATTTAATGACCAGCGCAACTTTCACTGCCACTTCTACACAAAATGAAATCTCAAGTCAAACTTCATACCCTGAGCACCTTATCCACACAATAAATGATCAATGGAACAATAATAATATTATACGAAACAGTATAAGATATACATCCTCAATATACATATATATGTTACGGCCAAAGCCCGAAGTTCGGCCAGTTCGCGAATTGGCCGGCCATTTCGCACTTTGGCCGAGGCGTGTGGCCAATGTCCGATGTACTGGAAATGGCCGGTGTGTATGCTACACTCGATGCAATTGTACTACCAAGTGCTCAACGAATCGCTGCAAATGTAAAAATAACGAACTGCTGTGTAATTCGAAATGTCATAAAAGTTCATCTTGTTGTAACAAGTGTTGATAGAGATTGGTCATTTACTTTAATAAACTAATTTGACTTTTTGGCAATTTAGTATCATTAATAATAATATAATATGATTATCATTACAGTATACAAGCACCCAAAATCGTTCATGAACATTTTCTTCCGACTTTGGCCGATCGCCCCCAGCCATTTCGCAAACTAACTGGCCAAATCCCAAAATCTAGAAAAGATCGGACATTGGCCGGTCAATTTGATGCGATATTGGCCACTTCCCGATTTGGCCGGCCAGTTCCCACTTTGGCCGATTTCGGGCTTTGGCCGTAACATATATATAATTTCATTATTTTGACATCTATTTGTTAAATGCAAATGTGCGCCACTTTCTTCTACACGTCTGCTCTCGTCTTCTCGCGCTAATCTCATGAAAGCTACTCACGCCAACAAAATGAGTCCCCGACTTCATTTATTTTCTTAAATATTGCTCCGCTAAGTCTTGTGTACAACAATCACGAGTGTCGTGTACAAAAGCACGTATTACTGTGTACATGATCATATCTAAGGCTGGAACAATGCAAATAT
Source organism: Omphiscola glabra (assembly GCA_964017045.1). NCBI lineage: Eukaryota > Metazoa > Mollusca > Gastropoda > Lymnaeidae > Omphiscola > Omphiscola glabra. The sequence continues at coordinate 7,984,147 of OZ024796.1, forward strand.
TTAACTTGCAATTATAACGTATTCCGGACATGTTTAGGGTAGCAATCATATTACTATTCATCGCTATGTATCTTAGCATGGGCAAAATGAAAGAAAAAATTGTGATAACGGTTTGTCATCGGTGCACAACCCTAGTCACCACACTTGGGTGTGTTAACGATGCATAGCTATAATCGCCACGTTTTCCCAGGAGTGAAAATAAATATTTTGGACAGTTGTAGTAGGAAATGGATCTCTCGGCGGAAGAATTTTGTTTTAAATTTTGAGCATTATTTTAACTCACGTAAGTAGTCGTGAATGGGGACCGCGTTCGAAAAAGTTGTCAGAACAATTCAGAGATGATTCTAAAAGTTATACAGTACACTGTTACATAATGTCGCCTGTCTAGAAGGGCACTCCGTCAAAGAAAGGAAACGCCTGATGGAACATACTGTGTTTGTGGCCTACTTTCAATGTTTTGGCACCTGCTACTATAGTTGTAAATTCTCCATTTTTCCTAAAGTACTCTTGAATATTATTACTTATCAAATTCTCCTCAATTCGTTAATAAAAAATACAGGAGGAAGTATTTCATAATCAATAATATCAATAAGAAATTTCTTTCTTCATCGAAGACCTGTTCGGTTCAATCTGAATACGAGTGCAATAAAATGGCCCAAAGATCGCTTAATCTCTAACTTAACTTATCGACCACTTTGAGAATCCCTGTTCTGGAGCGACGACAACCTGCCCCCCCCCCTTTCCCCGAAGACTGTGTCATAAATCAAACCACCTGCCATCACCAAAAACCTTCCCGACTTGGAAAGTTTGCCAGAAATCTTCAAGTATCATCGTAGTGCCGCAAAGGAGGCTTATCGCTCAAACAATTACCAACAGGAAAATTTTTCACCGGGGCTAAACCATAAAATTATATCTTAAGATCTATAGTGTCTTGGCCGGGACTGGGATGTCTGCTTATCAATTTATCACTATGTATAGGATGTGTTGCATCTGAGTCAAAACCATTTATGGCTTTGTAGTCCAGGCCTAACATCTTGAATGTGATTTACGAAGTCTGACGTAGAATGCTGTCCAACAGCACACACCACACAACGGGAAAAAATAACGTTAAACAAATAACTTTTTTTTTTTGTGGCCATGCGTTGTCAGTTTGATACCCACTGAAGGAAACAATGGTCCACTCGTTGTCTTAGAGCCTCTTATTTTGCGGCCTCGTGTGAGAACACGATCTAATTCAGGGGCATCCAAGTTTTTAAATCAGGGGGGAGGGGGGGGCGTTAATGTTGGGTGCCGTACTATAGTTTGAATGACGCAATCCTTAAAAAAACATACGTTTTCGTATAAATCCCTTATGTAATCTAAAATTGAACAATGAGGGGGGAAAGGGGGATCTGAAAATTTGACAAAACATGCATACACGTAACACACTTTATAAGAATCCCAATTAGTGCTCCCCCCCCCCCTTTTTTTCCAGGCTCGCATTCGCACATTTTGTTTCACGCCCCTGAACTATATTAATATTCTAATGACCTTTCCGCCTTGACGTAGCATATTGTGTTAAAGACTCTCTCTCACTTAGCGCAGTCATCGGCAATATTATCTGGTGAGATCAGTGGCATTATATTTCATTCATCTTTCCCTTGAATATCATAAACAGATGAATTTTTGGTGTTGAGATTGAGGTTGGGGCTGAACATTTGATAAAATGTGTTTCATCGGCAGCGAGTTTTAGGCCACGTTTCAGCTTGATAGGTCGACGGTAAGTGGGACACTATTAGTCGTCTGAAAATCTTGCCAGCCACGAACGGAAGAGAAGTTAATAATAAAGAATTTTAAAAGATATGAACGGATGCTTATAGGTGCTGCACATAGTTTATATGTAGTGCTAAAAGCAGGAAAAACAATAACAAATCTACAAAGAAGAACATCTCTAATCTAAATAAATGTTAGAAAATGGGAAGAATGGGCCTGATTTAGGCTAAATATTTGGTGCATATGTTTCATTGCTACTCGGGTTCTACTAAGATGTTAAAGGACTACTTGTTGGTCAGATCTGGCCCTCGGGTGGTAGTTTTAGGACCCTTGATATTAATTTTTGTTGCTTTTGAAAGCTGAGATCCTCACGTGATTTCCTGGGATATTGCAAGTTTATGGAAGCCGCAAATGAGCTCCAGTGTTTATTTTTATTGCACTGGGGGAGACATTGCGCCGACAGACTGTGGCAGACATAGCGCCGACACACGGTGGGAGACATATCGCCGATACAAGAGGGAGACATTGCGCCGACAGAAGGGTGGAGACATAGCGCCGACACAAGGGGGAGACATTGCGCCGACACAAGGGGGAGACATTGCGCCGACAGAAGGGTGGAGACATAGCGCCGACACACGGCGGTAGACATAACGTGGACACACGGCGGTAGACGTAACGTGGACACACGGCGGTAGACATAACGTGGACACACGGCGGTAGACATGACGTGGACACACGGAGGTAGACGTAACGTGGACACACGGCGGTAGACATGACGTGGACACACGGCGGTAGACATGACGTGGACACACGGCGGTAGACATGACGTGGACACACGGCGGTAGACATGACGTGGACACACGGCGGTAGACATAACGTGGACACACGGCGGTAGACATGACGTGGACACACGGCGGTAGACATGACGTGGACACACGGCGGTAGACATGACGTGGACACACGGCGGTAGACATAACGTGGACACACGGCGGTAGACATGACGTGGACACACGGCGGTAGACATGACGTGGACACACGGCGGTAGACATGACGTGGACACACGGCGGTAGACGTAACGTGGACACACGGCGGTAGACGTAACGTGGACACACTGCGGTAGACATGACGTGGACACACGGCGGTAGACATGACGTGAACACACGGCGGTAGACATAACGTGGACACACGGCGGTAGACATAACGTGGACACACGGCACACCGACTGGATACTTGACAACGTTCAGATGCGCGAGCAATCGTTACCGTGCTTCAGCACATCATACATCTTGCTTCAGCACATCATACATCTTGCTTCAGCACATCATACATCTTGCTTCAGCACATCATACATCTTGCTTTACTTGCCATATCGCCTGTACTCTGCAATGTTGTCTTTATAAATCTCGCCAACACTTTCGTTACACATCTACAATTCATAACTCGCTATAGAAAAATAACATTTCTGCTAAGTGCATAGAAAAAAACAGCAATTTTTTAAAACAGTCTGTCTTTAAAAATTACTTTAATATAGTTCTTTTAATGTTTTGCAAATTTTGTTTGGAAAAGATAGTAAAAAAGTTAAATTATATTTACAAAAATCCTGGCAACGCTAAAGCAATATGACGCATTTCATGTTAAAAAAAGAACATATTTTAAAAGAATGTTGGCAATTAAACAACGTCTTACGCAATAATTTAATAATTAGTGTAGAATTGAAGAAAAAAAACCCAACTAATTCTATATTACTTAACCCCGAATGAGTCACGTGACATTTAACCATATGTGTGTGTGTGTGTGTGTGTGTGCATGCATGATAGCATATGATTCTTATGAGGTGACAGGTGAGAGGCAGTGGGCTGCTTTATGTTAGTCACATCACAACCAACCTTACACGAGTTCTTGTTGATGATGTAAGCAAAATTCACTTAGTGCGGTATTTTGTCCTAATAGTTTGTTTACGTAATGAAAAGGTGGGGGTGGGAGAGGGGGCGATTGATGTTGAGAAACGAGCGAAACTCAGAGATGTGGAGTTTTGTGGTGGCGGTCATCGATTGAAACCAAACAGAGTGAATACTCAAAGATATATGAACGAGAAGCTTGGAAAATTTCTGATTGTGGGGGGACGGGGCTTTTTTGACAAATATTTTGAATTGAGAAAGTAATATATTCTAGAATATCTAGCTACCAGGCTACCAGGCTAACGAGCTGTAGATCTCAGGCTTGACTATCCATCTATTCTTACTGTCAGACGACAGGTATAGTCTCTCCCATCTCCTCTTGCCAGCGCAACTTATCCTCTATGATTAGTCCAATGCACTACAACACTGACTCCATCATGTCCTACTTTAATTTGGTTAACTTCATCACATATTGCCTAGTCACGAAGCATGACCCAAAATCCAAGGGATACACAGAATAGTTACTACTTTACCATTCGTCCAACTGACTCAGAAACACACAGCAATCTTCACCATGAATATAATACACCCTCGACTATGATACACTCTCTTTATATACCCTCTCGCATATCATTGACAATCTCACACCTTGTTCACGCATGCTTGCACTATTACGGGTGAACATCATTTAATGTAATTCCAAACATCACAAACAGTGATTATCATTCCGTTGACACAGGCTAGCTCACAAAGTTGCAATTTTATCGCCCCCCCCCTTCCCATTTCTACCCCGTCTTTTCTATGCGTCCTAACAACACATGGCCTAGCGCCCTAGAGTTATGTCGTGTCCATCATATTCTGGCCCATGACACCTTGACACGCTGTGTCGGGTAGTTATGTTGTGTCCATCATATTCTGGCCCATGACACTATGACACGCTGTGTCGGGTAGTTGTGTTGTGTCCATCATATTCTGGCCCATGACACCTTGACACACTGTGTCGGGTAGTTATGTTGTGTCCATCATATTCTGGCCAATGACACCTTGACACACTGTGTCGGGTAGTTATGTTGTGTCCATCATATTCTGGCCCATGACACCTTGACACACTGTGTCGGGTAGTTATGTTGTGTCCATCATATTCTGGCCCATGACACTCTTTGTCAGGCAGTTCTGTTGAAGAAATCTGTTATTTTATGCGTGTTCGTCCATTTTAACACCACCCATCCCATTCCCCACCCCAACCACGCTCATTATTATTATTTCTTTATTAATCAACTTATACTTTATTATTTTAATTTTTTTTTTTTTACATTTGTACAGCTGCGAGTTTTATCTAAGACTTGGAGAATCCTCCAAAAACTAAACCCGAGCGGTCATTAGTTAAATAGGATTTGCTTCACATCATTATAACGGCAATGTAAAAGCCAATCTTTGGCGTAGCTAGCAATGACGTCAAATGTCCGGTTCACTTAAATGTGAGGCATGCCTACAGATTGGTTTTAATGGTCACCTTATTTAGAGCGTCCTGTCAGCACTTATTCTTGAGAATCCACGGTGCGTAGAGCCCAATCAACACATATTTTGAGAATCCCTGATGTTTAGCGCCCTGTAAGCGCCTATGCTTGAGAGTCCCCCACTGGAAGCGCCCTGTCAGCACCTAGTCTTGAGAGTCCCCGACTAGAAGCGCCCTGTCAGCACCTAGTCTTGAGAGTCCCCGACTGGAAGCGCCCTGTCAGCACCTAGTCTTGCCCTTACAAAAGTATGAACGTCTCAATTTTTACGACTCTTCTTTACGCACTACGGCAGCCAACCCACAGGAAGGGAAGCGCGCAGGTAAGAGAGAACTGAAAGCAGCGCACCGTTAAAGGACAAAAATTCACCACCATGAACCTGCGCGGTGAAGTCAGTACATATCAGTTAGGATTTGTGAAGGGGAGTCAAAGTCGACAATATTTGTTTTTGTTGATGCTTGATATTACAATAAATTTACGAGAGTTTGACGTTACATTCGAACTGCAATGTGACACAACTCTAATGTATGTGGTAATCGGTACTGTTCATTTGGAGTCAGCAATGTTAACAAAGTCTGTTCCGCAACCTTGTTCTTCAATCTTGTTCTTAAACTTTGTTCCTCAACCTAGTTCATCAACTTTGTTCATCAACTTTGTTCATCAACTTTGTTCATCAACCTTGTTCATCAACTTTGTTCACCAACTTTGTTCATCAACCTTGTTCTTCAACCTTGTTCACCAACTTTGTTCTTCAATCTTGTTCTTCAATCTTGTTCATCAACTTTGTTCATCAACCTTGTTCTTCAACCTTGTTCATCAACCTTGTTCTTCAATCTTGTTCATCAACCTTGTTCATCAACCTTTTTCATTAACCTTGTTCATCAACCTTGTTCTTCAATCTTGTTCATCAACTTTGTTCTTCTATCTTGTTCATCAACCTTATTCATCAACCTTGTTCTTCAATCGTGTTCATCCCCCTTGTTCAGCAACCTTGTTTATCAACCCTTTTCATCAACTTTGTACTTCTATCTTGTTCATCAACCTTGTTCAGCAACCCTGTTCAGCAACCCTGTTCATCAACCCTGTTCACCAACCCTGTTCACCAACCCTGTTCACCAACCCTGTTCACCAACCCTGTTCACCAACCCTGTTCACCAACCCTGTTACCAACCCTGTTCACCAACCCTGTTCACCAACCCTGTTCACCAACCCTGTTCACCAACCCTGTTCACCAACCCTGTTCACCAACCCTGTTCACCAACCCTGTTCACCAACCTTGTTCACCAACCTTGTTCTTCAACCTTGTTCACCAACCTTGTTCACCAACCTTGTTCACCAACCTTGTTCACCAACCTTGTTCTTCAACCTTGTTCACCAACCTTGTTCACCAACCTTGTTCATCAACCTTGTTCACCAACCTTGTTCATCAACCTTGGTCACCAACCTTGTTCACCAACCTTGATGAGCACAGCAGTGTTCCAATGACAACATGCCTCATAGACTGTGCGTGAACGTGCAGCTGAAACCATTTCTACACGTCTTACCTTAAGCCGGTGGAAGACGATTCCTTGGTAGAGTTATTTTAAGTGGACAAAATTATCTCATATAATTGTATTTGTAGAGTATTACGAAAAAATGTTATAATAGCTGTTATAATAGATTATTAAAAATGTCAATACAAAAATGAATAGAGAATAAATTGTTCGTAGCGAAGAAAATTTCAGTAGATACGAATGTCTAGAATCGTTATTTTTTATTAAGGCAAATAGCTCAAGTTAAACGGAAGGGCCGCTTTATATCTCTAAGGGCACATGTTAGGTTTCTCCACTGCAAGAAACCAGTTCTCCTTGCGTACTTGTTAGGTTTCTCCAATCCAATAAACCAGTTATCTATGCGTACATGTTAAGTTTCTCCAATCCTATAAACCAGTTATCTCTGCGTACATGTTAAGCTTCACCAATCCAATAAACCAGTTCTCTATACGTACATGTTAGGTTTCTTCCCACCAATAAACCAGGATCATAAAGATCTCTCTACAACACGATAAGCCGCTGAAATACATTACCTGGGACTAGAGCTTGCATACAAATCAGGGGCAACGAAACTATGGGCAATGGTCGAAACGTACTTCTGTGATATCTGTTTGTGTGTGTCTTTGTAGGGGGGGGGGATGATTGACATAGAATAGAATATTCAGGTATGTATCAGCAGACTTAATTTACCGATGATACAGTCGATTATACAGTCGATGTGTAAGTGTCTTTAAAAGAAGACTATTTTATTAGTTTCATATCATCGTTAACGATGAGACATTTATAGAAGGCTGCACCTATAGGTACACGGGTACCAGAATTGAGAGGTTGGGATTAAAAAACGATTTAAAATATTATTGTTGGGTTTGTAAGACCAAATGAGGTATCAAATGAAAGATAATTGAATGTACTATACGTTTGTAAACTGAATTCTTCATTTTAAATAAAAGAAACTACTACAAATGACATCCGAATAGCATAAGTCAAAATGGACCCGGACACGCAGCGCCACCATTCGCACCCGGGTACCATACAGCTAATACTGACAGCCAATACCGTCAGCCAATACGGACAGCCAATACTGACAGCCAATACTGACGGCCAATACTGACAGCCAATACTGACAGCCAATACTGACGGCAAATACTGACAGCCAATACTGACAGCTAATACTGACGGCCAATACTGACAGTCAATACGGACGGCCAATACTGACAGCCAATACTGACAGCCAATACTGACAGCCAATACTGACAGCCAATACTGACAGCCAATACTGACAGCCAATACTGACGGCCAATACTGACGGCCAATACTGACGGCCAACATGGACAGCCCATACTGACAGCCAATACTGACAGCCAATACTGACAGCCAATACTGACAGCCAATACTGACGGCCAATACTAACAGCCAATACTGACAGCCAATACGGACAGCCAATACTGACAACCAACCGTAGTTGGTATACACTCAAATACTTCATGTGAAATGAGTTGCGAAACACGTACAGGAGCCTTTATCTAAATACATCTGTACCCGTTTATGTCCTCCCTATATCCCTGAAAATTTGGACGCCGTGGGACCTGTAACCGACCGAAATGTATAGAACGAAACAAGAATACCACCCCCGCCCCCTACAACAGTTGCATTGTGTTTGTTACGTCTGACAGAAGTGGTTCCGAGTTACCAATCGTCCATACATTGCACCTTTGAGATTTCTTCTCTGCGCGAATTTCTCTCCCCAAAGTACCAGACACAACAAACCTCCATCCTTAAGGGGCCCTACCGTGTCAGAGCCACGCAAATGTCAGGGCACCCGATGGGATCACCTCTGGACTTGAAGTCAGATCTGTTAGTTCTCAACACGTGTCGAACACTTGTAGATGGTTCACGAGTATGGTGGGTTGGGGGGAGGGGGGGTTGTGAAGTCAGAGACCAACGGAACAAATCTGACTGCAGGCAGGGGACTAGCAGCCGAAAATCGGGGATAGATCTCATTCGAAATTCATTTTCACAGATATTTCAGACTTAACTATCGGTCAAGAACTGCCTATCTCAACACCTCTCATTCCACCCCTCGCCCTCCACCCCTCGCCCTCCACCCCTCGCCCTCCACCCCTCTCCCTCCACCCCTCTCCATCCACCCCTCTCCCTCCAACCCTCGCCCTTCACCCCTCGCCCTCCACCCCTCTCCCTCCACCCCTCTCCCTCCACCCCTCTCCATCCACCCCTCGCCCTCCACCCCTCGCACTCCACCCCTCGCCCTCCACCCCTCGCCCTCCACCCCTCGCACTCCACCCCTCGCACTCCACCCCTCACTGTTAGCCCTGCGGTTTTTACTATTCCTGTAACCTAATTTAATAAAGAGAATTATCTTTGTAACTCTTAGTACTCAGATTGTAAAGCTACATTACGATATTCTACGTAGGATTATTTTTTCTTCCCCACTCCGCTTATCGTGTGTATGAATACCTTTTCGAATTCGATGGCTTATAGATGTGTACTTTATCTTGGTGATGGCAGGCTCTTTTACAGTCCCAACTGGATGGTTTTTACTGTTATGATTGAAAACAGTTTAAAAGTTAGCCAGCCACATGTCCGGATAGACAATATACTAGCACATTTAAGAAATGATTCTTTTACATTGGAAAAAAACCCAACAAACTTACCTTTCAAAGTCCACAGATTTCATGGCTTCAAAATCAGTCTTCATCAACATACACCAAAACAGTCCCCAAGATTTAAATACTTTTGACTTCATATCAAACTATGGTATTTCTGTGTCTGAATGTCTGAATTCTGTGTCTGAATGTCTGAATTCTGTGTCTAACTGTCTGAATTCTGTGTCTAAATGTCTGAACGATGTTTCTAAATGTCTGAACTCTGTGTCTAAGTTATGTTTATAAATGCTTTGTCTCAATTCTGTCTCTCAATTCTGTGTCTCAATTCTGTGTGTCAATTCTGTGTGTCAATTCTGTGTCTCAGTTCTATGTCTCAATTCTGACTCACTTGCCAGTTACCTTGTGCCGCCGATACTGTCTCACATCCATCTTCAACCCATCCCCCACCACCCCCCATTTGTTTAGTTGCCCTTCGCCCCCTCCCCCGCAACCCAGCCCCACCCCCCATTTGTTTCGTTGACCTTTGCCCCCCACATTTGTGAACTCGTTGTTTGTGTTATTTCAGTGTAACCCTTCCGACACGCCCACCTTCCTGTTCCGTCATTGCGTCTATAAACATGGTTAAGTGCTGGCTTATTTCAATCAAGCCTGCAAGGACTCTTTTTATTTGCTGCTTGTGGAAGATGTAGGCCCAAACTGAAAGTTCATGGAGAAGTTTGGTAGAAAAGAGGGGGACGAGGTGGTGTTTGAAAGGGATGCCCTGTGAGAAATCTAATAAAGCGGGGCTTCTCAAGTCTCAGGCCGGAGGCAAACGATCCCGATTTTTTATTCTGATTTTTTTCCTATCACGATAAGCTGGGATAAATATCACGATAAGATGGGATATATATCACGATAAGGTGGAATATATATCACGATAGGATGAAATAGAAATCACGATAAGATGGGATAGAAATCACGATAAGATGGGATAGAAATCACGATAGGATGGGATAGAAATCACGATGAGCTGGGATAGAAAGGAAAAGTTACACCAATGTTCGTTTCACAAATGACGATGGTTTGAAACAATTTTGTTTCAAGCAAATTTTGAGATGAGTCGATCCATCTGACACTGAGACCCGAAGAACTTAGTTCAGATGATTATATCACAACATCAAAAAGACCAACAAAAAGTCTGGCTAGCTTAGTTACATAGAGCGATGTGCCGATAGTGTGAATGTCATGATTTTAATCTCAAATCTAACCATTGTGAAAGAGCTATTTGTTCACATCGTTTCTCAAACAGAACATGTTTCAATGTTATTGAGATTTGTTTCAGATCCTTCCCTAAACCTCTAATACTTTAAATTCTTGCCACTACTTCAATTTTGGTCAGATATCTAGCGGCGGGTCAGCTCAATTTGTTAAGGTGACTTGGGTTCACTCCAGAGTCTTAAAATGTTTAAAATTTTATTTAATATATTTTGTTGTCGGTACCCACAGATAACTAGCGGCATTAAATATGCACTCCTTTCAAATCAACCCACTCACGTGATATCAGATGATATCACATACAAGGAATGTGGTGGAGGAGAGCATGGACCATATGGGCGATCAGCACTGAGTCCGCTACTGAAGGAAGCCAGCAGAAGCTTAGAGACTATTCACTACGTTTCTTTCTTTAAACGGAAGGCGGTGTGAGTTGGACCATATACTGCCACCCAACAGACATTAACTAAACATCCAATGTTGGGACAGACAGAGACCCCCCACCGTAAACATCCCCGTAAACAATGCACCGCACAAGTACGGTTTTAATTAACTCAATTCTCTGATAGAGAGAAGAAAGGCGGTCGTTAATTGATTCAACATGCTGTTGACTTCACACAATGTCATCAACATCTCATGTGATAGCGGCGTCATGGAAATATAAATGATGATAAATCTATATATAGCACATAATTCAAGTTTTCTTTTCAACCCGATATTCAGGGAACAAACGCTACGAAGTCCGGAAAATATGGATTAGTGCGCATGGGGTCATTCTGGGGTTAAATTTTTCCAAGATTATAACATGATTTATAACTTCAAGCCTCGAACTCTACACACAAAATGTTAAACTCTTCTCAAACTTTCATAGTCTACACATTTCACTATATCTCGACTACCATAATGATGCTGTACAATATGACAAACACGGTCGTTTGAACAGAGATGTTGAATTGACTTCCATAAATAGCTAGGGCAAAAAACTCCTAGCTCCTCCTCTCCACCCTCCAACAAATCTATTGATATGATGTTACGTTTAAAGACATCATTGTTCTTGTCAAGATTTGTGTTGCTTGGTTTTATTTCAATATACGTTTCAAATTTATACCTTCTTTCTATCATTTAACTTCTTGATTTCACTTCCAAAAACTTCTATCCAATCATATAACTTCTCGATTTCCCTTCTCCATTGTTTGCAAACACTACTACATAGCCTATAAGTAAGGAAGTCTTTTTTGTATATCACGTCTGCTCTCCACAACACATCATCATCCATCATCATTCAGATCTTGCGGCCATTTTAGAATGTGCCCTTCGGCCTGCGGCCATGGTGAAGAATTTCACACTCACCGCTGCTGTTCTTTGTTGGTATATAAGCTGTTGGTGTAGTATGCTGTTTTTAGTACATGGTTTAGGCGTTAAGTCTTGAAGTGGAGGGCTGTGGCAGAGGTCAATTGCAACTGCCTCATTTGATGTCTTGTGTGCAACTGTCTCATTTGATGTCTTCTGTGCAACTGTCTCATTTGGATGTCTTCTGTGCAACTGTCTCATTTGGATGTCTTCTGTGCAACTGTCTCATTTGGATTTCTTCTCATTTGGATGAGGTGTAGCTTTGTATTGTGTTGTGTGGCTCTTTACTGTGTTGTGTGGCTCTGTACTGTGTTGTGTGGCTCTGTACTGTGTTGTGTGGCTCTGTACTGTGTTGTGTGGCTCTGTACTGTGTTGTGTGGCTCTGTATTGGGATGTGCGGCTTTGTATTGTGGTGTGTGGCTTTGTATTGTGGTGTGTGGCTCTGTATTGTGATGTGCGGCTTTGTACTGCTGTGCAAAGTTTATTGTAGTAGTACCAAATGTACTTGTCTCACGAGCAGGAGGTGGGGAGAGCTCTACTTCATTTCTTTGATATTCCCCAGACATTGATTTACAGGTTATTTAAATGCCTGTCCCAGTAGCTTATTCTTCGAAACCTGCCCCGGGTGCTGTCAAGCAACGCGGGACTTGATAAATGCCACCCCCCCTTCTGATGTTTTTTGTCGTCATCACCATGGTGCAACTGGTTATGTCATTGCACCCCCAACATTTAGCTGTAATAACTGGCATGTAACTCGCATGTAACTGGCATGTAACTGGCATGTAACTGGCATGTAACTGGCCTGTAACTGGCATGTAACTGGCATGTAACTGGCATATAACTGGCATGTAACTGGCATGTAACTGGCATGTAACTGGCATGTAACTGGCATGTAACTGGCATGTAACTGACACCTTAAATAAAAACCACCGGTACACCCCAGAAAGCTAACACTAAACAATGGCGATGGTTGCGAATGTTTCGAATGCCGGTAGAGATCCAGGGCCGTCGTAAGCATTAGTGGGGTATTGTAAACGAACGACCGCTAAAGACAACGTAAGAATTCGGGTAGGTAACAAGTCGAGGGGTAAACGTGGATGCGAGTAGACACAACGATAGGCTCAGTGCTGGATCCAAAGCTTTGCATCTGTTGCTTGTTTGGCAACATACGGCTAAGGAAGGTTTGGTGGAGGATCCAATACTTACTTATAATGATGCTTGTTGTGCATTACACGTCGGTTGGAGGCCATCATCATCATTGTATTTTTAAGTTTTAATTAATATAAGATAAGGTACATAAAATAAGGTAGATAAGATAAGATAGATAAGATAAAGTAGATAAGATACGATTCGTTTATTAATTAAAATGGTGGACTTGTTTCATTAAAGTGTACATATTAATTTTCAGCACATAAGATAAATGCATATTTTAACCAAGACAGCATTTTACATTTAGAACAATTTTCAGACAAGACATCTAAGCAACGTTTTGGTGACTCCGAAGCCTCGTTAGAATACTTCATAAAACAACAGTGGTAATGGTACTGAATACTCTCCTCGTCCTCACAAATTACAGTGGTAACTCTCATCTCTAAACTATCAAAAGTCCCCACCCACTCAACACACACCCCTAAAAATTTAAAAACGCCGTCCATTTAATATCATAAACGCGAACTCTATCATGGAGCTAAACTTGAAATCTATCATGGAAATTAACTTGAAATCTATCATGGAAATTAACTTGAAATCTATCATAAAAATTAACTTGAAATCTATCATGGAAATTAACTTGAAATCTATCATGGAAATTAACTTGAAATCTATCATAAAAATTAACTTGAAATCTATCATGGAAATTAACTTGAAATCTATCATGGAAATTAACTTGATATCTATCGTGGAAATTAACTTGAAATCTTTCGTGGAAATTAACTTGAAATCTATCATGGAAATTAACTTGAAATCTATCATGGAAATTAACTTGAAATCTATCGTGGAAATTAACTTGAAATCTATCGTGGAAATTAACTTGAAATCTATCATGGAAATTAACTTGAAATCTATCATGGAAATTAACTTGAAATCTATCGTGGAAATTAACTTGAAATCTATCGTGGAAATTAACTTGAAATCTATTACGGAACTGTGTATTAAAAAAAAGGTTTCTCCAAATCATGGCAGCTAGCTGAGTTTAGCTTCAAAGACATTCAGTTAGGTGCAGGAGCGCATTGTAACTTTGGCATTACACACACGCCCTGTGATATTTAAATGCCCGTTTGGAACAATTGGTTATTGTGAGAGAATCCCTATTTACGATAACGTGGCTACACGTCCATCTTTGTTGTATGTTGTCTCCCCTTGCGTGCCAGTGTCAGCTAATGGCAAGGTTTGGGTAAATGTGGGGGGGGGGTGGGGGGGGACGTGGGCAGACAGACGAACGGGAGACATAGACAAAGTGGGACAGGGAGAGAGCGGAAGAGAAGCAGAGAAACAGACAGACAGAAACAGAGAGACAGAGAGTGACAGAGAGGGGGAGAAAGAGAGAGACAAAGAGACAGAGAGGGAAAGCGAGAGAAAAACCGCAAGAGAGAAAGAGTCTGAGAGCGAAAGACAGAGAGAGAGAGAGAGAGAAAGAAAGAGACAGAGAGAGGAAGACAAAGAGAGAGCGTGAGAGAGAGAGAGAAAGATTGGGAGATATAAAGGGGCAGAGAGAGAAAGAGTCAGAGACAGAGAGACAAATAAAGAGATAAAAAGAGAGAGAAAGAGAGAGAGGTACGTAAGAGTGAAAAGGAGATAAAGCCCATTTGCAACACATGTTGCTTCATTTATTTAAGACCTTAGATTGGGCCCTACATTTTATATAACTTTGAATGACCTCTGATAACACAATAGACGGATGAGGCAACACAGATGTCCTCGTTCAGTGAGACCGGAATAGCATTATGATAACATGGTCGACTGAGTATAAGACAATACTATGTTTTAAAAATAGCACGAGCAAGTCGGAATGTGAAGATTGCTGTTATGATCTAATATATTCTAATAGCATTTTGCGCACTGTATGAAACTGATTTAGGTGAGCTGTCTTGATAAGATTTAGACCCGGAAATAAATAATATATATATAAATGTATACAGTGGCGTGGACAAGAGGGGTGCTGAGGGGCGGAAGTTTCGACATACTGCATAGTTTTTTTCGTGGAATGGGGGGCGGCAAGTTCTCGACCCGACCCGGGCAGCACTAACCCTAGTAATGTCAGCATATGTATACGTATTATAATATTGGGTGCAGTGTGGTCGAGCGGTCAATCCCAAACAAGTGGACGGGAGCTCAATCCCCAGAAAACGCTTACACAAGCAAAACCATTACCAGCTCCCCCGGGTGGCTGGGACTAGTTAACCTTGGACGGCAACTCATCTAAGAGCTGGCATACTTTGAAATCAAATCCGGGGATAGAGTCCCGTAGGCGTTATGTCAATGACACAATGACAATTCCACCGCCTGTGACGTAAAACGCATTAAGAGCGCAGTGAAACTCACACACACACACACACACACCGCCGGTGGTCTACTGAATCTTGAGACACACACACCGCCGGTGGTCTACTGACTCTTGAGACACACACACCGCCAGTGGTCTACTGAATCTTGGTCCGTGTCCAGTCATCTTGACAAAGTCTTGCCCTTGGGTCAAATCATCAAGGACGAGATAGTGAGGCTGACGAATTGAGCACCTCTCGCTTAACTTTAAACAAAATAAAGCTTAGGTCAAGGCTACTGCTCAGGTCAAGGCTACTGCTCAGGTCAAGGCTACTGCTCAGGTCAAGGCTACTGCTCAGGTCAAGGCTACTACTCACGTCTAAAATCTCTTTGGTCATCTATGCATGAGAAGGACGAACAATAACAAAACTTAGTTTAGTTTTAAAACAAGGAATGCTGGGGGATGGGTGGGGACAAATTTATTGCCCTGAATTTATACAGTTCAAAGTCATGGGTTCTTAACCTATTAAGTGCGGCCCCAGATATTGGTTTAGAGAGATGGCCTTTCGACACAAAGTCTTGCCGTTAATTTCTTTCATTTAATTCTAATATCAAGCTTGTCTATGACCTCCAAGGACTTGTCGGAGAAAAGAGTTTAAGTTATATCTTGTAAACAGTACAATTTGAGCAAACAATATTTTTTTTTTAAAACTCGACTTATGACATGTTTAGCTTCATAAATCTTTAATGTCTCAGAGAAATGTCTGGCAATGACGTTATATGAGCGACATTTATAGATCTTCCAACCCCCAGTTCATAATACCATTACTGAGTACCCCTTGCAACCAGTGAAGTATCCCCTGCAAAACTCTGCACAGTTACATCGCGAACCCCCCTGAAACATGGGAGCCAGACTGATCGATTCATTGATCGTGGGACCTCAAAACATAGGAGCCAGACTGATCGATTCATTGATCGTGGGACCTCAAAACATAGGAGCCAGACTGATCGATTCATTGATCGTGGGACCTCAAAACATAGGAGCCAGACTGATCGATTCATTGATCGTGGGACCTCAAAACATAGGAGCCAGACTGATCGATTCATTGATCGTGGGACCTCAAAACATAGGAGCCAGACTGATCGATTCATTGATCGTGGGACCTCAAAACATAGGAGCCAGACTGATCGATTCATTGATCGTGGGACCTCAAAACAAAGGAGCCAGACTGATCGATTCATTGATCGTGGGACCTCAAAACATAGGAGCCAGACTGATCGATTCATTGATCGTGGGCCCTAAAGACATAGAAGAAGAAGATCTGGCCGCACTGCACGCACTTGCATTACGTCACAACAATTGTTGTATGTTGTATAATCTCAAGCAAAATCAAGAATAAGCAACGTAATCATTACGTCTTCCATGAACCACTTCCAGGCATTCTTTTCTTTCCTTAAAATGTTCCACCAGCCCCACTTTATGCCAACGAATCAATATTAATTAAAGTGGGGCACTTACAGTCAGCTCAATGTCATCATGGCTTCAGAAGCTCAGGAATCTAACTTTTTTTTTAACCATGGCCGCAGACATCACCCAACTAAGCAAATTACCTGGACGTTTTTTCGGGTAAGTGTTCGAACACTGACCTGTTTAGAATTTAACCGTTAAAATAGAATAAGGCGATCATTTATAAGATTGCTTGAAGGATGAGTCTAAGTAGTGAGGTTGGAGAAGAAGCACCATATTTAAAAACATCAAATAAAAAAAATTCAATGATGAACAGCCGTTTGACTCGGCCTACCAGGGGTTAATTCTCTTTGTAGTGAGGTAGTCTGAAAGAAGCAAATAAAAATCGGTTTTCGAGAGAAACAAAATTAAGGTTCAATTTTCTTCTACTATATTTATAAGAAAGTTGAATACTGAAGGATGCCATATTTAAATTTAATATCTACAGGTGGAAAAATGTTGAGAATACACAAAAAGGAATGAAAGATTCTTCTTTCAAAGTGACGTATTGATGTGATGGACATTAACAGAGTTCGTCTCCGACCGCACAAATAAAAATTGTTTCTCTAAGAGGGAAAATCATTTGTTACGAATGTTTAATGGATAAAAAAATGAATTGTAGATTTTTATATAGATTGACCAGACCCGAAATATATATATATCTATGTGGGTCTCTCCTCTCCTTTTCATGAGGCAATAATTAAATTAAAATTAACAAAATAAATTTTGACAAAATTTTTCATGGGGAGAAAGAAGGTTGGGATGAAAAAAGTAATAAAGCAGCAGGCGCCAAAACTAGCAGTAATGAAATGCCCCCCCCCCAACCTAATCTTGAACAGGACATCAACTACAGCCATCTCACAGCTACCAACAGCCACTCAACACCACACACACAACCACACACAGCCATCAACAGCCACCCAGAACCACCCACATCCGCAAGACCCTCAAACAGCCACCATCCAACAACACCGTCCATCCACCACCAACCACAGCACCAACAGCCACCAGCAACCATCTCGTCCTCAAACAACACCGTCCACCCACCACCACCCACAGCACCAACAGCCACCAGCAACCATCTCGTCCTCAAACAACACCGTCCATCCACCACCACCCACAGCACCAACAGCCACCAGCAACCATCTCATCCTACTAGCGTCAATGCTCTGAAGAGAATTGCAACTGTGCACCTTCAGCTATTCAATGCACAAAACACCGATCAAGAAATAGAATCCTTAAAACTAACAAACGTATCCCTTACTTGTAATCACTGGCATTAACACTGCTTGACTCGTTAGAAGGATAAAAAAATAATTTGATTGGAGTTTTCCCGCCATCTGAATATCCAGGAGAAACTTTACTACGACCAACGGGCCAATTAATTGCTAAGCTGGATTTAAACTGCAGTTATTAGAGATACAAAACATCAACTTCAAACCTTGCTCAACGGTAATACAATTTCATATAAGATTAATGACTGGTTAAGTAGTTGTCTTTATTAGCAGACGATTTTAATATAATTTGAGAACAAGTGACCTGGTTCCTAGCAAAGACGACAAAAAATGGTTAAGTAGTTGTCTTTATTATAGCAGACGATTTTAATAGAATTTGAGAACCACTGACCTGGTTCCTAGCAGATACGAATACAACAACAACAACAACAACAACAACAACAGTTAGCACAAGAAAAACAATTTTATGCTCATCCACAAATGCCAAGTTAAATATGACACATGACAATACATCTTATGAAAGTCCGTGCAGCCATGCTGCGCCTGGCGTGCCTTTAATGAGAATATAAGTGTACAAAAGTTTCATTTGGGACAAGGATGCTAAGGAATAATAACATGTGACTTAACGTTAGTGTTGCTTGCCTGCACAAGACATTTTCTTTACATCGGTTGGGAAATAAGCAAGACCCCCGCGTAATAAAAAATATCACCTTGGTTTTTATTACAACTGACAAGAACAAAACAGGCCAACGGTTCTGAACCTGGATTCCTCCACGGGGTCCACAGTCATTTTATCGAATAGTTCAGGAGAAGTACAGAGATTATTGAATAGTTCAGGAGAAGTACAGAGACTCTTGAATAGTTCAGGAGAAGTACAGTTCAGGAGAAGTACAGAGACTATTGAATAGTTCAGAAGTACAGAGACTATTGAATAGTTCAGGAGAAGTACAGAGACTATCGAATAGTTCAGGAGAAGTACAGAGACTCTTGAATAGTTCAGGAGAAGTACAGTTCAGGAGAAGTACAGAGACTATTGAATAGTTCAGAAGTACAGAGACTATTGAATAGTTCAGGAGAAGTACATAGACTATTGAATAGTTCAGGAGAAGTACAGAGACTATTGAATAGTTCAGGAGAAGTACAGAGACTATTGAATAGTAAGGCAAAAAAAGCAACAACACAGCCGACTAAGACAAACGCGTAACTAAAAGTGCACCATGTGTTGCAAACAAAAATATTTAAAAAATGTATTAATATTAAAAAAAAAGACAATCTTTAAAAGACTAGTTTAAACATACTAAAAGTTGAAAATTAGTTTCTTAAAATTTCTTGAAATACACCACCCCCGACAGCGCCCAACATCCCACCCCCGACAGTGCCCAACACACCAACCCCCCTCCACCCAGGTAGCCGGACCTTGCATTCTGCGAGAGCAACACAGATGCGACCTTGCAGATCAGCAAGAAGCAGACCCGACCAACCATGGCCAAAGGGGTTACAAAGCTGGCTGCTCTAAACTTGGCGGAGTAGCGAGTAGAGGAAAAGTCTATTAACACAGTAGCGAGAGAGAAAGTATGTTAACGGAATAGACTCAATAGACTGATGGACGAGACCAAGGATGCTAACGTAATAGACTCAATAGACTGATGAACGAGACCAAGGATGTTAACATTGTGACTAATTATATTACAGGAATAATTCCATGGCTTAAAAGAATTGTGACGTATCACTGAGAGATTAGCTGTAAAATGTGTATTGTCTCACTAACTAAATGACGTTAATTTCTAAAACTTCGTCCTTTCTCTTCACGAGATTCACTGAGAACATTTATGTCAGTATGCCTCTCATCAATGCTTGTCATGTTTTCCAGTTTTAGAGTACAAAAAAATTGCATGCAAGCGTTTTGCGCTTACGAGGCACCCCCCAGGCCCCTCTCACCCCCAGTCCCCCCTCAGCCCCAGGCCCCTCTCACCCCATGCCCCTCTCAACCCCCCGGACCACACTTGAGCTGATCAATCATCAGTGAGTTAATCCAGTGAAATAAGTACACGGTTCCCGGTCTCCTCATTCGTCCTGATAATTGAAGACCTTCGACCGAAACCTACGCATTTTTCCTCCCTGTTTAGTCTATCACGGTAACGTAGAAACTTTTTCGTTATGTTGAGAGGGCTGCGTAGCCAAAAGAAAAGCTGTAAAGCTACCAATCAGGCAAAAGAGTTTTATTTTTGTTTGTTTGTTTAGAAAAGGAATAAAAAAATTGACGGGGAAAAAGAAAGTGGGGAGGAAAGATGAACTATATTTAAAGAAGAACAAAAAAACATTTAAAATGTTCATCTAATGTAAATATTTACACATTTCAGTGGGGCCTACGATATATGAAGATATGCCTACGAAATATGAAGATATGCCTACGATATATGAAGATATGCCTACGATATATAAAGATAAGCCTACGATATATGAAGATATGCAAACGATATATAAAGATATGCCTAAGATTCTCTGGAAACCTACAAAGATGCCTAGCAATGAACTAGACAACGGGACGTCTTTCTTTACGTTCTCAACGTGACGTCTTTCTTTACGTTCTCAACGTGACGTCTTTCTTTACGTTCTCATCGTGACGTCTTTCTTTACTTTCTCAACGTGACGTCTTTCTTTACGTTCTCATCGTGACGTCTTTCTTTACGTTCTCAACGTGACGTCTTTCTTTACTTTCTCAACTTGACGTCTTTCTTTACTTTCTCAACCTGACTTTGGACAAAAACGTCAAAATTGTTTCAAAATATGTTTTTATGAGAGTTCATTCTAGTACCCAATTTGTAACTAGACATATCCATGAGAGTTCACTTTACTACCCCGATTGTTATTAGCCATATCCATGAGAGTACATTCTATTACCCCATTTGCTATTAAACGTTTTTATCCATTATGTACGTTCTGTATTTTACCCTGTTTTATACTACACATATCTATGAGAGTTCATTATATTTCTTACGCCACATATCTATGAGCACTGGCGTAGCAAGGGGGTGCGGACCGCACTGGGTGACAACATCTCAGGGGGTGACACAAAAATGAAAAATTGCTTATTTAAAGAGCACACACTGCTTGGTCTAAGTGAATTTCATGAAAGGATAACCGACCACACGCACATTTTCCACACACGTAACCAATCGAAATGGCAGCTGGACTTTGGCTACACAAAACAACTGATGCTGAAAATATTGCTTTGATGGGCAGGAAGACAAAGTGGAGGGATATCCCTCACAGGTTGCTGGATATCACATTGTTTCTTGCATATCAGTTTCTTGCATATCACATTGTTTCTTGCACATCACATTGTTTCTTGCAAAGCACAAACTGGCATTTTGTGGCTACAACGGACATGAATCTTACTATTTGAGCACAGGAAACTTTCTTGACATGGTTGAGATGCTATCTAAATAAGCCGCAGTGCTATAAGAGCACCTAATTAAGGTATCCGCATCATACCTTTCACCAGAAACCCAAAATGAATTATAAAATGTCCATGCAAATCACGTGAAGGAGATTCTGATCATGGATATAAAGGCTGCGAGGTATTTTGGAATTATGTTCGATAGTACACTTATATATCACACATTGACTAGATGTCTAAAGTAATCAGATATGTGAAAATCTAACATGGGGAAGTTGAAGAAAGAGAAGAGTTTCTTGGATTTTTCCTTTTAACTTTAAGCTGTGGGGAAAAAAGCTGATGACCTCAGTTCGGACATTCTTACAAATCTAAAAAGTGATGGACTAGACATAATGATGTGCAGATCTCAAGGCTAGGATAATGCTGTCACAATGTCTGGAATACATGGAGGTGTTCAGGCCATTCGAAAAGGGAAATAATAAGTAAGCAATTTTTAATGGATGTCTGGACAAATCGCTTAACTTGTGTGGTCGATATTTTCATTCTTAGCTGCAGCCATTCATCGATGGGATGTTTCAATTGAACAATGGCGTAGCGAGCTTAACTCGCGCCCGTGCACAATACCTTTTTAGCGCCCCCCAATACCTTTTTAGCGCCCCCCATTCGAAAACCCTACAATATTATAGTAAAGTTTACCATTTGGCACCCCTTTGTGAGTAGCGCCTGGGGCATGATGCCCCCCCTCACTACGCCACTGCAATTGAACACATAGGAATGTTGATGAAAATACGGTCAAAACGTTGGAGTGCTCATCATGCTGCTGTTAAAACAGTGAAAGATAAGTTTGATGGGGTGCTCATCGTGCTGCTGTTAAAACAGTGAAAGATAAGTTTGATGGAGTGCTCATCATGCTGCTGTTAAAACAGTGAAAGACATGTTTGATGAATGTTTGGTGGGGATTGAAGCGCTGTGTGATCCTCTTGAACATTTGGATACAAGAGGTACAGCACAAGGTCTTTTACATGCTGTCTGTGATTTCACGTTTATCTGCAACCTTTACCTTTGGGCTTATCTACTGGGGGAAGTTAATCTTACACAGCAGTATCTGCAGACTAAAGGATTTACTCTTGACAAAGTGGTGACTAGCCTAGAGACCTTAAAATTGTTTCTGCATTAGAAACATGGTGGAACATGCTATTGAAAGGCACTTTTACAATCAGACAGAGATGGTATTTCGACAGAGAGACCATTAAGGTTTAAGAAGAGAATGGCATGAGATCAGTTGATGGACGCTGGAAGGAAACAGTAGGGAGATACTGGAGCTCCAGATCAGATCATCAGCGATCAAGGATGTAGCAGATATGTGTGAGGCTGTTCAACCCAAAGATTCTACTATCGTCAAGCGAAGAAGCGTTATTGGTGTCCGTTCCAAAATTAACCCCTTTCTGTGATGAGTTTTCAGAGGATGAACTTTTCAAAGAAATATCAAAGCTTAGAAGAAATCTAAGGGCAATTGATATTGAATTTCACGAGTCATAGACTGGACAGTGTTTAATGTTTTGAAATGCATAGTTAAATGGCACTCCATAGATTTACTTCCAATGCTCTCGCTAAACCTTCAATTGTTTCTTAAATACACTTACCCCCGCACCTTCAATCAGTTTTGTTTTATTCTTGTCATTGTTATAATATGGACTTATTTTAACAAGAAGACATCCATTGTGGGAGTTGGGGAAAAAAAGGGGGGGGGGGTTGACACCATGAGTTTACCACACCGGTTGACACCAAACCTAGCTATGCCACTGTCTATGAGAGTACATTCTAGTATCCCATTTGTTACAACCAAATCAAGAAACAATGTTGATTAGAATAACTTTAAAAGTTGACATTAATGTAAAATTAAATGCGCATTTTGAACCGTGGTCGTAGTGAGTTACTATTTCAATCATGTTTTCTTCTAACTTATTATGAAGTCTTTTAAAAATAATATATCGGTGTCGTCAGGTCAAGGTTACACGCCTGCTTCAACGGACTTTGAAGGGTCAGAACGGGGCAGTCGCAACTGTGTGACAGACACGGGACGAGATGGTCACGTTGGGACCACAGAGCATTACGATGGAATACTTGAAAATACAATTAAATTGAAAGATTTCTGAAAGAAAGGGTACAAAGTACACTTTCTTAAGATAGCTGTAAAACCTTCACAATCGGGTTTCCCATCCCTCTGGCAAACTCAAGTTTCCGGGAATTCCCGCCTCAGACTTCGAATGTGAACGATGTTCTGATGAGCACCGCATGTCTGTCTGGGTGCGACATCAACACATTCGAACGTGCGAGCCTGTTCGTCTGCTTGCATTTTTAGCGCACCATAGGGTTCATCACCTCCCGTAGCAATGTTCATCATGCGCGACACATTTGCTCAAAAATCGCTTACTCTTTTATTTTTTGTATTACACAGCTAATTTGTATGGTGCTTGGGTTGAAGAGATCAACGATTCTCAAACAATTAAACAATTTTGACAATTCCATTATGACATTTATTTATCTTGGACTTTGACATATATACGTGCGCATGTCATTTACGGCCCATGTCACATATTTAGGATACGCATCAGATAATAATTTCGCAAAAAGATTTTTGTTTAAAATGTTATCTTCATCCAAAATACTATTTGTTAATCCCATCGGGATTTTGAGAACCCTCGATGGTTTCTACACTCAGCTTCTTGGTAGCTCCTTGGCCATAAATGAGATAAACATTTAATATACTTTGGGAGGTAGGGGGTGTGTGGGGGCAACAACCCCTAGTGGTGTGTGGGGGCAACAACCCCTCGGTCCTTGAAACTTTGAGAAAAATAGTAATACAAACTTTTTTAATTTTATTTTTCTAGATTATGAAAACTTTTCAAACGCTAAATGTTTGAAGCGCTAAATGTCTGGTTGCATCAACATTTAAAGCTTATCTATTCAAAGGCGTCCAAAAATAGTTATGTTTAAAAAAAAACTCTCATCATCTATCACTGTGATTTGTTTAATCTTCAGACCAGACATCTACTTCCCAATGTGTACTAAAGATAAAATTCCAGCCGATTGGAAGCCCTTCATGTTGTTGAACTTTCCTTAACGGTTTGACTTGGGCTAATCTAAAAAAAAACCTTTTTATCGGCTTACAGCAGATCGCCCTAGGAGTGCGTACCCATGGGCTTAGACTAGTTAGACTGATAGATTTAGATGTTTTGGCCGTAGTGGAAAAATATAGGCTATTTCGGGCTGACGATCGACTTCACGACGTCATGTTCGCAGCGTAGACGTGAATAGAGTCAACCTTAATGATCCAGTTCTGTCAGTAGGTCAAGTGTGGTCTATTGTGGTCAAGTGTGGTCAAGTGTGGTCAATTGTGGTCAATTGTGGTCAAGTGTGGTCAAGTGTGGTCAAGTGTGGTCAATTGTGGTCAATTGTGGTCAAGTGTGGTCAAGTGTGGTCAATTGTGGTCAAGTGTGGTCAATTGTGGTCAAGTGTGGTCAAGTTAGATCAAGTGTGGTCACGTGTGGCCAAGTGTGGTCAAGTGTGGCCAAGTGTGATGAAAAGAAATTACAATAAAAGATGCGTCCTTTTTAGTTAAGCATTTAATTTCATTTGAAAATTACAGTGTGTAAAAAATATAATAATTGATGTATTTTATAATGTGACGCTCTAAGTACACATATAAATATTTTACAAAGAATACGATGGGGAGGTGGGAGGAGTTTGTGTCCCAGGCCGGGGAACCTCTTTTTTGAAAATCACACCGAACAAGAGTTTAAGCTGATTGGCCTCAACTCATTGATTTCTTTCACACCCGAGGCATACGTTTTTGGGTTAGACAAATATCGCGTGTTTCTTGTTCACCCGTGGGGGCACATTACATTTTAGAAGTAAGACACAACATGACACATGGTACCAAGGGCGCATGAAGGGGCGCCACAGAGGGTAGCACAGAGGGCGGCACAGAGGGCGGCACATAAGGCGGCACAGAGGGCGAAAAAAATATTGACACGCCCCCGGCGGCACTAACGTTAGCTACGCCACAGCATTGCACAAACGATACTTATTTATGATCCACATAGGTATAAATAACATACAGACAAAAAGATATACTTAGCATACAGTCTAAAGAGGTATAGGTAGCATACAGTCAAAGAGGTATACTTAACATACAGTATAAAGAGATATACTTAGCACACAGTCTAAACGGAATACTTAACATACATTCAAAGAGGTATACTTAGCATACAGTCTAAACGGTATACTTAACATACATTCAAAGAGGTATACTTAGCATACAGTCTAAACGGTATACTTAACATACATTCAAAGATGTATACTTAGCATACAGTCTAAAGAGGTATACTTAACATACAGATTCATCATTACTTTAATGACCTGATAACTAAAAGAGGAATCATCTACAACCTAAAGCTAGACACGTCAATGATTATGCATGCAAAGGACATCAGCATACACACCCGAATTATCACCTCAAAACAGTTCAATATCTCCACCTCTAATGTGAAATCGAGGCATTTTGACTTCATTCAATAACTGACTCTAAGTCCGTAAATAATCTGTTTTGTCTTTAAATTCACCGATTGCACACAACATATCATTTCTGAAATTAATAATGTTGGTTCCGTATCAAATGAACTCATTTAGCGTATGAGGTTATATGCTAAAGTCTATGTCTTAAAAACAGAAACCCTCCCGGGTCTTCCAAAACATAGCTGATCCACTTTACAAACCACCCAATGAATGCGATCGATTGATATCAAGGTAAGGTCACTCATTACCCGCCCTGACCAAATAAATGACACCAGATTAAGGTCACTCATTACCCGCCCTGACCCAAATAAATGACACCAGATTAAGGTCACTCAGTACCCGCCCTGACCCAAATAAATGACACCAGATTAAGGTCACTCAGTACCCGCCCTGACCCAAATAAATGACACCAGATTAAGGTCACTCAGTACCCGCCCTGACCCAAAATAAATGATACCAGAGAAAGGTCACTCAGTGCACACCCTGACCCAAATAAATGACACCAGATTAAGGTCACTCAGTACCCGCCCTGACCCAAATAAATGACACCAGATTAAGGTCACTCAGTACCCGCCCTGACCCAAATAAATGACACCAGATTAAGGTCACTCAGTACCCGCCCTGACCCAAAATAAATGATACCAGAGAAAGGTCACTCAGTGCACACCCTGACCCAAATAAATGACACCAGATTAAGGTCACTCAGTAGGAAAGCTAGTAGCCACTCTAAAATAATGGCATTGCCTTTAAAGTGAAATATTATTTCTCAATTATATCATATGATTATATCATATATCATCAATCGTCTGCGGCATAAAACATAGGACTGTCGCATCTAGGGCGGTGGCAAGCAAAATCTCCGCCAAGCGTGGCACCTGAATTTAACCACGCGCTTCCGATAAAAAAGTTTATATTAATACAAAGTATGAAAGAACAAAAATTGCGCCTTAACTTACCTATGAAGATCGCACTCGGGGCTCGTTCACCTTCACCCACCATTTGCACAGCTGTGGTCAGGGCCGGACCTAACAATTGCGGGGCCCTATGCGAAACGGATTGCGCGGGGCCCATTCTGGGTAGAGGATAAGGAAAATAAGTGAAAATTAAGATTTTGTATTAGAAAATAAATTCGGGGCGGGGGCTATGAAAGTGCGGGGCCCACTGCGGCCGCATAGGTTGCAGTGGCCTAAGGCCGGCCATGGCTGTGGTCATATCGTATCAATCTATATATTTATTGGCTCTCCTACCGTTAGTTCAAGACAGACATTTCAAGTGAGTAGGGTAAGTGGGACATAAGAAAACCAGATTTAAATGTATCGGCCCCACGTCGTCTCATTGTGTGGTGCTACAAATTACGTGCGTGAGGACGACACAGAGCTAAAAACTTCCAAGATATTCAGTTTGTGTGGCTCTGTGCAGTTAAAGAAAGAGATTCTCAAACCTTTGAAATATTTTACCTCTGATATGATCTGTTAAAATAAATTCAGCACAGTGCACCAATCTTGTAATTAGGAGTTGATATCTGGACTGGATATCTGGACTACATATCTGGACTGGATCTCTGCACTGGATACCTGGACTGGACTGGATACCTGGACTGGACTGGATACCTGGACTGAATACATGGACTGGATTATCTGGACTGGATACCTGGACTGGATAACTAGACTGGATATCTGGAATGGATACATTAAATGGATACCTGGCCGGGACTGGATATCTGTATACATATATGATTTCTTTGTTACATCTCAGTTATCCACATGGCACAAAGCCCCACAATTTGTACCTACCATGAATTTTTCACAGTTTAAGAATCCTTGCATTTCTTATTAAGTCTGGGGCTAAAAATACAACGCGACCATTATTGATCAAAAATACAGATACGAAGCAAAACACCTAGAATATGAAAATATGTTAGAGATTACTTCAGGACTAAAATGTCTTGTGTAGAGTGTAGATATATTGGGTCATCAATAGAACAGAGTGTAGATGCATTGTGTCATCAATAGAATAGAGTAGAGTGTAGATGTATTGTGTCATCAATAGAGTAGAGTAGAGTGTAGATGTATTGTGTCATCAATAGAATAGAGTAGAGTGTAGATTAATTGTGTCATCAATAGAATATATTAGAGTGTAGATGTATTGTGTCATCAATAGAATAGATTAGACGGTAGATTAATTGTGTCATCAATAGAATAGAGTAGAGTGTAGATGTATTGTGTCATCAATAGAATATAGTAGAGTGTAGATGTATTGTGTCATCAATAGAATAGAGTAGAGTGTAGATGTATTGTGTCATCAATAGAATAGATTAGAGTGTAGATGTATTGTGTCATCAATAGAATAGATTAGACTGTAGATGTATTGTGTCATCAATAGAATAGATTAGACTGTAGATGTATTGTGTCATCAATAGAATAGACTAGACTGTAGATGTATTGTGTCATCAATAGAATAGATTAGACTGTAGATGTATTGTGTCATCAATAGAATAGAGTGTAGATGTATTGTGTCATCAATAGAATAGATTAGAGTGTAGATGTATTGTGTCATCAATAGAATAGATTAGAGTGTAGATGTATTGTGTCATCAATAGAATAGATTAGACTGTAGATGTATTGTGTCATCAATAGAATAGAGTGTAGATGTATTGTGTCATCAATAGAATAGAGTGTAGATGTATTGTGTCATCAATAGAATAGAGTGTAGATGTATTGTGTCATTAATAGAGTAGACTGTAGATGTATTGTGTCATCAATAGAATAGATTAGACTGTAGATGTATTGTGTCATCAATAGAATATAGTGTAAATGTATTGTGTCATCAATAGAATAGATTAGAGTGTAGATGTATTGTGTCATCAATAGAATAAAGTAGACTGTAGATGTATTGTGTCATCAATAGAATAGAGTAGACTGTAGATGTATTGTGTCATCAATAGAATAGAGTAGACTGTAGATGTATTGTGTCATCAATAGAATAGAGTAGACTGTAGATGTATTGTGTCATCAATAGAATAGAGTAGACTGTAGATGTATTGTGTCATCAATAGAATAGAGTAGACTGTATATGTATTGTGTCATCAAGAGAATAGAGTAGACTGTAGATGTGTAGTGTCATCAATAGAATAGAGTAGACTGTAGATGTGTTGTGTCATCAATAAAATAGAGTAGAGTGTAGATGTATTGTGTCATCAATAGAATAGAGTGTAGATGTATTGTGTCATCAATAGAATAGAGTAGACTGTAGATGTATTGTGTCATCAATAGAATAGAGTAGACTGTAGATGTATTGTGTCATCAATAGAATATAGTAGACTGTAGATGTATTGTGTCATTAATAGAATAGAGTAGACTGTAGATGTGTTGTGTCATCAATAGAATAGAGTAGAGTGTAGATGCGTTGTGTCATCAATAGAATAGAGTAGAGTGTAGATGTATTGTGTCTTCAATAGAATAGAGTAGACTGTAGATGTATTGTGTCATCAATAGAATAGAGTAGACTGTAGATGTATTGTGTCATCAATAGAATAGATTAGACTGTAGATGTATTGTGTCATCAATAGAATAGATTAGACTGTAGATGTATTGTGTCATCAATAGAATAGATTAGACTGTAGATGTATTGTGTCATCAATCACGTGGTGTTGTTCCAAGTTTCATTGAGCTCTAATTTTAGCGTTTAAGTAGAATGTTACTGTTTTATGCTGAGTTGGTGGTGTCCTGAGATGATGATGTCTTGTGATGATGTCCTGAGATGATGATGTCTTGTGATGATGTCCTGAGATGATGATGTCTTGTGATGATGTCCTGAGATGATGTCCTGAGATGATGATGTCTTGTGATGATGTCCTGAGATGATGATGTCTTGTGATGATTTCCTGAGATGATGATGTCTTGTGATGATGTCCTGAGATGATGATGTCTTGTGATGATGTCATGAGAGTATGATGTCTTGTGATGATGTCCTGAGATGATGATGTCTTGTGATGATGCCCTGAGATGATGATGTCTTGTGATGATGTCCTGAGATGATGATGTCTTGTGATGATGTCCTGAGATGATGATGATGTCTTGTGATGATGTCCTGAGATGATGATGTCTCGTGATGATGTCCTGGGATGATGATGTCTTGTGATGATGTCCTGAGATGATGATGTCCTGAGATGATGATGTCCTCAGATGATGATGTCCTCAGATGATGATGTCCTGAGATGATGATGTCCTGAGATGATGATGTCCTGAGATGAGGGTGTCATGAGATGATGATGTCTTGGGATGATGTCCTGAGATGATGATGTCCTGAGATGATGATGTCCTGAGATGATAATGTCCTGAGATGATGATGTCCTGAGATGATGATGTCCTGAGATGATGATGTCTTGTGATGATGTCCTGGGATGATGATGTCTTGGGATGATGTCCTGGGATGATTATGTCTTGTGATGATGTCCTGAGATGATGATGTCTTGTGATGATGTCCTGAGACGATGATGTCTTGGGATGATGTCCTGAGATGATGATGTCTTGTGATGATGTCCTGAGATGATGATGTCTTGTGATGATGTCCTGAGATGATAATGTCTTGTGATGATGTCCTGAGATGATGATGTCTTGTGATGATGTCCTGAGATGATGATGTCTTGTGATGATGTCCTGAGAGTATGATGTCTTGTGATGATGTCCTGAGATGATGATGTCTTGTGATGATGTCCTGAGATGATGATGTCTTGTGATGATGTCATGAGATGATGATGTCTTGTGATGATGTCATGAGATGATGATGTCTTGTGATGTCGTCCTGGGATGATGATGTCTTGTGATGATGTCCTGAGATGATGATGTCCTGAGATGATGATGTCTTGAGATGATAATGTCCTCAGATGATGATGTCCTGAGATGATGATGTCCTGAGATGATGATGTCCTGAGATGAGGGTGTCATGAGATGATGATGTCTTGGGATGATGTCCTGAGATGATGATGTCCTGAGATGATGATGTCCTGAGATGATGATGTCCTGAGATGATGATGTCCTGAGATGATGATGTCTTGGGATGATGTCCTGGGATGATGATGTCTTGTGATGATGTCCTGAGATGATGATGTCTTGTGATGATGTCCTGAGATGATGATGTCTTGGGATTATGTCCTGAGATGATGATGTCTTGTGATGATGTCCTGAAATGATGATGTCTTGTGATGATGTCCTGAGATGATGATGTCTTGTGATGATGTCATGAGATGATGATGTCTTGTGATGATGTCCTGAGATGATGATATCTTGGGATGATGTCTTGTGATGATGTCCTGAGATGATATCCTGAGATGCTGTCCCAAGATGATGTCCTGAGATGATGATGTCTTGTGATGATGTCCTGAGATGATGATGTCTTGTGATGATGTCCTGAGATGATGATGTCTTGTGATGATGTCCTGAGATGATGATGTCTTGTGATGATGTCCTGGGATGATGATGTCTTGTGATGATGTCCTGAGATGATGATGTCTTGTGATGATGTCCTGAAATGATGATGTCTTGTGATGATGTCCTGAGATGATGATGTCCTGAGATGATGATGTCTTGAGATGATAATGTCCTCAGATGATGATGTCCTGAGATGATGATGTCCTGAGATGATGATGTCCTGAGATGAGGGTGTCATGAGATGATGATGTCTTGGGATGATGTCCTGAGATGATGATGTCCTGAGATGATGATGTCCTGAGATGATGATGTCCTGAGATGATGATGTCCTGAGATGATGATGTCCTGAGATGATGATGTCCTGAGATGATGATGTCTTGTGATGATGTCCTGAGATGATGATGTCTTGGGATGATGATGTCCTGAGATGATGATGTCCTGAGATGATGATGTCCTGAGATGATGATGTCCTGAGATGATGGTGTCCTGAGATGATGATGTCTTGGGATGATGTCCTGAGATGATGATGTCCTGAGATGATGATGTCCTGAGATGATGATGTCCTGAGATGATGATGTCCTGAGATGATGATGTCCTGAGATGATGATGTTTTGTGATGATGTCCTGGGATGATGATGTCTTGTGATGATGTCCTGAGATGATGATGTCTTGGGATGATGTCCTGAGATGATGATGTCTTGGGATGATGTCCTGAGATGATGATGTCTTGTGATGATGTCCTGAGATGATATCCTGAGATGCTGTCCTAAGATGATGTCCTGAGATGATGATGTCTTGTGATGATGTCCTGAGAGTATGATGTCTTGTGATGATGTCCTGAGATGATGATGTCTTGTGATGATGTCCTGAGATGATGATGTCTTGTGATGATGTCCTGAGATGATGATGTCTTGGGATGATGTCTTGTGATGATGTCCTGAGATGATATCCTGAGATGCTGTCCTAAGATGATGTCCTGAGATGATGATGTCTTGGGATGATGTCTTGAGATGATGATGTCTTTTGATGATGTCCTGAGATGATGATGTCTTGGGATGATGTCCTGAGATGATGATGTCTTGTGATGATGTCCTGAGATGATGATGTCTTGGGATGATGTCCTGAGATGATGATGTCTTGGGATGATGTCCTGAGATGATGATGTCTTGTGATGATGTCCTGAGATGATATCCTGAGATGCTGTCCTAAGATGATGTCCTGAGATGATGATGTCTTGGGATGATGTCCTGAGATGATGATGTCTTGGGATGATGTCCTGAGATGATGATGTCTTGGGATGATGTCCTGAGATGATGATGTCTTGTGATGATGTCCTGAGATGATATCCTGAGATGCTGTCCTAAGATGATGTCCTGAGATGATGATGTCTTGGGATGATGTCCTGATATGATGATGTCTTGTGATGATGTCCTGAGATGATGATGTCTCGGGATGATGTCCTGAGATGATGATGTCTTGTGATGATGTCCTGAGATGAGGATGTCTTGGGATGATGTCCTAAGAATGTCCTGAGATGATGATGTCTTGGGATGATGTCCTGAGATGATGTCCTGAGATGCTGTCCTAAGATGATGTTATGAGATGATGTCCTTGGATGATGATGTCCTGAAAAGATGTGCTGACATGATGTCCTGAGATGATGCCCTGTTGACGTTGTTGCTGATGATGCTATGTTTATGATGAATATGCGATACAAGATGGGAGATTTATACTCAATTCCTTACGGGGAATTATAGCCCAAAGTCATGTAACA
This sequence comes from Omphiscola glabra, assembly GCA_964017045.1. Classification (NCBI taxonomy): domain Eukaryota; kingdom Metazoa; phylum Mollusca; class Gastropoda; family Lymnaeidae; genus Omphiscola; species Omphiscola glabra. Next base: position 8,017,471 of record OZ024796.1, read on the forward strand.
GTCTAAATGTTCTGTTCAAAGTCATGTAACAGTCTAAATGTTCTGTTCAAAGTCATATACTAGTCTAAATGTTCTGTTCAAAGTCATGTGACAGTCTAAATGTTCTGTTCAAAGTCATGTAATAGTCTCAATGTTCTGTTCGAATTAATGTAACAGTCTAAATGTTCTGTTCAAAGTCATGTAGAAGTCTAAATGTTCTGTTCGAAGTCATCCCATCATATGTTTCTTATCATTTCCTTGATTTACCACACACACAACATTGACAAACGATGATGTAAAACTGAGATCCAAGATGAACTGTTTGCAAAGAATGTGTCACAGACATACACATACGGACATCGGAGTAACTATTTAACGGGAGGTAAGACACGTCTGACACTCGTACTTGACTTTGTTCAAACAGATCTGTCGCATTCCACACGCAAGACGCAGCCCGTGTAAACATTAAAGCCAAAGGAGTTGCACCGTCAACTCCCTCGTAACGTGTAACAGTGCTTCAGTTTCTCAACGTCAAAAATGACAAGTTACGAAAGTTAAATTGACATCAATGGGAATTATTGACTGCGCAATCGTCGAATAAAAATTGGATACGATTCTCGTAACTCTATAGATGATGCTTTCCGTTGATGATATAATCCATTTTATAAACCCGTGTTTCCCATATAGTTTGTCCGAGGAACGGGAGCGGTCGGTGAGTTTTTACGTTGCCGGTCACCACAACATTAGTCAAGAAACCTGTCGAGAAACTACATGTTTGAGGACACATTTCTAAGCACATTTAAAAATCGAGATTGTCTTGAGTAAGTATAAAATGCCTCGCGTTGTACGCATCAAGAGTAGCCTCGGAAACTGACGTCATGTGCCCGATTTAAATTGTAAGGTGAAACCTTTCAACTTGAAGACCACCCAAGAAATGGCCAAACCAAATTAAAATTTTAGCCTCTTTTGGCGTTACAAGATCATGCCTTTACTGGCAAGTCCAACTAATGGTTCTACGTACAAATTGGGGATACCAGATAACAGTTGGGAAAATGCGACTGAATCCAAGTGACCGAAGGGGACATCTCTCAGTAAGCCATACTAATTTTCCCGCGCCACTCATGCACAGTCAGGGTGACACATATCTCAAACTTAACATAGTGGTTGTAAATTGAAGTGTTAAATGAAAATTTTTAAACGGAACAAACTTTGCGCACGATATGATCCAAATGAGAACTATCTCCCGTTACGCAAGATAAATGGGGACAGTTTAATCCAGTCTAGGACCTTGACTCTATCTAGACCAGCGGTTCTCAACATGTGGGTCGCGACCCCTTTGGGGGTCGAATGACCATTTCCCAGGGGTCGCCTAAGACCATCGGAAAACAGATATACTATATAATTATGAAGTACTAACGAAAATTATTTTGTGGTTGGGGGTCGCCACAACATAAAGAACTTTATTAAAGGGTCGCGTCATTAGGAAGGTTGAGAACCACTGATCTAGACTCTGTATCTAGACTCTGTATCTAGACTGTATCTAGACTCTGTATCTAGACTGTATCTAGACTCTGTATCTAGACTCTGTATCTAGACTCTGTATCTAGACTGTATCTAGACTCTGTATCTAGACTCTGTATCTAGACTGTATCTAGATTCTGTATCTAGACTCTGTATCTAGACTCTGTATCTAGACTCTGTATCTAGACTCTGTATCTAGACTCTGTATCTAGACTATGTATCTAGACTCTGTATCTAGACTCTGTATCTAGACTCTGTTTTTTTCTTTGAAAATATTTATTTAAAACCCAACCATCAAAAACATGTACAATTAAATTAGCAAAAAATTTTTATAGTTAAGCAAGTCCTGGTGATTTGGCTGATTCTGATATTTAGAAAAAAAAATGACGTCAATTAAAAAAAAATAATAATAAATCTTGCACCGGTCCCTGGTACAATGGTAAACCTGTCCACCGGTCGCTGGTACAATGGTATATATGTCCACCCGTCCCTGGTACAAAGGTAAACTTTTCCACTGGTCCCTGGTGTTGTGAACATGATTTGTTAGTGTGATATCTTGGTATGAAAGGTTGTCCATACATGGTGAGAGTTTGTATGAGAACCACTGTTGTTGGTGTGAACACTTTTTGGGTGCATTAGTTGTGTTATGAATTGTGTTATTGTGGCTGAATGGTCATTGGTTGAGAGGGAAATATTAATAAACGAGTGAGTGGGTATAAAAGGGCAGTGTGTTATTTTGTCGAGGGAGAGACCGAGAGACTTTGTATAGAGAGACCGGGAGATTGGTATAGAGAGATCGAGGGATTGCAAGAGATGACAGAGGAATGATAGAGAATTGCTGTTGAAGACTTGATGTGTGTGAAGTGACCCTGAATGGGACGACGTTTTGTACAAAGTGAATAAAGAACTGATTTATGAAACTATGAGGAATTATTGTGGACTTGATTGTGTCATTGAACGGACCTAGAGAAGAGACCCTAGACAACGAGAGTAGGCCGTGACGTATGAAGGCTGTAACTTTAGAGGCCGCAACATTTGGAAGCCGTAACGTTGGAAAGGTCGTAACACCTGGTACAATTGTATACGTGTCCACCCGTCCCTGGTACAATGGTAAACATTTCCACCGGTCCCTGGTACAATTGTATACGTGTCCTCCCGTCCCTGGTACAATGCTAAACTTGTCCACTGGTCCCTGGTACAAAGGTAAATTTGTCCACTGGTCCCTGGTACTACGGTAAATTTGTCCACTGGTCTCTGGTTCAATGGTAAATTTGTCCACTGGTCCCTGGTACAATTGTAAATTTGTCCACTGGTCCCTGGTACATTTGTCCACCGGTCCCTGGTACAATGATAAATTTGTCCACTGGTCCCTGGTACGGGCAGCCTTCCAACAACTAAAAAATATCTGGGCCTCCAAACAACTTAATACCAAACTGAAGATCAGAACCTTCAACACAATGGTGAAACCGGTTCTACTGTATGGTGCAGAAACATGGAGAACCACTGCTGGGAATATGAAGAGAATCCAGTCCTTCATCAATAACTGCTTAAGAAGGATTCTCGGGATTCATTGGCCCGACAAAATCAGCAACCAGAAACTGTGGCAGCGGACAAAGCAAGAACCGGTAGAACAAGAGATCCTCCAGAGAAGATGGAGATGGATTGGCCATACGCTCAGGAAACCTGCCTCCAGCATAACTAGACAAGCCTTGAATTGGAACCCTCAAGGAAAACGGAAAAGAGGCAGGCTTAGGAACACTTGGCGCCGTGAAGTGGAGGCGGATACCAAGAAACTTGGCCACACTTGGGGGAGGCTGGAGAGATTGGCTCAGGATCGTGATGCCTGGAGGGCTCTTGTAGGCGGCCTATGTCCTAATCACAGACGTCGATGAAGATCGGCTGCTGTTCCTCGAGGACGAAAAGGCGAAAGAAGGTCCCTGGTACTACGGTAAATTTGTCCACTGGTCTCTGGTTCAATGGTAAATTTGTCCACTGGTCCCTGGTACAATTGTAAATTTGTCCACTGGTCCCTGGTACATTTGTCCACCGGTCCCTGGTACAATGATAAATTTGTCCACTGGTCCCTGGTACTATGGTAAATGTGTCCACCGGTCCCTGATACAATAGTAAGTTTGTCCATCGGTCCCTGGTACAATGGTAAATTTGTCCACCGGTTTCTGGTACAATGGTAAACTTGTCTACCGGTCCCTGGTACAATGGTAAGTTTGTCCACCGGTCCGCCAAATTGAAAGGTTTGTGAAACGCTGTTATATACTATTTCCTTGCTTTTATCCCCACCCCCCTCCACGGGCTTCAAAAGACATGGGCGTGGTATTCAGTTGACATATATTTGGTTTGTTCTTCATGAGGTATTTCTTTGTTTATTAAGTTTTTAAGTATGCTACATTGCTATGTACGGAGAAATAAATTATGTAAGATGTGCGCACAATCGTCGCTTACTGGACCCTGACCACCGAAACGAACAGCGCCCTGACCACCGTCACTACTGCGCCATCATAACTACCTCTTGATGCACCCTAACCACCGTCACTTACGGCGCCCTGACCACAGTCACATACGGCGCCCTGACCACCGTCACTTACTGCGCCATGATAACTACCTCTTAATGCACCCTAACCATTGTCAATTACGGCGCCCTGACCACAGTCACTTACTGCACCCTAACCACCGTCGCTTACTGCGCTCTGACCACTGCCTCTAACCCTGCCTTGACCACCGAAACTTACAGCGCCCTGACCACCGTCATGAGTTCGCATGTTTAATGTCACTGCCTACATTTGTATGACAGACACTGCCAACAACTCTGACTGCCAACAACTCTTGACTGTCAACAACTCTGACTGTCAAACGATTAATACACATTTTTAAGCTGTTGTTTGTTTTGTTTTTAGTGACCAAGAAATCATGATATGTTTTACGATGTTCGTAGCATTCCAACATCTTGTTTCTTAGTGCAAATGTTTTTAGATTTTTTGTTTTGCCTTCTTTGTTTGATCTGTCTGCTACGCAATTGAAGGTGACGCGTTAAGTACATTGTGACATCAAGAGTACAAGAGACTTAACTATGTATGTAAAGATGGATGTTTTAACCGGTCTTTCCCCTGAGAGTCTGTTGTCGCTCACATGATACGTCCAAGTGTCGGTCAGTCAGACTGTACATTGTTGCACATTATAGGGTCTCACCTTTGGGAAGACTTTCATAACATACTGTCGTCAAAGAACTGCCCCCTTATCACTGTCACTTACTGCACACTGACCACCATCACTTACTTCACACTGACCACCATTACTTACTTCACACTGACCGCCATCAATTACTTCACACTGACCACCATCAATTACTTCACACTGACCGCCATCAATTACTTCACACTGACCACCATCAATTACTTCACACTGACCACCATCACTTACTTCACACTGACCACCATCACTTACTTCACACTGACCGCCATCAATTACTTCACACTGACCACCATCTATTACTTCACACTGACCACCATCAATTACTTCACACTGACCACCATCTATTACTTCACACTGACCACCATCACTTACTTCACACTGACCGCCATCAATTACTTCACACTGACCACCATCTATTACTTCACACTGACCACCATCACTTACTTCACACTGACCACCATCACTTACTTCACACTGACCGCCATCAATTACTTCACACTGACCACCATCTATTACTTCACACTGACCACCATCACTTACTTCACACTGACCGCCATCAATTACTTCACACTGACCACCTTCATTTACTTCACACTGACCGCCATCAATTACTTCACACTGACCACCATCAATTACTTCACACTGACCACCTTCATTTACTTCACACTGACCACCATCACTTACTTCACACTGACCACCATCAATTACTTCATACTGACCACCATCAATTACTTCACACTGACCGCCATCAATTACTTCACACTGACCACCATCAATTACTTCACACTGACCACCATTTATTACTTCACACTGACCGCGTTCATAATTTCGCAAGTGTAATTTGACCTCTTTGAAGTGGCGGATGAGTCATAAAGATGTGTAGTAGACATGATGTCATTAAAAATGCGTGATTGGGCATTCCCATTGTATATAGTAGCAGTTGAATGTGTAAGACTCAATATTGTTAATGTGTCCTTACAAAAGTCACTTCCTTATGCCATTCCGACTCATTCTTTACACTTATTGTGCCACCTCCCATAGAAAGGAATATTTTAATACATGTCTAATTTGATGGGGACAAAACAACCACCCTTGGCATGACTTCATTCCTTGTGTTGAGATAATACGCCACAGTGGCGTATCGAGCTTAACTCGCGCCCGGGGAAAAATACCTTTTTAGCGCCCTCCAATACCTTTTTAGCGCCCCCCTCCCTATTCGAAAACCATACAATATTATAGTGAAATATACCATTTGGCGTCCCTTTGTGAGTAGCGCCCGGGGCATGATGCCCCCCCTTGCCCACCCCTCACTACGCCACTGATACGCATTATACAACAACTTCAACAGCCACTGTTTGAAATGACACCAGTGGACTTGGAGATACAACCGTAATCAAGGAGTCCACTTAAGAGTGCCTGAATGTCTGAATGTGTCCTAATCAAATGGGATGGCAGTAACTGACATATAAGCCGGCTTGTTGAATTACCGGTTTCATTCCCCTGCCACAGCAACTGTGGGGAATCGGAGATGGAATTGGATAAAAAATGGATGGTTGGCCAGGCTTAAAATATTCATGTCTAACAAGTTGAGACGTAAGCAGCAGGTTTTTTTTTTTTCTTTGAACTAACGCTGTGTCAGTGACAGTGGCGTAGTGAGGGGGGAGCAAGGGGGGCATTATGCCCCGGGCGCTACTCACAAAGGGGCGCCAAATGGTATATTTTACTATAATATTGTATGGTTTTCGAATAGGCGGGGGGGGGGGGACGCTAAAAAGGTAGTGTGCCCCGGGCGCGAGTTAAGCTCGCTACGCCACTGGTCAGTGATTCTCAGAAAGTCACGTCTAAGGTAGTTAATGTTCTTTATGAGAAGTATTTTAAAAATCTAGGAGCCCAACGTAATCCTAACATTGGTTAATATTTTGAAAACTAAAAATTAATGAATAATGCAACACACACACAAACACACACAAACACATGGCATGATTTACGGGCACAGAAATCTGTTGACAGTCAAAGTTGTTGGCAGTCAGAGTTGTAGGCAGTCAGAGTTGTTGGCAGTCAGAGTTGTTGGCAGTCAGAGTTGTTGGCAGTGTCTGTCATACAAATGTAGGCAGCAGTGTCAGTCATGCACATGTAGACAGTGTCAGTCCTACAAATGTAGGCAGTGAGAGTCCTACAAATGTAGGCAGTTAGAGTCCTACAAATGTAGGCAGTGAGAGTCCTACAAATGTAGGCAGTGAGAGTCCTACAAATGTAGGCAGTGAGAGTCCTACTAATGTAGGCAGTGAGAGTCCTACAAATGTAGGCAGTTAGAGTCCTACAAATGTAGGCAGTGAGAGTCCTACACATGTAGGCAGTTAGAGTCCTACAAATGTAGGCAGTGAGAGTCCTACAAATGTAGGCAGTGAGAGTCCTACAAATGTAGGCAGTGAGAGTCCTACTAATGTAGGCAGTGAGAGTCCTACTAATGTAGGCAGTGAGAGTCCTACAAATGTAGGCAGTTAGAGTCCTACAAATGTAGGCAGTGAGAGTCCTACAAATGTAGGCAGTGAGAGTCCTACAAATGTAGGCAGTGAGAGTCCTACTAATGTAGGCAGTGAGAGTCCTACAAATGTAGGCAGTGAGAGTCCTACACATGTAGGCAGTGAGAGTCCTACAAATGTAGGCAGTTAGAGTCCTACAAATGTAGGCAGTGAGAGTCCTACAAATGTAGGCAGTGAGAGTCCTACACATGTAGGCAGTGAGAGTCCTACAAATGTATCCAGTTAGAGTCCTACAAATGTAGGCAGTTAGAGTCCTACAAATGTAGGCAGTAAGAGTCCTACAAATGTAGACAGTGAGAGTCCTACAAATGTAGGCTAACATTGTCATTGTTTCATTTCCTTACGCTGATGATGTTTAAGGTCAACATTGGAGACGTTGTCTAAAGATTGAAGAACGAATCACGGACATGAAATAGAGTTGAAACACGTGACTAAAAAAATCTCGTCTTCAAATATCAGCAACCATTTTTCATAGACAGAAGCGTATCTTTGATGACAAACTAAAAGGCATCTAAGAAACACTCTCTACGGGCAGTGCTTAATTAGGACAGAGCTACACAACTTAAGCCCGCGGGCCGCATGCGGCCCTCCGGCACCCGTTTTGCTCCACGCGTAGCAACGAAATATTCTTTTTTATTTTTATTTTCCTGATAGCTTCCCCCCCCCCCCCTGTCCTCGTTTCTTTTAATCCGCGTCAAATTTCTTTTTGAACGCACCGAAACAAACTAATGCGTTCTAAAAATTTCAGTTCAATCAAATTTCCGTTCAATCAAATTTCCGTTCAACCAAATTTCCGTTCGATCAAACTTCCGTCGATCAATTTTCCGTCGACGAAATTTATTTCAAACAAATTTCCGGTAACCGAGGGCGATATGCCATGTTAGGATTTGATCCACTAGGTCAGTGGTTCTCAACCTTCATGTTGCCGCGACCCTTTTAATACAGTTCCTCATGTTGTGGCGAACCCCAAACACAAAATTATTTTCGTCGCTACTTCATAACTGTAGAGTATATGTCTTAGGCGACCCCTGGGAAAGGGTCATTCGATCCACAGGTTGAGAACCGCTGCGTTAGGTAAAGGTTAGTGATGTAAACAATACGTTCCAGAAATTTCCAAAATAGTAGTAAGGGTGCCTTTCAAAGAATTATATAAGTAGCACTTTTAAACAAAGGGTACAACAACAATATTGTATACTTTGGGTTGCGAACATAGACACGATCACGGCACGCTGTAGGGCCTAACATAGACACGATCACGGCACACTGTAGGGCCTAACATAGACACGATCACGGCATGCTGTAGGGCCTAACATAGAAAACGATCAAGGCACGTTGTAGGGCCTCACATAGACGTGATCACGAGACGCTGTAGGCCGAACGTAGAAACGATCACGGCGCACTGTAGGACCTAACATAGACACAATCACGGCACACCATAGGGTCTAACGTAGACACGATCACAGCGCGTTGTAGGGCCTAACATAGACACGGACATGGCACGTTGTAGGGCCTAACATAGACGCGATCACAAGACGCTGTAGGCCGAACGTAGACACGTTCACGGCATGCTGTAAGGCCTAACATAGAAAACGATCAAGGCACGTTGTAGGGCCTCACATAGACGTGATCACGAGACGCTGTAGGCCGAACGTAGAAACGATCACGGCACACTGTAGGACCTAACATAGACACGATCACGGCACGCTGTGGGAACGCCTGCCCCTAACATAGACACGATCACGGCACGCTGTAGTAGCGACAGCCTCTACCACATGCGTGATCAAGTGTACACTAAGAGTACGGACACAGCTCCACCTTTCCTAACGAAATGTTCGGTTTCAATCAGCTTTTATGAATGAGTCAAACGGTACGTCTGTCGTGGTATGAGGTGAAGGAAGGTGTTTATGGAGCCTGACCCTGGCGTGTCGGTCACAGTCTGTGGCACTTCCATGGACGTGTACGGTAACGGAACAAATATCATGCCGTTCAATAGTAATGTACACCTTTTCCCATGAATGTATACTTTTGTACAAAGGGTAATTGGGTGTGTGACTAATCCAAGTTTTCTATGTGTGGGAGGATGGTCCGAGGGTTCTTTGTTTGACTAATCCATGGTTTCTATGTGTGTGTGACTAATCCAAGGTTTGTATGTGTGTGGGACTAATCCAAGGTTTGTATGTGTGTGGGATTATTCCAATTGTTTAATGTTTCTATGCGTGTGTGACTAATCCAAGGTTTCTATGTGTATGTGACGAATCCAAGGTTTCTATGTGTATGTGTCTAATCCAAGGTTTCTATGTGTGGGGGAATAGTCCAAGGGTTTTGTGTGGGTTTGATTAATCCAATGGTTCTATCTGTTTGACTAATCCAATGGTTCTATGAGTTTGAATAATCCATGGTTCTATGTGCGTTTGACTAATCCAAGCTTTCTTTGTGTCTGTGACTAACCCAAGGTTTATATGTGTGGGGGAAAAGTCCAAGGGTTCTTTGCGTGTGGCTTATCCAAGTGTTCGGTGTGTGTGTGGCTAATTCAAGTTTTTTTTTTTTTTTGTGCGTGCGAGACAGATCCAATGGTTTTATGTGTGTTGTCAGGTATAGGAAAATAATTTTTTTTTATTGGAAAAAACCTTCAAATGGGTAGTTGTTTTCGCTTTAAAAAATTCAGCTAAGATTCTTAGAAAGAAAGATGAAATAAGAGTTCTCTAAATGGGCAATGATCAAAACGGAACATTTTATACCGCGACCCCAAAATACATTATTCAATACATAAATTACGAGTAACGCTCTATCATTTTGATCGTCTTCTCGTGCCAACAAACTATTCATAACATAACGATAACAGAACGACATTAGTGATCTGAGTCAGCGGGTTGAGGTGGGGTGTGGGGGGGGGGGGGGGGTGGGGGTGGGACAACATCAGTTCCAGTTAGGGTTTCTTTATTTCCCTTGGTTTGGTTTATCCCGGGAAAACAAGAATGACGTTTTCCCCATCCGGGATCCCGAGGAAAGCAAAACCTGAAGAAAAATCTCAACATTTTATGATTTTTGCATTCTTGACAGGTGGCCTGTTCTAGTTTCGAACCCGTCACTCAACATTTTACAAGCAAATATTTCAAACAACTTGTAACAAGGGGTTACTTTTTAATGCATGTATTTATGTATGTATTTGCCTTGCTACATAAGGGTAGCTAGACTGTTTGGAGCCCCCCGGGGGGGGGGATATTAAATTCAACGCCGCACCTGTAAACTCTTAGCTTATTATTTTCATCAATAATATACTATCAAAGCCCCCCCCCCACTTGTTTGGTACCGAGGACATATGTCCCCCCATCTGCCCCCCTAGTTACAGATAAGAGGACATACGAACATTTGAAATCGAATATTTTCCATCATGCATGACGTGTTTTCAAATTTCGTTACTATGTTAAATGGCCTCCTACGGACCTACGTACTGAAGAGACATTTTTCAAGAAAGCATATTCCATCCACCATACAGATTGTTTTCTCAAACTGATTCAGGCCACGACCGACGCCCTTTGATCCTTGATCCCACAGTTTTCCATTTATTCACCGTAACAACAGAGTGGTCGTCACAGTCACTGATACAATCAGTGAGTAATCCCTTTCCGCCAAATCCGTACCGGAAAAATGCGTGCGTGCGTCGCGTTCTTTCCCTTGTAAGTAGCCCCACGGGCTGTAAGTGACTTGTTCCCCTTTGTTACACGCCGTGTTTATTGTGACGAGGGGAGGGGAGATAACCACCGGAATGGGTAATCTAATAATATCTTTTCTTTTGAAGTGGTCTGCTCATTTTTTTGGAATGTGTTCTAGTTTTGTTCACAGCAGTGATTTGAGATCCTCCAGCGGTTCTCGTCTTCTTCTGTCCCAGAAGTGCCCAGATTACAAGCGTATTAGTCAGTACCGTGTGGGTGGGAATATATTTTACTTATCAAGACAAAAAATTGTTTGCATTGAAATCAAGTCGTTGGTTCAATATAATTACATTTTTTTTCAATGATCTTATCAACAAAGAGTTAGCAATGAAGAGTTAACAATGAAAAGTTAACAATGAAATCGTTGACAATGAAGAGTTGTCAAAATTTAAAATTTAACACAAATGAATTCAAATATTTTTTTAAAAAAATTAACGACCTTGAAGTCTGAATATAAATTGAAATAAATGAATTGGTAAATTATGGATGTTAAAACTTTAAAATACGTCGCTATGTTATTATGCCAGAGGTTTCTCAACGCGCGACGTCATTTCTTCTATCCCTTAGGGGACAACAACATTTTCAGAAAGTTGCGATTGTTTTACTGACTACATTTTAAAAATGAAATACACCACAAACTATGTTTACTTATCCCGTCACAATTTAACCCCTGTACAACCGCAGCAACTCTTTGGTCTAACAGTTCGAATGGAGCAGTGATTCTCAACCTTCCTAATGCCGCGACCCTTTAATACAGTTCATCATGTTGTGGCGACCCCCAGCCACAAAAGTATTTTTGTTGCTACTTCATAACTGTAGAGCATGTGTTTTCAGATGGTCTTAGGTGACCCCTGGGAAAGGGTCGTGCGACCCGAAAAGGGGGTCGCGACCCACAGGCTGAGAGCCCCTGGAATAGTCTTATATGGTATATGTCTTAGTAAACTGTTTTATTTCGTGATATGTTTGGACATATGATCCGACTCCACGTTGGCAGCGACTTCGTTTCTTTTCAGAAAATAATATCAACAAATATTGCTGAATTAAAAAAAAAAATTACTCTACTTCTTGTCAAAAAGAAATGTACATGCATGCGCAATTACATATAAACACAGACTAAGGCACACAAAATGGATATATATTTTTTTTTTTAAAGTGATGTGCCTATTAAGTTTTAACTAGTCAGTGGTTCTCAAATTTGTGTGAATGTTGTACCACTTAAATCAACAGCTATTAATGCATTTTTCGGAATTCGATTAAAACATTGTATGTCAATATGTGTTCTATGCTGACTCAAAGTGTATCGCCTTGAACAAAGTAAATGTTCCACCAGCGTCATGTTTCACTAAAATTATATGTTCCATTAATGTAATATGTTCCACTAATGTCATAAGTTCCACCAGCGTCATATGTTCCATTAGCGTCATATGTTGCACCAGCGTCATATTTACCACTAGCTTCTTATGTTCCACTAGCGTCATATGTTCCACTAGCGTCTTCTGTTCCACCAGCGTCATTTGTTCCACTAGCCTCTTATGTTTCACTATTGTCATATGTTCCACTAGCGTCTTATGTTCCACCAGCGTCATATGTTCCAATATTTCCATATGTTCCACTAGTCCCATACGTATCACAGTTTGAGTATCCCTGCTCTAAGAAAGTCTTACGCCTTGCCACTGTTATCCCCCTTTATTTTACCCACGTAAGTTCAAGGTCGTCCATTCATTCCAACCAATCAAAGTGTCACTATTCAACGTCAAAGTCCGCGCCATATTTCAGTGCTGCTCAAAATCTATCAAAGTGTCTTATTTCAAATCTTAATTCTGTAAAATTTTATGTGCTTCTCAAAGTCTCGTCCGTGCATAAATTAATCAGTTAAAGAAAATACAAACACGAATACATATATTGAGTTCCTTTTACCTCGGCATTTTCTTTGTCGCAATGCCTGCTGGTCCGTCACATTTAACAGATTGAGAATCCCTTCCATCATTCAACTAACTAAACAGTGCACACGATTATCAGGGATTATTTTTAAAACACAGCCCAAGACGAAATCCTGCCCAACGTTAATCGTGGTTTGTTTATTCGGCGATAAGACAGCGAGACATGTTAAGCTAGTTAAGTGTTACAATGTGAAACCCTGCCAGTCATAATCTCACTTTTATTAATGACCCCCCCCCCAACCCCCTCCAAAAAAAAATTATTGAAAACCCCGTTGATTTGTGTTTAAAACTATCTGGATTCTGGATTTGTTTATTCACTCGTAACTTTAATCCACTGTTTCTCAACCTGGGATGCTAGCAAAAAACGTGGAGTGCGAGTTGGAATTTCTGTGATTGTAAGAACAGGGGAGCCATTGAAACTTTAGCTATGATCTGTTTTCTTTGTTTCCTAAGGTCTACATTTCTCGTTTTTCTTTAATTAACAAATTTTAAGTCCCTTTAAAAAATTTTAAAACACATTTTTACTTTTGTAGGCAACCTTAGTAAACAATTGGAAGAACTTTGCAGGGCTTGTCAATAAATTCGTGAGGTATGGGCGGATAATCAATAAATTGTTAATGAATGCTAGTCTAGTCAATAAACTCGTAAGAGATGCAGGTCTAGTCAATAAACTCGTAAGGGATGCAGGTCTAGTCAATAAACTCGTAAGGGATGCAGGTCTAGTCAATAAACTCGTAAAGAGTGCAGGGCTAGTCAATAAACTCGTAAGGGATGCAGGGCTAGTCAATAAACTCGTAAAGAGTGCAGGGCTAGTCAATAAACTCGTAAGGGATGCAGGGCTAGTCCATAAACTCGTAAAGAGTGCAGGGCTAGTCAATAAACTCGTAAGGGATGCAGGTCTAGTCAATAAACTTGTAAGGAGTGCAGGGCTAGTCAATAAACTCGTAAGGAGTGCAGGGCTCGTCAATAAACTCGTAAGGAGTGCAGGGCTAGTCAGTAAACTCGTAAGGAGTGCAGGTCTAGTCAATAAACTCGTAAGGGGTGCAGACTATACTTCTAATCCATTCTTACCATTTTCCCTGTTTATCAAGTTTACACGATTGAGTTTTTCCAATTAACTTAGTTTTGGTGTGTGTTGGGACAATCACAAATACATGATATTTTTTGATACTTTACATGAATCAAATGGTTTCACTCATAAATACCTCATTAACAGCCATTCTACGTATATAAAGCGATACAAAAACAACACATCTCTATCTCCTACTTTAAATTTACTCATATCTAAAACTTTAGTTTGACACCGATGCTATGACTTCCGTAACACAGCTTTGCATTAATTCTGAAATTTCGTTTGACCTGTCATGCGATATATGACAGCTGTCATTTGGACTAATAATACTAGAGAACTTTGCCAAATCTCCGGGAAATATACATTTTTCTGAACATTTTAAGAAAATTATATTAATACAGTAAACAAAATGAAAGCAATTTTATTCCGTCCCCACACCTTTTTTATCTAAGGTTTTAAAAGCCAAATACTCTCGGTACTACAATGCAGCCAAGTGTTAATATTATTATTTATAGTGGTTTTCCTTTTTTTTTTTTTTGTTTGCCGAAGAAGGCTTCTTGCCGACTCGTTCGTTGTTTAATTGCGTCCTTTATTTAGGTTGTCCCTATACTTTGCTTCACTTATAATCCTTCGACCTGACCTGATTGCAGTCTATCTCCCATATTATATTTATATGAATAAAAACAACAAACAAAAAACAAACAAAAACAACAACAAAACAATTACGTTCAATAGTATATACAAAAAGATAACACTATAAATAAACGAACCTACATGTTCAACCAACAAGAGAGAAACAGAGGTGCACCTGATCTTTGTACGGGCATCAAAATCAGTCGGACGGGGTTCGCTACTAGATCTAGCCGCAAGTCTGAGTACTGCCGACAGTCAAATAGTTGTACCTAAAGAGTTGCAGGCTTCCGCACTCAGATCTCGCGACAAACCGTTTCCGTAATGCAAAATGAGAGTCACGTGCTCCCCTAATACCCGGTTGGGGGTGAACGAACGGGGTTTATTGGTACAGGTACTAGAGAAGTTAACAAAGCCTATACCTTGATTGTACTGACCGTAATACACGCTTAGATCATCCAATGCGTTTGGAAAACGACCCGTGAAAGTCATGGAAACATCCAAATATTGTCAACTTAATGTAAATTAATTTTTTTTTAAATCAGCCTCTATTTTAGGGTGCTTTACCCCCCCCTCCCCCCACAGAAACAAACATACACACAGGTACACACAGAAAAATAGACAAAAGCAATGAAACACACATACACAGACAAACACAGACAAACACACAGAAACACAGACACAGTAACACTCATACATATTCACAGAGATATAAAGACACAGAGACGCACGCAGAGACACACAGAAACAGACGCCCACAGAGACACTTTGACAGACACACACAGAGACACAGCCACAAAGCACATACACACACTTATGATCAAATGTTTAACTGAAGTTATACCGTGTCCTAATTTAATAAGATTCAAGTGTTTTCAGTGACTGACAGCAAGAGGTTTCATTATTTAAGCTGAACGCAACGAAACATGCGCCAAAATCTGACGTGCAACTGTACATAGTCTGTAGAGCAACTGTGCAGATTATGGTGTGCAATTGTGCATAGTCTGATGTGATGCTTTTCAGATTCTGGTGTGCAATTGTGTAATCTGGTGTGATACTTATCAGAATCTGGTGTGCTACTGTGAAGTGCAGAATCTGGTGTGCAACTGTGTAGAATCGGGTGTGCACCTGTGCAGAGAAGCAGATTAACTGCAGAAATTATGCAGTAGGATGCTTGAAGCCTATATTGTCTTATTTCCACAAACAGATTATGAGTAAAGTTGTAATTATGATGTAATAAGACAACAGTTTCGTTCTATTTTTGAATCAGTTGGAGATACGCTGATCTGTACAGAGGAACAATAGCTTGTTGTCTTGGAATCTATTCAGGAATGAAGACAAAGCTCATCTCTCACTGACTCTCTATTTTTGCCTACAGGTCGATGCTACAACGACGGCAGGGCTTACGAGATAGGGGACGTCATAACAGATAACTGCAAGAAATGGTATGTTGATTAAGTTGGGACTTATCCATAAAACTCTCCATCTGTCTCCATTTATCCATTTTACGTATATAAACCCAAGGTGGATTCGGTTTGTGGTAATCATTTACCACATAATTAAAAAAAAAAGTAGATTAATATAAATTGTAAAAGGCTTTTTTACTTGCTGTCAGAGTTCGTACAGAACAAACAAAAATTGGTCTTATGGCTAATGCGAAGATATATCACCATGACGTCATTTGCGTGTTTTGTCCCTGGTTCCGATAGGGTCAAAACCGAGGTAGGGATAAGTTTAGGGTTCAGGTTAGGTTTAGGGATAAATTTAGGACATAAGTTCACGGGTCGCGGCAATCATGGTAAAAAACGCGGTGATATCTCTTCACATTTACTGGTCTTAAATATTTTGCCTCATTTTATAACGTTATTTCATTGACTTTAATACTTAACAAGCTGAAATATTTCATTGTGTACAATATTCCACCGATTCTATTGTACTAGAATTCAAAATGACCAGTTAAGGAGTATACCAACTTGGATTACAATTTGGATTTGAAACAAAAAACATAATTAAAAATATGAATTTATGACAAATAATTAATCGTTTTTAACTAGAAAACTGTCTAAAGACATTTGTTTTTGCCAACGCTTCAAAATTTGACCAAAATGTGTCACAGCATTATCATTGAATACATTTGTAGCACAAATAGCCACCTCCTGTGAAACACGATGCAACTCCATAAGCTCTTCGGTGGTCAACTCTTGACTGTGCTCTTTCACAAGTTCTTCAATATTGTTGTTGTCCACCTCGAGTCCCATGATATTGGCCAATGACACAAACTCGTTAACGGTAGACCCCAAAGGTACTGTTTCAAAATCACATTCAACAACACTCTTTGGTCAAAGTTTTTTCCAAGCAGAAGTGAGGGTCCTCTTGGTAGCTCCTTCCCAAGCCTTGTAAATCATCTTGAGGCAAGCAACGATGTGAAAATCCTCTTTCCAAAACTCTCTAAGAGTGAGATTTGTCTCTTCGGTAACTTCAAAACAATGCTCGAAGAATGTTTTAGTGAGAGTTTTTTAAATTTAGAAATAACCTGCTGGTCAATAGGCTGGAGTAACGGAGTCGTGTTGGGCGGCAGAAACTGGATATTGATGAAATTAAATTATTCATGAATATCATCTTGTGGGCCTGGAGGATGGGCGGGCGCATTGTCCATAACAAGCAAGACATGGAGAGGAAGATTCATCTCAAGCAAATATTTGTCGGGAAAAAGGGACTTCCCCTTTCTGCGTAACTCGTTATGTGAAATGTCGCTCATTAAGTTTAAGGGAGCAACTTCTTCACATTTTTTTGCTCGTTATGCGAATTACTCGTTATGAGAGGTGCTTGTCATGAGAGGTTCCACTGTATAGTGCTTCGTGATAAAGACTAAGCAAATATAATCATGGTAAACTCAGTAGGTATACCACAAATAAAATACGTTCGATCCTATAATATATTCAATACAAAGAAGCTGACATTCAAATTCTAAGTATGCTACTTTAATGATTCTAATTAAAAAACTTTACACTAAAAAATAATATTATGACGAATAGGATGAATACTTTTAAAGCTCTTGGACCCATGCTATTCTAGCATGCTCACAGCACACTGATGTTATATAGCTATTGGGCCAATGCTATTCTAGCATGCTCACAGCGCTCTGGTGTTATAAAGCTCTTGGACCCATGCTATTCTAGCATGCTCACAGCGCTCTGGTGTTATATAGCTCTTGGACCCATGCTATTCTAGCATGCTCACAGCGCACTGATGTTATATAGCTCTTGGGCCAATGCTATTCTAGCATGCTCACAGCGCACTGATGTTATATAGCTCTTGGACCCATGCTATTCTAGCATGCTCACAGCACACTGATGTTGTATAGCTCTTGGGCCAATGCTATTCTAGCATGCTCACAGCGCACTGATGTTATATAGCTCTTGGGCCAATGCTATTCTAGCATGCTCACAGCGCACTGATGTTATATAGCTCTTGGACCCATGCTATTCTAGCATGCTCACAGCACACTGATGTTATATAGCTCTTGGGACAATGCTATGCATGCTCACAGCGCACTGATGTCCTAAAATCTATTTAAAGAAAAACGTCTTTAAACGTTTCTTAAATACCTTTTTATGTTTTTTTTTCAATTCCCCCTCAAAGTTTGTAACGTAACGGGCCCCAGGCATCTTGTAGTTTTAAAATGGCTACATTCCTGCGTTAGTGATTGTTCGATGTATACATATCAATTTTCCATCTGTATATTTCGATATGATTCTAGTGACTGAGTTCCTTTTTTCCTGGCTCACCAATGTCTCTCCTCTCAGCACTTGTGAAGAGTACCCTGTCCCCACACGACGCTATGAGTGGCGATGTAACGACGATGTGTGTCTTGTACGTCCAGAACTCATCGAAGCAATCAACGATGGACCTTACACGTGAGTCTGGAAAACAGTCAGATTATTATTAACGTAGAGTTTTTTTTCCCCACATTCCAGATTTTACCGGGTACATTAATTTTTTGGTTCTACGTTGTGCATTAAGATATTACACTATATCTAGCTAGTTTTATTTTATGTTTGGGAATTTTAATAACAAATGGATTTTATCTTGTGTCTTGACATGTAACATAAAATAGATTATTATGTTGTCTCATGACATGTCACATAAAATAGGTTTTTATGTTGTCTCATGACGTCACAGCTAATCTGTTTAAGCAATATGCAATGATACATATGCTTTTGTCCCAAAGATTGGGGGGGGGGGGGCGCCCATTAATTACGTCAACAATTGTTACGCAATTTTAGATCCGCCACCCCCCTTTCAAAAACTGTTAAACTTTCAATTACCCCCTAAGCTATTATATCAACATTTTATAACAACCCCCCCCTCCCAAAAAAAAAATGAATTATTATAGAAATAAATATATAAATACATTTTACTATGTGCTGATCTATTTAAATAGATTTAATGAACTCTGCAACCTCGGGAAATCCCCAACATAAAAAAATAATCTCCATTTTAAATGTCGACTCTCTTTTTTTACATTTTAAATGGATATAGAATCCCAAGTTTGATTTGTTCCCTTTTGTATTTATGCACATACTTAGATTATTATTATTTAATGAGCATCATAACCTATACTACGTTTTTATGTGTATGTCTAGATGGAAGGCCGGTAACTACTCCCAACTTTGGGGTCTGACCCTAGACGAGGGTGCACGCTACAGGCTGGGCACCTTCAAACTGCCAGAAAATGTTCTCAAGATGACCGCGCTGCGAGTACTGCAAGAGCCACTTCCGGAGTCGTTTGATGGTCGGGAGCGATGGCGGGGCAAGCTGAGCCCCATAACAGATCAGGGCAACTGTGGATCCTCATGGGCACACTCCACCACAGGTTCAAGTCATTTCGCATCTTTGGCAAAAACTAACCTGTAGCAAACATACAGAAATCCCACCATCTACCGTACTCTCACAGATTATACTATACAACTTTGACACAAAACTGAACCGCAAATAAGCATTACATACATCCTACCACCTACCTTATTGTGCTATTACTATAAGTCCTCGAGTTATTAGATCACAAAGATACCCGTAGTTATGTTCAATCTAAATGAAGTAAGTTTTTTCATGTTTTATAATTCAACAATTTGGTAACCCCCCACTCCCCCCCTTTTTTTTTAAAGCCGTGGCCTCGGA
Organism: Omphiscola glabra; assembly: GCA_964017045.1. Taxonomy (NCBI): domain Eukaryota; kingdom Metazoa; phylum Mollusca; class Gastropoda; family Lymnaeidae; genus Omphiscola; species Omphiscola glabra. The sequence goes on from OZ024796.1 coordinate 8,037,257, forward strand.
CAGGCTAAACATAGAAAGGGATGCCATCAACACGAATCGTTTGTCAGTCCAACACCTGTTGTCCTGTAACACGAATGGTCAGCTTGGTTGTAATGGTGGACATTTGGACAGAGCCTGGTGGTACATAAGGAAGCGAGGGTAGGCTTCATAGCATTGAAAAAATTACTCTAATGTTGTGGTCAGTTATTCATGATATTTCTTATTAAAGAAATTATGAGACTTGAGCAAAGCGATAAGTGTAGTCAACACAAATACGTACCGTACGTTCACATACTGTAATCAATGTCAATGATAATATTATAGGTGATCATGGAGAGGTCTTTGTTGGTGAGTTTATATCTGACCACAAAAATGTGTATTATTATTAGGAGACTTTATTTTAGGTGTCACATAATATTTTTATTAATAATGTGTAACAGTGTTGCAAATATGCTTTGTCCCTGAAACTCAATGGAACGATCAATTTGTTTAATTCTCTCTTAATAAATATATATTTGTTAATGAAGACTGCTTTCTCTTACAATTATTATTATATATTTATCATTTCCAGCTTGGTTAATGAAGACTGCTATCCCTTCGTCACCGGACAGCCCAATGAGCCTGGTATCTGTCTTCTCTCCAATAGCAACAAGAGCGTTGTGTGCCCCAGTGGTGTGAAGACAAAGGGAGAAAAAAGGCTGAGATCAACTCCCCCTTACAGGATACAGCCTCTTGTACGTTCGTCTTACAGTTCATAAAACTGTCACAGTACAGTTTATAAAAACTGTACTTACACAGTACTAGGAATATATTTTAAGTGTTATAAAAGAATATGAAAGAAATTTGCATAGGTCTTAGAGGGGTATAGATGGTCATTTTGTCTCCTGCTACCATTTGTTTGCCAATGAATATGCCCCTATTGTAATTTGTAGCATAAAATATTTACATATAACCTATTTGTAGGTGTAGGTAACTTATAATAACATTTGGCGGAGTCTTATTGATACGCGTTCTATGTATTTGAAATTGCAGATTAGAATTAAAGCTTCTTTACCTTAAAAATTAATCAGATGTCTTTTTATTTTATTTCTTTTTCAGGAGAGAGAAATCATGAAAGAAATTATTGACAATGGTCCCGTTCAAGGTAATATTAACATTATCAATGGCCCCTTTTAAGCAACATTAAATTGACAATGGTCCCATTTAAGGTAACATTATATTCTGTTCAATTTGGATGCTATTTTATTTCCCAAAATTAAAAGATAAGAAAATTGTTTTAATTACAAGCTTTACATAAAGTACCGTACACAAAAAAGGCTACATTGACTTCTTTTATTTATTGAAATTGTTTCTTTTTGTGAAATTAAAATATTGCAGGTACCAGTCTTTCTTTAAAAAAAAAATAATGTAGAGGTAATCTTCAATATTACAATTTATTTCCAGCGACCATTCATGTACGTGAAGATTTTTTTGTATACAAACGTGGTGTGTACAGATATACAGATATCATCAGAAAGAGAAATGAGCCAGAGGAGTATCTGAAATCAGGATTTCATTCGGTCAGGATTATTGGGTATGAAACCTGTTTTACTTTCTGTCAGGATTGATGGCTATGAAACCTGTATTTCTGTCTATCATTATTGTCGTGTATGAAACCTGATGAAGATTGTTTACATTTTTCACTTGAACAAAACTTAGTAACTTGATAATGTTTTTGCAAATGTTTCTAAGATTTTTTTTTTTTAAATTCTACACAACAATAGTATTGAAATAAGTTTTGGGCTCAAGACATGCATTACACATCACCATTGAAAACTGATGTAAGTGATGTAAGGATAATACAACTATTACATATCCGTTCAAATCTTAATCACATTCAAATCATCACAAACACACACAAAAACTACCTTCAAACATACATACAGTTTACCGTATGGTAAAAGTAATATAGATATAGTTTTTGTGATGCATTTAAAAATATTAAAACTTAATTCTTCTCCTAAAATGATTGTAGATGGGGAGTGGAGCGTACAGCACAAGGTGACATAGTCAAGTACTGGGTGAGTAAGACATCCTTTGATGGACAGTGGTCAGCCACTTCTATTACATTGGCAACTATTTAGTTAGGGTGTTCAGGTGTTGAAAATAACACCGTACATCATAATATGTCAAGAGTAGATGTTAAAAATTTTTCAATGTCTTTCAAAAGCAAGTATTTCTAAATGTGCTTGACCATTAAAGTCATAAGAGTTGCCTCTAACTGCCCTCATCCAAGGCCGTCTTTACAGTAGCAGGGCCCTGGGCAAAGTTATGCACTGAGGCCCCCTAGAGGCATGAGGCCCTGACAGGTGCCCATGCCATAAAATGGCACTGCTTTCATGAACAAGCTAATGTTATTCTTGACAATAAAACTACCCAGCCGGGGCAGTGAGACCTGTATTATTAGGCAGACAAATTGGAAATACAACAATACAGGTACAGGTATAATACTACAATTAAAAACTAGTCGTTTTAGAAGTAAAAAAGGTCTTTCATAAGATGAAAATTATGACCACATAAGTCATAAGTGAAACAAACAAAACAAGTTTTATTTTTTATTTTTAATAAAATGCAGATTGAAAAAATTTTCTCATGCTATGTATTAGAATCTCCCCCCCCCCCCCCCAACCCCCCAATGCAGCCTTATCATGGTAAAATTGTTCATATAAAACTGAACTGCTGTCACTAAATATTTCCTTAGATTTGTGCCAACTCATGGGGGCCGGAATGGGGCGAGGATGGCTATTTCCGAATCCTGAGAGGAAGTGATGAAAGCAGCATTGAAAGTTTTGTCATTGGTGTCTGGGGCTGGATTGAAGGTGATGTGGACCAGAAAGGGCCACTGGCTCAGAGGCGGAAACAAAAACTGTAAGTTTTTATAAGAGTTAGGAAAAGAGATTTAGGGATTTAGGCATGAAGAGGATTTCATATATACATGTCTTAGAGAAGTAGCACAACATAACTGTAAATATGTATCGCCGAGTAGAGTGTAAGTTCACATTTATCAAGCTTTATTCTGTAACCAACCAAAAGGTTGTTGGTTTTTTGGCATACATTTTTTATGACTTGAGGTAAAATATCGCAAGCCACTATAAATAAGCTATTACTATTAGGTAGGCTTGATAGTGCGTTTTTCAAATTATTATTATTATTAATTTTTCTGTGTACAGGCTTGTCTTTTCAAAGGTACTAAATATATTTATTATATAATTAGAGTTAGAGATTTGCCACACATGATTTCATTTTAGACATGGGTTTATCAAATATTGTAAAGCTTTGTGCATGCTTTTTCAAGCATTAGTTAATGTTGCTAGAGGTCAATTCAATTTTTAGTTAGATCTACCATTGTCTCTACCGGTAATATATATTTCCTTTTTTAATTTTACATTATTTTGAAATACTGATGCAGATACTGTATATAAACTATTATCAATATAAAAAGAACCCAAATACCGGTACTGTGAGTGTGAATCCTTTTCAACTGAAAATATTTAATATACAGTGCCCATTTAGAAACTTGAATTGGATCATCATGCTATCTCTATACCAGACTAGTTCGCCATTCATAAAGACTGTTGTTTTTTTTTTGTTGCATTAGAATGTAACTTTACTATAATTTTTAACTAACATTTTTCATTTATTCATTTCTTTTTTAAACCTTTGAAATACATAAAAAAATGCCTTTATTTGCCATCAATCTGTCAGGAATGGACAAAGTGAAACCGGAAGTGTTGAGAAACTTCGCCGCAAGCGCAAGCGCAGACACAATCTAAATAAAATTGACAGTTTCAAGGATGATGATTTCACCACAGGGAGGAAGTATCGATACTTCAAACCCAAGAATCGCAAGAAGAAAGCCAAATTGTCAAAAAAGGGAAAGAAATATAGATTGTTTAAATCCAAATCATCCTAGGATAAGCTAATTTTTTAGCTAACAACCCAACAGTTAGCTAAAGACAAGCTGTGTAAGTTACAGCCATTGAAAGACTTTAAATGTAAACTGGTTCCAGTGTCTCATATTACTTTCAGGAAATTGTGTAAGTTTGGATAAAAATTCATGGGTTCATTTTTCAAAATGCTGCTTCATGGGAATATTTTTATTTGCAGAATTCAAATTATAAACCAGTAAATATTTTAGAAAAAATCAAACTTAAACATGCTCTGACCTACAAAATTCTAACACATTGCTGTAAAGTCCCTATGGAAATAAGTATTTTCAGATGACCTGTTTACAGCAGAGATCATTTCACTATTAAAACTGAAGCTAAATTAAGTATTTTAAGAAATTATTTTTACAGTGGGCATGTTAAAATTATTTGATGTATTTTCAAGTATGTTACTTTCAATGTTGTTGAAGAACAACACAATCCTCAACAAGGCTTTTCTGTTTAAAGAAAGTACAGCTAGCCTGAAATATAATCAGTGTGCAGCAAAATCCCTACGGCTACAGTTATCCACATGTTTTTATTAAACTATCAGCTCCTTATATATCATTAAAGAAATCAAAATGCTTTATTGAAAAGTTCTTGTTGCGTCATAACTAGCAATGCTTTGTTACTTTTCTGTCAATGTCATTAATGATTTACCTTCGCCAAATACTTTTTAAATTAATTTATTTTTTGCTGTTTGTCTGGACCTGTTTTATTCAGGGACTAGAATGGATATGTTCTCAGACTGGAATGGATCTGTGCTGTGACTGGAATGGATATGTTTTGTCTTTATTTAATCTTGCTTATACTATTAGAAGAATGCAATGATTTTTATTTTTAAACATTTAATTGCAAACTGAAGAATGGCAAATATATAAGTAAGAAAATAATGATTTTTAATCCTTGTGTAAAGTGACACTGTCTGATTCATTGATTGAATAGCAATGTTTTTGATACATGAAACATATTTATGAAGAATTTTTAATGGACACACAAATTTAAAAAAAATAATATTGACTACCACCACTATGACCAAAACAGAATTTTATCCAGCATTAACTTTTTGGTATCAGATCAAACTGAATTTGACAAACTGGTTCTGCATAACTATCAAGATATTTACATTTGGTACACAAAATTTTGTATTTTTTTTTTATTAAAGACAGATTTGTATTGAGTCATTAAAATACATCTTTAATTATGCCATGTGGCATCTTTGCATGTGAATGTGAATTCTGCTATTCTCAGAAAATTAGTGCCAAATGAAAGATAACCAAAGCTAATATTTTTAAGAATTTAAGCCTTTATTTGTTTGAATATGTTCTGTGTGATTCATGATGTCGAACTTGTCTGTGACCTGTTTCTGTGTGTGTTGAGATCTATCTCATAACTGTTAAGCTTTCAATCAAATATCAATATGTCTTTGCTTTCAAGTCTTCTTTTTAAAGGCATTTTTTATTCTAAAAATAATTATGAATATGTAAAGAAATGAAATGCATTAAACTATTTAAACAAAAGCATCCAACTAAAGGAACTATTTAACATTTTAAAAAATTGTTATTTATTTTAAACATGACATATTTCCTGGAATGTTGTTTACTCTCTAATTTCTAAAAGCAAATACTTATTTAATGTGCTTTCATATAGTGGTAAAAGTCAGAGTGACACTATCATGATCACAGAGTTAGTACAATAAAATATTCAAAATTTTAAATTGTCAATACTTTCCATTTTAGGATTATCTTTGAGTGAGCAATAATGGAAGTATGATTTATAAAGAATGTCATTACTAATTAAATAGTAGGCCTAATTAATGTTATATGTGCACTATGGTGGCTTTAATTTTACCACCCTAGACATATACATGCTTTTAATTTAGACTAATTTGTCAAGTAAGGCTCACAGCTCCAATCTTATAAAGTCATACATCATTAATGGCCATTTATGAATCAATTGGGAGTGGATTTAAAGTTATTGTTTCAATGTCAATAAACATATTTAAATGCCATTCAGTTTGATAGTGTATGTGTTAGAGTGCAAGAAAATTCAAAATGTCCTGGACACTTTTGCCCAGTATAAGGGTGTTTTTATTGCTGTTTAAAAAAGTAAGTAAGAATGTTATTTTCATTTCAGGTGTGAAATCTTCTCTTCATGTCTATGATATTCTATATTAGTATCTATGATATTCTATGTCTCAAAATATTAGCAGACCATCTTACAAGCTATAAGACATTAAAACTAGTTCTTAGTAACTTAACAAATTTGTTTTTTTTTGTTTTCTTAATCTATGTTTATATAAAAATGTTATATATAAATATATTGCTTGGTCGCCTATGAAGCAAAGTCTGAGACAGCAGAGTTTAGCACTTCTTTGTGGTAGGAAAGGTTAAATAAAGCTCCGAATTTACCATAGTTCCATGCCATAGTCATAGGATTTAAAGATGTGTTTAAAAATTAGACATCTCACTACCTTAAGAGAAGTCAACAGTTCGATCAACAAAATGGTTGCGTCGTTGCTTGGCCCAGTTGGGACGTGAATGACTGATTTAAACGTCTTGTTCCTCTTGTAGTACTTGTACTTGTATTTGAAAAACAACATTTTCAAATCCAGATTCCTTGGATGACTCGATCAGAGTGGGCTCCCTTGCGCGTCGTTTCCGGATGAAGCAGGCGACGCCCACTATGAGGATTACCATGACAACAGCACACGACACACCAACCCAGACACCTGAGTTTTAAGACAAAATTAGAATTATAATTAAGCACGTTATTTATTTAATATTTGTTTTGGGAGGGGGGGGGGCCGGGTCGCCGGCGTAAGCCGCGGGAGTGGGGGGGGGGGGCACAGACCAGTGTAGCTAATAACTCGTATTGCATCCTCTTTTTATTTTTATCGTTTGTGTTATAGAGCAGCGTTTCCCAAACTTTTTAACTTTTTTTTTCTTTCGGTGATCCAATAATTTTCCTTTCGTGATCCAGTAACGGGTCGCGACCCGGTAATTTTCCTTTCGTGGTCCAGTAACGGGTCGCGACCCGGCATTTGGGAAACGCTGGGTTATGGTGTATGTTCAGACCTGTTTACTCTTACGATTTTGGCGTACAATGTACGATTTTGGGGTGTATGCATTATATATACTGTATGTTTATTTTTAAGGTAATGTATTGGATGATTTTGTGATGATATTGTACGATTTTAGGAGTTTGAGGGTAAACAGGTCTGTATGTTGCAGAGCATAGCTAGAGTTTGTGACAGTCATTGTTTCAGTCCCATATATATGACGAAGCCACAAGGCGACCAGAATAAACATACAAAATAAGCTATGCCAATATCTAGTATATAATGTGTCCTGAAAATGCCACCAGGATAATCCGCTCCACCTCCATTCTTCCCGCGCAGGTGTTTCGCTGATGAGTTACAGAAATTGTATTGTATTTAGAATTTTAAGACATTTAATGAACTTGAACTTGCATACAAATTAAATTAATAAATATCATGTATGAAGTCGTGCAAGTAGGCAGTAATACAGAAAAATGACATAAATATCAACATTCCTAAAAAATCACCTCTCTCACCTGTCCTATAACTCACCCCTCTCACCTGTCCTATAACTCACCCCTCTCACCTGTCCTATAACTCACCCCTCTCACCTGTCCTATAACTCACCTCTCTCAACCGTCCTATAACTCAACTCTCTCAACCGTCCTATAACTCACCTCTCTCAACCGTCCTATAACTCACCTCTCTCAACCGTCCTATAACTCACCTCTCTCAACCGTCCTATAACTCACTTCAATCTCCAGTCCTATAACTCACCTCTCTCAACCGTCCTATAACTCACCTCTCTCAACTGTCCCGTAACTCACCTCTCCAAATTGCTATATAACTCACCTCTCTCTCTGGTTGCCTCTCTGTGGTGAAGTGGAGCGTGGTACAAACACTCACCGGTCACGTGATGACAAACAGACGGTTCCGACACATTGACATGACACGAGGAACTACACTCATGTTGGCAACCAGCGCCATATTTCATTCCCGGGCACACTGCACAATTTAGGAAATAGTTACAAGAATTAATTAATAAGTCAACATTTTTCTCTACTATTTAAGTTATTTACAAGACCTGACGAACGGAAAAGCTGTCTTGTAGATTCTAAATACGTCACATAGGAGATGGCTTCGGTGGGCCGTCGAGCGTGAGCTCTTAATGCCCCCGGCACACCTCCACACGGGCCAGACGTCGGGTCTCCCCGTCGACAGACCGTGCGGCGGCACGCTGGGACCCTCCCTTATGGCCTGGGGGACGCCCGGTTGACCGAGAAAGCTGCGTTTAAAGCGTTCGCAGTCCACTCTCCCAAGGGTCTGGGCGGGTTTGCTTCCACTCTTGAGGGAAGGTGTTGCGTTACCACCCTCCACAGCCCAGGGGAGTCTTTCGGTCGGGACGGAGAGTTGGGACGAAACGGTTGCCTAGGAGCGGCTTTCTCACGGCCGCGTAGCTAAAATCATCGACATAGGCTCTAACCGCCACCCAAGCCTTATATCCATCAACGGCAACAAGTAATCATGTTAGACACTGCTACTCCCGTTGCGGTGGGAGTCATGTGGTTAGCCGGGGATTTCGAGTCCACCCTACTAGTCCGCCACGCCACGAAGAGGCAAACACCATGTGGTCGCTCCCATGTTTACTCGGGGACGCTGCCGCTTTCACAGCACGGTAATGTAGATTCTCAGACTGTCTATTCATATATATTTCAATTAGGATAACCTGTAGTTTTAAGAACTTTGACAAGGAAATCTTTACGACTGAAACTAACTGGTCTGTCAATTCTCATTTTAACATTTAACACTGTGTATAGATAACGATATTTCGGAGTCTAAAAATCACAATGCGCTACACTCGTCACAAGACGCCAGATTTCCCAGGTGGACATTTATAGCATGTCCCCAAACAAAGATGGCTGCAAACTTCTAGACATTGTTTACCAAAGGAACCACCGCTGCAGAATGAGAAACAGAAGAAAACGTGTTTTGACGTGCATTTAGTGACATAGACTTGGCAATTCATCTGTGTTTCTAGAAGTGTTTGAAATGGAAAATGTCCGGGTTTATCTTTGTTGCAATAATTTTTGCCATAATAAAGTGCTTGTCTATAATATGGAAGCCAGTACGCTTTAAAATGTAAAGACTCAGTCATTATTCTCTCACTAAAAATAATACTGTTACCCATATATTTCTTTAGTTAGGCTAAGTTTTAATTTAAAATTTAGTAGTAGAAATGAAAACGGGCATTCTTTGCTGGGCTGGATATTTAGAAAGAATGCCAAATATGAGAGGCGTGAAGAGCGTGTACTACCAAAACCCCAGAAGATAACGAACTACAGCAGCTAGGAATCCAAGCATGGAAAAGACTATATTTGTTTTAAAATTACTACAATATAAAATTTCCTTCCTTGTTTTCTGTTTTCCAATTTCATCTTGGTGACACAGCTTCCCTCGATAGCCATCTGGACACGTCCACCAAAACTTCAGAAGATAACGAACTACAGCAGCTAGGAATCCAAGCATGGAAAAGACTAGCATCATTTAGGTTTGAGCTGAGTGGAAGGAAATGGTCTTACAGGCCAAAGCCCTACATGGTACTTCACAAATATTTGTTTTAAAATTACTACAATATAAAATTTCCTTCCTTGTTTGCCGTTTTTCCAATTTCACCTTGGTCACACAGCTTCCCCTGATAGCCATCCGGACACATCCGACAGATACCCGTCACCGAGTCGCAGCCGCCAATCCCACAACCCGATGGACAGGGCAGTGCGCAATCAGTTCCGTAACGCTCCGATGGACAAGCTGTTAAAATGAATAATTTAGAGGCTTTCAAAACGCTGTGATTTAAATATCATACAATCAGTAGTTATAAAAATTATTGAAATTTCGCCATTGAGCCCCAAACAAAAAAAAAAAAAAAAAAAAAGAAAAATAAGTTTTAATAATAATAATTATATTTGTAAATTTTTATAATTACAATTTGAAAAGTTAAACAATGTAAACCGCCCCACTCCTTTTCACCAAAAACAAAAATCAATAAAAAAAAAAAGGTCAACAGTTATTGACAGTCATGAAATGTTCTAATTTTACTTTGTGTACACAGTGTACTCCACGGTAACCAGATTACTGTCATGGCGACGCCCTTGAAAGTGTTGTTTCATTTTAAATTATGTTTTAAATCATGTTTGGAGGTAGCAATGCCTTCATCAGTCTCTAGTGTCAACCTCTTTATTGATTTAAGCACAAATAATTGTTTATAGATAACCATGTTAGATTTATTTATGAACGAATCAATTGCAAAATCACATAATTACATGGAAAAGAAGTAAGATTTTAATTGAACAGAGCTAAGTGTGGTTAAAACTCCGGTTATTTCATTTTAAATCTGACTAAAGAAACGGAGGCGGCTTCATAGATTGGAACATGCACGTGGCTCCCTTGTTTCTGTATAGACAGTCACACTTTTTAAGAAATGAATCTTTTCATAATTTATTCGTGCTCATGTTCCCCCATACAATCCATTTTGTGTGAGTCCGCCTCTGACGTAAAACGTATATAAAACTGCATGTTATACAGAATTATATACATTTCTTAGGAACACTAACCAGTTTCACAGCGGTCCCCTGTGAAGCCAGGATCGCACTGAAGACAATGGCCAGTTACATGGTCACATATACCTGCATGGCATTTAGCTGGACAGTGAAATACGCAAAACTGTCCATAGAAGCCTGGTGCACAAGCTAAAAAAGAAAAGATAAAAAAATGATACAATATTTTACATACAAACATATTAAAATTTTTACATCATACAGGATTCTCCAAAATGAACGGTACCGCAAATGCCGCATCTTGAACGCGTACGTTCGTTTGCCGGCGGTGCATAGCTACAACCGCTACGTGTTCCCTCAGATGTCAAGGAAGTTCTGTAGTGCAGTTGTTGTTTGGAAATGGGTTTCATTGCCGAAGAAAAAAAAGTTCATAGCCGAGCACTATTTTCGCTTTATTGAAAATGTGAAGGGACCCCGAGTTTGAAAAAAAAATGTGTCAGAACAATTCCGAGAAAGATTCATTAAGACGACACCAAGTAAAATGGTTAAACTGTCCGTTGTTGAGAAATTTCACCGTTGCGCACTGGATATTGTATATTTTTCTTGTCTGTTTTGTGACGCACGTGTTGATTCGTCAGCAGTCGTGAAAAGAACGCTGTATGAGGTATTTGTGTATTATTCTCTCATATAGTGAGCTGCGCTATACATGTGTGGATGAAATGCACAGTCTGTAGATATAGTTATACATTAAAGATGCTTTAATTATGCAAAAGTACTAGCGTTAATTCAGTATTATTACGACGTATATATATATATATATATATAAATTTTGCTGGCATCCGTCTGTAACGATGTGACGATGGTGTGGAATTCGCAGAACGAAATCCACAAGGCCTATGATTATTCTTCTAGTTATAAGCTGGTTCCCAACAGCAAATCGCCTCTCTGCACGCCGCTGGATAACCCCAAGGGAACATCACGTGGATGATACTGCTTGGCACCAGTGGCGTCGCAGGAGTTGTCGGAATGTTTCATTGTAACAATGTTATCCGCCTACGGGACTCCCATCTCCGGGTTTGAATTCAGAGGTTCCTTCTGTTAGATGAGTTGCCGTCCAAGGTTAACGAGTCCCATCCACCAGGGGTGCTGGGGATGCTTTTGCTTGAATGGGCTTTATATATAATATATATATATATATTATGATATTAAGGACTTAGCCTCCTTTTCCATTGTAAACATTGGACTATGCTCCTTTATCCATTGTAAACGGATTTTTCGTTTCCCTTTTTCTTACGGACTTAGCCATTATTTCTCCTTTAAACTTAATTCAGCACCTTCTATTTTTAATTGTCTATGCGTCAGGGGCGATAGCTAAAAATAAAATAAAAATGTGACTCTGCCGTTTTTTCCCTTGAGGTCTTCATATATATATATATATGTCAAAACCACGTGACAAAAATGGGCGAAAATACAATGTAAAACCAAAAAGGCCAAGACATTGCTTCTCTGTAACATTGTAAATTTGATTATACCAAGTGACTTATGGAGTCAACGTACCTAGAATTTGATTAATTTGTTTTCCATATAAATTATTTCTGAGTTTCTACTACCATTTAAACAATCTTAAAATGTGAAAATATTTGAAACAGAGGCAGGGTGTCACGATATGTTTTTGTTTAAAAGGGACAAGGGGATTGTTTATATATGTTATACGGGTGTTCTCTAAAGCAGTCTCAAAGGCGATAACATGTCGTCTACACGTTGCATGTGCCGCACTTTTTACACAGCGATGGTGTAAATCAAGTTGCGACTTGTACCAGTAAAACGTTTTATGCTCATCATCCAATCCTCATTCATGCGAAAATTAATATCCAATGTTTTTCTTGAATACTTAAAGAATGATTTTGTCTTATCTTATTCAAAGTTAAAATCTTTATCGTATTACAATCCTCTTATAATTTAAGAAATCCATAAGATATTGGCCGTGTGTTAAGGATAACTTTAATGATACTCTTTATAATGTCAACACACAACAACCTTAATTAGTTACTTGATGAAGTCAACACACAACAACCTTAATGAGTTACTTGATGAAGTCAACACACAACAACCTTAATGAGTTACTTGACAAAGTCAACACACAATAACTTTAATGAGTTACTTGACGAAGTCAACACTTAATAACTTCAATGAGTTACTTGATGAAGTCAACACACAACAACCTTAATGATATACTTGATGAAGTCAACACACAACAACCTTAATGATATACTTGATGAAGTCAACACACAACAACCTTAATAAGTTACTTGATTAAATCAACACACAACAACCCTGAGTTCATAGATGCCAGTAGCATTGGAACTTACCATTCAGGCAGAAGTGCCCCCTATAGCCTGGGTTACAGGTTAAACAAAATCCCAATAATGGTGAGCATTTGCTGTCCTTACACTGCTCCGGACACTGCTCTAGACAGTCAAGTCCGAAGAAGCCAACTGGACAATCTACGGAAACGAGAAATAAGCAAAACCACAAGAAGTATTGGAATTAAATTGGGGGTGTGGGGGTGGTGGTTGGGTCGGCATACGTTACAATAATATCTTTACACAGTGTTACAATGATATCTTACACAGTGTTACAATGATATCTTTACATAGTGTTACAATGATATCTTTACACAGTGTTACAATGATATCTTTACACAGTTTTACAATGATATCTTTACATAGTGTTACAATGATATCTTTACATAGCGTTACAATGATATCTTTACACAGTGTTACAATGATATCTTTACACAGTGTTACAATGATATCTTGACATTGTGTTAAAAAGATATCTTTATTTAGCGTTAACGCAAAACCGCTTAAAAAGAAGATGCCTAACGCCTACTGTTATCAAGCATTTAGAGACAAATGAGGAAGTGTCGACTAAAAGCCTTCGTCTGGCGGACAGACACAAATAAATTTACCAAGACAATCTTAGCTCGGTAAACAGGTGTACACAATCGAATCTAAATTATACAGATGAAAACAGCTATAACAACACCACCATTACCACTACCAACAACATTAAAAGCAACACCACAATCACCATTACCAACAACATTAACAACAAGACCAATTTCACCACTACCAACAATATCAACAACAACATCAACAACAACATCGACAACAACAACAAGTTGTACATGGGACAGAAGTGTGCCAAGTGTCTTTTAATCTTAAGTGTTGTTTTCGACTAACACAAGTCTTAAAACACATTGTATAAATGACTTGCTTGGTGGAAATCTAGTCCGAAATGTAGGTATTATCAGTGCAATGCCCTTAAAACGTATCCCTTTACTATAATTAGATGTTAATCTGGTTGTTCTGGTTCTGGTTCTGGTTTGGTACGTTGCTGCATCCATATACTGGCATATGTGCAACGGTTGGGGAAGCGATGTTGCCAATCTAACGGCCCCTAGCAGATGCCAGGGCGGCCTTGAAGCTTTCGATCGTTGTCGAGTTCACAGCGGTATTGTCCAGGTTGTTCCAAGCAATTATGGTGCGTGGAAAAAATGACTGCTTATGTTGCACTGTGTTACTCCGAGGCACAGTGAAGCATTTGTTATTGTTTCGGGTGTAATTTCTCATGGGGTTGTCAGATGTTAAGTCAGTGTTAAGTGACTGTTTGGCTCTAATTAATCGGCCTGGCTTCTGTGGGGTAAGATAATTGTTTGCTGGGATGGCCGGAATTAGCCCCATGGCCATTTTATATAAGAATGTTAGGCGGATCTTTTCTCGTCTGTCCTTGAGAGTGGGGATGTCAAATCTGTTTAAAAGGCCAGTGACGTAGCAGATACGTGCATGTAAAGGTAATCTATGTTAATTCTTGATTTGTTGTACTCCACTGGGCAAGCGCTGAGTGTTGAGTACTTCGCGTCGATATTTTAATTAAACTTTTTTTCTCAATATGATTTCTTTAAGGATTACCCAGTCTTCCATACAATGTTGTTGTTTTTTTTTTAAATATATTTTTTGCTGAAATAATTTGGGAAGCTAACATTGCAAAAATATCATTCAACAACAAAAGAAATTAGTTTAATCAGACGAAGAATAAGAGTTTAGGGGGTTAAAGATACTGTTAGGCGATGTAATATGGTGTAATTTTAAGATGATATAAGATTTTGCAAAATTGTGTGAAATGGTCCAAATTTGATATAAATTATAAGGAGATCGTACCTAAATGAAAATGTCCAAGTCTAAATGACAAGCATGTTCACGACTTAACATTAATTAAGAAATAAATGGTAGCTCATGACTTAAACAAGAATCAGAATCTGTGCCACTAAATAGTTTACCTAACTCACACTTGATCCCAGAATGGCCTGGAGAGCAGCGAGCGCAGTTCCCCGTGATCTGATCACAGTAGCCCATATCACAAAATAAAGTACATCGCTGTGAACAGTTGCGTCCATAGTAACCAGGGATACAGCCTGGGTTTTTAAAAAGTTAAATTTGTTGTTTTGGCAATGTAAAAAATATATTTTCAAGGATTTAAAAAAAAAAAAATTCATATTATTAAAACGTCTTTGTGGAGTAAATATTATGTTATATAAAAATTTATTTTTTGAATATACATAATATTTTCATTTACAAAAGTGCTTTTCTGAACATTTAAATTTTTAAAGTACGTGGTGGGGCCAATAAGGTAGGTACTTTGACAAAAATTTTCAATATTGTCCTATTGTCATAAATGATATATCATATTGAAGGGCTAGCTATAAGCTTTACAAAAATACCAATTTCATCTTTCTATCTTTTATAGAATTGAAGTTATGAATTTTTTAGTGAATTTTTTAACCCCCTTCTTTATCTTTGTATTTTACTACAAAAAAGTGTGACCGACTTACCAAATTTCTGACTTATTTGCCCAAAACTTTTTTATTTTACAAGATAATGCTACCATATTTTCAGGAAACATTCTCAATGTAATATTAAACACAATGAATAACAAAGCTTTTAAATAACATCAAGACTTTGTATTTTGAAACAAATTATTTGAGTGTATGTTAAGCAAAATGTGAACAGAAAAATTGGAAAAACCATTGCTGAAAAAAAAATAATTACCGGTACTTGTTTGTTGAATTTGAACGAATTATATGCTTGTGTTCAATTTTAAATCAATTCTTATATTTATAAAAAGGTAAGTAGTCATTTTTCTCTAAAATCGAATGTAATTATAAATAAAAATTAATCAAAATAATTTTTTCTCTACATTCAAACGGGCCTCCTTGAAAGAAATTCCACCAAGTTCTACAATAAAAAATTTTCTCTTGTATCTGAAATTAGCCTAGAAAAACATCTTATCATATTAAATCATAATCCTGAATTTACACTACACAATTTCTTATTTCTTTTAAATAATTTAAATTTTCTATTAATTAAAACTTGTTTCTTTTTTATTTTATTATTATTATTAATTATAATTAGACATTTGTTTTTCTAATTCTATGTCATGTCATTACAAGTACTTAAGAATAATTTAAAATTTATGATTAAATACCTTATTTAATTTTAAAATATTACTTAAATTTTACCTTTAAAAATTAAGTGTCATAATAATTAAGCTTAATTTAGCAAGTAGACTTAGACTACGACACCGGCAGTTCTCGCATTTCTATTATTTTAATTAAAAAGCAAGTTCCCATCAGTTTAATATTCATAATTTCAATTTATTTGTATTATCTTATCCAATTCTATGATATTTTAAAGTATGTTTTATATATTTACTTAGATTTATTCAGATGTTTAAAGATTACAAAAGGATTTAACTATTATTAAATGTTATTTAGAGCCGCGTCTATCAGTCCGGTGAAGACAAAAAAAATCGGTCGCCATTTTTTTTCTACCGGTGATGAAGGTTGACCCTTTTTTGTGGAGTGCTGTAACATTCAATTGAGCTAGGATAATTGACTATTTCAAAGTTATTAGCAATCCAAATTAGATGATACACATGAGTCTTTGGGTTTCAATCATTTATGAATGCTCCAAAGAAGTATTTAAGACATATAAAGCTTACCGAGAGTCAAAAAGTGCCTCAGAAAAAAAAACGGGGGTAAATTGTATGAGCGTCACCGGAAGACAAACAGTAAACGTAATCGATGACAAAATTAAGTTATAATTAGTAAACTGTGACGTAAAACACATAAATCCGAGGTCACCGTAGAGGCGATTATTAAATGGCCACAAAAGTTTTTCCGTAATTTTTCGAGTGCGCAGAAGCGATGCGCGAGTGACTTTCAAAATACCTAAATAAGGTTCTTTGGAATTGAACTGAACTGTAGATTGTAGATTTTAATGGGCACCTACGCATTGTTTCAAGAAAAACTTTTTCTTTTAAATTAAAAAACATATATTTTAACGTATGGCATCCATATTTTTACACATTTCCAACAAAATATCAGAGAAACAAATCTAGAAACAAACGTCTTTGTGAAAGGATGAATTACGTGTTTCAAAGACATTGACATTTTAGCTTACTATCGTCCGTTTCGGACGAACGTGGTAGAATGATCTCAAGAATGCGGGAAGCAGTGAGACTGCGTATTATTTTCTAGAATGATCATTTGAAGTAGACTATAAAAGGTTGAACGACTGAACGTAGGGAGATTTTCCTTTCCTTTAACACGAGATGAGCTGTGTGTAATTATTTAATACTTTGTTGTGTGTAGATCTTTCTATTTCCTCGTTGTACAATTTTGTGCTCATTGTATTTTAATACACAGTACCGTTACCTGCAAACTGCAAGTTAATGATTTTTAATCACATTCTTTTGCTGTTGTAATTTAATTGAAACTCATACATTAAAAATGTATTAATTGTAATTAGCTCTGGCTTTGTGTGTCGTATTATTTGTTATTATTTTTAAACTTTGGCATCGTCCTTTATTATGGACTGTTTTTAGAACGAGCCATAGACACAAGATAAGAGATAAAATTCACGATTAATAGCAGTGCGTAATAATTTATTTTCTGTATAGTTCTAACTTTCTCCCAAAAAATAAGCGTGTACTTTTCCCAATGGAGGGAAAGGTTTCTGCTATACATCCTAAACATTTAAGACGACGTCATTGACTTAAAAGTTTTTACTCTTTTTGTGTGTGGTGCAATTAAAATGTATAGCTTTCAATTATTAGACCTTTTCAAATGCTTTGATGTAAGTTGGTATAGTTTATTTGATTTTGTGTTCTTTAAATAAATTGAATATAATTAAACTGAATATTTTTAACATCACTAGCTTTGGTACCGTTTTACTATACGTACTGGTTTTCAGAACAATATAATGATTTTGTTTTTGTTAAATCCAGACGAATAGTTTGAGACTGTAGATCACATTGGCTTTGTCAATTGCCATACATGTATTTTTTAACTAGTTGCATGGGCGACTGCACATGGGTAAAGGAAGCAGCTGTTTCTAACCTGCTCTTTTTTTTTATGTTTGTGGGTGGGGAATAGTATACTCCTCCCTCTCAGATTTGAGCTATAAGCAAAAATGTACTCGTTTGTTATCAATATTATTTTAGAATAGTCAACAATAATCTAACAATTTTTCAACTGTAATTTTTTTAAAGATCATCTTGAGGAATTCCCGATTTAAATATCAATATCATGATTAGCATGTCCCACGAGCAGAATAACCCAAATACAATGTGTAAAGGGAAGGGGAAGGTGCCCCTGAATGAATTTGCAAGTCGGAGGGGGGATAGGTGTCCCTGACTGGATATTTTGGTAAACAACATACTCACTAATGTCTAGTTCTCTATTACAATTAAATATTTTTATATCGTTTGTTCGAGATTTTAAATAAATATTATGTTGAAGTTGTATACATTTTGGTATGTACAACGATTATTTTATTTGTATGTAAAATGATTTTTTAAAACATTTTAAATGTCTAAATATTTTGTAAGTTGGTTGTTAAAATGTGTAGGAAAAAATCTCCGATGTTAAACAGACAAAAATAAATACCTATATCATAAAAATACATACCTTGTCACATAATACACATACCTACGTCACAGAAATATATACCTTTGTCACAGAAATACATACCTATGTCACAGAAATATATACCTTTGTCACAGAAATACATACCTATGTCACAGAAATACATACCTATGTCACATAATACACATGCCTACATCACAAAAATATATACCTATGTCACAGAAATACATACATATGTCACAAAAATATAAACCTATGTCACATAAATACATACCTATGTCACAGAAATATATACCTTTGTCACAGAAATACATACCTATGTCACAGAAATATATACCTTTGTCACAGAAATACATACCTATGTCACAGAAATACATACCTATGTCACATAATACACATAATTACGTCACAAAAATATATACCTATGTCACAGAAATACATACCTATGTCAAAAAAATACATACCTATTTCACATTAGAATGCATAACTATGTCACATAAAGTACATACCTATGTCACATTAAGATTCATACCTATGTCTCAAAAATACCTACCTATGTCACAAAACTGCATACTTCTGTCACAAAAACTACATAGTCTACCTTTGTCACAAAAACGACATACCTCTGTCACAAAGCGGACCTCTGTAACCTGGTCGACAAGTGTTGCATTGGCCATCAGCACCTTGACAGACATCTTCACATCCAATGGAACACACACTTTTACAATCAAGCCCATAATAACCTGGTGGACAGGCTGCACAAATACATTGATGAGTAATGTATGTAAGAAATACTTTATAATATTGTTGTATAATCCATTAAAAAAAGTTGATTAGAATTTTCGGAAACACAACTTTCTGGTGTCTAAGAAACAAATTCATTGAATCAAGCAGCGTCCATGATCGACATCAAACATTGAAAGCTTATTTGGGGTACTTATTTGGGCCACATGCGGCTCGCCAGCACCCTCTTTGCGGCCCGCGAAGTAACGAAATATTCTTTATGCTTATTATTTCCTCAATCGCTTTCATTCCGGTCCATTTTTCTTTTGGCCCCCACACGTTTTTCAAGAAGTATTACGCCCCGCCTTACATTTTGAGTAGTGCGGGCCTGCTCTAAAGAATAAAGTCCTAAACCTTATATTCCATATTTGAACATTCGATGTAAAGTCAATAAGAGATGTAGAATTAAAACAATTACGCCACGTTGTACAGCTTACATTCTCAGTTCTATCAGTGTTGCTTAATTGTGTACCTTCTTACCTTGCTCGCAGTTTTTCCCCGTGAAACCTGGCACACACGAGATGCAGTAGCCTGTCATGGGGTCACAGCCCACGTCACTACACTCAGCTGGACATGGGTGGGAACAGTTGGGTCCAAAAGGATGTGTAGCACAGTCCACTAAAAAAAAATCCAAGATAATGTTTTCCGTACATTTATTTAAGTACATGCTATCCAATACTACTTTACACTGGGCCTCCTTGAAATTGGGCCCGTATGGAAATTGGGCCCGTATGGACATTGGGCCCGTATGGACATTGGGCCCGTATGGACATTTGGGAGAGCAGTGACGCCATAATAATTTTACAGCTTTATTCTAAGCTCAATATCCGTGAGTGTGTACATATTATCATGTGGCTACCCGAGCTATCCCTGTGGCATTCGGAGATAACGACTGTGTGTTGCATTAGTTCAATTGACACTAGTTATAAGGTGGTGTAATGGAAATATATTTAATAAGGTTTTGTAATGTAAATATAATATGTACTAAGGTGGTGTAGTGGAAATATATATACTAAGTTGAGGTATAGTGTAATGAAAATATATGTACTAAGCTAGGGTAAGGTAATATGTGTACTAAGGTAGTGTATTGTAAACATATGTACTAAGGTAATGTAATATAAATATGTGTACTAAGGTACTGTAATGGAAATATATGTGTAATCAGGTAGTGTAATGGAAATGAATGTGTAAACAGGTAGTTTAATGGAAATATATGTGTAATCAGGTAGTTTAATGGAAATATATGTGTAATCATGTAGTGTAATGGAAATATATGTGTAATCAAGTAGTTTAATGGAAATATATGTGTAATCAAGTAGTGTACTATAAATTTTTGTGTAATCAGGTAACTTAATGGAGATATATGTACATACCTTTCTGACAGAAGAGCCCCACATAACCAGGCTTACAGCCAGAGCACTTGCCAGTTTGATGACTACATCTGTGGTCATCACAGCCTTCCGGGCATTTCATGGAACATTGGTGCCCGTAGAAACCATCGCTGCAAACTGAGAGAGCAGTCAAGAAACAAAACTCTGACCACCAACACAGGTCAAGCACTCACTATATTACAGTCCAATTCAGAATTATTGTGTTATTTTTGTATTTAGCAACCATTGTGATGTGAGACAATTGTTTTAACGAGTAAAAATTAATAAAGAAGAAATAGTGATTCTCCTCTTCCAAATACAGAGATTTTAAAACATTTTTATTCCATGGCGGCATGGTTCTATTAATAATTCGGTAAGTTCATGTGACGTGTCATATTATCCTCATGTTATCGAATACGTTCAACTGCGATTTCTTTTGTGGTTTTTTTTTGGGTTTTCGCACATCACGTGACATGCCACTTACAATTATTATATTATTAACATCAAATAATCAATCAAAAACATTTTTATGGTTCTCATTTATGTTTTTTTTTTTTTTTTTTTGAAGTACGGTGTTATTAAATTAGTTGATTAATATTAACGTAACTTTTTAAAAAGTGAAATTTCAGTGTTCAACATTTGACACCTTTAGACTACACTAGACCTCTTGAAGGAAGTTGTCATTCTTTTATGAGATTTAGTTTAATTATTAACCAGGAGCATCTTTTCAGCCTTTCATTCATAAACAAAATTGGAGATGGTCAAACCTTGATCACAGTTGTCCCCCTTTCTTCCCGCCACACAATTGAAGCAATGTCCTGTCATTGAATTGCAGTACATGTTCAGACAATTTTGGCTGCAGGCTTTGGCGCAGTTCTCTCCAAAATATTGTGGGCGACAATCTGAAATTGATTCATCGTTTTAAAAAAAAGGCACCTTTAACATTCAGTTCATAACTTCAAGAAACCATAAAATAACATGGAAAACGGATTCTTACATGTTAATAAGAAAAACTTCAGTTGTCTCTATCTGCATTTAATTTAACCAAAGAATTAAGATTTTTTTCTTCTCTTCTTAAACAATATAAAAAAATATTATTAAACGCATATCTTGGCAATATTATACACATTTTACAAGTACGATTACACACATTTTTAAGCCTATATTCTAAAAATGTGTAGTTTTAGGCATGATGCTCTTATGGAAACACCGATTTAGTTGTGTTATCTGAATCACACCCTGGTCTTGAGCTACCTGGAAGCACACCCTGGTCTTGAGTTTCCTGGAATCACACCCTGGTCTTGAGTTTCCTGAATCACACCTAGTCTAGTGTTACCTGAATCACACCTAGGTCTTGAGTTACCTGAATCATACGTAGGTCTTGAGTTACCTGAATCATACGTAGGTCTTGAGTTACCTGAATCATACCTAGGTCTTGAGTTACCTGAATCATACCTAGGTCTTGAGTTACCTGAATCACACCTAGGTCTTGAGTTACCTGAATCACATCTAGGTCTTGAGTTACCTGAATCACACCCTGGTCTTGAGTTACCTGAATCATACCTAGGTCTTGAGTTACCTGAATCATACCTAGTCTAATGTTACCTGAATCATACCTAGGTCTTGTGTTACCTGAATCACACCTAGTCTAGTGTTATCTGAATCATACCTAGGTCTTGTGTTACCTGAATCACACCTAGGTTTTGTGTTACCTGAATCACACCTAGTCTAGTGTTACCTGAATCATACCTAGGTCTTGTGTTACCTGAATCACACCTAGGTCTTGTGTTACCTGAATCACACCTAGTCTAGTGTTACCTGAATCACACTGAGGTCCCTGGTATCCTGGTTTACATTGAAAGCAATCTCCAGTAAAAATATCACAGCCTTCATCATTACAACCAGTGGGACAAGGCAGTGAGCAATCTATACCAAATGTCTTGTTCATGCACTCTGAGAAAATGGATTTCACTCGTTTATGATTCATGAGATTTTAAGGTAACAAATATATTAATGTAACTAAAAAGTAAAAAAAATTAAACAAAAAGAAAATATATTTTTTTTCTTTAATTTATGAAAATTACCTTAAAGATGGTTTTAAATGTTGTAATGATGTAAATCTTAGGGAATTTTGATTTTTTTGAAAAATAAATCGAGCTCTGTAATTAAATTTTATTATTTTAAAAATAAAGAGGACGCATACATTAACTGAAGATGTCATTAACTGTGCTATTCAAATATAATCTCAAATGACATTGATAACGAGAATAACTAGAGCGTACCATGACCATAAATTATGTTATCATAACTAAACGCAGGATTGTCAGCAATAGATGCAACTGTGGCGTAATGAAGGTAGGATGTCCCGGCTGATAACGAATGTGAAGTTTGGTGCACACAATAGTTGAAGACAGAAACATTTTAATTTTGCTCTTCACGGAATGAAAGAAAAAAAATCTATAGACAGCTGGAAATATAGTTAGACGAAAATCATTAGCGGGGTGGTCACTAGCGGGGTTGTCACTGGCGGGGTTGTCACTGGCGGGGTTGTCACTGGCGGGGTGGTCACTGGCGGGGTGGTCACTAGCGGGGTTGTCACTAGCGGGGTTGTCACTGGCGGGGTGGTCACTAGCGGGGTGGTCACTAGCGGGGTTGTCACTGGCGGGGATGTCACTAGGTGTTAAAACATGTTGTCACTAGCGTGGTTGTCCCTGGCCTACTCCACCCCATCCTTCCATTCACGCATCATCCTCGTACGTGGCACTACAGTCCATGTAAGGCACTGGCCTGCTGACCAAATTCTTCCATTCGGATCGATCCATGGCTTTCCGCCTCCAGGCACGGACCCCCAACTGGTGTTAGCTTATTTCTACATCGTCAATCCATCTCAGTCGTGGTCAACCGGTGAGCCGTCTGCACCGAGGTTTCTGCCAGAGATCACTTTTGCTGCTCTACAATCAAGCATCCTCTCAAGGTGTCCTGTCCAGCGCAGTTTGCCTTTTCAAATTGTTTCCACTGTGAGTGGGTATTCGTACAGCTGATATATCTCCTGGATTGTATGAATTCTCCATCTACCATTGTCTATTACCGGACCGTATATTTTCCTGAGGATTTTCATCTCCAATGTGATGAGCAGGTTCTCGGCTTTTCTATTAAGAGGCCAAGTCTCACGTGCCTAAATCACAATTAATTGGTCTCATATTAGTGGTGTTTAAGGCTTTCTTTGGTTTCCTTGAGATGTTTTTGCTTACTAGTAGCTTTTGTAGGCTGACATGTGAAAAGGTGTCTGCTGTTATCTTTTCTGTCACCTCTGTCATTATTTCATTGCGCTCATGTATAGAAGGTCCTATATATTTGAAAGTAGCCACTCTCTCAAAGGTGTGATTGTTTATATTGATGTTGTCATCAGTAGGTGTGTTTCGTGACATTTCCATATATTTTGTCTTCGCTTCATTTACCCCAAAGGCCAGCTTTGACCAAGGCAAGTTCCTTGAATTCTTTATAGCATTGCTGGATCTACCAAGTAGCGCTATGTGGTCCACGTATGCCATTTACTGCAATGACTGACTATATAAAGGTCCTGTTTTTTTTTGTTTTTTTTGTTGCTCTGTAATGTTTCTCTGGAGGTAGTATGTGATAGTTTCACTGGTGCTCATATATATTTCTCATAACGTTTTCTAGTGGGATGCTGAACAGAATACATGATAGTACTGAGTCTCATTGTCTTAAGCCCTGATTAATCAGGAAATCCCTCGAGTGCTCTCTCTGTACTTCGATTCCACTTTTAGAGTTAGCCCCCGTCATATATATAAGCCGGTTCAGTTTGTTAGAGACTCCGAGTTCCTAGAGTGCATTATGCAGATTAGATTTTCTTTCTGTCCTGTCTACACACAAAGACAGTACAAGAAAAAAGATGGCCACTTCACCTGTCCAACGATACAGAACTATTAGGAAAACCATGACGAGGTAGCCCTTTTTTCCCTTCATTTTTAAAGGGGGTGGAGAGGGGGACTACAACCCGGTTTCACTCAACAAATCTCAATCTGTATTAATCTGCCCTCGATGCGTTTAATATACCGCAAAAGTATTCAAACCGATTTCATTTTAATGCTAAAAAAAGCATTATTTTTTTGTTGCGCAGTAACAAATGTAAGTATACATCTATTCCCCATAACATTTCCCATGCAATTAAGGAGAAGTGGTTCACTTGTTTGTATAGTTGCCATCGCTGCTGCGCGAATTTGTCTACATTTTGAACATCCCCTGTAGTCCGTACAATTTCTTAGTGCATTAGCTGACATATTAAAATAAATGGTAATATAGATTTATTGGTTCATACTTGTATGGCAAAATTTGTCTTCTACTCCAGAAGGACAGTCTCTACAATTCCCAGTAATAGGGTGGCACTCCTGGTTGATACAGATGGAGCTACACATTTCACTGCAATCCTTGCCGTAGAACCCAGGCTCGCAGACTGAGGAGAAATTGTGAAGTTATTCTAAATTCTTTTTTTTTTTTTTAAATTGAGAAGCAAAATGGACAAATCCTTTGCATATTTTTAATTACGATTAGCACTATTTTTTTTTATTGCTAAATGAATTACATGAATGGGTTTCATCAAATAACATGTTTCAGTCATATCTGCTGGCCTTTGTTTTGTGTGTCTTTTAGTGTCCACGTCTGTAGATCATATTTTTGCTTAAAAACACCCTATTATATTGTAGGATATTTTGATATATCTATGTCCTAACATCTGTTTTTTTTTGTTTTTTTTTAATGTATTTTATTTTATTTTATGACATTATAATATCGGAGTCTTATATTAGATAGGAATTGCCTATTTCTTTATCAATATCCTTATCATTTATAGAATGGTAATAAGGGGAGAGATTGCAATTAGGTTAGTAAAAAAGGAAATAAGTGAAACGAAGTATGGGGAAACCTGAAAAAAGGAACGCAACAAAACAACGAACGTGTCGGAAGAAACCCTTTCGTCAGCGAACAAACAACAGATAAAAAAAACAGAATTAAAATAAAAATCCCACTGAGCTGAGAAGGAATATCCGAGAGGGCAGCAATAGAATTGACCACAGTTCCGACGAAGGCTTCCTTCCGACACGTTCGTTATTTTGGTGTGTTCCTATTGTCATGTGTGCCCATACCTTGTTTCACTAATTTCCTTTCGTACATAGAGAGATGAATCTTGCATGAACTCTGACCTTTGTCACACAAATGTCCTTCAAATCCGTGTGGACATCCCAAGCAGTGACCTGACACCTTCTTACATCCCAACTCGTCACAAGTTGGCGGACATCGCTCATCACATTCGACGCCATGGAAGCCCAAGGGACAGCCTACTGTGAATAAATATCATTACAACGAACAGCCTCCCATGAAAAATAAACACTACAATGAACAGCCTCCCATGGAAAAATAAACACTACAACGAACAGCCTCCCATGAAAAATAAACACTACAACGAACAGCTTATTGTTGGAGGAAAAACATTACAATGAAGTATTTCAACTAGCAAATATAAGGATGTTTTAAGTATCTGGGCTTAACACTTTAAACACGATTTATTTCAAGTATAGATGGCTGTGTAAGTCACAGTCAGTTCAAGTATAGATGGCTGTCTAAGACACAGTCAGTTCAAGTATATATGGCTGTGTAAGTCACAGTCAGTTCAAGTATAGATGACTGTGTAAGTCACAGTCAGTTCAAGTATAGATGGCTGTGTAACTCACAAACACAGTCAGTTCAAATAAAGATGGCTGTGTAAGTCACAGTCCGTTCAAGTATAGCTGGTTGTGTCAGAGGCGTAGCTAGAGTATTTGGCGCCCAGGAACCTCCCTTTCTGTTTTCAACTCTCAAACCCATTAGTTTTATCAATAAAATAATATCAAAGCACATTTTGGCAACCTCAACTAGTATGGCACCCAGGGACATGTGTCCCCCTCTGCTCCCACACCTTGGCTACGCCTCTGGGCTGTGTACCTCACAAGTTATATTTTATATCACCCAAGTATGAAACGTGTTTAGTTTTATGACAGAGGAAGACTGTGCGTAAAATTTATCTATGTGTTCCAAATTGTATAGTGCTTATCCGCTGACTTAACTTCGTGTGATCGTGATAAGACCTATTGCTACAGATAATTAAATGTTGCTCTCAGTGGTTAGAATAATCTAATTCCTCTCTAGCCGGGTGTTTCCCAACGTGGGGCCCACGCCGCACATGGGGGCAATTTGATTGTTTAGGGGGGCAATCCGAAAAATGAGCTGTCTAGAATTTGAAAAAAAGCACCGTCTGCTATGATTTAACTGGTATTTTGAAAGGAGAGTCGTTAGAGAGAATCGTTAGAGAGAATCTCTAGAGAGAATCGTTAGAGAGAATCGCTAGAGAGAATCCTTAGAGAGAATCGTTAGAGAGAATCGTTAGAGAGAATCCTTAGAGAGAATCGTTAGAGAGAATCCTTAGAGAGAATCGTTAGAGAGAATCGTTAGAGTCTCAATTAAAAATAAGCGCTCGTTAAAGTGAATTTCAGATCTTTATATATATATTTTTTGAAAATGTACTTCCTATGTTTCCTCGCCAATTCCTCGTGATTTCTTCCTAAAACCTATCATTTAATTTTCTTATGTTAACAACCCCATTTCGAATATACAAGGGGGGGGGGGGGTGCATAAGAATTTTACAAAGACTTAGGTGGGGCATGGCACAAAAAAATTTGGGAGTTGAAAGATATAATGTTCTTAAGAGAAACGGTATGTGCAAATTAAAGTAAAATCCTTAGAAGAGATTAAGCTTAGTAACACAGTAGAATATTGACTTTTTTATAGAAAAACAAAGTACATTTTAAGAATATTTTTTTTAACGTTTGGCTAAATATCTTATCTGAAGCCTACAGACCAAGGTACTGACTGAGCTGAAATGTCCTAACCCAAAACTACTGTTGTTAAAATTATAGTTGTTTCAAGAAAACGCAATGTGGCTGCTTACGATTTTGTGAATCTGAGCAAATTTTATAAACTGTACACAGCCGAAATATCTGCTAAGATTTACAAGCAACCTTTTACATACGTTGTATCTAAATTAGAAGTGCTCCACATTCTTCAATCACATCAGATCTAAATTTAGACAAGAGCCACTAAAGTAAGAAGCACATATTCATATTTAGAATATAAATCCTTTTGAAGCATAAATCAATATTGGGTACGAACCATCCATACATCGGGTCGGGGGCGCTCTGTTACCGTAGAAACACGCCCCCGTATCAACGGAACAGGATTCGCCCCCCAGACAAGAACAATAATGCTCACACTCAAAGCCAAAAGTTTTGGCTGAGCAGTTGGAATCTGTGGAAGAAAGGAAAGAATCACAATTCGCTTGATCTAAAAGTAATTACTGATTGACTTAACGTGATACGTTTACATGTTATTATGTGGATTTATTTAGCTTTAACTGAGTCACTATTTAAACCATAATAAATTCTCTATTGTGGACAAGTAATGAAACGGCTGCTGAGGGTAGAAGAGACATGGGTAATAGAATAAATACAGGAGACATGGCTCATAGAATAAATAGAAATAAATTATTAGAATGTAGTATCTTTCAACATGTAAAAAAAGTATGTTGTATTTTTTATTACAAACTTCTTATTTTCTTTTAAACATTACAGTAGTTAAATTGCACCGTAAGTAATTTTGTCATTACTTACGTCCGAAGAGTTTGGCATTACACTGTTTAAACAGTGTCCCATTCTCACGTACAATACCGTCTATCCACACCTCGTTGACACTATCCATGGATAGAGGCACCGATCTTGTTAGCTGTTTGTTTACGATTTGTTGAGCAGTGACCTCTTCATAGTGTATTATTTTACCGTGCAAAAGGCCAGTCACATTTGCCTCTGTGGGAGATATAAATATAAGTATTCATCAGTTTGGGATTTCAATGGACATATTCATCTGTGTGATATAAAATGGATGGATTCTTTTACTGTATATATTTAAATGGATACTTTCATCTGTAGGGTATATTTATGGATTTAGTTTTACCAGTTAGTTGGATGAAGATTTTGTGAGAATATTAAGAGGTTTGAAATTTAAAATTGGAAAAGAATCTAAAGATTTGTTAAAATTAACAGAGGAAAAGTTGTTTACTACGCTGTCTCCATTGTTCGCTCGTCTAAGGCATTGAGGCGAGGAACATTTACTCCAGACACGAACAGAAAATAAATAGCTTTATAACAAGAGCTGTCCGCCAAATTCTGGGCTAACTAACCGATTCTCACTAACAAGTATGTGGTACCCTCACTAACAAGGCCGTGGTATCTCACTAACAAGGCTATAGTGTATCCTCACTTAAAATGTCGTGGTATCCCTTACTAACAAGGCTAGTGTATCCTCACTGACAAGGCCGTGGTATCCTAACTAACAAA
Source organism: Omphiscola glabra (assembly GCA_964017045.1). NCBI lineage: Eukaryota > Metazoa > Mollusca > Gastropoda > Lymnaeidae > Omphiscola > Omphiscola glabra. Next base: position 8,066,379 of record OZ024796.1, read on the forward strand.
GCCGTGGTATCCTCACTAACAAGGCCATGGTTCTCTCACTAACAAGCCATGTCAATAGAATGAATACTGTCCATATTGCAAAGTATGCAAGGCATATGGAATTGTTACCTCTGATCTCATAAAACGGATGTCGACGAAACATGAAGTCTTCAAAGACTAGTGAATGAGATAACATCGTTGACGACCGTTCCGGCGACGAACACTGATCCATATTGGAGTCAAATGGGTATAGGATACGCGTAACGTATAATACTATGTTCGAAGCCAAAAGGATGGTTGAAAAACAATGACCAGGCAAGGTTCTCTTGCACGAAGTGCATCCGGTGACTGCGAAAAGAGCATCAGGCGCTTAAGTCACTCGCTAAGAGCCCCACCAAACTGATGTCACTTACCTGATATACCCGCGGGAAGGATCAGTCTGGTCACTGACTTTGGAGTTAACAAATGGAGTTTGCATCGCTCCTTTACCCATGAGTCGTGAATAGCATGTGTGGAACTGGGAAAAAGTGGCTCCGTCGCGACCCTTTCTGAGGAATCCCTAGCATCTCTATCAGTAGAATGCTCTGATTCTTCCTCTAATACAAGTTCACGGCCTATATGTATTAAAATGGAAATAATCCTGTTGAATGTTTAACCACGTCCATAGTTTAATTATGGCTGCTAAACATTCTTTAGTGTTTCATGCTGCACGAACAGATTCCTACAAAGATAACGTTAACCTTCGGGTTTTTATATTTTAATATTCTATACCTCTTATTAATAAATACAAGGTAAATGAGCTTGCACCTCCATCAAGTTATGGTTCTTAATGTTTTGACTTCAATTAATTTTTAACTTTAAAAACGTAACATCTTTATACCTTCAAAACCCTTAACATCTTTATACCTTCAAAACCCTTAATATCTTTATACCTTCAAAACCCGTAATATCGTTATACCTTCAAAACCCTTAATATCTTTATACCTTCAAAACCCGTAATATCTTTATACCTTCAAAACCCTTAATATCTTTATACCTTCAAACCCGTAATATCTTTATACCTTCAAAACCCTTAATATCTTTATACCTTCAAAACTCTTAATATGTTTATACCTTCAAAACCCGTAATATCTTTATACCTTCAAAACCCGTAATATCTTTATACCTTCAAAACCCGTAATATCTTTATACCTTCAAAACCCTTAATTTCTTTATACCTTCAAAACCCTTAATATCTTTATACCTTCAAACCCGTAATATCTTTATACCTTCAAAACCCTTAATATCTTTATACCTTCAAAACCCTTAATATGTTTATACCTTCAAAACCCGTAATATCTTTATACCTTCAAAACCCTTAATATCTTTATACCTTCAAAACCCGTAATATCTTTATACCTTCAAAACCCGTAATATCTTTATACCTTCAAAACCCTTAATATCTTTATACCTTCAAAACCCGTAATATCTTTATACCTTCAAAACCCTTAATATCTTTATACCTTCAAAACATGTAATATCTTTATACCTTCAAAACCCGTAATATCTTTATACCTTCAAAACCCGTAATTTCTTTATACCTTCAAAACCCTTAATATCTTTATACCTTCAAACCCGTAATTTCTTTATACCTTAAAAACCCTCAATATCTTTATACCTTCAAAACCCGTAATATCTTTATACCTTCAAAACCCTTAATATCCTTATACCTTCAAAACCCGTAATTTCTTTATACCTTCAAAACCCTTAATATCTTTATACCTTCAAAACCCTTAATATCTTTATACCTTCAAAACCCTTAATATCTTTATACCTTCAAAACCCGTAATTTCTTAAGTCTGGAATAGTAATAAAATTGTGACAAGTTTTACGTACAGTAGGTCAAAATATAAGAGATTATTAGCAGTTGATGGAATGAAAGTTATCATAGCATCTCAACGAACATTAATAATAGGGAACTTAATAAAAAAAAATTTAGTGGCTGTTATTTTATCGTCTGTGACATTTTCCTCCTTTTGAGTGAGCAGGAAGATTAAATCGAGTGCAATCAGTGCCTCAAAAATCAAACAACGATTTTCTTTTTAAACGACTCCTTGACTCAACTGATTACTTTATGAACAAAATTATTTTGTTTAAAATATTGAATTTCTCTCTCAGGAAATTACGAGAAGAAGACCTGGACGTTCGTTAATTGTGACGAAAACCACAACATATAAAGAAATCGCCTCAAGCGTTAGGCATGTAGATTATACGCGTATATACACTGGACTCAAAATGCAGCCCCCCCCCCCAAAAAAAAAAATGTGCCCTCCCCACATCATTTTTCTTTAGGCCATTGCTGCACCTTTTTCCCGTCTTACTTTACAATGTGTAACAACGAAGTTTGAAAACAACATCACAGTTAGAACTGTGCACTGGGGGCGTGGGGAAAGGGTTAAAAAGGTGGGGTGTAACGGGAATTTTTTGTGTCTTTATATTGAGGAGGGTCATTCACAGGGTTATTTTCATGGAAAGGGGTGATGGCAAAGATCTTGGCCCGCCCTAGACGGCACTTACCCTGGCTACGCCCCTGACTGTGCACCACACAACTAGAGGCTAGCACTGTGAAGCTGTAAACGTTTCTTCTATGTCTATTTATTGGAACACGTCAAGGTTTTCATGTGTACTTGCCTCCACTGATGTACATTTCTGTCACCCTATTCTTAACATCTGTCATCCCAACTGACAGAAGATCTAGAGCTGGTTGATTCTTGCAATAGATATCCACAGTTACACAGTTGATCCACGAAACATGTTGATCCGTGCAGGTTTTAGTCTGGTCTCCAACATTATGATATTCTAGGGTAATATTTAGTTGTGTTCCTGAACAAATCATCAAGAATGGCAAGCTCGTATATTTATTAAAACAATTTTTAAAAAAAAAATGTTCTAACACAGTGGTTCCTTAAATGTTTCGATTCTCCGTGCCCTTTGAAAAATCTACACACCCTATAGAACCATAAAATCTAAAGAAGCACACGAACCATTATAGCCACATATATTATAGAAGCAAACAGATTATAGAACCCACGCACTCTGTAGAACCCACACACTCTATATAGAACCCACACACTCTATAGAACCCACACACTCTATAGAACCACCCTTAACTGGGGTATACTGTCTTTAAAGGGGGTCAAAACATTTCATAACCAGACCTTTACAGACACATTCTACATTGGACAGGATATATTCACTTGAATAGTCAGACAAATTGTCCACAATGGCAATCTAATTTCGAAAGGGCAATCTAGCGTCCACAATGGCAATGAAGTGCCCACAATGACAATCTAGTGTCCACAAGGACAATCTAGTGACTAGTGTTAACTGAGATCATATATAATGTTGAACTAGATAACAAATGTTTTGCTACATACACTGTTCTTACATTGAAGTGTCAAACGTCTATTTATAGTATTAATGCTCTAGTTTAGCACGAATGTTTTACCTTTTACTTCACAGCTAAGATAAGTTAATTATCTTCTTAAATTATTCTTGTGGGACAAACCCTAGAACATCATTCTTTCTTGTGAGTACAAGGTGGGACAAACCTTAGAACATCATTATTTCTTGTGAGTGCAAGGTGGGACAAACCCTAGAACATCATTCTTTCTTGTAAGTGCAAGGTGGGACAAACCTTAGAACATCATTCTTTCTTGTGAGTACAAGGTGGGACAAACCCTAGAACATCATTCTTTCTTGTGAGTACAAGGTGGGACAAACCTTAGAACATCATTCTTTCTTGTGAGTGCAAGGTGGGACAAACCTTAGAAAAACCTTCTTTCTTTTGAGTGACAGGTGGGGCAACAACTAGAAAAGAAAACTTATTCGTTGTCAATGAAATGGTGGGACAAACCGTAGAACAACTTTCCTTTTTCTGAGTTCAAGGTGGGACAAAGCCTAGAAGAATCTTCTGGGTTACAACTAAGAAGGAAAGTGATTGTTGCACTTCCATATCATGATCTCTGATTGGTTGATTGATTGTCTGGATACCACCATCTGTACTGGTGTCTCTTATATGTAGGCTGATGTCTAGAAATGTAATCTATTCAAAATAAAAGTTTAAAAAGAAAAGAATACCTCTCAAAAGTGTCAATCCTGTCTCTTAATGATAGCTTACCTGGTGCTTTTAAAAAGTGTATCCTCATCCAAGAGAATGCTATCAATGACGCCCACCTGTAGACGGTGTGCCGACTGGAAGGTGTTGTGCCGTACATTTTCATAGTTGCTTCTAATGCAATATCGACTGCGAATTGAAATAAAACAACCCTTTAAAAACAAAGTTTTATTGGCTACATAGAGTGCTCATCTACACTTCTGATCTGTCTTACTTTGGCTACATAGAGTGCTCATCTACACTTCTGATCTGTCTTACTTTGGCTACATAGAGTGCTCATCTACACTTCTGATCTGTCTTACTTTGGCTACATAGAGTGCTCATCTACACTTCTGATCTGTCTTACTTTGCGTAATTCATTTTCAATTTCTTTTAAATTGTTTCTAATTTTTACTGCGTTTTTACTTGCCTTTGATAAACATCTCTTTTGAAAAAAAAAGGAGTTTAGTTATTTTTTGTATAAGTTTATTTTCCCCCACAAGAGTTAAGAAAACATATGGAGCTCCTGGTTGTTTAAGTTTGTGGTGACTGGTTGATCGCTTACTGTTCGGCAATATCCCGAATGCAAGGCGTAGAATTAGCATTGGTCGATGGTATTGACCTGGCATTGGAAAATATCGAAACAAAATTGTGGTTTCCTTAACACAGTGTTTCCCAACCTTGTTAATGCCGTGATCCATTAATACAATTATTTTCGTTGCTACTTAATAGCTGTCGACAGCGACAACTAAAGTATATGTGTGTTCCGATAGTCTTAGGCGAACCTTGGGAAAGGGTCGTTCGGCCCCCGAAGGGTTCACGACCGACAGGTTTAGAACCGCTGCCTTAACATGTATTACTGTAAATACCTACCAAACTGGCAGTAGGGTCCAAACCATCCAGGGGCACAGTCAGACCCGTCCTTGCAGTTGTCCGTTTCTTCACAGGTATCCAGGTCAACGCAGTGACATTTATACTGACAGCTGGACCCAAACTTGCCTTTCTCACAAGCTGTCACAATGACAAGGATGTTTTCGGTTTTTAAAAAAAGCATTTTGATAGAAATTTAAAAAATTTAGATTAAGATTTCACTAAAACAAACATGAGTTATTGCAGACGTGAGACGATTGAACTTCCCAAATTTGTGTCCCTCAAAAAAATCACATTGCTTATAAAAGTGAACGGGGTTTCCATATAATGTTGCCATCCCTGGTAACACATCATCTTTTAATGCATATCATATCATCATTTGAGGCCTGGTGCAGGGGAATCTAGTGAAGGAACTACATTATTTATAATTTTTCTAGCTGATTTCCCAATTAAGAGCCCCCAACACACCTAACCGTCCAGATTATGTAGTTTCGACAGCGACAACTACAGTTATGTTACGTGGATCGATGCCCAAAATGGATTATTGTAATATTAAAACTTCATAATTTTTCAAACAATGTCTAACTTACCGATCTAATGTTTTCATTTTAGTTCTTTTTAAAGAAATTGCGACATTGATCCGAAACGTTCACTAACAGAAACGTTCACTAACAGAAACGTTCACTAACAGAAATAATTGTTTCCCATTGAGATCAATGTGAATGCAGTGAACGTATCCAGTCTTAAATTAGTTACTATCTCCAACCATGTCTCCCACGAAACATCTCCAACCATGTCTCCCTCACCCTATCTCCAACCATGTCTCCATCACAGCCATTCTCCAACCATGTCTCAATGACGCTATCTCCAAACATGTCTCACTGACACTATATCCAACCATGTCTCCCTCACCCCATTCTCCATCGATGTCTCACTGACACTATCTCCAGCCATTTCTCACTGACACTATCTCCAGCCATGTCTCACTGACACTATCTACAACCATGTCTCCCTCACCCCATTCTCCAACCATGTCTCCCTCACCCAATTCTCTAACCATGTCTCCCTCACCCTATCTCCAACCATGACTCTCTCACCCTATCTCCAACAATGTCTCCCTCACCCCATTCTCCGACCATGTCTCCTCACCCCATTCTCCAACCATGTCTCCCTCACCCTATCTCCAACCTTGACTCTCTCACCCCATTCTCCAACCATGTCTCACTGACACTATCTCCAACCATGTCTCACTGACACTGTCTCCAACCATGTCTCACTGACACTATCTCGAACCATGTCTCAATGACACTATCTCCAACCATGTCTCGCTCCCCTTATCCCCAACCATGTCGTATCCCTCACAATATCTCCAACCATGTCTCTCTCACAATATCCCCAACCATGTCTCACTGACATTATCTTCAGCCATGTCTCCCTCACATTATCTCCAACCATGTCTCCCCCACATTATCTCCAACCATGTCTCACTGACACTATCTGCAACCAGCTGCTTTTGATTTATACAAACTATCAGCCCCCACCCTCGTTTCAGCCCCTGTGTTTCGTTAACGCAGTCACTCCTTCAGCCACACCAGTTGCCTTTCTCGCCTCTCTGTTCTTTATCATTGTTTAGATCGTCAATTGTACGATACTGATCGGCGATTGTCGGAAACATGTAAGCCGTAGTCATGTATTAAATACAATGTATTTCTTTACATTCATATCGACACGATTCCAACTAATACGCTTCTATTGAGGCAACATTTGATGAAGGCTAAAATAACAACTCAAGAGAAAGTGAAATTAAACAACGCCTAAAAAGAAAGTTTTTCTTATCAATCCTGAACAAAATGTAATGTCACCAAAACGAGTTTGAGGGGGTGGGGGGCTTAAAATTTGAAAAAGAACACATGCTTACAAGTAGCCCACTTTATAAGAACCACAATTAGTTGCGCCCCCGCCCCCCCCCCCCAAGGGTTCGCATCCGCAATATTTTTGTCACACCCTTTAACTATATTAATATTCTAATGATCCACCCGCTGTTCAAACGCAGATTTATTTCCCCAACCTTTTCGGGAAAACAAAAGAAAATACTGCGCACCAAATGCGATATATTTATAGCAGTTATCGGAAATTTTATTTCGTGAAATCATTGTCATCATATGACCTTCATATTCCCATTGAAAAACAGGAAAAAAAATTTTTTGGAAAATTTGAAAGAATGTATTGTCATCGGCAACGGGTTTACGTTCCGAATTCCAGCTCGATCGATAGGTTGACGGGAAGTGGGTCAGTCAGCTGTTTGAAGATTTTTTGCCACCAAGCCAGAGAGAAACACACGAACAAATGGCAAAGTTAATACAACGGATTTTTTTAAAGTTGTGTTTCTGTAACACCGAACGCGGACATCAAATGTTTACTGCAGGCGTGCCGCAGCACCACAGAGACTGTGGGGCGCTTCGTTTATCGAGGAAAAGAACCCTGTGATCGGCTGTTAACCGTTATATTCGTAAAATGGGGCGTCCGTTATGCGAGTGTCCATTGCAATTTAAAAATTAAGTATGCGACACTATTATCTAAGGGGGACAATTGAGTGCGGTGAGCAATATGGAAAAATTAAATAAAGTAGTTGTCATGTTTTGATGCCAATGTGAGAACCGTTGGCATGAAGAAGTGGGGCAGAGGAGCAGTGGAGCAGTGGGCATTTATTTATAAGCAGATTATTGGCTTTTTAAAAATATCAATCAGTAGTTAAAGTGTTTTTTTTAATGTTCTCAAATAATGTTAAGTGTGTCATGTCACGTAAGCGACTTACCCAGTGTTACTTAATTCAGTAATTGAAATAAACCCCACCTGATTCGCAGTTCAACGGCTTTGACACGCCCGAGAGACACGCCCCTGTGCTCACTAAACATGACTCGTCCGGCAAGCAGCTGCACCTATTTTCACACTCCAGTCCGAACTTTCCATGAGGGCACGCGGAATCTGTTATAAAATTTAACAAACATAATCTTATTGTATCGCTTCCTATTATAGAACACACGGCGTACTACACTACTGCATCCTATTATATATATAATTAAATTTAAATAATATATATATAACAATATATATATATATATATATATATAAATTATATACATAAAATTATTATTATATATATATATATATAAATATATAATTATTTATATATATGAAGAGCTTTTTTTCAAAACAATGTATCCACCGTTGACAAAAAAATAAACGAAAAAAAACTTACTTTTTTGAAGAGCAAACCAGGTTCCTTTAGGACATGGTAAAGTTTATTTATAAAACACATTATATTCCTATTTTATTCTTGTCTAAACATTATTTAATTCTCTGAACGCAGTATGTAATATTTTGTAAAAAGTTGAATAATCTCAAAAACCCCCAAAATGGATATACAAAGATTTTGAAAATCAACTCTACATATATGGTTGGTTTTGAAAATCAACTCTACATATATGGTTGGTTAACTAAGCCTTGATGTTGTAATTTTAAGAAAGTTATCTTGAATATAAATTACAAACTGTAACCGTAAATGCTAAGGAGTAGTCTTAAACAGTGCAATGGTGACGTAATCTAACATGTGGGTTGTGAATAAATCTATGACTTCTCGTTTCAAACTATGCATGTAACAGTGAATACAGTTCTTTAAAACATAGCAGTGTTGTTAAAAGGTGGTGTTGTAGCAATGTAGTGTTGTTACAGGTTGGTGTAGTTACAGGGTAGTGTTGTTACAGGTTGGCGTAGTTACAGGGTAGGGTTGTTATAGGTTGGTGCAGTTACAAGATTGTGTTGTTACAGGTTGGTTTAGTACAAGGTGGTGTTGTTACAGGTTGGTGTAGTTACCAGGTGGCGTTGTTACAAGTTTTTTTGTGTGTGCAACCTGCGAAGCGGTAGAGGCTGAGACAAAATCTGAAAGTGTCCACACTTTAAAAGAACAGGCTGTGGCTGCATCATTTGCAAACCCATCTACTTGGAAAGAAAAGGGGCAGTATCTGCATCTGTAAAGCCCAGAGGTCAACAGAAAATAATGAAGTATTTGGCATCTGTAAAGCCCAGAGGTCACTAGAAAATAATGAAGTATTTGGAAGGAGACGTAGGAACAAAGCTGCAGAAAAAGAAATGGAGAGTTGAGTCAGAGTCAGGGTAGCCGCAGTAAATACCTGAAAGGTGTGGTTTTTGATGATGTATACTAATAAATTTTAAAAATGTATCTTCCAATTTTTTTTTATAAATTATGTAGTATGCTACTTTGAATTTTTAAATCATAATAATAATAAAGTTGAAATAATGTTTTTGGTATTCCAAGTAAGTTTTTTTTTTTGTTGTTTTTTTGTGTTGAAATTTTTTTTAAAAAAGTTTTTTTTTTTTTTTGCAGCGTGGATGGCGTTGCATATTTGTCCCTGAACATTTATTTTCCACAGTTTTACATGAGACTTTGGCTTATTAACGTGCCAAATAATTTTTATGTTAAATAAGATGATTTTGTTTGTGTGCCCACATTATGCATAAGATTTAAATTTCTTTCAATAAGAGTTTAACCTCTTTTTTTCTCAAAATAAATTTTTTAAGGCATACTAAGTGTTGTTCTTCATTATTCTCAAAATCTACCTGTTCAATGGTTTTAAAATTGTGTATAATGGACTACGATTTATTGATTGTTTTGTCACGTGATACGTGTAAAAACAAGTAATACTTCCGGGAGGCTGTCTGCAACACAATAGTCGCTCACAAATTTTTCTTCAAACAACTTTCTTCCTTTAATCATAACTGATTTATAATTATTGTCACATTTAATGAATGTCATTTAAAGAAACGCGTGTATTCAAGAATATTTTGAAAAGTAAAAATTTTAATTAACACTGGGGAAGCGCTGATGGAGACAAACATTTTGCTTTAGAATTAATGATAATGGCTGATGAGCTGTTATGTGTTGTTATGTGCAGCAGAAAGCCTACCAATGGCTGGTACGTATCACGTGACAAAACAAGGAAGTGACTCATCGTAGTCCATTGTTTAAATATGGTTTAAGACTACAGTGACAGAGCTGGTTAGCTTAAAAATGATCATGGAAAACAAATTGTGCGGCCTAACAAGAGCTAACAGCACCAAAACGACATTAAAAAAAAAAATCCGGCCATCTTTTTTTCGCAAAGTCTAAATGTCATTACATTTAGTAGGCTTATGGCTAATTAAATGCAAAATTTTAGACCTGTAGCTGCTGTGGCTTTTATATAAAACACTTCCAATGATTCCCATGATTTTACAATCTCGACCCCATTATGCTCTGCTGGTGTAACATTTTTGAAAATAATTAAATTTATTCACCATATTTTGCTTCTCTAAGCCCTTATACATAATATAAATTAATACTTTAAACATGTTAAAATGTTAAAAATTTAGAAAATGAACATGAACGTTTTTCATATGTCAGCTGCTTACTAGTTAGGCCTACACAATGCAGGAAGTCACGTCTACTTATTATTAGTTAGGCTTACTCAATTCTTGTAGACATGTGGTCTACTTACTTCTATTTAAGCCCACTCAATGCTTGCGAGGTCTATTTAATGCTAGTTAAGCGTACTGAATACTTGTCATTTCTACTTAATGCCTGTAATTAGGCCTACTTTTTGCCTGTGTTAGGCCTACTTAATTCCTGTAGTTAGGCCTACGTAATGCCTGTAGTTAGGCTTACTTTTTGCCTTTAGTTAGGCCTAATTATTTCCTGGATATTAACAGCAGAAATTGAAAGGAAAATAAAGGCGTTGGAGATGAGAAATTCAGAGGCATTCCTGGCATCTGCTAAAGAGACCATATCACCAATGAACAAGGGAAAGAAAGGATTCGTCAAGCAATTGGGCAGTACAATGACCTCCTGGTGTCTGTTCAACATCTTAGAGAGAATTATGTCAGATGCACTTCAAACGCATGTAGGAACAGTCAGCATTGGTGGCAGAACAATCACCAGCCTACCCTTTGCGGATGACATAGACGGACGGGCTGGAAGCGAAGAAGAGCTAGCCAACCTAGTAAAGCGTCTCGACAAGACTTCATCGTCCTTTGTCATGCAAATCAGTGCAGAAAAGACACAAATGATGACGAATAGCGCCACTGGCATCGCCACTGAAATTATGGTCGGGGAGGAAAGATTAGAGACAATTGGCAGCTTCAAGTACCTCGGAGCAATAGTCTCGGAAAAAGGCTCCAAGCCCGAATTGATGTTCAAGATTGCGCAGACCACAACAGCACAAAAGAGGCTCAAGAAAATATGGATTGACAAAAATGTAGACCCCTGCACCAAAATCAGGCTGATACGATCATTAATCCTCTCCATTTTCTTATATGCCTGTGAGTCCTGGACATTATCAGCAGAACTTGACAGGAAAATAAAGGCGATGGATATGAGATGTTACATGGGGCATTCTTGGCATCTGCTATAGAGACCACATCACCAATGAGCAAATAAAAGAAAGGATTCGTCAAGCAATTGCGCAATACGATGACCTCCTGACGTCTGTTCAAAAGCGCAAACTTGAGTGGTATTGCCACGTGACCAGAAAACAAGGGCTTGCCAAAGAGATCTTGCAGGGCACTAATAGAGGAGGAAGAAGAAGATAGGACAAACAAAAATATGGGAAGATAATATCAAAGAATGGACGGGATTAAAACTAGGCGATGCTATGCGTAGGGCAGAAGACCGAGAGGAATTGAGAAGCATAGTGTACATGTCATCTGTGGCGCCCCAACGGTCCAAGGACTAAGGGACATGATGATGAAGTTGATGATGGCGATGATGATGATGATGCTGATGATGATGATGTAGTTAGTCCTACTTAAAGCCTTTAATCAAGTGTACTTAAAGTTAGTATTTAGGCCAACCTAATGGATATAGTTAGGCGCACTTAATGCCTGTAGGCAGGCCTACTTAATCGCTGTAGTTAGGCGTCCTGAATGTCCGTAGTCAGGTCCACTTCTTCTGCCAGAAAAATTAATATCGTTTTTACATGAAGCTGACCAGGTAGTATTCTACCAACAAACTGTAACAGCCCCCATCACGAAAAGTACTGCGTCGTCTTGGAGTTAACCACTTACCACAACAAATTATGTCATGACATTGAACTGACAAACTTTAACTGACTATTAAGCAGCTGACACGTGAAGCACCTCCCACTAAAGAAAGAAAAGCAACTCACCGCCAAAGACGGTGGCACCACAAGATGTATCCATTGCCACAAATTGGAGATCTATGTCTCGGGTCACGGAGATTGCATCAACAAGAACAGCAGGAGATTTGGTGACTGTCTTCTTGGTTGGTCTGAAGTTTTGGATTGTTTTACGGTTGTATGTATGCAGTACAGGGACTCCTTCGTAGTAGCTGTCAATCATGAGCTGATTTACTAAATGAGCAAAAATGAGAATGAATGGGTTAAGATTAATTGGCAACCCACTAAAACAGGTCTCCCACCCCCACACTAATCCGGCACACTAACCCCACACACTAACCCCACAAATTAACCCCACATACCTAAAGTTTCATATCATAAGTGTCATACCTATAGTGTCATACCTAAAAGGTCATAACTAAAGTGTCTTTCCTAAAGTGTCATATCTTACGATCCGTGTGACAGCAACATGATTGTTGAAATTAAAATACATGATAGTTCACAATAACAATCACATCTTAACTGTTGGGATGTAAGCTAGCACCGAAACAATTGCTTCCCCACATCTATTCACGTTATTCGATACTCGTATATTTCATTGACCGTGGCAATGTTCGTGTTCCCCAAGTTTCTGGATTAGACATGGGGGCCTACTGGCTAGAGTAGACATGGGGGCCTACTGGCTAGATTAGACATGGGGGGCTACTGGCTAGAGTAGACATGGGGGCCTACTGGCTAGATTAGACATGGGGGCCTACTGGCTAGAGTAGACATGGGGGCCTACTGGCTAGAGTAGACATGGGGGCCTACTGGCTAGAGTAGACATGGGGGCCTACTGGCTAGATTAGACATGGGGGGCTACTGGCTAGAGTAGACATGGGGGCCTACTGGCTAGATTAGACATGGGGGCCTACTGGCTAGAGTAGACATGGGGGCCTACTGGCTAGAGTAGACATGGGGGCCTACTGGCTAGAGTAGACATGGGGGCCTACTGGCTAGATTAGACATGGGAGGCTACTGGCTAGAGTAGACATGGGGGGCTACTGGCTAGATTAGACATGGGGGCCTACTGGCTAGAGTAGACATGGGGGCCTACTGGCTAGATTAGACATGGGGGCCTACTGGCTAGATTAGACATGGGGGCCTACTGGCTAGAGTAGACATGGGGGCCTACTGGCTAGATTAGACATGGGGGCCTACTGGCTAGAGTAGACATGGGGGCCTACTGGCTAGAGTAGACATGGGGGCCTACTGGCTAGAGTAGACATGGGGGCCTACTGGCTAGATTAGACATGGGGGGCTACTGGCTAGAGTAGACATGGGGGGCTACTGGCTAGAGTAGACATTGGGGCCTACTGGCTAGAGTAGACATGGGGGCCTATTGGGTAGTGTAGACATGGGGGCCTACTGGCTAGAGTAGACATGGGGGCCTACTGGCTAGAGTAGACATGGGGGCCTACTGGCTAGATTAGACATGGGGGCCTACTGGCTAGATTAGACATGGGGGGCTACTGGCTAGAGTAGACATTGGGGCCTACTGGCTAGAGTAGACATGGGGGCCTATTGGGTAGTGTAGACATGGGGGCCTACTGGCTAGAGTAGACATGGGGGCCTACTGACTAGATTAGACATGGGGGCCTACTGGCTAGATTAGACATGGGGGCCTACTGGCTAGATTAGACATGGGGGGCTACTACCTAGCTTAGACATGGGGGCCTACTGGCTAGATTAGACATGGGGGCTACTGGCTAGATTAATTTTTGAAAGTATAAATAGTGTAACATGTCGGTGTTTTTAATAAGTGTAGCATATCAGTGTTTGTAATAAGTGTAACAAATCGATGTTTGTAATAAGTGTAAGCTCAGTTTAAGACAAAACTAAACATTAGTTGCAAAACGAAAGATACGGATGGGGTTAATATCACCATGGTTACCATCCATTATGACGAATGGTGTGAGTGGGAATTGTCTCACCATGGTTACCATCCATTATGACGAATGATGTGAGTGGGAATTGTATCACCATGGTTACCATCCATTATGACGAATGATGTGAGTGGGAATAGGATCACCATGGTTCTCATCATTTATGAAGAATGATGCGAATAGGAATTGTATCACCATGGTTACCGTCACTCATGACGTATCTGTTGACGCCCTTGGGTGTAGAGAAATGAAAATTGCATTTCAGGGTTCCCTCGGTCGAGTGATGAGATGGTGCTGGCAAGGATCCAGTTATGTCCGTCGAATTAGTCACCTTCAAGATTTTGTTCGACTCCGACAATGTATCTCCAGACGCTAGTTCACGGCCTAAACAGAAAGACAGATTAAATTGTTGTCTAAAACAAGGTCCTCCCCCCAACTCCCCCCCCCTCTCTCCCTTTTAGCGTCAACTACACCACCTTGTATATACAATAATTCGAAAAAATATTTTTATTTTTACTTATAAAAAACGATTTAATTGTCCTTTTTTAATATCTTTTTTTTTTTTTAAATAATAGTAAACGGTGCCTGGAACCGATTACAATTATAGGGACCTTTAAAATATCGCTACGCTCGATATATTTGTTGATTCGTATATTTTACGATAACCTTGTTAGATTTTTACAGAATTCGATTATAAATATCTTACTGTTTCCGAAAATTAGATGCTCCTGATTGTAAACCGAAATCTTAGATCCAGTGTTTACATATTTGCTGTTGGTTATTATTATTATTATTATTATTATTTTTGCAACTTCACAAGTTTAAAGACTTAAATAACACGGGATTAAAATAACTTTTCATCAACATAAAACTCTATAATTTTAGTATAGTTCTTGCCAAGTATCAAACATGTGCAATCTATTTTCTAATTATATTTCATCATTAAAACACGACTTTCATAGTAGAGGCAGGTGTTAATTATGAATTGAAAATGAGATCAGGCTTAAAAAAAAAAAGTTAATAGCACAATTATAAATTAATGTGCTCGATTCCATCTTTGTTGAATTACATAAAACGAATACGCCTACTTTAAAAAAAAATGTGATGCAGCAATTCCATGCTAATAATTGATGTTATATTGAAAGCCAAACATCAGTTTCACAGATCTAACTGAACGTTTTTTGCTGCTTATTTTGTGAGATTCAAATATATGCGAAGTAGATCTGATGTAACTATCTCTTGGCTAGCGTAGCTTTCTTTTATAACATTTACAATAAATAAATAAGTCGCTTGTCTTTGATTTTTCTTTTTTGCAATAACACGCCACTTCCCCGTGATTAACAATATATATATATATATATATATATATATATACACGGAATTCTAAACTTAGTCTTTCGTCTTTTTCCCCAGAGCTTTCGTTCTGACTTGCAAGTATTGTAAAGAATGACAATGCGGCCCGCTCTCATCATTATATCAGTTATTCGCCCTTTGTGAAAAAACGCTGGGTGACCCCTGATATAGAGTTTAATTTATATATTAAATATATTATATTATTATGAAAGGGAATCATCGCTAGGCAAGGATTTTTAGAGACATTATATTTCTCACCACCACTGACGAAAACTGTTATTTGTTCATATTCACTGGTAACGTTCATCTTAAGTGTCCTGGTTTGTGGATTCGATGAGCAGAAGATGTCCAGTGTGCTGCAGTTGTACCACGAAACCTGTTGGTCGGGACATTGTCTCAAGGTGTCAGCTAAGCCGATGTAAGTACCATCCATATAGTTGACAACAATATTTGGCAGGTTTGCTTTGTTAAAAAAAAACAAAAAATCGATGAATATGCCAAACATGATATAACGTAACGCATGCGTCCTATTTAAAAACATCGTAGGTTTGAAAGGGTTAACATTACTGTTCTACTTTTTTTTAAAAATAATTTTTTACTGCTGAATAAACGTGTGTATTTGTTTTACTACTTTTAGTTTAACGCAAACGCCTGTTATTTATGTGTCATTGGATGCCTGTCATCTATGTGTCATTTAGCGCCTGTAATATATGTGTCATTTAACGCGCGTAATCTATGTGTCATTTAACGCCTGTCATGTGTGTCATTTAACGCCTGTCATCTATGTGTCATTAACGCCTGTCAGCTATGTGTCGTTTAATGCCTGTTATCCATGTGTCATTTATCCCAAATGTCTCCTTCTCTGGATGATCTCTTGTTCTACCGGTTTCTGCTTTGTCCGCTGCCACAGTTTCTGGTTGCTGATTCTGTCGGGACAGTGAATCCCGAGAATCCTTCTTAGGCAGTTATTGATGAAGGACTGGATTATCTTCATGTTCACATCAGTGGTTCTCCATGTCTCATGTATCTCAATGGCTCGTTCCAAATGTCTGTATACGAATGCCTGTATTGAAATGTCTGTATACGAATGTCTGTATTGAAATGTCGGTATACGAAAGTCTGTATTGAAATGTCTGTATACGAATTCCTGTATAACATGCCAGTATATCAACGACAGCATCCACATGTTTATATCCAAATCTCTTTAAAGGAATGTCTGTATCGAAATGTATGTATACTAAAGTCTAAAGTCTATATACTAATATGTGTACCAAATGTCTGTATCCACATGGCAGTATACAGATGTATTTATCGAAAAGGCTCTTTCTAAATTGCTATTTGCAAATGTCGGTAACCAAATTTCTGTATCCAAATGTCTGAATTCAAATTGTCTCCAAATGTATTTATCCAAATGTCTGTATCCAAATTGATGTATCCAAATGGATATATCCAAATGTCTTACCATGGTTTATTGGTTGTTTTCGGTGCAATGTGTTTAGAGGTTCTCGAGGACAATACCCTAAACCCTTATACTTCAATGGTACAGCCTAGCAACGGTACAGCCTAGCAATGGTACAGCCTAGCAATGGCACAAGCCTAGCAATGGTACAGCCTAGCAATGGTACAGCCTAGCAATGGCACAGCCTAGCAATGGCACAAGCCTAGCAATGGTACAGCCTAGCAATGGTACAGCCTAGCAATGGTACAAGCCTAGCAATGGTACAAGCCTAGCAATGGTACAAGCCTAGCAATGGTACAAGCCTAGCAATGGCACAGCCTAGCAATGGCACAAGCCTAGCAATGGTACAGCCTAGCAATGGTACAAGCCTAGCAATGGTACAAGCCTAGCAATGGTACAAGCCTAGCAATGGTACAGCCTAGCAATGGTACAAGCCTAGCAATGGTACAAGCCTAGCAATGGTACAGCCTAGCAATGGTACAAGCCTAGCAATGGTACAAGCCTAGCAATGGCACAGCCTAGCAATGGTACAGCCTAGCAATGGTACAGCCTAGCAATGGTACAAGCCTAGCAATGGTACAAGCCTAGCAATGGTACAAGCCTAGCAATGGTACAAGCCTAGCAATGGCACAGCCTAGCAATGGCACAAGCCTAGCAATGGTACAGCTTAGCAATGGTACAGCCTAGCAATGGCACAGCCTAGCAATGGCACAAGCCTAGCAATGGTACAGCCTAGCAATGGTACAGCCTAGCAATGGCACAGCCTAGCAATGGCACAGCCTAGCAATGGCACAAGCCTAGCAATGGTACAGCCTAGCAATGGTACAGCCTAGCAATGGTACAGCCTAGCAATGGCACAGCCTAGCAATGGTACAAGCCTAGCAATGGTACAAGCCTAGCAATGGCACAAGCCTAGCAATGGCACAGCCTAGCAATGGTACAGCCTAGCAATGGTACAAGCCTAGCAATGGTACAAGCCTAGCAATGGCACAGCCTAGCAATGGCACAAGCCTAGCAATGGTACAGCTTAGCAATGGTACAGCCTAGCAATGGAACAGCCTAGCAATGGCACAAGCCTAGCAATGGTACAGCCTAGCAATGGTACAGCTTAGCAATGGTACAGCTTAGCAATGGTACAGCCTAGCAATGGCACAGCCTAGCAATGGTACAAGCCTAGCAATGGTACAAGCCTAGCAATGGTACAAGCCTAGCAATGGTACAAGCCTAGCAATGGTACAAGCCTAGCAATGGTACAAGCCTAGCAATGGTACAAGCCTAGCAATGGTACAAGCCTAGCAATGGTACAGCCTAGCAATGGTACAAGCCTAGCAATGGTACAGCCTAGCAATGGTACAGCCTAGCAATGGCACAGCCTAGCAATGGTACAGCCTAGCAATGGTACAAGCCTAGCAATGGTACAGCCTAGCAATGGTACAGCCTAGCAATGGCACAGCCTAGCAATGGTACAGCCTAGCAATGGTACAGCCTAGCAATGGCACAAGCCTAGCAATGGTACAGCCTAGCAATGGTACAGCCTAGCAATGGTACAAGCCTAGCAATGGTACAAGCCTAGCAATGGTACAAGCCTAGCAATGGTACAAGCCTAGCAATGGCACAGCCTAGCAATGGCACAAGCCTAGCAATGGTACAGCCTAGCAATGGTACAAGCCTAGCAATGGTACAAGCCTAGCAATGGTACAAGCCTAGCAATGGTACAGCCTAGCAATGGTACAAGCCTAGCAATGGTACAAGCCTAGCAATGGTACAGCCTAGCAATGGTACAAGCCTAGCAATGGTACAAGCCTAGCAATGGCACAGCCTAGCAATGGTACAGCCTAGCAATGGTACAGCCTAGCAATGGTACAAGCCTAGCAATGGTACAAGCCTAGCAATGGCACAGCCTAGCAATGGTACAGCCTAGCAATGGCACAGCCTAGCAATGGCACAAGCCTAGCAATGGTACAGCCTAGCAATGGTACAGCCTAGCAATGGCACAGCCTAGCAATGGCACAGCCTAGCAATGGCACAAGCCTAGCAATGGTACAGCCTAGCAATGGTACAGCCTAGCAATGGTACAGCCTAGCAATGGCACAGCCTAGCAATGGTACAAGCCTAGCAATGGTACAAGCCTAGCAATGGCACAAGCCTAGCAATGGCACAGCCTAGCAATGGTACAGCCTAGCAATGGTACAAGCCTAGCAATGGTACAAGCCTAGCAATGGCACAGCCTAGCAATGGCACAAGCCTAGCAATGGTACAGCTTAGCAATGGTACAGCCTAGCAATGGAACAGCCTAGCAATGGCACAAGCCTAGCAATGGTACAGCCTAGCAATGGTACAGCTTAGCAATGGTACAGCTTAGCAATGGTACAGCCTAGCAATGGCACAGCCTAGCAATGGTACAAGCCTAGCAATGGTACAAGCCTAGCAATGGTACAAGCCTAGCAATGGTACAAGCCTAGCAATGGTACAAGCCTAGCAATGGTACAAGCCTAGCAATGGTACAAGCCTAGCAATGGTACAAGCCTAGCAATGGTACAGCCTAGCAATGGTACAAGCCTAGCAATGGTACAGCCTAGCAATGGTACAGCCTAGCAATGGTACAGCTTAGCAATGGTACAGCCTAGCAATGGCACAGCCTAGCAATGGCACAAGCCTAGCAATGGTACAGCCTAGCAATGGTACAGCCTAGCAATGGTACAGCCTAGCAATGGCACAGCCTAGCAATGGTACAAGCCTAGCAATGGTACAAGCCTAGCAATGGCACAAGCCTAGCAATGGCACAGCCTAGCAATGGTACAGCCTAGCAATGGTACAAGCC
Organism: Omphiscola glabra; assembly: GCA_964017045.1. Taxonomy (NCBI): domain Eukaryota; kingdom Metazoa; phylum Mollusca; class Gastropoda; family Lymnaeidae; genus Omphiscola; species Omphiscola glabra. The sequence continues at coordinate 8,086,111 of OZ024796.1, forward strand.
TAGCAATGGTACAAGCCTAGCAATGGCACAGCCTAGCAATGGCACAAGCCTAGCAATGGTACAGCTTAGCAATGGTACAGCCTAGCAATGGAACAGCCTAGCAATGGCACAAGCCTAGCAATGGTACAAGCCTAGCAATGGCACAGCCTAGCAATGGCACAAGCCTAGCAATGGTACAGCCTAGCAATGGTACAGCTTAGCAATGGCACAGCCTAGCAACGTCACAGCCTAGCAATGGTACAGCCTAGCAATGGTACAGCCTAGCAATGGCACAGCCTAGCAATGGCACAGCCTAGCAATGGCACAGCCTAGCAATGGCACAGCCTAGCAATGGTACAGCCTAGCAACGTCACAGCCTAGCAATGGTACAGCCTAGCAATGGCACAGCCTAGCAATGGTACAGCCTAGCAATGGCACAGCCTAGCAATGGCACAGCCTAGCAATGGTACAGCCTAGCAATGGCACAGCCTAGCAATGGTACAGCCTAGCAACGGCACAGCCTAGCAATGGCACAGCCTAGCAACGGTACAAGCCTAGCAATGGCACAGCCTAGCAATGGTACAGCCTAGCAATGGAACAACCACTTAAAACGAACAATGATACACTGTTTCAAATAAAGACTGCGACTCTACTTACCTGAGACTTTCTTGAAATGAATCCTCACCCAAGAGAAGATGATAGGATCAGACCAATCAAAAACTGTTACTTGATAAGTAGGGTGTTCAGAATAGGTTTTTTTTGCAACTACGCTAAGGTCAACTGAAAATGTTGTATAATGTGGGGTTATTTTGTGTTTTATATCAATCTTTTTTTTTGAAGGATTTAAAAGGCTATTATGTGTCTCGAGTCGTTTCATCTAAATGTATGGCATAATATGTGTACTGGTGATAAAAACATATTATTCATAATCTTTACGTGACACAATCTTTTCTTGACACAATCTTTTCTTGACACAATCTTTTCTTGACACAATCTTTTCTTGACACAATCTTTTCTTGACACAATCTTTTCTTGACACAATCTTTTCTTGACACAATCTTTTCTTGACACAATCTTTTCTTCACAAAATCTTTTCTTCACACAATCTATTCTTTAAAATTATATTCTTTACAGAATCTTTTCTTGACACAATCTTTTCTTGACACAATTTTTTCTATACACAATCAATTCTTTAAAATTATATTCTTTACAGAATCTTTTCTTGACACAATCTTTTCTTGACACAATCTTTTCTTCACACAATCTATTCTTTACATAATCTATTCTTTACACAATCTTTCCTTTACACAATATTTTCTTTGCACAATCTTCTCTACACAATATATTCTTTACACCAGAGGCGTAGGAACGGCTTGGCATTGGGGCAGTTGCCAAGGGCGCCGGTCTACGCCTGTTCAAAAGGGCGCCGCTAAATCTCTAATTTTAAATTTTTATTATTTAAAAAATAAATTAGCCAAGGGCGCCAAAAACCCAGTTACGCCTCTGCTTTACACAATCTTTTCTCTACACAATATACTCTTTACACAATCTTTTATTCGAAAAAAATTATTATGCTGCCTAGCCAAAATTCCAACTCCACCAGCTTCTCGAGATTACCCATCCCAACACCTCCCTATACCATCTCCACCCACGCAATAAGATTACCCATTCAAACACCTTCCTATACCATCTCCACCCACTCAATAAGATTGCACCCACTCAATAAGATTACCCATCCAAACACCTTCCTATACCATCTCCACCCACGCAATAAGATTACCCATCCAAACACCTTCCTATACCATCTCCACCCACACAATAAGATTACCCGTCCAAACACCTTCCTATACCATCTCCACCCACTCAATAAGATTACCCGTCCAAACACCTTCCTATACCATCTCCACCCACGCAATAAGATTACCCATCCAAACACCTTCCTATACCATCTCCACCCACACAATAAGATTACCCGTCTAAACACCTTCCTATACCATCTCCACCCACTCAATAAGATTACCCGTCCAAACACCTTCCTATACCATCTCCACCCACGCAATAAGATTACCCGTCCAAACACCTTCCTATACCATCTCCACCCACTCAATAAGATTACCCGTCCAAACACCTTCCTATACCATCTCCACCCACTCAATAAGATTACCCATCCAAACACCTTCCTATACCATCTCCACCCACGCAATAAGATTACCCATCAAAACACCTTCCTATACCATCTCCACCCACGCAATAAGATTACCCGTCCAAACACCTTCCTATACCATCTCCACCCACGCAATAAGATTACTTATCCAAACACCTTCCTATACCATCTCCACCCACGCAATAAGATTACCCATCAAAACACATTCCTATACCATCTCCACCCACGCAATAAGATTACCTATCCAAACACCTTCCTATACCATCTCCACCCACGCAATAAGATTACCCGTCCCAACACCTTCCTATACCATCTCCACCCACGCAATAAAATTATCCGTCCAAACACCTTCCTATACCATCTCCACCCACTCAATAAGATTACCCATCCAAACACCTTCCTATACCATCTCCACCCACGCAATAAGATTACCCGTCCCAACACCTTCCTATACCATCTCCACCCACGCAATAAGATTACCCATCCAAACACATTCCTATACCATCTCCACCCACGCAATAAGATTACCCGTCCCAACACCTTCCTATACCATCTCCACCCACGCAATAAGATTACCCGTCCCAACACTTTCCTATACCATCTCCACCCACGCAATAAGATTACCCATCCAAACACATTCCTATACCATCTCCAATTGATATAACTATTACAAAAAGTAAAATCATATCGTCCCAGTAATCTGACAACATCTCGGCACTATTTTTAGGCCGTATACAGCCATGAAAAAAGTCTGGTGGGTAACGTAAGCTAATAATTATTTTAATCTTTTAATGTTTAATGTATATCAAATGTTCTTGCTCACGTCCATAGAATTTAAAGTTTCAATCAGCAAAGTTTACACAATTTTTAGAAATAAATATTTATTGTAATTTCCAGCAACAGCATAAAATATTTGAAGAGGCGTCACGTGGGGTTGGTGTCACCCGGGGGGTGATAAACTCATGGTATCAAACCTCCCTTATTTGCACACTCTCTCCCCCCCCCCCACCTTGGGACCGGCACCGATTTATTCCTAACCATATCATAAAGAGCCGCTCATTCAAAGAGTTGTTGTATTGTTTGTCATTAATAAAACGTATAATTTGAACTGGGTTATCTCAAAATGCTTATTTTATGACTTAATGAAGCTTTTTAGCACTGAGGTTTTCAAGTGTAGGCGGAATGAAACGATTCGGGTGAGATTCCCAACCCTGCTCTGGTGACACCCTGGTCTGGTGATATCCTGCTCAATTGACATTTTATTCTATTGTCAACTTAGTCCTCCCGGTTCTCTGCTATGTCTGGTGACACCATGTTCAGAGGGCAGCCTGTTCTGTCACTATTCGTGTGGCATCCTTTTTGTGTATTTTACTGAGTTAAATCCGACTAGAACGAGCCCTTTTAAATTTATTTTTTTCCATATGTTGTCACCCCGAGATAGTGCCACCCAGTGCTGTCTTCACCCCAAACACCTCCTAGTGACGCCACTGTATTTTTGAATGTGTGGGTTTTATTTTATTTATTTAGACAGACAAAGAAAGAAATATACTGAAATTGTGACGAATCGTAAGGCAGACAGAGATGGAGTGTACTGTGGGATGTTAGGTAGGTAAGTTTGCAGCTAGCCGGATAGGCAGATATGTGGGTGTGTAAGTAGGTAGCTAGTTAGGTGGTAGGTAAGTATGTGGTTATGTCATTATTTAGGTAGATAAGTGAGTATATAGGTATGCGAGTATTTAAGTGGGTAAGTAGGCGGTTAGTTAAGTGGGTAGACAGGTAAGAGGGTCTGGAAGTAGTTAGGAAGGGTAGGCAGACATGCTAGGTAGCTAGGTGGTATGAATGTATTTATGTATGTAGGTATTCAACCTAGAATAACCTAGACTTTGCAGACGACATTGAACTCCTGTCTCACAACCAGTAACAAATGCACGAAAAGACAAAAGATGTAGCCACCTTTTCATCACTTAGGCAGCACCACAGACACAAATGGCGTATCCGACGCGGACGTAAGGGCTAGAATAGGAAAAGCTAGATCAGCATTTGTGTTATTAAAGAAAATATGGGAGTCAAAGCAGCTGAAACTGCAAACCAAAGTCAGAATCTTTAACACTAATGTCAAAACAGTCGTACTTTATGGAGCAGAAACGTGGAAAAAAAAACAGTGAGCATTACGCAGAAAGTTCAGACATTCATAAACACATACCTTAGAAATACCATCAACAACAAAGATCTATTAAAAAGGACATACCAGGTGCCCATTGATGAAGTCATCATAAAGAAAAGATGGAGATGGATTGGGCATACTCTCAGAAAACCTTTAGATAGCACCACCAGACAATGCCTAACATGGAATCCACAGGGAAAAAAGAAAGAGTGAAAGACTTAAGAATACATGGAGACGCGAGCTAGAGGCAGACACGCAAAATATGGGATACACCTGGAAGCAATTTAAAAGGAAAGCACAGGACCGTGATGAGTGGAAAATTCTTGTGGACGGCCTATGTCCCATACGGGGTAAAAACGCATAAGAAGAAGAAGAAGAGGTAGTCAACTAGTTGTTATGCAACTAGGTATTTAACTATGTAGTTAGGTAGGTATGTAGGTAGGATTGTTTTTGGGCCCAATTATAGGTTCTTTGAGCAGGTAATTGGTTTACGTATGTAAGTAGGTGGGTAGGTAGGTGTCACTATTCATTTTGTGTGTGTGGGATATACAGTGATTTTAGTTATCTAAACTTAAATACTAGAATCACTGTCCAACTTCACTCACTAAACACTTTATTCATACGGTGAATAATCCTTTAAACAAGATTGATAATATCAGCAGCAACGTCATAGGATGTGCATCTCTTATATATGTTACGCGTATGGTGTGACTCGTGGACTGCTTCCTTATGGTATGCTTCCTAATTGATTGCTTCCTAATCAGCGAATTTGGTATTGAGAGTATATAATAAATAATTCTATATGTTTGAAAGAAAGTACGGTTCAATAATGAGTTCAATAGTGTGCAAAATGTAATTCCCAATAACTATCCTAAATGATTTTTGTCTAAAAACGCAACTGCTTCTGGCGCGTAAATGTCTTTTCGGAAAATGAAATCGTCTCAATTAAAGTATGGTGTAAAAAAATCGGTTTAAAATTGGTTAGGACATCAGAATATTTAATATAGTTCATGATCGTGAATTATAAAAAGTGTGCAGTGATGTATCATGGGTGAAGGAGTTAGCAAAAATTGGTATTCTTAAATGTGCGTTACTTGAGTTCATGTTTTATCAAGTAACTTTAGTAGATGGGAAGTTCACGCGTTGCTGCCGCCAATGTTTAGCGGGCTATATCCAGTATATATTGTTTTTCACTTCTTAGACATTGATTAGTTAAATGTAAAATGTACGTCACCCTTCTTCGAACATGGCTACACTTTCTCTTTTTACTTCAGTCCTATGAAAACTACTCCCGACAATGAAATAAGTCCTTCACTTCATGCTTTTCTCAGATATCATTCCACTAAATCCATGTGCAAAAACCATGATTGTCGTGCACAAAAGTATGTGTTACATTAGGTATAATACAACAACAAAAGAACCTAGAGCATGATCATGACTGTGTTTTAAATCCTTTATATTAACTTTACTTTTAATTTTCTGGCTGGGTGGCAAAGTCTTCGGACGGCTAATAGACCCACTTCCTTTCAATCTGTTGAGCTGAAGCTTGGCAAATAGACTCGTTGCCGATGACAAAAAATTCTTTCAAATTTTCAGCTCCAACCCCCAAAAATCAGTTTTCCCTCTTTTTCGAGGGGAAGATGAAGGAAATATGATGACACTGATTCCTAGAAATATAATTACCGATTACTGCGCTAAATGAGATACGTTAAAAAATTAAATATCGCAAATGCGTTTGGTGACATTTTCTTTCGTTTTTCTGAAATATTTGGTGAAATAAATCAGCTTTGTAAAAGCGCGCGCGCGGGTGGGGGGGGGGGGGGGGAATACTACAATATTAATTTATAATAAAATGATACAAAATGCATATAAATGATTTTTACGAAAACACTTTGATATTAAGGGTTGTTTAGTTATTAAATGGTATAAAATAAATGGATGCATATTTTGGATATATTTACCGTATTGACAATAAGGTCCAAATGTTCCATGTTTACAGCTCATCCCGTCCCGGCAGAACTCATTTGTCTCACAGTCCTCAGTGTCAGCACATTGACATTTAAACTGACATTTGGGGCCAAACCAGTGTTTCTGACAAGCTGGCAAAAAGAAGGTTCATCGGTCGAATAATAGAAAGGTAAAAAAACGCGTTTATAAGTACTACATTTTTATATCAAACATTTTGGAATAATTAATCCAAGACAAAAATAACAAGTGACAAACATTTCCTTTTCATTTGTTAACTTGATACAGGTGACCACTTCAATTGTTGACTTGGTACTTGATACAGGTGACCACTTCAATTGTTGACTTGATACTTGATACAGGTGACCACTTCAATTGTTGACTTGATACTTGATACAGGTGACCACTTCAATTGTTGACTTGATACTTGATACAGGTGACCACTTCAATTGTTGACTTGATACTTGATACAGGTAACCACGTCAATTGTTGACTTGATACTTGATAAAGGTGACCACTTCAATTGTTGACTTGATACAGGTGACCACTTGGTTGCGCTTGACCAGGTGCTCGGTATCTGTGCGCACCCACAGCACACATACACGATGATTAAGCTGGTTAGGATCGATTTCGGCTGACGAACTATCTGGGTACTTTTTATGTCCTGTTCGTAGACGCAACATTTAAAACGGAAATCTATTATTACAAGCTACAGTCTGAGCTTGTATAATATGATAGAGTGAAAAGCGTTTAAGACGAAACTGAGGGAATTGAAATATTTCTTTGCGTTAAAAGAATTTTGTGTTAAACGATGCATACAAATTATTTTAAAATTAAAATAACATTTATTAGAGTGCGTCATATTAGATACCTTATTTACATTTCAAAATATTACAAATTTTGTACATTAAAAGGTATGTAAGTATGCATTTAATATAATTAAAAAAAACACAAGAAAACGATTAAAAAAATTTAAATAAAAACTAAATAAACTTTAATAATTTTTTTTTTTTTTTATAAAAGCAAATAAAGAATGGTTTGATTTTTGGGGCAAATAATCTGATATTTTGCTTTGCATTTTCTTTTTTAAGCATCAAATTGTCAACAAATTGTTTGATATCGCCCATTGTAATTATTCATTTCGAGTTAGCCTTCTTTCACACGGAACACCGCCTCTTTTTTTACCGCATTTTACCATTTTCGCCAGCAGGTATCTATATATTTAGTTCACTCCGAAAAGCGAAATCTTTTCGAGTTAAGCGATTTTTATTTCGTGTTAAAAGGAAAAGAATTTATGAAAATACCGAGTGTTTTTTCGGGATCGAGTGATTATTTTGTGTTAACCGATTTTTCGTGTTAAGCGTTTTCGCGTTAAACGTATAACACTGTATTTATATATTAGACTATTAGTCTAGTAGCAGAAGCGTCACAATCAGTGGTGTCTACTCAAAACTTGAGGACCTTTGACGGCAGTCTGGGAAGATCGACATCAAGGGTGATAACACTTTTATAGGAGCAGACAACATGCGCCATCTCATTTAGCCTTTTGACGCCCGAAACGCTCTTCGCGGAGGCCTCCCCCCCCCTTTTTTTCCCTCACCCTCCATGTTCAGACATCTTCCATGGCTCTTCCCTGACACTCTTCGGGGACCACCCGGACCTCCATGTCCAAATATTTCCCATAGCGCTTCCCAAACACTCTTCGCGGACCACCCAGACCTCCATGTCCAGACATTTCTCATGGCTCAAAATGCGTTTCTTCCACTCTAAACAATCTCATGAACACATCTATCAAAAATATTTCACAACACCCTTCATAATCACCTACATCTCACCACTTATGACAAACAACATCGCATCACTACAGTAGGGATTAACGATATCTGCATGATGCCGGCCAAATCAATCAAATGATCGTTATCTAAAATCTACTTCTTACTGATCATATGATTATAATATAGCTATGTAACAGTGACACACATCTAAGATTCAACTTACGTGGACTGTGAGCAAACATCAGGACTACTTGCATGCTGCAAATGACCACAAGCAAGGCTCCTCCCATCTCAACACTGTGGTCTGGATAAGTTCACGGCAAATTAACTTCTATAACTTATAACGCTGGTCGAGGCGCCGATGAAGAAAATCTTAATTTAAAATGTTTGCATCATATGTTTCAGCTTTTAACGTACTTATTTTTTTTTCGGTGTGCATGCAAAGACATGGCACAACGTATAATTCCAGCTCAGACTATGTACACTTTTTGGAATCTATTCCATAGTATTAAAAAATCTATAATTACCATGAAAAGGAGTTGAAATTCTCTTTATCTCTTGAATAACTAACACTCTGTCAGAAGTTTTATCACCATGAAAATTTTCGGGTTTTAATTTAAAGTATGTGTGCCTTGAAATATTAACAACTGACAACCTTCTGGACTAAGCGTCAGTTCACGTCAAATTGTTGTATGAACGCACTATTTTGTGCGTGGTTTCTTTTTTGTGGAATTTGATCAAATAGTAATTTGAAAGTTGTGGCAAGGCTCCATACACGAATTGCATCAAATGCTTGATCGTGTGAACCGACCCTTAGAAAACCGGGACTAAGCATACGCCGAGCAAGCATACTCTCTTTAGATTTACGCCACTCTGAAACGACACGAGTTCTTAAGTTAAGAACCACCAGGTATTCCTCAAAGTGCAAGCCTGTCATGCTATATAATTACTGTACACGTAAGGTGTCCGTGGGTGTGTCTTTAAAAAGCAAACCTGTTTATCCCTGGGATAGCATCATCGCTGTTTCAGCTCTCAAAAAACGGAGTCATAAGCTCCAAAGAGTAGTTTGGTCAATTGGCGGGGCGGGGGGTGGTTTGCAATCAAAATACAGGTTGTTTAAGAAAATACATTGAGCTGCTTATGTTAGTTAACAAAGATAAATCTACATGATATAGTCCTCTGATTTGTTTCTTGAGGATGAGAAAATGTCTCAGGCAAGCAAACTGGCAGTTTATTATTAACAACGCATTTCTCTCAAAGATAATATGCTGGTTGGTTTATTCAGATCGAAATCGCAAGGCCAAACACAGTTATTCTTGTTCGATTGTTTACGGTGTTACCACAAAAATTGCGGTAACTTTTTACTGAAAACACCGCAATTGTTTTTTTTTAAATTAAATTAAACCAAACACGAAAAAGACTCCCGAAACTTTAGTTATTTTTAGACTTGTCGCAGTGCCGCAGTTTTAGGTAGTGCCGAAATCTTATGTAGTACCGTAGTCTTAGGTAGTGCGGTAATCTTAGGCAATGCCGTAGTCTTAGGAAGTGCCGTAGTCTCAGTGCCCTAGTCTTAGGTAGTGCCGTAGTCTAAGTGCTGTAGTCTTATGTAGTGCCGTAGTCTTAGTGCCGTAGTCTTAGGCTAAGAAACGTAATTACTACGACGAAAGCGTAGAGGTAAACAGGTCTCAAAAAGGAATCTTGTACGCTAAGTTAGTTTTGTTTTCTTTGTTCCGGATTGTGGATCACGAAGTAAGGTCTATAATTACCCGCTTTGATTATAGTTGACACACGCATAGCTCAAAACAAATGGTTTACGTCCAGTGAATCGCAATCCACTTTTATTGTTGTTGTTCACGTCGAGTGTTCAAACCACGGAAAGTTGTCAGCAGAGCTTTGGGGGGGGGGGGGGGGGGGGAGTGTGGGTTATGGACTACCCTGTTGGAATCTCACATTCCCACGAGAGAAGAATCCGGCTCTTCGATTACCTATAAGACAGTGGATCTCAACCTTTCTAAAGCTGCGACCCTTTAATACAGTTCCTTGTGTTGTGGCGACCCCCAACCACAACATGATTTTCGTTGCTACTTCTTAACTGTAGAGTGTAAGTATTTTCCGATGGTCTTAGGCGACCCCTATTAAAGGGTCGCTCGACCCCCAAAGGGTCGCTACCCACAGGTTGAGAACCGCTGCTATAAGATGATGACCATTCCATTCATTCTGAGGATCATTCAAACATTAACTTTCACTCGTTTCACTCTAAATCGCCACTTATCTGCAGCAACCGAATAATCGCAGAAACACCCATGGCATCCATGGATAAAACAAAAATAATCACAATTATAAACACAATTCAATTGTTATCATTTGTGATGAGTCATGTCTGCCCCAAGTAATCTCATCACTTACTACCAGGCGTTCGTCAACTGTGGCGATTTTTTTCAGTTGAGATTTGAGAAAAGAGAATGGTTCATGGTATATTTCTTTTATTTACACATACTCTTGAATTAGGCCAAAGAGCTTCCATAAAATTCGTGGAATCCGCCCCCACCCCGCTTTTTTTTTTCCTCCCGCGAGCCGAAATTGTTTTTTTTTAAAGGTAGTTGACTTAATGCTTAAAAACAACAGGAAATTTAACACCTGATTTGAGTTCAAGTGATGATATGATTTTGCTAGCCTGGCTCTGTTACTTTCAATATGTTATTCAGCTCCAGTCAAACAGAGCTCATAGAAATGCGTCCCGTAAACCGCAGGGAGACGTGCGGTAACTACTTTAACCTCTGCAATAATTTCTTCTATTATGTATATAATGCACTCTCGTTTCCTTCTTACTCGACTAAGAGAAAACCCCATACAAATGCGAATACGTATTTTCGCGTCTATAAGACGCACCTAATTAAAAGACGCACCCGTATATAAGACGCGGGTTTACGCGATTTGTGTACACTAAAATTACATAAGACGCACGCAGCCTAGCCATATGCCGCACTGACATAAGACGCACGCAGCCTAGCCATATGCCGCACCGACATAAGACGCACGCAGCCTAGCCATATGCCGCACTGACATAAGACGCACGCAGCCTAGCCATATGCCGCACCGACATAAGACGCACGCAGCCTAGCCATATGCCGCACCGACATAAGACGCACGCAGCCTAGCCATATGCCGCACCGACATAAGACGCACGCAGCCTAGCCATATGCCGCACCGACATAAGACGGACGCAGCCTAGCCATATGCCGCACCGACATAAGACGCACGCAGCCTAGCCATATGCCGCACTGACATAAGACGCAAGCAGCCTAGCCATACGCCGCACTGATATATAGCCATAGATAGGACGCACCCTGGGTGCGGGATAAGTAAAACTTTGTATAAGATGAGTCTTATATGCGCGAAAATACGGTACATATTAATATGTATCAAAATGTCGTAAAATTCCTAAAACGCATGCAAAAAGTTGATCGTACAATAGTGCGTACATAATGTGACAAATAATATGTTGTCAAATTCCGTAGATCACGTGCACGCTATCAAGAAAGACACGCGAAGGCAGGCAGAAAAATTTGTACTAATAAATTAATTACAAGCTAAATATGTTGACCAATTAGAGAAGGAAACAGGAAGTTCTCCTCAAACAACAAAGGGAGAGAACACAAAACAAGGACGTGTTTTCCCCATATTTATTTTCATTTTCCAAAGTTGTATCCAACTTAATTACGCAGTTCTCAAACTGGTAGTAACATACAATAGGAAGCAATTAATGTTCATTGATATTTTTTTAATCGTACAAAAGCAAGTTTTTTTTGGTTGTTTTTTTTTAAATGTGAAAAGTAAAGGTTTTGTTGGTGAACAAAACAAAACATTGACATACACATATATACTGAATTGGACGTCATTTCGCCAAAATGGTGGAGTAAGAGTGGGAAGTGCCTGAAGTCCCCATAGTGCTTCCAGTTAAAGAGGGGCCCAAAGAGTAAGAGAGAGACTTGCCACCGTATTTTGAGGTCGATGTTGATCTTGAGTAGCTCGCTTCGAGATATTTGGACGCTGGAAGAAAAATCAAACAATTATTTAAATTTATTGAAAACAATGATTTTTTTTAAAAAATTAAAAAATTCGAGGCTATTAATTAAAACAATGTTGAATATTCAAAAAACGTACATATTTAGATCTTACAGATCTAAATAGACGGCAGTCATAATCAATATGTTGAGAATATGTGGTGGTTTTATGTGACCCACACTGGTTGTTACAGAGTTTGGTGACACATGCGAGTTCAGTTCAGTACGCAATGTATTTGTAGTTTAAGGAAATAAGCTTTCAACGGATTCATGATCAGGTCTTTCCATTCACCGTGACAAAATCAGCATTAAAATGCATAATTCTCTACGTCCCAATGTCACTTTTGCTACGATCAATACATAAATCTCTACGTCCCAATGTCACTTTTGCTACCAGAGTGCGTTGATTTCAAGAATTAAAATTATCAATAAATGCGCTAAATGACATTCTTAAAAACCAGAAAATATCCCCCGATGTTATCGAGATAATAATGGCAGGCACTTTGTGATAATGTGTACCTGCTATTGCGAAAACTCATCAAAATGCCTTATTTTAAAAAGTAGTATCTATGTAATGATATTTACGTTTCTAACATCATTAAAAACGTTAATAAGGATTGTTTCTGCTATACTATATTATACGCCTACCTTACCACTTTCGCTCCTTTCAACTCAATTTCTTTTCTCTAAACATGAACTTAAATTACTAATTCTAAATGATCACTAATTAAATCAATATTGTCCAAAAGAAGTTCATGGACGGCTGATTTCTACGCTTGAGAAATACTTTAGATGTCATGTGTTTTTAAATTGTTAATTTTTGGGCCTACACTAACACTTTTCGAGCCCCTTAACTAAAATATTTTTCTCTAAAAATTATGAAACTTATTCTTAAATTTCTCTATATGCCATTATAAATATACTGTATTTGATCTACTGATATCTTCATTAAAATTTAACCAAACTTTTGCCCTTGTTTTCCATTATCTTAAGTCGAAAAATCGTAAAACAAAGAATTCTTTTATCTAAATAAGATTCTCTTAATCGTTTTCACGGCTGTAACAACTCTGAGAGTCTTTTTACAGTAATGTCTTAAATCTCATAACAATAGACACCTATATTTTCGCACAGTAAAACAAAAACAGAATATTTTAATTTTTTGAAAGAAAATCTTAACCCATCTCTATTTTCAAAATTAAATTTTCACGTGTGTAAAATGAACGGCTCTTGATATTCATGGGTATACTTATGTAAAATGTAGCCAAGTCTTGTAAACGCCATCAATTTTCTTAATTGGTAAATATACGTTTATTTGCTAAAAGGGAATGTTACATCTCTTTTTCACAAAAAGATGTAAAGATATGTCATCCACGTAAAAATGACACACCCTATTGCGTACCCTCGATATATATGTAACTAAGAAGGTTAATTATTTATCAAGTTCATTACTTTATTCTGAGCGTAGAGTGTCCTGTCTGGGGCGAAATAAAAGGATCGAATACATCCTCCCATTGCCAGATTTTAATACAAACTAATAAAATCCTTCATGGGATTGTAGCCCCTTTTGTACGCAAAAACACACTTTTTTGCACTTCATATGGTTTGTTCTTATTTGGATAAGTGATAAGTGCATTAGTGAAGGCTATTTGGCTACGGAGTTTCGCTACACTGATTGACTTAAACGGCCTTTTCCAATTAAAATTATATTTAAAGGTTATGTTTTTATTTTTTTTTTTACATTTAATAAAAGTATATTTTTGGAATTAAAAAAATCTTATTAAATGTTAATAATACAGAGCTATAAATATTTTTGTTCTTTAACAATTTGAAAAGCAATCAATTATATTAATTACTTTTACTTTTTAAGAAGGGTCAAATACCGTATCACTTTTGTCACGTGCGGTTATTAAATCAAAGAATAGAGCTTTCGTTAAAATAATCAATTCGATCTATGACGTCATTTGCGTGTTAATTTAGATCAAATTAATTTTAATTTTATTTCACAACATTAACAACACACTAAAAAATGCCCTAACAATAACAGGCTTTCCCGATAAATATGATTACGATGCAAATTTTAGACCATATTTTTTTAATTAAAAAAATTTTTCATACCTTCAAATTCGGATAAAATGCTTAAAATAGTTCCTTAAGAGTTATTTAAAATTTATTAGCAGTTTATGATTGTAACAGACCAAGTTAACTGTAACTTATTTCAAGACACTAATATTTATTCTCACAGCACAATAGCGTAGGGATTTGAACAGAATGATTTAAAACACGAGAAAAGCGGTGGGAGAATTCATGTATTTTTTAGTAGAGAGGCTGTATACGATTTATCTTGGGTCTGATCAGACATATTGAATTTCTTGAATGGATTATTGAATTAATATTGTATGGAGTATTATTGAACGTGTGCGTATTTAATATATTCTTTGCATTGCAGCTATGATTATTGCAAATATATATCCCGAGATCAAGGAATTATTTGTCTTATTCAATATACATAATAAAGTGTTGTGTAATTTATCCAATTGGACATTGTCAATTCTTAAGAGAAAGGGAGAGACAAGTTTGAGGAGTGGACAGTAGAATGAATCATTTAATTTTTAGCAGCAAGCCATCCATTGCATTGAGTTCACATTATTAGTTAACATTGTTACAATAACAATTAATACAATTGTTACAATAATATAATACTTAAACATTTACTACAATAAAAGCGATACTATTCTATTTTGTGCACATATAAATTTATTTTATTTCCTTAAAATGAAAGAAAATCGCATTCTTTTTTTTTTTTAAGAAACCGAACGTATTTAAATCGATTTGTTTCTTAGGCGTTATGGTCAGCATAGCTCATTCTTATTTATAAATACGCTTGTTGTGTGTTAATTTCTTTTCTTTTTATTTACGGAAATGGTGTTATATATGTGTGGTATTATTGGTGGTGGGACATTATTATATTTATATAGTAAAATTGAGTGAAAAAATGTGTGGTTGCAAGGGGGGGGGGATACTAATTGTGAATCTTGTAAATTGTATTACTTAAATGCATATTTTGTTAAGTAACTTAAGTAGATGGGAAGTTCACGCATTGGAAGCACCATTGTGTGGCAGGCTATTACCAGTACCTCCATAATACTATTTTTACCCCAAAATTATTTTTTTTTGCTACTAATGTGAAAAGAAAAATAGTTAAAATTTAAAAAAAAAATTATTAACCTACCAAATTTATGCACAAAACCACCCACATAAAAGTACCAGGCTTAACTTACGTTCTGAAGTGCTAAAAATATTCATTTGAAAAACAGTCTGGAATCGTAAATCTACTTAGGAGCGTGTGCAAAACATATAACAACAACACAAACTTAACAAACACAAACCCAACAACACAAGTTGATGTTATTATGAAAATTTTTCTTAAAACTTTACTCTTTCTATAGTTGCACGGGTATTTAAACAATCTTGTTTGGATTTAAATCATATCTTTAGCTAAGTCAGTGAAATAGAAGACGGCGAAATAGCCCATCGGCAACATGGCCCGTAGGCGAAATTACCCATAGGCGAAATGGCCCGTAGGCAAAATGGCCCGTAGGCGAAATGAACCGTCAGCGAAATGGCACGTCATCGAAATGACCCGTCGGCGAATCGTTCTAAATCTGCTGGAAAGGACGCGCGATGAAACGAACACGATGAAGAATAAGAGCCACTAGTATCTTTACACTTTGTACCCCACCCCTCCCCACCCCGGCCCTTCCACACTAATTACCTTCGTCGTCATCAAAATCAAAATCAAGGTCAAGGTCCATAGACTCAGCCTTAACCTCCTGCTTGACCTCTCGTCTGTGCACACAACAAAGGACTGTCACGCAGAGACTGCAAAGAACGCCCACTGCCAGCAGGCTCCAGGCCAAATAAAGTAGCTTTTTCTTGTAGTCCTGGAATCGGTGAGGGGGGACTGTGCTATTTATGGGATGCCTCGTTGTGTTCTTGTCCTCAGTGTTTGTAACGAGGTTAAGGACTGTGGTCACTTCCGGCAGTGAGTTTTCACTTCCGCTTCCTGCTGGAGAGTCTGTAGCGTTAACGAAGACGGTCAATCCGATAGGAGGTCGTATGTCGATTGCTGAGACGGACTTAGAAGTTATTTTTGTCTCCACCCCAGTTGGTGTTGCACTTGTTGAGATGGAAGTAGAAGATGTTTTCATCATAGGGGACTTGATTCCACTTCTTGTGGTGGAGATGATTGGTATGTCGAAACAGCCCCCATTATCCAGGCACTTGGATGAGTTGCACTTGTCCATGCAGTTGTTATCACATAGGAGACCATATTTTCCCTCTGGGCACGCTAGAAGCAAGAATATTAAAAAAAACGCTGTTAAATGGCCAAAGAAGCAAAGCATGACATCTTCAAGATAAAGCCAAGCATGGTATCTACAATATAAAGAAAGCATAACATCTACAAGATGAAGCAAAGCATGACATCTACAAGATGAAAGAGAGCATGACCTCTACAAGATGAAGCAAAGCATGACATCTACAAGATGAAGGAGAGCATGAAGCAGAGCATGACATCTACAAGATGAAGCAAAGCATGACATCTACAAGATGAAGCAGAGCATGACATCTACAAGATGAAGCAAAGCATGACATCTACAAGATGAAGGAGAGCATGAAGCAGAGCATGACATCTACAAGATGAAGCAAAGCATGACATCTACAAGATGAAGGAGAGCATGAAGCAGAGCATGACATCTACAAGATGAAGCAAAGCATGACATATACAAGATGAAGGAGAGCATGAAGCAGAGCATGACATCTACAAGATGAAGCGGAGCATGACCTCTACAAGATGAAGGAAAGAATGACATCTACAAAATGAAGCAAAGCATGACATCTACAAGATGAAGGAGAGCATGAAGCAGAGCATGACATCTACAAGATGAAGCAAAGCATGACATCTACAAGATGAAGCAAAGCATGACCTCTACAAGATGAAGCAAAGAATGACATCTACAAAATGAAGCAAAGCATGACATCTACAAGATAAAGCCAAGCATGACATGTACAAGATGACGCCAATCATGACATCTAGAAAATAAAGCAAAGCTAAGCAAGGCTCGCAACCGCAAATTTTTTCACGCCAATGAGCTATATTAACATTCTAATGACCCACCCGCTTTTACACAGCAGATTTATTTCACCAACTAATTTAGATAAGCAAAAGAAAATAGTAAGGCCCAAAAGTACGTGCGATAGTTTTAAGAATCCAATGGAGCGCTGGTATCGGGCATTTTATTTCAAGAAATCAGTGTTATCTGGTCGCTTTTTTTTGGGGGGGGGGGGGGGGGTGCTGGGGCTGAAAGTTTGTAAGAATGTGTTGTCATTGGCAACCAGTCTATGTGCCGAGTTTCAGCTCAATAGGATGACAAGAAGTTGGTCAATTGGCCGTTCGAATATTTTGTCTTATATATTTTATGATATACACGAACAAAAGCTAAGTTAATATAAAAGGATTTAAAAATAAGTTACGTCGATCAAACTATTTATCTCGACGTAGTCAGTTTAATAACTTTACATGTGTCCCATTATGTGTAATGTTTTTACTATGCTTACCACTAATAATGTGACATAGGGGATGGTGTCGGTGGGCCGCCCAGCGCGAGCACTTAATGCTCCCCCCCCCCAGGACACACCTCCACACGGGCCAGCCGCCGGGTCTCCCCGCCGAAAGAACGCGCGGCGGCGCGCCGGGAACCTACCCCCCTGGCCTTGGGGACGTCCGGTCGACCGAGAACGCTGCGTTTAAAGCGTTTGCGGTCCAATCTCCCAAGAGTCTGGACGGCTTTGCCTCCACTCCGGACGGAAGGTGTTGCGTTACCACCCCCCACCGCCCAGGGAGTCTTACGGTCTTACCACTATACGCTTCGATTTCACAGATATCCAGTAATCGATAATTAGCTGAATTGGAATTTAACGATACTTTGATGGTGTCGATCGTTTCCTTGGTATCGGTCCTGTGCCACACTACCGGGTAGTCGAGACTTGAATTAAATTGAAAACGAAACTTGACAACTTCATTCGATAAACCAGAAATAGAGGCTGGTATCATGTGAGAGTAGCCGCTCACGTCTGCAGCAAAGGTGGCAGTGTCAAAATTGAAGTATTTGTATGTGTTTTTTAAATTTAAAAATTAGAAAAAAAGCTATAATTCTTTGATTAAATTTCTCATAAAGAGAAACGTGTCTTTGTTGTGCTGTTATTGTTGTTGTTTTTTTGGTGTGTGTGTGTGTGCTTGTGTGCTTTTTTCGTTTTGTTATTTATTTTTTAAAATATTTTCTTATGACGTGGGCGTGGGGTGTGGGGCGTGGGTTTTAGAGGGGATAGTTGTTGTTTTTAGAGGGGATGGGGGGGGTGAGAGTGTTTTTTTAAAGTTGTATTTTTGGGGAGTTTTTTTTTGGGTGGTGGTCGGTTTGTTGTTTTTTTGTTTTTTTTATTGGGAGGCGAGTAGTTTTCTTCTGGGGTGGGGGGTTATAAATAAGTTTTCAAAATGTTTGTCATTCTTTCAAATTGTTTATATATAAGGCAAAGCGTAATTTTTAAATTTTGTTAAACACTCGTAAAGTCTACGGGAAATGTAAACATATAGTGGAGGAGGGAGAGGTTAAAATTGCAAGCCGCACTTGCTTAAAGCTTTAGGGAGCTATAATTAGCCATGTAATTGGTGCCCAGTGCTTAAGGACTGCATACCAGGATACAGTATATCTTAAATGAACTTTTTTTAATATTGGGCCGAGAACGAATATCCTCGAAAGAAAATGTCAACATTGTAAAGAAATGTACCGCACGTAAGAAAAAACTGAATTATATAGCTGGAAGGAAAATAACTAGACGCATGTGCAAAAATCCGCCCTAAAGAACATGTTTGTACCAAATACTATACTTACTTACACGCCGGTACAAAATAATCTCACGAATCAGTAGTGGATTTCCCAGCTTGACAATGTAATTCTTTGGGCCTGCTCCAACACGTGCTTGTGTGCACAGCCCACCTCTCGCCTTGCTGCCATCTACTGGATAATAATCTCCTTTGTTGGGGTCGGGGCCAGGGGTTATTTGGTAGGTTGAATTGAGGAAGATCAAATTTCTACCTGAAGATTTTAGAAAGCAATGCGTTAGTCAATTGCATTATAATAAGAATGTTCTGTATTAATGTGATGCCATATGATCTGTCACAGTTTTAACTAATAGTCACATCCTCTTTCACAGTTGCAGGTATTAACGTTACGCGCAGTTTCAGTTTCAGTTAGAAACCACATGATTTGTCACAGTGTGAGTTAGTAGTCACATGATCTGTCACCTTTTCAGTTAGTAACCACATGATCCGTCACAGTTTCCGTTAGTAGCCACATGATCTGTCACAGTTTCAGTTAGTAGCCACATGATCTGTCACAGTTTCAGTTAGTAGCCACATGATCTGTCACAGTTTCAGTTAGTAGCCACATGATCTGTCACAGTTTCAGTTAGTAGCCACATGATCCGTCACAGTTTCCGTTAGTAGCCACATGATCTGTCACAGTTTCAGTTAGTAGCCACATGATCTGTCTCAGTTGCAGTTAGTAGCCACGTAATCTGTCACAGTTGCAGTTAGTAACCACATGATCTGATATTAGATTATCGATGTTGTAAGGCAGTAGTAGTATATCACCCAGCTGTTGCCATTCTTGTTTGATTTAAACATCGTACATTTTCAAACAATTCTTGACAAGCGATTTCTTTATTTATTCTTTTTTTTCTTTGTGTTTTTAAAAAAAAAAATTCTTGAACATCGGAATTAGTTGTTGCTGTCGTGTGTGTGTGTGTGTGTGTGCATGCGTGCGTGCGTTTGTAGCTCTTTATACGGCTTTATAAGAAACAATTATCTTGCTTTAAAAAAACACACAAAATAACATTGCGTTATTTTCCATTTGTTTATGGACTTGGCGTACTGGTAAATGTATAAACTATATATATTTTTAAGTTAAGTCACAGAAACTCCCTGTGTGCAAGGAGTGTTGATTTCAAACAAAAACTCTCATTAGCCTGCAGGAAACGTGTGGAAAGATAGGGGCCACAATCTTTATTCAGTTCCCGATTCAAACATTACTACATAAACTTGTATAATGGATAAAAAGCGATGATTGGTCGAAATCGGCGTGCAAATAAGATATGCAAATAAGAAGAATCCACGTGAATCTAAATCTATTTCTCTCTGAATTTTGATTTTCATGATCGGGGAAAGAAATCGGATACATAAAAATAACTAAAAAATGCACTTAAGAATTCTAAGATGCCAGTGACATCTATCCGTTTTCTAAAGTATGGACGTTCTTTTTTTAAAAAAATAACTCCTTAAATATTGAACATATGACATAAAAGGGTTCTTAGGTCACGTGCTTAATTTACTCTGCAACTAAACATTCAAAGTCCGAGTTAATAACTCAAAGTTAGTCCTTTAGGTTCGAAGTTGTCAGGCCTGTTGCGGGTTGATGTTGTCGTTCCTCTTTCCCCCCCCCCCCCCCCACATATATTTTTTTAAATGGAGTGAAGCCTTGGTACAATGAAATTTGAAGTTCATTTAGCCAGCCAAGCGGAAAGATTATTCGCTTGAAACGTACAACTGATGCCTACCGCCGTTGAAGTAAATTGAGCAGATGGTTTTGAATCCTCTCCACGATATGCTCAAGCTGTTGACCTCAGTAGGTCCTGAGTAGCAGTGGAGATCCACCGTCATTCTGTCGACAATGGTTTTGACCAGATGTTCACATTTCCAATTATGTTCAGGGAAATCCAGTTCAAAATCTTCTTGTTGATCTGTTAAATATAAAGACGTAGTCGGTCAAGGGTCAAGATTTTAAGCCGCATTTCAAAGAACGCCTACATTCACAATACGTGCCAAATAAAATAAGATCACCTTCAATAACGACGTTTATTTTTAAGCATTAGTTCTTTTTAAAAATTAGAAAGGGATTTTCAAGATATCCAAACCATTCTCCTTGAACTTTTATCATAAGTTTGCCAGGTTTTTTTGTGTGTAAAAATGTAATGGGTTTGTGAATGATCATCGCAGAGCTACAGCAAAATCGTAAACCCCTGATAGCTACTAACACTACTGGGGCTATCACCATCAGATAGCCACTCACACCACTGGGATCATAACTACCTGATAGCTACTCACACCACTGGGATCATAATTACCTGATAGCTACTCACACTACTGGGGCTATCACCATCAGATAGCTTCTCACACCACTGAGTTTATCACTTTCAGATAGCCACTCACACCACTGAGTTTATAACTTTCAGATAGCCACTCACATCACTGGGATCATAACTACCTGATAACTACTCACACCACTGGGATCATAACTACCTGATAGCTATTCACACCACTGGGATCATAACTACCTGATAGCTACTCACACCACTGGGATCATAACTACCTGATAGCCACAAATACCAACCATGCGCTACTCAGGGACTTATGTCTATAATATAGTTTCATTGTCTACTTTTGGAACTTGTGTCTATAATATAGTTTCATTGTAACGCCACGTGCCACCAGACAGTGGCGTAGCGAGCTTAACTCGCGCCCGGGGCACAAGACCTTTTTAGCGCCCCCCCCATATTCGAAAACCATACAATATTATATGTAAAATATACCATTTGGCGCCCCTTTGTGAGTAGCGCCCGGGGCATGATGCCCCTTGCCCCCCCTCGCTACGCCACTGCCACCAGATAACCCTATTTGTGTGCATTCATTAATGTTTCAAAATTCTTGTGTGTATGTATTGTATAAAATTGATCAAACTGATATTGATATTCTCATGACGCGATCACTATCTTCAGTTTGCCAGCGGTTTTTAAAACAAACCCTAAAAAGAACGTTTTTCGCTAAAAATTCTTTATAAAATGTAATATAGAACAACGGTGGGAGGGGGGGGGGCGCTGAAAATTTTGAAAAAACTTGCATCTCCAAGTAATGCACTTTATAACAATCACAATTAGCTCTTCCCAATCCCACCGCAAGGCTTGAAACCCCAAAATTTTTCTCGCCTCTGAACTATATTAATATTCCATGGACCCACACGCTTTAACACCACAGATTTATTTCAATAACTATTTCAGAAAAACAAAAGGAAATACCATGCACCAACCGCACTTGTGATATTTGTTCCCAATTAGTCAGGGTATAGGGACTTTTATTTTGTGAAATCTGATTTTCTTCATCTATTGAAAAACAGTAAAATCTGATTTTTAGGGGTTTTTTTTTTTGGGGGGGGGGGGGCTTGCTAATTTGAAAGAATATGAGGCTATGTGCCAAGTTTCAGCTCGATAGGTGGACGAGAAGTAGGTCAAGTAACCATCCGATGATTTTTTTCCACCCAGCCAGAAAAAAACAGACGAATAAAAGCGAATTTATTTTAAATGATTTAATGACACAACCTCTAAAGCAAAGTTTTCGTATAAATCCTTTATATGCATTTTTTAAATTTATTCTAATGTCCCACCCTCTTTTACACCGCAGATTTATTACACCAACTTTTAAGGGAAAAAAAATTTTTCATAAAACTCACTTGCGATTTTATTTAAGAATGTCATTTAGCGCAGTTATCGGAAATTTAATTTCGTGAAATCACTAGCATTATATTTCCTTTATGTTTTCCTAGAAAAACAGGAAAAACTTACTTATTTTTTATGTTTTATTTGTTTTGGGGGGAGGGGTGCTAAGAATGTGTGTCATCATAGATATGCCAAGTTTTAGAATGTGTGTCATCATAGACCAAGTTTCAGAATGTGTATCGTCATAGAACAAGTTTCAGAATGTGTGTCATCATAGATATGCCTAAGTTTCAGAATGTGTATCGTCATAGAACAAGTTTCAGAATGTGTGTCATCATAGGCCAAGTTTCAGAATGTGTGTCATCATAGGCCACGTTTCAGAATGTGTGTCATCATAGGCCAAGTTTCAGCTCGATTAGTTTGACGGGGAGCCGTCCGAAGATTATGCCCCACCCCCCAGCCAGCAAGAAACACACCAACAAATGCGAAGTTAATAGAAAAGACTATAAAAACAAGACTCGCCATGAACTCCAAAGACTATCCGTATCCATGTTACGTAATAGGTGTGGCCAAACTT
Source organism: Omphiscola glabra (assembly GCA_964017045.1). Lineage (NCBI taxonomy): Eukaryota > Metazoa > Mollusca > Gastropoda > Lymnaeidae > Omphiscola > Omphiscola glabra. The sequence goes on from OZ024796.1 coordinate 8,109,401, forward strand.
GATATACAGTGGATGCGTAGGGTCGGTGACGCAAGTAAAGTCGTCGTTGTCATCCAGCACCCCGAAAAGTCCTGGTAGATTAGTTGGTAGTTTCCCTTTCGGATAAAAGTGTTTTAAACACATTTACTGACATAGTACGGCGTATGTGTGGTTTTTTATATATAGTCTCACGTATTCGGCAATTTGATCGAAAGAAATTTTGTCGACAGAAAATTGATCGACAGAAAATTGATCGACGGAAATTTGATCGAACGGAAATTTTGGTCGAATCTTTTTTTTAGTTTACACGTTAAAATTTTGCGTCAAATTTCTTTTTGAACGCATTATTTTGTTTTACTATATAGTATAGCACGTTCAAAAAGAAATTTGACGAAAATTTTAACGTGTAAACTGAAAAAAAGATTCGACCAAATTTCCGTTCGATCAAATTTCCGCCGATCAATTTTCTGTCGACGAAATTTCTTTCGATCAAATTTCCGGTAACCATAGTCTCATATTTAAACAGTAGGATGGTTGTCAACATAAGTGTCGTTTTCTTAATTTAAAAAAAAACCAACTTTACTACGTTTCAAAAGAAGGGTGGTTGTACAACTTGTTTATGCTTCATCGTGTTTGTTAACAAATGTCGTATGTCTGAACCGTCTGCCAACATTCACGTGCATGCTTTGCAACATGTAACAGAAGCTCTCTGACACAACATAAAATTCATAACGCACATCACATAACCCCACAGTAATGGGTTTAAACTAAGAAAACCGTTAAAGTTGCATCTACTGTTCTGGCAGGACTCTCCGAACCAATGGCCTGCACACTTCTTCCTATGAGAACATTTCCCGTTCACGTCACAGATTCCGTCAGAGCAATGGCAATGTAGGTTGTAAGGAGGTTTAAAATATCGGACTGGAATTACAGCTGAAACGAATAAGAATTTTTTTTTTTTTAAATCAATTACTCTCAGATTCAATTTTATGCCACATAATTTAACACTTTCCATTATCAGGAGTGGCATCGTGTTGGTTTCCTGCGCCCGGGTGAAACCGATATTGCGCTCCTTTATCTTGCCCCCTGCACCCCCCAATCATATTTACCGTATTTATGAATCCAAATATTGTTTGAACTCTATAGACACTAACGAATGTTCCTACCCTACAGTTCCCATGTCCAACTTTCAAGTCAGTGTTTGTGTATTGAGGAGAGGTGGGGGGGGGGGGGGGGCTTAACCTTCTTGGACAATTTTGCATCATATTAGGTGTCATTGAAGCATATCTCTCTAAGCACAAGACACCTCACATTATACGTCACTAATACTAGAGACGCCTCACATTATACGTCACAAAATACTATAGACGCCTCACATTACACGTCACAAATACTATAGACGCCTCACATTAAACGTCACAAAAACTATAGACGCCTCACATTACACGTCACAAATACTATAGACGCCTCACATAACACGTCACAAATACTATAGACGCCTCACATTACACGTCACAAATACTATAGACGCCTCACATTACACGTCACAAAGACTATAGACGCCTCACATTACACGTAATTAATAGTTTAAATCTTATTTAACAGAAATTATTTAAACTTTTTTAAAAGAACATTTTATTTTAATTCGGTAATTAGAGGTCGTGTGAATGAATAGTCGCCGTGGATGCTTCCCCTTCCTTCCTCGCCCTCATAGAGTCCCTCCCTTACTCCCCCAATAGTCCCTCCTTTACTCAACCCAAATGTCCCTCCTTTACTCAACCCAAGTGTCCCTCCTTTACTCCACAACAGAGGCCTTTCCTTACTCCCCTTCAGAGTCCATCCCTTACACCACCCCAGATCCATCCCTTATACCAACCCTTACAGCCTCCCTTACACCACCTCAGATCCATCCCTTACACCACCCCAGATCCATCCCTTATACCACCCCTGACAGCCTCCCTTACACCACCCCAGAGTCCATCCCTTATACCACCCCTGAAAGCCTCCCTTACACCACCCCAAATTCCCTCCCTTACGCCCCCACATACATAAAGCACACTTTCGTTTCTAATCAGCAAGCTACATACGTTCTTTATACTTGAATTTTACACCCAAAAAATAATTTTTTTCTCCTGAAGAAATGGTTTTGCCCAATATGTCTTTTTAATTTGTATATATTTTCTTTTCAAGCCTAAACATGATTTGTTCCACCCTTAAATGTATGCGTTCCGAAGTTGTTGTTTTTGTGTGTGTTTGTGTCTTCTAGGCAGTGGTTGACCGGCGTGTCTTAGCACTCAGCAACAACAAAGATGTAACTAGAGATTTAAAACGTAAGTATTGTATTGTCTTTCAGAAGCGGCCAAGGAGTCACTAATACCACCGGTCCCGACGGCCCGATGGGATTATTCCAAGTATCCCAGGCCGACCACTAAGGTTATTGATGCTAAGGGTTGTCATCAGAGACTATTTTATGCAACTCCGTTGTCGATGATTTTTGGCCCTAGAATATGGGCAACCATAACGATTCAGCCTATAGTCAAAGAAATTGGGACCACTGGCTTAAGGCTTATTCGTTATCTAATTCAAACAACCTCTAACAATAAAGTTGTTTTATTATAAATCCTTTATAAAAACAAAAATCGAGAAATTTTGACAAAACATGCCAACAAGTAAAGCACTATATAAGAATCCTAATTAGTGCCCACCGCTCCAAGGATCCTACCCGCACATTTTTTTTCACGCCCCTGAACCATATTAATATTCAAATGACCCAGCCGATTTTACACAGCCGATTTATTTTACCAACTATTTCAGAAAACGAACGAAAATATTTGACACCAAACGCACTTGCGATATTTTAAAAAAAAAATAAAGTCATTTAGCACGGTTATCAGGAATTTTATTTAGTGAAAACAGTATCATCGTATATCTTTCATCTCTCCTTTGAAAAACAGGAAAAACATACTTTTGTGGGTAGGGGTGGGGGGTAAAATTTTGAAACAATGTGCTGTCCTTGGCAACTGGTCTATGTGCCAGATTTCAGCTTGATAGATTGACGGGAAGTGGGTCGATTAGCCGTCGGAAGATTTTGCCAGTCCACCATCCATACACACAGCCAGACAGAAACAAAAGCAAAGTTAATATAAAGGATTTATTTAAACAACCCCTAAAACAAAGTTGTTTCCTATAAATCCTTTATAAAATTTAATACCGAGCAAAGTGGGTGGGGCTGAACATTTGAAAAAACATGCATTCAATTAATGCACATTATAATAATCCCAGATAGTGTTCCGCCCCCCCCCCCCACCACACCCAGGTTCGAAACTGCACATTCATCCCCCACTCCCCACCATCCCCAGGACGAACTCTATTACCCACCCGCTTTTATACCGCCAATTTATTTCAACAACTAATTAAGAAAATATTACGCACCATATAAGGTCTTAAGAAACCATTTAAAAATCTCTTATATATATTACGCTTCTGGTGTGACTCGTTGACTGCTTCCTTACTATATGTTTGAAAGAAAGTAGGGTTCAATACTGAGTTCAATAGCGCGTGAAATATAATTCCAGATACCTACGCTAAATGATATATTTTTATTTTACATAACGCACCTGCGTTTTGCGCGTAATATTTTCTTTTCGGAAAATGAAATCGTCTCAATTTTAGTATAGTGTAAAAAAATATTCGGTTTAAAAGTGATTGGGTCATGAGAATATTAAATATAGTTCATGTGCGTTAGTTGAGCTCATGTTTTGTCGAGTTACTTTAGTAGATGGGAAGTTCACACATTACTGTCGCCAATGTTTGGCGTGCTATATCTAATATATAAAATATATATATTTAAATTAGAATCTCATTTAGCGCATTTCCTTCATCTTTCTCTTGAGAAAGAGGAGACAACTTATTTTTGGGGGTTGTGGCTGGTGGGTGGGGCTGAAAATTTGATAGAATGTGTTGTTATTGGCATCGAGTCTATGTGTCAAGTTTCAACTCGGTAGGTTGTCGGGAGGTGCGTCTATTAGCCTTCCGAAGATTGTGCCACCCAGCCAGCCAACCACGAACAAACGTGAAGCTAATCTAAAGGATTTGAATAAGTTTATAAAATACCCTCCGCCCTTAACTGATTAATTATTTATTATTGTTAACTATCGTATCTGTTGTCTTTTAGCTGCACTGTACACACCCTATCAACTCACTACTTACAACGCGCCTTGCTCGGCATTTACCTTCGTGCATACAAAGGTAAGAGTTGCGTATCCCACAATCAACAGCTGCTAGTAGCATCAAGCGGTTTATAGCAGCACAATCCTCCTCGACATTGCTTGGCTGGTTTGGCTCGAAGGCCGCCCACACATTTTCAACAACACTTGCGTCGTCATCCAGCCAATGAAAGCTGCCTTCTCGTCTGAGGTCATTTGCCCCAACCCATGCTCCAAATGCCGCCCCTGACATGGAAACAATGCATTTGGGCTCAGAAAAAGATGGTAACGAAAAATTCCGAAAGAAATTTAATTTAAAAAAAAAAAGGAATAATTTTATTAAAGGTCAACAAAATGTTTTGGAACAGATTGAAAGATTGAAAAATGGACAGGCACAACGTATTGAAATCAGGATTAGCCCAACGGTTAGCGGAAATTTGATCGAACGGAAATTTTGTCGAATCCTTTTTTCAGTTAACACGTTAAAACTTTCGTCAAATTTCTTTTTGAACGCACTATACTATATAGTAAAACAAAATAATGCGCTCAAAAAGAAATTTGACGCAAAATTTGAACGTGTAAACTAAAAAAAAGATTCGACCAAATTTCCGTTCGATCAAATTTCCGTCGATAAATTTTCCGTCGACGATATTTCTTTCGATCAAATCTCCGGATACGTAGCCCAACATATTGGCAATACACCATCACCATTTTAAATCATGCTTTCATTTTATTATTAAAGCTCTTTTATCACTACTTTTAAGACGTGTTTTTGAATCTAAGGTTTCGTGATATAAGGAAACTGATTTAAAGACGTATCTATAGTGTAGGGATGGACGAGTGGTTGTTTTTATGTCGATGGGTGTACTTGGGTGGATGAAAGGCTGGGTGGGTGGATGAATGGGTGGATGAATGGGTGGATGAATGGGTCGATGAATGGGTGGATGAATGGGTGGATGAATGGGTGGATGAATGGGTGGATGAATGGGTGGATGATTGGGTGGATGATTGGGTGGATGAATGGGTGGATGAATGGGTGGATGAATGGGTGGATGAATGGGTGGATGAATGGGTGGATAAATGGGTGGATGAATGGGTGGATGAATGGGTGGATGAATGGGTGGATGAATGGGTGGATGAATGGGTGTATGAATTGGTGGATGAATGGGTGGATGATTGGGTGGATGAATTGGTGGATGAATGGGTGGATGATTGGGTGGATGAATGGGTGGATGAATTGGTGGATGATTGGGTGGGTGAATGGGTGGATGAATGGGTGGATGAATGGGTGGATGAATGGGTGGATGAATGGGTGGATGCATGGGTGGATGAATTGGTGGATGAATGGGTGGATGAATGGGTGGATGAATGGGTGGATGAATGGGTGGATGAATGGGTGGATGAATGGGTGGATGACTGGGTGGATGACTGGGTGGATGAATGGGTGGTTGAATGGGTGGATGAATGAAATGATCTTTACCTGCGGTGCTTATTTTCCCGCTGTAATTTGACAAAATTTTCCTTACGTGATCTGCACCCAGTACTTTAGCAAGTAAAGTCTCTTTTTCTTCACACAAAATCTATAAAGATATGTTCATTCAGTATTGCTGCGTACCGTTATGGTTATAAAGATTAAAATCTGTGTTCAGAGTTGGCTCATATAAGTAGCAATTCGAAACAAAAGACTGATCTGACAGTACGCAAAGAAAAGCGATACACAAGCTAGCGATAATAAAATATAATTTAATTATATAAATACATTTCTACACAAATAAAAATGTAAGTACAGAAGCACAAAGTGCATCAACTCACAGCAAGTGGAAATCCTCGCCAAAAAAAAATATTAATTCATTCACACAATAATTAAAACGTCTATATAAGTCTCGTAAGTCTATCTCTATGTAAGTCTCGCAAAGTCTATCTCTAAGTAAGTCTCGGTAAGTCTAAGCCTCAGAAAGTCTCAGAAAGTCTATCTCCTTAGAAACCTAGGGGGCTTTAGATATTAATGAAATCCGAGCGTTCTAGTACAGAAAATCTATCAATTCTGTCATCTAATGTCATTCTTGACAACAACTGGAACGTATTCGAATGTAAACAAACTTTCTTATCTGTCAGAATAAGGGTAGTATAGGATGGAGAATACATTCACACGGTGACGTCATTTTCAAGGCCATTTTACTAGCAGACAAGTTATGGACAAAAAACTCTGTGTTATTTAAAATAAGTAAGGCCTTATACCAGTGGTTCTCAACCTTCCTAATGCCGCGACCCTTTAATCCAGTTCCTCGTGCTGTGGCCACCCCCAGCAACAAAATTATTTTTGTTCCTACTTCCTAACAGTAGAGTGTATGTGTTTCAGATGGTCTTAGGCGACCCCTGTTTAAGTGTCGCGACCCATAGGTTGAGAACCGCTGCCCCACAATGTACTAGGCAATATATATAATAATATAGTTAAACATTATTTTCTTTCTCACTGCTTTGTTCAAGACTGTTGTAGTTATTTGGTTTGTTGTAATTTTTCATAGCACAATATATTAAATATTATTATTTCATATTCCATATCTAGATTTTTTAATTCAAATTCATTACTCATCAGTTTTTTTTAAAATTAGTTTTTGTGTCTTAACTAGTATGTCATGCCAATCGTAAACTATTTCTACACTTTAAGGTTAGCAACTATTATTTCGTGTCTTCAACTATGTCTACACTGTAAAATTAACCTAACCAGTTTTTCATGTCTTTATAAACTATTTTTAAATCCTTTATATTTATATTAACTTTGCTTTTGTTCGCGTGTTTTTTTTTTTTTTTTTTTGTGTGGCTAAATCTTTGGAAGGCTAATTGACCCACTACTCTTGATCCTATTAATCCGAAACTCGGCACATAGACTCGTTGCCGATGACAGCACATTTTCTGAAGGTTCATCTGCACCCCCACCCCAAACCCCTAAAAGTCAGTTTTCCCTGGGTTTTTTTTTCAAAAAAAAAAGGGGTGTGGGTGTTAATGATTTGCCCTATTGGTGCGTGCTTTGGTGTGGAGATTAACTGTGTAGCTGTTGTCATGTGCTTTGTATTTGCCAAGTTTGGTTTTTTTTTTAAATATACCCATACCAAAAATCATACAATCACATGTATGTTAAATCATAAAGTGAGTCGGGTGGTAAACAAATCTTAAAATACCCATTACTCATTCATCCAATTCATACATCCGAGTTTCATTTCGGTCAACACATTTTAATGTTATGGTTTCCTGTTTGAAACAGAAAGGTGGTGGGATCCTTAAGGGAATATGAATGAATAAAAGGATTAGAAGTGGAAACTTCATAAACTAGTTTACACTATAATGTTAACTTGACTAGCGTTTCATGTTTTCTTAAACTATTTGTATACCATTATGTTAGAACTATATCATTTCACGTCTTGATAAACTATTTGTATACCATTATGTTAGAACTATATAATTTCACGTCTTGATAAACTATTTGCATACCATTATGTTAGAACTATATCATTTCACGTCTTGATAAACTATTTGTATACCATTATGTTAGAACTATATCATTTCACGTCTTGATAAACTATTTGTATACCATTATGTTAGAACTATTTCATTTCACGTCTTGATAAACTATTTGTATACTGTGACAATACATAAAGTAATTGTACTCTATGTATGTTATTTGACACTGTATATAATGGATGACCCGTCCATAGTCACTTATAACTTATACTAATTGAAGAATAGAATAAATCCAATCCTGGTTCGAGAAGAACGCGTCTTCGAGGAAACTCGGAGGCGTCCACAAGGGTTGTGCCTCTACGTGGCGTGGCAGACAAGTAGGGTGGAGATGACCACCTGAAACCAAACAACCCGGCTCAATGCCTAACGTCCTGACCGAAAGACCTTTTGGGAAAAGGGACTAGAGACGCAAAACTAGTCAAGGGGGGGAAGCGTTCTTCCCAGACTCACAAGTCATATGGCAAGTATGTGTAGTACGATTAGACAATCAAACATGGAGCTGGCAACTCAGTCACTGCCTTCTTCGCTAGTGTCCGGGGACAGGCTGGCGGGGGACGAAATCACTGCCCCTGGGTTGGAAATCCAAAATCTTCTTCCGTCAGCGTCGGGGGACAGGCTGACGGGGGACAAAATTACTGAACGTGGCATGCGTGGCGCCAAGGGTCGCCCCCCCCCCCCCACTTACCTATCGATTATACAATTGAATGTCTGTGGCATAAGACAGAAGGGAGGAGAGATCACCAAGCTACTCCACGAGTGGGGCGTGGACGTAGCACTCTTCCAAGAAACTCTACTCAAAGGTAAGAAATTTCACATAACAGGTTACTCCCTCTACCAATGCAAGTGCAGAAATTGCAGAGGTCTGGCCACAGCAGTCAAAAACTCCATACCGATGGAACTGCTTGAGGCGAAGTCGTGCCAAGGCACTGACACCCTCACCATCAAAATCTTCAAAAACAGACAGTCTTTTGAAATAACCAACGTTTACAACACACCCCGCAACCCGATCAGTCTCCCGATCGGCGATAATATAAATTTTCAAAGGAAAATAATTGCTGGGGACTTTAACGCCCAGTCACCGGACTGGGGGTATGTTGAACGTAACGCATCGGGACGTTACGTGGAGGATCTGTGCCTCACTACCAACCTCATTCGCTTACAAGACGAAAATAGTGTGCCCACACTATTACATACAGGGCTAAGTACGGAGTCCCGACCAGATCTGACGCTAATTTCAGCGGACCTTGAGTCCAAGCTCAGTCTGGAGGTCTTGGATGAGGTTGGGAGCGACCATAAACCGATCCTCCTCAGAATTTTGTTAGCTACCACCAAGGCACGCCTTCGAAAAAGGCACTGGCAGTTTCGTAAAGCAAACTGAGCTAAATACGAAACAGAGGTTGAAGTCAGTTTGGCTGAAAGCCATGCAACAAGACCGAACGATCTAAATCTCTAGAGAGCCTGGATCGGATACAAAATCTAGCTCTAAGATTTGTATGCGGGGCGTTACGTACGACACCCACGGCTGCTGTGGAAATTATCTCAGACATAGAACCACTACACATCAGGAGGGACAAGGCTATCCTAACGACCATTGAACGCTACCGTCGAATGGAAAAGACGGAACCCTGTTTTCAACTCCAAGACCGTTGGGTAAAGAGGACAAGGCTTAAGAGACCCTCCTTCATGGATGCGGTCTACGCACTCGAGGAAAAGCACCCTTTACCAGAAAACAGGGAGAAAATACGCCTGATCCAGGAGAGATCACCACAGGATAGCTGCGAACCTCCTGATGTCCGTCTGACCCTGTCACACACAGCAGTTACAAAGTCGAGCTCCCAAAATGAGCAAAAGGGAGCCGCACTAGAGACAATTGAGGCCTTTGGAGACGACATGGTACAAGTCTTCACAGACGGCTCCTATCTCGCCAGCGAAAAGCGGGCGGGTTACGGTGCACTCATCCAGTATCCTAAGGGGATACCTCCAGCTGAGGAGATTTCAGGCCCAAGTGGCACGAATAGCACTGCAACTGATGCAGAGATAGAGGCTATATTGATGGGCTTGAAACAAGTGCGCCGCAGACTAGCCAGACGCAAACCACTTCCACCCATCGTAGTGTTCACCGATTCACAATGTGCTCTAGAAATTGTGAAAATGAGCTCTATGAACACGAAAATGGTGAACGCAATTATGGAGCTCGTGCGAGATATACATTCACACGGAGGCAAAGTGACCCTTCAATGGATCCCAGGACATGTGGGGATTCCACCACAAGACAGAGCCGACTGTCTTGCGAGGCAAGGCTCTTCCCAGCCTCAACCTGACCGGCCGATGACCCAACTGGGGGCCCAAGCCTGGATCAGGGACCTCTGCCACGAGGAGTGGTTAAAAGAATGGGAACAGGGGAACACGGCCCGTAAACTTTATCGGAACATGTCTAAAAACAAACGCAAATGCGATGAGTGGTGGAGTCTTAAACGCCACCACCAGAGTCTCATCACTCAAATGAGAACAGAGCATTGCCCTACCCGCAGCTATTTGAATAGATTACACCCATTGCGGGACCGGAGCTGCCGCCATTGTGGTCAGGCACCGGAGACAATCGAGCACCTTCTAGCCGAGTGCTCAACGCTGGCGACTGGCGTGACTGGGGTCCTCCCAGCCAACCATGTCGAGAATCTGATCTACGGGACTGCCCAGCAGATGAGGCAGGCCTGTACCTTACTTGCCGGGGCCATAAAAGAGCAATAGCTCGGCCCTTTCCAATGAATGTAATATTTCAATAAATCCAATCGAATACTTCACACGGTCCTTTATTACATGATAATGATAAAAATAACTCCTTGACATTGTAACCTCCTTGTATATCATACACTTTAAAAAATAACATTCAATACTTAAATTCCCATCATAACTCCTCAATGGCGTCCAGTCTCACTCACTCGAAAATCGTGCACCCTTCTACCCAGAAAGTCATGAGTTCTCCTTTCTCTACACAAAAGAGTTCATGTCTTTTTCTCGTGATATTATATTATCATATCCCTACGCCATCGTGAATAGAAATAAATAATACTGTCACGTGACTGAGTCCGGTTAACATATTGTGTTACATATACCATTATGTTAGAACTAGCTTTTCCAGTCTCCATAAACTATATGTAGACCATTATGTTACAACTAGCATTTCACGTCTTAATCAACTATTTGTACTCTATTAGAATCGTGCCCAGTCCGCGTGTCTCCCTGTTTGGTTTAAATCTTGTTTTCCACTTTCACTGAATCGATTTTAAAACCGTTCAGTCATAAAACCAAGAATTGATTTGAAATATAATAATAACAATATTCCCAACATTGGCCAACATTATAAATGTGGTCAGACATTACATTCTTACCTTCGCTTCATGCCATGTCACGTTGCTGGCGGTGTAAATAAAACAAGTCGAATCAATTAAAATTGCCTCTGGTAGTGGGCAGGAAGCGTCTTGTGACACTGTAAAATGAAATTGTTTTTCTTTGTTTGCTTTGGAGACGATATTTTACTTTCTCATTTCATCACCAAAAAGTTAATTACTATATTCCGGTTTTGCCAACACAATTTTACCTCAAACTCTTTTATTACAAGTTCCCTACCTCTCTCCAATTTTCCATTCAACTATGTATTTCCAACAATATTTTACATGCAATTTGCATTCTCCCACATGCAATGTGAAATATCTTATTATTGTTGCCATAAATATCTCACCTAAACTGTGCATTATATCACATAAACTGTGCATTTCTCACATACACTATACATTTGCTCAAATAAACCATACATTATCTCATATACAATGTGCATTCTCTCATATACTTTATGCATTTTTCAAATTGTGCATTCTCATAAAATACACTATACATTCTTTCACATACGCTGTACATTCTCTCACTTACAATATGCATTCTCTTTCATTGTGCAATCTCTCAATTTGTTTATATACAATGTGCATTTTTTTCTAAAATGATGCATACACAGTGCACTCTATCACAACATAATAATATTATTGTACATTATCTCGCAAATATAACATACACTGTGCATTCTCTTACAGAATAAAGCATTTCCATTTATGACCTTCTCTGAACCCGTCTCTCCATTTTCTAGCATCAGTTATTCAACTTCAAACGAAAGAAATGAAATGCTTACATGCTTACATGTGTTGCTTTTTAATGCTTACATCTATGTCTTTATAATGATACATGTGCGGTTTTGTAGTTCTAATATATATGGCTTTTTAGTGCTTACATAATATGGGTCTTTAAGTACTTACATCTATGGCCTTATAGCGCTTCATGTATAACTTTATAATGCTTACATCTGTGCCTTTATAATGCTTACATATGTGGCTTTATATGATACCTGTTACTATTCATAACAACTCCCTTCACACGTTGTACTTTGCATGCAAGCTGTTCGAAATAGTATAGCTTACATGCAGTAATAGATGCGTACATACAGCAATAGATGGCTACACACAGCAATAGATGTCTTTATATAGCAATAGATGCCCACATACAGTAATAGATGCCTACACACAGCAATATATGCCTACACACAGTAATAGATGCCTACACACAGTACTAGATGGCTATACACAGCAATAGATGCCTACACACAGCAATAGATGTCTACATACAGCAATGGATGCCTACATATAGCAATAGATACCTACACACAGCAATAGATACCTACATACACCAATAGATACCTACATACAGCAAAAGACACCTACATACAGCAATAGATAACTACATACAGCAGTAGTATAGTTTAGTGCTATTTCAAAATGTTTGAGTTTGCTCAGTAAATGTGCCTCCCTACTTATATTTTTTTGCCTCACTTCTAACATCGTTTGCCTCACTACTAACATCGTTTGCCTCACTACTAACATCGTTTGCCTCACTACTAACATCGTTTGCGTCACTACTAACATCGTTTGCCTCACTACTAACATCGTTTGCCTCACTACTAACATCGTTTGCGTCACTACTAACATCGTTTGCCTCACTAACATCGTTTGCCTCCTCCCCGTGTGTCATAAGAAAAACATAATAGTTCTTTAAGTCATCTTCAGCAGAATGATATTCTGAATAACGCGTAAAATGGAGATGACAATGGTGAACTGGGGACACGTTTATGGCAACAAGTGGGTGATAGCCAAAACATTTTGAGAATCAATGCTATAGGGCAGTGGTCTCTGGCTCTTTTTTTTTTGGCTCTTTAGACTAATGATTTTTCCGACCACTGCTATAGGGCCTAGATTTTAAACTTATATTGTAGAGTATATATATTTTACTACTATAAATTATAGATTGTACTATTAAGTATGGATTGTACTAAACTGCAATGAATAGGACAAAAATAGAGTGCTAGGGCTCGTACTCAATCTATAACGCTTGAATTTACCTGTACTTTCATGAAGCATTGAGAAGAGCAGACTGTGAACGAAAGTTAAGGTTTTTCTTAGACGACAGCAAGCCATTTTCTCGGGGAGTACCTCGCTGTGTTGCTGTGTAGCTGTGTAATACACGTGTGTATAGAAAATAATCTGTTAAATGAAAATTTTGAATAAATTGAGACCTATTTTTTTATTATCTAAAGAAATGCCATAATTACACAAAGTTAAAACTGATACAAAACAATGTCACTGTACAGTGATTTAGTGAAACTTTCAACACGGTGCTGAATGGTGCCGGAAATGAACGCATATTGACTCAAAATATTGTTGTATTAAAAACAAGATATAATCAAAAACCTTTGAAAGATTACATTAATCTTAGCCGACACGAAGAACAAACAGACATGTTTGGTTTATCCGAAGTAATTTGCGAACCATTGAGGGGGGGGGGGGGGGGGGCTTAAGTGCTAGCGTCCCAGGTGGCACTTTGGGGGCTGGGAAATCGGAACAATGAAAATATTTTATTTTCAATACTTTTTATCAATAATCATGCTTGTTGATCCTTTTTTATGCTATGGTTACAAATTTCAACACAGTTTTAAAAAAAATATCAGTACATTTTGTTTACTTCAATAAGGTTACTTTTTCCATTTAAAAAACAAAAAAAAATTAAAAATTAAATAAAAACACAAATCATTAGTTTATGTCCGCACTTTAAAACAAATTTTGGACAGTTATGCACTTACAATGTTTAACTCCAATCCATTATTAACTGTTTAGGATCATGTCATTTAAACATTCAGTTAGGTTTTCCCATTATTGTCAGGGCCGTTTCTATTGGTTACCGGAAATTTGATCGAAAGAAATTTCGTCGACGGAAAATTGATCGACGGTAATTTGGTCGAACGGAAATTTGGTAGAATCTTTTTTTCAGTTCACACGTTAAAATTATCGTCAAATTTCTTTTTGAACGCCCTATACTATATAGTAAAACAAAATAATGCTTTCAGAAAGAAATTTGATGCAAAATTTTAACGTATAAATTAAAAAAACGATTCGACCAAATTTCCGTTCGATCAAATTTCCGTCGATCAATTTTCCGTCGACCAAATTTCTTTCGATCAAATTTCCGGATACGGTTTCGGTTACGTACCAAACGCACTCGCGATATTTTTTTTATAAAGAAGCTCATTTAGCGCATTTATTGGGAATTTTATTTCGTGAAATCATAATTCCCTTAACTTACCCATCAAAAAGATGAAAACTGGAGTAGGGCTGAAAATTTGATAGAGTGTGTTGTCCAGAGGCGTAACTGGGTTTTTGGCGCCCTTGGCTAATTTATTTTTTAAATAATAAAAATTAAAAAATTAGAGAGTTAGCGGCGCCCTTTTGAACTGGCGCAGGCCGGCACCCTTGGCAACTGCCCCAATGCCAAGCCGTTGTTACGCCTCTGGTGTTGTCATCGGCAAGTTTGTTATTCTTCTGTATCTTAATGGCCCATGATTAATGTATTGATCATTCTGGCTCCTATTTATGTAGAGGGGATTCGCGATGTTTCTGTGCCTGGTATTGACGAGGATATTTCACTGGTTGCAAGGGCTACACAACGAAGGTATCATGAACTGGGGTTTGGAAGGCCTGAAGCAGTAGACGCAAATGTGTCAATGGTAGTCGACGGAACCGTTCCTTTTAGAAGCTTGTTCCAGTCCCTGATTGTCTTTGGCAGGAATGAGCAGTTCCTGTACTGTGTTCTTGTAGTTATGAGCCGGAACTGTATGTCATGGCCTCGTCGCTGTCTATGGGGTAGAGGAGCGAGTTTCTGTTTAATGCAGTGGACCAGCCCATTATTTATCTTGTAAATCATGGAGAGCCTGGATAGTCGTCGTCGTTCCTCCAATGGTGACTGACGAGCTGTTGATCTCAGGGTTGAAGATCGATCTACTCTTACCGTCAGACGACAAGTATGGTCTCTCTAAGATCCTCTGACTAGTGCATCTTATACTTTATGTTACTCCAGTGATTCTCAACCTGTTGGTCGCGACCCCTTAGGGGTCGAATAACCTTTTCCCAGGGTTCGCCTAAGACCATCGAAAACACATATACTCTACGGTTATGAAGTAGCAACAAAAATAATTTTGTGGTCGGGGGTCGCCATGACATGCGGAACTGTATTAAATGGTCGCGTCATTAGGAAGATTGAGAGCCACTGTGTTAGTCATGTAGAATCATCTCAAAATCCAAGGGATACACAGAAATGATAACTACTTCACAATACGTCAGACAGACTCAGCAACACACAACTCTCGTCACCGTCAATATAATACAACTCCCTTACTATGCCACAATGACTTGTTTCAATTAGTTAATTTCAGATCGCCAGGGTATATACTATCGTCAAAGGCCGCGTAAAATTTAATGTTCCTAAGGCCCCCGACCCTCTTTGCGTCGGCCATGTCCTGGTCAAGGGTGACGTTTACCAGTTCTCGTCTAGAGTGGCAAAGCAGGGTTAAATGCAAAGAAATGGCCTGGCTATTGTAATGCTTTTCTATTTATTGTTTTACAATAGGCTTAGCTAACATAAGCCATGATAAGCCATGATAAGGGTCGCAGAAATAGGTTACCACCAGAGGATTTTCCACAAGAGAAGGATGTCACCTGAGCAGGGTGCCACAAGAGAAAGCAGACTCGGAGGAGGTCCATTACCCATGAGGGGGTGACATCATGACTTTACCGCAAGGATGACGTCAATCTTAATGGCAACTCTGCCGTGGGATAATTGTCCAAATATTCTATATATTCCAATTTTTGTTTTTTAATATTGTTTTTCAGATACTTAACCCTATTTCTAATTTGGTAGCTATCCTTTGAGCCACCTCAACATTTTTCACTGCATATTTTGAACGTGGGCTATCCAAAAATAATTTCTCTATTATCTCGCTGCATGAAGGCTCAATATTTCCCCACTTTTGACTGTAGTCAGTGGTTTCGCCAACTTCTGACATTGTGTACCTTTTAATTAGTAAATATCAGATCAGCCGGAATGTAAAACGTCATTGGCCGCCTAAAATTTAATGTTTTCTTTATCTTCGGCCGTTTCCTTATCTGGCTGCTTCCAACCCCATATTCTTACATACATGTGTGCATTTAGTGTTTTTTTAAAACCTAAAAGACAAATATTTCGATGCTTTTTACACTTTGTAATTTTTTTGTCTTTCGGTAATAGGCGGAACCTTTTCAAAAAAAATTTCTTTCAATGGCCAGCTCATCATCGCGTAAACATCAAAAATATCGTTCAAGGCGAAGATTAGCAGCACTCAGCTTCTTATCTAATATATCTCTTGATGGGACTTATTCCGTTCTATCGATAGCGGTAAATGGAAAAGACAGGGAAAATGCCAAGGGAACTGACTTAAACAAAACACCACACCATCAAGAAAGCAATCTCCATGGTGATGAAAACACTGAGGCTTTTGAGAACTTTAGTTGGTCGGTCTCACCAAAAAAAGATAATGAGCTTAGTAAAAGAAATGCATTTAGTAGCAGCTCTAAACCACAAAGCACCAGCGGTAATAGATCTCCAAAAGGCTTGAGATCTGACCGTGTAACTGATGGGCAAACTCAAGGTGGTAAAAGATGGAGGTAAATAATTTAAAATAAAAATATTATAATGATAATTATAATATAATTTTATAATTCTTTAATTAAATTCATTTACCTCAATAGTACTCAATACTATAGTTACAAATATACTAGCCTAGTATTGATAAGTAAGAAGGTATAGACATATAATTACAAAATGAGAGAAAGTAATAAGAATACTATAATACTAAGGCCCAAGGCTAAGGGCACTAACTACTAAGAAAATCACTTTCTCAGCATGCCATGAATGCCATGGCTCTGCTCTGTCTGTCGCTAGTTTCTTTCAGAATTAGGTTATTTTGTGGGGGGGGGGAAGGGGGATCTATCAGCACCAAAATTAGGCATTTTGACGCCCAGGGCCAGCTCTGACTTTGTCGCCCCCTCCATACATAGCCATAAATTCATTCTGCTAGCTACGGAAAACATGCTAATTGAAATTTATGTTCCCTTGAAGGCTTGGCCTTGACCATGCATGGGTTACACCAGTGGCTTAGCTAGGGGGGTGCGGACCGCACAGGGTCACACCAGCCCAGCGGGTGTCACCAACATGAAAAATTGCATATTTACAGAGCACACACTGCTTAGTCTAATACAATTTCATAAAACCAATCACTCATAAATTTTCTACTCATGTAACCAATCCAAATGTGATATATATGTATATAAATTCTGAGATATAAATCTTTACATTTATCCCAAATATTTCCTGGCAATTCTAAGTAAATGAATTGAATTGTTAAAAATTAAAAACATTTAAAATATGAATTTTTACCCATTTATAAAGTTAATAAAATAAAATTTAACAAAATTTTCTAATAACTTTTAATAATTAAAATTTAATTTATTAAAATTAAAAATAAAATGTTTTTGAAACCAAATATATCAAAAACCAAAAATACTAAAAAATTAATACTTTCGTTGATTTATCACTAATTCCGCCCCTTAACATTTGAGTACGATTGTCATACAGCTTCAAGTCTTTTAAATGCTGTCTGTGATTTCATGTTCATCTGCTACCTTTACCTTTGGGTTGACTCCTTGAGGAAGTTAATCTTACACAGCAGTATCTGCAGATTAAAGGCTTGGCTCTTGACAAAGTGTTGACCAGCCTAGAGGCCTTAAGATTGTTTCTGCACGAGAAGCGCTGTTCCTTTCGTGGAAAATGCTATTAAAAAGACACTTTTAAAATGAGACTGAATTTCAGTAGAGAGAAGATTATGTTTAAGAAGTGAATGGTAGGAGAACAATTAATAGATGCGAGAAGAAAACATAAAGGAGATGCTGGAGTGTATTGATAGCGTTCAATCAGAACTCAGATTAGATCATCAGCGAGCAAGAAAGTAGCAGAAATGTTTGGGGCTGTTCAACCCAAGAGTCTACTATCAGCAACTGAAAAAGAGTTATTGGTGTCCGTTCCAACATTAACCTCTTTCTATGATGAGTTATCAGAAAATGAACATTTAAAAGAAATACCAAGACTTAAAAGACACCTAAAGGTAGCTGATATTGAATTTCACAAAATCTAGGACTGTTGAGTCTTTGATTTTTTTTATTCATAGCTGAATGGGATGTGCTAGAACAGCTGCTCTCATCCTGTGGATCGTGACCCCTTTGGGGATCGAACAACACTTACACAAGGAAACTGTATTAAAGGGTCACAGCATTAGGAAGGACCTAGAATTTCTTCCAAAACTATCGCTAAGCATTCAATTGTTTCTTACGATCTGTGCGCTGAGCTTCATGTGAGCAGAGTTTTTAAAAACTAAGGCTTTTCAAGGACTATTTAAATCCACCATGGGGCAGTCAAGGCTTTCTGATCTGGCTCTACTGTCAATTTAAAGTAATACTGTTAAAGATATTGATTTTGATCAAGTGATTGACAGGTTTGCAGCTTTGAAGACCAGGAAAGGAACATTTTAAATAAAGTAAATAAATAATGTAAAAATAAATATAACTTAACATTGTGGCACTTCTTAAAACATGTACCTGCTTTTATTGTTAGTTCTTTCTAAATAGTAATGTTGCTTCATAATTTATTTTGAAACTTTTTTTTTAGCTACTTCATCAATGAATGAATTAAAAAACAAATTATTTCTTTTCAATTCAGTTGTTTGTTAGTAAAAAAAATAACAAGAAATAAGCAATTCGTTTAGTAAAGTAGTATAATAATTACTATTTTTCAATTAATTTTAATTTAAGTACATCCAAAATTTACAGTTACAAAAAAAATACTGCTTTGTAGAAATGTTCTATTGATTGTGTATGGCTATTTAAAACAGGTCCATTTAAAATAAATTTCATCTAAATTGTATGAAAAAAATTATGACATGAATTATTTACGAAAGGCATCAGATATTTATTAACATGTGATTTATCTCTGAGGCAAGATGAAGCATTATGAATTTCCAAATAAATGCAGTAATTTAAAAGCTTTATTTGGAATTTCTAACTCTTATAACTTTCTTCATTTAAATGAATATGTAATGAAATTATGGCACCTTATGTAAGACTATTTGATTTAACCCCAGGGGAGTTCATTCATACACAGAAACTGAGGGGTTAGATGTAAAGCTGAAATTACCCCGAGGGCATATTGATCCTTCATGTATTTTTCTTTTTAAGTCTTTTCCTCTTCCTCTCACACAAAATAATGTGGAGCAATCACTTTAACTTATTGGAAATGTGGGTGTAAAGATAAGTGTGGAGATTTTGAGTTGACAAAAAACATAAGAAGTGGGGTGGCTGGCCAGTGTATACACTATATTAATTTTTAATCTGATGCAAGAAAACATTTTTGTTTAGTTTATGTTATAGGTGAGACAGGGAATTACTGTTACTGTTGTTGTTGATATTTTTAATAAGGAATAGAAAAGGGTATTTAAGTGAAAGTACGCCAAAATTAGTCCTGTGTAGCATCACAAGAAGAGGCATAAAGCCAGCTAATGAAAAGAAATGTATAGGCTAAATATGGTTCAAATATAGCGCCAACTTACATTTTTTTAAATAATTTAAAATTGTAAAAATCAATTTTAATTTGCCGGATTTAAAAGGGGCCATTTGTCTGAATATCGCCTGCCCCTATTATTTGCGATATAGTTTTGGACACTGTAAGATTACAAGTCTATATGAACTTGAAAACAAAGAAACATGAGGCTCATAATTTGCCATTTCATTGCTATATTATGGGACCATGACCAATATTGGTTATATTGGCATAATAGTAGCTTTAATATTTCTTGGGGCATAGACGTGACCCCTTGTGAAAATGTAAGAATTTGAAATGACAAAATTAAGTTTCAAAAAATGTGCTTACTTACTTTTTAAACTGATTAAAATGTGATTTAATTATAGAAAGCTATTCCAAACATTCTGGTGGATTACAATGCAATTGATTCAATTTATGAAGGAAAATAAATTCAAAAATGGTAGGCATGAAAAATAATTTAAATCCACTTTTTCACAAATGCTCATTTTGGGAGGATACCTCTTAAAATAATTTAATAAAAAATTTTTTTCTAAATTTCATCATGTCCCTCCTGCATGAGCATCTCCGTAATTATTCAAATGTGTTTCTCATGGTATTTAATATAAACAAAATTTTTACACTTAAATTTTATACGAATTCTGCCACACCGACCACACTTAACAACATTCTTCACATTCACATTCTATGCACATTATAATTTTGTTCATCCTTTTTAAAAACTATTTTTTATATATTTTATTTTAGCATATTTAAAGTAATTAGTTTACTTTTTTTTTTAATTACTGAAAATCAATTTAAGTATTAATATTTACTAATGAAATAAAGTAAAATTATTACATGTATGTGTATAAATGTAATGATTTATTAATTTATTAATGTCGAAAATGTATTTTGTTTCCAATTTCTTAGAGCATCATCTTATTCTAGTGGTGACAAACCCGGTAAGCCAGCAAGACGACTCTTACACTTGCACTCTGATCCATTTGATCGTTTCCCACTTGCCATTAAGAGACAATTATTCGGAGAAGGGCTGGGATTGGGTGACTATATTCTTTTATTGAATTCAATTTATGGAAAGCATTCAGTATTGTCATCACCAACAACTGATTATTCTTTTGATGGCATGCTCAAGTTAAAAAGGAAAAAAAAAAATCTTTTGTTTCCATTTGAATTTTATGTTTGTATGGCATTAACATGCACATATAAAGGCATGCAGCAAAATTGCTTTAGATATTGTGGCAAGATTAATATGAATTACCTGATAAATACCAACGTTTTGCAACTTAATATTGTAACTTGTAGGTCACATATACAGTAAAGCTATGTAAAACTCTGAAATTATTAACAAAATATTACTTTCTGTAGTGATATTTTTCAAATGAACGTAAACCAATATTATTTTAGAAACGCAAACATGGACTCTAATATTTTGGTATGTTTCATATATAAACAATTGTTACTTAACTCTTTAAAAAAAAATTAACAATATGTGCATAAATGTTACATTTATTTTTAAAGTGATTAGTAACATTAATAATCTCAGTTGTGTTTCCTGAGAACTGCCAGGCAAAGCTCATTACTCATGTCTAATACATCTTTAGCTGTTAGAAATAAATACCCTTAGTTTACCATTGAACAGAATTGCAAGCCTGTCACACGAAGAAAAAAATATAATGCATGGTGAATTTTAAAATCACAGCTTGGCATAAAGTTAATAATCAAGCTATTCAAGACGTTTGTTTATTTCAAATTTTCAAAAAATATATATTTCAAGTTTTCAAGTAGATTACTTTGTATTTTTGTTGTTTTTTTATTCGACCATAAAAGAACTTAATATTTATTTTTGTTTTGTGGACCCTTGCCAAACGAGTACTTATTTTATCATGTAAATTGAAAATTTAGCATAATTGCTGTCGTCACAAGCTGTGAAAAAGCAAAAAATTAAGTCGCCATAGAGTCAATAATTTTAATGCTAAACTGTCATCTTTAATGGAATAGATTAATTCCCTATTTCTCTTTTATTTTTTGCATTTTTACTTGTTAAGTTTTCTTGAAAAGTATAATATTAGCTTGACTGTTTCAAATATGTAACAATTCACGCTTAAATCTGATCAATTTTTTAATATTTTCCCTCTATATCTGTAATTTTTGTAGTTTGGTAAGGACTTTGTCATAATCTTGGATGATATACATTTATTTAGTTATGATACTTTCTCAGCATTTGAAAGTTGCTACTAATTGACAATAGATTACATTCTAAATAAATATATTTCGTATTCATTTAGATAAATTCAGTTATAGTTTTGAATTTTATTTACAATCATATTTGGAAATGGTTCTTTAAGAAAAAATAATTATGTTTTATAATGATAAAGTCAGTATTATTTTAAAATAAATACTGAAGATGATGATGGTAACCAAACAAAACAATCACATTATTTGAGTGGTTTCAGAGTGTAGTATTGAATTAAATTTGTAATTTTCACTTGACCATCCTAGCTGAAATTTTTTTCAAATATAACTAAATGTTAGGTGATCGAAGTCGACGGTCAAGCACTGTTTCTGGTGGATCACCAGAGTCAAGCGTTTGTGACATAGCCAATTTGACTGGAGATACCAAACCTTTGCCTAATCTCAAGGATAAAAGGTTGATATTTATTTTATTTTTATAGACATAAATTATCATTGTTCACCTGATTTTCATTAAAACATAAAACGCTTTTGCTTTTAAACAGAAGATACGATTACACAGCAGTTACCAAATGTTCTAAAAATATTTGTTAAAAAAAAAAAAGGAAATTTTCTTTTACTAACAGCACTTGCATATAAAGCAGACTTTATTTTAAATCAGTTTGTTTTGGTTTCAAACATGTTCTGACAATCTCCCATGCCTTAGTCAAATATGTACCTTGCAAAAAAAAAATCTATCATCTGAATTTTGATTTTTTAAAAGACCAAATTATTTTTTACCAATCAAAGTACATATTCTGTTCAAGTCCACAACTTGTGAGCATTATGATAGTTTGACATGCTTTTTTATTTAATTAAAGTCTAGATTTCAAACCATGCTTTAATTTGTTTTAATTTTGTTTGTCTTTTCAGGGTATACCTCGTATCAGGAGATCATATACCTTTAGCCATATGTTCAGTTTTGTCATTCACTTCTCAAGTACTGCCAAGGTAAATTAACACATTTTCATAGAAATGTATTTTATTATTGTTTGTGCTTAGAGGGTAGGGTGACTTAAGAATCTGAATGAAGAAGCTAAAGACAGTCAGATTATAGAGAGGATCTACAAGGTGAGTGAATGTGCTAAAAATTGCTTCTTTTTATCAATAATTTTGTTTTCAGTCTATTTATAGTTTGCCCTTCATTTTATAGTTTTCTCAATTCCTTTAAAGAAATGATAATTGGCAATTGAAGCTATCAAAACATACAGAATAATGGCAAAAAGCTTACATTTATTTAATCAGTTCCTATTGAATTAATCTTTCCTATTACCTGAATTGATGACCCATACTTTTCACATTACAAGCAGACCGGAGGAAGAGGGGCGAGTCCGACATTTGTCTGGCCACTCTGCGTCAAGGTCACACTCTTCGCAGGAGGGCCTGTTATTTGTAGGTCTTCAACACGGAGCAAAACAGGAGGAGGTAATTTGTTTAAATTCTAAAGGAAATTGTAACCAAATTGTGCAATTACTCAATCTTCAATGGAAACAAGTATAGTAAGCAAGTTTATTTAAGAAATTGTTTATTTATTCAATGGAGATAAATACAAATGGTTACATTATACTTGCTGCTTTTGAATTTCTCAAAATTAATCTTAGATAGGTTTAAGTTGTAATAAATACTTTAAAAAAAAATTTTTTTGGGGGGCGGGGGTTGTCAATATATCTCTCCATCATCACAAATTTGTCACAAAATTTAGACAGGCTCATAATACTTCATCACAAATTCTAAACCTTCTTCCCCTTACCCCCTCTCAAAAGATGCGTTATTTCATTTATTGATGGCCCTGTAGTCATTAATACTTGTTTTAGCAAAGATGTTTATAATCAAAAATACTTTATTAATTAAACTACCTCATTGATTTTGTTTAAAAAATATTCAAACAGTTTCTAAACACTTAATTTATTATGGTAAAAAAAAGGAACTTAGGTCAACCATATTTGTTTTGTTTTAAATGTAAATATATTCATTACCTATTGAATGTTTATTAACACTTTATTTTAATTTAATTGTATTATAAATAAAAACTGTGTCAAAAGTTACATAATGTAATTAATTTTGGTCTTTTAATAACAATTAATAAGAGCTTTAATTTAACAATTTTAATATGGATTGGTTTTTTAAAGCAAAAAAAGCTATTTTTTATACACAGCCCTTCAGAAGATTTTAATCTTTAAATAAAGATTATTATTGAATGATCATTATTGATAATGATCTATTGATAACCTAAACTAATGTTTATTTGTTACACATCAATAATGATATATTGATAACCTAAACTAATGTTTATTTGTTTCACAACCAGAATCATTCAACTCTTGTTTTTTTTTTCCACAGGAAGTTTCTTATAGTCGCTTTTTGGTGGCCTCTAATAGGAAAAATGTAAAAAGAGCATACTCTGAGCACAAAGACCAAATAATCAGCAGTAAGTTGACTTAAGATTTAGCTTCTCCACCCAGTCGTATGTCATTTTTTTTAATTGCATTGTTTCCTTTTAAAGCTTGAATCATTTCTGCTCATCTTTCCCCCTGGAGGTGGAAGACATCTTTTAAAGTAAAAAAAAATTAATTTTTTTAATTTTTTATTTTGCAGCTCTGATTATTATTTAATATCCGGTAGTTTCTGTTAAATCTCTTAGCAGTTGTTGTCAGTGTAGTACATATGTTATTTTGTCCTGTGTCATTTGTTTCAACATGACTCATAACAGTATTTCGTAAGAGACACTCTGTACCTAATGTAATTCTATTTCAGTGACCTCTAATCTAATGTACCATTCTGTCACAATTTGGCTGAAACCTAAATATTGTTGTCTGATAAATGAAATTTCAGTTATGGATCTTAATTGTTATTTTCCAACTTAATCTGACTAGTTAATTATAATTGTATGTTTAATATTTATTATCATATTATTGCAGAAATCAATCATTAACTTTAATTTTAAATCCTGCTGAAAACTAAAACTACAGTGCCCGAATTAAACACCTGGAAACACATACAAAAATCTTTAAGGGCAAACAACAAGTCAAAAAATTCATGTATGCTTACTCCTACCCCCACATCAACTCCACAAACCCACAAGTTCCACATGTAACAATTTACCACAATTTTCTAGTCTTTATATGAAAAGAATACATTTCTTTAAGTCATTATTTTAACATAAACCATCAGTTAATGGTAAACCATAGGAAATAGTTTAAAATTTAATGATAATAATGAATTTATTTGAAATAAACTATAAACATTTAATTGATTGCAAAGGTTTGAAAAATGCTTCGTCTGAGATCTGCTTTAATGTGAACTAATGAATGTTTATCTCTGCTAGGGCCATCAGAAATATTTAAATCTTCATCAGGCTTATTAAGTATGTATCAGTTGTAGTGTAGAGTCTTGCATACTAATGATTAGTAAGAGAGAATGCTGGCAGTGAATCAATAGCAATTACATCAATGAATAAAGTTACATTAGATGGTGCACACAAAAAAACTGAAACGAAGCTTTCAGTTTTTAACTATTACATTCTCTTTCAAATTTGCTCATCAAGAAAATAATTATAATAATATTTGTTTAGTTATTATCAAGGGCAAAAGGATTTTTAAAAAATAAATTTGTTAAGATAACTGAACATTAAGAAAATGAATTTCTTTCATTAATTGTAGATTTTTTTGTTAAATTTATGCATTATTTACTTTTGCTTTTCTTCACAATTGAATAAAGCACACAGTTGATCATTTCTGAACCTTTATTATGTAACTCCTGGCATCTAGTTAGAGCGTTCTCTAGTTTTTTAAAAATTGAAATACTCATTTGCTTTTAACTGTCTAAAGACTAGATTCTAATCCAGCTTAACATGTAGTACACCAATGTCATTGAATTTACTTTACCTTTTGGCTTTAACTTCTGCTATCTTTATGAGCTTCTGGTAGTAGTCTCCCCTATATTATAATAAAATGTCCACCTGCTCATGTCAGAGCTGCTTCATTTTATTTTTATTTTTTTTTTTCATTTTGACATGTCCTATTTCATTATATTTCTAATTTAAAGTTTTGAAGCTTTGCAACCAACCCTCATCAAATTTTCTTGATGGCTTATCTGCTTGGTTAGGAAATGATGTCCCTCAGAAGCTAGTCTTAAAAAGAATGGAATGTCTCAAATTAAGTTTAACATAAAACAAGAATGTGTAAACCTTTTTTATATGTATAGTATTGTAAAAATATAAAACATTGATGAAATTCTTAGTGGGTTTGATAAAAAAAAGTCTGGATGTAGTAATGAAACCACTCAGGCATTCAAGATAAACTTCAAAACTCTTTAGAAACATAGTCCTTTCCATTGGTCCATAGAGTGTTTAAATATCTAAGATGTATCAAGGCAGATATTTAACACCATTTAAATGCAATGCTACCGAAAGCTCATTGCGATACAAGGTCAAGGTCTTAGTGTGTGTATAGACTTGTCCCATAACCCCTGCAGATCAAGAAGGGCCACGTGGCATGCCGCATGACACCCCGCCCCAACACTTGTGGCACCCTCACATTAACCAATGGCAGTGGCACAGCCACCTGGAGACAGGTACTGTAAGCGCAATTTATTGTTTGAACAGCGAATGAGCCACTGTTAAGACTTTCACTTTTTGCATAGAGTTAACAAGAAATCTAAGATATTGACTTCCTGTTTGTTAGCTCTTGGTTACTAAATTTTTTGACATTATTTCAAGCATTTTACTCAAGGTTTATTGCATTCTACTATTTTTATAAACATTATTAAAATAGAAGAAATATTAATAAATGAAATAT
Organism: Omphiscola glabra; assembly: GCA_964017045.1. Classification (NCBI taxonomy): domain Eukaryota; kingdom Metazoa; phylum Mollusca; class Gastropoda; family Lymnaeidae; genus Omphiscola; species Omphiscola glabra. The sequence continues at coordinate 8,136,186 of OZ024796.1, forward strand.
TAATGGAAGAAATATTAATAAAAGAAATTTAATCAAAGAAATGTAAATAGATGAAATGTTAATAGATGAAATGTTAATAGATGAAATATTAATAGAAGAAATGTTAATAGATGAAAAGTTGTTAGATGAAATGTTAATAGATTAAATGTTAATAGATGAAATGTTAATAGATGAAACGTTGTTAGATGAAATATTAATAGATGAAATGTTAATAGATGAAATGTTAATAGATGAAATGTTAATAGAGGAAATGTTAATAGATGAAATGTTAATAAATGAAATGTTAATAGATGAAATGTTAAGCTTTTCTGCAGCTTCTTCTTTTTTTTTATTTTTTTTTATTTTAAAACACCTTTGTTTGGTGTTAGTTTGAACACCCAAATAATACTTATACATTACTATTTTTCGTATATTATTTTTTATATGCATACAGTCATATCAAAACTGATGTACTCGTAAGGAAAGTAAATAAAAATCACCCGCTGTCCTTCTTTAGCCTCAGCAATACTAATATGCAAAATAAAAATAACATTGATTTCTGAAAGCTTTCATTTTTGCTTATTTTAGTGGGATACTTTTAACAAACCCTGAAAACTTTAATAAAAATGAATTTTCCAATATTTTTGCTACTACAAAGTCTTCCTTGATGCATATGTCACAATAACGTTGTTCCAACTTATAAAATTATTTATATTTTAACAAATATTTGTAAGTCACATATATTAGTTATATATACATGAAAGAAAATAAATGTGTTCTTCTTGATAGCGTAAGGTTTAATATCTATCATTTGACAGAGTTTAGAATCAAATGTAATTAAACAGTTACTTTCCATATTTAAGTTTTCTTAAAAACTGAGTTCACACAAGATAATTTAAATTAAAATACTGTTTCATTTTTAGAGATCACAAAAAGAGCATTCTTATCATTTAACTATCAATGTGACTGGAAGCCTGTTGTCACAATGTAAAGTTCTTATATTTAAGCTGGTTGTAAGGCATGATTGTACCAACTATACATGATTGTACCAGCTATACATGATTGTACCGGCTATACATGATTGTACCGGCTATACATGATTGTATCGGCTACACATGATTGTATCGGTTATACATGATTGTACCAGCTATACATGATTGTACCAGCTATACATGATTGTATCGGCTACACATGATTGTATCGGTTATACATGATTGTACCAACTATTCATGATTGTACCATCTATACATGATTGTATCAGCTACACATAATAGCACCAGCTATACATGATTGTACCGGCTATTCATGATTGTATCGGCTACACATGATAGCACCATCTATACATGATTGTATTGGCTACACATGATAGCACCAGCTATACATGATTGTATCATTTTACATGATTGTACCAGCTATACATGATTGTATTGGCTATATATGATTGTACCAGCTATACATTATTGTATCGGCTATACATGATTGTACAAGCTATACATGATTGCATCGGCTATACTTGATTGTACTGGTTACACTTCCAAGTGTCAACACTGTGTTAAGTCTGAGATCATCATTTTCCTAACAACCACTAATTTCAGTACAAGAAGATTCCATTGATGCCTACCATGCCAACAAATTGGATGACCCTGAACTTCAGTCTGGAAGCTACAGGACAGAATTAACATTCAAATCTTACCTGGTCAGTGGGGACATTACGTGATTAAAATTTAAATATTGCCTGGTCAGTTTGGACATTAAGTGATTAAAATTTAAATATGACCTGGTTAGTTGGGACATTACGGGATTAAAATTTAAATATTACCTGGTCAGTTGAGACATTACGTGATTAAAATTTAAATCTTGCCTGGTCAGTTGAGACATTACGTGATTAAAATTTAAATCTTACCTGGTCAGTGGGGACATTACATGATTAAAATTTAAATATTGCCTGGTCAGTTGGAACATTACGTGTTAAAATTTAAATATGACCTGGTTAGTTGGGACATTACGTGATTAAAATTTAAATATTACCTGGTCAGTTGAGACACTACGTGATTAAAATTTAAATCTTGCCTGGTCAGTTTGGTCTAAAATCAGGAAATCAAATGTTGACATATAAACAGTGCCTGATCCTTTTTTTTTATGTTAAAGCACTATTAAAAAAAACAAACACCAATCCTGTCATAAGAACCATCACTAATGAAGTTCAGAGATCTTTTACCAAAGAGTGATAGTTTTGACCTTTTTGACCTAATTTTGCCATCACACTGTAGAATACCAAATATTTGGGTGAGAGACTATTGAACATTTTTATTAGGTCATATTCTCAACAACAATAAAATAGTGTTAATATAAAACTTTAAAAAATGTTCAGTTTTTCATGTATAAGCTCCTTGAATAGTTAACTGAATATTTTCTGTACATTTTGAACATTTCAGACTTCAATTATTGATTATGTCAAACCTTCTATGTTGAAGAAAGAACTCAATGAAAAGTTTCGTGTTCGTTTTCCTAATGTCCAGCTTACATTATCTAAGCTAAGGAGGTAAGCTAATGTCCATCTTACATTATCTAAGCTAAGGCAGTTAGCCTATGTCCTAATGTCCAGCTTACATTATCTAAGCTAAGGCAGTTAGCCTATGTCCTAATGTCCAGCTTACATTATCTAAGCAAAGGAGGTAAGCTAATTTCCTAATGTCCAGCTTACATTATCTAAGCAAAGGAGGTAAGCTAATTTCCTAATGTCCAGCTTACATTATCTAAGCAAAGGAGGTAAGCTAATTTCCTGATGTCCAGCTTACATTATCTAAGCAAAGGAGGTAAGCTAATTTCCTAATGTCCAGCTTACATTATCTAAGCAAAGGAGGTAAGCTAATTTCCTAATGTCCAGCTTACATTATCTAAGCCCACTAAGCAAAGGAGATAAGCTAATTTCCTAATGTCCAGCTTACATTATCTAAGCAAAGGAGGTAAGCTAATTTCCTAATGTCCAGCTTACATTATCTAAGCTAAGGCAGTTAGCCTATGTCCTAATGTCCAGCTTACATTATCTAAGCTAAGGCAGTTAGCCTATGTCCTAATGTCCAGCTTACATTATCTAAGCAAAGGAGGTAAGCTAATTTCCTAATGTCCAGCTTACATTATCTAAGCAAAGGAGGTAAGCTAATTTCCTAATGTCCAGCTTACATTATCTAAGCTAAGGCAGTTAGCCTATGTCCTAATGTCCAGCTTACATTATCTAAGCTAAGGCAGTTAGCCTATGTCCTAATGCCCAGCTTACATTATCTAAGCAAAGGAGGTAAGCTAATTTCCTAATGTCCAGCTTACATTCTCTAAGCAAAGGAGGTAAACTAATTTCCTAATGTCCAGCTTACATTATCTAAGCTAAGGCAGTTAGCCTATGTCCTAATGTCCAGCTTACATTATCTAAGCTAAAGCAGTAAGCATTTGTCTCAATGTCCAGCTTACATATATAAGCTAAGGCTGTATGCTTATATAATGATCTGATCTTGCTTCTCTTCATTCAAATTTAACTTCACTTACTTAACTGTACCGGTACATGTCTATGGATTGGGAGTAAATTTAATAAAACACATTAGTAGAGTATGCCAGAACTGACCTTCATTTCTCAAACTATGTTATGGCTTAGTTCGGGTGAGCATGTTTAAACTTTGCTTGTTCCAAGTCAATAAAAGGGAAAAGTTATTGTTATACATATTGTTTTTAATGTAAATTGGCCACTTAGATGAAGTGGGTAAATTCCAAATAGTGTTTTTTTTGGCTGTGAGTGAGGGGAAAGCTGGAAAATTAAATTGAGTTAACTTAGTTGTTTAGACAAAGGTGATATAAAGAGAGATTAATTAAAAAAACTAAGTGTATTTGTTCTTCATTTTTTTTTTCAGTTTAAAAAGAGAGCTGTATCAGATTGCACATGTGAAGGTTAGTTCACTGGACCCTGCAGTGAATGATAAGAGCAGGAGGCCCAATAATTTGATGGTTTCATGCTATTTTAAATTTAATCAATTTTTATTTCAGGATACTGAGGGTGGTGGAGTCAAATTTTCAGTTTCAAATCAAAGACTCTAAAATCCTTGTCCCATATAATTTTTTGTTCCAGTGTTAAGTTCCTTAATTATTAACACTTTATAATAAGATAATGTTATTAAGAACACTCCAACTTGTGATCTTATAAGTGGGCTACTGTAACTTGATTATATAATTTAAGATTTCTCTTTTCCTTCGTTAAAAATTCTTGTACAAAGTGAGACAATGTCTTTTCTGAACAATGTGTAATAACATAATATTTAGATCATTAAATACAACAGAGCAGTCAGTGGAATAGTTTTTTTTGTTTTGTTTTGTTGTTTTATTCATAGGTAGGCCTAAACATAAAAAAAAAAGTTCTGAACTTAGTTGACTAAGTTTGTCAATGATCAGCTTTGCAGTATTTGTATATTGCTGCCTCTTCAACGCATTGTTTTTTTAATGTAAGTTTGTTTTCTATTTCCTGCAGTGTTCTGTGGACCTGTGGACAGTTGCTCAAGCTTATGTCTTTTTTGAAAAAATTATTTTAAAGGTAAATTGCTTTGTGTTGTTCCTCTTGTTGTCCTCAACATATTGTCAATATTATAATTAAACATATTGTATTTAAACATAAATAAAGAATCTAAAAAGACATTACTAATCCTTTACTTGAAGCAAGGCAAATATTCGTTGCATTCATTCAACTTAAATACCAATTAGAACAGGGACACAGGAGTTGGCAACAAGCAGCCTGTGGCAAACATGTGGACCACAAAACCTTTCAGGAACTGGATTTTATTGTTGAATTTAGGAATTTCAAACGATTACATTTAAAAGCCTCCGGAAATTTAAAACCAAAATTTAAAATTGTCAAAAAAACTGTAGAAATACTAATCACGGCAAATTAAGAAATTGTCCCATTGATTAATTTTTTTAACTCAAGTGAATTTTTTAAGGTCATCTTAGAACTCTGGATTCATAGCAAATTATCATGCAGCCCACAAAATAAATTATGTGCCATGATGTCCCTTGCACATAAAATTATTTTTTTGATAGTAGAAATGGTATCTCCATTTGAATCAAATTACCACTATCCAACTGATCTGTCAAAATATAATCTTTCATTTCATGTAAAAAGCAATCAATTTGCCTTAAGAATATTTTCCTACTGCTCACTTTAAAGTGTCTATTTTTACAGCAATTGATAACCAAACAGAATCGTAAGCTGTGTGCTGGTGCTTGTCTTCTCTTGTCGTCTAAACTCAATGATGTCAAGGGACCAACGCTTACAAAACTTATCGAAGTAAGAAATATTTCAATTAACAATATTATAATTTATTAATTTTATTTTCATTTCTCTAAGAAGTCTTTTGCCAGTGAAAAATTCATTTTTTTAAATTGCAAAGCCTGAAGTTTATATATATATACTAATATTCTTTTTCATGCTTAAAAACATTATTGATAAAATTGAACAGTTATGACCAAATGATGTGATTAAATCCTGGCCAGGCCCGAAAGACAATATATACTTAGAAAATGTGATCCGATTTTTGTAATGGAAAACATTTAAATGGTTTAAAAATTGGTTAATTGTAGCAACTGCACCTGTTAATGAAAGATTACAAATGACCTCCTGTCCTGTGAGAGAATTTTTTTTTTGTTAACTTAATCAGAATGGTTACAGTTTCTGCCTGTGTTATTCATTGAATATGTTGAAAATGCTTGTATAATATAATAAAACATTTATCCATTTTTTTTTTAAATTAAAAAAAAAGTATTCAGTCCTATCTTATATAATCCTATATTAACTTTTCTTATTGTTAAAGTACAACATACCTTACATCTTTTTTTTAAGATATATTTTTCATTTCCTTACCTAACAGCAAGTGGTTGATGATTTCCGAGTCAACAGAAAAGAACTTTTACAGTATGAGATTGAGTGCCTTGTGGCTATAGAGTTTTACCTTCACATTCCAGACACTGAGATCTATCCACACTACCAGAGACTTCTCTACAGGTCTTAACATTGGACTTAACCAATCCCCATTGACTGTAGTTTTTAAAACATGGTTGATGAAAGAGCTTAACTTCGTTGCCATTTTAAAATTGGTGTACTGCAAAATGATGTTGTCTAATAGAAATACACAATCTGGAATGATATTTAAATGGCCTTGGATAAGACATCTTCACCCTGTCCCATCTTATGGGCAATGATGTCAAGCATGGATACACTATCCAGCGGGATGTCTAAATTAGGATATATTTACAACATCATTTGCCGTTCATCCAAACTTCTCAACCTAAAAACTGACCTTCCATATTTGGTCAAACATTTAATGAACTCCACCCAAATGTCATAGCTGGTTATAGCCTCTCCTTATTTAGGTATTCTATGCTGCCTGGTTCCGGTTAGATCAACGGTTCTCAACTTGTGGGTTGCGACCCCTTTGAAGGTCGAAGCATCCTTCCCCAGGGGTCGCCTAAGACCATCGGAAAACACATGTACTCTACAGTTATGAAGTAGCAACGAAAATAATGTTGTGTTTAGGGGTCGCCACAATATGAGGAACTGTATTAAGGGGCCACGGCGTTAGGAAGATTGAGAACCCCTGGGTTAGATGATCTGACTAAGCACAACTGGTTTTGAGGTTGTTAGAAGTCAGCCTGGAGTGCAGTCCAATTTTCTGCAAGGCTAAGATTTGAAAAGAATCTGCTGGCAGCACTACAATGTTCAAGCAGAGCAATCTCAGTGTTTCACACATCAAATCTCTTGAGACCATCCACCTCCCAGAATGCAATACAGATGAACATTGCAGGAAGTAGCCTTGCTGTCATGAATCGCACCTTCACCATCTCATCTCTTCACAGCTGTTGCTTGTTTTCCAAGTTATAAATGATCAGTTACGCTAGAATTCAGCAGTGTTATTGATTCCCCTAAATTTTTAAGTGATTGATCATGCAACAAAATTTAAATGGAAATCTAGATGTCTTTAAAATTTAGGTCAAATTTACTTTTAACTTTAAGTAGACACTATAATGACTTAACACGTCTTTTTTTTTTCTTTATAATTTTACATTAATTCAGTATATATAACAGCTAAGCTAAATTGTGATTATTGCAGACTTTGGTTATGTGCAATATTTATTTTTCCTACCTTTTGTTGTAAGTAATGTTGTAATTTATGTGCACTGTTAGAATAGATAGATTTTCAAAAAATGACATGAATATATGTGTGCAATGTTAAATCATTCCCATTTACTTGTATTTTGATACATTTGTTGCTACATCAAGTAGAATATTGAATACTATGTTTTTTAAAGGTTTTAATTGAAAAGAGACCGTCACTTTGGTGGTAATTGAGAAAGTAACATAACTGAAACAATTATTACTGACATGCACAACAAGCAGGGGGCATTATTATAATGATTTATTCTTTCTGATAAATAGAATTGCAGTTAGAGATAAGTTTTTTGTTTGTTTTTTTTCATTTGGTCTAAACAGCTTGCATTTTTAAAAATCCCCCTCCCTCCCTATCATTCTTTGCTAAATTATAATAAAAAGGAGTTAAATGTTCCGTGACGTCCATTAATGACATGACATCCATTAATGATGTGACATCCATTAATGATGTGACTGACTCTGAAATCAGACTCTACATGATGTTGCTACAAGTTTTATTTTTAAAAATCACCAATTAATATAGACAACATTATTACTCTAAATATTTTAAATAATCAATTTCGGGTGACATATTTATTTCAAAATCTGCATGCTTTGTTTCTATGGCAACACAGTGCTGCTATTTTTGTAAGATCTAAGGACAGTTGCTGCAGGCTTAGACAATTTGCTCTGTTGCTTGTTCATCTCCTGCCACAAGTTATTTCTTGAAATTCCTTTATATTATTTATTTACAGACTTCCTTATTTAACAACACTCTTGCCTCTACTGCATCTATTTACTGATAGATTTCATTGGCTGATCCTCAACCAGAATGTATTCCCCACCATTATATATCAGCCCACTATTTAAGACGTGAAGCCAAAGAGATGTTGCCTTTGTTTCATCTGTTTCTTTAAAGATGTTCTTTAGAGTTGTTGTTTTTCAACTGTTTCTTTAAAGATGTTCTTTAGAGTTGTTGTTTTTCAACTGTTTCTTTAAAGATGTTCTTTAGAGTTGTTGTTTTTCAACTGTTTCTTTAAAGATGTTCTTTAGAGTTGTTGTTTTTCAACTGTTTCTTTAAAGATGTTCTTTAGAGTTGTTGTTTTTCAACTGTTTCTTTAAAGATGTTCTTTAGAGTTGTTGTTTTTCAACTGTTTCTTTAAAGATGTTCTTTAGAGTTGTTGTTTTTCAACTGTTTCTTTAAAGATGTTCTTTAGAGTTGTTGTTTTTCAACTGTTTCTTTAAAGATGTTCTTTAGAGTTGTTGTTTTTCAACTGTTTCTTTAAAGATGTTCTTTAGAGTTGTTGTTTTTCAACTGTTTCTTTAAAGATGTTCTTTAGAGTTGTTGTTTTTCAACTGTTTCTTTAAAGATGTTCTTTAGAGTTGTTGTTTTTTTAAAAGTTGAAAAGCAAAATCCACTAGACACTCGATTTGTGTCATTGTTTGTGGCTGTTCAAATAAAGAAAATGTGCCAACAATTTCTCTAAAATTCTCTTCATTTACAGTATTGTCCATTCTTGTCCCATGCGTCTGCTGATGAATGCCAACTGCTGACACAGTCAGAGTTTGTCTGCTTGTAAATACAATCTTCTGACGCAGTCTCAGTTTGTCTGCTGGTGAAGACTATCTACTGACAGTCTTATTTTGTTTAGGGCTTTGTCAATAAATGAACCCATCTGACTTCTATTACAGTGTAAACGGATTGTGCCTACCAACCACCATTCTTAATGAAGGGAAGTGAACGATCATGACCTAACAACCCCATGTGCAAAGAGCTTAATAATTAATTTTTTTTTTTTTAAATTTTATTTTCCTAAAACATTGCGAACAAAAAAGTAACAAAAGGTGGGGGTAAAACCTGGCTACAAATCAGTTGAAAGCTTTCTCTGGAAGTCTCCACAGCGTATAGTCGGCATCCGTTATTTGTAGTTTCTTTTATTTTTTAATTCTTTCCCCACACATAAAGGTTTTTTGGTTCATGTTTCCCCAGCACTGTGTTACATATATCGTAACACCGTAAACTAAAGGCGCCCATGGTCATTAAAAAGCAGGTATCTTTCTCAACCTATCCAAAATGTTTTTCACACGAACGTCCGTGTAGAGGAAAAGCGGCGCCCCAAGTGAAGTAAGAAAATGCTGCCCAAGGAAACCTTGAAAAAATTCCCGAGCAGGGGCGGACCAATAAAAAAGACGATTTCGACGCCCCTGTTCCTTGTGAAGTACCTGGCGTTTTATCGTTTACATCACTGTAAATATCCTACCTAGAGGAGGTTAGGCGTCGATTACCAACCGTTGAATTGATTTGATAATTTCATCTGGTTTATAGTTAGCTCGTTTGTTGAACAGTATACGTATGGTAACACAAAGGACTGAACACCGGTATACAAAGAAGAACACAACCCCCAAGGCTATTGATACTAACAACAAACATTTTAATTTTACTATACTATTAAGTTTACATACAAATACAAAATCAAATACACAGAAATAAAAGCTACACCAACTTGCAGCAAGTGAAAAAAAAAGTGCGGTCCTCAAAAGATTCAAATTCGGTATACACTACACACACACAAAGAGTACAGTTTTGTAATGCTTCTATTAATATGTCTAGGAAAATTATCAAAAAACTGTCACCGGCTGGGAAAGCTGCCGGGTTATTTATACGATGAGAGTTAACCTTCTTTTTTTCAGGAAAGAAATTCCAGAATTTTTTTTTTATATATATAAATATTAAGAATATATTATCTAGATAGGATATACATTACCTACATTAACTATCGTTTATCTGGCAGATTTGAACCCTTTAGTAGGCCAACGATGAATTAAGGTTGGAAATTATAATTCCTTTATAATTAATTTAAATGCAGTAAACAATACATTGGAGATTTGAGATAAATTGTATCACTTAATCACAAAAGTCACATTTGTTCTCTTATCTGACATATTGAGATGACAAACGGATAGTGACATAATTAATTTGTTGCTATTCTTGAGGGTTCATTCCCTGCTTCAAATATTCTGTTAAATGATCCAGTGATTCACAAACTTTGCGTTACGGCGCCCCTGATTACTCCCCAGGGAATTTCAGAGAATAAAATAATACATTTCAAAAAATAGTTTTTTCATAATGAACTTTGACAAAGAAAACCTGGATCTAGGAAGAGCACCAGGGCGTGAAATATTTGAGAACTTCTGGATTAATCAATTAACAGAACTGGACATTGGACACAGAAACGTCTTGATTGATGATCAGAAAGTTGTTGCACGCTCCGGTTTGAATGCGATTGTTGAAACTGGCAAAAAAATGGCCGTTGACTGAAACCTGAAATGAGCAGAAAGAACATGATAATGTTTTCTGTAAATAAAGTTATATCACTATTACCATGATTTATTTCAGGTTTATTAGCGATATACCCTGCTCCGCCATTGTCATCTTTCAATAGTCAGAATCCTGCAAGAACAAGCATCAACTAAATTACTAACATCAAATTACGTGACGGGCAGCTTAGAACTGAAGAAGCGATACTGCTTTAGCTCTTGATTGGCAACTGAGGAAGAGCCACATCCCCAGAACGAGAACTGGCTTTTGTATCCGTTAGCGCAGAACTCGGTCCGTGGGCCTTCCAGAGGTCGGTCCGTGGGCCTTCCAGAAGACGGGCAGCGGAAAAGACCAATGAAGTGACGTTGTTTATTTCTCGGCCTGAACGGATAAGTTACGCGATGATGATGAATACTGTCTATAGAAAGTTATCCCAGATACAGATGTAGTTTCAGTTTATCACATCAGGCCTAAATGTAAGGTTCTTTGGTACGATGTAATCAATGCACAATTATGCTTACTCTATAAATAGATCTATGAATCCCTTTCGAGACAAATGTTACCAAACACCGACCGAAACAAAGATAATTAATAGAGAATAAATAGAGAATAAAATCACCACAAATCTAAATATAGTCTCAAACATTTCAACATATTTATAAATTAATCCCAATTGTAACATATATTTAAAGTATGTTTAACCGGGGCTCACCATACTTTATATTAGCTTTGCTTTTGTTCATGTGTTTCTTTCTGGCTGGGGTCTGTGGCAATGTATTTTGATGGCTAATTGACTCACTTCCCATCAACCCATCGAGCGGAAACTTGGCATATAGACTTGTTGCCGATGACAATCATTCTTTCAAATTTTCAGCCCCGGTCCCAACCTCCAAAAACCAGTTATTCTTGTTTTTCAAGGAGAAGATGCAGGAAATATGATGACACTGGTTTCACGAAATAAAATTCCCGACAACTGCGCGAAATTAGATTTGTAAAAGTATATCAATTGCTTTCGTTTTTCTGAAATAGTTGCTGAAATAAGTATGTGGTGTAAGAATGTGTGGGACATTAGAATATGAATTTAAAAAATTAAATAATTTTAAAATGCATATACAGCATTTGTACGAAAAAATTTGTTTCTAAATTTCTAGGAGTTGAATAAATATGGCTATGAAACCCGAATCTCCAGAAAGAGCCTCTAATTTAAACATTTCCAAGCAAATATTGCTCTTTACGTCGCCACCAGACTGCCAATAAAAACCATGATAGAAACAATATAATAACTAACCCTGGGTAACAACAGCAAATCAAAAATATGTATTAATGTAATAGTACCTTGTATCCACAATGATCGATCGAGATCTCAATAGTGAACGGGACGCCTTTACAAAAGGGGAGGTTACACTGGTAGACATCTTCCTTGCCCCACCCACAGGCCGTCCGACTGTTGCAAACGATAGAATTGCAATCAAATCTGACATCGAAGTGAAAGACTATCACATCACAGTCCAGGTTTGGTCCAAGGACGATGTTGACACTAAACCTAAGACATCAAGAAAGAGGCGAACATTAAAGAAAGATTTCCTAGCGCCACTTGAAATACCAGTTTTATATTGATGACGGTACTATTGAAGTTGATGACTGTACTGTTGAAGTTGGTTACGGTACTATTGAAGTTGATTACGGTACTATTGAAGTTGGTTACGGTACTATTGAAGTTGGTTACGGTACTATTGAAGTTGATTACGGTACTATTGAAGTTGATTACGGTACTATTGAAGTTGGTTTCGGTACTATTGCAGCTGATTACGGTACTATTGAAGTTGATTACGGTACTATTGAAGTTGATTACGGTACTATTGAAGTTGATTACGGTACTATTGAAGTTAATGACGGTCCTATTTAAGTTGAATACCATACTATTGAAGTTGATTATGGTACTATTGAAGTTGATTATATCTGGTTAATCTGGCACAAATTTGATAAAATCTCATAAAAATGCATATTCTTTTAAAATTTTATAGATTAGATATAACATCTTGATAGCATTTTTTGTAGGCCGATTAGCCGATTAATCGGTCACAAACGTGGTGCAACCCTAATTAAAATACACACATTGAGACAACACACCCTTTTTGGCATGACACACATTGAGACAATACACACATTGAGACAAAACACATTGAGGCAACACACACATTGAGACAACATGCACATTGAGACATCACAAACATAGAGGCATGACGTACCTGTTTGCATTACATGTAGGTGTTCCATGGATGACTATCTTCTTTCCTGGAAGGGGTCCATGGGGAATGGGGTTGACTTTGGTGCACTGAAAGGCCAGATGTCAAAGTAAACAGTAGCAATTATTGATATATATGGAAAACAAATTTTGCAGTAGGCCCCCCCCCCCCTTTTTTTTTTTTTTCTAGCCTCTTCATACCTCAAAATAACCTTTGATCTTTTTTTTTCGTTCAATTTTCTAAATTGAAAAACATGTTTTGGATTAATATTCAAACTAGGCGGGGCGTCACTGTAACTGAGCCACTCAAACAACACCACATGGGACAGTACCCATGAAACAACACAGGTGATTAGAAGATTTATTTTAGCCCTTGGATCGTGTTTCTGAACTCAACGACGTACTCATTATACATTGACAGAACAATTATAATGTTTAGTAATGAAATAGTACACCATCAATGCCTCTCTCTGCAACATGAGTGGGGAAAATGAATTAAGATATTTAAAAAAAAAAATTAACTCTAACAAATTTACAAATTAATATGAGGACCTTGGAGAGATTATATTTGTTAAATGTTTTATTTCTTAGACAGGATGTCCGATAATCAGACGTCATTTTCCAATAATCTTATTTTGAAAAATGGGTCGTATTTCCTACATTATATTAAACAATTTAAAATTGTAAAAAAAAACATGTCTAATAAAGAAAAAAAAAAGGATGCTGACAAATTTAAAAATAAAATATAGTTATTACAAATGTAATTATAAAGATCGTTTGACATGGCTAATTATGTAAAATAGCAATGCTTTAAAAAAGTATTTGCTTAAAGTAAAATGCACCATTGACAGTTTCAGAATATCAGCATGGTGGTCAAGAAATCAGTCTCAATCAACTGTGTCATTAAATTAAAAAATCATAAGCTACAACACCGAAACCTACAGGCATGTTGATTGAGTTGACTGAGATGGCTGATAACTGAGATGACTGAGTTGACTGAGATGACTCCGTTGACAGCGTGTGATGGGCAGGTAGTCAGGAAGTCCAAGACGTTTCACTTGTTACAGTAGAAGTATCGCGTTGACCAGATGATAGCCATCAGCAACTTTTTATAGCAAATCTATCAGCTTTGTGTGTGTTTTCGTGTGTGTGTGTGTGTCTTACGAAATAATGACGAAGATCAGTAGCACTAAAAATAGGCACACTTGCGATTTCTGCCTCCTAGAATTGTTTTTTCTTTTAATTTCCGGGTCTGCAGTGGCGTTACTACACACCAGTTGTGGTACCATTGAAAATCTGAACACTATATTTAAACGTATGAATACATCAATCATCAAAGTAAAAAGGGGCTCGTAAATTTCAATCATTTATTTTTGTTCCATGCGCACCAATGGGGGAAAATTATCCCTAAACTTAATATATATATAATATTTAAATTTTGTTTGTGGATGGCTTTGTTCCGCATATGTGTTTACATGGATTGATGGATCTTGACCAAACTGGGCACATGTATCCATCATTATCCGAAAGGAACTCTTAAAGGGTTATGAATTTTTTATATCATTCCGTTTGTGGCCAGGGGCCCCAAATTCGTTTTTCTTTCTTATTTGAGCTCTATAAATAAAACTAATAACAAACATTCCGACATAATTAAAAGTTAGTAGAAGTTTTTTTTTTCCGAATGCGATACTATGAAACGCCGGGTATATTAGCTAGTATATATATAAAGCAATCGCCAGGTAGTTTCTCCACCTTATTAATTCATGCAACGTCACTATTTGTATATAGACAAACGTATCACAGAAATTCAGAAGGCGTAGCTCAATGGAACCCATTCAACTATATTTGTGTCACCGGTTTTCTTCGCCCCCCTATTAAATTTTGTATCCGCCTCTGTGCAAGCTTGTAATTCTGGTGGCCATCAGCAGCAGAGACAACGCTAATTATTTTTCTAAACGTTTCTATTGTATTTTACTGTCCACTCAATGGCTTATCTCTACCCCCCCCCCCCCAAGCCAACCTACCCTTACCGACCAAACCCCACTTTAACAGCGTCCTTGAAAAAAAGCATTAAGCCATTGAAATCGTCCCACACGTGGGGGCGTTGCAATGTCGGTAGCTGTCTGTACATTGTGGTGTACGCCATTCAAGATCCTAAAGTAGACATCCTTTATGTAAGACACGACATTTGATTGGTGCTTTATCGTGTACGCTTGCGCCACTCGGGTCATTTTAAATATGTCCAATGAATCGCGCAAAAATGGACACAAGAAAGCTAACAAACAAATGAAGACACGTATTTTATTTATGATACACATATTTATAATATTAATGGAAGTAATACAATTATTTTTGCATCAGCTGCTTTTGTTCGCTGTTGGGTTAGTGTAGGAGCAGTGGCGTATCCTCAATGTAATAAGGGTTCCTTCATTTCCCCAGGACATAGGACTTTAGCAGAGTCAGGGGCGAGCCGTAGCCCCGGAAGGTAGCCCTAGCCCATAGGCTAGAACCCGGGGGTCAGGCCCAACTAGCTCCGTCCTTAGATAGAAGTGTTAGGTTTTGGGTAAATGGAGTTTGTTAAGTAATGGTGGGAATTGTATAAAAAGTCTTTATTCTTTTTTGTTAAAAAAAAACTTAACAACTTTGAGAAATTATTATTATAATTATTATTATTATAATTATGATTATTATTTGACCACGCACAGATGACTGATTGAAATTCTAGCCTGTTAATTCTACTTTCTAATAGTTAGAGGGTAAGGGGTCATAGGTTGCAGGCAGAAAAGATGATCCGGTCGTAAATTATTTCTTCAATAAACACAGACTCCGTATAACAAGGTTAGATAGAACTGTGAAGTGATTACACTTCGCACAGACTCCGTATAACAAGGTTAGATAGAACTGTGAAGTGATTACACTTCGCACAGACTCCGTATAACAAGGTTAGATAGAACTGTGAAGTGATTACACTTCGCACAGACTCCGTATAACAAGGTTAGATAGAACTGTGAAGTGATTACACTTCGGCTTTATTAAGCTGAATTACTTTTTGAAATGTTTACCAATCGAGTTCTGAAATTAACAAGAAATTTACGAGACTGTCTATCTATACAGAACACATACATTTATATCCAATTGAGATTGAAATCGGGGCTAAATTCAATTTTTTAGGGGGGTCGTGGCAAGGTTTCTTAAATGTGACGTATGATAAGTATGTGTAGTGGATGACTAAGAAGATAGGATAAAGAAGGACCTGTTTGCATCACATTAGGGCGTGTCTTAATGATGAACTCTAACCCTGCACTTGAGATGGTTGTAGTAGTCAGGAGTACACTGAAAATACTAGCAATGACCCGATCGTATTGCTTGACCCTTAAACTGAATGTGTCTTTTTATATTTACACAGGAAGACGACGCGGGGTATAGCGTGTGAGTTAAATAAGAAATAATAAAATTAAAGTAACTAATGTCATATACCATTCGGTGTCATATACCATTCAGTGTCATATGTCATTCGGTGTCATATACCCCTCAGTGTCATATACCATTCATAGTCATATACCATTCATTGTCATATACCATTCATTGTCATATACCATTCAGTGTCATATGTCATTCGGTGTCATATACCATTCAGTGTCATATACCATTCATTGTCATATACCATTCATTGTCATATACCATTCAGTGTCATATACCATTCATTGTCATATACCATTCATTGTCATATACCATTCAGTGGCATATACAATTCAGTGTCATATACCATTCGGTGTCATATACCATTCAGTGTCCTATACCATTCATTTTAAGTGTCATATACCATTCATGGTCCTATACTTTTTATTATTTTAATTGTAAATACTTTATATTAACTATGCAGGTTTTTCGTGTGTGGCAGGCTGTCTGTTTGTGTGGCTGGCTAAATCTTCGGTCGGCTAAGTGATCCACTTACCGTAAACCTATCGAGCTGAGACTTGGCACATTGATTTTTTGGCAATGACAACACATGCATTCAAATTTTCAGCTCCATCCCCCTCAAACAACCTTAAATCAATTTTCCTCGATTTTAAAGTGGAAGATGAAGAAATTATGATGACACCTAATTCACGAAATAAAATTCCCGATAACTGCGCTAAATGAGATTCTTTGTTAAAAAATATCGCAAGTTCGTTTAGTGCGTAATATTTTCTTTTGTTTTTCTGAAATAGTTGTAATAAATCTGAGCTGTAAAGCGGTTGGGCCATTATAATATTAAAATAAAATAATTTTAAAAATGTATATAAAGTATTTATACGAAACACCTTGTTTTTCGGGGTTGTTAAATTTTGTAAATCTCTGTATGACTTATAGAAAAATGACTCGGATCTGGTTTATAAGCTGGGACTTCCCCATTTTCATTTTACCCATATCATGTATGTCAAGAACACCTATGATTACTACGTCCTCGATATTGTCCTTTTTCCTGCAGTTACTCAAATTATGGATTCAAAATGGCGAGCACTGCGACACCGAGAAAATACTAACTGGAAATGAAATATACTTTAACAACTAGCGTAGGGAGGGTGGGGCCGAGGACAAAGAAACCCTGAAATTTTTATAAAAACCCTAGATCCATCGATAAAACTAAGAGAATACGTCTTAGTGGCAATGATGTTGAAAACCGTCCGGTGTGGTGTGCCACCAAATGCTTGCCAACTTTTCCATGTTGATCAGAGCAAACGAAAGCTGAGGACCGCATTGGAAAATGGAGAAAGAAAAGTTTAAAGTGTCTTTCAACTCTCTACAATATAAATAATATTTTTTCAATATGCAATACATGGAGAATACTAACATCTCGTAAGTCCTAATTCCTGTTACATATCGTTTTTTGGAATTAATTGGTTGAAAGAGATGCAGTTCGTTCCTTGTCTCTGTTTCGACTTTTTGTCTGCATGCCAGCAAGAAGAGGGAAGTGAAGCCCCCAAGACTGAATGTATTACGTCTAAGAATTTGTAGAAAGACTGAGAGCAAAAGTTATAGTGATCGATAAAAAAAATATGGGGTACTAAAACGAAGCGGAACCAAGCAGTTCTGCTGAGAATGCAATTGGCTGATCCTTACATTGCGTCTACTATATACATTGACTCTACCACATGTAATGCGTCTACCACATAATACATATCGTCTACCACATAATACATTTCGTCTACCACATATATTGCGTCTAACACATACATTGCGTCTTCCAAATACATTGACTCTACCACATGTAATGCGTCTACCACATAATACATAGCGTGTACCGCATACATTGACTCTACCACATGTAGTGCGTCTACCACTTAATACATTGCGTCTACCACATACATTGCGTCTACCACATACATTGCGTCTACCACATACATTACGTCTACCATATACATTACGTCTACCACATACATTACGTCTACCATAATAGCTTCTTTCCAAAGCAGCAAAACACTTAAATTCACCGGATGCCATCAAAAAGAAAAGGAGAAACAAGGAAGACTTTGTAAGATTTGGAGACAGACATTTGGAAAAGACCCGGCAAAGTTAGACATAGTCTTAATATCGCCTCGAATAAAGACAAGTACTGAGACAGTTAGAACTCATTTTTTTCTGATCTCCTCAGTAAGTGGGAAGAGCTAAGACTAAGAGTTACGGTGAAGAATTGCTGGGGGATTCATAATTGTTTTTATCCATGTCCATCTCGTGTACAAATAGCAAAGTGGATACAATATTAAAACTAAGATCCCCATCCCAACCCTAGAGACCCAACGAAAGTGATTTTCTGATTTCGGCCGAAACCGAAACTAGACCGAAAGTTAATAATGGCTTTCGACCGAAACCGATGCCGAAACCAATAGTTTAACGAGACTTTCGGCCGAAAACAATAGCTTAGCGAGACTTTCGGCCGAAAACAATAGCTTAGCGAGACTTTCGGCCGAAACCAATAGTTTAACGAGACTTTCGGCCGAAAACAATAGCTTAGCGAGACTTTCGGCCGAAACCGAAGCAGAAACCAAAATATTTAGATATTTTGAAATTCGTTAACGCAAACATTCTGCATACGTCGAAAAATTATTGGGGAAAGTATCAATATTTACATTTTTTTAAATAAAAAAAGATATCCTCGGGAATATTAATAAATAAACATTTAACGAATACTGTACCATTTTAATAGAAATGTAATTGAAATTTCTTTTAAATGTTTTTTTAAAGTAGTATGGTAAGAGAAAAATTTGGACGAGGATGGGGGGGGGGGCAAAATTCATGCAAACATAGACCCTTGAGTGCCCTTTGCTTTTATAATATAATTCCAAAGTAAAACATATAGCTACAAAAAGTATTGTGTCTCTAATAGAGCCAATTGTCACCTTCTCTAATAGAGCCAATTGTCGCCTTCTCTAATAGAGCCAATTGTCACCTTCTCTAATAGAGCCAATTGTCACCTTCTCTAATAGAGCCAATTGTCACCTTCTCTAATAGAGCCAATTGTCACCTTCTGTAATAGAGCCAATTGTCATCTTCTCTAATAGAGCCAATTGTCACCTAAATAACAGTTATTAAGGCTATACAAAATATCAGCACAGTGTTTCGCGGTTATCGTCACACTAATGCTTTGTGTTTTCATAAATAGCTGGCAAGATATCCCTGTACTGATATTTAGCTTAGTACCAACACATTAGTCACTCCGTGCTGGGGACGTCATTATTTCGTTCGGTGACCAAGCTCCCTTAGTACCATTGGTGTGGTGTGGGGGGGGGGATATTATTTTTTTAACCCGGTCTCTTAAAATTGTTGTTTCTGAAGGGGCTGGACGGAGAATTGCAAAAGACATCTAAATTGATCGCCAGAATCATAAAAGTAAACAGGTCTGCAGTAGGCCTACTACATAATTATCATATGAACCCGTGATATATTCACACGCGTGTCATTTCGTCACAAAAATGTTGATGAGCATGACAATGATGAATCTCAAGAAATGAATTAAATTGAAAAAGCCCAAGTCTCCTGAATTATTTTTTTAAAATAAAAAATATAATAATGGAAATATGACCATTCCCCTTTGCCTATGACAACATTGATGAGCAAGATAATGATAAATCAAAATAAATATCACAAATGAACGAATGAAATAAACCCAGAGTTCCAAATTTAATTTTTGAAAAAAATTAAAACAAAAATTTTGATATAAATATTACCATTCCACTGGTTTTTCGGAAGAAAAACTGTTACATTGGCCTAGGCCTAATTGAATTTTTTTTTTAAGAAGGTCATCATACAGCAGTAAGTAGTTTTTGCAGTGTACTAGTTATATAACATACGATGACAGTAAGAGGTCGAGCAATAGTGAATATCGGATTGCCGGCCTAGAGACAGACAAAACAGATAGTCTGACGTCTGTCAGACGGCTGAAAGTCTCAATTACTTTCTGCCGAAACCGAAATTAAACCGAAAGTTAACTTTTCTGTTTCGGCCGAAACCGAAACTAGACCGAGAGTGATCAAAGGCAACTTTCGGCGCCGACACCGAAGCCGAAATTTGGTCGGTCTCTATCCCACCCCTATTAGAATTTTCAATGTCCACCTTAAATGACCAGGGAACCGCCGAGCGGTAGTTCCTCAACTCGGGCAGTATTGATGCCACTGAATAAACTATGTCAGCTCAGTGCAGTGTCTGTAACACTGGGTGACATGCCCGGGAGAAATTACAGTGGGAGATGATTGCAGGACGCCAGCTAGCAATTAACTCTACTTGACATACAGTTGTAGAGAGTAGTGTTTAACAACGGTATTGCCGTCTCTGTGCTGTGGAAAAGCTTTTGCTCGGAGTGGAACAAAACATTATCCTTGAATAGTTATTGATTCTTCAGGTACTCTTAGAACTGGTTGCATACATATCCTGAGTAGAACTGGTTGCATACATATCCTGAGTAGAACTGGTTGCATACATATCCTGAGTAGAACTGGTTGCATACATATCCTGAGTAGAACTGGTTGCATACATATCCTGAGTAGAACTGGTTGCATACATATCCTGAGTAGAACTGGTTGCATACATATCCTGAGTAGAACTGGTTGCATACATATCCTGAGTAGAACTGGTTGCATACATATCCTGAGTAGAACTGGTTGCATACATATCCTGAGTAGAACTGGTTGCATACATATCCTGAGTAGAACTGGTTGCATACATATCCTGAGTAGAACTGGTTGCATACATATCCTGAGTAGAACTGGTTGCATACATATCCTGAGCTGTTTTAAATAAAAATTCTTCTGATCTTAACATAGATCAAGGTTCGATAATAGGGTCCAAAATAACTAGTTACGGGCTCAGTGGCTCTAAAATTTAAAATCCTGTGGTCAGAAAAATGAATACGCATTTCCGGATAATATAAACTGACATTTTTAAAAGGGGCTGGGGTTAAAATATTAACATTAAAAACTAAGAATTTATCTTATTTTAAAACCATTACACACCATAGATTAGTTTTTGCTTGAATTTAAAGGGTTATGGCATTTTAACATAAATCTGAGAACCTTCAAATCTTCTATTGTTTAGGTCTATACATTGCTGTCATACAAATGGGGAGATATAATTTTGTGATGTTATTTAACATGTTATTTCAACTGAATAAAATTATAGATCGCAATACCCCGGCGATGTTTTTTTCCTGCATACATTGATAAAGTACGTCCATAAGGCTTGGCTTACTCTTTCTTTGAGGTAGGTTTATGAATGTATTAAGTACTTACGTTACCCACGAGTAATTATTAACTAATTATTTTAAGGATTTTGATAACTATAATTAACAGCATTCAAGATCTGTGATGATCAAATGTAAGCGTACAGGGTGAGAATGAATTTAGTTTGTTTGAAATCGAAAGGAAACAAGGTGTGTGTGCTGAAGCTTGAAATATGAAGACAGTATTATATATTATCCATTTAAATCGAATTTAATCTGAACATTAAGAGATTTTGACTTGTGTTAGTTAAATCTTTCCATCGAAGCATTGACATGAATCGTATACGACTACTTCTCAACTCAGTCTTGGGTTTTATTTTCCGTTTGTGAGACAAACTATGAGCGATTGGCCAAAGACTTAGAGCTGAGTGATATAAAATAACTCAATTAATGTTTGTTTGGTTTTTTTTTTCTTTCACACTTGTAAAATAAATTTAATTACTTTCAAAACAGAATAAAAAAATACGTTGAAGAAATCAGGCTGGTATTTCTACCATCGACCGTCTTGAGTCCGTGCAATGGAGCGTCTTGGAGCAGTTCTCGGCATTTTCTACAGCATACATCTAGCTCTGACGCTCGCGGAAAGTCCAAGTAAGTGTTATTCTGTAAAATAAATTTAAATTATTTCTAGTAATATGTAGAAAATAAACTACAAATAGAACTGCAGCTTCGCTTTACATTTATAGAAATAAGAAAATGGTAGGACAAAATCTTATTACCTAATTACAATGAATCATATTGATATGTTTTTTAATAGAAGTGAGAGAGAGAGAAAGAGAGAAAGAGGGGGGGGGGAGAGCGTAAGAGGGGGATTTAGAGAGTGTGAGAGAGGTGTGGGAAAGAGGGGGAAAATAGAGAGGGAGTGATAGGGAGAGAGAGAGAGAAGCGGGTCTTGATTGTTTTAGGGATGCCAGTGGTTGGCAAAATTAATGTTTAAGTCATTTCAAGCCAAATGTTTTGAAATACCTAGAGTTTTAACATTATTGTTATTGACATTTCAGCACTATTGAAAACATGGAAACCAATCGCTCAAGGTAATATACTGCACGTGACCACCGATAACAGCGTTCTGATACAGTCACCAGCGAACGAAGGTGTGCTGAAGGGGACGTCAGCCCCGGATTGCACTTTTAAATAGTGTATTCAAGGGGGGCAATCTTTACTGCCAAATGCAGTTGGTAGTTGTTAGTTTTATTTGAGTGGTGAGGGTTAGGGGTGAGGTGGGAGCGGGAAAACCCCTGCCTGCACTAACTCTAGCTACGCTATGGAAAAGAGTGTCAGTGGACTCTGGCGACACACCATATTTTTTCACTAACCTTCACGTCCTATTGTTTAAACAAAAATGGGAAACATGGTTTATATATGTTTCTAGGGCTGAGCAGGGTCCTGACCAGGATATCAGCAAGTACCGAATATTATCACAAAGTTGGCGCACACCCGGAACAAAGTGAACCGGGTGTGGGTTGTTAAAAAAAAAAGAAAGAGTTATCTTCTCATTTTCTATGACGTATCCACCAAATGGTCAAAAAAATAAAATAAAGTGCATCGTTAGAGGCAGTACATCATTAGAGGCAGTACATCATTAGAGGCAGTACATCATTAGAGGCAGTACATCATTAGAGGCAGTACATCAATAGAGGCAGTACATCATTAGTGGCACTACATCAATAGAGGCAGTACATCGTTAGAGGCAATACATCATTAGAGGCAGTACATCATTAGAGGCAATACATCATTAGAGGCAGTACATCATTAGAGACACTACATCAATAGAGGCAGTACATCGTAAAGGCAGTACATCGTTAGAGGCAGTACACCATTAGAGGCACTGCATCAATAGAGGCAGTACATCATTAGTGGCTCTACATCAATAGAGGCAGTACATCATGAGAGGCAATACATCATTAGAGGCAGTACATCTTTAGAGGCAGTACATCAACAGAGGAAGTACATCATGAGAGGCAGTACATCATTTATACATACTATTGTGTACATTTGACCTCAGTTAATACGTAATACTAGAAAACTGACTAACGATTGTTGCGAAACCAGCTGTGGTTTGGAGCCGGTTCGGTCAGGTTCGTGCGAACCGTTAGTTCAAAATAATAAATATGACTGACTTTGGCGGTGACCGATATGGCTAAAGGGGACATACTAACTGCGAACCCTTTGTTACGAATTTGGCAATACACCGCTGTGCGAAATGAAAGGCAAGCGCCGTGCAACTGCAAAGATCTGAAAATGAATGTGTACTTGCTGTGATTTGTGTTGGACTATTTGTCTTATCGAGATACGTGGGACTTTCTATTTACATTTTATATTTCATTTCACATTCCGACTGGCTGATTATAGTGAGTAGCTCGAGTATGTGTGTGTGTGTGTAAATTATTTCAAAGTACCGCCATAGAGTTCAGTTTGACGTACTGACATAGAGTTCAGTTTAAAGTAATGTCAATTTACGCTCAGTTATGAAGTAAAACAATTTGCATTCCTGCAAATTGTAAAAAAGCTTAGATGGGGTGCCATGATGGTATTGCCATGATGGTATCGCCATGATGGTATCGCCAAGATGGTATCGCCAAGATGGTATCGCCAAGGTGGTATCGCCATGATGGTATCGCCAAGATGGTATCGCCATGATGGTATCGCCAAGATGGTATCGCCAAGATGGTATCGCCATGATGTATCGCCATGATGGTATCGCCATGATGGTATCGCCATTACGGCATCTGAATGATGATGATATAAATTTAAATATTTGTAAGTTGGTATCAGAAATTGCTACCAGCAAGTGACCAACAGCACTAACGCAAAAAAAAAAAAGGAACACAACGAAGCTCAGCTCCATGTTTGATTTGTGTCATGTTTATGGATAAGGGCAGTGATTTTCAACTTGTGGACCACGACCCGTAGGGGTCACTGATAAAAATTCCGGGGTCGCGTGAGCAATTTACAATTTTAAGGGGGGAGGGCACCATTTGTGTATAAATTTTAAATTTTTTATTACTTAATTTTCCATTTTAAATATTTTTCACAGTGATTTGACTAGTTTTACTACATTCTGACTACAATACAGCTACATGACATATATTTTTTTTAAAATATAAATGTCGGCAGCTAATTTAATATAAGTAGTTTTGGATTTTCTTTTCATTAATAAAATAGTGTTCTACCTTTTTTCCCGTTGTTCCATTTACCCCCCCCCCCAACTAAACGTAAAAATGATCAGCTCCCCCGCCCTTGACATTGCTACTGGCTCTTAGATGCACTTTTTCACTTCTCTCCATTTTGGGTGAAACACATTTTAAAAAATGAGAATGTAACAATTTTTGTAACACACAGACTCGGACACGACGGGTATTATCTCAAAACACCCGTACCGGGACCCGATGTAAAAAAAAAACAGCTCCCGGCTAAGCCCTGGTGTTTAACATCAATATTTCTTACAATGATAATGTTCTTACAGTCCATCGTCTCATAGAGTGTGGCCCAAATCGGTTCGGTTCCAGGTGCCAGTACAAATGCCATTGCAGTGATGAAGCTCTGTGTGGAACGACAGAGTTCTGTAAGAACGGCGAGGGCTGCGAACGTGGAATGTTTGGTCCGTACTGTCAATATGGTAATATTTAAATCTCTTTCCCTCTTAAGTTTATATTATTTGTACATTTATAGTCATACTCAAGACTGTGAAAATATTTCGTACTAAGACTGTACAAAATATTTCATACTAAGACTATAAAAAATATTTCATACTAAGACTGTAAAAATATTTCATACTAAGACTGTAAAAATATTTCATACTAAGACTGTAAAAATATTTCATACTAAGACTGTAAAAATATTTCATACTAAGACTGTAAAAATATTTCATATTAAGACTGTAAAAATATTTCATACTAAGACTGTAACAAATATTTCAATATTTAAAAAAAAAACTGGGGGAAACGTATGCTGTCTCATGGAGCCTATCTCAGTTACTATGAAAACATTGTGATAGATACCAACATTCGTTTGATTTCATGACGTAGTTTTTTTATATTAAATTTTAATAATTTAAAGTATGTTCTTCTCTTTGGCTAAAATCCTATCTTCTGATGAATTTGAAATTTCGATAAATAAATATCTATAGGCAAACAAGAATACATTTGTGTTAATAATATCTGAAATTGTTTGTCCATGAGATGAAGCAACGAGTCATGACATAAGATGAAACAATGAGTCATGAAATGAGATAAAACAATGAGTCATAAAATGAGATAAAACAGCGAGTCATGACATGAGATGAAACAACGATTCGTGACATGAGATGAAGCAACGAGTCATGACATGAGATGAAGCAACGAGTCATGACATGAGATGAAGCAACGAGTCATGACATGAGATAAGACAACGAGTCATGACATGAGATGATGCAACGAGTCGTGACATGAGATGAAACAACGAGTCATGAAATGAGATAAAACAGCGAGTCATGAAATGAGATAAAACAGCGAGTCATGAAATGAGATAAAACAGCGAGTCATGAAATGAGATAAAGCAGCGAGTCATGACATGAGATAAAACCAGGAGTCATGACATAAGATGAAACAACGAGTCATGACATGAGATGAAGCAACGAGTCATGACATGAGATAAGACAACGAGTCATGACATGAGATGGTGCAACGAGTCGAGACATGAGATGAAGCAACGAGTCATGACATGAGATAAGACAACGAGTCATGACATGAGATGAAGCAACGATTCGTGACATGAGATGAAGCAACGAGTCATGACTTGAGATGAAGCAATGAGTCGTGACATGAGATGAAGCAACGAGTCATGACATGAGATAAAACAACGAGTCATGACACAAGACGAAGCAACGAGTCATGACATGAGGTGAAGCAACGAGTCAGGACATATCTCTTACAGTTTTCATTTAAAATAGTAGGGACACACTTTATTATGGCAAAAAATATGATTTGCCTAAGCTTGTGTAAATTACTCTAAACGACATTTCATGTACACAAAACGTGTGTAAATGACTTTAATCGACTGTTCGTGTACACAACATTTGTTTAAATTAATTGAACCGACATTTCGTGTACACAATATTTGTTTAAATTACTCTAACCGATATTTTGATGTCCACTAAAATGTCTTCTTTACTTGTGCTTTATTGTTCGTCGAAGGAGACTTTTGATCGACACTTTTTTTGTTTTGTTTACGTGTGTTTTGTTGTGACTGTTTTTAAACAGCGTTTACTTCTTTTTAGGGGTCGCCAAACCTGTCCCTTTTGCCAAAACCGGTATTTTCGATATTGAAGTTTACGAATACCAGAATCCCGGTATTTTCGATATTTTCGATATTTAGAGAACTTTTAGTCGAGATTCAAGATTATAGTTGATGCTTTATCAATGAAATAAAAACATTCAGAACAAATATCACATTTTGTTTTTTAATAAGCTTTTAACAATAACACAAATGTTTATCTTCAGACTTTAATCAAATGGAAAAAAAATAATATTCTTAACTTTTTAAATTAAAATAATTTTATTAATCAATTATTAAAATAATTGGTGTTGTTTTAATCTTTGGTCAAATTTAAATAATGAGATTGTAAAATGACAACGTGTCTAATGTTTGGTCACTTGACTTTGGCTGCAAATGGTTACAAAAGTAACCTGATGACGAGAACACTTTCTCTGACTCCACACTGGTCGGAGGAATAGACCTTAGGCTATCAATGGCTATCATACGCAATTTCTAGATATTTTCCTCTTGAACTGCCTTTCTCAAATAAAACCATTTCTATTTTTACCAATGTATCAATGTCTCCATCCGTTGGTCTGGAAGTAATATCCAAAGCCTGAAGTTTCTTTTGTATTTCAATTTCTAATTGTCTCTTAGGCGGCAGTGTATCTTCAAGTTCATCATGCTCAGATTCAAGATGTTCAATTTCATTGTTCAAAGATATTTCCAACGAGGAATCCGCTGTCTGACCAAGCTTTTGAATATCCACGATATGTTTTCGCATCTGGTCACAATCTGGCCTTAGAATTACGTCCAAGTAATCACTGGAATGTGCAGACTTTAATTGAGAGTGAAGGCCTGAAGTTGTTCCTCCCAATGTTTTAAGTATCTTGTTACATCTGATACATTTAGCTGAGAGATTGTCTGTAGCTTTCAAGAAATAATGCCACACTGATGTCTTTTTTTCCGTATCCGGAAATTTGATCAAAAAAATTTCGTCGACGGAAAATTAATCGACGGAAATTTGATCGAACGGAAATTCGGTCGAATCTTTTTTTTTTAGTTTACACTTTGAAATTTTGCGTCAAATTTCTTTTTGAACGGATTATTTTGTTTTAATATACAGTATAGTGCGTTCAAAAAGAAATTTGACGAAAATTTTAACTTTGAACTGAAAAAAATATTCTACCAAATTTCCGTTCGATCAAATTTCCGTCGATCAATTTTCCGTCGACGAAATTTCTTTCGATCAAATTTCAGGTATCCATTTTTTCCGATAGTTCCATATGCTTTTCAAATTTTGGTTTCTTTTTTTCAGGGTCCCCATTTCTTTCTATCAACCTTGGAAAAAAAAACATTTAAAAAATTATTAATTCAATCGAATTGGTTTGACGTGTAAAACTTTTTTTAATGTTTAAAATTGTCATGTAAGTGCTTGACTAAGTTCGGTACAGACAAATTGGGACATTCAGACATGTAAATTTTGGCTAGGTACGGTACAGACAAACTGGGAAATTCAGTCTGAGACAAAATAGCTCGAAAATCAATTATGAGTTGAATGTAAATTATTGATATTATTATCACAAAATAGAAGTAGCATTATTTTTTTGTTTCTTAAACTTAAGGTATTGGATTATCAAAATACGGATTTACTCATATTTTTTAAATGTGTAGGTTTTTTGGCACAATTAAAAGAAATCAAGCAATAAAAAAAAAATTAAATTAAAAGTTGACCCCGTGATTTGAGTAATGCGTCATAATAAGGGATTACCTCCTGTACATTCAGGTCGCGACTCATCTCCACTTACACGCTACACACGCACGATGAAAAAACAAAACTAATCACAACGTCATGATTCTTGACAAATAAGAGAGTACACAGATCGGTCGACTTTCTTTGAACTTGTGACACGCGGTGTGATGGATTTGCACATCTCAAAAATCATTCCAATGTCTTGCTTTAACTACGACGTGAAAACTAAGAAAATCTATTTTTTTTAAAATTGAAAATGAAATCCCGGGATTATCGAAAATCCCGGTTTTCATAAATCCAATCCCGGTATTTTCGAGCATGAGTTATGGTCCGGTATTCCGGTATTTTTGAAATTCGGGATCCCGGTTTGCGACCCCTACTTCTTTTTCTTTTTTTATGGACGTCTGTTAATTTCAAATAAGTCTCCATAACTCAAAATACATTCAATTATATAGCACATGAGATAAAACACTCTACTATAATCACTCTACCTACTGCCCATCAGTTGTGGACTGGTGCACGGGACTAATAAAACCCTGGTGGTCCGGTGACATTTTTGCCTCCTGTGTCGATTGTGTCGGTGATATTTGAGCCACCTAGGCCGCTACTGCATACTTGCAGTGCCGTATTAAGATCGCGGAGGCCCCTAGACAGTCGAAATTTTTGGGCCCACCTCAAAAAGTATATCTTAATGTCATAGCATCTGTGGCGTAGCTATTTTTACTGCCGTCCTTGGGTATGTAAAGCTTTTTTGCCGCCTCCAACTATAAAAATTTTGTCACTTGGCAGAAAAATGCGCCCCTCAAAGTAAAGATAAAAATACTGATCAAGGCAGCCCACACACACCCCTCCCCCAAATCCCTTTACTGCGTCGCTAAATATTATTTAGCCGTACTTTAAGTTTAAATCCCACTTGTCATGAATATGATGGCCATGCCTAGAAAAAGCGCCTGGGGTGAAGCCTGAAGATTTAGTGAAAGTTTGGGGAGGGTTCGATAATGGTCTCCTCTCCCCATAAAGGTTTTGATGAATGTAAAGTGATGCGTTTTGACACATATCTGAATTTAGTTATACAGAATAAAATTATGCTCTACGTCTGATTAATTACCTTTCTTTCAGTTGCTAGTGCCCGAAAATTCCCGTTCCATCACAATCATATTTGTTTTTAAAACTGAGCCATCCAGTTGTACAAACCGTCTCGACCTCAATACCTTACTAAGGATATGATCATATTTACGAGAATTTTCCTCTTTTTTTCTATGAGGCTATTGTATTGAGAGATCCCCATTAGACCCCCCACCCCCACTTTCTTTTTACAAGGTCCTTGTTATGACTCACTTAGTAAAAGGAAGACAAAAAAAAAAGATGGGAAGATAATATCAAAGAATGGACGGGATTAAAACTAGGCGATGCTATGCGTAGGGCAGAAGACCGAGAGGAATGGAGAAGAATAGTGTACATGACATCTGTGGGGCCCCAACGGTCGAAGGACTACGGGACCTGATGATGATGATGTTATGACTCCCTTAGTAAGTTGTGCCCAAAGGATAACCAATATTTTCTTTGTGTAATGAATTTTAAGAAATGTTAAGAAAAATATTATGACTTTCTTATGCCCTTAACCTCGTCCCCGACAGAAAGTATTTCATAAAAAATTGTTTTTTAAAAAAATCCTTTATATTAACTTCGCCGACATTGGTTCATGTGTAGCTAACTTTTGTCTGGGTGTGTGGGGGAAAATCTTCGGACGGCTAGTTGACCCGTTTCTCGTCAACCTATCGAGCTGAAACTTGGCACATATACTCGTTGCCAATGACAACACATTATATTAAAATTTCAGCCCCTCAAAAATAGGTTTTTCCCGTTTTTCAAGGGCAATATGAGCTTATGGTGCCATTGACTCCACGAAAATAATTTCCCGATAGCTGCTCTAAATAGGATTCTTAAAAATATCGCTTGTGCCTTATATTTTCTGCAATAATTGGGGTAATAACTCTGCACTGTAAGAGCGAGTGGGAAATTAGAATTACAATATACTTCAGCGGCTTTAAAAAGTTGTGCGTTTGTGAGCGGCCTTGGCTTGGGGGGGGGGGCACTAATTGGAATTGTTACAAAGCGTGTTACTTAATGCATGTTTTGTCAAATTTTAAACTCCCACCCCCCCCCCCCAAAAAAAATTTTTTTTTTTTTTTAAAAATTGCTCCATATTACATTTTATCAAGGATGTATACGCAAAAATTTGTTCTTAAGAGTTGTTTATTTTTTTTTTAAATTTGTTAAGTATCTGGTAAAACAAATTTTGGGAGTAGCAGGGAGAATGTATTGTTTAATGGCTGGCAATTTTGTTAAGTTAATCGATTTATGTACGGCAGGTAGTATGTTTTAATCTACGGCACGAAAATGAATGAGTATATCTTTCTGTTTTACATCTGTTTTCAAGAAAAATACAATTGTCACAATTTTTGAATAGGACAATCTAAATACACAATATATTTTCAAGATAAAAAAAAATTAAACAAAAATCTTATAAGGTTGTTTTTCTTTTTAACCAACTCTTTCCTGAAATCTGAACACCAATCCATTCGAACGTCTGGCGTTTTAAGACTATAATAGTTGGGTAAACCAAATAACCAGATCTAGAACTTAACAAGAAATATCAACGCTATATGTTATCCTTCTGAGACGGTAGGGTAGCTATGGATAATTCATTAAATGGCATTCATGACCATGCCGACCCTGGAGAACCTTAACTCCTGGTTAAAGTTGACTTTCCGTTATGTTCTTTCTGTTGTAAGGGTTTCGTTTCACGCATCTTCTGCCTTCTTGACTCCTTCATACCCTGCTGTTCGCCACCGGGAACGGTGCTCAGCGATGATCTCCCATTCTAGAATTTCTATGTTGGCTTCCCTCATGCTTCTTTTTTTCAAACGTCCATAAATAGCCTCCGCATCCGTCCAACAAGTATTGTCCCTTCTGCCAACTCTCCATACAGCAGATCCCGTGGAATTCCGCATTCCTCCATTCCCTTTACATGGCCTAACCAGCGAAGGCGGCTCTTGATAAGAGCGGAGAACATGCTACACATTTTACACAATATATCACTCTACCTAGTACAAATTTATATTACTTCACTTACTACCACTATATCAATCTACTCTCAATTGATCAACCTACTACTAATACATCATTCTACCTAATACCAAAATATCACCCTACTAACAATATATCAACCTACTACCAATGTGTCACTAACTACTTCCATTATATCACTCTATGCTACTACAAATATATCTACCAACGACCGCAATATATCACTCTATAACCTTATAACTGCCAAAAATCTCACTTTGACAGTTGATGTCAGTTTGGGAAGCACGTTAATACAAAAGAACCGTGACCCAGAGACACTACCAGATGTTCCAGCAATATGGAAAATAATGAATTGGTGGAATCAGATCCAATTTTCTTGGATACGAATTATTTATAAGCCATCACCAGGTACAAGTATCAGCTGTTATCATCTACAATTTTAAGCCTTCATCATGTATAATTTTAAGCCAACACCAGGTACAATGATAAGCCATCATCATGTAGAATTATAAGCCATCACCCTATACAAATAATTATAAGTCATCATCATTTACAATTATAAGCCATCATCAGGTACAATTATAAGCCACCATCAGGTACAATTATAAGCCATCGACAGGTATATTTATAAGCCATCCTCAGGTACAATTATAACCTATCACTGGGTTCAACTATAAGTTATCCTAATTCATTTAAAACAAAATATTATTTCACGGGGTTATTCAAAATTTCTAAGTCCTTTTGAGAAAATCATATCAGCCCTTATCTAGAGCTCTAAAGCGAAATTTCAATGTAAAACGTATGCTAAGCACAAACAGTTGTTATTTCTTCTAAACAATAAAGGAAACCGGCAAGAGTTTGCAGTAGCATACTCGGACTCATTTTCCCCTCAACATCGTGAATCTATGAAGACGTGTCCAGGGCAGTACATGACTTGGTACAACTGTACCACTGTTGACATCTTCTGTCCATCAACTCCAGGAATGACCAACCTTGAAATTAACGCGACGGGAGTGGAGGATGCGAAGGTTTTGGTCAGTGGTGGTAGGTGATGGTTTATGTCATTTCAGTGGTGGTAGTTTACGTCATTTCAGTGGCTGTAGTTTACGTCATTTTAGTGGCGGTAGTTTACGTCATTTCAGTGGCTGTAGTTTACGTCATTTCAGTAACTGTAGTTTACGTCATTTTAGTGGCGGTAGTTTACGTCATTGTGATGTCGGTAGTTTACGTCATTTTAGTGGCGGTAGTTTACGTCATTTTAGTGGCGGTAGTTTACGTCATTTTAGTGGCGGTAGTTTACGTCATTTTAGTGGCGGTAGTTTACATCATTTCAGTGCCTGTCGTTTACGTCATTTTAGTGGCTGTAGTTTACGTCATTTCAGTGGCGGTAGTTTACGTCATTTCAGTGGCGGTAGTTTACGTCATTTCAGTGGCTGTAGTTTACGTCATTTTAGTGGCGGTAGTTTACGTCATTTTAGTGGCGGTAGTTTACGTCATTTCAGTGGTGGTAGTTTACGTCATTTCAGTGGCGGTAGTTTACGTCATTTTAGTGGCGGTAGTTTACGTCATTTCAGTGGTGGTAGTTTACGTCATTTCAGTGGTGGTAGTTTACGTCATTTCAGTGGCGGTAGTTTACGTCATTTCAGTGGCGGTAGTTTACGTCATTTCAGTGGCGGTAGTTTACGTCATTTCAGTGGTGGTAGTTTACGTCATTTCAGTTGCGGTAGTTTACGTCATTTCAGTGGCGGTAGTTTACGTCATTTCAGTGGCGGTAGTTTACATCATTTTAGTGGCGGTAGTTTACGTCATTTCAGTGGTGGTAGTTTACGTCATTTCAGTGGCGGTAGTTTACGTCATTTCAGTGGCGGTAGTTTACGTCATTTCAGTGGCTGTAGTTTACGTCATTTCAGTGGCGGTAGTTTACGTCATTTCAGTGGCGGTAGTTTACGTCATTTCAGTGGCGGTAGTGTACGTCATTTCAGTGGTGGTAGTTTACGTCATTTCAGTGGCGGTAGTTTACGTCATTTCAGTGGCGGTAGTTTACGTCATTTCTGTGGCGGTAGTTTACATCATTTTAGTGGCGGTAGTTTACGTCATTTCAGTGGTGGTAGTTTACGTCATTTTAGTGGTGGTAGTTTACATCATTTCAGTGGTGGTAGTTTACGTCATTTCAGTGGTGGTAGTTTACGTCATTTCAGTGGCGGTAGTTTACGTCATTTCAGTGGTGGTAGTTTAAGTCATTTCAGTGGCGGTAGTTTACGTCATTTCAGTGGCGGTAGTTTACGTCATTTCAGTGGCGGTAGTTTACGTCATTTCAGTGGTGGTAGTTTATGTCATTTCAGTGGCGGTAGTTTACGTCATTTCAGTGGCGGTAGTTTACGTCATTTCAGTGGCGGTAGTTTACGTCATTTCAGTGGCTGTAGTTTACGTCATTTCAGTGGCGGTAGTTTACGTCATTTCAGTGGCGGTAGTTTACGTCATTTCAGTGGCGGTAGTTTAAGTCATTTCAGTGGCGGTAGTTTACGTCATTTTAGTGGCGGTAGTTTACGTCATTTCAGTGGTGGTAGTTTACGTCATTTTAGTGGTGGTAGTTTACGTCATTTCAGTGGTGGTAGTTTACGTCATTTCAGTGGTGGTAGTTTACGTCATTTCAGTGGCGGTAGTTTACGTCATTTCAGTGGTGGTAGTTTACGTCATTTCAGTGGCGGTAGTTTACGTCATTTTAGTGGTGGTAGTTTACGGCATTTCAGTGGTGGTAGTTTACGTCATTTTAGTGGTGGTAGTTTACGGCATTTCAGTGGTGGTAGTTTACGTCATTTTAGTGGTGGTAGTTTACGTCATTTCAGTGGCGGTAGTTTACGTCATTTCAGTGGTGGTAGTTTACGGCATTTCAGTGGTGGTAGTTTACGGCATTTCAGTGGCGGTAGGTGAAGGTTTACGGCATTTCAGTGGCGGTAGGTGATGGTTTACGTTATTTCAGTGGTGGTAGTTTACGTCATTTCAGTGGCGGTAGGTGAAGGTTTACGCCATTTCAGTGGCGGTAGTTTACGGCATTTCAGTGGCGGTAGGTGAAGGTTTACGGCATTTCAATTGCGGTAGTTTACGGCATTTCAGTGGCGGTAGGTGAAGGTTTTACGGCATTTCAGTGGCGTTAGTTTACGGCATTTCAGTGGCGGTAGTTTACGTCATTTCAGTGGTGGTAGTTTATGTCATTTTAGTGGCGGTAGTTTACGTCATTTCAGTGGCTGTAGTTTACGTCATTTCAGTGGCTGTAGTTTACGTCATTTCAATGGCGGTAGTTTACGTCATTTCAGTGGTGGTAGTTTACGTCATTTCAGTGGCGGTAGTTTACGTCATTTCAGTGGTGGTAGTTTACGTCATTTTAGTGGTGGTAGTTTACATCATTTTAGTGGCGGTAGTTTACGTCATTTCACTGGCTGTAGTTTACGTCATTTCAGTGGTGGTAGTTTACGTCATTTTAGTGGCGGTAGTTAACGTCATTTCAGTGGTGGTAGTTTACGTCATTTCAGTGTCGGTAGTTTACGTCATTTCAGTGGCGGTAATTTACGTCATTTCAGTGGCGTTAGTTTACTTCATTTCAGTGGCTGTAGTTTACGTCATTTCAGTGGTGGTAGTTTACGGCATTTCAGTGGTGGTAGTTTACGTCATTTTAGTGGTGGTAGTTTACGTCATTTCATTGGTGGTAGTTTATGTCATTTCAGTGGCGGTAGTTTACATCATTTTAGTGGTGGTAGTTTACGGCATTTCAGTGGTGGTAGTTTACGTCATTTCAGTGGTGGTAGTTTACGGCATTTCAGTGGTGGTAGTTTACGTCATTTTAGTGGTGGTAGTTTACGTCATTTTATTGGTGGTAGTTTATGTCATTTCAGTGGTGGTAGTTTACATCATTTTAGTGGTGGTAGTTTACGGCATTTCAGTGGTGGTAGTTTACGTCATTTTAGTGGTGGTAGTTTACGGCATTTCAGTGGTGGTAGTTTACGTCATTTTAGTGGTGGTAGTTTACGTCATTTCAGTGGTGGTAGTTTACGTCATTTCAGTGGCGGTAGTTTACGTCATTTCAGTGGCGGTAGTTTACGTCATTTTATTGGCGGTAGTTTACGTCATTTCAGTGGTGGTAGTTTACGTCATTTCAGTGGTGGTAGTTTACGTCATTTCAGTGGTGGTAGTTTACGTCATTTCAGTGGTTGTAGTTTACGTCATTTCAGTGGCGGTAGTTTACGTCATTTCAGTGGTGGTAGTTTACGGCATTTCAGTGGTGGTAGTTTACGGCATTTCAGTGGTGGTAGGTGAAGGTTTACGGCATTTCAGTGGCGGTAGGTGATGGTTTACGTTATTTCAGTGGTGGTAGGTTACGTCATTTCAGTGGCGGTAGTTTACGTCATTTCAGTGTTTGTAGTTTACGGCATTTCAGTGGCGGTAGGTGAAGGTTTACGGCATTTCAGTTGCGGTAGTTTACGGCATTTCAGTGGCGGTAGGTGAAGGTTTTACGGCATTTCAGTGGCGGTAGTTTACGGCATTTCAGTGGCGGTAGGTGAAGGTTTACGGCATTTCAGTGGCGGTAGTTTACGGCATTTCAGTGGCGGTAGGTGAAGGTTTACGGCATTTCATTGGCGGTAGTTTACGACATTTCAGTGGCGGTAGTTTACATCATTTAAGTGGTGGTAGGTGATAGTTTACCTGATTTCATTGGTGGTAGGTGATATTTACGTCATTTCAGTGGCGGTAGTTTACGTCATTTCAGTGGCGGTAGCTTACGTCATTTCAGTGGCGGTAGTTTACGTCATTTCAGTGGCGGTAGTTTACGTCATTTCAGTGGCGGTAGTTTACGTCATTTCAGTGGTGGTAGTTTACGTCATTTCAGTGGCGGTAGTTTACGTCATTTCAGTGGTGGTAGTTTACGTCATTTCAGTGGCTGTAGTTTACGTCATTTCAGTGGTGGTAGTTTATGTCATTTTAGTGGCGGTAGTTTACGTCATTTCAGTGGCTGTAGTTTACGTCATTTCAGTGGCTGTAGTTTACGTCATTTCAATGGCGATAGTTTACGTCATTTCAGTGGTGGTAGTTTACGTCATTTCAGTGGCGGTAGTTTACGTCATTTCAGTGGTGGTAGTTTACGTCATTTTAGTGGTGGTAGTTTACATCATTTCAGTGGTGGTAGTTTACGTCATTTCAGTGGTGGTAGTTTACGTCATTTCAGTGGCGGTAGTTTACGTCATTTCAGTGGTGGTAGTTTAAGTCATTTCAGTGGCGGTAGTTTACGTCATTTCAGTGGCGGTAGTTTACGTCATTTCAGTGGTGGTAGTTTACGTCATTTCAGTGGTGGTAGTTTATGTCATTTCAGTGGCGGTAGTTTACATCATTTCAGTGGCGGTAGTTTACGTCATTTCAGTGGCGGTAGTTTACGTCATTTCAGTGGCTGTAGTTTACGTCATTTCAGTGGCGGTAGTTTACGTCATTTCAGTGGCGGTAGTTTACGTCATTTCAGTGGCGGTAGTTTAAGTCATTTCAGTGGCGGTAGTTTACGTCATTTTAGTGGTGGTAGTTTACGGCATTTCAGTGGTGGTAGTTTACGTCATTTTAGTGGTGGTAGTTTACGTCATTTCAGTGGTGGTAGTTTACGTCATTTCAGTGGTGGTAGTTTACGTCATTTCAGTGGCGGTAGTTTACGTAATTTCAGTGGCGGTAGTTTACGTCATTTCAGTGGCGGTAGTTTACGTCATTTTAGTGGTGGTAGTTTACGGCATTTCAGTGGCGGTAGTTTACGTCATTTCAGTGGTGGTAGTTTACGTCACTTCAGTGGTGGTAGTTTACGTCATTTCAGTGGTGGTAGTTTACGTCATTTCAGTGGCGGTAGTTTACGTCATTTCAGTGGTGGTAGTTTACGGCATTTCAGTGGTGGTAGTTTACGGCATTTCAGTGGCGGTAGGTGAAGGTTTACGGCATTTCAGTGGCGGTAGGTGATGGTTTACGTTATTTCAGTGGTGGTAGTTTACGTCATTTCAGTGGCGGTAGGTGAAGGTTTACGCCATTTCAGTGGCGGTAGTTTACGGCATTTCAGTGGCGGTAGGTGAAGGTTTACGGCATTTCAATTGCGGTAGTTTACGGCATTTCAATGGCGGTAGGTGAAGGTTTTACGGCATTTCAGTGGCGTTAGTTTACGGCATTTCAGTGGCGGTAGTTTACGTCATTTCAGTGGTGGTAGTTTATGTCATTTTAGTGGCGGTAGTTTACGTCATTTCAGTGGCTGTAGTTTACGTCATTTCAGTGGCTGTAGTTTACGTCATTTCAATGGCGGTAGTTTACGTCATTTCAGTGGTGGTAGTTTACGTCATTTCAGTGGCGGTAGTTTACGTCATTTCAGTGGTGGTAGTTTACGTCATTTTAGTGGTGGTAGTTTACATCATTTTAGTGGCGGTAGTTTACGTCATTTCACTGGCTGTAGTTTACGTCATTTCAGTGGTGGTAGTTTACGTCATTTTAGTGGCGGTAGTTAACGTCATTTCAGTGGTGGTAGTTTACGTCATTTCAGTGTCGGTAGTTTACGTCATTTCAGTGGCGGTAATTTACGTCATTTCAGTGGCGTTAGTTTACTTCATTTCAGTGGCTGTAGTTTACGTCATTTCAGTGGTGGTAGTTTACGGCATTTCAGTGGTGGTAGTTTACGTCATTTTAGTGGTGGTAGTTTACGTCATTTCATTGGTGGTAGTTTATGTCATTTCAGTGGCGGTAGTTTACATCATTTTAGTGGTGGTAGTTTACGGCATTTCAGTGGTGGTAGTTTACGTCATTTCAGTGGTGGTAGTTTACGGCATTTCAGTGGTGGTAGTTTACGTCATTTTAGTGGTGGTAGTTTACGTCATTTTATTGGTGGTAGTTTATGTCATTTCAGTGGTGGTAGTTTACATCATTTTAGTGGTGGTAGTTTACGGCATTTCAGTGGTGGTAGTTTACGTCATTTTAGTGGTGGTAGTTTACGGCATTTCAGTGGTGGTAGTTTACGTCATTTTAGTGGTGGTAGTTTACGTCATTTCAGTGGTGGTAGTTTACGTCATTTCAGTGGCGGTAGTTTACGTCATTTCAGTGGCGGTAGTTTACGTCATTTTATTGGCGGTAGTTTACGTCATTTCAGTGGTGGTAGTTTACGTCATTTCAGTGGTGGTAGTTTACGTCATTTCAGTGGTGGTAGTTTACGTCATTTCAGTGGTTGTAGTTTACGTCATTTCAGTGGCGGTAGTTTACGTCATTTCAGTGGTGGTAGTTTACGGCATTTCAGTGGTGGTAGTTTACGGCATTTCAGTGGTGGTAGGTGAAGGTTTACGGCATTTCAGTGGCGGTAGGTGATGGTTTACGTTATTTCAGTGGTGGTAGGTTACGTCATTTCAGTGGCGGTAGTTTACGTCATTTCAGTGTTTGTAGTTTACGGCATTTCAGTGGCGGTAGGTGAAGGTTTACGGCATTTCAGTTGCGGTAGTTTACGGCATTTCAGTGGCGGTAGGTGAAGGTTTTACGGCATTTCAGTGGCGGTAGTTTACGGCATTTCAGTGGCGGTAGGTGAAGGTTTACGGCATTTCAGTGGCGGTAGTTTACGGCATTTCAGTGGCGGTAGGTGAAGGTTTACGGCATTTCATTGGCGGTAGTTTACGACATTTCAGTGGCGGTAGTTTACATCATTTAAGTGGTGGTAGGTGATAGTTTACCTGATTTCATTGGTGGTAGGTGATATTTACGTCATTTCAGTGGCGGTAGTTTACGTCATTTCAGTGGCGGTAGCTTACGTCATTTCAGTGGCGGTAGTTTACGTCATTTCAGTGGCGGTAGTTTACGTCATTTCAGTGGCGGTAGTTTACGTCATTTCAGTGGTGGTAGTTTACGTCATTTCAGTGGCGGTAGTTTACGTCATTTCAGTGGTGGTAGTTTACGTCATTTCAGTGGCTGTAGTTTACGTCATTTCAGTGGTGGTAGTTTATGTCATTTTAGTGGCGGTAGTTTACGTCATTTCAGTGGCTGTAGTTTACGTCATTTCAGTGGCTGTAGTTTACGTCATTTCAATGGCGATAGTTTACGTCATTTCAGTGGTGGTAGTTTACGTCATTTCAGTGGCGGTAGTTTACGTCATTTCAGTGGTGGTAGTTTACGTCATTTTAGTGGCTGTAGTTTACGTCATTTTAGTGGCGGTAGTTTACGTCATTTCAGTGGCTGTAGTTTACGTCATTTCAGTGGCTGTAGTTTACGTCATTTTAGTGGCGGTAGTTTACGTCATTTCAGTGGTGGTAGTTTACGTCATTTCAGTGTCGGTAGTTTACGTCATTTCAGTGGCGGTAATTTACGTCATTTCAGTGGCGGTAGTTTACGTCATTTCAGTGCCTGTAGTTTACGTCATTTTAGTGGCGGTAGTTTACGTCATTTTAGTGGCTGTAGTTTACGTCATTTCAGTGGCTGTAGTTAATGTCATTTTAGTGGCGGTAGTTTAAGTCATTTTAGTGGCGGTAGTTTACGTCATTTCAGTGGCTGTAGTTTACGTCATTTCAGTGGCTGTAGTTTACGTCATTTTAGTGGCGGTAGTTTACTTCATTTCAGTGGTGGTAGTTTACATCATGTCAGTGGCGGTAGTTTACGTCATTTTAGTGGTGGTAGTTTACATCATTTTAGTGGTGGTAGTTTACGTCATTTCAGTGGTGGTAGTTTACGTCATTTCAGTGGCGGTAGTTTACGTCATTTTAGTGGCGGTAGTTTACGTCATTTCAGTGGTGGTAGTTTACGTCATTTCAGTGGCTGTAGTTTATGTCAATTTAGTGGCGGTTGTTTACGTCATTTTAGTGGCGGTAGTTTACGTCATTTCAGTGGCTGTAGTTTACGTCATTTCAGTGGCTGTAGTTTACGTCATTTTAGTGGCGGTAGTATACGTCATTTCAGTGGTGGTAGTTTACGTCATTTCAGTGGCGGTAGTTTACGTCATTTCAGTGGTGGTAGTTTACGTCATTTTAGTGGTGGTAGTTTACGTCATTTCAGTGGTGGTAGTTTACGTCATTTCAGTGGCGGTAGTTTACGTCATTTCAGTGGCGGTAGTTTACGTCATTTCAGTGGCTGTAGTTTACCTCATTTTAGTGGCGGTAGTTTACGTCATTTCAGTGGCGGTAGTTTACGTCATTTCAGTGGCGGTAGTTTACGTCATTTAAGTGGCGGTAGTTTACGCCATTTTAGTGGC
This sequence comes from Omphiscola glabra, assembly GCA_964017045.1. Lineage (NCBI taxonomy): Eukaryota > Metazoa > Mollusca > Gastropoda > Lymnaeidae > Omphiscola > Omphiscola glabra. The sequence goes on from OZ024796.1 coordinate 8,176,968, forward strand.
GGTAGTTTACGTCATTTCAGTGGCTGTAGTTATCGTCATTTTAGTGGCGGTAGTTTACGTCATTTCAGTGGCGGTAGTTTACGTCATTTCAGTGGTGGTAGTTTACGTCATTTCAGTGGCGGTAGTTTACGTCATTTCAGTGGTGGTAGTTTACGTCATTTCAGTGGTGGTAGTTTACGTCATTTTAGTGGCGGTAGTTTACGTCATTTCAGTGGCTGTAGTTTACGTCATTTCAGTGGCGGTAGTTTATGTCATTTCAGTGGCGGTAGTTTACGTCATTTCAGTGGCGGTAGTTTACGTCATTTCAGTGGCGGTAATTTACGTCATTTCAGTGGTGGTAGTTTACGTCATTTCAGTGGCGGTAGTTTACGTCATTTCAGTGGCGGTTGTTTAAGTCATTTTAGTGGCATTAGTTTACGTCATTTCAGTGGCGGTAGTTTACGTCATTTCAGTGGCGGTAGTTTACGTCATTTCAGCGGTGGTAGTTTACGTCATTTTAGTGGTAGTAGTTTACGTCATTTAAGTGGTGGTAGTTTACGTCATTTCAGTGGTGGTAGTTTACGTCATTTCAGTGGCGGTAGTTTACGTCATTTCAGTGGTGGTAGTTTACGTCATTTCAGTGGTGGTAGTTTACGTCATTTTAGTGGTGGTAGTTTACGGCATTTCATTGGTGGTAGTTTATGTCATTTCAGTGGTGGTAGTTTACGTCATTTTAGTGGTGGTAGTTTACGGCATTTCAGTGGTGGTAGTTTACGTCATTTTAGTGGTGGTAGTTTACGGCATTTCAGTGGTGGTAGTTTACGTCATTTTAGTGGTGGTAGTTTACGGCATTTTAGTGGTGGTAGTTTACGTCATTTCAGTGGCGGTAGTTTACGTCATTTCAGTGGCGGTAGTTTACGTCATTTAAGTGGCGGTAGTTTACGTCATTTCAGTGGCGGTAGTTTACGTCATTTCAGTGGTGGTAGTTTACGTCATTTCAGTGGTGGTAGTTTACGTCATTTCAGTGGTGGTAGTTTACGTCATTTCAGTGGTGGTAGTTTACGGCATTTCAGTGGTTGTAGTTTACGGCATTTCAGTGGCGGTAGGTGAAGGTTTATGGCATTTCAGTGGCGGTAGGTGATGGTTTACGTTATTTCAGTGGTGGTAGGTTACGTCATTTCAGTGGCGGTAGTTAACGTCATTTCAGTGGTGGTAGTTTACGTCATTTCAGTGGCGGTAGGTGAAGGTTTACGCCATTTTAGTGCCGGTAGTTTACGGCATTTCAGTGGCTGTAGGTGAAGGTTTACGGCATTTCAGTGGCGGTAGTTTACGGCATTTCAGTGGCGGTAGGTGAAGGTTTTACGGCATTTCAGTGGCGTTAGTTTACGGCATTTCAGTGGCGGTAGGTGAAGGTTTACGGCATTTCAGTGGCGGTAGTTTACGGCATTTCAGTGGCGGTAGGTGAAGGTTTACGGCATTTCATTGGCGGTAGTTTACGACATTTCAGTTGCGGTAGTTTACGTCATTTAAGTGGTGGTAGGTGATAGTTTACCTGATTTCATTGGTGGTAGGTGGTATTGACGTCATTTCAGAGGCGGTAGGTGATAGTTTACGTCATTTCAGTGATGCTGGGTGATAGTTTACGTCATTTCAGTGATGGTGGGTGATAGTTTACGTCATTTCAGTGATGGTAGGTGATAGTTTACGTCATTTCAGTGATGGTGGGTGATAGTTTACGTCATTTCAGTGATGGTGGGTGATAGTTTACGTCATTTCAGTGATGGTAGGTTATAGTTTACGTCATTTCAGTGATGGTAGGTGATAGTTTACGTCATTTCAGTGAGGGTGGGTGATAGTTTACGTCATTTCAGAGGCGGTAGGTGATAGTTTACGTCATTTCAGTGATGGTAGGTTATGGTTTACGTCATTTCAGTGATGGTGGGTGATAGTTTACGTCATTTCAGTGATGGTGGGTGATAGTTTACGTCATTTCAGTGATGGTAGGTGATAGTTTACGTCATTTCAGTGATGCTGGGTGATAGTTTACGTCATTTCAGTGATGGTAGGTGATAGTTTACGTCATTTCAGTGATGGTAGGTTATAGTTTACGTCATTTCAGTGATGGTAGGTGATAGTTTACGTCATTTCAGTGATGGTAGGTGATAGTTTACGTCATTTCAGTGATGGTGGGTGATAGTTTACGTCATTTCAGTGATGGTGGGTGATAGTTTACGTCATTTCAGAGGCGGTAGGTGATAGTTTACGTCATTTCACTGGCGGTAGGTTATGGTTTACGTCATTTCAGTGATGGTGGGTGATAGTTTACGTCATTTCAGTGATGGTGGGTGATAGTTTACGCCATTTCAGTGATGGTGGGTGATAGTTTACGTCATTTCAGTGATGGTAGGTGATAGTTTACGTCATTTCAGTGATGGTAGGTGATAGTTTACGTCATTTCAGTGATGGTAGGTGATAGTTTACGTCATTTCAGTGATGGTGGGTGATAGTTTACGTCATTTCAGTGATGGTGGGTGATAGTTTACGTCATTTCAGTTATGGTGGGTGATAGTTTACGTCATTTCAGTGGTGGTAGGTGATAGTTTACGTCATTTCAGTGATGGTAGGTGATAGTTTACGTCATTTCAGTGATGGTAGGTGATAGTTTACGTCATTTCAGTGATGGTGGGTGATAGTTTACGTCATTTCAGTGATGGTGGGTGATAGTTTACGTCATTTCAGTGATGGTGGGTGATAGTTTACGTCATTTCAGTGGTGGTAGGTGATAGATTAAGTACTTTCAATGTCGTTAGGTGGTAGTGTACGTCATTACAGTTGTGGTACGTGATAGTCTAGAAAAAAAAGGGTGGAGATGTTGGGTGGTCCGCCAAAGTGTATTTTTTATAGATAGAGGGCGGGAATTTTGGGAAAACTTCAGAGTTTGTATCGTGAAAGGAAGCGTGACAAAAATCTAAACCCACCCAGGGTGACCCTAACACTAGGCAGTGTATCTAGTGGCACCAAAATCGGCGATCAGCGCCATCAATACGGTCATGTTTTGGGGGAATAGGTCAGAAATCGAAGGCGGCAATTTCAAAATCAAGAGGTGCATTTTGGAGTATACCTGAATTCATTTTTTTTATTAGACAATTTGATCGTGTGAAAGGATTGTTTTAGGTGTCGGTAAGGAATTTGGACGCCCAGTACCATACATAAACTAAATTTTCCGGCTGTGGCGCACCCAGAGATAATCATTTGGCACATAGAATCAACCCCATAATGTCACATTGATTGACGTCAGAGAAGTGGGTAGCAGAAATTGGGGGTGCTGAAGACTATCGAGCGAAAATTGGGGCAGATGCATCTTTGAAATTGTTTTTAATACATTTAAAATGCATGGATGCATTTTGGTGCAATTTTTAATTCGGTGTTTCTTTCACACAAATTTGGCGGGGGAAATTTCGGATTTTAGTGTTGGAAGCGTCAAAATTACCCATAATAATGATAAAGAAAATTATAATTATTATTACAGTGGTCTTATATAGCGCGGTACCCCGGCCTAGGGCTGGGCTCACCGCGCTGCACATAAGAATATTAACAAACATAATCATGACATTAAATATATACATTTATTTAATTAAAAATGAATGAAACCAAACAATATTTTAAAAAACTAAAATAAAAAGCTTTTTACTCACACAAAAGCTGCTAACTCTGAGACACACACAAGAGCTTTGTCACGCCCCTTAAACTTTATAGTTTTCAGAAAATGTTTGATCAATTAAAAATTCAAAAACAAATTTTAGTGCATACCTGAATTTAGTTTGGCATCATCGTACATTTAATCGGAGAGAAACGGAAGAGATGCTAGTTAAAAATGTATATGTTAGTTTACCTCCGAACCATCGTGTGGGATTTCAACCACTACACCTGCAGAGGCCTCGGATATGTTAAGGGCTTAAATTTGTGCCATAGAGAATTGTTTAATGATCATCTTTGACTGCAAGATGGGGGAGTATCAATACCAAAAAGTAACAGGGGGCCATAAATAGTCAAGCGACGGCTTAGCTCAGCGGTTCTCAACCTGTGGGTCGGGACCCCTTTGGGGGGTCAAACGACCCTTTCACAGGGATCGCCTAGGATTATCGGAAAACACACATATACGCTACAGTAATGTAGAAGCAACGAAAATAATTTTGTGGTTGGGGGTCGCCACAACGCAAGGAATCGTATTAAGGGGTCGCGGTATTTGAAAGGTTGAGAACCGCTGGCTTAGCTGAAACCTGTTGTTGTTCGTCACTAAGATAAGCAAGGAAATTTTCGACTTATTTTATAAGAGTCAACAATGAAAACAAAATTGCTATCTCAAAACGCTTATCCATTTGCATGGGTTTCTTCAAATGGCTATTTATATCCATCATATATGAACGGCATAACTATGTTAAAAGACATGAGATGCTAACAAAAGACATTATATCTTTATTGATGTGTGATTTTTATCTGAGGGAAATCGTATAAAAAATTATGTAAACATTTCCAAATATACAGTTGAATTAAACTATTTTGGGTATTTCAAAATATTAGATCTATAACTTTCTACTAATAAAGAACAAATTGCCTCTTACTTTAGAACATTTTTTAAAATGCGTAGATTTTTTTTTAATTGACGATTTAGAAAAAAAAAAAACGATTTTTTCCCCATAAAAATAGTATATGCTAGTTAAAAAAATAATACAAGTTTACCCTTTTTTTTTTAAAATCGCTCTATTTGATTCTCCTTTTTTAAAAAAAATCCTAAAAATGCTTTCAAGTAGCTTATGGAGATTTTTGTTTTAATGTATAGATATTAAAAAGTGAAAAAAAGCTGGTAATGTGATATTGATTGTCTAAGTATAATTTTTTTAAAAATAAATATTGTTTGTAACGCATGATTTTTTCAATAATTAACTATATCTATACAAATTGGTATATTATATATATATATATATATCAGTCGCGTAGCGAGGGGGGGCAAGGTGGGGCATCATGCCCCGGGAGCTACTCACAAAGGGGTGCCAAATGGTATATTTTACATATAGTATTGTATGGTTTTCGAATTGGGGGGGGGGCCCTAAAAAGGTATTGTGCCCCGGGCGCGAGTTAAGCTCGCTACATCACTGATATATATATATATATATACCAACTGTTAGTACTACAACAATACCAACTGATGGTTATATATATATAATAATAATAATAATAAAGATCATTTGCAAAATCATGCTTAATCCCCAAAGGTTCGAAGCGCGGTACAAAGTCAAATTTAGGAGATAATAGCTCGCTGGAAAAGATGGTAGACAACATCTATACCAACTAGTAGTAATATATATATATATATATACCTACTGGTAGTACTATATCTATATCAACTGGTAGTAATATATTATCTCTATCAACCGGTAGTACTAATTCTAAACCAACTGTAGTACCATATCTATGGCAACCGGTAGTACTAAATCTATACCAACTGTAGTACTATATCCATGCCATCTGGTAACCCTATATCTATACAGGCAGGTAGCACCGTATCTCTACCAACCATGCTACGTATTCCATGTTCAGTATTTGAAACTCACGAAGTAACGTCAATCCATCCATCAGGTCAGCGATTTCTTGAAAAGGAGTATACTCCGATTGAAGATCCGCTGGCTACAACATCAGGTGTCCACATCTGGCCTGAGTCGACCACTCATACTGATGAGCGCATCAATGAAAATGTGACGTGCACGATTCACTTCGCGACGCCACGGACCGTCAGTAGATATTACTTCAACAGTTGGTTTCCAGGTGAACATATATTTTTATACAAACGTGCACTGTTCAACTTTTATTATTATTATTATTATTATTAGGTGTCTTATACAGCGTGGTACCGCGCTGTACATAAAAATATTAGCAAAAGAGACATAATATTGACAATAACATAAAATACATTTATGTAATAAAGAACAGCTGTATAGAACCAAAACAAAAACGAATGCATATTCACCCCATCCACCCCAGAACTTTTACATGTCAATCCATGGACGGTGGCCAGCAGCATCGCTTATCGGTCAGATGTGGGGAATCAGTCGGGGTAGTAGAGTTTAAAGAGATGTGTTTCGAGTGCAGTTTTGAAGGCCTGGGTGGTTGGTATATTGCGGATGTGCAGTGGCAGAGAATTCCATTGTTTGGGGGCGCAGAAAGAGAAAGATCGTTCACCATATGTTTTAGTACGCGTCTTAGCAACGGAAAGAATACGCGTGTCTGCGGAGGAGCGAAGCTGTCGAAGGGGTGAATAGACAGAAAGAAGTTCGGTTAGATAGGAAGGGCGGGAATCTGAGAAAAACTTGTGACAGAGAACAGACAGCTTGTAATCAATGCCTGCCTGTATAGGAAGCCAATGAAGTGAGTGAAGTAGGGGAGTGACGGGATCACGCTTTTTGACCTTTAGAACTAGCCTAGCAGCTGAATTTTGAACCTTTTGTAGTTTTCTATGAAGTAGAGAAGTGTAGAACTGGCTGTAGGCCTATTGTTTAAGGGATTAGAACTGGCTGTCGGACTATTGTTTAAGGACCGCCAGGTAGGAAGTAGAACTGTCTGTAGGCCTATTGTTTAAAGGCCGGTAAGTTGAGTGTATATCTGGATGTATGCCTATTGTTTACTAACCGCCAGGCTGGGGGTAGACCTGGCTGTAGGACTATTATTTATAGAGAATGAGAAGTTGACTTTTTGTAACAATTGGAACTAACTATAGTATTTTCTCAACATTGTCTGGCCCGGTGTAAAAAAAACTGCACCGGTTAACCCTAGTATATATATAAATATTTTTAACATTTTTTGGAATTCATCCAAGGATGAATCAAATTGTAAATGGTTGAAATTTCAAATTTAAGTTTCATGTATAAGAGGATATGGTTCAGAGGAGGAATTAGTAAAGAAAAATTGGAAGAAGACAATGATTAATGGGGACTCGTCGTTTTGGATGCTGAAGGGGAGGGTTGGAGGGTGCAGAATAGAAGAAGTGGGTTAAGGAGAGAATTTGTCAGTAGCGGAAGTCTTGAGGTTGGTTAATGAGAAGTTTCAGTCTAGGGTGCAGTAGAGGGGTAGCGTGATGTTAGTTGGAAAATGAATGGATGAGGTCTGAGGGGTTTCGGAACCTATGGGGGTAAGGTTTAATAGGTTATTTGCAATAAGTTTGTGGTTGAAGACTTGGTGGTACGAGGTGAAGCTTGTTGGAAGTAATAAGCAGGAGGTCAGAGAATTTGATGTATGTTTCTTAACCAACCTTTTTTGTCTGTGTTACTCTTTAGTTCCAAACAAGTTATCCCTCATTTAAAGTATAATATAACTTGAGCTTGCTATTTACACCGGCAGTTAGCTCTAGCTGTATAGCGCAGCTCGCTATCAGTAGGAGATAGAAAGAACAACCTTTCAACACGAAGTTCTCCAATCGACGGCCCAACAAAAATTCACGTACGCTAAAGACGGTCTAGACCAGTGGTTGGCAAACTCATTAGTCAAAAAGAGCCAAAAAATCAGCAGCAGGACGATTAAATTTTGCTTGAGAGATAAATTTCTTTTCAAGAACCTATCGAGAGCCATGTTTTTCGGAGTCGGTTTAAACTAGCAACTAAAGATTAAATGCACCAAGATATAACAATAATAATCTTATTTAGTGACAAAAATTAAAAAAAACACGCATTAAACTGTAAATTCGACCAGGTATTATAATAATAATCTTATTGACATAAAATACAAAACACGCATTCAATGTGAACTATGACATTGCATTCAATGTGAACTATGACATTGCATTTGATGTGAACTATGACATTGCATTTGATGTGAACTATGACATTGCATTCAATGTGAACTATGACATTGCATTTCATGTGAACTATGACATTGCATTTGATGTGAACTATGACATTGCATTTGATGTGAACTATGACATTGCATTTGATGTGAACTATGACATTGCATTCAATGTGAACTATGACATTGCATTTGATGTGAACTATGACATTGCATTTAATGTGAACTATGACATTGCATTTGATGTGAACTATGAAATTGCATTTAATGTGAACTATGACATTGCATTTGATGTGAACTATGACATTGCATTTAATGTGAACTATGACATTGCATTTCCTTGGAAAGTTTTGATAAGTCTGGTTTGTGTGGCGTTGTTTTTAATCTCAAGCAGGATTCCAGAGTCTCATCAGTAAGACGATTCCCCAATTTACTCTTGATGAGGTTCATGCATGAAATTGAACATGATTGTTCACGTGAATACGTAGAGCCAAAGAGCCAAAACTCGGGTCACTAAAGAGTCGCATGCGGCTCGGGAGCCGCGATTTGCCGATCACTGGTCTAGACACTACGTCATAATTATAATAAATATGCGTCACCAAGCTAATGGCGGGAAACGCGTTGAGCAATTATACTAACACAAACACACACTGTGCACACATAGAACAATCTCTATTACCTGTTTTGTGCATTATCAGTTTCTTTCATCCCCCCCTTTTTTTTTTTTACAAACTTTTTAGATTAGATGTCACAGCTTTGTATGAACGCGTATGCCAACATGATTTAAAATGTATTTCCGATTTCTGTCCAAAAAAATGTTGTCACTCCAAAAGTTACCATCGAGGTGACCAACCTGTACCAAGGAGCCCCGGTTGTGCACGTCAATCAGACCGTCCATGTCGCGGCCTATCACGTTCCAGTCATATCCCCAAACATGGTTGTCGATGAAATCAGAATCACAAAGAGTCGTGGTCTTCACAGTGTTAATTCAAGGGAGTGTAGCGTTCAAATGTTTGGCGGTAAGAGTTGTCTTGGCTATAATGGACTTAAACTAATTGAGCCGCACGCTTCATTGCAGAGGCCTGTTAGTCAGATGCTAAATTGCAGTGGTCATTTAGCCGCAATTCCAGGGTCAGTAAGCCCCATGCTCATTTGTAAGAGCCAGTCAGCCACATGCTTCCTCGCACGTGTCAGCCACTCTCTAAATTGCTGTGGTCACTTATCCACCTTCTTCATTGCAGTGAGCCTCGAGCTTAATTGGAGTGGTCAGCTATAAGCTTATATGAAGGGGTCACTTAGGCACAAGAGTCATTGAAGGGCAAATTCGTCACATAATCCATTGATGATAAACTTATTTTTCTTCTTAGCCTTTCGTACTCCCTGTCTTTCTTACTCCCTGTCTTTCTTACTCCCTGTCTTTCTTACTCCCTGCCTTTCTTACTCCCTGTCTTTCTTACTCCCTGTCTTTCTTACTCCCTGTCTTTCTTACTCCCTGTCTTTCTTACTCCCTGTCTTTCGTACTCCCTGTCTTTCGTACTCCCTGTCTTTCTTACTCCCTGTCTTTCTTACTCCCTGTCTTTCGTACTCCCTGTCTTTCGTACTCCCTGTCTTTCTTACTCCCTGTCTTTCTTACTCCCTGTCTTTCGTACTCCCTGTCTTTCTTACTCCCTGTCTTTCGTACTCCCTGTCTTTCTTACTCCCTGTCTTTCGTACTCCCTGTCTTTCGTACTCCCTGTCTTTCTTACTCCCTGTCTTTCTTACTCCCTGTCTTTCTTACTCCCTGTCTTTCGTACTCCCTGTCTTTCTTACTCCCTGTCTTTCGTACTCCCTGTCTTTCTTACTCCCTGTCTTTCGTACTCCCTATCTTTCTTACTCCCTGTCTTTCGTACTCCCTGTCTTTCGTACTCCCTGTCTTTCGTACTCCCTGTCTTTCTTACTCCCTGTCTTTCGTACTCCCTGTCTTTCGTACTCCCTGTCTTTCGTACTCCCTGTCTTTCGTACTCCCTGTCGAGCATATTCCACCCACAATACTTTTCCATCTGTCCTTGTCTTTGCTAGAGCAGCCCAACTTTTCTTCATTCTCTCCACCCCTGCCTCTAATCCCCTCTTCTGTGTGGCTCTTGGTCTTTCTCTTTTCCTGGTACCTTGAGGACTCCACTTCAGGGCCTGTCTTGGGATCTTATTGTTTGGTTTCCTTAATGTGTGCCCTGCCCGTCTCCGTTCTCTTATGTTTCCACTGGAGCACTTCATGTGCTCTCCCATATGGAGCACTTGATGTGCTCTCCCATATGGAACACTTCATGTGCTCTCCCATATGGAGCACTTGATGTGCTCTCACATATGGAACACTTGATGTGCTCTCCCATATGGAGCACTTGATGTGCTCTCCCATATAGAACACTTGATGTGCTCTCCCATATGGAACACTTGATGTTCTCTCCCATATGGAACACTTGATGTGCTCTCCCATATGACAGTGTTACACATTTTGTTTAACCATTTTATTTTGAGGATCTTTTGCAAGCATCTGGGTATAATTATGGGTTATTAATTGAATATTAATTGATAATTAATTTCACTTACCGAATATAAACATTCTGAATAAATAAAGTAATTTAAACGTCCGACTTTCAAAAATTATTTCTCAAGCTCAAAATTCAAACATCATCTATCATCAAAATTCACTCCGATAGTGAAAAAAATTGATCTAGCTTGATGAATAACAGCCGGTGAAGCATTCTGTTAAATTTAGAACCAAAAAATATTCTTTAAAACTTTTCATGAAATTAAAGATTGTAATGTCATCAAGTAGAGCACTCTTTCCTCACCCTGTTGGAACTTGAAGATTCATCCATAACGAGATAAAAGTGTAACTCTATCATTATCAGTACGCGTTTTATATCATTTAAAAACATCTTTTTATGACAGATTTTTGGTGTCCGCCTGGAAAATTTGGCCTCGAATGTGAGAACCACTGCCATTGTCCGATAGAAGAGACATGCTTTGTAGGAACTGGGGCGTGTCTTTCAGAAAAGCCCATGCCACCACAGTGTCCTTCAGGTTTGAAAAAAGTTTCAATTAATTATTTTAGTAACTTTCACAGCAATGTATATAGACGTGTGTGTGTGTGTCGGAGTTAGCAGCTCTTGTGTGTGTCTCAGGGTTAGCAGCTCGTGTAGTTTAAAAGGACTAGGCTGAAAAGACCCTCCATTAAGGATGCGGTCCACTCACTAAAGAGTACGCACCATTACCAGGAACAGGTTAAAGCTGCGACTGATCCGGATAGATCACTGCATGACCACTGCGAACCTCCTGATGTACGCCTGGCACCGGCAAATGAGACAGTTTCAAAGTTGGGCCCTCAAAATAAGAAGAGAGAGGCGTAACTATGGACAATCGAGGCATGTGAGGTCTCTGAGGTGTAAGCCTACACAGACGGCTCTTATCTCATCAACGAATAGCTCTATAATCGATGCAAAAATCGAAGCTATCCTAATGGCCTTGACACAAGTGCTCAGCAGATAAGCTAAAAGAAAACATCTTCCGAACATCGTAGTGTTCACCGATTCACAGCTTGTTCTTGTAAGCTTTGAGAAGGGCTCTTTGGACACACAAAAATGGTAAATGCATTATTAGACTTCATGCAAGATACAGTCAGTTGAAGGCAAAGTGGACCTTCATTGGATCCCCGGACACGCGGGACTACCCCAAAATAAAAGGGCTAACTATCTAGCGAGGCAAGGTTCTGACAAACCGGCAATGGTCCCAACTGGGGGTCAAGGCCTGGATAAAAGATCTCTTCCGAGACGAGTGGTTAAAGAATTGGGAAAACTGCGATACAGCCCGTAAACTATATCGGAAAAGGTCACAACCCAACAGAAAGGGAGATCAACGGTGGGGTTTGAAACACGAGCACCTGAGCCTCATCGCACAGATGAGAACAGACCATTATCCTACCCAAAGTTAATTGAACAGATTACACCCTCTTCGGGATCCGAGATATGGTTACTGCGGACAGGCGCCATAGACAGTGGTGCACTTACTAGCCGGTTGCCCAATACTAAGGAGTGGCGGGGCAGGGAATCACCCAGCCTGATTTACGCCGATGCCCAGCAGATGCGGCATGCCCGTCAACTGCTTGCCAGGACCATAAACGAGCCTTAGCTCGGCCCCATAAAAAGAATGTAATATTTCAGTCGCGGCTTTGACTAATTTTGTTCTTCAAACAATCTTGTTTATTTAAAAAAAAACACAGACTAACCAAGCAGAGGCGTAGCTGGGTTTTTGACGCCCTTGGCTAATTTATTTTTTGCGCACTTGATAAACTGAAATATTAATAAAATTAGAGATTTAGCGGCGCCCTTTTGAACTGGCGCAGGCCGGCGCCCTTGGCAACTGTACCAATGCCTAGCCGTTGTTACGCCACTGTAACCAAGTAATAATACTAAGTCTACATGTTGTATGTTATGTTTAGCGATGTGTGTAAAAAGAAATCCAGCTGTATCGTAACATATGCTTAAATATAAACTCAAAGGTGGACTCTTAAGTGACTCCTCAGTCTCCCCAAATTTAGACGCTATTTCTATTTCACAATGAACCCTGTCCAGTCAAACATTGCGTTTTTGTCTTTTGTTTTCAAAAAGCATTTTGTAAAAAAAAAATTTAATAAAAAATAAGTGTTTGTGATCAAGTTCAAGATGATTCACTCTGTCAGTTTGTGAGAAAGGCTGGTTTGGACCTGAATGCCAGCACAAATGCCACTGCTCTGACCTAGATGCGTGTGAGCTCCATGACAACTGCAGAGATGGGACACGGTGTGCGAGTGGCTGGTTTGGCCCGTTCTGTCAGTATGGTAAGTTCGATCACATGTCACAATCCTGTTAAGTTAACTTAACCATATTGAACTGTTGACCGCCACATACGTTTCCTACACACGCACACGACCTTTTCACACGAGCATGCCTAAATCCCTCCCCATTCTCCTCCCCCCCCCCCCCCCCATTAGCCCTCTAACATCACCTTAATATCATATTCAAGGCCTTGAATATGATTCTTTTGGCCCCAGCAAATTTCAAATTATCGTATCAACCGTACCTGTATCACTAATGGTTACTCCTTTGGGGGCCCCCGTGAGGGCAGGAACCCGAGTTATTTTAACCCGACTTATTTTAACCCAAGTTATTTTAACCCGAGATATTTACTCGGCTTCCTCGGCCTCTGCATGACCCGGCTCGTACTGACTTGACTCTTAATATTCATTCTCTCCAATACAATATTTCCTTTTATAAAAAATATCTTTAATCATTTTGAATTTTTAAATAATTTTTTTTTTTGGGGGTACATTATCACTTGTTTCTTTTTCGCCAGCTGATATCTTATATGAGAGCAAATCTCGGGATTTAAAGAAACTCCGTCCGCAGCTAGGCGGCTTCTTCTTCAAACATTCTTGGAGTGACAGCGGCGCTTCGCCGGTTAGGGTATCCTGGATACGATTGAACCTTGTGCAAACAAAAGGTAACGTTTGTCTCTGTAAGTTAATCCGAAGGTTAATCCAAAGGTTAATCCAAACGTTAATTCAAAGGTTAATCCAAAGGTTAATCAAAAGGTTAATCCAAATGGTGCCGGAAATTAAACTAAGACATATTAAGTGTCTTACACAGTATAACAGATATACCAAGATTATGTAATCATAAACATAGTAAGTAGGCCACGCACAGAAATATACATAAACACAGACACATTTGACAGGTAAATGAAATCAGGGCATTCTATAGAATGCACGTCATAATTTGACTAGAATCGTCAGGCGTTCTATAGAATACCTGCCAGGACCTGAGCAAAATATAATAACACACAAAGGGATTAGAATTAATAAACAACGTAATATATTTGAAAGTCGAAAAAAAGCTTTAGATGTTTTCTAGCTTTTTAAAAACCTTTTATTCATTTCAGCAGTCTGACACGTGAATGCCATTTTGTAATTATTTATATACATTTTTTTTCTACACAAAATCCTTTTTATTTTGAGACTTCATGATACGCAAGCACTTACCAAACCCTTGTCCAGTTTCAGTACGCTGTTGTGTTGCAGCTGATCTGAGAGAGATCTCTCTGTCAATCGGAATGTCTTCAAATGTCAATAAAGGCGTCTTGATATCTTACAACAGAAAACTGATTTGTTCTAAAGCTCGTGTAAAGAAAACTGTCTTTCGTGTCCAAGCGATAGGCATCGTCCTGTTTGACTGACCTGAGAGTTAAACTGTTGGGCGTGTAACTGAGTTCTTTGTTACATTCAGGAATTGAAGTCCGTACCGTCAGGGCCGGCCTTCGGCCACTGCAACCTATGCGGCCGAAATGGGCCCCGCACTTTCATAGGCCCCGCCCCGAATTTATCTTCTAATACAAAATCTTAATTTTCACTTATTATCCTTATTGCTAACCAGAAAGGGCCCCGCGCAATCCGTTTCGCATAGGGCCCCGCAATTGTTAGGGTCGGCCCTGCGTACCCTAGTACAACGCTCATCTGGAGGAAATGTATTGTCAGATCTCGCCATTATTTTTACTAACTTATTGCTCGAGGTTATTTTTGGCAGATTTTTGATTGTGCATACCATTTGTTTCTGATTATAGCAATATGAAGAAAAAACACATGGGCACTGTATCCCTAGGACACAACACATGAGCACTGTATCCCTAGGACACAACACACGGGCACTTTATCCCTAGGACACAACACATTGGCACTTTATCCCTAGGACACAACACACGAGCACTTTATCCCTCGGACACAACACACGGGCACTTTATCCCTCGGACACAACACACGGGAACTTTATCCCTAGGACACAACACACGGGCACTTTATCTCTCGAACACAACACACGGGCACTTTATCCCTAGGACACAACACACGGGCACTTTATCCCTAGGACACAACACACAGGCACTTTATCCCTAGGATACAACACACGGGCACTTTATCCCTAGGACACAACACATTGGCACTTTATCCCTAGGACACAACACACGGGCACTTTATCCCTAGGACACAACACATTGGCACTTTATCCCTAGGACACAACACACGGGCACTTTATCCCTAGGACACAACACACGGGAACTTTATCCCTAGGACACAACACATGGGCACTTTATCCCTCGAACACAACACACGGGCACTTTATCCCTCGGACACAACACACGGGCACTTTATCCCTAGGACAAAACACACAGGCACTTTATCCCTAGGACACAA
The DNA here is from genome assembly GCA_964017045.1 of Omphiscola glabra. NCBI lineage: Eukaryota > Metazoa > Mollusca > Gastropoda > Lymnaeidae > Omphiscola > Omphiscola glabra. The sequence continues at coordinate 8,192,035 of OZ024796.1, forward strand.
CACACAGGCACTTTATCCCTAGGACACAACACATTGGCACTTTATCCCTCGAACACAACACACGGGCACTTTATCCCTAGGACACAACACACGGGCACTTTATCCCTAGGACACAACACACAGGCACTTTATCCCTAGGACACAACACACGGGCACTTTATCCCTCGGACACAACACACGGGCACTTTATCCCTCGGACAATACACACGGGCACTTTATCCCTCGGACACAACACACGGGCACTTTATCCCTAGTACACAACACACGGGGTTTGACAATGATGAGCTACACTCGAAGCCTTCAAGCACACACAGCATATGGCATGTTTTACTATAGATGTTTCATCTTTGGATTCTTCAACTGGTCTAGCACTTGTGTGCACGTTTAGTGTTCAGGTAGCGTCAGCAGGTTTATGTCGTGCTTTAGAAGTAGAACATGCCATCTTTTCTTTAACTGGCATAGATATTTGACTTGACAAGGACATGTAGGCTATTCTGTTGGCAAACATGTTTGAGCTAAAATGGAAGAAAGAGCTGTTAAGACCTGAGATGCTGTAGAAAGAGCATTATTAGATTAACTGATTAAACAATCTCATGCGAGCCGTCCTCCGTCATGACGTTCTGTAATTCTTTTTGATGTAGGATTGGTGTGTTTGTTACATAATATTTACTCTGAATCCCAAGAGAGCGCCGCAGGGAGACATCTTGATGACAGCAAGATAGGCAACACTTGATAGCAGCAAGATAGGCCTGGATTTTTCATTAGTTTTACAAACCGTAGATAAATGCTCCATTGACTGCCATTCTCATAGACCAATGCTCCAATGACTGCTGCTCTTATAGACCAATGCTCCAATGACTGCTGCTCTTATAGACCAATGCGCCAATGACTACTGTTCTCATAGACCAATGCTCCAATAACTGCTGCTCTTATAGACCAATGCTCCAATGACTGCTGTTCTCATAGACCAATGCTCCAATGACTGCTGCTCTCATAGACCAATGTTCCAATGACTGCTGCTCTCATCGACCAATGCTCCAAAGACTGCTGCTTTCATAGACCAATGCTCCAATGAGTGCTGCTCTCATGGACCAATGCTCCAATGACTGCTGTTCTCATAGACCAATGCTCCAATGACTGCTGCTCTCATAGACCAATGCTCCAATGACTGCTGTTCTCATAGACCAATGCTCAAATGACAGGTGCTCTTGTCTTGCATCAATTTCGTCAACATGTTTACAACATCTTGATTCACACTTCTACATGGCCTTGACTTTGGCGAGGCTTCCCTTGCACAATCTTAAATATATTTGACTTCTTAACATTTTCTTAACAAGAAGCTGCGACTACAAATTGTTTTTAAATTGGTCTGCTTGTTAAGGTCAAAGTTGGAATCCATGCATTCTATAGAATGCCTAGACAAAGTCAGAGGCATAGCTATGACATTTTGCGCCCAGGGACGAACTATACAATTGTCGCCCCAGCTCCATCCCTATTTAATCACATTTTTCTATTACATTGAATTAGGAAAACAATTTAAATTTAATTAAACATTGCATCTAAAGAAGCAAATTTATAGAAATTATAGTACATGACCCACTCAGTCACTGTCGTAGACTGGTTTACATAGTCGACAAAGGCTTACTAATACTTGATTTCAAAGTCGCAAACTGGTCAATTACGCAATCAAAATCTGTTTTTTCCAATGTTCATCTTTCAACGCTAAGAAGAGCAAGATCGCTGAGACACTCCTGTCCCACTGACGCACGCAAATGCGACAAAATAAGAAGTCTATCAGATGACATCTGCTGAGCCGTTGCCCCAATTTTGTGACCTGTTTATTACCCTTGTTTACTTATTAAAATATAACGTTGTAGGCCTCATTTAGCGTCCCTGTACCTTGGCGCTCGGGGACATACGTACCCCATGACACCCCCCCCCCATCGCTACGCCTTGAACAAAGAATATAATTCCTTATGTATTTCACACTTTGACAAGAATCGTCAGGTCATTTAAACGCCATTTGCTTAAAAATTCCGAAAATTACATAATACAAACAAATAGGTCATACAATTTTACAAATAAATAAGTTATCTTTCTTTTAAGTTGTCCATCTCTCGGTAATTATTATGACCCTTTTAGAGTAAGGAAAAACATAACCTCTCTGTATGCGAAATCAAAGGAATCACCAAGTGCATTACTTTCTGTAATCATAATTGTGCGTGATTAAATCTTACTTTCTTCTCATCATATTTGTGCGTGCTTAAAACTTACTTTCTGTCATTCTTTGTGCGTGATTAAATCTTACTCTCTTGTCATCATAATTGTGCGTGATTAAATCTTACTTTCTGGTCATCATAATTGTGCGTGCTTAAAACTTACTTTCTGTCATTCTTTGTGCGTGATTAAATCTTACTCTCTTGTCATCATAATTGTGCGTGATTAAATCTTACTCTCTTGTCATCATAATTGTGCGTGATTAAATCTTACTTTCTTGTCATCCTTTGTGCGTGATTAAATCTTACTCTCTTGTCATCATAATTGTGCGTGATTAAATCTTACTCTCTTGTCATCATAATTGTGCGTGATTAAATCTTACTTTCTTGTCATCATATTTGTGCGTGCTTAAATCTTACTTTCTGTCATTCTTTGTGCGTGATTAAATCTTACTCTCTTGTCATCATAATTGTGCGTGATTAAATCTTACTCTCTTGTCATCATAATTGTGCGTGCTTAAATCTTACTTTCTTGTCATCCTTTGTGCGTGATTAAATCTTACTCTCTTGTCATAATAATTGTGCGTGATTAAATCTTAATTTCTTGTCATCATATTTGTGCGTGCTTAAATCTTACTTTCTGTCATTCTTTGTGCGTGATTAAATCTTACGTTCTTGTCATCATAATTGTGCGTGCTTAAAACTTACTTTCTGTCATTCTTTGTGCGTGATTAAATCTTACTTTCTTGTCATCCTTTGTGCGTGATTAAATCTTACTCTCTTGTCATCATAATTGTGCGTGATTAAATCTTACTTTCTTGTCATCATAATTGTGCGTGCTTAAATCTTACTTTCTGTCATTCTTTGTGCGTGATTAAATCTTACTTTCTTGTCATCCTTTGTGCGTGATTAAATCTTACTCTCTTGTCATCATAATTGTGCGTGATTAAATCTTACTCTCTTGTCATCATAATTGTGCGTGCTTAAATCTTACTTTCTGTCATTCTTTGTGCCTGATTAAATCTTACTCTCTTGTCATCATAATTGTGCGTGATTAAATCTTACTCTCTCGTCATCATAATTGTGCGTGCTTAAATCTTACTTTCTTGTCATCCTTTGTGCGTGATTATATCTTACTTTATTGTCATTCTAATTGTGCGTGATTATATCTTACTTTATTGTCATTCTAATTGTGCGTGATTATATCTTACTTTCTTGTCATCCTTTGTGCGTGATTATATCTTACTTCATTAATTAGTTCCTTTTTTTTTTGGTAAAAAATCTATTTAAGGAATGATATCTCCAATATGGGTTCGTTATAAAACACTTAGCCAAGACGGTGTTCTAAGAAATGAAGCATGCAAGGACCAACACGTGTCGTGGATCAGTTGTGACGTTGTGGATATTTACTGCGAAAGCAACCCCGAAGTCGAGGCACTAAATATCTTTATAAAAGGTATCAGGCCCGGGAGCACAGTTCATGTCAGCGGTGGTGAGTACCCCGAATCAACCTTGATACTATAGCCTGGCATATCGTGACGCGTAGATCATACATCCATCCTAAATATGACAGTTAATGAAGGCCGCCTCAAGGCACCGACAAGTCGGGCATTTGCAAAGGGCGCCATCAGCGATCTTGAAAAATATGAAAAAGAATTTCAAGTGGGCTCCGTTATGGAAGAAAAAATTATTTTTATAGCCAAATGTCTATGCCATATTTCATAAATCGTATGTGTCGTACAAGGGAATTGGTGGCAAAAGTCGGTGCTGACAAAGGCAGCTGGCTCCTTTGTAAGTCCATGGAGTTCTTTTGTCTATCCCATTGGTTGCAAAATATAAGCGTGCCCGGTAGCCAGCCAATGTAAGTAAGGCCGGCCCTGCCGTTAATGTTTCATTGCGCACCATAGCATTGCTGACTTACACTATCACTGGCAACGCTAATCTCAATACATATAGAAAAAAAAATCATCATTTAATTTAACGTAACCACATATAGATTTTACCAGGGCAGATGACGTATATAAGAAAATATCATTTGTCGTAGTTGATCTTCAAAACTAACAACACATTAGCACTGCGCTCATTTAAGTCATTGCTTTTTTTTTGTTGTTATTCCAGGCCGTGAGCTCAAATCAGACGATCAAATACTGTCATACATTGAGAGAGAAGTTAGACCAGATGCGCCACCAGCAAGTGGATGGACCAATGGGGATGAAGCCCTTTTTGTCAGCCAGGGGGTTGCTATAGAGATCATACCAAATTGCACGATACGTTTCTCAGCACCGTACTCAGTGACCAGATTGGTTCTGCCCACTGGAATGGAAGGTAGACTTATGTCTGAAAATAAGACTCTTAAATATGTTGAATGGCGATTGGCGTTGTTAGTGTAGTGTTTAAATTTTGTTGCAATGTGCTTACTTTTTGTTGTACGGTGCTTAAATTTTTGTTGTATAGTGCTTTCATTTTATTGCACGATGTTTAAACTGGGTTGTATGCAGCTTACATTTGTTTAATGGTGCTTACATTCTGTTGTATGGTCCTTACATTTCATTGTTTGCTGCTTACATTTGTTGTATGTTGCGTACATTTGTTGTATGTTGCGTACATTTGTTGTATGTTGCGTACATTTGTTGTATGTTGCGTACATTTGTTGTATGTTGCGTACATTTGTTGTATGTTGCGTACATTTGTTGTATGTTGCGTACATTTGTTGTATGTTGCGTACATTTATTTATGGGTGGTGCTTACATTTATTTTTAGTGCTTACATTTAGTGTTTGGTTTTTAAAGTTGTTGTATGCTGCTTACAGTTGTTGTATGGTGCTTAAATATGTTTTATGGTGCTTACATTTATTTATGCTGCTTACATCTGTCGCATGGTGCCTACATTTGGAACACCCTTCCTGACGCTCTCAAAAACAGCCAGACGCTGGAGTCCTTCAAAACAAATTTAAAAACTCATCTATTTCGCAAACACCTGCTGGAATGATGTTGTCTACCATCTTTTCCAGCTTGTTATTAACTCCCAGCTTAGTTTTTGTACCGCGCTTCGAGCCTTTGGGGATGAAGCGTGATTTTTCAAATGAACTTTATTATTATTATTATTACTACATTTGTTACGGCTAAGGCATGCGCGCTTGTTTCCACCCACAGCTGCATACGTCACTGGCCTCTTGAATGGTTCTCAAATATTTCATATTGACGTCGCTCCGCGTGCTCAAGTCGTAAAAAATTCCACGAGAGCTGTGTTGCTGCCCATCCATACTGTGAATGAGCTGTGGATCATCGGTCACGACCTTGCGAATGGAACATCAATTAGACAATGCGATGCAAAACTCTTTGGCCGTAAGTACACGAACATTGTTCCAAAAAGGATTATGTTGATTTGTAAATCCTTTACATTAACCTAGCCTTTGTTCGTATGTTTCATTGTGGCTGCGAAGTCTTCGAAGGGTTATTAATTGACCCACTTTGCTTCATTCTATCGAGCTGAATGAAACTTGGCACATAGACTCGTTGCCGATAGCAACAAACTCAACCAAATTTATTTTCCGCCCCCTCCCCCCCTCTCACTTTCCCCACAAAAAAAATTATTTTAAAAAAATTGCTTTCCAAGGACGTCCCTTGTTAATGATTTGGTCGATGGATGCGTGTTTTGGTGTGGAGATTAACTGCACTGCTGTTGCTATGTGCTTTTCATTTGTGACGTATTTGGGTTTAAATACATCTTTAGTCTATTAGGTGTTACATGCAACCATTTCCCGTTGCTGAAGACCAATCACGCACCAGAAATCATTTGCTACAATCACGTAAATGATAAATCACGTACACCTACATAAATGCAATCACAAAATGCGTATAAAGGATTGCTAGGGATAACTTGTGTATAAAGGATTGCTAGGGATAACTTGTGTATAAAGGATTGCTAGGGATACCTTGTGTATAAAGGATTGCTAGGGATAACTTGTGTATAAAGGATTGCTAGGGATAACGTGTGTATAAAGGATTGCTAGGGATAACTTGTGTATAAAGTATTGCTAGGGATACCTTGTGTATAAAGGATTGCTATGGATAACTTGTGTATAAAGGATTGCTAGGGATAACTTGTGTATAAAGTATTGCTAGGGATACCTTGTGTATAAAGGATTGCTATGGATAACTTGTGTATAAAGGATTGCTATGGATAACTTGTGTATAAAGGATTGCTAGGGATACCTTGTGTATAAAGGATTGCTAGGGATACCTGGTGTATAAAGGATTGCTAGGGATAACTTGTGTATAAAGGATTGCTAGGGATACCTTGTGTATAAAGGATTGCTAGGGATACCTTGTGTATAAAGGATTGCTAGGGATAACTTGTGTATAAAGGATTGCTAGGGATAACTTGTGTATAAAGGATTGCTAGGGATACCTTGTGTATAAAGGATTGCTAGGGATAACTTGTGTATAAAGGATTGCTAGGGATAACTTTGGTTTTAAGGCTTGTTTACTTCATTTTAAGTTGAGTCGGAGAGTATAAACCAATCTGTATACAATACCCATTACTCGGTCAAACAATCCTTACACCCAAGTGTCATTTCTGTCCAGGCGTGTTACTGTTGAGAATCCTTGTTTGAAACGGAAAGGCTCCGGTTTTTAAAAGGGAATTTGAATGAATATACGGGAAACTATCCCGACATGTCTTTCCTCAGATTCCCCTTGTCCCGAAGGCTGGTTTGAATGAATAAAAGGAGTCAATGGGAAGCTATCCCGACTACAAAATAATGTCTTTCCTCAGATTCCCCTTGTCCGGAAGGCAGGTTCGGATTTGATTGCAAAGATCATTGCTCTTGTTTGAATGGTGAATCCTGTTCTGTTGACACCGGAGCGTGTTTCTATGGTAACACGTCACTGCCACATTACTGCCAAGGTGTGTACAACATATTATTTACCATATGGAGAGATAAATAGTTTTAATTTATCTTCAGTTTAAAGTCGTAGATATGTGTGGGTTTTTTTTACCTGTTCTGACATTTCCCTACATGTACCAGCAATGTTCTAAAATGTAATTATATCATAGCCTTTGACATGCTGATTGTGGTGTACCGTAGACTTGCATGGTGTACCGTAGACTTGCATGGTGAACAGTGGACTTGCATGGTGAACAGTAGACTTGCATGATGAACAGTAGACTTGCATGGTGTACAGTAGACTTGCATGGTGTACAGTAGACTTGCATGGTGTACCGTAGACTTGCATGGTGAACAGTAGACTTGCATGGTGAACAGTAGACTTGCATGGTGAACAGTAGACTTGCATGGTGTACAGTAGACTTGCATGGTGTACCGTAGACTTGCATGGTGTACCGTAGACTTGCATGGTGTACAGTAGACTTGCATGGTGAACAGTAGACTAGCGTGATGAACAGTAGACAAGCGTGGTGAACAGTAGACAAGCGTGGTGATCAGTAGACAAGCGTGGTGAACAGTAGACTAGTGTGGTGAACAGTAGACTAGCGTGGTGAACAGTAGACTAGCGTGATGAACAGTAGACAAGCGGGGTGAACAGTAGACAAGCGTGGTGAACAGTAGACAAGTGTGGTGAACAGTAGACAAGCGTGGTGATCAGTAGACAAGCGTGGTGAACAGTAGACAAGCTGGGTGAACAGTAGACAAGCGTGGTGAACAGTAGACAAGCGGGGTGAACAGTAGACAAGCGTGGTGAACAGCGGAATTGCGTGGTGAACAGTAGACTAGCGTGATGAACAGTAGACAAGCGTGGTGAACAGTAGACTAGTGTGGTGAACAGTAGACAAGCGTGGTGATCAGTAGACAAGCGTGGTGAACAGTAGACAAGCGTGGTGATCAGTAGACTAGTGTGGTGAACAGTAGACTAGTGTGGTGAACAGTAGACTAGCGTGGTGAACAGTAGACTAGCGTGGTGAACAGTAGACTAGCGTGGTGCGCGCACATTTTAGCTAAGCTGATTCGAGATAACTTCTATTGCTTAAATAAAAAATGTAATAAATTAACAACTTAAAAAAATACGTCTTGCTCACTGTCAAAGTATCACATTTTGACGTAATTTCTTTTTGAACGCATTATTTTGTTTTACCATGCAGTATAGTGCGATCAAAAAGAAATTCGACGAACATATTATGGTGTGAACTGAACAAAATATCAAATTTCCGTCGATCAATTTTTCCGTTGACGAAATTTCTTTCAAACAGATTTCGGGTAAAAAAACATATTTTGACATTAAACTCAACGATATTGGCCGCCCTCAAATCAGTCATACAATGCAACGTGCAAGTGGTGTGGAACAAAATCTATATTTATTCAACTTTCCTATGCAACGATTTGCTAAAAGAAAGGATAACGTCTTTGTTTTTATACGACCAAATGCATCAATAACTTTGTCAATGTTCCCATTTTGTGCATCTTCTTGAAAGCAAGCCACTAACATCAGATCACTGAGTCGTGTGTCTCTACAACTACCACCAGATCACTGAGTCGTGTGTCTCTACAACTGACATCAGATCACTGAGTCGTGTGTCTCTACAACTAACATCAGATCACTGAGTCGTGTTTCTCCTTATCTATTTTTAAGATAATTTGGTTTTACTCTTTTCTTGCTACTAAAAAAACTTTCGTTTTCAACTATTGTCACCGGCAATGTCAGGACAAGGTCGGAAATATCAGGTCAAGGTGGGCTATCGTCAGGTAAAGGTCGGCAATGTCAGGACAAGTCGAATGCTTTCAAGAAACCATGTGGCAGACGACTCAAGCATGTTTGAAGTTGAGCAATATTTCTTTACTGTCTTTTAATGATATGATAAAAGACTTTGCAGAAGACAGCTGTGTGTGAATCATCACTGCATCGATACCGTTAGTAGGATATAACTGCACAAGTTCCTTGACTGTATCGATACCCCTAGTAGTATATAAGAGATCCTCTTTCATGCACCAGGTCGTGGAGATGGAAAGGACAGTTTACCTGCCCCAAAATAGAGAACGTCTGAACCAAATCCCAGTCAATCCGCCGTACGCGGAACCCTAACGTCCGTCCATACATTTGGCCTTGAACGATGCAGCAGTGTTGAAGCGAAGCCCTGAACATGTTCAGAGAGCGGCTGCCCTTGAGACCATGGATTTGTACCTGGAAAAGTGTTCACGACGGATCGGCCAATCTGAGAGAAGGTACAGCTGGGTATGGTTCGCTGATACTAAACCCAGCAGGGGGGGTGGGCACAAAGTCAAGAACTCTCGGGGTTCTGTGGGACTGCAGCATCCAACATTTGGAGACGGAGCTTGAGGCTATACCCAGGGCCGTGTGGGACCACAGCATCAAACTTTGATGCGGAGCTTGAGGCTAAACACAGGGCCCTATAGTTCGTGCACCACACATTGACTTTGATGCGTAGCTTGAGGCTAAACACAGGGCCCTAGAGAGTGTGTATCATACACTGAGAGAAAACGAGCTTGCGGGCCTCGATGTGGTCGTTTTCTCGGACTCAAGATATGCTCTCAAGATCCTGGGGAAGAGACAGGGTACTACTCAACTAGTTGACGTTATCATTGATGACGTGTGCAACATCGGCGACATGGGAGGCAAGGTAACAGTGCGATGGATCCCAGGCCACGTCAACGTCAGTGGCAATGAGAAAGCGGACACTGGTGAAAACCGGGGCTATCCAGTCTCAACCAGAAGTACCAATTACTTATTTGGGAATAAAGAACTGGCTAGCAGACCATTTCAGAACGAAGTGGTACAGGCACTGGGCAGACAATGCGAACGCCAGAGGCTACTTTTCAAATTTGCCTACTCCCAGCAAACAAGACCCATGGCTGGGGTTAGGCCGCAAACAGCAGAGCTTAGTGACGCAAATGCGCACCGAGCATTGCCCCCGTAGGCACATACTTCTGCCGGCTAGACAGCAACAAGGATCCTACCTACCGGCATTGCAGCCTGTGCCCGGAGACGCTAGCGCATCTGTTGACCGAATGTCCCCCACTAGTTCTCTAAGAGAGTAAGCTCAGACCTTCACCAGAATATGTGTTAGTTAGTAAAATATAATTTCACAAGTTCTTTGACTCTATCGATACCGCTAGTAGGATATAATGTCACAAGTTCGTTGACGGTATCGATACCGCTAGTAGGATATAATGTCACAAGTTCGTTGACTGTATCGATACCGCTAGTAGGATATAATGTCACAAGTTCGTTGACTGTATCGATACCGCTAGTAGGATATAATGTCACAAGTTCGTTGACTGTATCCGTGCATAAAATGTTTGATGAACTTGGGTTAAATGCCGACACACATTTCCGAACATTACAGTTAATGGAAATCTAGCATCGAGTTCAGAGATAAACTTGTCTACACAGGCAAAAATGATTCTGGCACGCTCTGAATTCTCGTTAGTGTGAGTCTTTTGTGTAACCATTCTACCAGTTGTTGACAGTTTTTGGTCGAGGTGTCTTAACTGAGTCAATCCCAAGCTTGTGGTCAGGAGTTCAAACCCCACCAAAGACCAAGTTAATCAAAAACATCAATAGCACACCGGGTGGATGGGACCCTTTAACCTTAGATGGAAACTCATATAAGACCAGCACACCGGGTGGATGGGACCCTTTAACCTTAGATGGAAACTCATATAAGACCAGCACACCGGGTGGATGGGACCCTTTAACCTTAGATGGAGACTCATATAAGACCAGCACACCGGGTGGATGGGACCCTTTAACCTTAGATGGTGACTCATATAAGACCAGCACACCGGGTGGATGGGACCCTTTAACCTTAGATGGAAACTCATATAAGACCAGCACACCGGGTGGATGGGACCCTTTAACCTTAGATGGAAACTCATATAAGACCAGCACACCGGGTGGATGGGACCCTTTAACCTTAGATGGAAACTCATATAAGACCAGCACACCGGGTGGATGGGACCCTTTAACCTTAGATGGAAACTCATATAAGACCAGCACACCGGGTGGATGGGACCCTTTAACCTTAGATGGAAACTCATATAAGACCAGCACACCGGGTGGATGGGACCCTTTAACCTTAGATGGAAACTCATATAAGACCAGCACACCGGGTGGATGGGACCCTTTAACCTTAGATGGAAACTCATATATGACCAGCACACCGGGTGGATGGGACCCTTTAACCTTAGATGGAAACTCATATAAGACCAGCACACCGGGTGGATGGGACCCTTTAACCTTAGATGGAAACTCATATAAGACCAGCACACCGGGTGGATGGGACCCTTTAACCTTAGATGGAAACTCATATAAGACCAGCACACCGGGTGGATGGGACCCTTTAACCTTAGATGGAAACTCATATAAGACCAGCACACCGGGTGGATGGGACTCTTTAACCTTAGATGGAAACTTATATAAGAGAAGGAAACTCTGAATCAAAACCCGGTGAATGGGTCCCCTAGGTTGATACATCATTACAATGAAAAATTCCGTCTATCCTGCGACGCTACTGGTACCAAGTTGTATCATCCTTATGTGACATTCCCATGGGTTATCCTGCAGCATGGTGAGTGGAGAGAGGCGATTTGCTGTCGAGGGAACCAGCTTCAACTCCTAAAGAATAAATCGCAGGCCTTGCGAGTCCGTCCTGCGAAGTCTACACCATTATCCCATTGTGACGGACGGATGCCAGACAGCACAAAATATTCTGAATTTTTCTTTGACATCACCTGAACTCTTTGAGGCATTGTACCGTAGTAGTTGTCGTAGTTCAGTGGAACTCCAATTCGAACTCCGATTGCATAATCTTCTTTCACATTACCATCCCAAGTGTCATCGTTTCGATCCGCCTTAAGATCTACTTTGGTGTATTCTAACAGAAGTTCTGCTGATAAATAATCGACCGATGAGTCTTGTTATTCTTGTGATAATGAATTGACTGCCCTCCCCCCTCCCCCCCCCCCCCAATAACCCATTTCAGCTCCAAGCAAAGAATGCAGACATGATATTGAATTAATACAGTTGCGCGACCCTTGAGCCTTTGCTTCGACTAACATGTCAGCAGACATGAATCCAATAGCTTCCAACAAGTTAACAATTATTTAAATTTTTAGCTTCATTTGGCGAACAGACCGATACCAATAATACCACCGAGTCTCACCCAATCTTTCCAGCTCCAAAACTTCTATATTATCTTCAATTTGTGTTTGCGCGAAGAGTTCATGTCGAGGTATAACAGGCAAAAACATACAGACCGATTGTACGTTGGAAAACATGTCAACGAGATCGGGTATATATTTTTAACACTGTTGATTAACACTAAAGTCAGACGGTGGCAGTGTATGTAGATTACCCGTGAGGCTATTTCTTTAATCCTTACATGTACACCACGAAGACTGCCACTCGTGACCGAAGCTCCGTCATAGAATTGGGCAAAACAGTTATCGCATGATAATTTGTTCCCAGAACTGCATTGTTGATAGTAATTGGCAGTGACTGAGGATCTATTTTTTATTTTCTTTTTGCATTTGAAAAGTACCTAGAGGATTTTCCCAAACTAAAACATCTTGTAAAGTGTATCTGACGAATTGGATAAGGTAAAGTAGATCTGGTGAAGTGAATCTTGCGAAATGGTCACTATATACTGCACATCTAAAATATTTTAATTATTATAGCATATACAACACACCTGAATTATTGTAATTATTATAGTCTATACCACACACCTGAAATTTTGCAACTATTATAGTATATACTTCACACCTCTAATACTGCGAGGACAATATGGTGTTCTTAAAGGGTTCATCAAAATGATCTTCTAAGTGCAAACTTTAAGAACATTTTTATTCATTGTCATTTGATGACGTCATTTTTACGCCAACCGTGATCAGTGAGAAATATATCATGGAAGAATGAGTCTCCAACGTTACCTGGCGAATGATACGCGGCGTTGAACTTCGTCAACGTCAGTCTCCAACGTCACCTGGCCAGAGGCGTAGCGTAGGGAGGGGGGCAGGGGGGTACAGATGTATCCGGGCGCCAGCTAGTTAGGGGCGCCAAAATGTGCTTTGGTATTATTTTATTGATGAAAATAATGGGTTTGAGAGTTGAAAAAAAGGAAAAGAGGGCGCTTTAAAATGAATCTTGTCCCCGAGCGCCAAACACTCTCGCTACGCCTCTGCACCTGGCGAATGCTGCGCGGCGTTGAACAATGTCAACGTCAGTCTCCAACGTCACCTGGCGAATGCTGCGCGGCGTTGAACAATGTCAACGTCAGTCTCCAACGTCACCTGGCGAATGCTGCGCGGCGTTGAACAATGTCAACGTCAGTCTCCAACGTCACCTGGCGAATGCTGCGTGGCGTTGCACATCATCGGTTGTATGACTTTGACGTATTTGGAGTACGGACACTACCGGATAAACTCCGCAACGGTCCAGCCGCTGGGTGATGACAAATACACTGTGACGCTGCGGCATGGACTTTGAAGTTCCGTCTAAAGTTGTCGAAAAGCACAAAAAACACTAGGGAAATAATTGCAAAGATGAAGCTATGAAGGTCATAAGCACTGAGTTCTCAACTGTTAATTTTCGATGCAAATATACACGTTTGTCTAACTTATTGACATCAACCAGGCTTTTGTCGATGCCCTGACCAGTTATGTTTTATGTGATGAGTAGCCTGGGTTGGCGCCCTGACCCGGTAGGTTTTATTTGACGATTAGCCTGAGTTGACGCCCTGACCCGGTAGGTTTTATATGATGTGTAGCCTGGTTTGGCGCCTTGACCCGGTAGGTTTTATATGATGAGTAGCCTGGTTTGGCGCCCTGACCCGGTAGGTTTTATATGATGAGTAGCCTGGTTTGGCGCCCTGACCCGGAATGTTTAATATGACTAGTAGCCTTATCTCATTCTATCACCCGGTGCACTAATGTAATGACATCGATTGTTGGCGATAATGCAACCCACGTTCTTTAGATTGGAACACAGGTAATACTTGAGGCGCCATATTACATGGCAATTTAAAAAAGAATATCCAGTTTATGCTGTATGTTTTCTTTTGTTTATTTTAAAGGATCGAACATTTTTTCTTCTTATATTCTTCTTCTTCTTCTATATATTAAGGGCGCGCGATCAATTTATTGATCATTATGGCTCCTATGCTACGTTTTATTTTTCTGCTAACTTAGATACTGATTACTCGTACTGTTTCTTTCCTTTAAATTGGGGGTGGTTGCCCTGGCGTCTCTGCCCTCAATGTCAGCACTTGGATTTAGTAGCCATTGAATTTATCGGCTTATACCGAGAGGCTCAGTTGAAGACCACTTAGTCCGGCTGTGATTTCAAGAGGCATACGTGTTTGGGGCATTTTGCTGTTATAATTAAAGTGCAATTTTTCATGCTGATTGTGACAGTGTTGTGTTCATAAACTTTATGTAAGTTTTCGGTTAATAACAGAGGTCTGTAAAGTGTTGGCACGTGTTCAAGTGTTGTTATAGTTTAGCAGTTATTCATGATGGGAAGTACACCATGTGACTCAGAGTTGGAATGTATTCCCAATGGGAAGTACGCCATGTGACTCAGAGTTGGAATGTATTCCCAATGGGAAGTACGCCATGTGACTCAGAGTTGGAATGTATTTCCAATGGGAAGAACGCCATGTTACTCAGAGTTGGAATGTATTCCCAATGGGAAGTACGCCATGGGACTCAGAGTTGGAATGTATTCCCAATCAACAAAGTAACAGCCTTCACGGGACAGCCTTTAAATTACCGTCTTCAAATGGTAGTCTTCAAATGACAGCCTTGAATCAACAGCCTGCAAATTTCAGCATTCAATGAACAGCCTCCAAGATACAACTTTCAAGCAAAAGCCTTCAAATGACATCGTCCAAGCTACATCCTCCAAGTAGCAGCCTTCATTCTACAGCCTCCAAGCTACAGCCTCTAAGTACCAGCCCCCATTCTACAGCCTCCAAGCTACATCCTCCAAGTAGCAGCCCTCATTCTACAGCCTCCAAACTACAGCCTCTAAGTACCAGCCCCCATTCTACAGCCTCCATGCTACAACCTCCAAGTAGCAGCCCTCATTCTACAGCCTCTAAGTATCAGCCCCCATTCTACAGCCTCCAAGCTACATCCTCCAAGTAGCAGCCCTCATTCTACAGCCTCTAAGTATCAGCCCCCATTCTACAGCCTCCAAGCTACATCCTCCAAGTAACAGCCCCCATTCTACAGCCTCCAAGCTACATCCTCCAAGTAACAGCCCCCATTCTACAGCCTCCAAGCTACATCCTCCAAGTAACAGCCCCCATTCTACCGCCTCCAAGCTACAGCCTCTAAGTAACAGCCCCCATTCTACAGCCTCCAAGTAACAGCCCCCATTCTACAGCCTCCAAGCTACATCCTCCAAGTAACAGCCCCCATTCTACAGCCTCCAAGCTACAGCCTCTAAGTAACAGCCCCCATTATACAGCCTCCAAGCTACAGCCTCTAAGCAACAGCCTCGACGTTACAGTCATATCGTGGGGGCTTCTGAAGTTGATTCTGACAAAATTTCAGCACGTCATTCATTGCAATGCTCGTGAATTACCAGCTCACTTTTAAAGAAGGGGAAAAAGACATTAAAAAATAAACAAATATTATAATGTTTTTATTTTTTATTTTTTTCACCACCCGAACAGACTGTGCTCCAGGTCTTTATGGTAGAGACTGTGACTTACAATGTGTTGAAAACTGTGACCACACAGGCTGCGAGAGGTTTGACGGTCAATGCAACGCTTGCCAACCAGGATATCACGGACTTTTCTGTTATGAAAGTACGTACGTAATCCAACAAATTAAACATAACATCTCCTTAACAGAACCGGCGTGTATCTTAAATAACAGTTTAAAATAAACACAGTTAATAAGCAAAATGGTTTCTTTCTTTTAACAAAATTTCCAGTGTCTACGACATTTCTATAGTAATTTAACTCTACAACGTTAAAAGCGTCTTAACATACTCTTAGTAATTTATTTGTAACTGTTATCGTAAACGTTATTTATGAATTTAGCATTATCCTTTGTTATGGCGTAACTGTAACCCTTATCGTAATGTTTAGCGCAGTTCAGGGTTGCGCTTTTAAATATAGGTAATTGAAATAAAAGTTCTTGAAGTACACGAAGTACACTTCTAACGGGCTCGAATCACTTAGACTACTGTTGGGACAATCATTCACTGATACACTTTGTAATGACATGAGTTACTCGACTTTGCCTCAGACTGCTACAGTGGCTTCTACGGCAAGGACTGCAGTGAAGCCTGCAGCATAAACTGTGTTAACCAAGAGTGCCATCATATCACTGGGGACTGCAGAGACTGTCCTCCGGGTGTGATCGACAGGTTTTGCCACAAAAGTAATGAATCATCTGTCCGTCAACGTTGTTATATCCCGCAATATTCTTTGTTTCCTCTGTGCAATATAGTACATCTGTTTGCTGGTATCTCAGTCTATCTTTCTATGTATTCATCTATCCCAACCGAAGAATCCAACCGCCCAAAAGCACCCACCTAAAGTGAACCGAAAACCCAACACCCAAACCCAACCAAAAACCCACCTACTAAACCCAAACCAAAATCTAATCAAAAACTTACCGACAAGAGCAGGAGACACGGACGGAATTCCAAGCCAACCCAAAACATCAAGACACCCAAAACATCAAGACACCTCAAAACATCTCAGACATCGCAAAACATCAAGACAACCCAAAATATCTCAGACTACGCAAAACATCAAGACAACCCAAAATATCTCAGACTACGCAAAACATCAAGACAACCCAAAACATCTCAGACAACGCAAAACATGAAGGCAGCCCCAAAGCTATAATTTAGTCCCCATCAATCCAATCACCCACAATTCACCAAGTCAACGCCGAAGTCAACCGACAATCTCTAAAAGCACCCACCCAATCAAAAACAGATGTGTCAACCACCCCAAAAAACTAACCACCCCAACAAACTAACCACCCCAACAAACTAACCACCCCAACAAACTAACCACCCCAACAAACTAACCACCCCAACAAACTAACCAGCTCAACAAACTAACCAGCCCAACAAACTAACCACCCCAACAAACTAACCACCCCAACAAATTAACCACCCCAACAAACTAACCAGCTCAACAAACTAACCAGCCCAACAAACTAACCACCCCAACAAACTAACCAGCTCAACAAACTAACCACCCCAACAAACTAACCACCCCAACAAACTAACCACACTAACCAAACAACAAAATGTATTTTTAATTGA
Organism: Omphiscola glabra; assembly: GCA_964017045.1. NCBI lineage: Eukaryota > Metazoa > Mollusca > Gastropoda > Lymnaeidae > Omphiscola > Omphiscola glabra. The sequence continues at coordinate 8,209,523 of OZ024796.1, forward strand.
CATGTATTCAATCCATCCTTGCAACAACTTGTTCTCCTATCTAACCGTCATTACTAGCTCTTTCCATACCAGGGGTTTTTCCACGTTCGTGCCAGACCAGTTTTCGGCCAGTGAAAATTCTTTAGGGTGCTCTTATCTATTAATTAATTTAGCAAGATAGATGTATTTCATATCAAATAAAAGGAAATTAGACAGAGAATAATAATATGTAACAGATAAAACAATATGACAACAATAGTATAAATTTTAATACTAATATTATGAGATCAAATTTTTTTATTTTTTTAAAATGTTCCCCAAATCTGAACTTACCAGACTCCTTATGGTCTGTGTAGCTGGTATCCTATTCTGCTTCAATCTTCAGAAAGTATCTCCATTTTTTAACATAATGCATTTTACATTTTGAAAATATTCCATTTAGTGACAGAGTTATACACATTTTTGTAATGTTATGTTTAGTATCATCTGAAACCTCACTGTTGCCATAGCAACAAAGTGATTTTGGAAAAAAAATCATAACTTTTGAACCACTTGAGCTAGAAAGTTGATCTTGGTGTTAATGTAATCCCTTTTCTATGCTCTATGCATCTGTGGTATTTTTTTAATTTTAAAAATGTTTTGAAATTTTTATGAAAGTGCCGACTCTTACCAATACTACTATCACTTTCGCCATTGTGTTACTATTTCCATTTGGGATTTACCGACCCATCAGGATGCTCAGAAAGCTCAAAATCATCAATGGAATCAGATTCAAATGATTCATGGTTATTGTCTGATGTTTCAGCATCAATAATTAACAATAAAAGCTCTTGTTTGCAAACTTGATTACCTACGTGGTCTAGCAACAGCGCTGATGGACCTGGAGTAGGCGTGGCCATTGCTTTGTTTACAAAAGTTTCAACACAAATTGAACTATTATTAGAAAAAACACATGTAAACATGCCCTACTTCTAACAGGAAGGCAGTAGGAAGAGTTACCCTTCTTTTAAGAACATAAAAAGTCGGATTAGTAGCCACAGGCAACGAAATAAACTATATAAATAAATTTCGACGATGTATCGTGGCTTGGCACAAACGTGACCACTCAAATCTACGATAAATCGGGGATTGGCACGGAAAGAGCTAGATTAATGTATAAAATATCCGTAGGTCCAATATTCCATCCATCAATAAAAAATTATGCATCTAATTATTCATCAATCCAACTATGATCCACCTTATTATCCATCAACGCAACTTTGATCAATCTTATTATCCATCAAACCAACTATGAAATATACCATTATCCATCAATCTAACCATGATCAAACTCATTATCTATTTATCCAATTATTCCAATAGTCATTTTTTTTTTTTAAAAATGTATCCATCGATTCTACTTCAACTATCTTACTCGGTACATCTTTCTTTAAGACCCTTCATCTCACTTAACGTCTAATGTCATCAAAGTTCAAAACCTTGTTTCTCAGACTGCACGAATAAGACATTTGGTATAGAGTGCTCACTGCCTTGTCCCACTGGCTGTAATGATGAAGGATGTGATGTATTTAGCGGAGAGTGCTTTCAATGTCAACCGGGTTATGAGGGAACTAGGTGTGATTTAGGTAACAAAGGACCTAGGTGTGATTTAGGTAACAAAGACCTAGGTGTGATTTAGGTAACAAAAGACCTAGGTGTGATTTAGGTAACAAAAGACCTAGGTGTGATTTAGGTAACAAAAGACCTAGGTGTGATTTAGGTAACAAAAGAACTAGGTGTGATTTAGGTAACAAAAGACCTAGGTGTGATTTAGGTAACACAACTGGCTTTAGATTTTACTGGGGGGGGGGTGTCTTTAAATTTATTCATTTTGACATTGTATTCGTTTTGGAAATTAACTTCTGGATCTTAATTGATTGGTGGTAAATGGACAGTTAATCGTGGAGTCAAATGGGTGATATAGAGCAATGGTAGGACTGGGAACATATCTGTGAGAAGTAAACAGAGAAAAGACTATAAGACAAAATTATATTTACAGTTGAAATTTAAGCCGTATGGCCTTCTTCGTGCTACCCAGGAGTCGTCTCTATTTGAAGAATTTATTGTTTTAAAGTTATTTTTTATGAGTTGAAACATGCAGACGGTGGTTCTAAAAATGTCCAGACCGCCCAGACCGCCAACCCAATGGGTATATAATAGAAGCTTCACCACCCAGTCCAAGATACGAATTAAGATTATCTCTCACCCCCAACCTAGAGCAAACTTGTCTAAATGCATTAAATTATAATAGGTTTGGAGGCAAAGCTTTGTTCTACTTTATACAATTGAAGATCTTTAAACTATGTGGTGGAGGGTGGGCGTGGAAAAAAGGGTTTGGTTTTTAGGTTGTTTTTTGAAAAAACTCCATAGCAAGGGTGATTACTTTGTGTCGGATAATGGTAATGCAATTTTTGAATAGGGTAACATCAACTAACCTGTAATTAATGCTTGTATTTACTTGTTGAAATTTTGTACACTTTCAATGCACCTATTATTATTTTATTTCATTTTTTAAAATTCTTTTTTTTTTTACGACTGTGCTCCTCGTCTCTTTCAATAATGTTGTGCATTCTTTTCAAGCGTTCCTTGCTCTCCATTGGACGTTGACGTAAGTGCTTGCAAAATGTATTTTATGTTAGCCAAAATTTAAAAACAGCATTTGCGATTTAGGTTTCATTTGACATCAAGTGATTTCTTGTTTAAGATTGTCCTTATCAGTATTATGGCAAGGGGTGTGCACAGCGGTGCAGTGCATTGTGTTACGAAAACCACTGCAATTCTCAGACAGGACATTGTGTCGACTGCATCAGTGGCAGGCGGGGACTCAGCTGCGAGCAAGGTAGGAATGCAGCCTTTATATTGGATTTCGAGCGACTCATGAAAGAACAAAGCAAGCAAACAAACAAACAAAAACAAAAATCAATTCCAAAAGTCTCACAACAAAGTGTTGGTTTTTTTTTTCATATTAAACCGGTCAACAAACTCTTCCACTAGAATGCAGCCAAGGGTTCTTCGGATTCCATTGTTCTCAGACCTGCCCGGAAGGCTGTTTTGGGCGATGCAATGCTGTTAGCGGATTATGTCCAATGCGTATGCTGCCCCTGTGTAACAAAGGTAACTCGATACATGAACTAATATGACCAGAGCCTCAACAAAACATTACAGGATAATGATGTGTGTCGAAAATTAACAAATAAGTCCAGTGTACTCAATGACGTAAACAGGTTTTGGCAGGGGGGGGGCGTGTCTGTTTTTTAAAAGCCCACACACCAAAATAATTGTTCTACGTATAAAATTGGTTATTAATATTATATGGAATTATATGTTATTGAAACAGCTTAACAACACCGACATGAGTGAAACTACATAATAGATATATATGTATACTATAATATATGAAATGATGTTATCGGGATAAAAATGGTAGGTCCTTTGCGATAATTTCTACCTGCTACTGCAAAAATTCATCACAATTCCTAACTTTAAAAAAAATAGTATATATTTAGTGATATTTACGTTTCTAACATCATTAAGTTTTGAGTAGTATTCATCTACTATATATTATACGCCTACCATACCACCTTTCACGCCCCTAAAATACATTTTTTTCTCTGAACATGACCTTAAATTACAAAATCTAAACGATCACTAGTTATATAATTATTGTCACTAAAGAAGTTAACTGAGGGAAGATTTCTACGCTAGAGAAATTTGTTTTACAAATTTAAATTTAATCGATTTCCATAAAATAAAATCACTATCCTTGTTTCTAAGAATCCGAAAGTATTTTCATTGTTTCGTTTCTTTGGCGTTACGGTCAGCCTAGCACATTCTTATATATATTCTTATTGTAGTAATGCAATATTTTTGTCATGGTGTGTGAGATGTCAGTAATTATATAGGTTGTTGTGAAATGTTTTTTTGATAGATGTGTTGCTGAAATTGTGTAGGTTGGAAGAAACGCATATCGGGCCATGGGAAATGCCTGGATCCGGCGAACCGGGTGGCCAAAAGGCAGTGTGTGAGATGGAGGGTTTTGTTTGTGTTCCATGGTGCGGCCCGTCGCGGGGACGTGCAGCACTGCTACTGTACTTCCATTCAGACGTTTGTCTGCTCTTACAAAGTTGATATGGTCCTGGCGGTTCTCTGGTTGTCAACTACACACCCCATGAGAGTTAACAGTGTTAGTTTATTTATACATAATGGGTATACTTATTTATATATATATATATATATATATATGCATGTGTATGTGTGTTCTTATTTATGTATACACAAATACAAGTAATTATACAAACATACCTTTATACTATCAAGATTTTGGTAAACTAAATTGACTTTCGTGTTGCATCCATCTTGTTGATTTACATCTCTAACAAATAAATCATTCACAATTTTTAATTTTGTAATCTTCAATTCGGCTTACCTTCATACAATAGAGACCCTAACATGTAGCGCCTTCCTTTATCATCTCGCCATTCTTTTTTGATCTGGGATACACTAAATGATGGGCCAAGACTGGGCTGTGAAGACACTTTTGATCTGAGCTACACTAAATGACGGGCCAAGACTGGGCAGTGAAGACACTTTTGATCTGGAATACACTAAATGATGGGCCAAGACTGGGCAGTGAAGACACTTTTGATCTGGAATACACTAAATGATGCAAGACTGGGCAGTGAAGACACTTTAGATTTCGTTAACGTTGCTTAAAGTCTTCTAAAGTAGTGTTTGGATAATATTTTCATAAATTACACAGATGAAAAACATTTATTCTTAAGTAAAAAAAAAACTTTTTACCAATATTATTTCTCTCCATATCTGAAATAATGTTGATCCATGAAAAGGCCTTGCCACTTTTGGAAAAGCAGCCCTTGTCTTCCTCTCCCCCCACACCCCCCCCCCCCCAACTGGCTACGCTACAGAATATAATAACCATACACAACAAAGAACTTGCTTAACTGCAGGATGTAATGTTAGGCAGTATCTCAATCCACTTCTATTGGTGAATTAACTTCATTAAGTTCATTACGTTACATTAATTACATCACAAGAAATTTTTTTTTCTTTCAATTCTTGATCACAAACATTCTTGGCACGAGGTCGCTCTCTTCCCCTCCCCCCACCTCCCCATGAAACCCACTCTAATTTCCTTAATTCACATCAGACATTGTAGTTTTTAAGTCATTTATATTGACTTCGCTTTTCTTCGTGTATTTCTGACTGGCCAAAAATCACCGACAGCTAATTGATCCACTTTCCGTCAACCTATTGAGATCAAACTTTGCACAGAGACTCATTGCCGATGGCAACACATCATTTCAAATGTTCAGCCCCACTCCCCAACACTTAACCCCCAGAAAAGTATTTTTTTCCCCTCCTTTTTTCAAGAGGAAGATGAAGGAAATATGAGGACACCGCTTTCAAGAAATAAAATTCGCGCTTACCGTGCTATCTGAGATTCTGAAATAAATTTCGCAAGAGCGTTTGGTGCGTAAAATAAAAGCTCTTGCTTTTCGGAAGTAGCTGGTGAAATAAATCTGCGGTGTAAAAGCAGGTGGGTCATTAGAATATTAATATAGTTCAGTGGCGTGAAAATAATATGTGGTTGCGAGCCTTAAAAATGGGGGGGGGGGGACACTAATGGGATTCTAATAAAGTGCATTATTTGTATGCATGTTTTGTCAATTTTTTTAGCCCCCCCCCCAACTCCCTTAATGGCTAGATATTACATTTTATAAATGATTTATATGCAAAATTATTTTTAGGCAATGTTTAATGTACAGAGAGAAGACCTGTGACGCCAGTGCATCATGTTGATAAGTGTTATGGGCATTGTTTTGGTAAAAGACCATCATTTGTTTGTCATTAATCTTTTCAGTGGACCGTGCCACACATCCTTACGGAGCCAACTGTTCCCGCCCATGTCCAGCTCAATGCAGTGACGTAGGATGTGACCCCATGACAGGCTACTGTATCTCTTGCCAGCCCGGCTTCACGGGAAATAAGTGCGAAGAAGGTTCGAACCCAGACTTTGAAATGACGTTATTCGTGAAGTGTGAGACGTTCACGGTTGATTCGAAGCGCTTCACGGGGGGGGGGGGGGATCATCAAAGATTTTCCCACCAATTATAAAAGCGGACATAGTCATAGAGAAGAGCAAATTATATGCCTTAAAAATAATTCACAATAATTTACACAGGATGATTTCGAACGTGACATAAATTTAATGAACTTAAACAAATACAGATAGCCTTATATGATTGTGCTACTTCATCCCCGTTAAACAGCTTTATGTGAAACTTTATTAAATTCCTTCACGAAGTAAATTTATTTATATTTTAAAACTTAGACGCTAAACCAAAAGATAAACCTAACTAAAATTGTGTCTCTATTTCGTCATTTGCAAATGAATTTCTTAATGAAGTTCAAAATGTAAATTATACATTTTAAAAATTATATTATACGCCATTAAAAAAAATACTGATCTTCCATAGAATGTCCCGTTGGCTATTTTGGTTTCGGTTGCAAGAGCTCGTGTGCCATTGGTTGCGCAGTCAAGTGTAACCCAGCCAATGGCTTTTGTCCATCTTGCCTTCCAGGTTACAAGGGTTCGTGTGATGAAGGTTTGTTAATGTGATGAAGGTTTGTTAATGTGATGAAGGTTTGTTAATGTGATGAAGGTTTGTTAATGTGATGAAGGTTTGTTAATGTGATGAAGGTTTGTTAATGTGATGAAGGTTTGTTAATGTGATGAAGGTTTGTTAATGTGATGAAGGTTTGTTAATGTGATGAAGGTTTGTTAATGTGATGAAGGTTTGTTAATGTGATGAAGGTTTGTTAATGTGATGAAGGTTTGTTAATGTGATGAAGGTTTGTTAAAGAGAAGAAGGTTTGTTAAAGTGATGAAGGTTTGTTAATGTGCTGAAGGTGTGTTAATGTGATGAAGATTTGTTAAAATGATGAAGATTTGTTAATGGGATGAATGTTTGTTAATGTGATGAAGGTTTGTTAATGTGATGAAGATTTGTTAATGTGATGAATGTTTGTTAATGTGATGAATGTTTGTTAATGTGTTGAAGATTTGTTAATGTGATGAATTTTTGTTAATGTGATGAATGTTTGTTAATGTGATGAAGATTTGTTAATGTGATGATGGTTTGTTAATGTGATGAATGTTTGTTCAAGTTCTGGCCGTGTGGAAATAGGCCTAAAATACAATTTTATAAATACATTTGATTCAAATTACCATCATTTTTCAATAAAAACGTGTTTTTTTCTGTCAATGATGTGGGGTTATATATCTTGACCAGACTAAGAACAGTCGATAATAAATGTATTATAAGCTTTGACTCTATCAGCAAAATAGTTAGTTAATAGTTAGTTAGTGGGCCGTAGTTTGCCCACCCCTTAGTTAGTCAATAGTTAGTTAATAGTTAGTCAATAGTTAGTCAATAGTTAGTCAATAGTTAGTCAATAGTTAGTCAATAGTTAGTAATAATAAGAGAGCTTATCAAGGCCGGCCTTTGGAGTGTGCGACCTGTGCCCTTGCACAGGGCGCCGTGACTATAAGGGCGCCCGGGGCTCCCAGTAAATATTGAAATTCCGTTAGTTTATTACAGTGAAGTGTGATCCCCGGGTCCGGGGCCAAAAGACGGTATTCTAACCTTTCTTACCAAATCTTTCTTACCAAACCTTTCTTACCAAACCTTTCTTACCAAACCTTTCTTACCAAACCTTTCTCACCAAACCTTTCTCACCAAACCTTTCTTACCAAACCTTTCTTACCAAACCTTTCTTACCAAACCTTTCTTACCAAACCTTTCTTACCGTCGCTTTTCATACAAAGAATGTTGCATTCTTAGTTTGGATACTAACACTGGGGGTGGGACCAACCGAAAGGGTGGGGAAATTAGGGAAGGGGGCGCCGAACGGGTGCTTTGCACGGGGCGAAAGTTCACCCTAAGGCCGACGTTGAGGTTAGTTACTAGCGTGAACCGTCTGACACCGTGATTCATACACTCATCAGAAAGAGGTATACCATTGGGACATTTAAAAAAAAAAATTCAGACCTTGTTACTTAAATCTCAAACATTAATCCAGCTACATTAATTAGTTACTCAGCTAATATAAATTAGAGCTTTATATTACGGCGAGATGGATCAAGAACGGCTGAACACAAAAGTATAAATGATCTAAATGCACTTAATTTTTTAAATTACATTTTTTAAAATACTAATGTCTCAAACCTGACGCCGTCTCTTTTTCAACTCCGAAAACTCGCCGACGTCAGAGTGTGACTTGGGATTCTATGGCAAGGACTGTTTGCAGAGCTGCCCTGAACATTGCGAACCTGGCACTTGTGACAAGACGACCGGACTCTGCTCTATTTGTGACGCTGGTTTCACTGGCTCCAATTGTCAATTACGTAACAATATTTTTTTCTTCGTGATAAAGGTTTTTAAACACAATTTCAATGTATATATATATTATATCTTTTTTTTTAACACTCTATACTGCTTAAATCTCGCAAGATTACTCAATGCATTCAATTGTGGACGAAATTATTTTTTTTTGGATTTAAGTGCAGCTTGTAGTGTTATAGTGGTAACAATGTGTCCGCTTGTAGTTGTAACACTAAGTCAGCTTGTAGTTGTAACACTGTGTCAGCTTGTAGTGGTAGCATTGTGCCAGCTTGTAGTGCTAACGCTGTGTCAGCGTGTAGTTGTAACAATGTGTCAGCTTGTAGGTGTACACTGTGTCAGGAGTAACATTGAGCCACCTTGTAGTGCTAGCATTGTGCCAGATTGAAGTGCTAGCATTGTGCCAGATTGTGGTGCTATCATTGTGCCAGATTGTAGTGATAACAGTTGGTCATCTTGTAGTGGTAGCATTGTGCTAGCTTGTGGTTGTAGCACTGTGTCAGCTCAGTGTGAAGTGGTAGCATTGTGTAAGCTTGTAGTGCTAGCATTGTGTGAGGTTGTAGTTGTAACACTGTGTCCGATTTTAGTGGTAGCATTGTGTCAGCTTTTAATGGGAGCATTGTGTCAGCTTGTAGTTGTAGCATTGTTTCAGCTTGTAATGATAACGCTGTGTCATTTTGTAATGTGAGCATTGTGCCAGCTTGTAGCGGTAGCATTGTGCCAGCTTGTATTGGTAACATTGTGCCTGTTTGTATTGGTAACAGTGTGTGAGCTTGTAGTGGTAACACTGTGTCAGCTAAAATTGTAGTCGTAGCATTGTTTGAGCTTGTAGTTGTAACGCGCATTTCCAGCTTGTAGTTGTAACATTGTGTCCGCTTGCAGTGTAACATTGTGTCCGCTTGTAGTGGTAGCATTGTGTTAACTTGTAGTTGTAACACTATGCCAGCTTGTAGTGGTAATATTGTGTCAGGTATTAGTGCTAGCATTGTGTCGGCTTGTAGTTGTAACATTGTGTCAGCTCGTACTGCTAACGTTCTGTCGGCTTGCAGTTGCAGTGTGTTCATAAACCTACTTGTTCTCCTCCTCCAGCATGTCCCCCAGGCTACTATGGGTTGAACTGCACAAATCCGTGTCCAGACAACTGTCTCGGTGGCTCCTGCAGTTCCGTTCACGGAGATTGCGATGTGTGTAAGCCAGGTTTCAGCGGACCCCACTGCATAGAAGGCAAGTTGTGCAAAGATCGCGCTTCTCGCAAGAAAATTTTCAGTTAACGAGCTCGCTTTTTTTTCCAAGAGAAGTTTTATTATTATATCCAATCTTTTCAAGTAAATCTATCATGTTTGCGGTCCTATCAGCTTAAGATGACCCCTTTTTATTTACTTTTTTTTTTCAAAATAAACACCATGGGTGTTCAAAAAAAGTAAATAATCCGTGGTTACACTCAGACCTCTTCTGTCTGTGTAGCGTTCAGTCGAAGAAAATAATGTATTATTGTGTAGCAAACTAAGATTAATTTTAGTAGCTTTTTTTCACTTTTTATGACTAGATATGAAAAGCACTCGGTTTTTTCTTACATTAAAAAAATATTTTAAAAATAAATTTGTTGTCATGAACTGTAATGGCTTCATCGAACTAAATTGTACTGGTTTCAGCTCACTAAATTGTACTGGTTTCAGCTCACTAAATTGTACTGGTTTCAGCTCACTAAATTGTACTGGTTTCAGCTCACTAAATTGTACTCGTTTCAGCTCACTAAACTGTACTGGTTTCAGCTCACTAAATTGTACTGGTTTCAGCTCACTAAACTGTACCGGTACAGGATTCAGTTTACTAAACTGTATTGACTTCAGCTCACTAAACTATACCGTACTGGTTTCAGCTCACTTAAGTGTAATGGTTTCAGCTCACGAAACTGTACTGGTTTCAGCTCACCAAACTGTACCGGTACTGGTTTCAGCTCACCAAACTGTACCGGTACTGGTTTCAGCTGACTAAACTGTACCGGTTTGAGCTCACGACCAACCAGGAAACGGGTACAAAATAAGCAAGGTCCTGTTAGAACAGCATGAGCCGTCCCATTCTATTCGCTACGACGCGGAACCCTTCGCTGCATCAACACTCTTTCACCCCCCACCCCTTTTTTTTTTTTGAGTGCGCTGACGTCTCGTGTTAAAGCTGTTGAGTTTCAAATGTTGGCTTGCGTAGGCAAAGTATAGTTTTAGGGTATCCTCTTTAGAGACAGGTTGATAAATCAGTGGGCTACACCACACAGATCGAGATGCGCTTTTCTTTCCTTTTTAATTTCTTTTTAAATAAAAAATGTTATGACATAGCAAATACGTGAATGATAATCTCTGCACAGACCCTATACCGCTTCCATGGGGTACGCTGTTACGTTATCTGATATAATGTCAACAATACATGCAATACGCTGTCCTATGCATGCGTGGAATGTATGCGCGGAATGTATGCGCGGAATGTATGCGCGGAATGTATGCGTGGAATGTATGCGCGGAATGTATGCGCGGAATGTATGCGTGGTATGTATGCGCGGAAAACTGAAATGACTTTTTTCCCGGATGTACCGTATTTTACGGACTAAATGATGCGCTATTTTTTCTTAGAAAAATTGCCTCCAAGAAATCAGGTGCGTATTATATTCGAAATTAAAATCAAAATGGTAAAAAAGTTTTTTTATTATTTTTTTTTTAATTGCTTAAAAATTAAGGTGCATTTTACAGTACGTAAAGTACGGTACTTGGTTGGGTAATTATGATGAAATAAATTTTAGTGATTATTGCTATAATTACAGCACTGAAAACAAGGGATCAAGCGTTCAATGTCTATTCCTATTCTAGGATGCCCAGTGGGTTTTTATGGAAGAAATTGTGTAAACAAGTGTTCAGCCGACTGCATATTTCCAGACTGTGACGCCGAGACGGGGCGCTGCTACAGGTGCAAGTCAGGCTTGCAAGGCGACTTGTGTGATAAAGGTTAGTATACTGTGACACCAAGACGGGGGGGGGGGGGGCTGCTACAGGTGCAAGTCAGGCTTGCAAGGCGACTTGTGTGATAAAGGTTAGTATACTGTGACACCAAGACGGGGGGGGGGGGGGGCTGCTACAGGTGCAAGTCAGGCTTGCAAGGCGACTTGTGTGATAAAGGTTAGTATACTGTGACACCAAGACGGGGGGGAGGGGGGCTGCTACAGGTGCAAGCCAGGATTGCAAGGCGACTTGTGTGGTAAGGGTTGGTCTTAAGTTTTGGGCCCACTACTACGTACCGCTATCATGTGTAGAGAATGTAATCTCTTATTTGACTATATGGCTCGTGACAAACAGTACATTACAAAGGACGATACCATAAATTAAATAAGGTAATAAAGAACGAGACCCAAACTAAGGATAATTACAAATAATAATTTATTACGTTCACTTTAAAATTACAAAATTAATTAAACTAAAACTAAAGGCTATTCACCTACAACACCGCAGTGAACTTGTACCGGTGCAATGTTGGGAAGGTGCACATTACATACACAGTAAATGTAATATGCAATATCTACGACCAGTGCAGTATGTCAGTCTATTGGTCCCGCTCTCGACTCGTATCGTAATCACAACCTTTGTCTCTCTTTGTCTCGCAGTCTCCCTATAGCTCTCTATGTCGATCGCCTTATTTATAGTCTTATTTATAGAGACTTTTCCAGATGCGATGGGTTACAAGTTGTATCAGTACCCCGGCCTGTCTCGTAAGTTCTATAAAAATTCGACTATAGGCTGTATTTGCATGCAGTCAAGTGAGACAATTTATAATTAGACCACACCCATCGTCGCCCAACTTGGGGTCACCCAGAGTACATGCACGGGATGCCCGAGAAAGATGACGTAAGCACGATATAAACAAAGCAAGCTTCTACCGTAGCAACAGCACTACATGGAGCTGCTATTAGTGCAAGCAAGGCTTTAAAGACGACCTGTGTGAGATAAGGGTTAGTCTTAAGATTTGAAAAGGGGGGGGGGGCAAATGTGCGCAAAATCACCGAAAGACTTTTTTTTAAAAAAACCAAATGAAACAAAAAACAAAAGAAAAAGAGAGGGGGGAGAGAAAGGAGAAAGAAAAAAAAGGAGAGAGAAAGAGAGGGGAGAAAGAGAAACAGAACGAGAGGGAGAAAAGGACAGTGAAAGAGGGAGAGAGAGAGAGAGAGAAATTACAAAAAGAATATCCTAGATATGAGGATATTTCTTCTTCCTATGATATACAAGGCCATCAATTATTTGTCCCTCAGACAATTTGATGTAATCATTTGTGTTCTTCAGCAATGACTATTATGCTGGATATGTGACTTTTATGGTTGCAAAACATGTACCGGAAGAAAAACAGGCACACATTTTCCTTGCTAACCAAACACCGGAAATCCACAAAATGTTTTCAACACTGGTGAAACAAAGAGTAAAACATGTGAGTTACGTAATATAAAAAATACACTGGATGAAGCTCTAAGGACGAAATGTGTTCTGTGAAGAACGAAGCAATATTAAAGATTTTGTTTTGAATGAAGCACACTGAGTTAACTTTTAATAAAGCAATGGAAATAACTGTGGAAACAGAAGAGGCAGCTAAGTGTGCAGACGAAACAGAAGAGGCAGCTAAGTGTGCAGACGAAACAGAAGAGGCAGCTAAGTGTGCAGACGAAACAGAAGAGGCAGCTAAGTGTGCAGACGAAACAGAAGAGGCAGCTAAGTGTGCAGACGAAGCAGAAGAGGCAGCTAAGTGTGCAGACGAAACAGAAGAGGCAGCTAAGTGTGCAAAAGAAACTGTCCATGAAGAAACTCTTGTCAATAAAGTTCATACCAAAAGATATAAAAAAAACATCATGCAGCAGAGCAGTTTTCAAAATCCCACCGACATGTCTTTCCCGTCCGAACTTGTGGCAGATGTGGAGGTAAAGGACACACGGGAAATGTCTGCAGGTATAAAGACATGATATGCCGCTGTTGCTATAAGAAAGGACATCTGGAAAGAGTGTGTCTAAATTAGAAAGAGAATACAGCAAGACAGAAACAAAGTTACCTTAAAAATAATATAAGACAAAAACAAGAGAAAACAAACCCACAAACTATTCTGGAGCTAATTTTAGAAGGAAAGAGATTTACATTCGAAATTGACACAGGAGCTGGGGCAATTTTATGTCAGAATCTTTATGGGGAAAGCTGGGACAGCCAACACCGAGTCCACCATCCGTTAAGTATGAGTGAGCGTCAAGTGACCAACTTAATGTTTTTGGGAGGTGTGGAGATTAAGGCTGATGCAAGGGAATTTCATTTGTGGTAGTGAAAGATCACAACTTAAATTTGTTGGGCAGAACCGCAATAAAGAACCTAAATATTGCAATAGACGGCCTTTTTCAAACACAAGTAAATCACATTAGCACTCAAAACTCATTGACTAAATCTTGTGAGGAAAATCTGCAATGAATTCCCTCAACTGTTTGAACCAGGTCTGGGACTGTTGAAAGACTTTGAGCTAGAGATTAAGTTCAAGCCAAATGCACAGCCAGCCTATATGAAACCTAGAAATGTTCCTTTCGCAATAAATGCAGAGCTCGCCGAAGCTTATGAAGCTGGCATTTCCTCAGGAGTCTGGAAACCCATACAGTTCAATCAGTGGGGCACCAATTAGGATCTGTGGGGACTACTTGAAAACTGTCAATCAGCTATTAGAAACACGCAGGTACCCAATGCCATTACCGGAAGACCTTATGAGAAAATTGGCAGGTGGACATTATTTCTCAAAATTAGACCTAGCTGATGCTTATAATCAGATCAAGCTGGCTAAAGAAACTCAAGAGAAATTTGCATTAAGCACACATAAAGGTTTACTTCTGGAAACACGTCTACCATTTGGTATTACCTCAGAACCAGCGTATTTCCAAGAAATCATGGACAAACTTATGCAATATTTGCCTGGAGTAGTAGTGTACATGGACGACATTCTAGTGAGCCGTGTACATGGACGACATTCTAGTGAGTGGAAAGAATGGGGAAGACCATGTAAACAACCTTCCCAAGTTATTAACAGATTGAATGAAAATGGATTAAAGTCCAGGATTGAAAAATGCATTTTTGCACAGCAATCAATTGAATATTTAGGGCATAAATTATAAAACAATGTCATATCAAAATGAGCCAAAGTAGATGCAGTTATATTCATGCCAGCACCCAGAGATATTTCCAGTGTACGGTCATTTCTTGGTCAAGTGCAGTTTTACAACAAGTTATTACCAGACATATAAACTGCACTTGAGCTTCTGTATTCTTTATCTAAAAAGAAGGTTTTATGGAACTGGAAAAACAGAACACGAAGAAGCTTTCAGAAAAGTCAAACAATTTCTCACTTCTGAAACAGTTCTAGCTCACTATGATCCAACAGTGGACATAGGCATAGCCTGTGACGCCTCTAATGTTGGCATAGGCAATGTTCTGTTCCACAGCTATCCTGATGGCAGTGAACGCCCTATTGCCAAAAGTTCAAAAACGCTCACAGCGCCATAACGTAAACATAGCAAGATTCTGATGGAAGCACTATCAATTATTTTTGCACTCTCAAAGTTCCATCAATTGAGTGCAAGTTTTGACGACTCTACACAGAGTTTTACTTCCTCTACCCTAGCCGAATGTTCTCAACAAGAGTTTGCCTACCAAGGTCCACAATTCTACATCAGAAAATACTGATGTCATACAAGACTTCATGCCTTTCATATCGGAAGGATTTGTATCACCACCAGGTGATTTTTTCAGTCTACGACCAATCAAAATCCTAAGGGATACAGGTGCTTCACAGTCTCTATTACTAGAGGGTATACTTCCCTTATCTGCATCTACTGCTACTGGAAGCAACATACTGTTGAGAGGCGTAAAACTAGGATGTATCGATGTACCTCTGCATCTCATCCATCTCAAATCAGACCTAGTTTCCGGACCTGTGGTTGTAGGTGTCCGACCAACATTACCTTTGGACGGCATCTCGTTGTTGCTAGGCAACGACTTAGCTGGTGGGAAGGTGAAAGCCTAACCCATCGTAACTCAAGAACCCTGTCTCATTGAATCTCCAGAAGAAGATCCAGAAACATATACAGCATGTGCTGTTACCAGGGCAATGAGTTTGAAGATCTCCAAAGAAGAGAGTTCACCAAAAAGTAATAAAATCCAATCTGAAATTGATCTGGGAACGACCTTTTTTGCCCAACTTAATGAAGAATCAAAGCATCACAAAACACCAACTCGAACACAGCTCATTGAAGAGCAGAAGAATGATCCGGAAATCGTTAAACTTCGAGAGAACGCTATGACCAAAGAAGAAGCTGAGCAATTCCCTGTTTGCTACTTTTTACAAGATGACATACTTATGAGGAAATGGCGACCTCCAGACGCCAAAGCTGACGAAGATTGGAGGCTTGTTCACCAAATTGTAGTTCCTGCAATTTACAGGAACGAAGTCCTCAACTTAGCCCACTTTCAGGCCATTTGGGAGTGAACAAAACATATCACAAAATTACGTCACACTTCTTTTGGCCCAAAATCAAGAAAGATGTGGTGGACTACTGCAGATCATGTCATACTTGTCAAGTGGTAGGTAAACCAAATCAGAAGATACCAGCAGCTCCTCTTCAACCCATTCCAGCGTTTGAAGAACCTTTCAGTCGCGTCATAATAGACTGCGTTGGGCCTCTGCCAAAGACAAAATCAGGTCACCAATATTTGCTGACAATCATGTGTGCGTCAACAAGGTTCCCTGAAGCTATTCCTCTTCGC
Organism: Omphiscola glabra; assembly: GCA_964017045.1. Classification (NCBI taxonomy): domain Eukaryota; kingdom Metazoa; phylum Mollusca; class Gastropoda; family Lymnaeidae; genus Omphiscola; species Omphiscola glabra. The sequence goes on from OZ024796.1 coordinate 8,225,778, forward strand.
AATATCAAGACTCCGAACATCGTCAAAGCACTGACGAAGTTTTTTACATTGTTTGGTCTTCCGAAGTCTGTACAGTCTGACCAAGGAACCAACTTCAAGGCTGGACTATTCAAACAAGTGATGAACCAATTGAGTATAGAACACTGCTTGTCGAGTGCGTATCATCCTGAGTCGGAGGGAGCACTTGAGCGATTCCATCAGACATTAAAGAACATGATGAGAACGTACTGCCTAGAACAAGAGAAAGACTGGGATGAAGGGATCAACATGCTACTGTTCGCCACAAGAGAAGCAGTTCAAGAATCACTTGGATTCAGCCCCTTCGAACTGGTGTTTGGCCATACGGTTCGAGGCCCCCTTAAACTTTTAAAAGACACGTGGATGTCATCGACACCCACTGAAGGACTTTTGGGCTATGTCCTAAAGTTTAAAACTAAACTTTTTAATGCCGTTAATTTGGCTAAATCACATTTAAAGGATTCTCAATCCAAAATGAAAGTTTTGTATGACAAAAAGTCAAAATTCAGACAGTTTGCTTCAGGGGACAAAGTGCTTGTACTTTTGCCAATACCAAGACAGGCACTACAAGCTAGATATTTTGGTCCTTATGTAGTTGAGTCAAATTTAATGACTTAAATTACATTGTGTTAACGCCAGATCGTAAAAGAAAGAAACAGTTATGTCACATTAATATGTTAAAAGAATATGTAGAAAGAAAATGTGATGATAATGGTCCATCCTCTGACATTAATGTTAACCCAATCTCAACTGTAACTTCAGTACCTAGAGAAAATGTTACTGAAATATTTGACAGTGTCTCAGAAAAAGTTGGTCTTTACAAACTTAAAAATTCAGAAATTCTGGCCAATACGGATCAGAAACTTAGACATTTGTCATTGTCGGAAAAAGATGTTGTTAAGTCTGTTATTGCAGATTTTGTTTCACTTTTTCCTGATGTCCCTAATAAAACCAACATTGCTGTGCATGATTTTGACGTTGGCAATGCAGTTCCGGTCAAGCAACACCCCTATAGGGTCAATCCGGAAAAACTTGAAGTAATCCGGTCTGAAATAAAATACATGCTTGAAAATGATATCATTGAACCAAGCTCTAGTAACTGGAGTTCTCCATGTATTTTAGTCCCAAAACCTGACAAAAGTTACAGGTTTTGCACTGACTTCAGGAAAGTGAATTCAGATACAAAGTCTGATTCCTTTCCGATTTCAAGGATAGACGATCTTATAGATCGAATAGGCGATGCCAAATATTTAACCAAGATAGATCTACTATCAGGTTATTGGCAGGTTCCTCTATCTGACAGAGCAAAAGAAGTCTCTGCTTTTTGTACTCCAGATGGTTTATACCAATATAAAGTAATGCCGTTTGGAATGAAAAATGCCCCAGCTACATTCCAACGTCTAGTTAACAACATTATTGCTGACCAGGAAAATTGCAGCGCCTATATAGATGATGTAATTATTTACAGTCAAGATTTTTCCAAACATGTAAAACAATTAAGATCTCTGTTTACAAAATTCTTGCAGGCAAATGTAACTGTAAATTTAAATAAGTGTGAATTTTGCCATGCAACTGTGGAATATTTAGGTCACATAGTGGGTCAAGGTCATGTAAAACCTGTTCAAGCTAAGATAAATGCTATTGCATCACTTCCACCACTCACTACTAGAAAACAGTTAATGAGATTTTTGGGAATGGCAGGTTACTATAGAAAATTTTGCAAAAATTTCTCAGTTATTGCTTCTCCCCTAAGTAATATGTTAAAGAAAAATGCAAAATTTCATTGGTCAGATGCCTGTCAGGAAGCATTCGAAAACATTAAAAAATATACTGTAGCTAATGCTCCTGTTCTCATTGCACCAGACTTTAACAAACAGTTTAAATTAGCTGTAGATGCCAGGGATGTTGGCATTGGTGCAGTTCTTTTTCAAGAAGATGACCACAGTGTAGATCATCATGTTTGTTATTTCTCAAAGAAATTTAACGCACATCAGAAAAATTATTCCACTGTAGAAAAATAATGTTTAGGATTAATTCTTGCTCTACAACAATTTGATTTTTATGTTAGTTGTTCCTTGCATTCAGTACTTGTTTTTACTGATCACAATCCTTTAACATTTTTTAATAAGATGGTCTCCAAAAATCAAAGATTGTTAAGATGGAGTCTATTTTTACAAGAATATAATTTGGACATAAAACATATCAAACGCAAAGATAATGTGATTGTTGATACTTTGTCCAGAAATTAATTTTCTCTGCACAAAAATTATGTAGTTGATTATTTTTGAAAGGAAGAAATGTATTTTCTTGTACTTGTTTAATGGAAAAGAATTCCATTTGTTGAAAAATGAATTTATTTTTTTAAAGAGTTGAGGTGTTATAAGGGATGACGTATTTTGAGACACGCTTTGCCCACCTTCCACGTGCATGACCTCTTTCAAGTCGGTCCTGTGTTGGGGCGGCTAGAAAAAATATCCCTTTGTTGATACTTTTGTTTACTATCATCCGTTTCTGTCGAACAAGATAGAACGATCTAGAGAATGCGGGAAGCATTAAGACTGCGTATTCCATTTCCAGAAAGATCATATGAAACTGGGTATAAAAGGGATAAGAATAAATGACGAGGGAGATATTTTCCATTCCTTGATTACGAGGCATGCTATGTGTCATTATACTTTGTTGTGTGTAGAGATTTTTATTTCCTCGTACAATTTTGTGCTCATTGTATTTTTATATACAGTACCTGTACCAGCAAATCTGTAAGTTTATAATTTTAATAATATTTCTCTTGCTGTTATTATTTAATTGAAGTTAACAAATTCAAAAGTTATTAATTGTAATTAGCTCTGGCCTTAATTGTCGTTTTATTTGTTATTATTTTTAACCTTTGGTATCGTCCTTTATTATGAAATGTTTTTAGAACGAGCCCTAGACAAAACAATAGAGATTAAATTCTCCATCTATAACGGTCCGTAATAATATATATATATTCATGTTAATATTTATTGTTGGAAATAAAAACACATTAAACACATAACAGGGCCCACTGAAATATTCATTCTTTAAGCAAACAAACAGAAAGATATATGCATCTTTAATGCACCCGAGGTTACAATCGCTCTTTCCCTGGTTCGTTCCAGAGCCCCCCCCCCCCCAAGGGGCGTTATCGCCCACTTTGGGAATAACTGTACTAATTCTTCATTTTGATTGAATGACCTATCCTAGGATGCGACTTTGGCTCTTACGGTTCGGGCTGTTACGGGATATGCTCACGCCATTGTGAAGATGGCCGGTGTGACCCTGTCACCGGTGATTGCAGCTGCGGACCTGGATACCAAGGGACCTTTTGTAATCAAAGTAAATTTACGCTTAACTCTTATTAGCTTTTCTGGCCTCCAGACTAGACACAATCCATTGTTAGTTTAGTAGAAGCAGTTCTGATTATGGTAGCCGTGATTATCGTTAGTATCATTGGAATAAATTTGACAATTCCTGCTACGTCCTATGAGAAATGTGAGAAATTGTCGAATGTCGTCAGCGCATGGGACGAACCAGCGATGTAATTACCATAAAGGCAAAAAACGAGGCACTGTTTAGCGGGCTCTTCTCCTTGTAGATCTGAATTAAGCATCTCAGTTAACGTCTTTCATGGGTGTAGCAATATCGTGACCTTTGGAGCCCCGGCCACTTTTGGAGGCGCCCCTTCCCCTTTTGGAGGTCCCCTGACACTTTTGGAGGCACCCTCTGCCACTTTTGGAGACTCCCCTCTCACTTTTGGAGGCTCCCCTGTCACTTTTGGAGGCCCTCCTTACCACGTTTCGGTTTGATGCCCTCTGCTTTCAAAGTTGATAACGGTAGATAATTTTGTTTCCATATCACAACTTTGAGCCCATTATACATCCGAGGCGCCTTTCGGCTCGGCATTAAAGGTAGGATTTTGTCATCTTTTGGTGACATCTGGGATAAGTAGAATTTAAAAGTGCAATGTCAGCTATTTGGGTCAGCGACTGAGCGACCAAAATTTGTGAAACCAAAATTTAAAGTGGTTTTCTCCTGTTTGTATTTGATCTCGCTAGTAACAGCCTTAGTGGGCACCAAAACGCCGAAACTATATGAAATTATAAGAAATTGACCTATATCATATCTGGATCTCCTATCGTAAGAAAGAGTGCAGGGGTGGCTCATTTTTATATAATTGTGACTTGGTTGGGGGGGGGGGGTCATTTTTTGTCAAAAGCAAGAAAAATATAGTTAATTAATTAGACACAGACACAGTATAATTTTATCGAGAAAAACCAAATTCAGGTATGTGCCAATTTTATCCATGTATTTTAAATTTATTGAACATTTTCAGGGGAGTGGCCCTCGCTAGATTTTCAGGTTTCGCCCCTGACGTCGCGTTTTGTTAGCATAGTCATCTTATTTTTAAAAAACAAATATTTAAGCATCAAGTGATGTGCAGTGATGTATGAAAAAGGTGAGAGGGTGCGGACGTGTATAATTCCTTCTTTTCTGTGCAGTGTGTTTCCCTGGCCACTACGGCGCCAACTGCTCCCAGGCCTGTCCACCGAGATGTCCGCAGCAGATCTGTGATCACGTCAACGGCGCATGTCTGGAATGTCCATTGGGCTACCAAGGGAAATTCTGTGAACAAGGTGGGTCAACGACCCCTCACCGGTTAAATTTAAAATTTGATGAACATAAAGTAATGTAGTTAAAGAGTGGACTCTTCGGGGGTGGGGGGGTGGGGGGGGGCGTTTCCAGTCTGCTGCATAGGACGACAGGCGCCACTCTACCATTATTGAATTCATGTATTACTCCATAGACGGTAAAGTCGAGGAAGCAAGGTGCTAAAATCTGTAACGCCATAAAATCATAAGATGTCTACAAGAAGTGAGTGAATTAAAACATACGAACCAACGTCATTTGACGCGTTATAGTTCCGCAGTGAAAGATCGCAGGGCGATTGACGTGGTGAGCATGTCGTCTCTTGTTGACATGGACGAAAAATGTTTGCAAGTACCAGTCATGTGTAAGCCTAACAGCTTGTTGGCTATAAGTCTCTGTCAACGAACAACGAAAACCGATTAAAAATGCCACACTAATTTATTTATTTTTAAATACGGAAAACTTATTCCAGTGGTTTTTCAACTTTTCGCCCACCACCCACTTGAACCCACCACCCACTTGAACCCACCGCCCACTTGAACCCACCACCCACTTGAACCCACACTTACTTGAACCCACCACCCATGTGAACCCACCACCCACTTGAACACACCACCCACTTGAACCCACAACCCACTTAATAATAATAATAATAAAGTTCATTTGAAAAATCACGCTTCATCCCCAAAGGCTCGAAGCGCGGTACAAAAACTAAGTTAGGAGATAATAACAAGCTGGAAAAGATTGTAGACATCATCATTCCAGCAGGTGTTTGCGAAATAGATGAGTTTTTAAATTTGTTTTGAAGGACTCCAGCGTCTGGCTGTTTTTGAGAGCGTCAGGAAGGGTGTTCCAAATGGTTGGGCCAGCAAATGCGAACGTGCGCTTTCCGTAAGTTTCAAGGCGAACACGCGGTATCGAGAGTTTGCCACTATCGGATGAGCGGAGTTGCCTGGTGGGTACATAAGGCGTCATGAGCGCTTGGAGATAGGACGGCGCCAGGTCATGCAAGCAGCGGTAGCACAGAGTTGCGATTTTGTACTCTATACGAGCGCGGACCGGCAGCCAATGCAACTCTATCAGAAGAGTTTTAGCATGGTCGAATTTGCGTTTACGAAGAACAATTCGAGCCGCATTATTCTGTGCCTTTTGAATTTTATCAAGGAGCGTAGCTGGAAGACCCACCATGAGAGCATTGCAGTAGTCCATGCGTGATAGCACGAATGCCGACATCAGCCTCTTTGATGCACCCAACGTTAAGAAGGGTCTGATATGACTAATTCTGCGCAGCTCTAGAAAAATCGCCTTGCAAATCATGTTAATGTGATTTTCCATAGTTAGTGTTCTGTCTAAGTAGACACCCAGGTTTCGCACTGTTTGAGCAAACTCAATCTGCACGCCTGAGAGAGTAAAGGATGGTGTATCTTTTAAAGATTTTAATTTTTGAGCGGTAGCAATGGGGATCACCTCAGTCTTTTCATCATTCAATTTGAGCTTGTTTATTGTCATCCAGTGCTTAACTGACTCCACTGTCTTCTGTGTCATATTAAGAAGCTGAGGGAGCTGAGAGGGGATCACGGATTTCTGAAGTTGGGTATCATCCGCGAACATGTGATATACCATGTCAAACTGCTTGATCACTGCACCCAGGGGCTGAACGTACATAGTGAAAAGCGCCGGGCCTAAGACCGAGCCTTGGGGTACTCCGAATTCAATAATGGATTTCTTGGAGGTCAAGCCGTTTGTGATAACTGATTGGACCCGATTTGTCAGATATGAGCGGAACCATCTCAGGACGGTATCGGTGAAACCGAACGTATATTGCAGACGTTGGAGAAGTATGCCGTGGTCAAGCGTATCGAACGCTGCCGATAGATCCAGTAACGACAAAAGGGATACGTGGCCCTCACCACAAGACGACAGAAGGTCATTTACGACGCGCAACAGGGCTGTCTCAGTAGAGTGATGCGTTCTGTATGCTGACTGAAAAGGCTCAAACAAGTCACACCGAGTGAGGTGATCCAGGAGCTGTCGAAGAACGACCCTCTCTAAAATCTTTGATAAAAATGGTAGATTAGAGACGGGGCGATAATTTTCCAACAGATTAGGGTCGAGATTTGCTTTCTTTAGCAGTGGAGTTACAACCGCCTCCTTAAAAGAGGATGGAACAAAACCAGTTTTCAAAGACTGATTTACGATATTAGTAATGATAGGGACAATTTCGTCTAAACATTCATACAACAGACCTGCCGGAAGAGGGTCAAGCAAACATGACTTTCTTGGGGAGTCAACCAGGATTTTCTTCACATGCGATTCAGTGACCTCCAAAAATTCGCTCATAGGAGTGCCATTAAACGGCAAGAATTCGGGAGCATCTGTGCAAATGTCAAGTCTCGCCCTGATCTTCTTAACTTTCATAACAAAGAAATCATTTAGAGCGTCTGGTAACTCGGCCAAAGCAATATTGTTTGGCACAGATGTGTCCTTCTGTTTACCGGTCAGCTGACCGACAATGCGAAATAAGTCCCTATTTGAACTGCAATCTACAATCCGGTGACTGACATATTCAGTCCTAGCTGCAAGGACCATCTGCTTAGTGCGTTCCCTGTTTTCAACAAAGATTTGTCGGTGCACAGTCAAGCCAGACTTCCGCCACTTGCGTTCTGCACGTCGCTGTTGCTGCTTCGCGTCCTTTATTTCTGGTGTGAGCCATGGGGCAGAAGGGCGGTCCGTAACGCGCCGTGTAGACAGAGGTGCATGTTTGTCTAAAATAACTCTGAGGCCACTGTTGTAGTCTGTTGCAGGATCATCTTCGCTATACTTGAGGGCAGCGACGTCACATCTAAAGGCCGCCCGATCTATCCTTCGGAGGTCACGGGATGTGATCGTGCGCAGAAGGCGCCCTGGCTTCCTTAAAACAAAGTCAAAGGTTACTGGGAAATGATCAGAGATCAGTTTGTCCTCAATTATGAGGTTGCAGATCATAGCTGCACGATCCTCTCTGACAACCAGCCAATCTAGGATGTGACCCCGCTTTTGTGTCGGGACACTGACAAGCTGAGTCATTCCTTGAACCCACCACCCACTTGAGCCATAAAAACATACCTACCGCCCTGTATTGTAGATAAAATAATTTTTCAGTGTAGTTAGATGAGTTACCGTCCAAGGCTAATGAGTCCCATCCACCCGGGAGTTGCCGGAATATTTCATTGTATCAATGATATCCGCCTATTGGGACTCCATCTCCGGGTTTGAATTCAGAGTTTTACGAAGTTATATAAGGAAAATGATAAAATCATGAAAAGTAAGAGTGTAACATATCTCTGAACATTTTCAAATAAAGTTGATTATCCACATCCACAACTTCAAAGTTAGGATAATTTTTTTTTAAACTCAAGAACTTCTTACATGACACTTAATATTAGTAAAATGTTCTTAATGTGTGGGTGAAAATTGGTTAACATGTCTGAAATCGCACGATTCAGTTATCAGTTATTTCTTTGCTTGGAGCATCGTTCAGCAACTACGCTAAAACAAGGTTTCACCAGATGCGATATTGGAAAGGCAACATGAAGTTTCCTAACCACTTTCACATGAAGTTTCCTAACCACTTTCACATGAAGTTTCCTAACCACTTTCACATGAAGTTTCCTAACCACTTTCTTAAGTACAGGATGATATTTTTAATGTTTGTTCTGTAGCCAAAGCATAACACTTGTGATGCGAGCTCCTACCTAAGCTTCGTCTTCAGCTCTATATGCATCTTTAAGCTGGATTAACTCATCTTGTCTCATTATCGACACCACTAACTGTCTCAGTATCGACACCACTAACTGTCTCAGTATCGACACCACTAACTGTCTCAGTATCGACACCACTAACTGTCTCAGTATCGACACCACCAACTGTCTCAGTATCGACACCACTAACTGTCTCAGTATCGACACCACCAACTGCCTCAGTATCGACACCACTAACTGTAACAGTATCGACACCACTAACTGTCACAGTATCAACACCACTAACTGTATCAGTATCGACACCACTAACTTTCTTAGTATCGACACCACCAACTGTCTCCGATATCGACACCACCAACTGTCTCCGTATCGACACCACTAACTGTAACAGTATCGACACCACTAACTGTCTCAGTATCGACACCGCTAACTGTCTCAGTATCTACACCATTAACTGTCTCAGTATCGACACCACCAACTGTCTCCGTATCGACACCACCAACTGTCTCCGTATCGACACCACCAACTGTCTCCGTATCGACACCACTAACTGTAACAGTATCGACACCACTAACTGTCTCAGTATCGACACCACCAACTGTCTCAGTATCGACACCACTAACTGTCTCAGTATCTACACCATTAACTGTCTCAGTATCGACACCACCAACTGTCTCCGTATCGACACCACCAACTGTCTCCGTATCGACACCACTAACTGTCTCAGTATCTGAAAATCAGTTTATCACCCAATCTGTAATGTCCATCAAAAGTATATCTTAAATCGCCCTTACATATCTTTGTGTAGCATATCGGAAAATACTTCAAGATCATTATCTGGTTTCCGACCTTTCTCTTCTAGTTCAGACGGTATGAAAATTTACATGGCCTATTATGACAATATATTGCGCCTTGACTGCACTAATTTAGCTACAAATGTTGAGATAGTTGACTTGGTTGTGATAAGTGTCATCTCACTTCCTTGCACTTCCTTGCAACTGTAAATTCATTTGATTCATTTTGGCAAATATATTTGATAAATAAGCATTGTCGTTAATTATGTCTCTGAGATTTGAACGTCAAGAAGAATTAGTTTTTTCAAAAAATTCCACTACAAAAGCGAATGAAACTTGCCTTTTGATAGCCAAAGAACTTCACCATATAGCAGTAAACGTTGAAAATCTTCATCGTTCTCAGCACAGAGCTTCCTAATTATAGCAGACCTGTTTACCCTCAAACTCTTAAAATCGTACAATATCATCATAAAATCATTCAATGCATTATCGTGATAGTAAAAAATAACATACAGTATATATAATGTATACACCTCAAAATCGTACATTGTACGCCAAAATCGTAAGTGTAAACAGGTCTGTTATAGGAGCCAGAATGTTCAAGACATCGATCGTGAGCCCTCTAAATATATAAGAAGAATAAGTTGTTCCACATTGAGAGCGTAGGCTTTTAATAAATCCTTTATATTCTCTTCGCTTTTGTTCGTGTGTTTTTTTCTAGTAAAATCTTGGGACGGCTAATTGTCCCACTTCCGGTAAACGTATCAAGCTGAAACGTGGCATATAGACTCGTTGCCAATGACAACACATTCTTTTCAATTTGTTTTCTTGGGTTGTTTAATTTTAGTAACAAATATATGACGTTGTTAAACGACTGGCGCTGGTGATCACTGAAATTTTGTTCAACAAGACGTGGAAAGGAATAACACAATGAATAGTAAAGGTAGTTGCACAATTTTTTAAGCAACAAAAACGAAAAGGGGGGGCAACCAGTCAATATTGATGCTCCGTCCGTTGCAGTAGTAAGTATGTTATTTGGCGGAATTTCGTACATTGAAGAGCTGTTCATTTGTAACCAACGGGGATTCCCCTTTTGTATTCGTTTCTAGCTGCCTTGCATGTAATAATAATTCTTGAACTGAACTTTCATCTTTTTCAAAACGGACGTAAGAAGGAAGTAAAGACTGAATCTCTGGCAAGGTCGACTCGACCAGTCGAAAAGGAAATTCTTTGAATTTAGTTTGTTGCACGAACTAACTTCAATATTCTCGTTCATTTATCTCTAAACCTTTGAATTGAACTGATGCTCAGAGGAATCATCTTAATTATATCGTGTAGTGAATTACGAAAAATTGTTCTCAAGCCTCACTAATTGATGGTGGGGTGAGTTCTTCGGCAGTTGTTTGGGGATTTCGATCGTGAAATTTTGTGCTTTATGAGAAGTATTGCAAATATAACCATAACTCCTCCCTCAAAAGACGCTACGAAATGATATTATATGGTTACAATATGATCAAAAAACTTTTTTTTAATTAACGCATTCTTAATTCTATTATTTAGACAATCATATCAATAGGAACACAATTTAGTTTTAAAATCAAAGTCATAAAATAAACAGCGATCAACTATTTTGTTTCTTTTTTTTTTTTTTTAAATGGCTTAACTTTAAATTATTTGATGAGAAATACAAGTAAAAAAATTATGTTCACTAAAATCAGGTCTCACGAAAATTCAAATGAAAAGACAGTCGCACCATCCGCTCTCAGTGTGTTATCCCTTAAATGCCTTACATAAAAAGTGTTCATTAGATGTGTTATCCATTAAATTCCTTACATAAAAAGTGTTCATTAGATGTGTTATCCATTAAATTCCTTACATAAAAAGTGTTCATTAGACGTGTTATCCCTTAAATTCCTTACATAAAAAGTGTTCATTAGACGTGTTATCCCTTAAATTCCTTACATAAAAAGTGTTCATTAGATGTGTTATCCATTAAATTCCTTACATAAAAAGTGTTCATTAGACGTGTTATCCCTTAAATTCCTTACATAAAAAGTGTTCATTAGACGTGTTATCCCTTAAATTCCTTACATAAAAAGTGTTCATTAGACGTATTATCCCTTAAATTCCTTACATAAAAAGTGTTCATTAGACGTGTTATCCCTTAAATTCCTTACATAAAAAGTGTTCATTAGACGCCTGAATCAAGCATTACAGAGATGTTCAATGAGACTGAAAACATAATCGAAATAACACCAGTTAGACTCCACTTGTTTTATTTCTGTGTTTCATTTAAATGTTTTTTTTTAAAAGTCTGTCGGCGGCTCGACAATTTGTAGAGTTGTCTGCTCACTGCCCCTGCTAAATAAACAAGTTTTGTTGATATTGCGGCGCCTGCTGCTGAAAAGGTCAAAGGTGTTTCCTCGAGTTTCTAACAGTATTTTCCATCCATCCCTGTGGCGCTACAGCATGTGTACGGCTTTGGCCTGCCTCACCACTTCCTTCCTTTAATTTATAATTAATAAATTGTTATTTAAAACTGTTATTTTAATGAGAACCTTTATTGACAATGATTGTATTTAAAATGCTAGAAATGGATATTTACAAAAGTAATTTTTTTAAAAATCTTTTCAAATTTCTTTGATCAATTAAAAAAAAATTATATTACATTTTTCAAATTGTTAACGCATTCAACTCGGATAGTTTTTTAAAAAAAAAAGCTCTTAACTGTATTTTAAAAAATATATAACTAGAGTGTGAAAATGATGGCTTAGTATAATGGTTAACTTCGCGCCCCCCCCCCCCCCCCCCAAACCCGAAAATAAATACCTTCGGGGTTTATGTGTCCCTCGCCCCTCTTTTGGTACACAAAATTGTGCAATGCATTTTTATTTATTTTTGTGTGAATACTTTAAAAATTCAAGATATCTTTATATTCTAAGTGTGTATACAAGGCTTTCATGGATCAGCATGTGCTGATCGCTGTCATGAGAACTGTGAAAGTAAAGACTGTGATCATGTCACTGGGAAGTGTAAGGCATGCCAGCCTGGATATGAAGGGCTATTCTGTGATGAAGGTTATTTTCACAATATGATATTTGATGTCATAATATACTGCGTCATATGATAATTGTTTTTTATTGTCTTGTTTCTAGCTTTCAACCATTCCGAAAGTAATATTTTTTATTTCACTTCTAATATTTTTTTTTTACTGTGTAGTTGTTCTCTTTTTCTGTTTTGTTCAACAAATAGTTTATTTGTTATTTTATCTAGCAAAGGTTAGATCATGGAAGTAAATGCTATAGTCCAGGGGTCGGGAACCTTTTTGTCTGAGAAGCCATGGACACCACATATTTTGAAAAGTAATTCTGTGAGAGCCATACATTATGTTTAAAACTAAAAATTCAAGTAAATGTGTGAATTTTGTGTAATCTCAACACTAAAAATGCAATAATTATGTCTCTGAATTCTTTACAATGAATACAGGGTTGCTATTTTCCTGTCTTTTAGGTCAGCGGAGTTTATCTCCTTTACCACTTCTGATGCTGAGCTGCAGTAGACTTTAGCTCATTTGTAGAATGACATAATGATATGCAATTAATATGTTGATCAAAGGAGTCTAAAGAAATATTTTTTTTAATAATCGAACATTTGTCTGTGAGCCAGATGCAGCCATCAATAGAGCCATATCTGGATCGCGAGCCATAGGTTCCCGACCCCTGCTATAGTCTATTAAATTAACTATGTGAAGCTCTTTAATTCAAATTCGCTTTCTTTGAGAGCATGAGATGTTACCTAAGTTTTTCTTATTACATCAATTCCCAGTTTGCAGCGCTGGTTACTACGGTAAACAATGTCTACAAGTGTGCAGCCATATTTGTTTGGACCAGCTTTGCCATCATGACACGGGGACATGCTTCAACTGTCCACCCGGAAAATCTGGCAACTTGTGTGATCGATGTAAATTTTGTTTCTAAGCACCTAAGATATTTGTTTGTTATTTCACTTAATTTTGAAGTAATCTCTTCTCTTGAAAACTATTCCTTCTCATTCTAAAATTTTCCTAAATGCACAAAACAATTTTAAAATTAGTTTACTTCCCACCCCCCACCCCCACCCCCCAATAAATATTTGAAAATTATCAAAAACAACAATTAAAATTCCATTTAAATATTTATTTTTAGCCTAAATTCATAAATAGATTAAAGTCGCTGCAATTGTTTTCTGTTCCTTTTGCCGAAGGCCTAGAAGATTAAAGGCCTATATAAGGAGTCAACTGCTAGTAAGGGATACATTATTTTATTTTACTATATATTATAGTGCGTTCAAAAAGAAATTTGACGCAAAATTTTAACGTGTAAACTAAAAAAAAAGATTCTACCAAATTTCCGTTCGACCAAATTTCCGTCGATCAATTTTCCGTCGACGAAATTTCTTTCGATCAAATTTCCCGTAACCCATCAATACATGTATTCCATACAGTGTGTCCGCCTAATACGTATGGTGCAGGCTGTGGCCTAAAATGCAGTCCCTTATGCTCTGTCAACGCGTCTGCCCCTTCTAAAGTGTGTCACCACGTGACTGGCGCGTGCTTGTACAACCCTCACCTTGACCACATCGAACCAGGGAGTGAGGCAGGTCAGTTTTAGGATGGTTTTATTACATTTCCAAAAAAATTCTCAAAACAAATAAAACGTTAACATACATGTATAAAACCCCACCCGGGGTCAGGGGTCTTCGGTGGTAAGGGGTCTTTAACATATTATAGCCATTAGTATATGACGTGCTATTCGTTTCATTAAGGATTCGCTCTGTTTCTTGACTAATTTTCATTGGTCCTGTCTGCTGAGGAAGGCTCTTAGCCGAAACGCTCACCTCTTATAGTCTTGTCTGTTTATTGAAGCTTCCACATACCTTGTTCTACTATTTCATAAGGATTTGCAATATGCCACTAATATAAAATGTTAATGTTGTGCACAGGCGTAGCGTAGGGGGAGCAGGGAGTACAGATGTACCCGGGCGCCAGCTAGTTAGTGGCGCCAAAATGTGTCTTGGTATTATTTTATTGATGAAAATAATGGGTTTGAGAGTTGAAAAAAGGAAAATAGGGCGCTTTAAAATGAATCTTGTCCCCGGGCGCGAATCTTGTCCCCGGGCGCCAAACACTCTGGCTACGCCTCTGATATTGTGTCTATATTTGACAACAGGTATTTGGGTTGCGGTGGCATGTGTTATGATCGTCGCTGTCCTTACGGTCATGCTGGTGGTCTTCGTGCACAGACGTCGAACTGGGGGAATGCCTCGCATTGAAGTGCCCAAGGAACAAGGATTCGATAACATCGTCTTTACCACACAAGAAGAGCACAACGTGTAACAACTTGTAAACAGAGCCGTCGCGTGGACCCTGCAACCCCTTCCAATGCAATGGATTCGGATAATTAAGGGGCCCGGAAGATGTGACATGGGGGAAATAAACAAAATTTTTGTAGATTGTATTGCATAACTAACTATTTGACTTCTAAATATGAATCCGCGAGCATTCTATTTGTCTTGCAAAATCCCATATTTAAACTTGATGTCTGCCTTGCACAAATCCCATCTTTAAACTTGATGCCTGCCTTGCACAAATCCCATCTTTAAACTTGATGTCTGCCTTGCAGCAAGCTCCTCGGTAATGGTCATATCCTCCTTCTGTTACTTGCATCGAGTGTATTCATTCAAGATGGATCGCTTTGAAAGAGTTCTGCTCAATTACTTTGAAAAATCCACCAGATACTCGCGAGAAAAGAACAATTTCACGCGTAAAAAGCGGAAGGAAATCCACACAGCGCCGCTCAGCATTCACGATGCTTCCAAGGGGAAAAGATTACAAAGCGTACCCCAAGGCAATCACTTTAGCAGAAGATAGTTGTTTTTTCTTTCCACTTCCTAACGTGTTTCATAATATGTTGCGATCTGCTAGTTGGTATCAATTAGGTCAACTATCAATTAGGTCAGCTATCAATTAGGTCAGCGGATACTTCAGGAAGATAACTTGCAAAATGCCGTCGCCCTAAAGCTTATCAGAGCCACACATTGCTGGCTGGTCAGCGAGCACAAAAGCGACACTTTCTTCTCATCAGCAACAACTCATGCAAACCACCAAACATACAGCCGACACGCCTGCTGAAAAGCACCGACGCGTGACTTGCCAGTTTGGATTGGAAAATTGGAATGACAGCCCGCCTCTATGCTTTACACAAATTTAAATTGCAGCTCTTCTTTCGCGCATTTGACATCTCCCAATAGAAGAGTCCGTGATGTGGTGGAGGATATTCTAAAATCAATCCTCGTGGAGATTTTCCCGAATGTTAGGGTCACTTTGAGAATCGCCAATGCAATGCCTGGCAGTGTTGCAAGCAGAGAGCGCAAGTTCTTTAAATTGAAGCTCATCGAAACTTACTTACGTTCACCATTTGCGCATGAGAGGCGTAACGGATCCAAAATAATATATATCGACTACAATTACATTTGATTACATTAAATTGATTGAAGCTTCCTCTAGCCGCATCGTGCCGTGTTCCTCTTTAAGTGAACCATCAAATAATTTGAGATGTTAACAAAGAAAATATTTTGATTTGTTATCCCCTATAAAGCAATCTTTTAATTACGAACCAAAAATACACTATCAACTTTGAATGAAGGGGCGGGGCTAAACCCGTGGGTGCCTCCCAATGTCACGCGACGGCTCTGCTTGTAAATATATTGATTGTCAGCATCTTCTTGTCAATTATAATTGCATGTTAATTTATTATTAGGTTTTTTGATTATGTTACATGTAACGCTGGGTACATTTTTGTATTCTCTCTTATCTAAAATCGTATGTACATTAAGGGGTCGTCCATTAAGTACGTCTCAAATTTTTACACAATTTTTACCCTCTCCCCTCCCCCCTTTTTGTCAACAACTGTCAAACTTGCAATGACCCCCCTATTTAATTATGTCAACATTTTATAACCTCCCCCCCCCTCCCACACTCACACAAATATAATAAAAATAAATTTATAAATACATTTTACTTTGTGCAGATCTTTTTAATTGACACAAAATTGTAGGAAAATCATTTTATTGCATGTTTAGCTTGTTAATCAACACATTAAACGTTTTGACACTTAAATTTTATAATGCAGAATCAATTTAAAGGTTGTTAAAGACTACATATCATTGTGTGTGGAAGTATAAATATGATTATTGTCAGTATATCTGACAATTATAGTATAGTTTCTAGCTGCTATCTACTTACCATGTAGTAGCCGGGTTTTGCTCTTTCGTAACATTGGGCATCAGGGACATCATCTCGGTAGGACTTGAGTGCATTTGCCCCCCCCCCCTTTTTTAATGTACAGGTTTTATTTAACTTGCGATGTACCGGGCGCCTCCAGTAATAAACAACAAACCCACCAAGTTTTGGTTTTGCCCCTCCCCCCGAAAAACCCCTGAAATGACGCCCCTGATGGGCATAGTCTATAGTAGTAGGTGATTTATCTTTTTCATCGTGTAGAACTGATATATCAGGGTCAAATCAACATCATCCTCTTCTAATTATTCAGCACCTAAAATAGAGCATTGTCGTTGTGAGCAATAATTGCCATAAGCTCTCTCTGTCTCCTGGCAGCCACTTGCATTGATCGAATCCTTTTTTGTTGAGTAGCAGATGGTGATTTCTTGTGCTCAAGAGGGCTTTGTCGGTGCTGTTGAACATGCGTTTTCTACATGACTTGTGATGCAAAATAGATGTTAAAGATTTTGCAAATCTGTTCAAGCAGAGATGTTATTATTGTTACTCACTTTACTTTCCCCTAATTCTCAAAATATCGTATTCCTACTCTATCAATATCATTTATCTTGACTGCACATGTCCCTTGAACCTTGTCCTTGTTCCACACCTGCAACATGACCGCAAACATACCGCCCTAGTCATTTGCGAAAAACACAATCTACAGGTGAAAAGAGGCAAACGTTTGAATTTTCTCCCACTAACAAAGTGTGCTAACATTGTGACCAGCCATCTGCAATGCACAGACAGACACACATTCAATAAATCTTATATTGTTAAAAGCCTAAATAGTATATAACTATATACACCCATTAAATTTTTTAAAATAATGTAATAACCCGTCAATTTTTAATATTAAAATTTTAATAGAGAAAACATGATTGTTGACGTAACCTAATCTAACCACCCTCCCTCCACCTTGTCAACAACTGTCAAACATTTCCAAAACCTTTCCCCCCTCCTATTTTGTTGATATAATTAATGGACGCCCCCTAACTGAACATTGAAATGGCCATCTTCCAGTATACACATACAAAGCAAGTAGCTTACCTAAGATTGAGAACTTTAAGTGTGATTTTACATTTTATTTTATTTGTTGAGTGCATTAAAAAGTTATGAGCTGAGACCTTGTTTTTGTTGTGTTTGTTTCGCCTCGTGAGAAGAACCCGGAATTGTTTATCTATTATAGTTGTTACCATGCAGTGGCGTAACTAGGATTGGGGCAACAATCAATACTTACTGCTAATAGACAAATATATTATTAGGGGCCATCCATCTAGCACGTTTGCAAATTTTCTACCCACAACCAACCTTGCTCGTTGCATGCGTACAGTTTTGGACACCCCCCCCCCCCACATGCGTACGTAAAAGGAGCTTTCCACCTCCACCACCTATCGCCCCCTCACCCCCACCAAAAAATCAAATTTAGAGATATTATGACGTCAACGAAATAGTTTAATGGTGAAATTTCCCCCACCCCCCAACCGAAAATAAATATCTTCGGGGTTCTCAGTGTCTCTTGCCTCCTCCTTGGTACACCAAATTGTGCAGTGTATTTTTTCCGTGAATACTTTAAAATGTCAAGATATCTTTATATTCTAAGTGTGTATACAAGGCTTTTATGGATCAGCCTGTTCTGATCGCTGTCCTGAGACCTGTGAAAGTAAAGACTGTCATCATTTCACTGGGAAGTGTAAGGTCCATCAGTCTGGATTGTTTGGCTCGCCCAGTGGTTCCCATAATATATGCCATGCACGTCACTCTGGGTGCCACGCCGCCCTCGGTCAAAGCTTTGAGAACGGGGCGCAGAGGGCAGTCGCCCCTGGTGCCAACATCAGGGGCGCCAAAATCGTATTTAGCTAGGATGTTAATTATAAACTAACCTATAAAATCCCATTTACTTCACAAAGACACAGGGGCGCCAAAATTGTCTCTTTTTCCTTTTTTCTATATATTAAAGGGCACCCTTTTTGCTTCGTCCCAGGCACCGCTTGTCCTCGGCATTGCCGTGTCTTTGGCTGCTGCGGCTTTAAACAGGGGCGCCGCTTGTCCTCGTCATGGACCTGTCCTGGGCTGCTGAGGCTTCATTACAAGGGCGCCGGGATGTTTTAAAAAATTTTCATAATTTTGTTTCCTCTTTTAATCCAAAGTGACATCTAGCGGTCTTGGAACAAGCAGTATTCGACATGGGTAACTAATGTCGGCATTTATAAGATGCCGACTTGTGACCTAAATATGTATTATATTTATTTTCACCCAACCCTTTAGTTTATTATTTTTTTTTTTAAAATGCATTTGATGTTTAGAAGTGCACGTGTTTAACACATGGCAGCTGTTGAAAAACTAAATTTGGCAAGGGCGCCGATAATCGAAAAATTACGTCGCACGTACGTTGAACATACGATAGACTAAATATTACCTCAATACTGCTACTACTGAGTACTACTTACGCGATATCGGGGAGTCTCATTTGTGAAAACACAAGGCAACATTATAAAGATAATTTATACAAAACATTGCGTGATATGTTTTAGCATTAGAGATTTAATATGCAATATTTAATACATTAATATGCTATTTTTTTTATTGTACGAGTTTCAAGAAGATTATTGAAGTATTGTTTATTAAATAAGTGTACTCACTATCTACCGAGGGCCCCCCCCGCCCTTTTTTCACTTTTGTTTGGAGTCATTATTTTTAGACAAAAAAACATCAACAATTTTAAAAAAAAAAGTTTTATGACATATTTAATGTTAAATACTAAGGAAAATTTCTAATAAAAGAGTCCCTGACGCATCGGAGACTTTTCCACTGGACCGCAAATTGAGAATTTTGAGAAGCACTGTAATCTAGTTATCTAAACGCTCAAAATAAGTGTTGAATTCGGTCAATATATTATAAGATTATTGGGAGGTGTCATGATTTAGTCTTATTATAGAAAAAAACTGGTCATAAAATACAAGTCTTGTTCAAACTGTAACCATGTTATCTCGTCCACTGTATTAGCAGCGATCTGGTGGGGGAAAAAGTGGATTATTTTTAATATAAATTTTAATAAAGTATTCATCTGTCTGATAAGTGCTGGTGGCTATGTGGCTAGGTCAAGATTGCGCATTTGTTGCAAATGACAATAATTGTGCTTAATATGTGACTGTATGTTGTAACAAAAGTTATTTCCATACTAAAAAAATGGAGCATTCTTGATTATATTTACATTTTCTTTTTAAGTTCACTCAAGAAGGTGGGTGTGTTCCGGCCTGCGGGTCACATACGGCACGTTGAAACGTTTAATTCAGCCCTACAGCACCTACTTGTAACTAGATTACTATGTTCGTAAAATGTTTTGTTTAATTTTGGATGATTATTCAAAAGGTTTTGAATTATTTTTTAAAATTAATTTTGAAACCTTTTAATATTAAAAATTACAGTAATTTTTTTTTCAATTCTTATTTGTTTAACTTATTTTCTAGAAATCTACATTATTTTGTAGAAACTTATCATGCGCTCTGCATAAAAACAACAACAAACAAACACACAAAAAAACATCTGCATAAAACTGTTGTCCAGTCCTGATATACGGCTTATCAGAAGGCACAGGTGGCGTTGAAGAGTGGAAAATGTTGATATTATCTAGAGCTCTGGTAAATTGTGTTATAGTATAAATTTACATTAAGTGGAATAGCTGTGTACTGCAATAAAGTCAAACAGTAACAGCGGCTACAAAGGTTTTAATGTGTCCTATACTGTGGCGCAAAAATGAACGTGGAGAGGGCTGTCCATCCCGGGCGGCAAATTTTTCTTTATTATTAGGTGAGGAATGTTAGGCCAACTGCCGAACGTATTTTTGTCGAAAGGGAGGGGCAAAATTCTCGTCCCCGGGTGCCACAAAGCCTAGCTACGCCACTGGTCCTTTCTAACATTGCCCCCCTTCCTTTTCCTAAATCAAGGACTAAATGTCCATCTTGCAGACTCTTCAAGTTGCATCACATGGGGGTGTACGGACTATGCTTTGTTTCCCTAAAGGCTAAGTAGTTTTCAGCCGCTACATTAAAGGGGTCTCAAAATTTAAGAAACCACAATTTAAAGCTTCCCCCTCGCTTAAACAGATGAATATTTTTTTAAAGATAAAAATTAAGACACATTTTTTATTAATGAATTTATCTGAATTTAAATTGAAAATAAATTAATTTCTTCAAACGTCGTTCGATATTTCTAACGCGGAGATCTATAAATTGTGCCTATTTTAATTTCTTAAATTTTGAAGATCCAATTTTGTTTATGATTTTTATTACAAACTAGATGGGACAACACAACTACGTAGTGCGTGTAGAATACGGTTTTCCATCTGCAAGGACTTTAGGATGCTCACCATTACCATGTCCAATGTTACTATTTACAATGGCTTAAAGCCATAGGATCTGTGTCCTTATCTGGTATTTCAGCACAAAATATTGTATCCATTTCTTTACACAGTTCTGGGCTTATCGTCACTGCCAAGTATTAAGAGGGGTGGGGGTAGGGTAGTGACAATGTGGTAGAACTCGTTCTTGAAACTCGGTGTCGTAGACATGTGTTCTCTTGTGTGCATTTGATTCGTACGCGATCAGGCGCACTGTGGGTAAGCAGCGATGAAAGTGTAGCATGGTGCGCAATGAGAGCGGTGTGGATAAGATCTAATCAATAATTATTATTGTACTCTAGCTATGGCCCGCCAAACAATGGCGTAAGCAATGCGTGAGCTTCGCATCTACTAGAGTTACTTGACAAAACATACAATCGAGTAACGCACTTTATAACAGGCCCAATCAGTGCCCTCCCTCCGCACACATTTTTAACGCCCCTGAACTATATTAATATTAATTGATATGTCCTAGCCCCTTTTCTTACGCAGATTTATAACACCATATTTAAATTTATGAACGCACTAATTTGACGAAATTCAATCGTGTGAATTGAGTATAAAACAAACGAAATTATTTTCCGTAAAACAAATAAAAATATTACGCGCCAAACGCGCTTCCTGTATTTCAGTGACGTAGCTAGGGTTGATGTGATCCGGTGCGGTAAACTCATAGGTTCACCGACCTACCCCGACTTCCACAACGGATATCTTCCTGTTAAAATAAATCCACAGTATAACAATGACAAGAAAAAAACAACAAATTAATAGAAGGTCAAGGGGCAAATGTATCTAAGAACTATAAAATCTACTTAGAATCACCCGACCACATCGTATTTTGGTATCACTGGAAAGCTTTATTTCTCAGAATGTAGATGAATATAGATTCCTGTCACTTACGAAAGTTACCGAACACTTCAATCTGCGTTGAATCGTGGTCAAAACGTGCTTATTACCAAACTATAGGATCAACTCATTTCTGAGGCATCAGCTTTGAACTTTTAATAAAGCACACTTTTGGATTGGTGACATGTGTGGGAAAATTTACGTGTGATCGGTTTTCTTTTTTTATGAAATTCGGTTAGACCGAGCAGTGCGTGCTCTATAAATATGCCATTTTTCAATTTGGTGTCACCCCCTGAAATGGTGTCACCCGGTGCGGTCCGCTTTAGCTACGCCGCTGCCGTATTTAGCCTCATCTCAAGGCAATGAAGCCCCCGTTGCTGCAGGGGGTTTCGGATAAATGAGGGGCGCACAAATATGAGTTGAAAAAAAATATTATTAGAAAATACTTTAAATTAAAATTCTTGAAAAGCTCTATAACAAAACTCGGGGAGAGACAGGGGGTTAAATAGGTCATGCGACGACTCTGGATATTAAAGAAATATTTACTGCGACTGGGAGAATGCACTTGAGAAAGCATGTCTGAATAAGTGTTACGTAATTTCACTTCTGAATTCACGATTGGCCTGAATTTTTTAAAATGCTGTTGGCAGTCATAAGACAATGCTGCCAACATGGCTGATAGGCACAATAGAACACAGCATAAAATATTATGGAATTAATTTGCAAAATTTATTTCGTGCGCTGATAACTCATTAAATTGCATCTTCTGTTGGGCTGTAGATTGCAGTCTTCGTGCAGTGAAATCTTTGGACATCAACAAAGACATCATCCTCCACAAAGAGTTGCACAGTTTTTTAATCATTTTTGCAATGACATTTCACTATTTTCCAATTAATTATCTCAAACGATCTGGGATACCCAAGCCAAAGTCACACTGAAAATTTGTATTATTATTTATTTTTTTTTAATCCCCAGTGCTGTCACTCAGACCCTCATTCTGGGATGATCTGGGATACCCAAGCCAAAGTCACACTGAAAATGTGTATTATTATTATTTTTTTTAATCCCCAGTGCTGTCACTCAGACCCTCATTCTGGGATGATCTGGGATACCCAAGCCAAAGTCACAATGAAAATTTGTATTATTATTATTTTTTTTTTAAATCCCCAGTGCTGTCACTCAGACCCTCATTCTGGGATGATCTGGGATACCCAAGCCAAAGTGTTATAAAAGGGATGACGTATTTTGAGACGCTTTGCTCGCCTTCCACGTGCATGACCTCTTTCAAGTCGGTCCTGTGTTGGGGCGGCTAGAAAAAAAGATCCCTTTGTTGATACTTTTGTTTACTATCGTCCGTTTCTGTGGAACAGGATCGAACGATCTAGAGAATGCGAGAAGCAGTAAGACTGCGTATTCCTTTTTTCAGAATGATCATCTGAAACTGAGTATAAAAGGGATAAGAATAAATGACGGGAGAGATTTTCCTTTCCTTGATTACGAGGCATGCTATGTGTCATTATACTTTGTTGTGTGTAGAGATTTTTATTTCCTCGTACAATTTTGTGCTCATTGTATTTTTATATACAGTACCGGTACCAACAAATCTGTAAGTTTATAATTTTAATCATATTTTCTCTTGCTGTTATTATTTAATTGAAGTTCACAAATTAAACAACTTATTAATTGTAATTAGCTCTGGCCTTAATTGTCGTTTTATTTGTTATTATTTTTAACCTTTGGTATCGTCCTTTATTATGGACTGTTTTTAGAACGAGCCCTAGACAAAACAACAGAGATTAAATTCTCCATCTATAACGGTCCGTAATAAATTGGGTGACTCGTCCTTGGATGTTTTGAATCCATAAATTTATTATTACACCAATAATAAATTGAGTGTTTGTGGATTTTTTGACCCACTGTTTTCTTTAATTTACTAAGACTAAAATTTAGTATACGATACCATATTTTTAACGATACCAATAACAGAGCTAGTTGCAATTTATTTTTGAAATTCTATTTTTTATAAGTGTGTTCACTAAGCTTGAACATTTATAAAACTTATATTGTTATAATTTGCCTGTGTCAAAATGGAGTTTGATATTGTTAACCCATCAGTAGAGGCATTGGACAAATGTTCGAGAAAGGAGCTATTTTCCATTGCGAAAGACTTAGGAATTAATGTAGCTCATTCGGCGCTAAAAAAGACAGTACGTGATATGGTTATCGTCCACTTAGCGGATGAAGATATTTTGTCTGAGGATGAACTAGTCTCAGTGACACAGCCGAATGATCCTAGTATGGAGCTCCAACTAAAGCTCGAACAAATGGAGCTAGATGCTCAAAGAGAGAAAGAACGAGAGCTTAAGCAAATGGTGCTAGAACTACAAATAAAATTAAAAGAAATGGAAATTAAGGCCCATTTGGGAGCAATGGAAAATAGACTCACGGCTCCAGCCGGTCAGGGTTGCGATGCAATTAAATTTGCAAAAGTAATACCGAAATTTGCAGAAAAAGACGTGAACTTATATTTTGCACAGTTTGAAATAACTGCCCAAAATTTTAAAATTCCTTAAAACATGTGGTCTACCTTACTGCAGCCGGCTCTGACTGGCAGGGCAGCCGAAGTTTTTGTGTCCTTGAACGCAGAACAGCGTGGGGATTATAACATTGTTAAATCCTTAATACTTAAGGTTTATAAATTTGTGTCCCCGAAGCATACCGTAAAAAGTTTAGGGAGCTGTGGAAACGGGATGGCCAAACTCACGTTGAGTTCCTCCGGGAAAAGGAACGACTCCTGGATAAATGGCTGCACGCAACGAACACTGACACAGACTTCAAAAAGTTCAAGAACCTAATTCTGATGGAAGCAGTGTTAGCTGATGACTTTACCATCTCACATCAACTCTCAAAGAACCCATTTGACACCAGAAAAGACAGGCAAAATAAGGTAACAGCATCGACTTACAGCAAACCTCCACAAAAACAATATAAGGCCGGTACAAAAGAAATGAGTGCAAAAGAAACATGTGCCTACTGTAAAAAGGAAGGACATACGAGGGATGAGTGTTGGAAGCTCAAGAAGAAAACTGAGAAGACCACACATCCTGGTACACCACACAAAGTCTCCGCTTGTACGTCTCGTCATACATCTGGAAACACATTTTCAAAAGTCAAAAGTTTTGGCTCTCCAGATGTCCATACAAACTTCAAAGAGGTTTGTCACGACTCATCAGAGAGTTTCAATATGAACAATAAGGCTAGTTTTACCGACTCCAGCCAAGTTCCTGCTTCGACTGCGAGTTTTATGAGCTTGTCGCCAAGATCCTTTTGCTCCAAGAAGAGGTCTACCTCCAGAGGGCGTCTTACCGAGGACTTGAGTGCAAGTTTTGACGACTCTACACAGAGTTTTACTTCCTCTACCCTAGCCGAATGTTCTCAAGACTCCAACAAGAGTTTTTCTACCAAGGTCCAAAATTCCACATCAGAAAACACTGATGTCATAAGAGACTTCATGCCCTTCATATCGGAAGGATTTGTATCACTGCCAGGTGATTTTTCCAGTCTACGACCAATCAAAATCCTTAGGGATACAGGTGCTTCACAGTCCTTATTACTAGAGGGTATACTTCCCTTATCTGCATCTACTGCTACTGGAAGCAACATACTGTTGAAAGGCGTAGAACTAGGATGTATCGATGTACCTCTACATCTCATCCATCTCAAATCAGACCTTGTTTCCGGACCTGTGGTTGTAGGTGTCCGACCAACATTACCATTGGACGGCATCTCGTTGTTGCTAGGCAACGACTTAGCTGGTGGGAAGGTGATAGCCGAACCCATCGTAACTCAAGAACCCGGTCTCATTGAATCTCCAGAAGAAGATCCAGAAAAATATACAGCATGCGCTGTTACCAGGGCAATGAGTTTGAAGATCTCCAAAGAAAAAGAGAGTTCATTACAAAGTAATAAAATCCAATCTGAAATTGATCTGGGAACGACCTTTTTTGCCCAACTTAATGAAGAATCAAATGATCACAAAACACCAACTCGAACACAGCTCATTGAAGAGCAGAAGAATGATCCAGAAATCGTTAAAGTTCGAGAGTAAGCTATGACCAAAGAAGAAGCTGAGCAATTCCCTGTTTGCTACTTTTTACAAGATGACATACTTATGAGGAAATGGCGACCTCCAGATGCCAAGGCTGATGAAGAATGGAGGATTGTTCACCAGATTGTAGTTCCTGCACTTTTCAGGAACGAAGTCCTCAACTTATCCCATGATTCACCACTTTCAGGCCATTTGAGAGTGAACAAAACATATCATAAAATCACGTCACACTTCTTTTGGCCCAAAATCAAGAAAGATGTGGTGGACTACTGTAGATCATGCCATACTTGTCAAGTGGTAGGGAAACCAAATCAGAAGATACCAGCAGCTCCTCTTCAACCCATTCCAGCGTTTGAAGAACCTTTCAGTCGCGTCATAATAGACTGCGTTGGGCCTCTACCAAAGACAAAATCAGGTCACCAATACTTGCTGACAATCATGTGTGCATCAACAAGGTTCCCAGAAGCTATTCCTCTTCGCAATATCAAGACTCCGAACATCGTCAAAGCCCTGACGAAGTTTTTTACATTGTTTGGTCTTCCGAAGTCTGTACAGTCTGACCAAGGAACCAACTTCAAGGCTGGACTATTTAAACAAGTGATGAACCAATTGAGTATAGAACACTGCTTGTCGAGTGCGTATCATCCTAAGTCACAGGGAGCACTTGAGCGATTCCATCAGACATTAAAGAACATGATGAGAACGTACTGCCTAGAACAAGAGAAAGACTGGGATGAAGGGATCAACATGCTATTGTTCGCCGCAAGAGAAGCAGTTCAAGAATCACTTGGATTCAGCCCCTTCGAACTGGTGTTTGGCCATACGGTTCGAGGCCCCCTTAAACTGTTAAAAGACACGTGGATGTCATCGACACCCACTAAAGGACTTTTGGACTATGTCCTAAAGTTTAGAACTAAACTTTTTAATGCCGCTAATTTGGCTAAATCACATTTAACGGATTCTCAATCCAAAATGAAAATTGGGTATGACAAAAAGTCAAAATTCAGACAGTTTGCTTCAGGGCACAAAGTGCTTGTACTTTTGCCAATACCAGGACAGGCACTACAAGCTAGATATTTTTGTCCTTATGTAGTTGAGTCCAAACTTAATGACTTAAATTACATTGTGTTAACGCCAGATCGTAAAAGAAATAAACAGTTATGTCACATTAATATGTTAAAAGAATATGTAGAAAGAAAATGTGATGATAATTGTCCATCCTCAGACATTAATGTTAACACAATCTCAACTGTAACTTCAGTACCTAAAGAAAATGTTACTGAAATATTTGACAGTGTCCCAGAAAAAGTTGGTCATTACAAACTTAAAAATTCAGAAATTCTGGCCAAGATAGATCAGAAACTTGGACATTTGTCATTGTCGGAAAAAGATGTTAAGTCTGTTATTGCAGATTTTGTTTCACTTTTTCCTGATGTCCCTAATAAAACCAACATTGCTGTGCATGATGTTGACGTTGGCAATGCAGTTCCGGTCAAGCAACACCCCTATAGGGTCAATCCGGAAAAACTTGAGTCATCCGGTCTGAAATAAAATACATGCTTGAAAATGATATTATTGAACCAAGCTCTAGTAACTGGAGTTCTCCATGTATTTTAGTCCCAAAACCTGACAAAAGTTACAGGTTTTGCTCTGATTTCAGGAAAGTGAATTCAGTTACAACGTCTGATTCCTTTCCAATTCCAAGGATAGACGATCTTATAGATCGAATAGGCGATGCCAAATATGTAACCAAGATAGACCTACTATCAGGTTATTGGCAGGTTCCTCTATCTGACAGAGCAAAAGAAGTCTCTGCTTTTTGTACTCCATATGGTTTATACCAATATAAAGTAATGCCGTTTGGAATGAAAAATGCCCCAGCTACATTCCAACGTCTAGTTAACAACATTATTGCTGACCAGGAAAATTGCAGCGCCTATATTGATGATGTAATTATTTACAGTCAAGATTTTTCCAAACATGTAAATCAGTTAAGATCTCTATTTACAAAATTCTTGCAGGCAAATGTAACTGTAAATTTAAATAAGTGTGAATTTTGTCATGCAACTGTGGAATATTTAGGTCACATAGTGGGTCAAGGTCATGTAAAACCTGTTCAAGCTAAGATAAATGCTATTGCAGCACTTCCACTACCCACTACTAGAAAACAGTTAATGAGATTTTTGGGAATGGCAGGTTACTATAGAAAATTTTGCAAACATTTCTCAGTTATTGCTTCTCCCCTAAGTAATATGTTAAAGAAAAATGCAAAATTTCATTGGTCAGATGCCTGTCAGGAAGCATTCGAAAACATTAAAAGAATACTAGCTAATGCTCCTGTTCTCATTGCAACAGACTTTAACAAACAGTTTAAATTAGCTGTAGATGCCAGTGATGTTGGCATTGGTGCAGTTCTTTTTCAAGAAGATGACCACAGTGTAGATCATCATGTTTGTTATTTCTCAAAGAAATTTAACACCCATTAGAAAAATTATTCCACTGTAGAAAAAGAATGTTTAGGATTAATTCTTGCTCTACAACAATTTGATTTTTATGTCAGTTGTTCCTTACATTCAGTACTTGTTTTTACTGATCACAATCCTTTAACATTTTTGAATAAGATGGTCTCCAAAAATCAAAGATTGTTAAGATGGAGTCTATTCTTACAAGAATATAATTTGGACATAAAACATATTAAAGGCAAAGATAATGTGATTGCTGATACTTTGTCCAGAAATTAATTTTCTCTGCATAAAAATTATGTAGTTGATTATAAGCTATTAAGAAGCTTGTTTAATATTTTTGAAAGGAAGAAATGTATTTTCTTGTACTTGTTTAATGGAAAAGAATTCCATTTTTTGAAAAATGAATTTTTTTCTTTAAAGAGGGGAGGTGTTATAAGGGATGACGTATTTTGAGACGCTTTGCCCGCCTTCCACGTGCATGACCTCTTTCAAGTCGGTCCTGTGTTGGGGCGGCTAGAAAAAAAGATCCCTTTGTTGATACTTTTGTTTACTATCGTCCGTTTCTGTGGAACAGGATCGAACGATCTAGAGAATGCGAGAAGCAGTAAGACTGCGTATTCCTTTTTCCAGAATGATCATCTGAAACTGAGTATAAAAGGGATAAGAATAAATGACGGGAGAGATTTTCCTTTCCTTGATTACGAGGCATGCTTTGTGTCTTTATACTTTGTTGTGTGTAGAGATTTTTATTTCCTCGTACAATTTTGTGCTCATTGTATTTTTATATACAGTACCGGTACCAACAAATCTGTAAGTTTATAATTTTAATCACATTTTCTCTTGCTGTTATTATTTAATTGAAGTTCACAAATTAAACAAGTTATTAATTGTAATTAGCTCTGGCCTTGATTGTCGTTTTATTTGTTATTATTTTTAACCTTTGGTATCGTCCTTTATTATGGACTGTTTTTAGAACGAGCCCTAGACAAAACAACAGAGATTAAATTCTCCATCTATAACGGTCCGTAATACAAAGTCACACTGAAAATTTGTATTATTATTTATTTATTTTTAAATCCCCAGTGCTGTCACTCAGACCCTCATTCTCTTAAACTCTTATATTTAAGGAAAATGTAGGAAAGGGTGATACCAGACTTTATGCAAATGATTATTTTCAGATATGGAAGAATTGCATTTGTGTCTATGATAAATGTATGGCCTAGTGTTCCGTTATTTTAATACAGCTAGAACAACAATAAATAAATTAGAACTATTCGCATTATTGCATAAGGTGGAGGGATGCGGGAAAAGGGGGGCGGGGGCACATAAGCGACATTTTTTTCCTTTAGATTGAGGGGAGGCACTTTCGGCCAACCAGAGGTTTTTCATAGAATGGGGCTGCAAAAAAATGGAGTGCCGTCCAATGTTCCCTCTAAGGTTTGCTGGTTCGTGTGCAAAATCAAACAATTGTGTGCACATTTTTACAGCATCAAATTTTTGTGTGCAAAATTTTAAAGCCCACAAACACACACACACGGAAATTACATAAATGAACTTAAGTGCAAAAACTTTTATATAAATATATATAATTATAATCAGAAATGTTAATGTCGCAATAATTCAATCAAAGCTATATTTTAAAAAAATGTTTATTATATACAATCGTTGGGTTAAGCAACTAAATTCCAACACGCCCACCACCAATAGCCGATAGTCATTTGATTGACTCATTTCTGGAGGTACTTTGCCTGTCTTTCAACGATATCCATGTCTTATACACATCGTCAAGGTTGATCTGATGTCCTTCATTCTGATACGATTTAATCCTCATAAGCATGTCTAAATGTAACTCTTCCAGCCTATTTCTAGATTTTATGTATATATTATTCATTAGGCTGAATCCACGTTCACAATCGGCGCTTAACGCAATGAAATGTAGCACAAATATCAAACAGAATGGCAATGTCGCCGAATTGCTCATCATTTATTACAATTTGAACAATTTCCTCGAAAGTCTGCATCAACCCGCATTTCACTTTTTCTGCAAGCACAAACCTTAACTTTCGGCAAAATGTACTTATAGTTTTCCAGGAATGCCG
Source organism: Omphiscola glabra (assembly GCA_964017045.1). NCBI lineage: Eukaryota > Metazoa > Mollusca > Gastropoda > Lymnaeidae > Omphiscola > Omphiscola glabra. The sequence goes on from OZ024796.1 coordinate 8,256,230, forward strand.
AATCTAAAAACCATGAGCCATAATGATCAATTCATTGATCGTGGGCCCTCAAAACATAGAAGAAGATGAAACCAGTGCTGCAATCTTCTTGGCTAACATTAAAATCTGAAATGTCGATTAACGCCGATATCTCAAAGATTCGCCATTGCATCAACTCACTTTCAAGGAAACGAGAGTCCAAGTGCAAACATAAACATTCAACGAATTTTAAGATGGAACTCATGTTTATATCTCATTATTTGCAAGCAATTCAGCCACCTCTTCGTCCAGTGCACATTTTTCACCACAACAACTTCATCAAATACAATCAGACCAGTTTGAAACTGAGGATCCCTTAGTTTCTTCAAACTGTACTTATGAACTGGAACATTATACAGGCCCACTTGCTCCTCACAGTATTCAGTGAACACTTGTATGTTTCTCAGCAATGCTCGTAAAGCAAAGTGCCGCGAAAGTCATCAGATTTCATTCAATGGTCTAAAGGCTACGGAATCACTTTCCAACACCTTAGCTAGTTCGGTACACTGGGATTTCCGTACTGTCGACCTGCTGAACAATGTATACACTGTCCTAAGGAATTTTTCAATGTCCCTTTTTAAACTTATATGTTTGCAAGCATCATTGATGCCTTAATCTTCACGACGACCAACGCAATGTTGTTCCAGTATATGTGGAATACGTCGGTGAAGAATTGCTGCAACTCCATAGTTCTTGCCCACCATAACCGATGCACCATCAGAAGTAAACATAACCATTTTCTGCATGTACAATGAATTCTCTTGATAAAACTCTGTTATTGCTGATTCCACCGATTTACTGTTACAGGACGACAGAGACCAACTTCCAACAATCACTGTCTTGTAGACATTATTCGGGATATGACCGAAACTTTGCGTTTAAGATTTTAAAAAATTGTCAGTGATGTATCAGTGCTCTCATCTACTGTTAAATTATGCAAAGTTTCGCAAATTATAGCATCCTTTACGGCAGAATCGATAGAATCAACAAACCCAAAAGCGTAATTTTTACTGCACCAGCTGTCAGGGACTGGGGCGTACTTAGCCATATGGATGTGTATGTTTTTGAACCGCATTCATAGATGTGTGCATAGCCAAGAGGACATTGTCAATTTTAACCTGGTCCTCTTTTGCACTTTTACGTTGTGCTGCTTCTTATCTCACGCCTAAATCAGCGACACTTTCTGTAAGCATCCACAATACAACTCCTGACAGTATAGAACGAAGTCTCTGTACAGCATCTGTGTGTATTTTTGGCTTGATATGTCGTTTAAGATAATCCAGCTTCCAAGCCTCCAACCTTTTCACTGGGGAGCAATCTCCACCTGCATTAGCTTTGGAGCACATTTCACAGACAACATCGTGATCAATTTCACGATGTTTAAATATATCACCCAGCTTGAAAGTCAGCTCTGGTAGTGCTGCATACACAAATACATTGATCCATTCCGTTTTAAAATTTGATCTACACTCTTTCTTAGCAACCGATGACGCTAACATTTCGCTTAACTGATGCTTAGACGTAACTGTTAAAACATTATTAAAAATAATTAGATACTGCATTTATAATAAACTAGAGATGTGCGATTTATTTACTTGATACACATATCACAGCGCAGTATGCGCCACGAAATTTACATGAATGGAGGCGGTTGTTTAGAATCCGGTATTTATCGGTAAGAACCGTGTTTTCGCGAATATAAGGACTCACTCGTATATATGTAAGAACCATCCGTATATAAGACGAGGGTTTTGAGGATTTGCTTAATAAAAAATTACAAAAGACGCAAGTGGCCTAGTAATCTCCCGCATTGAGCAACTTATATCCAGTGGTTTCCTTTCCTTTATCATAAATGAACTTTTTTCCCGTGTTTATTACCCGTCGGATTTAAGCATGGCTTCATTATCATTTTTAGTATACCGGTTGATCAAAGAATTGTATGAGGCAGGGCCGAAACGATTATTGTTTATTCTTATCTGTCGCCGGGCCAATAGTAGATGGGTTGACGACCTGGTATCTAGATTCTAGAAACAATACGCGACAGATGTAAAGGCGGCTTCATTGAAATATACAAAACAATGAAACGAAAGGATTTTAAATTTGAATTGGCCTACTTTGGATTGGTACACGTGGTTTTTTCTGAACACTTACCCCATTGTTTTTACAACTAGGAATGAAAATCGTGAAAATCATGCAGAGTGCAGCGTATCTGTTGGAATTTATTTTTATAAAAGTTTGCTGCGCGAATACTCAAAACTGCTGCGCGGCGTCTGTGAGATAGCCGCGCAGCTTAAAGTAAGTTAAAGGAAACATTATTGGTGCCGTCCTGGTTGGCGCTTACCCTAGGGGGCGTCCATTAATTTCCGGGTATGTCAACAAAATAACGGGGGAGTGGGTTGGAAATGTTTTACAGTTGTGGACAAGTGGGGTAGAGGGTCAAAAATTGCGTAAAAATCGTTGACGTAATTAATGGACGACCCCCTAGCTATTCAACTGCTTTTTAAAGAGAAATTATTTTTAGTGCTGTACTTTCGGGTAGACATTAACATCTGATTCGCATTAGGAAACGCCTGGTGGACCCCAGCCTATGGGTTAGTTCATCCCCTTCCACTTCGCTTAAGTCAAACCACTGATTTATAGCGACAAAGTGTTTTTATTTATTTTTTTTATTTCAGAAAGAGGGTTGGCGACGTTGGAATTTATGTATTTATTTTTATTACAAATAAATTACAAAACTTTTCAGGATAAATGATACATGATATAGGCCACATTTTTTTTATTGTTGTTGTTTATAATTTTAAATAATACAAATATTTCTCCATTTCTTTTAGATTTTGAATTTTTTTCCCGTGATCTGAGTCAGTGTCAGTGTGTTATTACTATTAGCAGACTTTCTCATTACTTCCAACTTAATAAACTGAGTAGAGCTCTTTTACTTAAAAAAAACAACAAATGTATTCCGGATGTTGGTTTGATTTACACGTAGCTTCGGTCTCTTGGTTGTAAACGTATGTAAGTGCGAGGTACATTATTAAGCAACGTCAAAGTAAGACAAACATAACTTTATAATTACGCATTTATTGTAGGTTATGAGAATACACATTGAGAGTAATAATTTCTTAATAGACCCATTATTTTAATAGAATGAAATTCAATGAATTGATTGAACACCCGTCGATGATCCTGAGAATAAACTTACTTTCACTTCACACCGCCCTGCAACCGACTCAGACTGGGCCCTGGCCCTTGTAAACTGTAGTACTGTGCAGTTGTAGTGTAGACAGTTCGCTGTAGTATCGTAGTAGTTAATACTTGTAGAGTTTAAATATTACTGAATAAACTTAAGTAGTAATAAGTTGACTGTATAAATCAAACGGCCAGCCTACGACTGAAATTGAAGAAAATTCAATTAAAAAATTTAGTACTGCACCCCCCCCGGGGCTCTAGTCGGCATGTCCGTCCCATAAATGGCATGTCGACAAAGAGGCGTTTGCCACGAACCCCCTGAAACGTTACCCGGGGTATATTATCACCGTGTAGGGGACCTGCGTCGAAAGGCAAAGGTAACGCACGGAAACTGCGTTAGAAAGAGCACGGCTGCATGGTTTCCTACCAAATGCAGCCGAAAATAACGTAGAAACAGGTCGGGATATGATTAAAGTTGCCGCATGGATATGAGGCGAAGGAGTGTGGCGACCCTAGCCGATGATTCCAAATATGCAGTCTTGAGGGTACTGCTCCTAGGCAACCTCTCTTTTTATCATTTCCCAGCTGCGGTGTGAATTAGTCATGCCGCAGAAAACCACGTAAACCCTATTAGAGGGCGTCTGTTAACACCTACGAGTCCCCCCGGGGTGGGAAGGGGGGGCTTTAGAGACGTAAATTGTATCCACCCCAGCCCAAGGAAGTCCGGCCCGGTTGCTGTGTAAGCATCAACCCGGCTGGCCAGGCGTCCCTTCTCTGATGCGGCCTCACTCGCATAGTCAATCGAGTGGAAGGGTGGGTGGGGCTGTCTCAGGGGCGGGGAGCCCTCGGCATGCCGCTTCGCGGCCTGACTGGAATAGAGACCACTGGGGGAGTGGTTGAATGCCAGTTGGGGGCGGTGGAGGTATGTTGGGGAAGACCTTATGAGCCTCGGCTCGATGGGTTTTATGCATGGTAACATTCATAAAATGTCATTATTTAAAAAGGTTTTTGTTGATAAAGAAACCCATGCTACTAATCATTTTCATTTGTCTCAGTAAGTAGCTAAATAACGGTAGTATTCAAATGTATTGAGTGTGACTTTTTTTGACATGTCTCCTGTCATGGCAACAAAGATGGTGCCACCATTTAATGGTGGCCATCTTCAAAATGATAGGACAGAACACAGGGAAACCGGTGGTACCAGATAGTGTTAAATTACAAAAGGAGTAAGACCAAGAATGTATTAAAATATACGTAGGCCCCATGTCAAATATTTCTGGTCCCATGTCAAAATATTCTGGTTCATACAAATATTTCATCTGGTCTAAGGTTGATGAGCTGTAGATCTCAGGGTGTGATGATATCTCTACTCTTGTAGTTGGACGACCATTAGGATCTCTAAGTTTCTCTGACTAGTCCAATGTATGCTCTATCTTAGTCCAAGGCACTATACACTGGGTCCATTAGATAATACGAGTTTATTAGCTTTATCATATATAGCATGTCATGTAACATCACCTCCAAAAATCCAGAGGTACACAGCAATAATCTTAGTTCACAATAGCTCTGCCAGACTCAGCAACACACACCCTTGTCAGTTAACGTAATACCACCCCGCTTAAAAAATTGCCTCCCCTTTTATCCCCCCAACATCCCATGCACTCGTGACATGACAATCGTTCACCTCACTCACATACCCCATTTCTCCCAAAATTAACACACACACACTGCCCTGTTTTCATGACTTTGACATCCCCTGACTTCACTTCTTCAATCATTAAAATTTGCAGGGGCTTACCATAATTTAAAATTTAATCAAGCAACAACACCAAATAACCAGGTGCTAGATTAAAGGTTGGGTGAAGACTAGCAAATCCAATTCCAAACTGCCTCCATGTGCCACAAAGAACACAGCTAAACAAATTTTAGATTTTACAATGGCTACACAAAACTTTGAAATTGTCATAAACAAATACATCTGGGGTGGGCTAAACGACTGGGTTGCACTAGTACTTTCCAGCATTTAAATGAAGAATTTTAGCTTTTTTTACACTAAATATAACTACCAAGCTCTAATATTAATTATTTTTTTTAGAGAACCTAACTCTCAAACTGGACGGATTAATTTTCTAGTAAAATGAGATTAAATCTGTGTTATAATCCAAACTGGTTGTAGCTAGCTGAGGCTAAACCATCAAATATTGTAAGATTGTGCTGGTGCATCAAAAGCAAGACCCACTGTATTTTAGGAAAAGGGCAGAGGATTTCAGCTATTCTTTTAAAAAGATAAGAAAGTAGACTCCACTGCATACTTTAAATATTTATATAAAAATTTAATAGCACTGTTAGGCCTTGTACATTGTGATTTCATTTTTAACAGAACATATGAAACTGTTCTGTAAGTACCATATATTACCACATATAATACCAGACAAATATGGTAAAAATGCTATTTACATTATGGGATACACTGGTATCGGTAAGCATATTTTAACTTCCCAGCAAGAAAAATGTATGACTGCCATCCCCTTCGGCTGTGACACATTCTAAATTCTTAAGTCGATAAATCACAACTTTTAAATGAAAGTAACTTCTGATTTTTATCCAATTTAGAGTTTTTGCATCAATGAATAGTAATTTTATTTGAAAAATGGACTTTGAGGAGTTTGATAGCAGTTTAGATGTCATTTATGTTAATTATCTTATCTCTAGTAATACAGATTCCTGTAAGTGTTTTAAAATTTATATCAAGCAAAATAAATATTGTCTATCTTGACAAAGTTATCTGTTTTATTTTTATTTCGGGGTTTTATATGGCGCAGTACCCCAGCCTAGGGCTAGGCTCACTGCGCGTCACATAGAAATGAGCAATTACAGAAACATACATTTAAAAACAACAATTGGGGAAAAGCTTGACCTCACCCACCCAAGTACTATCTACCCCAGCACAATCGAGGGGGATGAGTCATTATAGTGCAGTTTGAAGAGATGGGTCTTGAGGGCAGTTTCGAAGGCTGTGATGGTCATTAAAACCCTATGTTTCACCGATCCTAGGGGAAAAGGAAAAGGCATTTTATGGAACAAGATCACCTCATTCTTTTCAATTTTTTTCTCCCCAGTTCAAAAATGATCACTGACGTTCAGTTAGCAATCTTTGCCAATGGTCTAGGTGTTCTCCTGTTCCTTCTAGTGGTTTTATATCATTATGTCTCAGTTAATAATGTGAAAAAAGTGGACTGAGACCTACACACATCATGTCATTCCTCATGTTTTGTAAGTACTATTGTTACTACTAATAATATTACCATAAACTATACCGCATTGCTGGTTTGTAAATTTAAAAGATTTGCATTGATTTTGCAGCTTGTGTTGCAAATGAAAACTCTAATTTTCAGAAGTTGTAAAATAACCCCCTAAAAAATAATATTTTTGTTGTATAATCTGTTAACATAAAGTTGGACTTGGGGAAGGCAATCTCTGTTGTGCTCCAGCTTTGTTTATAATTAATTTTAATTTTGTGCATTTGCACAAGAATGAAATGGAAAGGGGGTGAAGGGATATCACCAGAAAGTATGTACATTTATGATCAAATTCTGCTATAATCATTCTGTCAGTCTCTATTATCTCCAATGAAGCCAACTGTCATCTAAAAATCTGTGAAATCCACAATTTCTAATTATTTATGAAAAAAAAAAGGCTGCAGTACTATAAAACTTTCACCATAAGGCTTCTTAATTTTTTGTCTTAGGTCTTAAGACTTAAGATATGCAATTGTAGGATAAAAATCACAGTAATTGATAAATATTTGTTTTGCAATATCTGCCTAACAAAAAAGGTGGTTAACTTAATGAAATATTATGTTTTAACTATAATGATACAATTACACTGATAATTTCTTTGACTCAGGTATCAGACAGAAAATTAATATCAAAAAGTGATAAAATATGACTATGTAGGAAATTTTGAACATATTGACTCAGAAAGTGAACAGGTACTCAGTATTTCATGAATGAATTGAGTTTAGGTGAGAACATCTATTGTGAATAATAATTTATATCAGGAAATATAATTTAACTATCAATGAAGCTATTGTGGGCAAAATTCACCACATAGTGAACATGGTGTAACTAGAGTTAGTGTCCCCAGCGTCCAGCCAAACTTTTTGCCACCCCTTTCCATAAAACTCTGTAGTTGGCCAAAAATGACGCCACTCAACATAAACAAAAAAAAAAGGGTTACCCCAGGGCAGACCGCCCCATCCCACCCCACTGATGGTACCATGGGGTTCAGATTTGTAAATATATCACAAACTGATTTCCAAATGTTATTCTTATGATTGGTTGAATGTATGCTCCTAAATGTTAAGAGGACAAAATCAGCTAGGAAACCAGAGAAAGTTAAATTAAAATCAAAATAATTTCTCTTTACAAGACAAAGTTTTGCAATAAATTGTTTTGTTTCAATTTTGTTTGTACTTATTTAAATTAATACACCGTGAAAATTAAAAAAATTCACATCCATTTATATTTTCTTGTTTGATTTAGCAGATTTCATTTTATAATTAATTAAAATCTCCCTTTTTTCATCAGGTCTCAACTGCCACAACTGTGAATGAAAAGATGTTGCCTGTAGTTAAATTAAAATAAATGTTAAGTTTGGTTCTTTCCCAGTATGTTTGATCATCATTAAAATTATGTGTAAATCTTGTAAGTCTGATACTGAGCTGTTGTGTACTATTTTTGTAATGTACATTTTTGACAGAGATGAATGAAGTGGAGAGGCCATACAATTTTGTTAACTTAAAAATCCTGAATGTAACAAGGACACCAGCTATTTGAAACAAAATTTATTTTTAAGATGAGGCTAGTCTTCTGTTTGTTGTTATATCTATCAGTGTTCATAATGGTTTCCCGTTCACTCTAAAGAGTGTTACAAAGCTATAATTTTAATGTAATTGTATGTGTGAGAATTTATGAATTCGTGTCAGTTAAATTTGAATTGTCTTTAATTTTATCTTATCTTTTTTTAACCCATTGATAAAATTAACTTTTTGACAATTGCAAAAGGTAGTTTTTGAAAAGTGTCATTATTTAAAAAAAAAAAAATATTTAGCCTGTACTGAAAATTTAGCTTACAAGAATCCAGGTGTTGTACAACTTTTAGTACCGGCACAATGCAATGAGTGTGTATTTAATTTTTTTTTTATTAGAAACAGGTTTCAAGTATAAACATGTAATATTTCAAAGTTGTGTGATATAAAAATGCTTTTAAAATGAAATAAAATTATACAATATCTGTCTTCATCATAGAAGTTACAGGAACACATGTTTACATGTGGTTTTTTTTATTGCCTATAATTATCAATATAATCTAATGTAAAGTTCCTATTTCAATTAGTCTACTGTTTTCTCTTTCTTTTTTAAAGAAAAATATAAGATTTGAAGCTTAAAATAAAATTATTTTAATAATCATTTAACTTTAGATTTGTTGATATGATCATTATTTATTTGTGACAGTCAATGACAGCTGCAAAAAAAAAATTATAAATCAGCTCTTCAAATACTTCAATGTCAATGAATTATAATTTATATCTTTTATGAATCTTAAAAATGCAAATCATAATCATCTATGCTTAAAAATAAATACATTCCCAACAAACAATTTCAAATATTGTACATTAAATTAAAATAAATCTTTCTTTTTAAGTTAATGATAAACCTGGTGTGATTTGATCTTGTGGCATTAACCAGAAAAGACTGTATAAGAGTTAAGGCTTTGTCTTTTGGAATGTCAAAAGTCCTGAAATGGGTCCAATGACTTGTACTTAGGATGTTAAGTCAATCTTCTGGAGCTGACAATCTAAATTGGAGGAAAATTTCTTAAGATAATTAATGGCACAGCAACAAAATGCAACAGAGGCATTGTTCTCTCTGTCATTTAATTAGGTTGTCTTAGCCTTTGTGATGCTCGTCTATGTATGTCACAAGGGAACAAAGTTAACCTAGATCCCTTTAGCTTTTATCAAGTGTCCGTTCAGAGTCCCAAACTGGGGTAATGAATGAAATGCAAATGAGAAACTCAACATTTCTTGACCTCATTTGATTTTAGTAACTGAAAACTGCAGCAATTCAAATGAAACAAATTAAAATAATAATGTCTAAATTTGTAAGTGCCACTAATGACTACGGCATCGAATTTAGTTTTAGTTACTAATTTTAGATATATATTCTCACGTTAGTACAAACTTAAGCCCTATGTCATAAAAAAAGGGAAGTATAACAAAAGTTAGACTCAACCCAGACTGTCCAGTTTGCCCTAATAACATTGCGTTGAATAACAAAACATAACGTAATCTAAAGTAGCCGGTACCGTACAAGTATTTATGATACGGTACCATGTGATGACTTTGAGAATAACTTTACGAGACAATGTTCCACACTGAACCAGAACAGGTACTGAAAATTCAGTGGATCATTTAGCACTGGGGATGACTTATTTACTTGTGAGATAAAGCCTCTATGTAGGCCTGCACTCAGTTGTACAACCGATATAAAATAACCATGTGGCAAGTTTGACCAACCTCAAGTCCACATCTTTAACAGATACTTTCAATTAGCTTTTAGATGTCCCTACATATCCCCGTGAATTTAGGGCCCCAAACTGAATGTAACAATAAGTCTCCCCCCCCCCCCCCCATATGATTCTGAATAATGATGGATAAACTTACAAATTGTCACATTATATATTATATTACTGAAAATGTCACATAGGACATGGCGTCGGTGGGCCTTCGAGCGTGAGCTCTCAATGCACTGAAAGCGTTTGCAGTCCACTCTCCAAAGGGTCCGGGCGGGTTTGCTTCCACTCTGGAGGGAAGGTGTTGCGTTACCCACCCCCCCCCCCACCGCCCAGGGAGTCTTTTGGTTGGGACGAAACGGTTGCCTAGGAGCGGCTTTCTCACGGCCGCGTTGCTAAAATCATGGGCTTATTCGCCACCCAATTTTCCATTTTAACTAAAGTAAACTACTACAAATGACATCCGAATAGCATTAGTCAAAATGGACCCGGACACGCAGCGCCGCCATTCGCACCCGCGTAACATTAAGCTCAATGCTATTCGGATGTCATTTGTGGTAGTTTATTTTAGTAAAACTGAAGAATTAACATTTCAAACGTATAGTACATTTAATTATCTTTCATTTGATACCTCATTTGGTCTTACAGACCCAACAATAATATTTTAACTCGTTTTTTAATCCCAACCTCTGAATTCTGGTACCCGTGCAGCCTTCCTGAAACCGGTTTTGGTCATTATTCAGGACTCTTCATTTAGGAAAATAAATTGTCAACGGAACGGATACAGATTCTTTTTGTTAATATTTGCAACGTACAAACATATTTGTAGACCATTAGCTCATCATTAGGCACCAGGGTAATTGTAAAATTAAGTTAAATGTTTTTTTAAACAGATATCATGAATTATTTTAAATAAAAAGAATTATAGGCCCTTTTATGAAGTTATGATCGGAGTTATTAGGGTTGACAGGAGATATTGATATCTTTACAAGAAATATCGGACATCTTCCGGTTTTATTGCCGCGACTCTGACTCGGCTTTAAACGGGTGAAGTCGGAGGGTGTGCTATACCATAGTATACTATAGGGTAATTTACATGTTGGCCAATAGCCGGTATTATCTATTTTTGTAAAAACAGTCCACTCAAATACCGCAGTGTCCTGACAACGCTATTCAGAGTTTTAATTTAGTTACTATTTATGTTTTTAGTTCAATACAATAATTAGCATAAGTAAATAGTAGCTTAGTCAATATGTCTAATGATAATGAATGGCTAGGTTAAGTACTTTGGACCGCCTTCGATTCGAACATCGTCAGTCGGCAAGGCCTAGGCTAGGCTACTAGGGTTGTCAGATGCAAAAAGGAAAACGATTTGATTTTGAAAGAACTAATCAAAATAAAAACAAATTGAAGATATAAACATTTATTCCCAAATAAACCAATATCTTCAACATTAAGACATTAAAATAATTTTTATAGCAACCTTTTTAAACAACACTTATAATTTTTTAAAGAAAGGAGATTTTAAAAGCTGGTGGAGGACATTTTAATTTCATTTTATATTAATTGAAAGGAGAAATATTCCTCCTTTTGGATACCATATGGCAACCGAAAGCCGAAGCTTAAGTGTTTGGAGCGGGAAACAAGATTTATCCCCCCCCCTTAAAAAAAAAAAGACTCCATTATATTCATATTTATCAATGAATAAAATACCAGTATCATCAAAGACCAGTCTGGCAGTTAGGGATTCAGGCCCCATAGCTATGCATCCATGGGAACCTTTATTTTAAGGTTTTAATAAATTAAAAATATAAAATAAATTAAAATGACATGATTTCCTTAAATTGGTGGAATCTAAGTCTAAGATTAAATTTGTGTTTCATTATTTTGTTTGATCTTTATTCTATTTAAGAATTCAACACCACCTCGGTTAAACTCCTATATAAATTTAATCTCTGTTTGTAATTGGTAATCTGTTATAAGTTATAAACTGTCTCATATCAGATTCCTTTAGATGGTATAACTATTATTGCAATAACTTTTATAGTTTACTGCCAGTTCATTTGTGAGAATAGTTTTTAAATTGAATGATAAACAAAGAAAAGGACTATTGAATTTGTGAGTCATGCTAAATTTTATTGGTCAGAGGTTTTTGCTAATTTGTAATACTGCACTAAAAACACATCTCTTTAACCTCTACTATCCTGATTCCCTCCTCTGACCGATAAACGATGCTGCTGGTTGCCGTCCATGGCTTGACATGTAAATAGTTACGGAATGGGTGGAGTGAATATGCATTTGTTTTGTTTTATTTAATTAATTTTTAAGTTCATGATTATGTTTGTTAAACTCTATGTACAGCGTGGTGAGGCCAGCCCTAGGCTGGGGTACAGGGCTATATAAAACTAATAATAATAATAACACACAAGTGTCTTCCCCCCCCCCTACAACACAATCCAAAGTTGTTATTGAAACTCTATTCCTCAGTTGAACAATGATTTCTGATGTGCACCTTGCGCTCTTTGCGAATGGTATGGGTGTTTGTCTTTTCCTTCTAGTAGTATTTTATCATTACATAGCAGCCAATGCTGTGAAAAAAGTAGATAAGGACTTCTACTGAAACCATTTTCATACCTGATTTTGAGTAAGTACTATTTTATTTGTTAAGGATAATTAATGGGTTGTTAGAGATAAGGCATCATAAGGCTCATACTAATGATTTTTAAGTATTCCTGTTTTGCTGGCTACTGGATCTATGAAGTATCTTAAGTTAAGTCAATGGGGGGGTTGTGTGTGAGAGAGAGAGTGTGAGTGCTGGAAATTTACTACATTTATTTTTAAGGTAAGACTAATAATATACATTATCCCTAGATTCTCTCTTATTGAGTTATATTGAGTAAAAGATAAAACCCCAAAATATAATTTTAGAATTATTAAAATATGCAAACCTTATTAATCATTTAAGATAATTTTAATTATATTTTTCCCCAGGTCAACTTTATTGTGTGCAGATGAATAAATTTTTTTGTATATCTTTTAGCCAAGGCTAAAGTAAATAAAAGTTATGGTCCTATCATGACTTATTGCATGTATTTTACTTATTTTCTTAAGGTTTTTTCATTTTCTAACTTTATTAATATTTCTTTCACATTTAGCATGATATAGCTGAGTAAGAAGTTTTGATATATATCCTACACACCATTGCATTTTCATTTGGCATGCCCCCTTTAAAACAAATATATTTTTTAGAGACCCCTTTGATAGTATTAATAACTCACAACCTACGTGAGCCAATAGTTACTTTATCCATAGCTCACCAACCACATCTAAAGCATTTGAGTGAAGAAGACTAGATAGATCTAAATCATTAAATTTAACTTCCTGATATTTTAAAACTTGAAGACTAAGTTTTCCAAAGTGAAATGCATAAATTGGTAAATTAATTATGTAAACATCATACATTTACAAGCATTAAACAGACCTGTTTACCCTTAAAATCATTCAATACATTATCTTAAAAGTAACAAATAAACATACAGTATGTATAATGTATACACCTCAAAATCGTGCATTGTACGCCAAAATCGTAAGAGTAAACAGGTCTGATTAAATATTGGAGGAATATAATAGTCCCATACGACTGTTCCATTGTCATATACAGTACACTCAAAAAATGAAACTTGATAATTTTGTTGAAGGTAAGTATTAGGATACAACAGGTAATAATGTACTTGAACAGAAAATTCCTTGTAATTCAAGTAATTGTAATAAATCTAAAAGGTAAATACTATATTGATGTTAAAACTCATTGCACAATATATTCAAATATTTTGAAATTTATTCATTGGTTTCAATTATTTGATTATAGTTTTGGGTTCAAATATACAGAACATTTCTCACAATAAAATAATTTTCCACATTGCAGAGTACTGCACACCACAATTAATTATAAGAAAAACTTTCTTTATTTACAAAATGTTTGGTTGCAAAATATTAAGTCAGCATTTAACATATGAAACAATTGTTAATATTAAAAAAAAAGCACATCAAAGAATAATTGGATTAATTTTGCAAAATTGATATAAATATCAGTATATCATTAATTCAAAAAATGCATTCAATTTATTTCAGCTAAAAATAAAATGGGGATCAATTTAGAGTTAACCATTCAATGAAATTATGTTTGTTAAATGCAATAACTTTCTACTAAAAAGTAAAAAAAAATTCAATAGAGATTCATGATGCTATTTAATTTACATTGAACAAATAAATTCATGCAGGAAAGAACACAATTTGTGATTGAACATTTTTTTACATTACCATTGATACATTTGTTACTGAATATATACTATAATCCTTACATTACAACAAAACAAAACACTTTTTTTTTTACAAAACATTTGATTTTGCGAATAAAAAAAAATTTCTGGGGCTGAGATTTACTATTATTATTGAATTATTGTCATGAGTTTTTATTTCAGATGTAAATGCGTTCTGGTTTAAAAATTTTAATTCAGACTAAGTTGATATTAGCTGACTGACAATATTGAAGAAGAAAGCTTTGTGCCTGTGCCTCCATTCCAGAGCTGATCAATGGTTTAATCTGAAAAGAAAATTTATGGGATATTAAATTCAGAGCTGATGATTCAAATGAAAAAATAAATTCATCTTACTTGTAAAATAATTCATTTTTCAAAAGATAAATATAAAAAATGTCACTAGATTTTAATATTGCCTTAAACTGATTATCTGAATATTTACTGCATTGAAATTGAAAGAAAAACATATTTAACAGATCACATTTCCCACATGCAGGTCTATGTACAAATTTAGTTGCAGATTTCTTAATTACCAGTATTAACATATTTTTTAAAGTAATATATTATTTTGTAGATAAATGAATTTTCTTTAAGAAAAATCTAAAAAATGTTTGTAAATAATAATTTTGTTAAATAATTAATTAAAAGAAAAAAGCATTAAAAAATAATAAAATTATTTGAATTTCCAAAACATTTAATTATGTAATCACATCTACACTAAATTAGAAAAGGTTCCCAAATTTAGACAAATACACATTTTAATAAACATATCTCCAATAATATATTTACAGTATGTTAGCTTTTGTTAACAGCATACTTATAGCTAGTTGCCATGAAAAATACTTAGCTAACTTGCCTCAAAATACAATAAAAATGACGAAACATTTTATTTACATTACAATGACCCATGTTGTTTTTAATTAATTTCCTGTCTAAATTAAAATCTTGAACCGAAACGAAATAAAGTACCGGTATGCAATTATATAACTAGTTTTACTATGAAACAAACCATGACGATCACAGCGGCTCATGGCATAAAAGAAATGTTTAGCTCTAACAGCGGGTTATGGCTACTAGATCTATGGTAGTTAACCAGTGAAACACTATGAATTACAGCAACAGAGCTTTACTAAAGTAAAGTTTCAAGAAAGTTTTACAGTGCATTAAGAAAATAGAAAATATAACATATTGAAAAATAAAATATCCACTTGCAAATATATTAAATAAGTAAAAACTTAAATTCCATTGTGTTTTAACTCAAGTTTACCCACATAAATAAAATGGAAATGTATAAAAGTTAAAGAAAAAAAAAATTACTGAAAACAAGCCATGTATTTAGTTTTGGCACAGTATAAGAACCAAGAACTGTAACTTTAAAGTATTTGAAGGTGTCTTTTATAGTTACCTTTTATAACAGTGTTGTTAAGACTGGAGAATATGTATTATCCCAAAAAAAAGCATAAGTAAATATAAATAACTGCTTTTATAGCAACAGAATTTACAAACTTTACCATGCCAGGACAGCGGGTCGCCATTTTTTCTAAATGTTTAGCTAGGTTGACTTTAGGATCATCAGCAAAGCCAGCAAGTGGGTCATGGTCTTGTTTGCCAGCAAAAGCTAGCTGTGAGTAGGAAGTCTGATAACCTGTAAATAAAGTGTTGATATTAATTTTGTATTAATTTAATTGATTAAAGCACAAAATATAAGCAAAAGAATCACGCGAAATTCATATATGAACATAATTTTTTTTCTAATGGCAATGTATCTAGCTCCAAACACACATTCACACAATTGGTAATTTAGTGTTATTAACAATATCATCTATTAAATATTTTGCTAAAATTACAATTTAAGATTTTAAAGCTGATGTAGTTTTTATGAACACTATCTAAAATAACCATTCAGATATATTCATCAGGAGTAGGGCTAAAACATAATCAAACATTACAATTATAATTTATAATGAAATAATGTGCATGCGTAATAAAAAAAAGTTAAATCCATAACTATCTTCAGAATCCTTCCATTTTTTTGGTATTGCTAAAATGATTGGCACATAGCTGAAACTTTTCAAATCGGACACTGGCTCTGCATCTCCTTTGTCTAGGGTTCTTATGTGTTTGATTTAACTCTAATCAAGAGGGCGTTTTGCTGTTAGCATGGCAATCATTCCTCAACATTCCATTTTAAATTTCAATAAACTTTTTGTCACTAATGGATTCCTTATTGTTTGTCTCTGCAATTGCAATAAAAGCAATATCTATTTCTATTTATTGTAGTTAATTACTCATATTTTCTGTTAATTCTTTACACTTTTGGCCTCATTGAGGACTTTTACCTGAATATATCTAAAAACAACTCAAATGGTCTATGAATCACTAATAATGAAGGCTAGAATTGCTTTTTTTAAGGGTATTGTTTATTAACACTTCATATGACTTTGAAATCCAATCTTTTCAG
This sequence comes from Omphiscola glabra, assembly GCA_964017045.1. Lineage (NCBI taxonomy): Eukaryota > Metazoa > Mollusca > Gastropoda > Lymnaeidae > Omphiscola > Omphiscola glabra. The sequence goes on from OZ024796.1 coordinate 8,272,790, forward strand.
TACAATGGCGAATTTTCAACCCAATGATAAATAACAGAAGTTAAGTAAATAGACACTGCCAGACTTAAAATAAATCCTTACTGTGCATGCCAAATTTATTTTTACCCGCAACCGGGAAAATCAAAAGCAGAATTTCCCTAGTAATTCATTGATTTAGCAAATGCATGAGTAACATGACGAGATTGCACTGCAGTATGTATTGCGATGACATAAAAAAATTCAATAAAAAAAATAAACAGTGCAAATCATTTACCTGGAGTGTCCTCAATTTCAATGAAATGTTCATCATCAGGGACTGAATCATCTTCAGGAAGTTCAAACAACCCAATCAAAGCCTGAAGAAGTCTCGGCCTGTAATGTAAGTAGAAAGAAAACAAAAGCCATAAGAGTTTTTTTCTCAGTCAGATCACTGTTGATTGTTGCGACCAAATGTTATGTTTCATTATGAACTGTGTGTGTTTGAGAGTTTTCATTAGTTATAAGTTCGTGAATGCTCTTCCCACGCTTGACTTGGTGACATATTATGCTCATTGTGATGTACGTTTTATTCGTCTGGCAGTCGTGAATGGCACTTTGTGGAAGTAGGATGTGTTTTATTTCTGTCTGATAGCGAGCTACGCTGTATGCATGTATTTATGGAATTTACTGCCTCTGTATATAATTAGATATTAAAGTTACATTTATTTAGATAAAGGACTTGAGTTGATTCAATATTAGTATGACGTATAACAACGTGTGAAAGAACTTAACGAATTAACTAATCTAGTAGAACAAGGAGTTGACAATGACAAATGCTTATGGGTAGAATGGTATACATAAGTAAAATAAAGCTCAATAGGGATACTAACATAATAAATCTGAAAAGAGTTACCTGCAGATACAATAAATGATAATCTAGCCCTTTGTTCAATGTTACTATGTTACCTAACAAAAATTTATTGTGAATCTGAGAGCGTTGGCGCATATTATGTAAAATGTCTAATTAAAAAATAGGTAAAATAGATAGTATTTCCTCACCAGAGGGGGCCATAGTCCCCAGAGAGCATTGAATCTGCTTCTGTCAAAATCTTTGTCACACCAACAGCACAAATTTTTTTAGATGTATTTCCTGATACTTTCTGCAAATCTGATAGGAAAAGACGCTCTACAACCATAGAAAACATTCTGAAAAAAAAAAGAAATACAATTTATATGTACCCTAATTTATAACATAAAACTTATACTAGTGGGATTTTATATAAGCAAAATATAAAAAAAGCATAGTTTTATCTAAACAGAGTTGAGTGGATAAAAAATGAACTAGCAATTTACTGAAATATTGCTCAATATACAATATTTAGTTTAATTAATTTTTGTCCCCTTTGAGATGACATTTCCATAAAATATAATACTATTAGTATATACTTGTCCATAAAAGCCTGTTTGTTCACAAGCCAATACTCTTACTGACTTAAGGTAACCAAACTAAATATCTAAAAATAGGATCTACATTAACAATTTCATTAGCCAATGACAGTACAGTCTAACCCGCTTATCACGACCTCGGTTAACTCGCCAACCCTGTTAAGTCGACGTCTTTGGCGTGGAACCGCCAAATTCTCTCTTTGTCTTAGCATTTTCTCATCGGTTATGTCGATTCTTTTATGTCGCCGAACCCTAATATCTCGAGCACAAAAGAGGGCCAAATTTGCCACTTAACGTTGGTTATCTCGATCCCCATGACCAATCGCCAGCTTTTGAAAATGTTAATTATTTTTGATGCCACAAAAGGAAACCACAAACTTGACTAAGCAATACATTGGAATCAATCAGTATAATATTTTAATTTGAGGTTAAAAAACCCGGTAGAGTCCATATTATAATGGGTCATCATTTGCCGTGTGCAAAGTGTCATGGCCATGCGCATGGGCAGCCATTCACAGTCACTTGCATAATGGCTATACCGTACTACTATCTCATTCATAAAAGGTTGCAGTGTGCAAAAACTATTAAAAACTATTAAAACTAGGTCAGGGAAAGCTTTAATTAATTAGTCATGCGACAAAGTTGAAAGTTCAAAATAAGTAGTTCCCGAAAAGTATTTTAGTAATAAGGGGATGCGTTGCCTTATATAGATTATATAGTATATACCGGTATAATGGTAGCTGCAGATTTGGTAAATAGAAAAGCCTTATATTTATACATTATATTCAATTTACTGGTATACTTAGTGCATAGTTAGATAAATTATAATTTATATATAATTGTATAATATTATTTTTAATATAGCATTAGTTCTGTAAATAAAAGTTGTATAAAATTATCATTAAAGCGAGAGTTATTTAGCTTGTGACGCGAACAGCGGAATTGGGTCACAGAATGTGGCGATGCGGTCCATGTTAAAAAAGGACAAACGAAGTCGTACTTTAAAAATTCATAACTTTAAAACTACAACAGCTAAAATTATGATTTTGGTGTATTAATTCTGTAAAAAACGCTGTTGTGTAAAAAAAAAACCTCCATAATAAAATCAATGTGAAAATTATAAAAATCTCAAATGACCCGAACATAAGCCACCAGCCCACTTATTCCCCTGAAATATTTCCGAAAGACAATTGACTTATGAAAAAGTATAAAGTATTTTACGGACTATAAGACACTTCTTTCTTTGAAAAATTGCCTCCAAAATTCAGGTGCGTTTTATACTCAAAATTACTATAGACATGGTACAAATGTTATTTTTTAAAAAAATTGCTTAAAAATTAAGGTGCGTGTTATAGTCCGTAAAACATGGTATACAGTATTCTTAATCAATTAATTATATTTAAATGGAGTTCTCTGAGAATGTTAAATTTGAGTTTCAGAATACTCTAACATCGCTGTTCCATAACTCAATTAATGACCATAATAAAACAAATCGGTCAATTGAATATAACAAATAAATTGTAATGCTACTAATTTATAACCCATAAGATTAAGCCTTGTGAAACTATTGGGAATTTAATTTTTCTTCCCTTTAAAACCCTTTGTACGTATATATAGGATTGGGTGTCATTTACATACTTTATCTGCTATAATGTATTTTGTTAAGCAAAAATGACATTTATAATATGTCTTCTAATGCGAATCACAAACTTACTTTGGTTGTATTCCATCTATAGTTTCAATGAGGGAAGATGCACTGTATTTTATAGCATACATGCAGAAAAAGACCAGAAGACCTGAAAATTTTGTTTGAAACTTATGATCAATGTTAACAAAAAGTAATTTATAAATACACTTGCTTTGTAATCAGTATTCTTTGAAATAAAAGGCTAGTGTTACTGCAGTTACACAAAATATACCCACTCTTGATAAATTTTGTTGTCTTAGAATTCGTCAAACGTTGAAACAGCAACAGAAATATTTGCTTGATATATGGGGTAACAATTGGCCTGTAAAAAAAAATTTAAAATCTTTAACTAATTTCTGAGCAGAATTTTCATTCTATAGCTATCATTTGATTTGAAAGAAATGTAGAATTGATGAAAAATCAAGCATATTTAAAATGTAAAAACATATAAATAATTTATATAACAAAATTTTTATATTGGATAAAGATATAGTTCTGAGCAGGATTTTCATTCTATAGCTATCATTTCATTTCAACTAATTTCAGGGTAACACCATTCCCCCCCCCCCCCCCCTTACTGGGTAAAGCTTAAATACGGACAATTATCATATACACAAAAAATGTATACTTATCATATACACAAATAAACGTATACCTATCATACACAAATAAACGCATGCTTATCATATACACAAATAAACGTATAAAGCGTTGTTTTTTTGTTCATTTCGTTTGACTGAGCAAGACTGTCATGAGATGACTTCAACACACATATGGTGCTGGGTGGCCGAGTGGTCTGAACTGAGCAAATCTCAAGCTGATGGTCATGAGTTCAATCCCCGCCAAAGCCCAGTCAAGCAAAAACACACCACCAGCACCCCTGGTGGATGGGACTCGTTAACCTTGGACGGCAACCCATCTAAGAGAAGGCAACTCTGAATTCAAACCCGGAGATGGGGAGATGGAGTTCACGTGCGCCTAACTGGCAGCAGTGAGACCTCTTGAACATCGAACAGCGGAGCGCCGTGAGCATGCTATGGAATGAGCGCTATATAAGTACTCCAATCAATCTCCTAGATTTGACTTTGTAACGCGCTTCGAGCCTTTGGGGATGAAGCGTGATTTTTCAAATAAACTTTATTATTATTATTATTAGAATTGATGAAAAATTAAGCATATTTAAAATGTAAAAACATATAAATAATTTATATAACAAATTTTTTTCTATTGGATAAAGATATTAAGTATGAGTAGGCAGCCGATGAACTTACTTGGGCATAAATTCTATAATATAGTTCAGCAAATAAAAACCCTCATGATCATGACTTTTCGATGCTATCAGCTTTTGAAAAACACCCAGGAGACCATTCTGTATGGAAAAACATTGACAAAAGCAGATTATATCCATATATTTTAAAGAAGAAAATTTCTAAAACGTTAATAAGATGATGTAATTATTTATCTGAAAAATGATAATCATTCTGGGATTTTTTTAGCATGGGACTAACAAGTTTATTTCAATTTAATTTATAAATAACTATTATAATTATAGTATTTAAATTTTATAAAAAATTAAAAAAAGAGGACATACATTTAATTGCGTAATGGAAAAACATAACTTGTTGAACAAAATGTTAACTGACATTGAAAGGATTATGTAAGATTTAGGTGAATTCCATGGTAAGTGACATAACTTTAAGAAAAACAATTTCAATTTGAATCCAGTATAAATAAAAAAAATGCCTTTCTTTAAGTGCGTTTAGTTTATAAATAATGTTGGTAGACTGTAAAACAATAGCATAATAAAAAATATTAATTATAATAGTAATAACACATTTTTGGAATTGTAACTGACATCACATGAAAAAGACATAATATTTGAGTTAGCATAATTTTTTGTTGATTTCTTTGAAATTTGTTGTAACTGAAATATATTAATAATAATAATAATTAAGGTTTATTTGAAAATCACGCTTCATCCCCAAGGCTCGAAGCGCAGTACAAAGTCAACCATACCAAAAGAGAAATGAAACAATCTATACCTTACCACACCTAAACACAAAACGCAACACCACAAGAACTACACACGAGCACAACATTCAAAGTCCTCCATCCCCTCGCAAGTACAAAAAACACAAGCCAATATACACCCAGGAGACGATAGCGTTCAGTCTGGACTTGGAGTGGACCACTCCGTGCATAGACATAAATAATTGCGAGGCGTGGGGATGGTGAAGCCCTTCTGAATCAACATGATGTGTCTATCTTCTGACTAATGATGTGGAAGTTGTGTCTCGGTGAATTCCCAACAGAACACAACATGCGCCATTTCATTAAAAATTTTCATGTCTTTCCTCGGACTACCTGGATCCAGACATTTCCCATGGCCTAAAATGTGTTTCTTCCACCCTACACAATCGTAGGAAAACTTCTATAAAAAAACATGTCACAATATCCTTCATCATTAGTATCTCTCTACTAGTGACAAACATTGCATCACTACAGTAAGGAAAGCACCAAATTTATTTCTGGATGTTATGTCCGCTTTTACATGGAATTCACCGATAACAAACATTTAAAATTATAAAAAAGATTAACCGAAACAAACCAATTTTTCAGCTTCGATTTGACTTGATCCCTTGTGAATGTAAGCTTGAAGAAGCCGCACAAGAGGCGGAATATTCCCAGGGCGCTCCCACAGTACGGGAGCCAATAAATGTGGGAAAAGAGCCATATACGTGTCTGGGATTTGTCCGGTGTGTTGCTCAATCAACATTGACAAAATTTGAAATACATAAGGAATGAACTCTAGAAAAAATAGAAAATAAACCAAATCAATGTTTAAAACCATAACAATTATTTATAAAGTGACAAAAGATTGAATTAACCCATTCAATCCCAGGCGCTCAGAAATTTTGTAACCCGAAACCCCAACCAAAGGGGAGCAACTCCACCCTTACCACGGGTAGGTTTTGAAAAAAATTAAAAACAAATCTATTTAACAGTATAATCATATGAAATAAATTGATTTGCATCCATAAATGGTTGCTATATGTGTTGTGTAACATTATTTCCTAATGCTTTTCTTGTGTAAATTCCTAAAAGTCAATTTTCGACGAAGTATTTGAATACAAAGGATCGTAACACTAAAATAAAAAATCTGCTTTTAAAATAATGAATGCTCCTCACTCAATAAATAAAAATATCTTTAATAATAGAGTAATCTCCCTTGGTCTAGTTTCTAGCGAGATTTACGTTTAAATAGCGAGATTTCCACTTTCTTTTTAGCAAAACGTAAACAAAGGGTTGAGTGGCCGGATTTGGCCGTAGTGGGATTGAATCAGTACTAGCCGGATTTGGCCGCTATGGGATTGAATAGGTTAAAGAATACTAATTAAAAAAAACGGCTTTGCAAGCATGTTTGGTAGATTTTGTTTTAATGAATTCATACCTTGAACATCTTGTTGTAATATTTCTGTAAATGGTTGGAACAATGATTCCTCAAATGCCGAAACTGCTTCTGGGTGTTTCTTGCAAGATGACCTTATAGCAACACAGAGACATTCAAAGAGATAGTGGTTGAAGTGAGGCTTGCTGGGATTCTAAAGAATTTTGAAAAAGTAAAAGAAATGTTAACAATATAAATTTAAGACAAATTCATATATTTAACCCTTTACAGTCCAAGCCTATTCAGCCTTTTCTAATCCTAGCGACCAAGCAAAGGGTCATAACTCCATTCTAAATGAAGGTTCTTTATCTAATTAATTTACAGAAAATAAACTATAAGCAAGAAAATAAAATAAAAAATACCTAAATACAAAGAAATGATTAAAGCAAAAGTTGCACCAAAAAACATTTTCAGGGACACTAGATTTATGAAATAGTGAAGCTTCATTAGTCCTAAGTTCTTTCAAAATTGTATCCAAGGCTTCGATAGCCATTTTTTACAGTGAAAAAATCGCAACTTTTAAAAAAATCGTAGAAAATCAGCCCCTAAAGACACCGCGGTCAAACTAGTATCAAAATAAATGCAGACAACGAGGCTTTCTTCCGGTAGAACTATAAATAGTAATGCGCAATGGATTTCCGCTGTGCTAAGAACGAAAGTAAACAACCTCGCAGCGGGGCGAAGCGGGCGGGTTTGGCCGCAACGGACTGTAAGCTTAAGGAAAAAATCGGCGCATTTCGGGCGCATCGGACTGTAAAGGGTTAATATTATCATCAATATTCAAAAACACACCCCCCTCCCCCAATAAAAAAGATGCTTAGTAATGATTTAATGATGGTTTGAAATCTGTCTGTTATTTCTGTTAACTAAAAGGGTGTACGTACATACATGCAATAACATATAAACTAAAAGGGTGATGAATGATGGAAAGGTAACATTTTTAATATTAGTAGCTGTGTAAGTTTATGTTCTGCAGCTTTTGGATCTGGGTGGGAAGGAGAGCCACAGACAAAAACCAGTAAAACCATGGTGATGAGGACCACAAGAAATACATGGTGTACAAATAGAGTAAATGGGCTGATCATATGACAACATCTGCAACCTCTGTGGGGCGATCCGCAGTAATTATGAAGCAGAAGAGCTGCTATTGAAGCTGTCAAATATCACCTATCTGGAATCTTGACAGTTTATCCCAGCATGCAAAGTAATTTTACTATCTTCTTTGATTACAAATCAATATTTCAGGCCATTTAGCATCAAGATCTCACTACATACATACATCCCTCAACACTGAAGCAGACTGAAACAGACTATCAGAGCTAACAAAAAATTTAATAGTAATCAAACTAGTAAAACAAGGAGCATCCAAACATGCCTACATCACCCAACACTCTGAAGTTGATTATCAGAGGTAACAAAAAAGAAGTGTGGTCAAATTGATGAATAATCCTGCGCACAGGAAAAATACAACTTCCACCATAACAGCATAAAAACAAATAAAACACTGATGGGCCACTACCGCAAACATCCAAATGAGAGTTACACATCACCTCTTCCAATGTTCAGCACTTCAGAATATTTTGCCTAAAATATCTACTAAAAACACCAGACTACACCAACACCCAAGATACCAACAATGAACAGCTGTGAAGGGCGCATGCCCAAATGGCCATTGAATCTGAATGATGATGCTGTACAAGTTAATATATCTTATATAAAATTTATTGTCATAGATACAAATTGATCAACAGAACTATTTTGTTCTACAGTGATCAATGACCAGTAAGTAGTTGCATTACCTTGCTGACCAGTAAAAGTTTGGCTTTGAGGCCCACTAAAAGTTCTGGTATCATGGGAATAATGTAGTCCTGTAGCAGAGACATGGTCCTCATTATGGCTGAAGAGAAAACAAGAATTTTTATAACTTGTATCCATTTGCAATGTTTGAAAAAGGAAATACATACAATGCTCAAAGCACAAGTCTAAATATCTTTCTTGTAGTATTATTAGTGCAACTGTAAATGCCATCCTTTCTTGATATTCAAAGGTCATTGCTAGCTGATATAATGCTTGTGTAAGTCTCATGATTGCAAAATAAAACAAAATTACATAATTAATTAAACTATGGTTATAAAAACAAATATTTAACTTTAACATGTTTCCAAAGATAGCAAATAAAAAAATAAATTCCGAAAGTGTGCATAATAATGTATTTTATCCTGTGCTATTTGTTCATTTTATAATTTAACAAAATACACTTAACGAACATGATAAAAAGTTTTGAGCTTAAGATAACTTGCTGCAGGCCAGGACATCCCCAACATATTTACCTTTCATAATGTACTCATTTTCTGCAGACCCAGGCATTTCCATGGCAGCAAAAAGACTAGTCATAAGCTCCCCTGCCATTGGATGAACCAGCTCACAAGTGATTCTGATAAAAAGGGGATTTTAATTTTAAAAATTTAATTTTCTGAGGACCACTTTGTTTATCTTATTATTAATCACTCAAATATAACTCAATCAAAACCAATTTAAAAATTACTTACGCTGCTGTCCCATTATGCCGCACCATGAAAAGTCTTTCAAGACCAAGAGCTGCATAAGTGTGAACAACAACCGAGTGAGACCGGAGAAAACGAATCAGATCAGGGACAGCATCCTGAATGACGTTGGCAGGTAACTGTAAATAAAATGCATAAAAATGAATTTTTCGGGTGCAAAGAACAGAGCTTGAATATAAGCTTTAGTGCTATAAATTATAATTATTAAACAGAAAAATAATGCCATTCACAATTACCTGATTTCGGAACACCATTAGATATTTAATAATATCAGCTTTCAGGATAGGCATCTCATCAACTGAAACGAAGATGGGTAAATAGTCACTAGGCAATGCTAATATTAACTATTTATTCAATTTGTATTCATAATTTTAAAAGACCAATTTTAATGCCAAAGTATAAATATATTAACAAGAAAAAGTAGGAAATGATCTCTCCTTGTAAGGACAAAGCAACTAGGGTTATTACTTCCTTTAAAACCCAGAGATATCATTCTTTAATGGGAGTACAAAGAATGATAAAGATGGCTTTGCACAAGGCGAAAACACAGCTAGCGAGTGGAACAAATAATAACATTTCTTGATTTTTAGCCGGTACCTGTTTATAATTTTATGACAATAACTTTATTAGTTTAAAACTGAAGTATTTAAATGTACCAATATGTCGGCCCAAGGAGCTTCATCAAATTTGTTATTAAAAATGTGGAGGTTAAATATTTTAATGGGAAACAATACGGTTACTGTGGAATTTTTTTTATTTGAATAGCTTTATTATTTGAAAAAAAATGAAGTTAAATTTGCATTATAAACGTGGAGGTTATTTATGTTAATGTGAAATAATAATTAATAAAATGTCTTTAATTTCAGCGTGACACTAACTGTTACAGTGTACAATTTTATTACAATAGCTTTTTTAAATTTTAAAATGAAACATTTAAATGTACTCATATGTCGACCACAGTAGCTTTTCGTCAATTTTTAAAAAAATGTGGAGATTACTTATTTTAATGGGATATTTAATTAATTTTTTTTTATATCAGCTGGATACAATCTATTACTGTGGAAATTTAAATTTCAATAGCCTCATTAAATTGAATAGTTTTGCTATTTTATTTTATTGTTTAAAAATTATGCGTTTTGACAAATGTCATTACTAACCCAGACCTGTTTACCCTCAAACTCTTAAAATTGTACAATATCATCACAAAATCGTTAAATACATTATCTTCATAGTAAAAAATTAACATATATTATATATAATGTATACACCTCTAAATCGTACACCAAAATCGTAAGAGTTAACAAGTCTGCTAACCACAACCTTATCTGAATCATATATTTAAAAAATTAAATAATTAATTCAAAATGTATGTTTAATTTTGTTAATAATTGTTTTTTTTAAAGGGTCTCCACATTATTTGATTGATGCTCCTTTGAAGACAAGAAAGTCACAAACTAAATTTTAAAGAACAATTATACTTAAAGGTCTAAAAATTCAGCATCACATTGCTTAAATAAGGCTGATAAAAAAATAATAACTTTTCTTCCAGATAGAAAGGTATTCTTGGTGTCACTGGAAAGCTATATGTCACTCCTTACCAATGGTATGCTTTTTGCGCATGTTAGATGTATTTGAAATTTTGAGAACTAGTAATGGTAGCAAATTAGAATTTAAAAGCATATTGATAATGTTGAAATAGGTAGTCCAAACTAAAATTTTCTATACATAGCAGACATATGTGGTGAGTTTCACCTGACAGAACTTTTTATTCTAAGATATAGGCCACTTATTTCATGTAAATATCTCAATAAACAAAAAAGTTATACGATTTTCAAATTTGCAGAAAATCGACCAAAAATGGATTTTTTCACCTTGTGAAAAAGTGCTATGTTTAAGGGCCTATATTTTCTAAAATAATCAACAGAGAAGTCCAGGAATTGGTGTATGTGCTCCAAAGTTTACAATATTTAAGCCCAATTTTTTTCAAGTAGCCAGATCTGTTAATTCTTAAGTTATTAAAAAATAAAAAATAACAAGAATGATTTTTAGACGTTTTTATTTTCAGACAGAAAAAGTGTAAAAATACACATTTTCAAAAATTCATCAAAAAATATTTTACAGACGTACATAAATATATCATATATCAAATTAAAGGTAATTTAGAGCAGCACAACATGCACTGTGCCTTAATGGCAATAAGAAATAACTACAGGCACTAAAATAAGGACAAAATTACTCACGACACAATTTTATAGAAAATGAAGGTTATAAAAATGCGATTTAAAAACGAATCATACCACATAACTGTTTCAAAATTTAAAAAAAATGAGGTCAGATATGTCTATTCATAACAAATAGAATAATAAGAAGCAAAGTCAATGTCCTATACCATGAAAAAAAGATAGCAACTTAGCATTAATGGGTAAAAAATATCAACAATAAAAATATAAGAAATCAGTGACAGAAATGAACATATCACATCATATGAAAGATAATTATAAGCAGCATAACATGCCATGTGATTCAAAACTTAATGGCATAAAAACCACCCAAATGAGTATTAAAAACAAGTACCCTCTACTCTAAACAATTAACATACTTCTTGGTCTTGTTTGCCTGTAGTTTGATCGAGTGCAGCATTAACAGTAGGCTGTAAGTTCTTGGGATGGCAGGGGGCGTTGGTCTTCTCGCTTTCCCTTCAGTCAAAAATGAAGCACATATGCCATCAAGAATTTCCCCAGCTGTTGAATAAGCAATGGAATTTTAAACAATTGTTAAGTAAGAACACATTTCATTTTAAAAAAGTACTTCTATGTGGACCAGAATTACATAATTCTCTATCATATCTAATGGTAGAAAACATATAAGCCTCAATTGTTGAAAATTAATTGAAGTTATACTTACATATTAGATTCCTAATGGTAATCAATGAACAGTTCACTGCAGGTTCTCTACTGTGGGTGCCAGCAGCCAAGTCACCACTTTCTGTGTTGTTATCCATCGTTACTTAAATATATAATAATAACATTGAAAGGAAAGAAATTATATTGAAATTGTTGTCACTACTACTACTAGTACTACTGTAATTATAATTATAAATAAGCCTGTGACATATAATTTATTCAAATATACCCAAATAACTTAAAATTAAGTGAATTTTAACTGATTATTTGTGAGAGTGACAGGATAAGGGCTCAAGAATGAGTGGATTGGGCGAGTCCATGTCATGGTGGTCAACCGGTAAAATAATAAGCACAGTTCAGAACAATATAATAAAATATAACCAATTATTCCTTGATTTTTATTCGATCTTATGCTAAGTAAATTATTTAAAACACAACTATCAAAATAATTGCAATAATTTGTAAACAGTTATTTTGTTATTCACCGATGTTTAAATTACGTTTATACCTCTTCTCCCGATATTAATATGAGTCCGTCCACCTACTATAACCCAAGTACACAAGGCTCTCGGGCAGCCATTTTGAATTTGTCGATTCACGTTTTTGGGTAGAAAGCTCTGTTTAAAATTATTATAATGGCCTTATCTTATTTCCAATTTTATAAATTACTACAAATAATTATACATTATCCTTTCGGAAAGGTGTTGAACCATAATATGTATCGATGGACTGTCCTAAATTAAATACATCAACCTCTAATCACATCAATTGAATAAGCCTGTACATGTAGTGTTCACGGGCAGACCCACGAACTCAATTTCGTTACAAAATACCCTAATATCTTTCATTAATTGAATAAAACTCAATCCAAAACAATAAATTCATGTGTTAATATTTATATGAAACTTAAATTATAATACTTACGGGTAGATTGAAGATGCTAGCTCGATTAATCCGTTGCGCAAAACCGGTAGACAGAAGCCACAAGCGCTCCGAGAGATTTTTTGAAAGGCGAATGTCGGGTGGGTTTTTCTAAACGGCACGGCTTCGCGCCTATCGTTACCACTCATTTGATTTTACAACACTAATTTGTTATTAAAATGAACTTTCCATCGGTGTGAAGAAAGTACTATAGGTCCATTATTTTCAACTATTTTTCTTCAATTAAAGTTTTCAAACTGCATTTTAAAAAGAAAATAACCGAGGTATATATACTTTCTATACATAGAATAAAAGGCCAGGATCTGCTCTTTCACGTGGTGGTAGCATTAAGTCACTAACTTGAATAGGCGCGAAGCCGCGAGCGTTTGAAACACCATGGGGTAGATCGGCACTCGCGAAAGCGCCGTAAAATTTGTCAAAACTGATACTTTTCAAACACAAAAAAAAACACTTTCAGACACAAGTTAAAGACACAGAAGTAACATATTTTGACAGATAAAGACTTAAACTTTACTGACATATAAATTTTATTGGTGTAACGCTGCCAGAAGTATTTTAATTTTTTTTTTTAAATTATGAAAAAATGACCCCAAAAAGCATTTTTTCTTCAGTTTGGACTACCTAGTTGAAATGAAACTAAAATACTTTAATTAACTATATAATTGTAGATTAACTCTCTTTATTGTTTTCATTCTGGCAAAATGTAATTTGTTAAGTGATTACATTTTTTGTTAAATTCCCAGTTTTCTATTTCGAGTGGTCTTGATGCACTTCATTCATATAGGTTGATCAAATTAATTCTTTGAATCAGTCATCAAACTCGAGTAGTTAAATTATTTATGCAAGAATAATGTAAAATGTAATTTCCACACACAAATGTAATCCCCTAGACAAAAACTTGTATTTAATACAGGCATGATTGGCAACACATTCAATTTACTAATAATAAAGAGAAAACCGAAGTGACTGAAACTACCTTCGGTTACAAAAAAGTCAACGTCTAACGTGGCGTCAGTTTGTGCTTATCGAGTTACTGTTTTCTATGCAAACAATATTAAGACGGGCAAAAAACTTTGGCGTTTTCAGACGGTTGCAGAGTCATATCTGGATCTTACAAGTGCTGAACAAATGTGTAAATTTATCTCATTAACATAATTTTTTCCTCCTTATTTGATCATATTTGTGCATGTGCTTTTCATGACAGGGCCACACCAGTTCTAATAAAAACAGTTCAACAAATATAATAAAAATACCAACTACAAAAATTACCATTGCTAGATTTAAGATCTGACAGAATATGTGCTTGGTAGAACTCTGTTATGTTGACAAGCTCACTGGTCTGTGTGACACCTTGCTGTAAGCAAATACAAAAAAAATTATTATATGTAATTTATAGAAATATGTTACATTCAACAGACTTTTGTTTGGTTAATACATTTATAGCTACTTTTCTCTTTTACAAACTTTTGTGTGCATTTATTTACCTTTTGTGTTTGACCTTTAGCTGCAAGGGATGTCACAAGAAAAATTGCAGCATCTTTACTCTTCCAATTAGCATTGGGATTTTTTACATATTCCTGATGGCGGAAAAGAAAAGTAAATATAAATAATGTAAAGTCACACCAAACACGTCAACACATTAGGGAATTGACAAATTGTCTTGCTTCTCGGCACTGTTCTCTTACACAAGTCAGCTGGTTGTGTCTGATATATTGTTTCATGATAAATACATATAAGATAATTAAGGTGGTCATGGCCAAATTTGACTAACTATATATATGTATGAGAGCTATAAAATTCCAATCTCTTGAACACAAAATACCCAAAGAAAACAACCTTTGCCATACACTAAATGTGAAGCACATACCTCCAGCAGCGCCTGAACATATCGTGAGAAGTTCTGTATGACAGGGCCTTCAAAAGATTTACATAAAGCTTGAACAAGATCACAGGCTGCTCGTCTTCTTGTGTCCACATCTAATATCAAAATATATTTATAGGAAGTTATTAGTGTATGAAATTATATAGAGAGCACACCAATACAAACCAAATGGCATTTAATTAAATTATTAAAACACTTTAAAAAACAACAACAAAGAACTAAAAAGCAATGATTGTGAACAGTGATTATTTGAACTTATTTAATACCTGAACCCTCAATGTCCCTTCTCATGTATTCTTCAGGATTATCTTCAAAAAGTTCTTCATCTGCATCTAAGAAAGACCATAAACATCATGTTAATTATACAATTTTTTAAAAGAAACAACTTAACACATTTTTAGCCCTGGTCATTACTTTATTTAAGTGTGATACATGATACTATGTATAAAACACTTAAAAACTAATATTTTAAGATTAAATGTTTTTAAGCTTGGAATAACTGATTCTAGGGAGGTATTGCATTAATTTTATCTTTACTATTTGATTGAAAGCCCTGGCACAATAATTCACCATTAGAAACTTTTTAATTAGTGCAATCCAATGTTTGTTCAAAGTACTACTTACTTCTGAGTTGCATGTTAGGTACAACAACCTTCTCACATATGCTAGCCAAGGTTTCAACACTGTCGAACAAACCCTTGTATGCTGGACGCTCAGCCACAGATGCTAAGAACTGGATAGCATTGCTGACAAGCTGAAAGACATTGGAAAGACAATTATACAGAGTACATATACAAAAAACAACTTTTTATAAACTGCTGATGAGTCACAAGGAATTAAAATACTTAGAAATGTTACAGGAGTAGAAAAAAAGGTTTAAAATAAATGTAGATCTTGGAAACAGCTGCACACACTTTTCAATTTCAAATCTCATACAATATTTTAAATGATGATAACACATTTTCAACTTCTCTTTAAAGTAAAAAACTAGAACTTTTAGAAACTAATAAGAATTACTAAGTTACATTTGACCCCACTTACATAGCTAACAAAACAGACATGATGATGTAACATATCTATCCTGCCTAACCCATTATTGTTAAATTGTGGCTCTAATGATACTCAAATATCTAAAATCTTTAGATGGCAAAAACATTTTTTAAAAAATTTTCTACATTTAATTAAAAGCGCCTTTGACTACTATAATTTTCAAAATTTTAATATAACATGTTCAAGTCTCTTTATACTCAAATAAATGAACAACTCAAGATTTAAATTTCTTTAAAAAATAATACTAATGCCATTAATATTTCGAAGTGGCTATTGGTACCCGGGTACCAGAAGTGAGAGGTTGGGATTAAAAACGATTTAAAATATTATTGTTGGGTTTGTAAGACCAAATGAGGTATCAAATGAAAGATTATTGAATGTGCTATACGTTTGTAATCTTAATTCTTCAGTTTTACTAAAATAAACTACCACAAATGACATCCGAATAGCATTGAGTCTAATGGTACCCGGGTGCGAATGGCGGCGCTGCGTGTCCGGGTCCATTTTGACTAATGCTATTTGGATGACATTTGTAGTAGTTTATTTCAGTTAAAATGAAGAATTAAGTTTAAAAACGTATTGTCCATTCAATTATCTTTCATTTGTTACCTCATTTGGTCTTACAAACCCAACAATAATATTTTTAATAGTTTTTTAATCCCAACTTCTCACTTCTGGTAACCTAGTACCCAGGTACCAATAGGTGCAGCCTTAATATTTATTACTAAAAATACTCACCAAATCATATTTTACACCCTGGCCAGTGCTGATTAAAAGACCCCAAATAGCTGTCACAAAGCCAGGAAGATGGGGAGAAAATTCTTCATCATATTTCTGAGCATATAGTGCAACATTGTCACAAACTTGGGACTTAATCTGCTCAAGAAGTCCAGCTTCAGCTTCATCCTAGAAAGACAAAACAGAAATAGAAGGAATTCCTACTTGCAATCCAAATAGTTGGCTTTAATACAACCAGACTAACATATATATATATATATATATAGTATACAAGAAAACACAATGAGAATATTTTACATAGATTATTGTTTTTATTGCAATTATTTTGCAAGTTTTAATGTGAATAAAATACTACAGGCTATAATGAAAATATTCCTCTTAATTGTTGAGGAGATCTGTGAAAATTGGCAGTAGTGATAGTTATGATCACTTTCCAATTATGACTAAAGTGTTTTTTTAAAGAACATAAAAACTAATTACTTACATTAGTTTGCAGCAGCTTATTGTCTGCACTAAGCAAAGCTAGGAAATAATCCATCCAAACTTTCATGTTGTCTTCAAAATGTTCTGGGAGATCCTAGAGTGAATAACAAAACACAAGCTTTGCCATAAATTCAATTTTCAGGTACAATGCAAAATGGTTTTTGAAATTTTAAATAGCAAAGGCACTATTTAAATAGCATTATTTAAAAAATAACTAAAAAATAAACAAAATTTGAGCACTGACACATTACATAAAAACTTTTAAACATTTAAAAGCTACAAAAACAAAAAACAACAAAAATAAAAAAAAGCAACATCTATTTACCTGAAAGTTAAGACTGTAAAATATTTTGCAGATGAGCAGGATGCTGCCAAATATTACTTTCAGGGCTTTTGGGTCATTCCCATGCTTTGTGGCCAAGTCCATGGTTGCCTGAGTAATTTTGATAATTAAATAAACATTTTAAGGTAAGAATAACAGAAACATTTCAAAAGTAAAATTCAACATTTAAAATATAAAAACAAGTATATTCAAAGCTTCTTTATTTGAACTCCATGTTGTTATATGAATTGAATATCAGGGTTAAAGGTGGTCATTCTGGAGAAAAGTAAATGAGGGCCTATTGTATCAACAGATGAACAACAATATGGAATAAATAATGGTGTATTGTATTAACAAATGTATAAAACTACCAAAAAATCACTCTTAAATTAGTAATAAGTAATTTAAAAAGTTAAAAGAAAAACAATCACACCTTAAACAGTTCTGTCAATGCTGTAGCAAAATTATCTAATACAAATTTGATTTCTTCCCACAACTCTTGAGACTTGAACTCGTGCCGATACCTAATGTAATATGAAAAGAGAAATAGTTGATATGCTTATAATGAAAATATGTGGTTGCATATGATTAGATATTACTGAAATGGACATTATAAAGTGCCTATTCAAATTATAAGAGAAGCTAAAATATAATCATTATATATACCAAAGATAATTTTAAAGCAACTGGAGGAATTGAAGTTACCTTTTAAAAATTGAGTGGGCTGTTCTGAGGACACCATTAATGATATTGAAATCTCCAGTCTCAAACTTGCTAATCATCTCAGATAGCAAACCAGGCCATTTCTTGGGGAAATCCTCTCTACCAATAATGCTGATAGCATCACTGAGCTAAAATAAATATATATAGAAGAAATTTGATTTGGAAGAATCAATATACATTGATATACATTTTATTATAACAAATTGAGGTGCTTTAAAGATACTCACCTGCTTTTGAACTTGCTCTGGACTTTTAAGCATTAACCCCACAATATACTGCTTAATCGACTCCCTGTCTTGTGGGTGAATTTTATCAGAAAACCCTTCATTCTGATGAAAAAATATAAAACCTTTTAGTGTTATCATAAAGTATGAGGTATACCAAATTTCATCTCTTAAAAATAACCATTGTACTTAATAAAAAAAAAAGGGGTGGGGTGGTAGGGCCTTAAAATTAGTGATGGGACGATACCAAAATTTTTTAACAATTCCGATTCTACCCAATTATCCCGATTCCGAGCCATTATTACATATATGTATTACTGTGCCCAGGTATTAACATATTTAATTAATATAAAAGTTGAGAATTGATTAGAAAATTTTATTAACTTGCCATTGAAGCTTTACAATATGCTAGATAACAATGTATTGGAAAGGTTTTATATAAACACATCTATCAATAATTCCATTTTAATAATAAAAAGATGTAGTATTGAGTTCAAAATAATATAAATAATTCCATTTTAGTGAGAAAAACTTCATTCAGTTCAATCAGTTGATAGTAAGAATATGCATTTAATCATAGTCAAATTGAAGAACTCGCAAATTATAGCGCCAAAACATAAGCATCTCTCCAGCTATTGGTTCTAAGCGGTTTCTCTTTGGCGAGTATATATTGCCACCTACACTAAAAATTCTCTTGCTCTCTACTGAAGAAGGCGGAGCACATAAATACTTTCTTGAGAGGAGAGCCAAACTTGGAAGTTCTTCTTTGTTCCCTTTCCACCAGCTAAGAGGATTCTCATTTTTTGCAATCCGTTTAAATGTTAGATACCTTGATATTTCTGTTCTAATTTTAATACTTGCTGCTGAAAATTGACTCTTTGTTGTTGTAGCATTTGTATTGCTTGTTTCTTGTCGATCGGCTTTCTTTTTCATATCAGCGAAGCACTTTTCAAGAATCGTTTTGGTATCGGAATAGGGTCTGAATTATTCAGCTCCGATACTGATTCCCGATGCTTTGAAAAAATCCCGAGATTTTGATTATTCCGATACGATTCCGATTAATCGTCCCAGATTCCGATTAATCGTCCCATCACTACTTAAAATTAAATTGTATTTATACTAAGTAACTAGATTAAAACATATTTTAAATCGTTATGGTGTTCATTTCTTACTATTATGATCTTATTTAGTTTTGATATATTTAAAATGTATATATTACCACTCTCCAATTCCTCTTAATGTAGTTTTTAAATGTTACAGCCGCTGAGACTCTAATATGTGCATCTGCCCCATCTTTGTCCATCAAGTGTAATAGTAGCAATGGATAGTTTTTATTAGTCTCAACAGACTCCAAGAACTTTTCCGCTGTGGAAAAATAAAATTTACATTTTAAAATTCCAGTACTTATTAAATAATTTAGTCAGGATATATAGTAAAACAATAGATTTAAATTGTGGATGTGTTTCTAATTTTTTTCAATTTCTGAATGTGCCAGAAACTCCATTTACATAGGTTTCAAAGACCAAAACATTGCTGATGAGTGTTGTTACCATTTCTTCGAATATCTTGATCTGGTGATAGGGTTTGCTGGAGGTAACCAGACATGGCCTCAAGATTTGATGGAGTTATCTCCATGGCTACAAAAAAGATTAAAAATCTTCATTAAGCAGGTATAACAAAAATTATGTTGAACATATTAGTATTAGCCTTATAGAAATAATGTAGGAAATAATTATAATTGATAGCTTAGGTCTTTAACTTTAAATACAGAATTAAAAATACTTAGGAACTAGGACCTATTAAAATTAAAAACTTGATATTTAAAAGTACAACATTTATAGATCCTAATTATTAAATGTTGAATTAGCTTATCAATACTTTAATTTTCTTCCAGTAGTGGCATTAGTCCTAATAAAATTAGAAAATGCTGCTTGGCCTGAATTATGACTTTTAATTTTTAAACATAAAAATAATTCATCAAAGTATTTTTACAATGCAAGAGACTTCAAGAGAAGATTTAGCTTTCTCATATTTAATCATACAAAATGCAATGTCAACTTTTCTAAAAATCTAGGCTTATAGCCTAAGCCTAAATGCCTACAGGTCTCATAGGTCTTTATTTTAAATATAGCTAGCTTTTTACAAATTCTTGGCCTAAGTCTAAATAATGCTATAATATTACCTCCTCAGCACTAAAACTTTGCTTCATAATAGTGTATTAAATTAAGCTTATTACTTATTGACAATAAACATAAATTATAATAAGAAAATAATTAGTATGAATATTTCTGACTACTCACTACTATTGTTACATTTACGAACAACTTGTCCAGCACTAAGACTAAGCATAATGACAGCAGAATCATTGTGCATGGACCAAAGGCATAATTTGCAATTAGGGGCCATCCATAAATGAAGTCATGCATCTCTAGCCCCAGGTGGGAACGGAAAAAAGGGGGGGGGGCATCAAATTTTGAATTGTTGAAAATGTAATTATTATTATTTTTGTTAATGTACAGGCCTAGTAGTAGTACAATTAGATTTGCAATGGGTAAAATCGAATAGATGTTAATAGAAAACGTTAAAAAATAATGAAACAATTTCCTAAATGTATCCCTAAACCTAACCTAAACCTATCCTTAAGCCTAACCTGAACCCTAAATCTAACCTAATGACTTAATTAGCCTTGCAAGGTAATGCTTTGACTTTGGTCTTGGGGAAGTGTAAAAATCAGCCAAAATGACATGACGTCATTAATGGATGGCCTCTTTACTAGGGCAGGTGAACTTAAATTAATGTCATGAATAATGATAAATTAACAGTACCCCACCAACAGTTGTCTGCTGTCGATTTTTAAAAATATTTTTTAGGGCCAGGCTTCAGTTTCTTGATTAAAATTAAGTTAGAGGCTTAGCCTTAGCTAAACATAATTTGTGATGCCTGATAGTCTAAAAGTCAAAGGGATCATAAAATGGAGAATGACAATCAAATCACTATAATTCAATGAATCAGAGGAGAAACAACAGTTTGAGTGGCCAAAGACACCTACCAAAGTAAAAATGCACCACAACTAGAGTGTCTAAAATCAAATCCTACATTTGGAGTAAAAGTTGAGAAAGAGTTTTCAACCACGTTCAATATTTGTGTGTCTTTAACACTTAATAAGAAGGGTCGCTGTTGATCATTTCAGAATTTAATTTTTGGATTTGAAATTTTGAATTGAACATCAGATTCTGATTCAGAATCAGAACGAAATAATTCTTTACCGTTACATAGTGTTGACAATCAAGGGATATAAATATATATCTAATCTATATAGTATTACGCAAAGAGCTAATGGTAATTTACCTGATGGTTATTATATTTGTGGTAATTTATAAAATTACATAAAACTAAAAAAAAAAGTTGTAAACTAAAGCGCATATAAGGAATAACGCACAAATTTCTGCACGTCGTTCTCAAATTTTGAAATTAGAATAAGCCACTTCCGCTCTTGGAAAAGTAAATTGGGTAAGGGAGGCTACTCTAGATCTTTCTCTATCATGTGAATCAATAGAAAAGTAAATAAGCTGCTTTAAACATCTTTTAATAATAATAATTACACAGTGCTTGAAAGCTAAATCAAAATAATCAAATATTGTAACACTAAAATACATGTTAAAAATGTGTAAATACCGTCTGGCTTCCAACTCTACTTAATTATTTCAGACCAACATTGGCAACATCATCACCAAGTTATTTGTGATCTGGAGGGGCGTGTCGGTTTTGTTTTGTTACTTTTGACACTTTTGTTTAGATAGGGGGTGAGGGTAGGTAGGTATCTTCTTTTAAGAAGTTTTACCGAAATTTCTACTTCATAAGAAGTACTATCAAGAATGCTTTTTTGTAACTATTATAAACTAGATATGTTTGACTATAAATAACTGTTCATGTGATTTCATAAATAAATTAAATGGAAAGATGGAAATTTTTTTGTGGATTAATTTTTTATGTAATTATTTTTAAATATCATACTGATACTCAAAATAAGTATTACTAACTATCAAGTTTATTTAAATGTTTTTATTTATCTAAGTCAAAAACTTCCTACTTTTATTTTCAAAATCAACTTTTAAATTGCAGTGCTGTTGTGGAATACATGTGATCCGGAGAAGTGTTGCCTTTGACATATTCAGATTCAGACATATTGTGAATATTCACATGACTCAAAATCATGGCAGATTTCTTGGCTGAAAACAACCAATGTGGTCAAAATATATTGCGTCTTGTGTCTAGAGGAAATGCCATTATAGCCGAATTATTACGTCTAGCTGATTTTGTTCCACCAGTTTTCCGCCTTGAAACACAGGCTGATAGATTAAGATATGCTGACATATTGGCTGATTTTAGTTATTTTAACAGTACTGAACTCTTTGACAGCAAGATTGAATCAAGAGTTGTGAGTTATAAAAGTTTTCATATTCTGTCTTTACTTTAAATACCTTTCTTGAAAATTATTAGAATATGTCAGTTAATGAACATTGAACCGGATAAAAAAAAGACAATTGGAATATTAGATTGGAATTTTCAAAATTATTTTATATTAAGTTTATGGCCCTTGATATATTTTGCGACTGTCCCTAAATTGGGTCACACGGCTATAGTACTCCCATATATGTAAAATCCATAGCATCTAGAAATTATTTTTTTCTAAATATGTATCATTGGCACCCTTGAATTATATTTCTACAGGCTTTAGAAATTATAGAAATTGCATCACCTGATGTTCTCTAGAACAAATAGAATGTAAACAAGCTTTTCCAATCAAGTCAGTGGTGGGGTTGGTACAGCGTTACACATTTAATCAGTGACGTCAATATCAAAACAAAAAAGGGGGAGACAAATGGTGGTCGCCTCAACTATATGTTGAAGTAAAATAAGGTCAACTCAAGTGGTATAACATCATGATATCCTTTTTATTCACGGTCTGTAAAGGCATTACTATGATTATGATACCACTTTCTATTTCAAAATTGAATCTTTGAAATTTTGTAATAAACTCTTACTATATGAGTAAAACAACTTCCTGTAACTAGAGAGAGGAATGAAAATTTTGTGGGGCTAGGTGTATCAAATATATTTTAAAATATGATATATTTTTTTTTTTTGCTATTTAAGGAAGACAATTAAATTATTTAATGATAAAAATTAGTTTCTTAAAATCTTTTTTTTTTTTTACTGATATTTTAAAAGAAGGATGTCCTTTTAAATAATTTTTTGTCATGTTTCATTAAGGATCTGCAAGATTTAGATGAAGAGTTTCGAGAAAATAACATTGAAATACTTACACGTTTTTACCAAGCTTTTTCCAGTGTCCACAAATATGTCACAGACCTTAACAGGTAAGTTAGAATGTAATTATTCCTGAAGTGAAATAATATCTATTAAAGATGTATTTAAAGTGAACACTTGTCACTGTTGTAAATGAATTTAAAATGTTTTGAATATATTTTAATAAATTAACTTAGATTGAGTTTTTGTCTTGTCAAACAGATACTTGGAAGATCTTGAAGAGGGTGTTTATATTCAGCAGACAATGGAATCTGTACTTCTCAATGAAGATGGAAAGCAACTCATGGTAAGTTCAGACTACTGACATTTGAGAACTATTTAAGAACTATATTGTGTAATTAAATTAGTATAGAAGTGTTTCACTACTGAGCACAGTGTCTTCAATTTTGAAGTAGCCAAACATTTGTTAGGTTCATTATGTGACCAGTTTGACACAAATTTAGTTTTGTCTAACTATTTGATACTATCAAAAGCTGGTTGTCTCACTTTGTTGTAAGTTGTTTTTTTCAGGAGAAAATGGAAAATTGTTCATCTAAAAATATTAGGTTGTTGCAACAACTATAAATTTCAACTAAAATTGGGTTAACAAAGTAACATCCTTTCTAAGTTATTTAAACATTTTTTTTAAAAAGCATTTACTTAAATGAAACTTAAGCTCTGCTATTTTACTCTCTTTCACTTTTCATAGCGTGAATATTCATTTACGCTATGTAATGCCAAAAGTTTAAGTTCTATATTTGACCACTTTAATTTCTTAAACAGTGTGAAGCCTTATTTTTATATGGAGTGATGCTACTTATCATTGACACAAGGATAGATGGAATCATAAGAGAAAGAATTTTAGTGTCATATTATAGATACAGGTCAGTCATATTTGATATAAGTGTTAATTTATTTTAAAATTTATACTGGTAAATAATGAAATTTCTAGTTAGACAAAGAAATGTTGAAATTATTATTAAAAAATCAGAGAGTATGATATTTATTAATATTTATTATTGCTAATATTTCATGACACTGTTTGATCAACTGAATTTCGACTGGGCAGTGCTCAGAAAGCTGCAGCAGGTGATTCAAACATTGACGATGTCTGCAAATTACTGCGAAGCACAGGCTTCACCAACGCCCCTGGAGCTAAACGTCCTTTACAGTATCCTGAATCTTTCTTCAGGTAAGGCTCATGTGTTTAACAAGATCTTAGTTGACAGGATGGATTTTTATACAAGAAAAAGCTATCAACATTTCTTAGCTGCTTTGACACATTGAATAAATCTAAATGTTTTTTTTTTTAAAAATGTTGTAATGGCAAATTTTCATTTCAGCTTGAAAATAAAATTATAATAATCTCGAGTGAAAAAAGTACTTGAAAAAACTAAAATGATGAAGAAATTTTAAAAGGCAATATCCTCACTTTATATATTAGCATACATATGTAAATGCTTTGAAGCATTTAGATAGAAAAATGAATAAAAATGTTAGAATTGAGACAACAGTTTTAATGTAGGGTTTAAGCATTTATTAACCTGCTTTGTGTGAGCCATAAAAAACACACTACTTCCAGGTTAGTGTTTAAGTCATTAGACTTCAAGAAAAATTACTTAACCTTGAAGTTAAATAAAATTTATAGCTGTTAAATTTAAATCTGGCTTATAACCATTTTGTTTGCATCTAACTTCTGCAATCATTAATTTTTTTTATAGTCGAGTCCAAATCAATGCTGAGTATGTTGACATGGTGATTGGTCGACTGAGGTCTGATGATATCTACAACCAGATTGCTGCATACCCTCAGCCAGAGCATCGCAGTACAGCCTTTGCCACACAGGCCAGCATGTTGTACGTTATCCTCTACTTTCAGCCAGACATCTTACATTCACAGCAGGCTAAAATGAGAGAGATTGTGGATAAACATTTTCCTGACAACTGGGTATGTGTTGTTTACAAAATTCTCTTCTTCTGCATTTTGAGGGCACACGACCAATGTATTGATCATCCACGACCAATGTATTGATCATCCACGACCAATGTGTTGATTATTCTGGCTCCTATGTTTGTAGAGGGGTTCACGATGCAACTGTGCATGCTTTTGAAGAGGATGCTTCATTGGTTGCAAGGGCTACTCAGAGATGGTATTAAGAACTGGGGTTGGAGGCAATTTCCTGTACTGAGTTCTTGTTGCTATGAGCCGGAGCTGCCTATCATGGCCTCGTGGCTGTCTAGGGGGGAGAGGGACGAGTTTAATTCTGGAGCAGTGGACCAGTGGTCAACTTAAATAGATGTGCTAGCTCAGTGATATTGTCTTCTATGTATAAAGTTTCTATTTGTGACAATAAACAAACTTGGATAATATAAGTTCCTTTCCCTAACAAAAATGAAGTTTGTTTTAAATATCTAACATTGAAATGTTGCCCCACAAAACAGTTGATATTTTTTTACATTTAAACTCGAATCCATTCATTGTCAACATAATCTCCAGGTGGTCAGTGTGTATATGGGAATGACAGTGAATCTACTTGACGCCTGGCATCCATACAAAGCTGCTATGACTGCCCTAAACAACACACTGTCTGTCACAAACATCAGAGAGCAGGTCACCCTCTTCATTTTCACCCAATCTACTTTCTGTATCTGTTCTTTATTGGTTTAATATTAGTAAGCCCAAGAGATCAAACCAAATGATACCTAATTAAGAAAACAAATCAGTTGTAAAACAGTCAGAAACATAGCTCCATTTCTAATTACATCATTAAATTTTTTATTTATGAAATTCACAGATAAATAATATGATAACATGTTATATTCAGGAAAGTTTTTTTATTTTGTTGATCAGAGAATACCTAATATAATTTAATAGAATTGCTTTTAAAATGAGCATATAAGTCTTGCTGATAAGGGAAAATGAAATACAAAGATTTCACCATTGCTTAACTACTTTTCAGCAAACCCTCATTAATTGAAGATGTTAATTTTCAAACTGCTGTGACTGGAAAACAGCCACGTTCAGATGTTGACTCTGCCTTATGTAAAGCGAAAATAGTCATGTTTGATTTTATCTTACAGTCTGTTAAGTATGCCCAGAAAGTGACACGACTTCAGCCAGTGCTGACCAAATATTTGAAGGAAGGAGTATTAAAAGAGGAATTTGTACTGGATTCTATCCAGAAGCTCATGAATGTCTTGAGAGAGGGCAACGTGACCCTACGCTGGTTAATGTTACACTCTGCGGCTCTGGCTCCAAGTAGGTGTCTTAACATTTTTTTTTAAACTCACTCATATTAATATTGTTTTGTGTGGCTTTGAAATGTAAAAATAGTATTTCATCTTGCTTTCCTTAAAGTGTGTCAATAACATTTTAATGCAATATTAAAAAAAATAATTAATATTATAAGCCTACAAAAAGTAAGTTCTAAAAAAAAAAAAATATTAATCGATTGAATAATGTTAACTGTTAACAATACTATAAAAGGTATGTTGTGTAAATATAATTTTTAAAAAATATTTATCCAACTTCAAAATGTTACATTTTTGCACATCTTTTATATTTTCAGTTGTCACTTTATGACTTGAAATAATCTCCTATAGAAGGGGTTCTCAAACTGTGGGTCACGACCCCTTTGTTGGTCAAATGACTCTTACAAAGGGGTCGCCTAAGACCATCAGTAAACACATATTTATGAAGTAGCAACGAAAATAATATTATGGTGGGGGTCACCACAACTTGAGGAACTGTATTAAAGGGTCGCGGCATTAGGAAGATTGAGAACCACTGCCCCATAGGGTTTTGTTAACTAAATTATCCAGTTTTGCTTACAGTTAATATGATAATTTAAATTATGTGTGCATTAGTGCCATTTTATCTTATACTCATAGCCGCTTAATATTTGGACAAGAAAAAAACCTTGCTGCATGTTCTACCTCTTAAATTTTTGTCTCTAGGCTTTAATCAGCCAGGTAATTCATTTCTATCTAGAGTGATGCCCCCTTGACTTGTAGCTCACCTCCATTACCTAATTTTCCTGCCTCGGTGCACTTTATAATTCTTCTCAATCAAATATTTTTCTAAACATTGTGTGGCAGTTATAAAAAAAAAAAAAAAAGTATGAAATTCACTTGAGTTCTCAACCACACGAGTGGCACACCAACTTTGACAGGAAGTAGTGTTAATGACTTTTTCTCCATGATTGCTAACTACCAAGGCATATACCTTTTAGGACATATGAGGATACCCAACTGAAATTTTAAATACTTTAACATTTTGCTGGAATTTTTAAAAAAATCTGTTTGTTTTTCATCTACCTGTTGATGTTTTGATTTTAAGATAAGCAATACTAAAACTGCTTCCCTTCCCTTTCCCCTCCACCCTAAAAAAGAAAAAAAAAAAGAAAGAAAACAACCTTGTGTGACATGTATTTGGATCAACCATTTTGCATCTTATCCTTGACCCTGGAGGGATAGAGATAACAAACACCTAAGGGTTAAAATGGAATATATTAAAATGTGATACCTTTATAAAAATGGGCCAATACATTTTGCTGGCTATGATAATTACAAATGTAAAAAATCTTAAGATGTTTATCTCCACAATTCATGTTTTAAATGATGTGCTAAACATTAACCTGGTGATTACAGACCTGCTCTTTAGACTTTCTCTGCAGTTCTAAAAATGATCACAGCTCTGTAGAGCTCTAAATATAATGACAGATCCTCTCAACAGACTTTCTGTACAGTTCTAAATATAATGACAATGACAGATATGTTCAACAGACTTTCTTACAGTTCTAAATATAATGACAGATATTCTCATAAGACCCACAGATCTAAAAATTATTTGAAAAAAAAAAAACAATAGAAAAAAGCCCTCTAATTTTATTACATTTCCAAAGTATTTGCATTACGATTGATTTCCTTATCTTCACCTTTTACATTCCGCAAAAAAAAACAAAAAAACTCACTCCCACCTCATTTGAAAAAATGATATCAAACTTGGCTTTGTCAATTAAATCCTTTATGCAAAAGAAATCTGAAGAATGATTATGAACGTAATGTGCTAAAAGAAAATTGACATATATTGCTTGAACTTTAATTACGCCACCGACCCTTACCAAATAATAATAGCTGAATTAGGTGTCTACTGCTGTGTCTTACTATTGTGGCTGTTGAAATCTACACCACGTCATTCCCTGCAGGTGCTGAGCTGAACAAACGGATAAAACAGATTAGGGAGCAGGTGATGACAGACTGCAAGTTTAACCCGCTCACTGTCTTTGAGCTCTTACTGAATATAGCACAGTTTGAGTTTAAGCTGAAAGAGGTAGGTAGAGGGCATTAGTCTGCAAATACAAATAAAAAAAATATTCATAAGATGTTACTAGATCAAACCTCCTAGTTTATTACCAGGCTAAAGCTGGATTTTTGTAATGATGTTTAACTAAACAAAAATATATATTATGTATTCATTTCATCAACTGCTAACTCTCTTCTCATGATCAGTTAAAATCACATATTTTTATGTCACACATTGCCTCTATGAAATAAGATGTTTCATGTTGTCTTGTTTCACTGACTGAAATACCTTTGCCTTGTCGTCCCCCCCCCCCCCCTCCCAGCTGTTCAAACAAATGTTGGCGGAGAAAGAGATCAAATGGGAGCAGTACAAGAAGGAAGGGGCTGAGAGAATGCAGGAGTTGAGTGAGGTCTACTCGGGGACGAAACCACTGACAAGGGTGGAGAAAAATGGTGAGTTTTTACACACATAAAAAGTTGTAGGTTCTCACAAAAATAAAAAAAATGGTGGGTTTTTACACACATGAAAAATAATCATTTTCTAAAGTAGAACTATTTAAATAATTTCAAAACTGGACAATTTTTGGTTTCAATTTAAAAAAAAAAAAAAAAAAAAAAAAGGCAAATATGGGAAGACCTCATAGAAATTGGTTTTTGGTATCCATTTTTTTAATGTCTCTCCTTGTATACAATTAGTTTCTTATATCGTGAACTGCCTAGTTTTTCCCAACGTACCGTAGTATGTTTGTAACTTACATGCTATTTGACAGGTAGATTGCGAAAGTAAGGAAGTTCCCGTTTGTGCACAGTGCAACGATTAACATTCCAATATTTTGTTCTGTGTATTGGTGTAGATATATTTCAGCTCAACATTTTATTATTTTTACAGAAAATCTCCATGCCTATGTAGCTATATTTCAATTATACATTTAATTGTTCTCAGACAATCTCCATGCCTATGTAGCTATATTTCAATTATACATTTAATTGTTCTCAGACAATCTCCAGGCCTATGTAGCTATATTTCAATTATACATTTAATTGTTCTCAGACAATCTCCATGCCTATGTAGCTATATTTCAATTATACATTTAATTGTTCTCAGACAATCTCCATGCCTATGTAGCTATATTTCAATTATACATTTAATTGTTCTCAGACAATCTCCATGCCTATGTAGCTATATTTCAATTATACATTTAATTGTTCTCAGACAATCTCCATGCCTATGTAGCTATATTTCAATTATACATTTAATTGTTCTCAGACAATCTCCAGGCCTATGTAGCTATATTTCAATTATACATTTAATTGTTCTCAGACAATCTCCAGGCCTATGTAGCTATATTTCAATTATACATTTAATTGTTCTCAGAAAATCTCCATGCCTATGTAGCTATATTTCAATTATACATTTAATTGTTCTCAGACAATCTCCAGGCCTATGTAGCTATATTTCAATTATACATTTAATTGTTCTCAGACAATCTCCAGGCCTGGTTTGCTGAGATGAGCAAACAGATCAACTCCCTGGGATATGATGACTCCACTTCTGCTGGCCGTAAAATTGTTCAGCTTATTCAGGCTTTAGAGGAGGTCAGACATGATATGTTTCAGTGAGATCTTTTGTGCCTTACACAAGAGATCTGAACTATTCAAGGCTAATATTTTATCTAAACAAAACTGTTAATTAATAATTATATTTCTTTGAAACAAAAAGTTAGTAAAGTATTATCAATCTAGAGAAATAGTGACTTATGCTATGTAGTGAGATAGTTCTTAATAAAAGTTTTTTTTGTCTTAATGTTATTATTCGTTACATCTACTTTTGTATTTAACACTTTGCTCCATCTCCACAACTTGACCATAAAATATTCTAACTGATGGAAGGGTTACTTGAATGATGGCATGTCTGTGTCAAGTTTTTCAATAACTTTCCAGGTGCAAGAGTTCCATCAACTGGAGAGCAATCTTCAGGTGCGTCAGTTCCTGGCAGACACGAGGCAGTACCTCCATCAGATGATTCGAACCATCAACATCAAGGAGGAGGTTCTGATCACAATCCACATTGTAGCAGATCTGTCCTATGCCTGGAACATCATGGACAGGTCGGTCATTGCGGTCTGGGGAGAGACAGGCATTGTATAAGATTGAGCTCCTTTACATTTTAGCTTTATACAATAGGGCCACTATAAACTTAAAAGTTTATACAATAGGGCCACCATAAAGTTAAAAGTTTATACAATAGGTCCAGCTATAAAGTTAAAAGTTTATACAATAGGTCCAGCTATAACGTTAAAAGTTTATACAATAGGGCCACTATAAAGTTAAGAGTTTTATACTATAGGGTTACATAAAGAATACACATTCTAAAACAAATGTCAGATGATAACAGCATGAGTGTG
The DNA here is from genome assembly GCA_964017045.1 of Omphiscola glabra. NCBI lineage: Eukaryota > Metazoa > Mollusca > Gastropoda > Lymnaeidae > Omphiscola > Omphiscola glabra. The sequence continues at coordinate 8,304,178 of OZ024796.1, forward strand.
AATATTGTATGTATATTAATGATAGTGACATGCCGTGTCTCATTGTAATATCAGTCTTGATCTTTCATTAACTTTATATAAGGGAAACCCTGAAGAGGCACATGCTGGCTGGGGCAAGTCCTATCAATTATTGCCATCATTAATATTTTGTTCTATTTTCCTTTAGTTACACAATGTACATGCAAGAGGGCATCAAGAAAGACCCAAGCCTTGTCATTAAACTTAGGGCTACTTTTCTCAAGGTATCCATTGGCTCTGCTTTATTTCTTTTAAATGCTGGATTGCTTGATGTTTCCGGGACTCACAATTTGTATAAATTAAATTCAGAGGACAAATACACAACATAAATTAAGTGAAAGATTTCATTAAAAAATTTTTTTCATATTGTCGCTACAATTAATTCATCATCATCATCATGTCCCTTAGTTCTTCGACCGTTGGGTCGCCACAGATGACATAAAAACTATTCTTCTCCATTCCTCTCGGCCTCCTGCCCTATGCATAGCATCGCCTAGTTGTAATTCCGTCCATTCTTTGATGTTATCTTCCCATCTTTTTCTCTGTCTTCCTCTTCTTCTTCCTTTTCTAGTTGTGCCCTGCAAGATTTCTTTGGCGAGTCCTTGTTTTCTGGTCATGTGGCCATACCATTCAAGTTTGCGCTTTTTTACAGACACCAGGAGGTCATCGTACTGCTCAATTGCTTGACGAATCCTTTCTTTTACTTGTTCATTGGTGATGTGGTCTCTATAGCAGATGTCAAGAATGCCTCTGAAACATCTCCATCGCCTTTATTTTCATTTCAAGTTCTGGGGAAGCTTTCATTGTCTGTTGCTGGGGGGACATTAAGGATCTCTGGGTCTATCTTAATATCAATTAATCATGTTTTAACTTGTTAAATTCTGCATCAATATTATACTACACAAAACCGATACTAGCCTTTGGTCAAGAATGGCTAATTTAGTTTTAAAATGACGTGCCCACCATTTAGTTTTATAATGACATGCCCACCATTTATTGTTCTGCCATTGACAAAACTAGATGGCTTCTGCCCTTGACCTCCCACTTATGAGAATCAACCAGGCCAACAGCCAAGATTTACTCAGTGTGTCACAGTATTATTCTGGGGAACTGGTTGCCTATGTCAGGAAAGTCTTACAGGTTTGTCTTACTGTTTTGTCTTACAGGTTTGTGTTACAGACTTAGTAATCACATTTTAGCATTGGTAAAAGATCGGTGCTCATAAAACACAGTTTATAAAGCTGTGAGGTTCTTATCAATGAATTGAAATTAAATTAAATGCAACCTATGAGTATCTTCAGGATAAAACTTAATTATTCTTCAAAAAAAATTTTGACAAAAAGACTTCAAAAAATACTTTGACAAAAAGACTTCAAAAAACACTTTGACAAAAAGACTTCAGAAAACACTTTGACAAAAAGACTTCAAGAAACACTTTGGCAGGAAGACTTCAAAAAACACTTTGGCAGGAAGACTTCAAAAAACACTTTGGCAGGAAGACTTCAAAAAACATTTTGACAAAAAGACTTCAAAAAATACTTTTGCAAAAAGACTTCAAAAAAAAACTTTGGCAAAAAGACTTAACTATCAGATAAAGTATAAATTAAATGGAAGCAAAGAGGAACATTGAAATCTGATAGCTAGACATTTTTGTTTAGTGGTTAAAATAGATGACCATCAAGAAAGTTGATGTGGTTAAAATAGATGACCATCAAGAAATTTGATGTGGTTAAAATAGATGACCATCAAGAAAGTTGATGTGGTTAAAATAGATGACCATCAAGAAAGTTGATGTGGTTAAAATAGATGACCATCAAGAAAGTTTATGTGGTTAAAATAGATGACCATCAAGAAAGTTTATGTGGTTAAAATAGATGACCATCAAGAAAGTTTATAGCTTTGTCTCTCACCGTCCACCTAATTATCATCAATCTTGTGTGGGTGAAATAAATGACCACCAGGAGTGAATGAAATTATCTCTCATTGACCACCCATTTTTCCAGATTATCCCTCAAAGTATGTTCAGCTTACTGGCCAAGATTATAAAACTGTTGACCAACTCCATCAAGGAGGTGCCCACCAGACTGGAGAAGGACAAGATGAAAGAGTATGCCCAGTTGGATGAAAGATATGAGGTCAGCAAACTAGGTCATTAAGATGAGGTCTTCAAAATAGGTCATTTAGATGAGGTCAGCAAACTAGGTCATTTAGATGAGGTCTGAAAATATGTAATTTAGATGAGGTCATCAAATAGGTCATTTAATGAGGTCAGAAATTGGGTCATTTAGTTGAGGTCAGCCAACTAAGTCATTTAGATTAGGTCAGAAAACTGGTTTATTTAGTTGAGGTCAGCAAACAAAGTCATTTAGATGAGATCCGCAAACTAGATTATTTAGATGAGGTCAGAAAACCAGGTCATTTAGATGTGGAAGCAAACTAGGTCATTGAGATAAGGTTAGAAAATAGGAATGAAATGTAGTTTATTTAAATATTTAGCACCTGTTAAGGTCTTATAGTGTATAAAGAGTGTGTGTGGGGTGGGGGTTGACTTTATCTTATGAATGAAATATGGTGTCAGTAAACTGAAGATTGACAGAAAAACAATCAGAACTTGTTGACAGAATGAGGCTCTTTGTAACAATTGATCAAGTTCTATAAACAGTAATGGTTTGTTGATTTACTTAGTTCCATAGCAGGATCTTCAAGTAACATTTCACTGTAACAGTTTTCTGAATGCATTCATTTGATAACATTAACCTGATCCAATACAAAAGTCTCCCATCTAGTATTTATACCTTAAAAATTATGTTTTGTTTCGGTGACCAGGTAGCTCGTCTGACTCATGCCATCTCTGTGTTTACCGAGGGAATTCTCATGATGAAGACAACCCTGGTTGGTATTATAAAGGTAAGCACAAGAAGAGTTGGTGGTCCTGTAAAAATGCTTAAGCTAACAATACATCGGGCAGCCGGATGGAGAAATCTCCAAAGCAAGGTCAGCACACAGGAGTCTTGGGGTTTGAATCCTTGTTAGCACCAACCCAAGTTTAACAACTTTGTTCAATCTGTTGTCTGTGGGATTTCACTGTGTATGTAACACAACTACATCTCCTAATTGCAATTTGTCATGTTGCGTCTCCAGATAGACCCAAAACAGCTGCTGGAAGACGGCATCAGGAAGGAGCTGGTCATGCAGGTGTCTCAAGCTTTGCACACTGGTCTCATGTTCAACTCCAGAGCCAAGGTAAAATCTCAGCTACGTGATATGCCACATTTTGTCAACATTTTCCTACAGCACTGTCTTTGTGTTCGCTCAGCATGACATGGCTTCTGTATTCTCTGTGTTTCCTGAATAATATCTGTCATTTTATGCGTGTCTAGAACAGTTTGGCTCCTCTACAGTTTTACCTCAGCTTTGTTAGAGAGATTCAACCCTTTGAATCCAGGATCCCCGCTTTATCAGTTTGTGTGTTAAAAATCCATACCCTGCCAGAACCATATTTCCATCTCCCATAGCTTACCCTAGATCGTCAGCCCATGCGTAAAAATGTGTTAAATACTTAGTTCAGGGTTTACCACATAACTTGTGAAAGGTCACAGTAAGGGCCACGCCATCTGTGCATTGTTTTTCTTATGTTTTTCTAATGTTTTTTGATGTATAGGGTTGACAAAAATGCAAAAATTGCTAGCCTATAGGATAAATGGGGATGATCAGGTTGATGATAGGATTATTAACATGTTAAAAGCAAACAGATTAAATATACACAAACAATCTGTGTCGATATAACAATATATATTGAGCTTTAATAATAATTTTACATTACAAATAATTAAACGTTTCGGCACATGCCTCCATCAGTACAAGACATACAAATAAGTATTAATCAAATTTACATAATATATAAAGAGAGAGATAAATCCTAGCTAAAAAATAGAAAACCAGACAGAAACAAGGTAAAGAAAACAGAAGAATGAAAGGGAAGTGACTTGAAGTAAAATGTAAAAGCCCAATCAGGAAAAAAAAGACATCGCAGTTACGTAAAATTGTGGATTTGGTTTTCCCGTATGGAGTTAACGTGCCAAATCTTGATATTATTTTATTCTCCATATGTAAAAGCAAACAGACATTAATAGTAAAGATCGATGATCTTCAGCTGATGCTAGTGATGAAATGTGTGCCATACCTAGCCCTGATTGTTTGAAAGTGACAGTCTCCTATTATTAGACAATATTCTCCCCATGATACAAGCTATAATAGTAATGGACAGATTTAGTTCGCAATAAATCCGGTTGACAAGTCTGTAGTGACTTGCCAATTTGGAAGCGCTGGCCACCGACCCCCTCGGCGTTAACCCGGGGCACATTACAACCATTGCGTGTCCCGCGTGGCAGACACGGCCATGCATGGTAGTTGCTGGAATAAACAGCTCCTACAGGGCTGCCACCTGTGATGCTTCACAGGGGGAAGAAAAGGCAAACACAGGGTAGGGATCATGATTACAAGTTGCCGTTCAGGGATATGAGGCTATAGGCTGTGGTGGAAGCCTATAGCCAGTGATTCTAAATATGCAGCCCTGAGAAAGCTGCTCCTAGGCAACCGTTTCGTCCCAGCTATTTCGCGAACTAGTCGCGAGGTGGAAACCCACTGTAGAATCCCTCTTAGAGGGCGTCCGATGCTTCCCCGGGACGGGTGGGGGGAGATATTAGGACGTTAATTTACCGTCCCGGCCCCTGGGAGAGTGGACTACGGACGCTTGAAACACAGCGTCTTTGGTCAACCAGATGTCTCCGGTCGGGGAGGGTCTCCGTCGGCGAACCCGATCGAGCGGTTGCGGGCGGGGACGCTCCACGCCCGGGGAGGTCTCTGGCGCCCTTCCGCACGGCCTGCCGCCGAGGCGGCCGGCAGGTGCGGGTGGGCGCCGGGGAGGGCATAAGGAGCGTAAGCTCGACGGCCCGCTGACGCCATTTCCTAATGTGATATTCGAGTTCGCAATAAATCTAAAAATATAAAGTCTAAATATAATTTTATAATCATGGTATTTAGTTTACTTGCATGACTGTTTGTAAATTTCAGCCAGGAGCCAAAGCCTTTTGCTCTGAGATTTATTTGTCATTTATCATACTGTCATAATGTTACCATCTCTTGAACATCAAAAAAAGATTTATTCACCATTAATATTTCAATACAGGTCAATGAACTGCTGCCCAAACTTCACACTCTTGGTGACCAGATGGACGGCTTCCGTAGATCATTTGAGTACATCCAGGATTATGTCAACATTTACGGCTTAAAAATATGGCAAGAGGAGATCTCTAGGATCATCAACTACAACGTAGAGCAGGAATGTAACAGTTTCCTTTGGACCAAGGCAAGAATCATTGTTTCGTGAGGTGTCAATAAGTAAATCTGTTCTGAGGTGTCAATAAGTAGAGCTGTTCTTTTGTGTCAATATGTAAATCTGTTCTGAGGTGTCAATAAGTAAATCTGTTCTGAGGTGTCAATAAGTAGATCTGTTCTGAGGTGTCAATAAGTAAATCTGTTCTGAGGTGTCAATAAGTAAATCTGTTCTGAGGTGTCAATAAGTAGATCTGTTCTGAGGTGTCAATAAGTAAATAAGTAGATCTGTTCTTAGGTGTCAATGAGTAGATATGTTCTGAGGTGTCCATAATTTGATCTGTTCTTTTGTATCAATAATTAGATCTGTTCTGAGCTGTCAATAAATATTTCTGTTCCTTGAACTAAAATATGTAATTCTTCAGGTAAAACTTAAAACATTAAAGTGAAAAGACAAAATGGAACCCTGAGCTTGTTTGAGTGATGGCATGTATAGTAATTAAGTTTTTCAGTGGCCTTCACATTACACATATTTAATTTACAGTTCAAAACCAAGCTATCCAGTGGAATGTATATTTGTATAATTGTACACAATGACCCCTGATCTCCATCAAACTGAAATGTATTATAAGATGCTTGTTTATTTGTGCACATGTTCATTGCAGCTTTTCCAGGTTAATTTTAAAAATAAAATACATCTTTAATAAACACCCTTAGCTTATTGGTCTACATAAATAACCAATCCGAATACCAGAAAGCTGAATTTTTGTAGACACATTTGCTTCCATATGTTAAGCAATCAATGATAGAGTCTACAGTCATTACAGGATGCTTTCACCAAAATCTCAGTAGTACTTTCTGCCAAAATGGAAAGATTGAGAAGAACAGCTACAATGCTTTCAAATAGATCTAAGATCTGTACAAGGTATGTGATTTTACTTAATGGGAAGTTATTTTATTTCCAGGTACAAGACTGGGAGAGCATCTACCAGTCAACAGCCATCCCCATCCCACGGTTTGCCCCTGTTGATGAAAGTGTCAATTTCATAGGACGTCTGGCCAAAGAAATTATCAGAATCACTGACCCCAAGTAAGAACTTGTATAAACATTGGAATAGATATTTTTTTTGGCAAGAAATTTAATGTCAGCACTTAAGAATAACTGCTCTTTCATAGATGATTTTTAAAATCTTTTTTTTGGGGATCTTTTAAACTTTCTTGTAAGCAATTAATTAATGCCGAACTCCAAACACTTAAGCAGACCTGTTTACTCTTACGATTTTGGCGCACAATTTATGATTTTGAGGTGCATACATTATATATAATGTATGTTTATTTTATTTTATTGTCACTAAGACAATGTATTGTACGATTTTAAGAGTTTCAGGGTAAAGAGGTCTGCTTAGGTTTTGAGCTACTTTCTATATCTTATTGTTTCTTCTTTTGTCCCATCTGCTGAAGAAGGCCCTTAGCCGAAACAATCTCTTCATATTGTCCTGTCTTGCTATCTCAAGCTTCCACACACCTTGTTCCACCATTTCATTCACACGGCTTGGACGCTGTCCACAATTTATTACCAATTCATTAAAACAGTGTTAAATTTTAAAAATCTGTATGGTGGTCCTACCACTTGAATGTGTTCCTTGTTGCATTACAACTGTCTCCATTAACAGATCAACATCTTATGTGGACCAGATGAAGGCGTGGTACGATATGAGAACAAAACAAGAAATCACCAATAGGACTTTGTTTGAGAAAATTCATGTAAGTTGAACATTTTCTGTAACAGCTTGTGATGATTGATATAAGTTAAACAATTTTTGTTATGTTTATTAGAAGTGGAAACATTTAAATCCTAGACTTTGAATACTGCCTTGACTTGACTTGGTAAAAAAGCAAAAACTTAAATGGTTTGACCACATAACAAGGAAACAAGGGCTCGCCAAAGAAATCATGCAGGGCACAACTAGAGGAGGGAGAAGAAGAGGAAGACAGAGAAAAAGATGGGAAGATAACATCAGAGAGTGGACGGGATTAAAACTAGGCAATGCTGTACGTAGTGCAGACGACAGAGAGGAATGGAGAAGGATAGTTTTCATGTCATCTGTGGCACCCCAACGGTCTAACGACTAAGGGACATGATGATGATTGACTTGACTATCTCAATGGACCATTGTTATGCCAGTTTGAATGCTGTGGTTGGAGGTAATTTTTATGAACAACATGTCGTACTAATCTCTGATCCATTCTTCTAATTCTTGTCTCAAACAAAAATGCCATCCTAATACTCTCTATATGTAAATTAGTACACACCATTTTATAACCAAGGTGGCTGTTAAATGCAAACTTTCTGTTGGACCTACACCATTCCTTAACTACCGAGTTGCAAAGACAGTGAAATACCACTATTGTAATTATTGTTACAGTTAGAAAGAAAAATTGTGTTTTATTTGAGATAAACTTAATAAAAGTAACAGCATTATTAAAGGATGTTTTTAATTGCAATATTAGTTTTGTTGAAGGATGAATTTAATTGCAATTTCAGTTTTTTAATTGCAATGCCAGCATTATGAAAAATAAATGACAACTTTATATTCACAATAATAAAGATTCTTCTTGTCCAATATATTTCAATGTTTGTTGATAAACTGATACATTTGCAAAACTCATTATCGATGCAAAGAATGCGAAACGATGAGATAAAATTATTGATTTAAAATTGATTTCATAGGACTTTGGAAAACTTCTCTGAAATAGAGGAAATGAGTAAACAAAGTAAGCAACACAACTCCTTTGCTGGCCTCTTGGATGCTGCCTCTTGGATACTGCCTCTCGGATACTGCCTCTCAGCTGAGGGCTATATTTTAAATTTATTCTTTTTTTTCTCTGTTGTTTGTTCGCTCGCGAAGGCTTCCTGCTGACGTGTTTGTTGTTTTGTTTTTTCCTCTTTTTTCAGGTTTGACCTTACTTTGTTTTACTCATTTCCTACTTTGCTAACCTGATTGCAGTCTCTCCCCTTATTACCATTCCCTGAAGTATGTTGGCCAACAAGAACCTGTGTTATGCTTGCATAGGAAGTTAAGACTTGTTAATCTTGTCATCCAGAGGGCAGTGGGCAGCTTTGGTTTATCAGGACTGGACAGACTTCTGTGTTTTATGATTGTCAAAGAGCTGCAGAACTTTCAAACCTCTCTGAAACGCTCAGTGCTGAAAGACAAATCTTGGATGGATTACTTTGCTCAGCTGACCCGGTCCGTGAACCCGCTCCAGGGACTTATTGGTAATCCACTAACTCAATACTTTATTCAACTCACTGGCTCTGTCAATCCACTTCAAGTTGGTTATGCAATGCATAAATAATTTAGAAAGTTGATAAACCTTTAGATAGTGTCAGAAAGGAACTTTGACATAGAAAAAAAGAAAGGTTAGGAAACTGTATCTAGGTATCTAGCTGTTGGAAATCTTGTCTTCCCAAATTTACCAAAGTTACCCAACACTTATTTTTGTATTGTATCTTAACATTTCAGGCCAACCCCAGAAGTTCTACCCCCAGGCCATCTCCAAGACGAGCAAATTGTTGGGATCTTATATGGACATCATTCTCAGGGTGAAAATCTCTTATATATATTTTGCTTGTGGTGTGGCTGCTTCATTTTCACAACCGGCCCTCCCCCTACTCAACATGTTTTATATTAATAGTACTGAGTGAAAAAGACCTGTCAAGCATCGATTGTCATGCATGACGGTTGAACTGGGGTAAGAAGGTTTAATCTTATCGGGGGCGACTATTACATCAATCAAAAATGAGCCACGAGTATGGTGTAGGACTGTCTTTAGGACTGTCTCCAGGACTATTGTTTAAATGCCGGCAGGTAGGGCATAGGAATGTCTGTAGGACTATTTCCTTAAGGCCGCCAGGCAGGGTGTAGGACTGTCTGTAGGACTATTGTTTAAAGGACGGCAGAAATGATAGAATAGGAGAAATTAAGTCTCTTTTTAAAACACATGGACCTACCAGGTATTTTCTCGAAATGCCCGGACAGGGTGTAAAAAACTGCACCTGGTTATGTCCTAGTTTTTTTAATGAATCCATGTCATTACACTGCAATTTCATCAGTTGGACAACATTGTGGAAGAACAACATTTTTGTGGAAATTTAATCTTCACAAGTTCCAACATAGATTTGTGTGGACTTTAAAAAATAAAAAAATATTTGTAACAATATTCAATGATTTGTGCCAGGTCGGACAAATGCAGCTACTAAGGAGACAAATTGCATATGAACTGAACACATCTTGCAAATTTGACTCCAAATTTCTGGCCAGTTCTCTGCAGACATTAAACAAGTGAGATTTAAATTATTTTTCTTTATATTTAGTCGAAGTTAATTATAGCTGTTGGGGGTCAGAAGCACCTGGGTAAGGCAAATATTGACCACTCTGTTAGTTAGTTGGTCCATCATTTGCAGGGAGGAGTGTCATGAGTCTCAATCTTGTGCACACTGTTCCCCTCTGACCCCTGAAATGTCAAAAGGCCTTGAATCTCTACTTGCTGTCCAGTTTTGGATTTGCCTTAAAGGGACAATGTCCATTCAAACATGCTATTATTATCATGGGAGAAATATGCATTCATTTGAATCCACTTCTTTGTAAATATGGGGGCATGGGCAGGTTTTTAAAATTTGTTTTCATATTTGTTTCTTTTGAAACTTTGCGATCACAAGAATGTTTGCCCAGGTAACTGCGCCACCCCCCCGCCCCAATTTAAGGTAGCCTTATGGAAGCTACAGAGAGTTTCACTGCCTTACTTTTGCTTTATAAGATATTCTATATTCTTTATTGATTCAAAAAGATGGAAATGTTTTTTTATTACATTATGCATATCTAGTGACAAATAACAATTCAACTAGTGACAAATACCAAGTTATCTAGGGACAAATACCAAGTTATCTGGTGACAAATACCAAGTTATCTCGTAACAAATAACAAGTTATCTAGTGACAAATACCAAGTTAGCTTTTATTTAGCTTGCAGGATTATTCAGCAGTGTGTTCAAGTATAAATAAGTAGAGAATCTCAGAGATAAAAGGCTAATTGTTGTACCATGTTTCAGCGCTTTACTAGCAGACATAGAGCAGCATTACAAAGATCCAGCCAAACCTTACCCCAACGAGAACAACCCACTGATGTATGAACTGACCAGTTATGTTGAGGCTGCTGGCTTTCACAATCCTTTGAGGAAGGTGAGTCTGTTAAGAAGAGGCATTGATGTCATATAGTGGCATTGATGTCATATAGTGGCATTGATGTCATATAGTGGCATTGATGTCATATTGTGGCATTGATGTCATATAGTGGCATTGATGTCATATTGTGGCATTGATGTCATATAGTGGCATTGATGTCCAATAGTGGCATTGATGTCATAACTTAGATGAAATTGTGATTGAAAACAATCTGCTGTCGATGAAGTGAAATTAACCGACTTGACAAGCGATTGACAACTGTCAGTGACAGTAAATTTTCAAATATGTAGGGCGGTACATGAGCTTGTAACAAAACTTTAAAAAAAATTGTGGGTGTGTTTTATGCTAGCAAATGTTAACTAGATATTAAACTTGAACATCTTTATACTTTCAGATTTACATCACAACTGAACGGCTGCCTTATTTTCCCCTGTTCACTTTCCTTATGACAATATCCCACTTGAACAAGCTGATCTACACTAAATCTATTGGTAACATTTGCATATCAAATCATCAAGTATAATTATTGCAATTTTAAGCAATTTATTTTTGTTAGTTATCAACTTTTTGTTTTGTTTTTTTCCTTTTTTTTTTTTTTGCATGATGTTCCCAATAGGGATTTTAATACAGGAATTTTTTGCAATTTACATTTTGGTTTTATAAACCCTATTTAAAATGGTTTTCAGTTTTTACAAAGCATTTAGCTGTCTGCACAACAAGGTCATATTAGGACATACTTTTATAAGCTCATAAGTAGGAGTCTATGTTTAGAGATCACAAAACCACTGTCTCGCCTGTATGATTTTTTTAAAACAGTTTGGCTCCAGCATTTGGCCTGTCACTTTTAACGCCAGGGCAGCTTGTGGTAGTTACAAGTTGCGGGCAAACGATACAAACTTGTAAACTGACAGCGGACAGCACACGGGCTAAAACCAAAACAATTTCTGGTTTCATGTAAAAGTCAGTCATCTATTTTTGGAAGTGACCATCCTCAAACCCAGGGGAATAGTCTGTTACAAGATGCCATCAAACCCAAGGGTATAGTCTGTTACAAGATGCCATCAAACCCAGGGGTATAGTCTGTTACAAGATGCCATCAAACCCAGGGGTATAGTCTGTTACAAGATGCCATCAAACCCAGGGGTATAGTCTGTTACAAGATGCCATCAAACCCAAGGGTATAGTCTGTTACAAGATGCCATCAAACCCAAGGGTATAGTCTGTTACAAAATGCCATCAAACCCAAGGGTATAGTCTGTTACAAGATGCCATCAAACCCAGGGGTATAGTCTGTTACAAGATGCCATCAAACCCAAGGGTATAGTCTGTTACAAGATGCCATCAAACCCAAGGGTATAGTCTGTTACAAGATGCCATCAAACCCAGGGGTATAGTCTGTTACAAGATGCCATCAAACCCAAGGGTATAGTCTGTTACAAGATGCCATCAAACCCAAGGGTATAGTCTGTTACAAGATGCCATCAAACCCAAGGGTATAGTCTGTTACAAGATGCCATCAAACCCAGGGGTATAGTCTGTTACAAGATGCCATCAAACCCAAGGGTATAGTCTGTTACAAGATGCCATCAAACCCAAGGGTATAGTCTGTTACAAGATGCCATCAAACCCAAGGGAATAGTCTGTTACAAGATGCCATCAAACCCAAGGGTATAGTCTGTTACAAGATGCCATCAAACCCAAGGGTATAGTCTGTTACAAGATGCCATCAAACCCAAGGGTATAGTCTGTTACAAGATGCCATCAAACCCAAGGGTATAGTCTGTTACAAGATGCCATCAAACCCAAGGGTATAGTCTGTTACAAGATGCCATCAAACCCAAGGGTATAGTCTGTTACAAGATGCCATCAAACCCAAGGGTATAGTCTGTTACAAGATGCCATCAAACCCAAGGGTATAGTCTGTTACAAGATGCCATCAAACCCAAGGGTATAGTCTGTTACAAGATGCCATCAAACCCAAGGGTATAGTCTGTTACAAGATGCCATCAAACCCAAGGGTATAGTCTGTTACAAGATGCCATCAAACCCAGGGGTATAGTCTGTTACAAGATGCCATCAAACCCAAGGGTATAGTCTGTTACAAGATGCCATCAAACCCAAGGGTATAGTCTGTTACAAGATGCCATCAAACCCAAGGGAATAGTCTGTTACAAGATGCCATCAAACCCAAGGGTATAGTCTGTTACAAGATGCCATCAAACCCAAGGGTATAGTCTGTTACAAGATGCCATCAAACCCAAGGGTATAGTCTGTTACAAGATGCCATCAAACCCAAGGGAATAGTCTGTTACAAGATGCCATCAAACCCAAGGGTATAGTCTGTTACAAGATGCCATCAAACCCAAGGGTATAGTCTGTTACAAGATGCCATCAAACCCAAGGGTATAGTCTGTTACAAGATGCCATCAAACCCAAGGGTATAGTCTGTTACAAGATGCCATCAAACCCAAGGGTATAGTCTGTTACAAGATGCCATCAAACCCAAGGGTATAGTCTGTTACAAGATGCCATCAAACCCAAGGGTATAGTCTGTTACAAGATGCCATCAAACCCAAGGGTATAGTCTGTTACAAGATGCCATCAAACCCAAGGGTATAGTCTGTTACAAGATGCCATCAAACCCAAGGGTATAGTCTGTTACAAGATGCCATCAAACCCAAGGGTATAGTCTGTTACAAGATGCCATCAAACCCAAGGGTATAGTCTGTTACAAGATGCCATCAAACCCAAGGGTATAGTCTGTTACAAGATGCCATCAAACCCAAGGGTATAGTCTGTTACAAGATGCCATCAAACCCAAGGGTATAGTCTGTTACAAGATGCCATCAAACCCAAGGGTATAGTCTGTTACAAGATGCCATCAAACCCAAGGGTATAGTCTGTTACAAGATGCCATCAAACCCAAGGGTATAGTCTGTTACAAGATGCCATCAAACCCAAGGGTATAGTCTGTTACAAGATGCCATCAAACCCAAGGGTATAGTCTGTTACAAGATGCCATCAAACCCAAGGGTATAGTCTGTTACAAGATGCCATCAAACCCAAGGGTATAGTCTGTTACAAGATGCCATCAAACCCAAGGGTATAGTCTGTTACAAGATGCCATCAAACCCAGGGGTATAGTCTGTTACAAGATGCCATTAAACCCAAGGGTATAGTCTGTTACAAGATGCCATCAAACCCAAGGGTATAGTCTGTTACAAGATGCCATCAAACCCAAGGGTATAGTCTGTTACAAGATGCCATCAAACCCAAGGGTATAGTCTGTTACAAGATGCCATCAAACCCAAGGGTATAGTCTGTTACAAGATGCCATCAAACCCAAGGGTATAGTCTGTTACAAGATGCCATCAAACCCAAGGGTATAGTCTGTTACAAGATGCCATCAAACCCAAGGGTATAGTCTGTTACAAGATGCCATCAAACCCAGGGGTATAGTCTGTTACAAGATGCCATCAAACCCAAGGGTATAGTCTGTTACAAGATGCCATCAAACCCAAGGGTATAGTCTGTTACAAGATGCCATCAAACCCAAGGGTATAGTCTGTTACAAGATGCCATCAAACCCAAGGGTATAGTCTGTTACAAGATGCCATCAAACCCAAGGGTATAGTCTGTTACAAGATGCCATCAAACCCAAGGGTATAGTCTGTTACAAGATGCCATCAAACCCAAGGGTATAGTCTGTTACAAGATGCCATCAAACCCAAGGGTATAGTCTGTTACAAGATGCCATCAAACCCAAGGGTATAGTCTGTTACAAGATGCCATCAAACCCAAGGGTATAGTCTGTTACAAGATGCCATCAAACCCAAGGGTATAGTCTGTTACAAGATGCCATCAAACCCAGGGGTATAGTCTGTTACAAGATGCCATTAAACCCAAGGGTATAGTCTGTTACAAGATGCCATCAAACCCAAGGGTATAGTCTGTTACAAGATGCCATCAAACCCAAGGGTATAGTCTGTTACAAGATGCCATCAAACCCAAGGGTATAGTCTGTTACAAGATGCCATCAAACCCAAGGGTATAGTCTGTTACAAGATGCCATCAAACCCAAGGGTATAGTCTGTTACAAGATGCCATCAAACCCAAGGGTATAGTCTGTTACAAGATGCCATCAAACCCAAGGGTATAGTCTGTTACAAGATGCCATCAAACCCAGGGGTATAGTCTGTTACAAGATGCCATCAAACCCAAGGGTATAGTCTGTTACAAGATGCCATCAAACCCAAGGGTATAGTCTGTTACAAGATGCCATCAAACCCAAGGGTATAGTCTGTTACAAGATGCCATCAAACCCAAGGGTATAGTCTGTTACAAGATGCCATCAAACCCAAGGGTATAGTCTGTTACAAGATGCCATCAAACCCAAGGGTATAGTCTGTTACAAGTTGCTAGTAACTATTGTATACTTTGCTGTTAGTTAATCATTGTGTTTATTGAAAAATAAAAAATTCTGAATTTTTTAAAATCATGAAAAAAAAATTTGGAAGCAAATTTTTGAAAATCATTAAATGGTTTTTGGTTTCAACATCGGTTTTCAGTTAGCATCCTTAATTCCAATGCATGTGAAAATTAACAATCTATTTTGATGTCTCAAAGGTAGATCATCTTGTTTTACACTGAGGAATTCATTCTGTCTATATCTGTTCTATTGTCTGCTCTCTTTGTGTTTAAGATTCCCTGAGCTGTAAGAAACCAACTGATCCGCTAGATGCACCTCCCTTTGTTGTTGGTGTATACACACTACTCAAACAGAGCCACAGTGACAACACCAAACTGTACCTGGCTTTCCTTGGCCAATATGCACGGTCCATTGTGGAATCTATCAACAGGTCAGTCATGCTATGTAATTTGTTATGTTTTACCAGTACAAGATACAGCTGAAGTTCTGAGTTATTTGCTAAATATCACATTAAAGAAACATCCAGATTCTCCTGGTCGACCCTAAAAGAAATGTAAGCTCAACAGAAAACAAATGTAAAAAGTGGAAAATGGGAGTTATTTTTTTTTTTTTTTTAAACTTTGAAAATGGAGATTCCAATGACAAAAATCCATAGAGCCTGGCAATGAAATTTATGAAGTTAAACAAGAGCTTTTAGTTTTGAAGTCTGCTGTCTACCTAAGGCAAGTGAACAATTTGTTTGGATACTGAACCCTTCCTGGTACTGTAGAGTGAAATCATCCAAACCCTTGCTGGTACTGTAGAGTGAAATCATCCAAACCCTTGCTGGTACTTTAGAGTGAAATCATCCAAACCCTTGCTGGTATTGTAGAGTGAAATCATCCAAACCCTTGCTGGTATTGTAGAGTGAAATCATCCAAACCCTTGCTGGTACTGTAGAGTGAAATCATCCAAACCCTTGCTGGTACTTTAGAGTGAAATCATCCAAACCATTGCTGGTACTGTAGAGTGAAATCATTCAAACTCTTGCTGGTACTGTAGAGTGAAATCATCCAAACCCTTGCTGGTACTTTAGAGTGAAATCATCCAAACCCTTGCTGGTACTTTAGAGTGAAATCATCCAAACCATTGCTGGTACTGTAGAGTGAAATCATCGAAACCCTTGCTGGTACTTTAGAGTGAAATCATCCAAACCATTGCTGGTACTGTAGAGTGAAATCATTCAAACTCTTGCTGGTATTGTAGAGTGAAATCATCCAAACCGTTACTGGTACTGTAGAGTGAAATCATCCAAACCCTTGCTGGTACTTTAGAGTGAAATCATCCAAACCATTGCTGGTACTGTAGAGTGAAATCATCCAAACCCTTGCTGGTACTTTAGAGTGAAATCATCCAAACCATTGCTGGTACTGTAGAGTGAAATCATTCAAACTCTTGCTGGTATTGTAGAGTGAAATCATCCAAACCCTTGCTGGTACTTTAGAGTGAAATCATCCAAACCATTGCTGGTACTGTAGAGTGAAATCATTCAAACTCTTGCTGGTATTGTAGAGTGAAATCATCCAAACCGTTACTGGTACTGTAGAGTGAAATCATCCAAACCCTTGCTGGTACTTTAGAGTGAAATCATCCAAACCCTTGCTGGTACTTTAGAGTGAAATCATCCAAACCATTGCTGGTACTGTAGAGTGAAATCATTCAAACTCTTGCTGGTATTGTAGAGTGAAATCATCCAAACCCTTACTGGTACTGTAGAGTGAAATCATCCAAACCCTTGCTGGTACTTTAGAGTGAAATCATCCAAACCCTTACTGGTACTGTAGAGTGAAATCATCCAAACCCTTGCTGGTACTTTAGAGTGAAATCATCCAAACCATTGCTGGTACTGTAGAGTGAAATCATCCAAACCCTTGCTGGTACTTTAGAGTGAAATCATCCAAACCATTGCTGGTACTGTAGAGTGAAATCATTCAAACTCTTGCTGATATTGTAGAGTGAAATCATCCAAACCATTACTGGTACTGTAGAGTGAAATCATCCAAACCCTTGCTGGTACTTTAGAGTGAAATCATCCAAACCCTTACTGGTACTGTAGAGTGAAATCATCCAAACCCTTGCTGGTACTTTAGAGTGAAATCATCCACACCATTGCTGGTGCTGTAGAGTGAAATCATCCACTTGAAATTTGAACTAGGTTGTGAGGCGATGTGTTGAATTAAGTTTATGTAGATATCCTAAAAAGGGTAAAGGTTAAAAAAAGGATCGAGTTTGATCTTAGGCAAGGTTAAAAAAGTACGCTACCATGATTTGAAGACCTCTGCTATGTTTGAGCCCTAGAAATGTTTTGGAGACCTGATAGTTACGACAATATTTCTAGGAACTGTATTTTATCCTAGGTCAGGATAGAATAATGTTCAGTGAATGAAACCTGCAACATCTGTGATATTTACACTTAGTAATATCATCCTCAGTGTTAAAGATCCTACCATGAGCCAAGATGTGCTCAATGTCCTGGTGTTTTTAGAAGATTTTATTTTCTACAGCGGTCTTTCAAGAAAGGTTAGTGTTGAGCTAAAGAAGTTTGTCTATCATAAATATCTTAGCTCTAAATTGCAAGCACTACACTATTCAAACAAAAAATAAAGAACAAAAACTCATTTCTTAAATTAACTGAAGATAACCCAAACCAATTTCAGTTTTGATTCCACAAGATTTTAAGGATAGCTTAACTAGTAAATATGAAAACCAACTTAGCTGAAGGCTTATAATTATAATGTTTATGACATAGCCTTAGATGATACCAGGCTTTATGTTACTGAAGTTAGTTTTTACAAAAAACAATTTTGTCCTTCAATCATCATAATCATATCTAGTTGCTGTAATGTAGACACCAACATAATCATATCTAGTTGCTGTAGTGTAGACACCAACATAATCATCTAGTTGCTGTAGTGTAGACACCAACATAATCATATCTAGTTGCTGTAGTGAAGACACCAACATAATCATATCTAGTTGCTGTAGTCTACATGTCAACATAATCTAGCGGTTTAGTATAGACATAATGTAATCATATCTAGTTGCTGTAGTGTAGACATCAACATAATCATATCTACCTGGTGTATTGTAGACATCAACATAATCATATCTAGTTGCTGTACTGTAGACACCAACATAATCATATCTAGTTGCTGTAGTGCAGACACCAACATAATCATATCTAGTTGCTGTAGTGTAGACACCAACATAATCATATCTACCTGGTGTTTTGTAGATATCAACAAAATCATATCTAGCTGCTGTAGCCTAGACATCAACATAATCATATCTAGTTTCTGTAGTGTAGAACAGATATCAACTTAATGATATCTAGTTGTTGTAGTGTAGATGATGATAGATCAAACGTCCGCCTTTTAAAATGACAAAACATTTCATGAATAGATTTACCGTATTTCAGTTCTGTATTGATTTTTATTAAATAAATTGTTTATTTCTTCCAGTCAGTGGAGTCATTTGTGCCCAGCTACATCTTTGATGAGTTCCGTGGCCAGTTTGCTCAGTGATGGGCAAAGAAGTTTGACTTTTAAACTGTGTATCTGATAATTATGTTCTTAGGACTTTCTAAATAAAATTTTCATTTTAGATAAAAAACAAAAAACAAAAAAGCAACATTGAATCAAAGGAAATCATTTAGTAACTGAAATAGCAGGATTTTTGTATTTATTACATTCCTACATGCTGTTAGCACAATACAAGTCAACTCAACTTTCTTTACTTAATCAATGGGTTTGTTAATGAAACTTTGGTTTTTAAGTTGACTGAAAGCATACCATAAACTTTTGTAACATAGTCTATGCCTTAGGTGTCTATGCCTTAGGTGTCTATGCCTTAGGTGTCTATGCCTTAGGTGTCTATGCCTTAGGTGTCTATGCCTTAGGTGTCTATGCCTTAGGTGTCTATGCCTTAGGTGTCTATGCCTTAGGTGTCTATGCCTTAGGTGTCTGTGCCTTAGGTGTCTATGCCTTAGGTGTCTATGCCTTAGGTGTCTATGCCTTAGGTGTCTATGCCTTAGGTGTCTATAAAACGTTTTTTTTTAAAAATATATTAAAAAGTGATACAGTAGGATTTAAAAATAATCTCTGTCTTAAAAATTGCATTGTTCTTGAAAAAATGTGGTATGTCAATGAACGCGTGTTTAGCTGCTGAAGGCTTTCCATTTTGTCCTAATGGCAACTTGAGAATGATTTGATGACTAGGTAGCAGGTCTAGTTGTATTCATTTCTATTCAGTTCATGTAAACTGATCTATTTCAATATGAATTGTGTAAACAAAAAACAACAAGAAAAATGTAAAATCACCATTGGAATTCTTTGCACATTTGAAATAATGAAGCATGTAAAAAAATGTTATATCAATATCAACTGGATTCTTTTTCTGAGGTTTACAAAAGCTGATGTTTTTATTAAAATTTTGAAACTAAACTGACACTGATGGTCTGTCCATGTTTAGAGTTTTGTCAATGTTGTACCACAAGGGCATATTCTCCTGTGTGCAGCGTCTTGGTCCATAGCAAATAGCTGTTTGATTTCAACAGTGTTCTGTCAGGCTTTCTGGCACCTAAGTGTCACGTATGCCTGAATTCATACTTTACAGACTCTGATTTCAACAGTGTTCTGTCAGGCTTTCTGGCACCCAAATGTCCAGTATGCCTGAACTCATACTTTACAGACTGTAATACAAGTTGATGATATTTTACATATGCCAGGTTTATTTGTATAAAGTAAACTGATCAATTTTTCTGTAAAAAAAAAAAAAAAAAGTAAGTTAGTGACATTAAATGCTAGGTTTTATTGTTTTTTGTCAGAGTTTTGTGACAGCATTTTTGTGACAGTACTTTTGTGACAGCATTTTTGTGACAGCATTTAAAAATGTTAGTTCAATTTTAGGAATATGAACAGTGCAAACTGAGCTAATGCAGACCTGTTTACCCTCAAACTCTTAAAATCGTACAACATCATCACAAAATCATTCAATACATTATCTTAATAGTAAAAAAATAAACATGCAGTACGTATAATGTATACACCTCAAAATTGTACATGGTACGCCAAAATCGTAAAAGTAAATAGGTCTGCCAATGCCAACATTTCTGTATTTCTAATAGAGAAATGAAGTTGTGTGTATACATTTGTCAAAAGATGCCTGATTTAATTTTTTGTTTGTTTTCTCACCATCTTTCAAATTAATATTAAACTATTTTCTGGGCCTCTTTAAAAATAAATATCGTCCAATGTAAACAGCGATCTTTGTTCAGAAGAGCTCAGGCTAATTGCTATCCGTGGTCCCTCATTGGGAGTCACTGCCCTATGTTGGGGATAGATTTAGGGTTCAGGTTAGGGTGAGCGATAGAGGTACCAGTAGCGTGCAATTACCAGAGCTCAACATCAAGTGTACATTGTTTATTTGAATGCCCGGATGACTGATCTCTTTTCTGTTATGAATTCCGTGCGTAATCAATTCTCTATGGAGTTCAAGCATTTTTAAATTTTATCAACAGTGTTGGAGCTAGAGAAACATCACCGAGAAGGAGCCAACATTGTCAAATGTTTAAGTTGGGGGCCATCATTTGATTAATTGTAATGTAAAAAAATGTCTATTACATTATAACTGTACATTTTTCAAAAAGAGAAAGTGTTGCACTTAATTTGCATGCTCAGTTGTCCCCACCCCCACTCGTCCCATCCGCCACCTAAAACAACCCACCCGTCCCATCCACCACCTGAAACAACCCACCCGTCCCATCCACCACCTGAAACAACCCACCCGTCCCATCCACCACCTGAAACAAACCACCCGACCCATCCACCCCCTGAAACAACCCACCCGTCCCTTCCACCCCCTGAAACAACCCACCCGTCCCATCCACCCCCTGAAACAACCCACCCGTCCCATCCACCCCCTGAAACAACCCACCCGTCCCATCCACCCCCTGAAACAACCCACCCGTCCCATCCACCCCCTGAAACAACCCACCCGTCCCAACCACCACCTGAAACAACCCACCCGTCCCATCCACCACCTGAAACAACCCACCCGTCCCATCCACCACCTGAAACAACACACCCGTCCCATCCACCACCTGAAACAGCCCACCCGTCCCATCCACCACCTGAAACAACCCACCTGTCCCATCCACCACCTGAAACAACCCACCCGTCCCATCCACCACCTGAAACAACCCACCTGTCCCATCCACCACCTGAAACAACAATTGGACAACCAGCCGCTTCGATTATTGTGAGTTTCATGTTGAGTTAAGAATTAGCAAATAAGAAAGAACCAGTTGCAATTTGTTTTGGTTAAGGAAATATTTGTACATGACTTATGTTCCAAATCTACTGCTATTGTTTTTATCATAATGTGACCTTGACATGATTGTTGACATTTACAGTGACCTACCAGAAGTAATGTATTTAAAGGAGTCTGTTTTTTTGCATTATACCATTGTTCATTGAAAAGATAAAATAATATTTTTTATTACATTATAGATGACTGTGCTTTTGATTTCATTTATCCATGTGTTATGCTCTTGTGAATATCGAAACTCTCTCATGTGTAACTGTCAAAACTCTCTTGTGTGTGACTGTCAAAACTCTCTCATGCATGACTGTCAAAACTCTCTCATCCTTGACTTGTTTTCTCCAGCTTAATTAAAAATAATTTTCTTCAGGGCTTTTCAATAATAAGCCATGGTACTTTCATCAGCAACGTATTTGTTTTCAAAAGAAAAGGTGCTATTTAGAACATGCATGTCTGTGTATGTTGATTTTTATCATTTCATTGTTAAAATCTTGCATTAAAGTGTTGGACTGAGAGTGGCTATAAAATCTGGCATACTTTGGGGCTGATCATTCAAAAATTACAAAAGACAATTTAGTACCGTATTAAAAAAGTGCAACAATTTTTATTATTTTGTACACATGGTGCAAATACTCAATACAAATTAACAATTGATATATATTAAATATTAATATTACATTTTCTAAAACACACAAACCCATTAATTAAAGGGCAATATGCTTATGTTGCACAATAAATCTAAATACAAAACAATATATTTATATATCTAATCACCTATAAAATAGGCCTGCAGTGATGCTAATATCCATTCACAAATTATTGTATGAATGAACACCAACATAAAATAGTTACATTGCAAGCCCATTTTCCTATTTACATTATCATAAGCAGATACACTTTGTAAAATACAAATATTTATATAGTAAAACACTTTGTATAATACAGTATATATTAAAAATTATAGGACAAATTAATTATATTATTAAAAAAAAAAAGTGGTAGTGATGTGATTTCAAAGGAGACATTCTTACTTCACATAATAGTATTTGGTTAAGTCCAGATAATGTTAAGGATACTCAGCTTAAAAGAAGATTCCACGGTTATAGAAGACGGGAGCGGTGGTTGTTAAGGCAGTAATAAAGTGGTTGAGAAGGCGGTACTAACTAACTTACTTAAGAAAATCAGCAGAACATCGAGCCAAGGCTCATAAGGTCTTCCCCAGCACACCTCCACCGCCCCCAACTGGCATTCAACCACTCCCCCAGTGGTCTCTATTCCAGCCAGGCCGCGAAGCGGCATGCCGAGGGCTCCCCGCCCCTGAGACGGCCCCACCCACCCTTCCACTCGATTGACTATGCGAGTGAGGCCGCATCAGAGAAGGGACGCCTGGCCAGCCGGGCTGATGCTTACACAGCAACCGGGCCGGACTTCCTTGGGCTGGGGTGGATACAATTTACGTCTCTAAAGCCCCCCCTTCCCACCCCGGGGGGACTCGTAGGTGTTAACAGACGCCCTCTAATAGGGTTTACGTGGTTTTCTGCGGCATGACTAATTCACACCGCAGCTGGGAAATGACAAAAAGAGAGGTTGCCTAGGAGCAGTACCCTCAAGTCTGCTAGGGTCGCCACACGCCTTCGCCTCATATCCATGCGGCAACTGTAATCCTATCCCGACCTGTTTCTACGTTATTTTCGACTGCACTTGGTAGGAAACCATGTAGCCGTGCTCTTTCTAACGCAGTTTCCGTGCGTTACCTTTGCCTTTCGGTGCGGATCCCCTACACGGTGATCATGTCCCCCGGGTAACGTTTCAGGGGGTTCGTGGCAAACGCCTCTTTATCGACATGCCATTTATGGGACGGACATGCCGACTAGAGCCCCGGGGGGAAGAAGGCGGTACTAAAATGGTTGAGAAGGCAGTGCTAAGTGGTTGAGAAGGCAGTACTAAGTGGTTGAGAAGGCAGTACTAAAATGGTTGAGAAGGCAGTACTAAGTGGTTGAGAAGGCAATACTAAAATGGTTGAGAAGGCAGTACTAAGTGGTTGAGAAGGCAGTACTAAGTGGTTGAGAAGGCAGTACTAAAGTGGTAGAAATATATAAGAAAAGGTATGTTAAACTTGAATTAATAGACAGGACAAAATATTTGGATGCTTCAACTTAGAGCCCTCATCAGCAAGCAAAACAAATAGAAGTAAGACACGTAATGTCTCTCAATTTCCTGTATTTCTTCATCCCCTTTTTTTTTTCTCCTTCATCAGATTTTGTGTATCCCTAAATATTTTGGTCCGTTAAATTTTTAGATTCTCTACCTTATTTTTCACAGTACCAATATTTATATTCTTTCTTCTTCTTCTATATTTTGAGGGCCCACGATCAATGAATTAATCATTCTGGCGCCTATGTTGTTTCGCGATGTAACTGTGCTGGGTTTTGAAGGGGATACTTCACTAGTCACAAGGGCTTCTCAGCAATGGTATTATGAACTGGGAGTTGGAAGACAGAAGGCAATATCTGCATATGTGTCAAGTGTAGTTGCCTCCACTGTTCACAGAGTGAAGAGTGCCCTCCTCTAACAGTATGAAAGGGCATCATAAGGCCTCACAGACTGAAGAGCGCCCTCCTCTAACATTATTGGGCATCATAAGGCCTCACAGAGTGAAGAGCGCCCTCCTCTAACAGTATTAAAGGGCATCATAAGGCCTCACAGAGTGAAGAGTGCCCTCCTCTAACAGTATGAAATGGCATCATAAGGCCTCACAGACTGAAGAGCGCCCTCCTCTAACAGTATTGGGCATCATAAGGCCTCACAGAGCGAAGTGCGCCCTCCTCTAACGGTACAGGCTGGTTTAAAAGCAAATAAACTAACTGCAACAAGGTCTCTACAGATTCCTTTAATAGATAATGAATGTGTTAAATCTGAACTGACATAAGGAGATGGTTTGAGCTTTTTTCATCTGATGAATTGTTCATTTATGGAGATATCTAAAGTGCTGTGAATCATAATTCAATGTATGTATGGCATCTTTCCGTCTACAAGAGACGATAGATTTATCTTCTCTGGTTGCAGCTCTTTGTGTGGCTAGTGAGACCGATCCTCGAGTGGCAGTCTCTTTTGCATGTCCCACACACGAATGCGGTGGAGCAGTGTTTTCTGGCCTTTCTCTGCGCTCTCTTTACAGCTGCCTCCGCCCTGTAAAGCTCCTCGGCACGTAGTGAGCCTTTCTTGACGACGCCCCGCCATGTGGATTGATCCTCCACCAGGTCCTCCCAATGTGAGATGTTGATGTTGGCCGCCTTCATGTCTCTTTTGCATAGGTCGACAAACGCGATGTATAGAGGCATATGTTGTTCCCTGCATTTCTCCTGCAGCTGGCGCAGAGAGAAGATCATGTCTATGATTGACCTACCCGCTCGAAAGCCACATTGCGATTCTGGGAGTACACGCGATGCTAGGGTCTGCAAGCGTGTTAATGCAACTCGGGCGAAGGCAATGATATTATGAATCCCATGTTATGAGCATGTCGGACGATCGCTTGCCCAAAAAGCGTCCCAGAGAGCGTTCGATATGGACCAGGGCACATGGGAAGCATCGGCAAAGAACCGAGCATCGTCGCGTTCCTCTGTACACATAGGCTCCATACAGCGGCTGCAAAGCGCAAAAGGTATGCCAGAAAAGCTCTGGTTAACTCTGCACCTGAAGTTGTCCCATCAAGCGCCTGCACTTACTGCACAAGAACACTTCGTACCAGAATCGGTCTTATCAGCCATCTTCGCACACACAACCAAGTTCACAATTAGCATAAATTCAATGCTTAAGGTGGTTACGGTCGATTTTGACTGACTAAATATATATATTCGAGACCCCCATTAGACCCCCCACCCCCATAATGGCTTAAAAAAAATTTTCATGCAAGACTTACACGTTTTATTCACATGATTATGATAATAACCGTGATTGTAACTAAAAAAGTTAATTTTAAGATAACCTATTAATTACCCAGAGCATTCAAATGCGTTTCAAATATGATTAAAAAATAAGGCACTTATGTTAGATTTTCAACAAAAATCAAATTTAGGTGGCTACTCTCATTTCTACTGCTGATCCTCAGCCCTGAACACAAAATCTGTTGCTTTCTGATTGCATTGTCATATTCTTAAAGTTTAAATTGTTTCATTCAAAAGCAATGACGTCATGAGAAAAACAACAACACATCATGTCTGTTGAATTAATTCATAAAAATAGAAAATCATAACAAAAGCAATCATAACAAAGGCAATCATAGGCAATCATAGCACCTCACATTTTACATAGCATGAAATTCCTAAAAATGTGAAATGCGTAACTGATTGTATGATAAAACAACAAAACAAAACTTAAATGATGAACGTTACAAACACACTTCCTTCTGTGTACAAATGATGGCAATATACCTTTTTATCTGCATCAGATCCTTTACAATATAATTATTGAGTACAATAATGTACACACTGGAAACTTTAAAACCGGTTTTGTTGGTTGGTTTCTCAACAATTGTATATTTACATTATCATTCACTGGTTCGAATGATGATTTATTATTGTATCAAGCATAAAAGCTACATTGTAGTTATATGCTTTACAAAGAGTATACTATTGATAGGCTATACTTGAGCTATACTCTACAATGTAGTTTATTGCTTTACAACAGACTTGGCTATGCTTGAGTTGTACGCTGAGACTAAATGGCGATTGTCTTTTAATTTAACTTATACTTTGATGCTGCTTACAACTTTGCTTGACTATTTTTCAATTTCGGCTACATCAAAGTTTACTGTAATAGCTAGTTTATTAGGCTACTTGCATAGATAACAATGCGACTTCAAGTAGGCTTAATTTAACTAGACTTCAGGTAGACTTAATTTAGATAGACTTCAAGTAGGCTTAATTTAACTAGACTTAATGTAGGCTTAATTTAACTAGACTTAATGTAGGCTTAATTTAACTAGACTTCAAGTATGCTTAATTTAAATAGACTTCAAGTAGGCTTAATTTAATTAGACTTAATGTAGGCTTAATTTAACTAGACTTAATGTAGGCTTAATTTAACTAGACTTCAAGTAGGCTTAATTTAACTAGACTTCATGTAGGCTTAATTTAACTAGACTTCATGTAGGCTTAATTTAACTAGACTTCATGTAGGCTTAATTTAACTAGACTTCAAGTAGGCTTAATTTAACTAGACTTAATGTAGGCTTAATTTAACTAGACTTCCGGTAGGCTTAATTTAACTAGACTTAATGTAGGCTTAATTTAACTAGACTTAATGTAGGCTTAATTTAACTAGACTTCATGTAGGCTTAATTTAACTAGACTTCCGGTAGGCTTAATTTAACTAGACTTCATGTAGGCTTAATTTAACTGGACTTCAAGTAGGCTTAATTTAACTAGACTTGATTACAATTGATGATTAAATTTAATATACACATCACTAAATCAAAGCTAGCCTGTGGGTTCTTCGTGAGTTTAATTAGACTATAGATTAAGATTACAGTATTTACTAGAACCAGATTTGACACAATAAAAGAACACTCTTAACTGAAGCAAGATGATTGTTTTACACCAATGATGTGTAGGTCCTACAAGATTACACACTTTGCGTGTAGACTAATACAATAATTATTGAAATAATCACTTAAAATTCTGTGATATGATTAGATCAATGTAGTTTTTAGAATTTTATCTTTAAAACACACACTCACAAACACAATCAGTTCATACCTATTTTTGAAGTTATTACTATTTATGAATTTGTTCGTGAGCTTCAGTGTGTTGCATTGATGACGTTGCAAGCAAAAACTGCGCCCTGGGCAAAGCCTGAATTTAGGCACTGTTTCCCCCAAAAGTAAATTTCAAATACACATATTTTGCATGAATACTTCGATTTTGGCACCCACTGAAAATGGCGTGGCAGATGCCTCGCGCCCCAGCCCTCACGCGGTTGATATCATAACTACTCTGTAATAGAAATTATTTATTTAGCACAACAAAAACATGCTTAATATCAATTAGCATTTACCACATTTGCTGGTTAATACGACTTATATGCCCCCCACTCCAATTTATTTTTTCGTTCTTTTTTAATTGGACTGACATTAAATTTTATAATTTTGATGACCAGCGCATAAGACGCACCCCACATCCAGGCGTACTTTAATTGGGGGATGGGGGTGCGTCCAAAACTAGGACATCCAGGTACCCAATATTCTTTAGTTAGTCATTTCAAAAAATCCATCTCTTGACTGACCTTTCGATTATTTGGTCGTGATTGCAGATCTTTGAGTTATTCTGGGAAAATAATCGCACCACAAATATGATAAGCCTTTCCCTAACAACCATTCAAACTTCTTTGGGTGTGAACATCATCAAGTGCAAATCCTCAGGTGCACAGTATCACGTGCACATTATCACGTACAAATCATCACGTGCACATCATCACGTGAACATTATCACGTACACATCATCACGTGTACATCATCACGTGCACATCATCACGCACACATCATCACGTGCACATCATCACGTGCAAAACCGTAGCCTAACTAACACGTAGGCCTACACATTGATATGTACACGTAAAAAAAATTGGGAAGCACATTTAAACTAGAGCTGATTCCTGATTTAACCACAGGATGCACACGACCAGCGGCAGTATATTGTTTTGATAAGCTGATTTCCCTGACAGAGGCCTTTCTTGAACCAATACTTGCAGCTCTTCACGTACTTGGGATCATCTCTGCAGACGCCAGATCGGGCTAGACATGGCGGAAATAAAAGTAACACCAGTTAAAAAGAAAACAATTGACTCAACTAAATAGTGGTTTGTAAGCTGCAATAAAATATTAAAACAAGACAGGCAGTGGCGTAGCTGGGGTCTTTGCCGCCTGGGGCGGGGCCGATACTTTTGCCCCCCCACCTCCTCGAAAAAACACTTCAGTTGGTCGAAAATGCCGCCCTTCAATATACATTTTTAAATGCCATCGGGGGGGGGCGCCCCCCTCCACACGCCCCTACCCACGCCACTGAAGACAGGTTGTCAGTATCTGGGGCGGGGCAACAACTGCGCCCTTTATTCATTTGACCAATCGAGCAGGATAAATCTGCTCACGAACAGAGTCTAAAGATACTTGTGTAAAATTGCAATTTTAATATCACCAATGATAAAATAATCACTAAAAACAAAGTTTATGGGGTAAAAATCCTTTATATGGATTTTAACATTATTTTATGTCTTATTAATATACTACTGTGCTACCCGTTTTAACACCGCAGATTTACTACACCAACTATTTCAGAAAAACAAAAGAAAATATTACGCACCAAACGCACTTGAGATATATTTTTTTTAAAAAGAATCTCATTCAGCGCGGTTACCGGGAATTTTATTTCGTAAAATCAGTGTAATGTATCCTTCAAATCGCCTAGAAAAACAGGAAAAAACTGATTTTTGGGGTTTGGGGGGCATGGCTGAAAATTTGAGAGAATTTGTTGTCATCGGCAACGAGTCTATGTGCCAAGTTTTAGCTTGATAGGTTGAAGGGAAAAGGGTCAATTAGCCTTCCGAAGATTTTGCCACGCACCCAGCCAGAAAGAAAGAAACACACGAACAAAAACTAAGTTAATATAAAGGATTATAAAAATGAATGACTAACTAGTTACAGCTCGCCAAACATTGGCAACAGCAATGCGTGAATTTCCAATCTACTAAAGTTACGTGACAAAACATGAACTCAAGTAAAGCATATTTAAGAATCCCAATTTTTGCTACACACCTTCTCCCCATTATACGTCACTGCACACTTTTTATTTCACGCCCATGAACAATTTTAATATTTGTTGATATCCCAACCACTTTTAAACCTAATTTTTATTGCACCATATTTAAATTAAGACGCTTTCATTTTCAGAAAATAAAAGAAAATATTAAGCACCAAACGCAGTTGCGTTATTATAAAATATAATCATTGAGCGTAGTCATCGGGAATTATATTTTGCGCGCTATCCGGAAATGTAAGCAGTCACACCACAATCAAAATATATACAAGAGTTTATGTTGGACTTCTAAGTCTAACCCTGTTTGACAACAACTAAAATAAAACAAATGTCTCACCTTGAGCGTGTTGGTGTGTCCTGGAATGGGTGCTGTGTGTAGAACTCGGGGAGCTCTGTTCACGGCTGTGCGACCTTGACCTTTCCACATGTCGGTCTCGAGCATGGTCTTGTATAACAGGCGGGGACCTCAGCTCCATAGGGGCCTGAGGATCGACCCCTGCACCTTCCCTGATCACCTCTTCCCTTTGCTGGTACGCCCTGGTGACCTGTTCTCTGGACATCTGCTCTCTGTTAGACTGACCTCTTGTCCTCTGATCTCGTGCCGTCTGTTCGCTAGCTCGCCGATCCGAGGATGTCAGTTTCTGAGGCCTGGTCCGCTGTGTTCTAGCTGGTCGGCGTAAACTAGTTGTCCGTTCTCTGTTAACGCTTTCCCTGGTAGTGTGTTCTCTGTTGGGCTGGTCCCTGGCAGGTTTTTCATTGTGTGTCCGCCTGACAGTTCAAGTAAAGTATACACAGTTAAAATAAATATTAGCCAAGTTTTGAAATTATTCCTTTTTAAGAGATGTTGAGATTCATAATATGTAGAAAATAGGCCTTAAGCTATGGCACCAGATAATTGCAAATGAATTTCAGTAAAGGAACGGAATAACATTATATATATAAAATGAACAATTTGTTTGCAAAATCGTTCGTAAAATAAAGTTGTAAACAAGTTTTAGTCTAAGTTAAAACCCACTATGCTGACAAACACTAATGTAGAAGTACCGAACAGCTGTTGAGAAATTGGCCAAACGGACGACCCTGATGTTTTTATTT
Organism: Omphiscola glabra; assembly: GCA_964017045.1. Taxonomy (NCBI): domain Eukaryota; kingdom Metazoa; phylum Mollusca; class Gastropoda; family Lymnaeidae; genus Omphiscola; species Omphiscola glabra. Next base: position 8,334,467 of record OZ024796.1, read on the forward strand.
ATATCTTTACGACATTTAATGAGATTGGCCGAACTGAATGCACAGATGTTCTATTGATAGATTTGCGCCATTTAATGACAAACCCTTTAGTAGAGATGCTTAAAAGAAGCTTTACAGTATTATTATGTCTCCGTGGATGGAGAGTCTCCCATTCGTTAACCCAAAAGAACCCGTCTGTAAAAAGTCCATAGTCCTCTCAAACTTTCCTCTACATTTGCGCACTCGGTGCGTAACATTTTGAATTTCAGCGCTAACTCATAATTTGATTCCTTACGTGGCAATGGAGGTGTTTTATTTTTCTGAGTTATTATTACTATTATTATTAGTTGTCTCATATAGCCTAGGACTAGGCTCACCGCGATGTACATAAAAACTATTAGCAAAAGAGACATAATCGTGATAATAAAATAAAATACATTTATGTAATAAAGAACAGCTGCATATATATAACAAAACAAAGCAAATGCATATTCACCCCATCCACCCCAGAACTTTTACATGTCACGCCATGGACTGCGGCCAGCAGCATCATTTATCGGCCAGATGTGGGGAATCAGTCGGGGTAGTAGAGTTTAAAGAGATGTGTTTCGAGTGCAGTTTTGAAGGCCTGGGTGGTTGGTATATTGCGGATGTGTAGTGGCAGAGAATTCCATTGTTTGGGGGCGCAGAAAAAGAAAGATCGTTAACCATATATTTTATCAAAATATCAAAGCTGTTAAAAAAAATTGGCCGGTAAAATGTTTGGTTGTATCATGAGATTTACAAAAGACCTGTTAAATGTCAGTTTCTTGAATTGAAATTTAAAAAAAATAATATTATGACAATAAGCCCGGCACTCAACAAAGTGTGCCAATGAGGTTAGGACCAGCGATGTTTTAGGCAGTGTCTTTCATTGGTCACTTTAGAGACCGGGGGGGGGGGGGGGGGAAGGGTCTAGGCTTTTTGAGGCCGCGCGGATATTTTTAATAAAGACACACTATACTTATTTTACTTTGGCACGTGGGATACGTCATACCCAATCTAGCTCATGTCAAATGTCATAACGGACCTAGCTCATGTCACACCAAACTTAGCTCATGTCACATGTCATACCCAACCTTGTTCATGTTCCATAAACACAAAAGCTAGCACATGTCAAATGTCATTCCGAGCCTAGCTCATGTCACACCAAACCTAGCTCATATCACATGTCATAGTAAACCTAGTTCATGACACATGTCGAAACAAAGCTAGCTCATGTCACATCAGACCTAGCTCCTGTCACATGTCATACCAACCGTTGTTCAGTCCGCTCATCCTGTTCCCGTTGACGCCGCTGCTGACGATTCCGTTTCACCGCCACGTGATAACCTTTCGGGTTACGCCTTCTGCCGGGAGCGTGGTAGCTGCTCTGAGAACGTTGGTCATTCTGCGGCTCTGTCAGGTGTTTGCCACACTTGCCACACGTCATGGGGCATGACAAGGTCACGGCCGCACTCCTGTAGCATTTAGTGGCCCAGCGTTCACACCTGAATATGAGCAAGACCTTGTTTAAGGATGGTATTCAATTACTTAAAGAAAATAAACTGTATTGAGCATGCAAGTCACTTCTTGGTCTACTATTTAGTATAGAAGCACCGAGATGGCTATAAGTTGTGTGCTTATTGATATGGTTCACTTATATATATATATTCACATTTGATCAATAACCACGATCATCAGGTGATATATCACTTCAAACATGACTCAATCCAAGACTGTGAAGAGGCCAAGGAAACCAAGTAAATCACGCGAGGCCCTGTCCGCAAAAGCCCCCCCCCCCCCACCCCCAAAGTACGAAATCGAAACTTTAAATTCAATAATATTGAAATTTGTGTGGGCCCAAAAAATGGATTTGCTCGAGGCCCAAACACCCCCTGCAGCGCCCTGATTCCAAATACTCCACAACAGTTTAAAACCCCCCCACTCCTGCAGGGTGTGCACCAATTAACAACATAATGATACAATCCAACTCATTGCTAGGTATTTTGTACATTTACTAGATATATCTAATAGGCCAACCGCTCACTTACTCAGGATGTCGGTCACTGCATGGCTTTCCGTCAGACGCCTTCAGAAACGTATCCAAATCTTCAGCATTTTCCGACCCATCATTTTTTCGATCTCTCTTCGACCCGATCAGCACCAACGTGTCATCTTCTCCCTGAGAGTTGTTGGATACTTCTTGTTGGGGAGCCCGGTACGATTTCTTCAAATCTTCAACACTTGTCCCACTTCTATGGACCTGGCTGTGGTACATTCGCGCCAACATCTCGTGCTCTCTGCGTTCTGCTTCCGGTGATGACGTCGTTGTCACATGACCCAGTGTATTCAAATCCACGTTTGTAGAATAATTTCTCGTTTGCGAATTTGATAAAATCCGATCATGGTCAGAGTTGTATCTAATCTTAAACTCCTCTTCTCTGCTGGTCTTCTGCGAGTATTCACGACCGGTTATGATCTGCTGCTGTCCCTGATTGTGCCGCCTTTGTTCCTCTCGCCACCCGTGCTCCTGGCGTAGCTGCTCGTCCCTCCTCTGTGTTTCCAGGACCCGCCTCAACTCGTACGCCGGCTGTTCTTTCAGTCCCGTGTCCTGCTGTCCATCTCGCCTTTCGTTGGTTGACGTCTGCTGGTGGATCCACGCCACCTCCTTCTGCTCCACTTGCTGTTGATGGTGGTGCCGGTGAGATATTTGATGATGGTGCCTCGTTTCGTATCCCCCGTTGTCGGATACAGAGTGAGTTTGTGAGGACGACGAGGAGGACAATGTTTCTGTTTTCTGGTGGCGTTCAGCAAAGTGAGAAATTTGGTGGCCAGGTTTGGAGATGCGATGGGTCAATGAGGAAAAATCTTGACTTAATGACTTGAAAGCTTCGAAGGATGATGAGCTGGTGTGTCGAAAAGTGCCATGCGGCACTAGCGATTTAACAAAATCTGAAAAAAAAAGTAAAAGAAAAGTGATGTAGCCAATATATGTCTTCAAAATATAAAGCTGAAGCTTTCTTTCATACAAAAGTGCACTTCACTACAACCCCAAAAATCAAAAGTACACTTCACTACAACCCCAAAAATCAAAAGTACACTTCACTACAACCCCAAAAATCAAAAGTACACTTCACTACAACCCCAAATATCAAAAGTACACTTCACTACAACCCCAAAAATCAAAAGTACACTTCACTACAACCCCAAAAATCAAAAGTACACTTCACTACAACCCCAAAAATCAAAAGTACACTTCACTACAACCCCAAAAATCAAAAGTACACTTCACTACAACCCCAAAAATCAAAAGTACACTTCACTACAACCCCAAAAATCAAAAGTACACTTCACTACAACCCCAAAATCAAAAGTACACTTCACTACAACCCCAAAAATCAAAAGTACACTTCACTACAACCCCAAAAATCAAAAGTACACTTCCCTACAACCCTAAAAATCAAAAGTACACTTCACTACAAACCCAAAAATCAAAAGTGCACTTCACTACAACCCCAAAAATCAAAAGGACACTTCACTACAACCCCAAAAATCAAAAGTACACTTCACTACAACCCCAAAAATCAAAAGTACACTTCACTACAACCCCAAAATCAAAAGTACACTTCACTACAACCCCAAAAATCAAAAGTACACTTCACTACAACCCCAAAAATCAAAAGTACACTTCCCTACAACCCCAAAAATCAAAAGTACACTTCACTACAACCCCAAAAATCAAAAGTACACTTCCCTACAACCCTAAAAATCAAAAGTACACTTCACCACAACCCCAAAAATCAAAAGTACACTTCACTACAACCCCAAAAATCAAAAGTGCACTTCACTACAACCCCAAAAATCAAAAGTGCACTTCACTACAACCACAAAAATCAAAAGTACATTTCACTACAACCTCAAAAATCAAAAGTACACTTCACTACAACCCCAAAAATCAAAAGTACACTTCACTACAACCCCAAATATCAAAAGTACACTTCACTACAACCCCAAAAATTAAAAGTACATTTCACTACAACCCCAAAAATCAAAAGTACACTTCACTACAACCCCAAAAATCAAAAGTACACTTCACTACAACCCTAAAAATCAAAAGTACATTTCACTACAACCCCAAAAATCAAAAGTGCACTTCACTACAACCCCAAAAATCAAAAGTACACTTCACTACAACCCCAAAAATCAAAAGTACACTTCACTACAACCACAAAAATCAAAAGTGCACTTCACTACAACCCCAAAAATCAAAAGTACACGTCACTACAACCCCAAAAATCAAAAGTACACTTCACGACCAGCCCCCACAACCAAAAGTATACTTCACTACCTACCCCACAACCAAAAGTATACTTCACTACCAAGACCACAACCAAAGGTATTATAAAAAGTCACTTGATGTGTTCGGTCACGTAGGCTCACTATACAAGAAGTGAAACGATACATCTACAAAATAACAGATTTCACTACATGTGTACATTGAATGTTCTACATTGACTATATCTAGGTCCTGGTAAAAGAGATCTGCTAAAAACAGTAAAGAGGCAGAAGATGTAAACCTGAGTCTTACCTGGGGCACGCTTTGACTCAGGTCCAGACGATATACAAAGACCATCAGAGCATGTGTCCTCTTTGTCGCACCCAGAACACGACTGACCGCGGGAAAATGGAAACTGACCAATGAAGTTGCCTCTGTAATTTAACAAACAAAATGTTTACTTAATCTCATTTATATAATGTCAATATTTTTATTTTATGACTGTATAGGTATAGATTATCCGCGCTCTCGGCCTACACCTCAAGCGTCACATAGCATAGGCCAATGCATAAATGTAAATATAATTACTACTGTTTGACATACGTTGGGATATATAGAGGTTAAGACCAGTGGTGTGTAGCATGTTGAGACCAGTGGTGTGCAGCATGTTGCGACCAGTGGTGTGCAGCATGTTGAGACCAGTGGTGTGTAGCATGTTGAGACCAGTGGTGTGCAGCATGTTGAGACCAGTGGTGTGCACCATGTTGAGACCAGTGGTGTGCAGCATGTTGAGACCAGTGGTGTGTAGCATGTTGAGACCAGTGGTGTGCAGCATGTTGAGACCAGTGGTGTGTAGCATGTTGAGACCAGTGGTGTGTAGCATGTTGAGACCAGTGGTGTGCAGCATGTTGAGACCAGTGGTGTGCAGCATGTTGAGACCAGTGGTGTGCACCATGTTGAGACCAGTGGTGTGCAGCATGTTAAGACCAGTAGTGTGCAGCATGTTGAGACCAGTGGTGTGCAGCATGTTAAGACCAGTGGTGTGTAGCATGTTGAGACCAGTGGTGTGCAGCATGTTGAGACCAGTGGTGTGCAGCATGTTGAGACCAGTGGTGTGCAGCATGTTGAGACCAGTGGTGTGCAGCATGTTGAGACCAGTGGTGTGCAGCATGTTGAGACCAGTGGTGTGCAGCATGTTGAGACCAGTGGTGTGCAGCATGTTAAGACCAGTGGTGTGCAGCATATTGAGACCAGTGGTGTGCAGCATGTTGAGACCAGTGGTGTGCAGCATGTTAAGACCAGTGGTGTGCAGCATGTTGAGACCAGTGGTGTGCAGCATGTTGAAGAGATGCCCGCAAGGCGATGATAAAATTTGGCTAGTCTCATTTAATACTTCAGCAACCCTCATGTGACACAGGGACCGCAGGTTGTCGCCCCCCGGGGGGGGGGGGGTTTAGACGGTACTCATGTGGCACAGTGACCACAGGTTGTCCATCCCTGGTTTAGATGGTGTCGTTCAGAATGCTGAATAAGATTTTTTTCATGGTGGAATATTCATTTAAAATCAAATCTCTTTTATATAATTGGCTTCTGGTGTGTACTGTTCCTTTTCATAACAAGGCCCCCCCCCCCACTCCTTACTCAACAGGTTTTATATTCATAGTACTGACTGAATAAAAAACCTGTCACTCAGCGAGCGTCATGCATGACGTCATACGTGTAGTTTGAACTCTGGTAAAAAGGTTGATTTTTTTTCCTTTAGGTTGGTGCGACTAGTCAATGAAGAGCCACGGTTATGGTGTAGGACTGTCTGTAGGACTGCCTGTAAGACGTCCTGTAGGACTGTCTGTAGGACTGCATGTAGGACTGCCTGTAGGACTGTCTGTAGGACTTCCCGTAGGACTTCCCGTAGGACTGTCTGAAGGACACTCTGTAGGACACTCTGTCAAACACTCTGTAGGACACTCTGTAGGACACTCTGTCAAACACTCTGTAGGACACTCTGTAGGACACTCTGTAGGACTATTGTTTAAATGCCGGCATAAATTATTTTAAAATAACGAGAAATCAACACTTCATTGTGTATCATTTTGACCCACTGAGTTTTTTCTCAACACACCCGGACCAGGTGTAGAAAAAAACTGTACCCGGTTAAGGCCAAGTATCTTAATGTTACACAAATTTTATTTGTTTTCGGAAATTTGTACGAAAGAATTGTTTAACTGAATTTATTTTCTTCAAAATAAATCATAGAAAAAATACTATTTTAAAGTTGACATTTTCCTCACGACCCTTGAAAACATTTTTTAAAAGAAGTTAATCGGAAATTTGTACGGATGAAATGTGTCTGAAGATGTAGCAAGAAATTTTCATTCATACATTTTTTTTTTTGCATCTCACTTTTCAATCGTAGAAATTTCCTGATAGGCTATTTATTGCAGATTAATTTGAGCATGGCTGTATATGCGTACTGATTATGGATGTTTAGTTTTTGGATTAAAGTTTCCATTCCTAATACCTGGGATAATAGTAACAGACAAGATACATAGCGTCCTTGATGTAGCGTCCGGCCACACTCAGTGCTGGACAGACGTGAGCAGAGCAGCCCACCGTTGTTGTGTAGGACCATACGACCTGTTGAAAGCAGTACGGAAAATATCATGAAACAATCACACGCTAGCCTCAGTACATCTCTTACGCTACACTGGGTTGCTTTTCAACAATGAGCGTGCTTTTGAAATTTTGACTCTCTTGATTGAAATTAACTATTTGTACAAGTTTTGGCACTATCTGGATACAAGAAATGATAATGCTAGAGCTACAACAAAGTTGTCGTCAGACACCGGATAGCTTAGCGCGGATGAAGCTTACCTGTGTGTAATGACATGTCCCCCTACAGCCCTGGTCAGTGTAGCCCCACTTGGATTTCTCATCGTGCCAGACCTTCATACCGCGGAGGAATACGTCATTGTCGTGGTCCGTGTCGAAGAAGAGGTTCTCACCAAGGTCAGGGTTACGCTCGTGCTTGAAGAGACATTTTTGTGCCCAGCCCTCGGCTCTCTGCTGGAGGCTGACGTTCCAGTACTGATTGAGAAACAAGCAATCGCGTTATTGTTTTAGATTCAAATGAACTATTTAAAAAAAAATCCTTTATACTAGTTTTTCACTTTGTTTCCCGATGGCAAAATCTTCGGAAGGCAAACTGACCCACTTCCCGTCAACCTATCGAGCTGAAACTCGGCACATAGACTCGTTGCCGATGACAACACATTCTATGAAATTTTCAGATACATCACCAACCACCAAAATCAGTTTTTCATGTTTTTTTTTAAAGGGCAGTATGAAAGAAATATGATGTCACTGTTTTCGTGACATAAAATTCGCGATAACTGCGCTAAATGAGATTCTTAAACAAAACTTCGCAAGTGCATTTGGTAAGTACTATTTTCTTTTTGTTTTTCTTTAATAGTTGGTGTGGAGGGGGCGTTATAATATTAATAGAAAATAATAAAAATGCATAGAAATGATTTATAAGAAAATCTTAGCTTTAGGGGATGTTTAATTGAATGTTAATGGCACTAGTTTCTAGCCTCATTTAAGTACACTAAGCAATCTACTAACTTCACTAAGCAATCTACTAACTACTCAAAATAATCAAATAACTACTCTAAGCGATCTATCAACTATATACACTAAACAATATATTTACCACACTAAGCAATCTTTCTACCACACGAAGCAATATAGCAACTACACTAAACAATCTATTTACCACACCAAGCAATCTATCAACTACTATAAGCGATATACTAACCACTTTAAGCAATCTATCAACTACACTAAGCAATCTATTTAACACTCTAAGAAATCTATTTACTCCACTAAGCAATCTAAGCAACCTACACTGAAAAAATCACTGAAACATTTGCAATTGATTAATTTCTCATAGAAGGCGAAGGTTCTCGATTGAGAGAAAACTGATTTTTGTTTTTCCTTCAGGCCTTTAAACTATTATCATAAATAAAAAAAACTCGAAGATGACAGCGGTTATGATTTAACTCCTAACTGTCTCTGAACTCAATCACTGGATGCCTGCCGTGAAAAGAAAATCAAGTTTTTGATTCAGCCCAATGACCACCAGCGTAAGGAAAATGCAAAACTAATATTTAGCAAAGATGCGAGATAATTCTCTATTTTTTAAAAAAATAGTCTGCTTCTGGTCGTTAAGTCGGCGCAGACGCTTTAGCATTTTTTTTAAATGAAAACCTGTTTCAGGGCAGAGAGAATATTAACCTTAATTCAATCTCAGCTAAATCTATTTTTCCCGTCTCAGCGGCGAGTAAACGGGAAAACAAATCTGATAAAGATTTTTAAAATAAGCCCACAAGGCCACCCGCCAGTTATTTTTGTCAGCCATCGGGCGCGAGAGAGAACGTTCTGCGCATGTCTCTACTTGCACGACTTTCATCTCCAATATCTAGCTCACGACGGGTTGAGATTACACCATCTCAGACGTCACCAACCGCACTGTAAGACAAAGGTGTGAACGCGTCGCTTTCAAATGGAACAGCGGGTTGTCCGTAGGCTTTATCAAAGGAATTAATATGCATAATCTCGTTCGTTTTTATGAAAAACGCTCCAGGAAGATATTAACGAGAATATGAGAGAGAAACACTAGATGCGTGAACCACATTTTAATTCACAAGAACATGAGAGAGAAACACTAGATGCGTGAACCACATTTTAATTCACAAGAACATGAGAGAGAAACACTAGATGCGTGAACCACATTTTAATTCACAAGAACATGAGAGAGAAACACTAGATGCGTGAACCACATTTTAATTCACAAGAACATGAGAGAGAAACACTGGATGCGTGAACCACATTTTAATTCACAAGAACATGAGAGAGAAACACTGGATGCGTGAACCACATTTTAATTCACAAGAACATGAGAGAGAAACACTGGATGCGTGAACCACATTTTAATTCACAAGAACATGAGAGAGAAACACTGGATGCGTGAACCACATTTTAATTCACAAGAACATGAGAGAGAAACACTGGATGCGTGAACCACATTTTAATTCACAAGAACATGAGAGAGAAACACTGGATGCGTGAACCACATTTTAATTCACAAGAACATGAGAGAGAAACACTAGATGCGTGAACCACATTTTAATTCACAAGAACATGAGAGAGAAACACTGGATGCGTGAACCACATTTTAATTCACAAGAACATGAGAGAGAAACACTGGATGCGTGAACCACATTTTAATTCACAAGAACATGAGAGAGAAACACTAGATGCGTGAACCACATTTTAATTCACAAGAACATGAGAGAGAAACACTAGATGCGTGAACCACATTTTAATTCACAAGAACATGAGAGAGAAACACTGGATGCGTGAACCACATTTTAATTCACAAGAACATGAGAGAGAAACACTAGATGCGTGAACCACATTTTAATTCACAAGAACATGAGAGAGAAACACTGGATGCGTGAACCACATTTTAATTCACAAGAACATGAGAGAGAAACACTGGATGCGTGAACCACATTTTAATTCACAAGAACATGAGAGAGAAACACTGGATGCGTGAACCACATTTTAATTCACAAGAACATGAGAGAGAAACACTGGATGCGTGAACCACATTTTAATTCACAAGAACATGAGAGAGAAACACTGGATGCGTGAACCACATTTTAATTCACAAGAACATGAGAGAGAAACACTGGATGCGTGAACCACATTTTAATTCACAAGAACATGAGAGAGAAACACTGGATGCGTGAACCACATTTTAATTCACAAGAACATGAGAGAGAAACACTGGATGCGTGAACCACATTTTAATTCACAAGAACATGAGAGAGAAACACTGGATGTATGAATCACATTGTAATTGTTAAGCGTTCACAAAAGTTTTTAGTATTTCCTTACGAACACCTTTTCTTTTTACATCAAGTGCTTCCATAGTCTGCATGTTTTCAACCTAACGTTTTGGACGGACGCTTAACGTAGATATGTTTAATTTTCATAATAAATACAAAAATAAATAAAATTGTTAAGAAGAGCATTGATTCGCGTCTTTTAGCTGTTGTAAAATATGACACACAATAATATACCCCACCTGGATAAAGGTGAAGATTTTAATTCGAGAAGAAGTAAAATACACGGGTCACTGGGTTTATTTATCTATTTGGAATGGCATTGCTGATGGCTCATTTATGGAAAAGTATGCCATGTTATAAGAAGCAGTATGCCAGAATATCCCTAATATTCTTGTTAAAATGATTGATTACAAGATTAACTAATTAAAACTCAATCGAACACCAAGACCACTAATTAAAAACCATCACACAACAAAGGAAATTTTAAATAAGAAACACATTAAAAAGTAACTCGGCAATTATCATCGCTTAATTAATTACCTTATAAGGTCATTATGTTTTCATCCATCCCAAATCTCCTTAAAAATACTACCTGATTTGAGCACTATATGCTACTGCAGTATGCCAGAGAATCAGAACCAGTATTTCAGGGTATCAGAACAAGTATGCCAGAGTATTATAACCAGTATTCCAGGGTATCAGAAGTTGTAAACCAGGAGGATATCAGAACCAGGGTATCAGAACAAGTATGCAAGAGCATCAGAACAAGTAAGCCAGGGCATCAGAACCAGTATACCAGGGCATCAGAACCAGTATACCAGGGCATCAGAACCAGTATGCCAGGGCATCAGAACCAGTATGCCAGGGTATCAGAACCAGTATGCCAGGGTATTTAAGTGGAAGACTCGTGTGTTCATATCATGGGGAAACAAGACGCATAATAATCCAGTATTGATATAATTGGGGCAAACAAGCATAATAATTATTGATATAATTGGGGCAGCTAGCATAATAATTATTTATATAATTTCGGGCACCGTCATCCCAGATTGCTTAGCCCTCACGAGGCCAATTAACATTCTGGTAATCCATAAAATTTCTAGAGACATTCTCAAATGCATTATACGATTTTTGACCTTGGTCTCAGCCTATTATGGAAGTGGGCTCAGCTAGTGCAACACAAACCTACATTCCATCATTCAACAATAAACTCTTTCAGTGTCCATATTTTCTGAAAGTGTCAACAGAAGTGCTACCAAAATCTGATAGAAGCTGTTACTTGAAGCTGTTATTTGATCGCTGTTTCTTGAAGCTGCATTCTTTTTGTGTTAATTTTGTGACAATTGGCCTCATTCTCATTCACTCTCTTTTGGGGGCCGAGCGTGTTGCTCTTCGTGGCCTGGGTCAATATGTCACATGCGATTCTCATCTGCTTGGCGTCGCTATATGAAACCTCCCAGGGACTCAGCATCAACCCTTGCTCTGGTCCCCCAGGGCGGCGCATATTCACTCGGCTAGTAATGAGTGCAAAGCCGTTTCCGGCGCAGTGGTGGCAGGTCGGGTGTCACTGTGAATTCACCCGCTAAAATTAGTTCGGTCCTCCTCTGTGTCATAAGGTTCACGTGCTGGCGTTTACGTGTTCACAAACGATCGCTGCCTCCACCCGGTCTGGAAAAGCTTCCAAGACTGCTGCCGATCCTTTACACCACCATAGAGTGACCACCACAAAATCATCTGATGACTAATCTTTAGACAAGTCTGCAATCTGGACCATACAAACGCCCTGACGAGTCTATAATATGGAACATACAAGCCCCTATTTTGGACCACCACCTTTGCAAGTCTACAATCTGGAACATAAAAGCCACTGTTTCAAAGCCACCGCCTTGACAAGCTTATACCCACTAAAGCTGCAGGACCCGGAGCACAACAAAATAACAACAACCCAACAAAAAAAATTTAATAATTTCAACAAAAAATAGGAGATACCCCAAGCACTAATATTGTCTATCGTTATCTAGTGCTCCGCCTTGGCTCGAGTGTGTGCTCTAGAAGACAGCGCAAAGGATCGGTTTAAGCACCGGTCTTGGCCGGAATGGTCTGCTCACCTCAACACGTCAGCCAGATTTATCCAAACCGTTATCAAGCCAAATAAAAACACGAGTGCACTCCCGTCATCTGCTGCGGGCCGTTGTTGGCAGGATTGCATTAATGGGATACAAGCAGGGGCGATGTCAAGAGGGATGCACCCAATCACTAGCTCATTGTCATTTTAAAAAAATATGACTACAACTTGTAGGATATGTAGCAAAAAAAAAAGTATTTATGATTACAACTTGTGGGATATGTAGCAAAAAAAAAAGTATTTATGACTAAAACTTGTAGGATATGTAGCAAAAAAAAAAGTATTTATGACTACAACTTGTGGGATATGTAGCAAAAAAAAAGTATTTATGACTACAACTTGTAGGATGTCTAGCAAAAAAAAGTATTTATGACTACAACTTGTAGGATATGTAGCATAAAAAAAATGGAAAGAAAATTTTTCTTATATAATTACTTTTGGTGCCCACGCCTTTGTCGGACTTCGTGTTGATTCGTCAATTTCTTTTGTATACGCCTCTGAGCACACATATTTCTGATGTTATTTACATGTGGCATTTATGGAGGATATTTTTTTCTTACCACTCCAAATGATAAGATTAAATTGTATAGCATGTTAACATACGATTTTATAGCCAACGTCATATTCATTGCTTGGTAGCCTGCTTGTGTTCAATTGCAAGTAATTCCTTTCATGATTTTTCAAGAGAAGCCTATTCAGCTTTGAAACAAAATATTTCACTTTACCGACCAGTCAGTAAGTACGTGCGGACAAGACCGTACCGAGGAAAAGGAGCAAAAGTTGAAAATGCCGCCCCGTGATATATATATAGAAAAAAAATGTGTCACCCGGGGCGGGGCAGTAAAATTACGATTTCGGCCCCAATTTGCATCTGTAAAGTACATGTGTGTTTTTCGTTCAATTCGATATGAAGGTCTTACCTAAAGACGATTTCCCCCCGCCACTCTATGTTAGCGCCCCCTTCGCCACCGCGTTTGCAAGCCCCTTCGGGAGGTGTTTGCATGAGTCTAATAGCAATTAAAACCATGAAATGTGAGGGAATTTCAGAATAGTTATAGAGTTAATCTATGTCGTCCGAAATATAACAATATTAATCTGTTTTCCAAATGAATAGACCACATATAGCAACATTAGTTTTAGATTTAACTAAGCGTTTGCCTTGTAAGCTAATGATACAGGTTACAAGTCAAAGTTTGAGTGTGAGTCTGAGTGTGAGTCTGAGTGTGAGTCCGAGTGGGTTACAAGTCAAAGTCTGAGTGTGAGTCTGGGTGGGTTACAAGTGAAAGTCGGAGTGTGAGTCTGAGTGGGTTACAAGTCAAAGTCTGAGTGTGAAGCCGCCTCTATAATTAATATAAAGCAGCGGTTTTCAACCTGTGCATCGTGACCCCTTTGGGGGTCGAACAACCCTCACTCAGGGGTCGCCTAAGACCATCGGAAAACACATATTTATAAAGTAGCAACGAAAATAGTTTATGGTTGGGGGTCACCACAACATCAGGGACTGTATTAAAGTAAAGGGCCGCAGCTTTAGAAAGGTTAAGATCCCCTGATCTAAAGAGACTCACGAATACGTTTTTCGGGGCATTTTTTCGATGTTAAATTAGTCGCAAAACATTACAGTTTACAGTACATTCAATTTTAAAGACACAATGATAGGATACATCTCCGAGACCTTGGCATTGATAAATAAAATTTTACGATGGAGCTTAGAATGGATGGAATATATGTTCCCATAGGCACATTAACGCTTAACCGCTCAAAATACTTAATGTTTTAAAAATCCGATCCATATTTCAGGATAAACAAACCGCTCAGAACCAGCAGGAACTACTTACAACTGACACTTGAGATAGACGTATTGCATTTGTTAAAAATACGCATTGATTATATTACTACAAACTTGGGAAACATGTGTTATACCTATAGGAACAGATGCTCGAAATTATGTAGATTATTTTTTTACAAATGTTTTCAATGAGCCCAAGCTTAACGTTCGAATACTTCTTGTATCAAGCCCGGGGATTTTTCCGAGTAAATATTAGATGTCGAAATTGGTATTTAGAATTTAAACTTCAAAAAAATATTGTGTTCAACTGCGTGCCCCATGCTATATTTAATTATTATTTAAGTCATTATTGTCACTAAAGGAGTTCATCGATGGCTGATTTCCACGTTAGAGAAATACTTTGAATGTCTTGTGTTTAAATTGTTATAATTTTAAAATGTTAAACGATGTTATTATTTTTAAAATTTTTGTGGTTGGTAAAAAAAAATGTGAATGACGCTCAATATTGTTACATTTTAATTTATTAGTATTTTACTAATAATGTTAAAAAAGAACGATATATATATATATATTTTTGTTGTTCGTCAGTCGGGAGTCTACCATGGCCACTTAAATCAACAGATTTGTGCTAGTTCTGTCTGTGGGTGCGCAGATGGCTAATGAGGCCGATTCTGGCACAATATTTTCTTGTGCAGTAGGTGCAGGGCATATACGGGAGCAGAGTCAGACCGGGCCTTCCTGACACGTCTCTTGCGCTCTGCAGTCACTGTTTTGCCAATTTCCTGTTGCATGGAGCTCCTGTGTGAAGTGGAACGTCATGATCTTCGATCCTTTGCTTTTTCCTCCCACGTGTTTGGCTTTATGTCGAACGCTTTCAGTGAGGCTTTTAGCTTGTCTTTGAAACGTTTCTTCAGCATACCGCTATCCTTGTTGAAAAGTCTTTTGGGCAGATGGTCGTCGGACATTCTTACAACATGTCCCGCTCAGCTGGGACTTCATTAAGATTGTAAAGATGCTTTTGAGACCCGCCTGTGTGAGCACCTGTGTCTGGGACTCTCAGAAGGGTCTACTGCCAGAAAGCCAATGTGGCTTCCGGAAAGAACGAGGAACCATCGATATGGTGTTTGCTGCCAGACAGCTACAGGAAAATACAGGGAACAAAATGTTGACCTCTTCTCTACCTTGTAGACCTGACCAAAGCTTTCGACACTGTTAGTAAAGAGTGCCTTTGAAAGATCACGACCAAATATGGATGCCACAGGAAGTTCGTGTCAGTGGTACGACTATTCCATGATAGTACGCAGGCTAGAATTCGGGATAATGGAGTGACTTCCAAACCATCTACTCTTAAAATCGCATGAAACAAGACTTTGTACTTGCCCCAACAATTTTCAGCGTCATGCTCTCCGCAATGCTGACCGATGCCTTCAGAGAGGGAGACTTTGGAATTGGCCTCAGATACCGAACTGACGGCAATTTATTCACCCCCAAAAGGCTACATGCCAAATCGAAGGTCCTGACAGACACTATAAACGCTGTATCAGAAGTGGATATGCAACGCTGCATCACAAAGTTTTCTAATGCTTGCACAAACTTCGGGCTCAGCATTAACACACAAAAAAAGACTTATGTCCTATACCTACCAGCTCCTCGAAGACCTTGTGTTGAGCCCAACATCCAAGTATATGGTGAAAGACTTAAGGTAGTGAATATCTTTTCTTATCTCGACAACACACTGTCCCAAAGTGCTACCATCGATGACGAGGTTAACCTCTTTATTGCCAGAGGAAGTTCAAACTATGGAACATTGACTAAGTACGTATGGACCAGGAGAGGTATCAGCACTAAAACTAAACTGAAGGTATATCAGACGGCTGTTCTTCCTACGCTTCTCTCTGCCTGTGAGACGTTGACGGTGTATCAACGTCATGCACGCATGCTTAATTAACCACTTATATATATATATATATATATATATATATATATATATATATATATATATATATATATATATGTATGGCATCCTTCCGTCTTCACGAGACGATGGAGTAGCTATATTGTAGTCCTACACTTCGACGAGTGGCTCACTAGGCCAATCCTGGAATGACAATCTCGTCTGCTTCCGGTTAACAACAAGATGGCTGAAATCAGAAATTGTTGTAGTCCCCAAATGAAAATTCAAACTGCAACATGCCTAGCAAGTGGGAAATGTTCATAAAACGTACAAATAAGTAAAAGGGAAGAAAGCGGATAAAAGTATTCGGAAGACAGCCTAGAAGCGGAAAAGGTATTCGAGATCAACTAACGAAGTGGGAACATTTGTTCTTGAGATACAAAGAACCGGAAATTGTGTAGTTTATGCCGCGACACAATATCTCGTAGTGCAAACACTTCGGTAAGAAAGGGAAACTACTAAAAATGATCTAGTCATGATAATACATAAAATTAATTAATTATAAATGGCATGGAGAGGGATGGGCGCCGCCATGCGACAACTGCCCTAGTTACGCTACATGTACATGAGACCAGATTCACAATCCATACCGGCTCGGCCGTCGCCCGGGTTACCAAGGGCCGCGCCCACCGTCTCTGACCAGTACGGGGGTGGAAAGTATGCAACTGATCAGGCAAAAAACAATATCAGTGCCAGGAATAACATTACGATAGGTACCTGGAACGTGAGATCGTTGAGAGAAACGGGCAAGGTGGAGGAATTAGTGCATGAAATGAACAGATACAGATGGGACATCCTAGGTCTGTGCGAAATGAGATGGAAAAACTTTGGAGAAACATCGACCCAAGAAGGCCACAGACTATATTTTAGTGGACGGGAGGACACACACGAACAAGGAGTTGGCTTCCTCGTCCATAAAAACATTAAGAACAGTATTATGAGCTGTCGACCAATTTCGAGCCGACTCATCACTCTCCGTCTAAGGGCAACACCGTTCAACATCACCATCGTACAAGCGTATGCACCAACTTCAGATTATGATGACGCAGAAGTGGATGACTTCTACCATCAACTTCAAGATGTGCTGAACCAAACCCCCAAGAAAGACATTCTTGTTGTTCAAGGTGATTGGAATGCAAAAGTAGGAGAAGATGCCTATGCTAACTGGAAAGGAACGTGTGGACGCCACTGTAACGCAACTTCTAACGAGAGAGGTCTGAGGCTCTTGGAATTCGCCAGCTTCAATGAACTCATACTGGTCAACACACTGGGTGAACATAAAAAATCCAGGAAAACCACATGGCATAGCCCCAATGGGAAACATCACAATCAGATTGATTATATCATGTTGCAAACACGTTTTCGGTCTAGTATAAACATTGCAAAGACTCGCAGCTTCCCAGGAGCTGACATTGGAAGTGACCACGATCTAGTCATGATGACCTTTAGGCTGCACTTAAAGAGGGTAAATAAAAAAGGATATACCAGAATCAAATTCGATCTTGAAAAGCTGAAGGATCCTAAAATAGCAGAAGCCTTCCAAGCAATGATAGGAGGAAAATTTGCAGCGCTTAACATTATAGATGCCGACTGTTCAGACATGGACACAATGATTGATAACTTCAACACAGCTGTGACGGACACAGCCCATGACATCCTTGGTAAACATCGACCAACACAAAAACCATGGGTGACAGCTGACATCCTCGATCTGTGTGACAAAAGGAGGCAGTTAAAGAAAACAAAAATGGTGGATACAGAGGGGGCCAATAAATATAGAAAAATTAACCAAACCATCAAAAAGGGTATGAGAAGGGCAAAGAAGAACTGGATTGAAGAGCAATGCTACGACATTGAAAATTGCTTGAAGAAAAACAATAGCAAAAAGGCATACCAGTTGGTGAAAGAACTAACCACTGCAAAACAAGGGCGTAGTACTACCATACAAGATAAAAATGGCAAATGTTTGACCGAGGAAAATGATATACTAAAAAGATGGACTGAATACTGCTCAGAGCTGTATAATGAAAATATAAAGATAGACTCAGAGATCCTTAATGTCCCCCCAGCAACGGACAATGAAAGCTTCCCCATTCTCCGCGCAGAAGTAGAAGCAGCAGTCCAAGCACTCCAAATAGGAAAGGCCGCAGGAGTAGATAATATCCCTGCCGAGTTAATAAAACAGGGAGGAGAAACAATGATAAATGCCCTAACCAATATTTGTAACAAAATATGGCTAACAGGGGAATGGCCCAAATCATGGACCCAATCTCTCATCATCACCCTCCCCAAGAAAGGTAACCTACAGCTATGCCAAAACTATCGCACCATTAGCCTAATAAGCCACCCAAGCAAGGTCATGCTCAAGGTCATACTGAACAGACTAAGACCATATGCCGACAGAATCATTGCTGAAGAACAGGCGGGCTTTAGGCAAGGCCGTGGCACTACTGAGCAGATCCTAAACCTCCGGACACTATGTGAGAAATATGCTCAACACCAACAAAAACTATACCACGTCTTTGTGGATTTCAAGAAGGCATTCGACAGGGTTTGGCATGCTGCTTTATGGGCTACCATGAGGCACTACAACATCAACACAAACTTAACCAGAATGATAAGAAGCCTCTATGATAAGGCCACCAGTGCAGTCTTCTTCAACAATAACATCGGAGAATGGTTCAAGACCACGGTTGGAGTACGACAAGGCTGCTTGCTCTCCCCCACCCTGTTCAACATCTTCTTAGAGAGAATTATGTCAGATGCACTAGAAACGCATGTAGGGACAGTCAGCATTGGTGGCAGAACGATCACCAATCTACGTTTTGCGGATGACATCGACGGACTGGCGGGAAGCGAGGAAGAGCTAGCCAACCTAGTAAAGAGTCTCGACAAGACTTCATCCTCCTTTGGCATGCAAATCAGTGCAGAAAAGACAAAAATGATGACGAATAGCACTAGTGGCATCACCACTGAAATAAAGGTCGGAGAGGAAAGATTAGAGACAGTTGGCAGCTTCAAATACCTCGGAGCAATAGTATCGGAACAAGGCTCCAGGCCCGAATTAATGGCCAGGATTGCACAGACCACGACAGCACTAAAGAGGCTCAAGAAAATATGGAACGACAAAAATATAGCCCCCAGCACCAAAATCAGGCTGATGCGCTCATTAATCCTCTCCATTTTCTTATATGCCTGTGAGTCCTGGACATTAACAGCAGAACTTGAAAGGAAAATAAAGGCGATGGAGATGAGATGTTACAGAGGCATTCTTGGCATCTGCTATAGAGACCACATCACCAATGAGCAAATAAAAGAAAGGATACGTCAGGCAATTGGGCAATACGATGACCTCCTGACGTCTGTTAAAAAGCGCAAACTTGAGTGGTATGGCCACGTGACCAGAAAACAAGGGCTCGCCAAAGAGATCTTGCAGGGCACTACTAGAGGAGGAAGAAGAAGAGGAAGACAAAGAAAAAGATGGGAAGATAATATCAAAGAATGGACGGGATTAAAACTAGGCGATGCTATGCGTAGGGCAGAAAACCGAGAGGAATGGAGAAGAATAGTGTACATGTCATCTGTGGCGCCCCAACGGTCGAAGGACTACGAGACCTGATGATGATGATGATGTATGGCATCCTTCCGTCTTCACGAGACGATGGAGTAGCTATATTGTAGTCCTACACTTCGACGAGTGGCTCACTAGGCCAATCCTGGAGTGACAATCTCGTCTGCATTTCACGCAGGAGAATGATTCCTGGTTAATTTTGGCCTTCCGTGCTGTCCTTTTTCTTGCAAGGGCCTCGTTCCGCACATCTTCTGCCTTTTTTTCACTCCTTCGTACACTGCCGTTCGCCAGCTGGAACGTTGTTCGGCAATGATCTCCCATTTGTTGACTTCAATGTTCAATATTACATAATATATATTATATATTAAGTAAATGTAATACAGAGATAAGTGTTCTATTAACCGGGGAAGTAAGTCAAACATATAACTTTGTTAGTTTCTGTTTCCGCTTCTGTTTCAAACAATAATTTAATAAGATTTTAGGATATAAAAATGAAATTTAAATGAAAAGTGTCTTGTGTGTATTTTTTAAATTTAGATGAAGTCTCATTTAGCCATAACGAAGACTCATTAGGACATGATTAAGTCTCATTGTGCCATAACGAAGACTCATTAGGACATGATTAAGCCTCATTTAGCCATAACGAAGACGCATTAGGACATGATTAAACCTCATTTGGCCACCGTGAATAAGCCTTATTTGGCCACGATGAAGCCTCATTTGGCCACGATGAAGCCTCATTTGGCCATGATGAAGACTCGTGTAGCCACGATGAAGACTCATTTTGCCATATTTGTTTTGGCTATTATCTAATATTATTTTTAAAATTGTGAAATGACCGAGAACTTCAGTGGTACATCTGAACGGGTACATCAATGGTACATCTGACCGAGTACATCAATGGTACATCTGAACGGGTACATCAATGGTACATCTGACCGAGTACATCAATGGTACATCTGAACGGGTACATCAATGGTGCATCTGATCGAGTACATCAATGGTACATCTGAACGGGTACATCAATGGTGCATCTGACCGAGTACATCAATGGTACATCTGAACGGGTACATCAATGGTGAATCTGACCGAGTACATCAATGGTACATGTGACCGGGTACATCAATGGTACATCTGACCAGGTACATCAATGGTACATCTGACCGAGTACATCAATGGTACATCTGGCCGATTACTCATTGGTACATCTGACCGAGTACATCAATGGTACATCTGACCGAGTACATAAATTGTACATCTGACCGAGTACATCAATGGTACATCTGACCGATTACATCAATGGTACATCGACAGAGTTCATCAATGATACATATGACCGAGGACTTCAATGGTACATCGACCGAGTACATCAGTGGTACATCTGACCGAGTAAATCAGTGGTACATCTGACCGAGTACATCGGTGGTACATCTGACCGAGTACATCAATGGTACATCGACCGAGTTCATCAATGATACATATGACCGAGGACTTCAGTGGTACATCGAACAAGTACATCAGTGGTACATCTGACCGAGTACATCAGTGGTACATCTGCCCGAGTACATCAGTGGTACATCTGATTGAGTACATCAGTGGTACATCTGACCGAGTACATCAGTGGTACATCTGACTAAGTACATTAGTGGTACATCTGACCAAGTACATCAGTGGTACATCTGACCGAGTACATCAGTGGCACTAAGTACATCAGTGGTACATCTGACCAATTACATCAGTGGTACATCTGACCGAGTACATCAGTGGCACATCTGACCAAGTACATCAGTGGTAAATCTGACCGAGTACATCAATGGTACATCTGACCAAGTACATTAGTGGTACATCTGACCAAGTACATCAGTGGTACATCTGACCAAGTACATCAGTGGTACATCTGACCAAGTACATCAGTGGTACATCTGACAGTGGGAAATCGCCTCTCTCCACGCACTGAGGCTTGAACGTCTGACCGCATGCTTAGGATTGAAACATTTTATACCCATTGTTTCACAAATAGGATCTAAACGGACAAAAAAATTTGGAGATATATAAAATATAAGAAAAGAAATACACTGAAATAAGAGAGCATAAATTTGGTTAATTCCATATTTTGATGTTGTGCCGAAAATCTGAAATAAATTTTTTTTTTCCCTTTTATCCCTCTCTGGTGTGTTGGTACAGGAAGTCAGTGCCGTGATGGATACATTTAATGTCCCGTTATGTTTACCTCAGTTGAAATAGGATAAAACCGGGGAATGTTTACCGTGCTCAATATCGCGGAGATGTTCATCCCAATTAACAATTTTTCAAGAGGAACAACATGAGGATCGTACGTTGGATATATTTTTGTTGACACTCCCTTGTTAATAATCGCTTTTGTGGGATAGCAGTTACATTTTAAATGTTAACTTTGATTCATATTATAGCGTCTTAAACAGGGTTTGCCATTTCTAAGACCGAACAAAAACTTCACATCGTATCACGTAATGTTACTATTTTTAGACAATGTTTGCTACAAACAGAGCTGCTAACAATGTATTTCCGCATATCTATAGCCGTAACAATTTGTTTGTAAATATTTCGTCAAATACAGTTGTAAACACGTTTCCGTCTCGGTTAAGGCCCACTATGCTGGCTCACATTGACGTTGAAGTACCGAATAGCTGTTGGCAAAACGTAATACCAGGATGATTGATTAATATATTAATGAGCTTGTCCAGACTGTATGCGCGGATGTTCTATTAATATATTTCCGCCATTAAATGCCAAACCCTATATCTAAACGTGTTTTTTTGCAATGGTTAAACACAGTGCGCATCAACGCGACCAATGATGCGCAATGAATGAGCTTTTTCACGCGCACCACGTCATGGGGATTGGGAAAAAATGTGGCAAAGGTTAAAAAAAATTAAGTGTCCCCACTAAAGCAGCTCTTAATGACCATATCCCTGGATAAAGACGTTATTTCGATCTAAAATAAGATTTCACTGCTTTAAGTCGTTCAACAGTTTGAGAAAATTCCACACGGTCAAATAATGATGTATATATATTTTTTATTGCTTGCATCCGTTACTCACGATGTGACGATGGTGTGGAATTCGCAGAACGAGATCCACAAGGATCTGGGATTAATCTGGATACGGCTTGGCATCAGTGGCGTCGAAGGGGTTGTCAAAATGGTTCATTGTACCAATGTCATACGCCTACGGAATTCCATCTCATGGTTTAAATTCAGAGTTTCCTTCTCTTAGATGAGCTGCCAGCCAAGGTTTAACGAGTCCAATCCACTCGTGGTGCTGGTAATGTTTTTTGTGTCCCTTGCCTTTGGTGTGGATTGAACTTCAAACCGTCAACTTGAGATTTGATCAGTTTAGACCCAGCACCACAGAAATAAGATGACCGTACACGACTAAGCGCTCCTTAAAAGATACACTAATTAAATAATGCGTTTTTTTTATTTTCTAGAGATATTGAAATGGAAATATAATTATAATTTGAAAATTGACACCCTTTAAGGGGGGAGGGATAGAAATCATCGTCCTTGACCGCCCCAACCCCTGAATCCTGTAGAGTGTAGATGGATAAGTTTATGTGTGGAAGATATGTTCTGAAACCTCGAACCTGGTGAGAACACGACAAGACACAAGTATGCGATAACACTTGAACAAAAGGCTCCTTACAGGCTGTAACAGCTGGGAATAACTTGATTTGGTAGAACAAAGGATGTGGAAAGAAGTTTGTTTGTGTGTGTGTGGGGGGGGGGTGAGATTCAAGATAACATAAACCTGGCCAATTTAAGGAGCTCTTCTACAAATCTTTTCTTAAAGTAAATGTTCTATTAGAGCATCGGAGCCCAGAGAATAATCTAATATACACAAACACACAAGCACACAAGTGTAGACGCTCATCCATAAAGACAGGAGACATTTGGAGCACAATGAACGGCATACCAAGGGAAGGATGGAGACAAAAGCCGAATTGAACATTTTTTTTTATAATTTGAAAAAACCTCCAGCGTTAGGAAAACACAATTTATCATTGAAATAAAATTAGATTTTTAATTGTTAGTATTATAAAAAAAGGATACAACATAAGTTAGATTATTGCAAACGGTAACAAGATTGTTAGACAACACGTCCAGTGGCGTAACTAGAGTTTGAGAAAAGAGGGGCGAACTTCGGGTTTGCTGGCCCTCGTTCACGACAACTATAAAACAATACCGAATACACCATCAAACATAGACCTTAGTTCTGTCTTTTCCTGAGGGGGGATAAAACGAAGAACTTTTGTCTGGTGTCTAGTAACAACAACCCAACGCCAACCCCCCCCCCCCCCCCCACATTTATTTCTTTGAAAAGGTTGGACCAACCTCTAAAAAAGACTAGTTTTGGAGGATTTATTGATATATGATTATGACAAATAATTTATAAATTTACAATAATTTGTAATTTATTATTTATTATTTTTCTCCAGATTTAAGTCTTCCACACTAACATTACTCTGCCATCTGTTCCTATTTTAAGATTTAAAAAAAGTCTTACAGGGAAGCTTCTGTAATGTACGTGTAAGCACAATTTTAAAAGATCACATATCAAGTATGTTATACTGCGCTAACATGACGTTGCGTGCAGCCGTCACCTAGTGACCATTATTATACGTCCTTAACAGCTATGTAGATCAAGTGTATCTAACGAGCAGAGGCGTAGCTAGAATGTTTGGCGCCCGGGGACGAGATTCGCGCCCGGGGACGAGATTCGCGCCCGGGGACAAGATTCATTTTAAAGCGCCCCTTTTGTATTTTTTTTCAACTCTCAAACCCATAATTTTCATCAATAAAATAATATCAAAGCACCTTTTGGCGCCCCTAACTAGTTGGCGCCCGGGGAAATCTGTCCCCCCGCCCTTCTTCGATACGCCTCTGCTAACAATGAATTGTAGTGATAGAAATATCCGGCAGTCTTTTGTTTGAAGTATTTCTCACCCTCACAGCCCCTGATATTTCTGCACACAAAGCAGCAGCAGCAAAAAAAAAACACCACTAAAAACCACGAGAGCGACGTGTCTGATTTCTAGACCTGGCAGCCAAGATTTTATATTTTCTTTTCCTTTTCTTCTTATAATCTGTTTTGTAAGCACATGCAAGCATTAAAAGCCCGAGTTTGAAATAAATAATTCAATAAGAGAGAGCCAAAAAAAAAAAAAAAACTGGAGTGGGGAAAAAGAAATGGAAGAGAGATAAAGTTTAAAATAGAAAAAAAACAAAGTTTTTAACTAGAATATCGCTAACTGGAAGTAATCCTATAATCTTTGTTCACGATAGCACGCGCAGAGCATCGGCGAAAAATTTTGAATATTTTGATTATATTTATTAATTATTATTTTATTTAGAAACGTGGGGGGGGGGGGGTGTTTGGCCCCCCGGGGGGGGGGGGGGGGAATTATGTCATTATTTTCGGCTTCCAAGAATGTTATGTAAATATCCCAGCATTTCTAAAGCTGAAAAGCACGTCTGACTGTTTTAGGTGATGATGCTGACTCAGTGACTAAATCCTATTATAAAATGCACAGTAACCTGTGGAAACAGTTTGAAGACCACGATTTGCTTTTACTACATAAACTCATTGGCGTGGGAATAGGGGCTGTACGAATTGGGTTGCGGTTTAGTCATCCGCCCCCGAGCGGAAATATTTTTCTTTATATGTAGGTTGGGGGGGGGGGTATTTTCCGACAACTGCAGAATTATTTCATGTAAGTGGGGAGAAAAAAAAGCTTGGCCCGCACTGAGCGGCACTTACACTAGCTACACCACTGCATAAACTGATGGTGAAATGGATCCATATGGCTATAAGTGGTTGCTTATTTCAGAACGCAATGAATAAAGATGGCTGAATTTTTCAGAAAACCGTCCGCGCCAGTGGCAGTAAACAGGTCGCAGTTTTAGGATTTTATTTTAAGTTGTGCTTGACTTTTAAAATTTATTTTATAGGAAGCTACAGCTATGTGCTTTAAGCATTCCCTCCATGGCTTTAAAACATTTTAGGTTATGTAGATTTGAGTATAGTCCATACAGCCTCTCTCTCTTTCTCTCTCTCTCTCTCTCTATATATATATATATATATATGTATATAAATATATATATATATGTGTATATATATATACATACATATGCTGTACAAATTCATCAAAAATAACATGCGGCTCACAATACCGTACTAACTCACCATTCGGTACACACGACTCACAACACCGTAATAACTCACCATTCGGTACACACGACTCACAACACCGTAATAACTCACCATTCGGTACACACGACTCACAACACCGTACTAACTCACCATTCGGTACACACAACTCACAACACCGTACAAACTCACCATTCGGTACACACGACTCACAACACCGTACCAACTCACCATTCGGTACACACGACTCACAACACCGTAATAACTCACCATTCGGTACACACGACTCACAACACCGTACTAACTCACCATTCGGTACACACAACTCACAACACCGTACTAACTCACCATTCGGTACACACGACTCACAACACCGTACCAACTCACCATTCGGTACACACGACTCACAACACCGTACTAACTCACCATTCGGTACACACGACTCACAACACCGTACCAACTCACCATTCGGTACATGTCTGCAGCAGACTCCTGGCGCCTGTAATCGTTGTGTAAGTTAAGGATGGCCTTAGCATCAGTTGGACTAAGCACTAGCTTGTCTGCAGATGTCGTGGCTAACAGGACGAAGAACCCAAGCACAAACTGGAGTCTGAAAGGAAGACAAAAGTAGGTCTCAAGTTTAGAAATACGTGTGCTCACTTTCTCGATATCCTCTTCATGCCGCACTTGAATTCATAAGACATTAATGATGGTTTGAATCAGTTGTTCATAAGACATTAATGATGGTTTGAAAATCTGTTGTTCATAAGACATTAATGGTGATTTGAATCTGTTGATGCTCACTAGAAAACGTTCTCCTTTTCAACTGAATATC
Source organism: Omphiscola glabra (assembly GCA_964017045.1). NCBI lineage: Eukaryota > Metazoa > Mollusca > Gastropoda > Lymnaeidae > Omphiscola > Omphiscola glabra. Next base: position 8,361,114 of record OZ024796.1, read on the forward strand.
TGTGCCCCCATAACAAGGTAGTTAATTTTATACATTATTTGTCGCCAATATAAGTCGTTATTGCCCAGTCTAGCAATTTGTCGCCCAAGTTGTACTGCCCACTCTATCAATTTGTCGCCCATCAAGTCTCTATTGCCCACTATATCAATTTGTCACGCAGCGCCGCAAATCGCAACCGGGTCCCATTAGACTCAATGCTATTCGGATGTCATTTGTGGTAGTTTATTTTAGTTAAACTGAAGAATTAAGTTTAGTAACATATAGTCCATTCAATTATCTTTCATTTGATACCAATATTTGTCTTACAAACCCAACAATAATATTTTGAATAGTTTTTTAATCCCAACCTCTCCTTTTTGGAACCCGGGTGCGAATAGTCGCAGCCTTTTTTTCACTCAGCTACAGGGTTGCTTGAATTGATCGTTTCGATCTTTGACCCGGAATCGGAGACAACCAAGCCAGTGTTGTAATTACGACCAGATGCTTTCAAGGTTGAGACGCCATTTTTAAATCCTTTATATTAACTTCCCGATTCCCGTCATCATATCGAGCTGAAACTTGGCACATATATTCGTTGCCAATAGCAAAAAATTCTGTTAAACTTTTAGCCCCACGGTGTATATTGTGACAGAATATCCTACGACAGTGTATCCTATCACAATATATCTGATGACAGTGTATCCCATCTCAGTGTATCATTTAACACAATCACCGACTGGTGGATTATAACAATATAACTCATAAGGTCTGTGAACAGCAAATGTGATTTCCATGATCATTATGAGGGTCCAACAGGCTTTAACATAGTTCTTAAGCCAATAAGCTCTGAGGATACACCAGACTTTAACATAGTTCTTAAGCCAAGAAGCTCTGAGGATACACCAGACTTTAACATAGTTCTTAAGCCAATAAGCTCTGAGGATACACCAGACTTTAACATAGTTCTTAAGCCAAGAAGTTCTGAGGATACACCAGACTTTAACATAGTTCTTAAGCCAAGAAGTTCTGAGGATACACCAGGCTAGAGGGTTTAAGCTATATTAGAGTACATCATGTTCTTAAGTTATATAAGGGTACAGCAGGTTTTTAACATAGTGCTTAAGTTTTATTGAAACTAAACTAGAATTATAACCTCGATTCTATCCTAGGTAATTCACTTGTTTGATCCAGTCAGATGTAAAATAATATTTAAAAATTGCAACGTCTCGCTCTCGGCACATATATCATAAGGCTCTAGGCCATAGGCTCTTGAACAGCGGTTTATGATCAATTATGTAAAGTAAGGTAATATGTAGTACATTACACCCTCATATTTTACAATTGTAATAAACGTTTATTTTCAAACATTAATTCCGACAGACACATTTTTCCATACTATTAAATTTTTTTTTAATAAATTAAATTCCAGAAAAAAGTCTAGCATCAAGCCTCTGCCGGAACCCCAAACTACAGTATCCGGCCCCCAGGCTAGAATAGAGGTCATGTTATTGCAGCTCCGTGGGCACAGAGTAATGGATGAATACATGTTTTGTTTCACCACCCCGGTTCTCGTTTTTGCCATCCACCTTAGATACGCCCCTGCGGCTAAATTCCTCTACCGCAGCTAAAATAAGTCACGGATATGCTTGTATGAGGGGAGGTCTTGTTGAATTGCAGTGACGTGCCACCACCCACCCCTCCCCCCTGGGCGTCTGTTTGAAGAGCATTTTTTTAACAGATAGAAATCTAAGAATGTGCCAAGTGTTTTCTAAAGAACTCTGCCGAGGTGCTATTGGTTTCCATATGTTATTGGTATCACAGGCACCTTGCGAACACAATGCAGTATTTTATGAGGTCAGCACGAGAAAAGGGGGGGGGGGTTGTGACTGAGTGGGGGTAACGGTTTAGAAACGGTTCTCTCATGGAAATAAAAAGATTACGAAAATACACACTGGGACGCAATTTAAGAACTTTGGGGAGTAAGTTCAATATTATAGTAAGTTTCCATAATGATGTCCTTATGTGGGTTATTATAAACACTTGTTGGCATTTCTGTGAATCAATGTGATGATAGCTAAGTAATCAACCCTAAAGGAGAAGGGTAGAAGAGAGATAAAAAATAAAAATAAATAAAAGAAGGGGCTATTAATTATGGAGCTTTGCGAATCTCAAGGTTGTTTAAGAAATTGAACCCCAGGGTGGGTGGGGGTTGTGGTGCTTGCCACACCACCCCCCCTAAAAAAAAGACAACATGAAACACAAAATTAAAGCTTAATTTAGATTACGAAATTGATTATTGAAGAGTTTAAACTCATAAATTTTATTTCATAATAAGAATCTTTTTTAAGAATATTTCCTAAGATATCCATTGCCACCTAGGATTTGAAGTTGTATAAGGAAAAAATGAGATCGTTGTGTTATGCCAACTTGTCAACATCCAAGTTTTCGCTAATATGCAGATAAAGCTATTATTGTATGCGGGTCTAAAAAATGTGCCTTGACGTATCCTCTCCACCCTAGTCAGCTTAATTTGCATAAAATCTTTTGTCTTGCCCATATCTTCGTTGCATTGCAAGAACATCAAAGCAGTAAGATATAATTTAGGTAAACATTTAGATAAAACACTTTTCCAGCACCGGCGAAGCTTACCGAAAAGACTTATCACACCTTACTTCTATCGACTTCATCGTTTCAAAATAATCTCTTTATCTGCGTGTGACGTAAATTTATCGCACTGGACGTCTGCTAATCACGACATCCGGGGGCTGAAGAGCTGAATGGCTGTTGGTGTCGAGACGGGGTAACGAGTTGGATTTTCTTAAGGTGTCTCATAATAATGTTGTTTGTCAGTTAGGGTGGGGGAGCTAGAAATGTCATGCGGTTTGCACCAGGAAAATAAAGTATATGTGAAGCAACCCCCCCCCCTTTTTTTTTTGAATCTAGGGATACGATATAAACTTCAGTTCTACAGAATACCATATACACTTATCTAGGGGGATAAAACAGTTGAACGTTTTTGCAATAGGGAAATAGTCTGCGTTTATTAACAATTTATAATTTGCCATTGTATGACCCCCATAACAATTTCGCGATGTGCACAAATGGATTTCTGTCCTCGTCAATTTGCCAAATGTTCTCACAAATTCATAAAAGTTCTCAATTGTCCACCGTTCACTTGGGCCAAGAGGTCAATGTAAGAATGATGAAATTGTACGTGATCATAGAACAAATCCTAAAAAAAGGGAATCGCTTAGGAGAGATTTAAGTCCATCTGCCTATTCTATGACACGACCATTCTTATTGTACATTCTCAGAGGCCTATTTTTAACTCTACTTCTTTACAAATACAAAAGAACACATTCCTTTCAGCGGAAGGTTAAATAATATTTTAGTTTTTTGTTTTACATGACTAAATTTTAGCACCAACAAATATAATGGACGCTTTGATTAAGTTGATTTTAAATTAAAGTCAGTTCCTGGAATCAAAATCAACTGATGTTAAATCTTTAAAATGAGATGGTTTCCCCAAGAATCTCCGATATAAACTTATTTTTATTGTCTAAAAGTCAAGGTTATTCCCCCCCCCTACCCTTTTATTTTCTTCAAAGCCAACCAAACTTGAATGGCGGTGAATTACAACAAAATTACAAGAATTTTGGTGATGGTAGACCAACCAGGAGAACTATGAAAATACCATTTTAGAAAAGATAAATTATTCTCTGCCGTCAAGTCTTCGAAAAAAATTTAAAAAACTAGGGACTGGCGTTGAACCTGGAGAAAAGTGTTAAATGGGCAATGTGTTGTGCACAGACCAATGTGAGCAGTTCCATGTAATGGACATCATCATTTTCACAGACCAATGTGAGCAGTTCCATGTAATGGACAACATCATGTTCACATAAAAAAGAGCGGTTCTTGCTATTAAATTTTTATCCATCCCTTTTGCAGTATTTGAGCGGAGAAATATTGCTTTGAAATATGAGAGCTTTATTTATTAGCCCTATTAAGTAATTACCTGTATTTGTGTCCTTTAACCAAAGCGAGTTTATTTGTTTTCATAACCACAATTCTTAACTTATTCTTAACGTAATCTGGATTCACCCCCTTTGCATTAAGGAATAAAAAAATCATAGTAAGTGTACACTTGAAAAAGACAAAAAAAAATTTCACATTAAAAAAAATACTAAAAAAATACCGTGTTGTTCAAAGGCCTTCCTCATCGAACCGCAAATGTTAATGTCGGTTTACACCAGCGGTTCTCAACCTGTGGGTCACGACCCCTTTCACAGGGGTCGCCTAAGACCATCGGAAAACACATATACCCTACAGTTATGAAGTAGCAACGAAAATAATTTTGTTGTTGGGGGTCGCCACAACATGAGAGAATATATTACAGGGTCGCGGGATTAGAAAGGTTGAGAACCACTGTTTTACACAGTATGATATCAATAATCAGCTAAGATAGTTGCAACACATAAATTAAGCTCATGGCGCCATGAGCTGCAAAGTTTTATTTTAAGGAGCAGGCGCATCGGTCACCTACAATTACTTGTCTGTGTAGCATATTACATCGTATCCGGAAATTTGTTTGAAAGAAATTTCATCGACGGAAAATTGATCGACGGAAATTTGATCGAACGGAAAATTTGGTCGAACGGAAAATTTGGTCGAACGGAAAATTTGGTCGAACGGAAAATTTGGTCGAACGGAAAATTTGGTCGAACGGAAAATTGATCGACGGAAAATTGATCGACGGAAATTTGATCGAACGGGAAATTTGGTCGAATTTTTTTTTTTTTCAGTTTTAAATGATTGAATGTTTGCCTTTATTTACTCAAATCGTTTGGGGGTAAAAAGGTGGGTGTGGGCTGCTCCGAACTATCGTGTCATCTAACTCCCTGACTTCGAATAAATTATCGTGTCCATTTCTCCTTTAAAAACGACACAGCAGCAATTGTGGCGTGAGATCAAATGTGCAGGAGACATCTTGGCTCAAACACGTGGGAAGCAAATGCCGCACCGTAATTCAATCAGAGCTGCCAATTCTTCTGGAAGATATGCTGTTAAATGCTAAAATGTCTGTTAACTTGAAGCATGTGAGCTTCGTTCAAATGCAAGGTCGAGATTTTTTTTTCAACATCATCTAAATAGTATGAACCATGAAGAGATGTAAATATAACAGCATTTATAATCATAAAAACGAGGTTCTCATCACATTAGAAATGAAAACAAACTTATTTATGTTTATTCCATAATGTGTACATGCACTGACAAACTTGAGATCGCTGATGGAGTACAAGATGCGTACTTGAGTTTATCTTTTGAGCAGTAACCTAGAGGAACATTTGCTAGGCCGTCACATAGAGCCACATTGTCTAGGCAGTCGCCATGCATGACCCACCATGCATGACCCACCATGCATGACCCACCACGCATTGCACACCATGTATGACCCACCACACATAAACCACCATGCATTACTCCCACGCGTGACCCACATTGTCTAGGCAGTCCCCATGCATGACCCACCATGTATGACCCACCATGTATGACCCACCATGCATGACCCACAATGCATGACCCACCATGCATTACTCCTAAGGGTGACCCACATTGTCTAGGCAGTCACCATGCATGACCCACCATGTATGACCCACCATGTATGACCCACCATGCATGACCCACAATGCATGACCCACCATGCATTACCCACCATACATGACCCACCACGTTCCCTTGTAAACTCAGCAGATGAAGTAACAAATCGTAATTTGTTTACTCACGTAAACAGCTGATTGTTTTAGTAAATAAACATATGTGCGCCTTCCTTGCCTATCATAGAGACGTTTGAAATGTTTCGTCGAACGCAATAAAGTTGAAATGTTTAGTCAGATGCAATAAATTTGAAAAGTTTAGTCAGGCGCCATTTGTTCCGTTGAGTACTGAGTGCTACGAGGTTTGTTTAGTCCCGTGAGTGTAGTCGAAGTAGGTCACCACGATGTTGTTGTTTGCAGCGTTCAGATTCTTCTACAGTTTGTTTTTGTCGATTTGGAATAGCCGTTAGTTGCTTACCGGGTTAAAAGTCGGGTTGATGCGAGGATGTCATCAGTTTTTTTTTAAAAATGGTTTGAGGGGGGGGGGGGAGGGGTCGATGTTGCAGGGGCTGTATGTAAATTGAATATGTGTGTCCGCATAAAGAAATTAAAAGGCATGAATTCACAAATTTCCATATCGCGTCCTGCTGTTTCAGTTTAGACGTTAATCTAATTCAATGTTCAAATATGCGAGCGTATATGGGGCACAAGCTACAGCTCGTACATTTTGATATGTGAATATCTCAACTACAACATACGAGAGTGAATCCATGTTTAGGAAATAAAACATAGCTTTACGAGACATTTGGTACAACGGCATGATTTCAAAATGTTCAAATAAGAAGCGGCTGATTAAAATCAAGAAAATGTCACTCCAAGAGAATTGCTGAGTTCGCTCCCCTGAGATGACCTCATTGCGTGCGAATATATTCTACTGCGCAAGCTCAACTTAAAAAAAAAAATACTCGAGCAATCTAAAACTCGGATCGTGCAGTGGAAATTACGGAAACACACGTAGATATCTGGCGCGCCAACTCTTGCATCGAGTGACATGTTTATTGCCATAGACCGTGGGTGTGCTTCATCTTGCTTGGGACGTAAGCTCTAAGGAAATGTAAGAATTATCTGACAAGAACAACAACATCGGATATAAATATGTAAAGTTTTTTTTCATCTTTCTATAAATTATATAATTAAAACCATCTCCCCGTTTTCATTGGTTACACTAATATGAAACATTGTATTATTTTTTTAAATAAACAACCCTTAAAAAAAAAGTTTTTCATAGAAATCTTTTATATGCATTTTTGAATTAGTCTATTTGTTATGTAGACGACGTGTTTACGTCATCTTTCCCCGCGAATGAACTCTAGCTGACCCCAAGCTTGGGACCGCATTTAGGGTGTGGCTAGCTTAAAATAGTCTCTCTTGACCTTATTTACAACAAAATAAAATTGACAGACTGGAGAAACCTGGAAGTTAAAACAATGTGTAAGGCCTTTCTAGAAATATCAGTAGAATAGACTATAGAAGGAGAACCACGGGAGATTTATTTTTTGGCTATCATTTATTATGAGATATTTTTTGGTATACGAGACAGGAATTTGTTTACTAACTTTTGCTGTTTGTATGTAGATTCCTTTTCATCATTGTACATTTTTACAACATTGTATCTTCTTCAACATTGTACAGGTACAATTCAATCATTATTTTGTAAGTCAATAGCTATAACTTTATATCTTTTGGATTTTGTAATTCATTATTAACTTAATAAAATGTATTAATTGTACTTTGCCCTGGTTTGGGTATTGTAGTTATTGTATTTAACATATGGTAACGTCTTTTGGGATACACCTCGAAGCAACTGGAAAGGAAAGCACAGGGCCGTGATGAGTTGAAAATTCTTGCCCCAGACTGGGGCATAAGAAGAAGATCGTCTTTTGTAGTGTACTGTTTTAGAACTAGCAATATACTTAAATAAGATATTAATTTTTCCATACTGATAACAGTACGTAAAATATTATTTTATTTAAAACTACTATTGTAATGACGCACCTGCCTTTACACCGCATAATTATTTCACCATTTAAGGAAAAACAAAAATAATTTACGTAACAAACGCACTTGTGATATTTTTAAAAAAAAATCAATTAGATCAGTTATTTCGAATTTTATTTCGTGAAATCAGTGTCATCATATTTCCTGTAACTGACCCTTTAAAACAATAAACAAATAATTTTTGGTGGGTTGGGGTTGAGGAGTGGGGCTGCAAATTCGATATAATGTTTTGTAATCGGCAACAAGATTATTTGCCAAGTTTCAGCTCGAAAGGTTGACGGGAAGTGTGTCAATTAGCCCTCCAGAGATTTTGCGCTAACTACATAAAAGCGAAGTTAATATAAGGATTTCAAAAAAATATAAATCACGCCCCCGCCCCCTTTTATTATTTACGATTTTTTCCCCTTTAAGTTTATCTCCTTGTGATTAAAACTTACTCCGTAAGCTCGTTTGCCAATTTAAGGATTCAAGTAAATTCTGACTTGTCTGGCTCCGAGTGTATCTCTGACTTTTCTGGCTCCGTGTGTATCTCTGACTTGTCTGGCTCCGTGTGTATCTCTGACTTGTCTGGCTCCGTGTGTATCTCTGACTTGTCTGGCTCCGTGTGTATCTCTGACGTGTCTGGCTCCGTGTGTATCTCTGACTTGTCTGGCTCCGTGTGTATCTCTGACTTGTCTGGCTCCGTGTGTATCTCTGACTTGTCTGGCTCCGTGTGTATCTCAACCAGGGCTCCAAATGTAGGAGTCATAGTGTCACAGGTAATGCTTTTAAAAAAATTGGAATTAATGACGTCGTTTTTTCCATTTTTTATTCCCAAATCTCATTTCCGGAAATGGAGCCGTACACTAGGAGTAGAACTCTTTTATTAACTATATATGGCATATGATGCTTAAAGTCTCCATGACATTCTAGTGGTTCTGTTTCCCGAGTATTTATGTAATTTTCTATTTAACAACAAAATACAATTTTATGTCGTTACACACAGCCCTTCACAGTATCTGTAACGATTTGTGGCTGACTGGCCGAACCACACTCAGGTCGCTAAAGAGTCGCATGCTGCTGACGAGCTCAAAGTAGTAAGGTGCGCAGAGTGCGATCGTCCGTCATTAAGAGCGCGTGTTTAAGGAATGCACACCGCGGTCTGTACTTGACAGTCATGTGACATTCACATTGATAGAGATCTCATTAAGAAAGATGGTAAAACCTGCCTCATAAATCATTAATTAAAACATAATAGAACCATTCTCATCGGAGACGTGCTTCACATCACTGACAAGGCGCGACCTTAATTTGATAACCCCCTGCCTGGTACTGGTCTTAGATGTCCTGAAAAAGAACTTACATGATCTGACGTAGAACGTATACTCATCTACACAACACTCGAGTTGACGGAGGTCCTGCAAATGATTTTAACCAGTTGAGCTCTGAGATTTTAGCACAAAACTGACAAACAAAACTAAAAATTTCCATTATTTAAGCCCCCCCCCCAAACCCTGTTATTTGTAACACTATCCAATCAGTGGCGAAGCAGGTCTGTTAGCCGCCCTCAATATAAGGGTAGCCCCACCCACCACCATGGGAGGCAGTTTTGACTAATTTAGTCGTATCTATTCATTTCGTCTCTACCAACCATTTAGTCAAGTCTGCCATGACGTAACTCACGGGACGCATTCAAATAAATCTATTTAACCCACATGAAGGTCGGGATGCTATCTTTAAGCCCCCCCCCCCCCCGGCTTATCTCTACAATACTGATAATGCCGCAACCAATGCCAGTAATTCTAGGACCGGGGCTCTGTAATATATTTCTATAATTACATCTTAAAGAACTTAGCTTATCCCACATTAGCAGCGCGGCAACAGCAAAGTCCATGAATTTGGCGTAGAATTTAATCTTGCCACAAACTGATTAATTGAAGACGTAACTATATCGCTACAACGTAGCACAGGTAGCTGTTAGAATAGCTACCATGAAATGTTGCTTTCCGCAAAAAGGACGTTAAATAAATAGAAATGATATAAACGTGGTAAACTATCTTTAACTAGATAGAGCCCGCCAAACATTGGCGACAGCAATGCGGGAACTTCCCATCTACTAGATAGAGCCCGCCAAACATTGGCGACAGCAATGCGGGAACTTCCCATCTACTAGATAGAGCCCGCCAAACATTGGCGACAGCAATGCGGGAACTTCCCATCTACTAGATAGAGCCCGCCAAACATTGGCGACAGCAATGCGGGAACTTCCCATCTACTAGATATAGCCCGCCAAACATTGGCGACAGCAATGCGGGAACTTCCCATCTACTAGATAGAGCCCGCCAAACATTGGCGACAGCAATGCGTGAACTTCCCATCTACTAGATATAGCCCGCCAAACATTGGCGACAGCAATGCGTGAACTTCCCATCTACTAGATATAGCCCGCCAAACATTGGCGACAGCAATGCGGGAACTTCCCATCTACTAGATATAGCCCGCCAAACATTGGCGGCAGCAATGCGTGAACTTCCCATCTACTAGATATAGCCCGCCAAACATTGGCGACAGCAATGCGGGAACTTCCCATCTACTAGATATAGCCCGCCAAACATTGGCGACAGCAATGCGTGAACTTCCCATCTACTAGATAGAGCCCGCCAAACATTGGCGACAGCAATGCGGGAACTTCCCATCTACTAGATAGAGCCCGCCAAACATTGGCGACAGCAATGCGTGAACTTCCCATCTACTAGATAGAGCCCGCCAAACATTGGCGACAGCAATGCGTGAACTTCCCATCTACTAGATAGAGCCCGCCAAACATTGGCGACAGCAATGCGTGAACTTCCCATCTACTAGATATAGCCCACCAAACATTGGCGACAGCAATGCGTGAACTTACCATCTATAGATTACTTGACGAAACATGACCTCAAGCTATACCCCTTACCCCCTCCCATGTCAATGGTTTTACTCTTCTTATCAAAGTACCACATCAGAACATGTCAGTGGTTCTACTCTTCTTCTCAAAGTACCACATCAGATCATGTCAAATGGTTATACTCTTCTTCTCAAAGTACCACATTAGAAAATGTCAATGGTTCTACTCTTCTTCCATAAGTTAAAGACTAACTTAATTTGTAATCCCTATGACAAATAGCATCCGTTAGGGATCGTTCATTAAAGACATCAACAAAGTAGATATGTCGTAGCCGGGAGATAGAGCTGTCGATATGTCGTAGCCGGGAAGTAGAGCTGTCGATATGTCGTAGCCGGGAAGTAGAGCTGTCGATATGTCGTAGACGGGAGATAGAGCTGTCGATATGTCATAGCCGGGAGATAGCGTTGTAGATATGTCGTAGCCGGGAGGTAGAGTTGTAGATATGTCGTAGCCGGGAGGTAGGGTTGTCTATATGCCATAGCCGGGAGATTGAATTGTCGATATGTCGTAGTAAGGAGGGATAGTTGTGGAAATGTCGTAGCCGGGTCGTAGAGTTGTCAATATATCGTAGCCGGGAGGTAGAGTTGTCCATATGTCGTTGAATGGAGATATATTAGTCGATATGTCGCAGTTTGTTAGTCCTGCAGGAAAATTTTGTTTTTTAATAGCTGAAACTATTATTGCATATGAAATTTATTTTTTTTAAAAAACGTGTTTTACTTTACATCTTAATATTCACTCGTTTACGGGACGATTAACATGCACGAAAACTTAAAAATAAAATAAAAATAATCGAACTTATTTATAAAATTAATCTTTGAGTAATCAACATTACAAGAAAGTTTTAAAATTTCCAAGTCCTGCTTTAATTTTACAACGTACCCATGGGTTGATGAAGAAGAAATCAAATTAAAAGTAACGTTGATCAACGAGCGAATCTTTGGAGTAGCCGAGGGAACGCGTGAACGTGGCCCCATCAGTTCCTGGATGAAGTTTTCCACGGGACCTCATCAGTTCCTGGATGAAAACTAGAACGTGACCTCATCAGTTCCTGAATGAAAACTAGAACGTGACCTCATCCGTTCCTGGATGAAAAATAGAGCGTGACCCCCATCAGTTCCTGAATGAAAACTAGAACGTGACCTCATCAGTACCTGAATGAAAACTAGAACGTGACCTCATCAGTTCCCGAATGAATACTAGAACTGGACCCCATTAGTTCCGAAATGTCAAATTTTCTTAAAGAAAGATGTCAGCGGGTGCATTTACGTGGCACAAGTCGTTTCATTGACACACAATGCCATTTCTTCTCTACTGTGTAAACATTATGCTCTAAGTGATTGGAAGTATTGATAGTATGAATTGCAATAGTCTCAACACTGCATGGTTGAGTCGATGGCTCTGGAAGACTGCATGGTTGAGCCAATGACGCTGAAAGACTTCACGGTTGAGTCAATGACTCTGAAAGACAGCATGGTTGAGTCAATGACTCTGGAAGACTGCGTGGTTGAGTCAATGACTCTGAAAGACAGCATGGTTGAGTCAATGACTCTGGAAGACTGCAAGATTGAGTCAATGAATTGATTTTAGCACTCATAAATTGCCCAATCATCAGTCTAGCGAGGCACCACGTTGGCCACGGGAGGTCACAGCGTGGGGGTACAATGTGAATGGAGTGGAATGTGACACGAGAATGTGGTGAATGGAAGAGTTCGTGAAGACAACGGGAGATGTCCCGAACTGTATATTGGGTTTCCACGTCATGGTGTTGTTCTGCAAGGGCTTCAGAATTCAGCAACAAGTGGTTTAGAAGAAAAATAGTAAGTGCAATGAAAAGACTTGCTGATCTAAAGGCTAGGAAAAAATATCATTGTTTATAATGTCCAAATACAAACCAAGAAAACCATAATCATTGTTTATTGTTGTTGCTTTTTATTTAAAAAAACAGGTAATAAACTCATTACCTAACACATAGTTCGTCCTTGCAAAAGATTGTATGATTATATTTAAAAAGGGTGCACAGCAATCCATCCAATCGATAAGTATAAACCTTTTTGTCAGTTCATAAATTGTGCTGACTCTTAACGCGTGTTTGTTCATACCTTGTGTTGTTAGTTCATAATTTATGTGAGTTAATAATTTGTTTTAGTTCATAAATTGAGTATGCTATTTCTATTGATCAAAACAAATTGTGTTTGTGTACATGAGAATCAACTCTACTCATGAAACACTTCCATATTTCAAGAACAATAATAACCGACAAAACATGATTACTTCAATTTATCTGCCCACAATTGTCCTGATTACTTTACAATTTTCCTTATTACTTTATAATCACTCAGCTTACTTTATAAGTGCTGATTTCATGACTACGATTTGTTGTGGTCAGTCCAGCAATTACCAAACGAATCAAGAAGGGAGTCAGATAAGGCCGATAAACAAAATTAAGCGATGGGTTGTGTTCCTTGTGAAACCATCTATCCCAAATGATCATCTGAGAGGTTCTAGCCAGTGTAAGGGTAATATGTATGTTATGGATCCCTTACACAATGTAATTTGTTTTTGATGTGATCATTGGATATGTGATTTATAACCTAAGCTTCATACTAAATATTTTGAGTTTGAACCTAAATCTCATACTAAATATTTTGAGTTTGAACCTAAATCTCATACTAAATATTTTGAGTTTGAACCTAAATCTCATACTAAATATTTTGAGTTTGAACCTAAATCTCATACTAAATATTTTGAGTTTGAACCTAAATTTCATACTAAATATTTTGAGTTGGAACCTAAATCTCATACTAAATATTTTGAGTTTGAACCTAAATCTCATACTAAATATTTTGAGTTTGAACCTAAATCTCATACTAAATATTTTGAGTTTGAACCTAAATCTCATACTAAATATTTTGAGTTTGAACCTAAATCTCATATTAAATATTTTGAGTTTGAACCTAAATCTCATATTAAATATTTTGAGTTTGAACCTAAATCTCATACTAAATATTTTGAGTTTGAACCTAAATCTCATACTAAAATATTTTGAGTTTGAGTACAAGCAGCGTTTACTTTAGTAACACATTTAAGGCATTTTAAACATTCATTATTTTCTCTTATGTGAATCTTTATCCTGTCTTAGGTACACAATAATTTGCCTCTTATAGTCTGATTGAAAGCTTCATTGCACTTATTGAACTCTCTTATAAGTAGGTAAGCCAAATAAGAGACATTTAGCTTAATGTCATCTGCGTCAGAAATGGAAATTATCTTAATTAATTTGTTAATGGAATAAGATTGACACGTGGCACCGCAAACAAGACTGGACGAATCCCAATCTCTTTCTCTAGCCCTCTCTCTCTCTCTCTTTCTCTTTCTCTCTCTCTCTAACTCTCGCTCTGTCCAGCCCCACCCCCACCCCCCAAAAAAGGGGAAGGGGGCATATTGAGCCCAATTTTTTTTTAGCAAATTCTATTTCAGTTTTATGCTAAAAAACTATAACATAAACAAAATGAAAATTACATAGTTGCATTACCACATGTACCAGGAAAATATTCTAAGTGCTCATCTATTTGTTGAGACTGTAAAAATAACAACTATTTAACACAGTGATTTATCTATCCCCAGTAGCCGCCAAAGACATACACACGAACATCTGGGTATAATTTTATTCAGTAAGAAACTCATCTGAGCCAAAGTGAAATGGGGAAATCATTTGATTTAGTTAGAAAAACTGTTAAAATCTGGCCACCAGATACGATGCAGCTTGCCGGAAAGGTTTTTATCTCTTTAGTCGTGTCACTAAAACAATTTTTGTTTTTAAAATCAACCTGTACGTCCCTTTGGCAGATTGAGTCGTAACCATTAACGATTAAACCAATCGTCTGTAGGTAAAGGGGGATACTTTTGTTGATATAATTTGAGAGCCCTTCGTTACACACTAAATGATAACTTGGTGAATGATGATGTCCACAGATTAAAAGACAGTTATCAAAGACAGATATCAAAGACAGGTATCAATCACATATATCAAAGACAGTAATAAGGTGGAGAGAATGCAGGCAGGTTAGCAAAAGAAGGAAACGAGTGAAACAAAGTATGGGAAAACCTGAAAAAAAGAACGCAAAAGAACAACGAACGAGTCGGCAGGAAGCCTTCATCAGCGAACGAACAACAGTACAAACAGAATTAAATAAAAAATAACACTTAGTATAAATCTAGTATCCAAGACAAGATAGAAGTATCCAAGGCAGATATCAAAGACTTGTATCAAGACATACACCAAAATCAGATATCATTGACAGGTATCAAAGACATGTATAAGATAGGTATCAAAGACAGGTATTTTATGCAGGAATCAAAGACAGATATCAAAAAGAGGCCTAGTCAAAAAAAAAAAAAAATGAAGACAGATGCGGTTCTGTTTTCAACAGAGACCCACTCCAGTAAAATTGAGTCAGTGACGCTGTCTTGGAATGCAGCCCATTTAAAACCTGGTCCCTAGACATGAATATTGCGTCCTAAAAGATGTTTGTACCTACTTGATGTCAGTGTAAGCCACCGTTCAAGCAGTGCGTGTACAAGATATGTTGAAGCTTAAATTACACCCCAAACAAAGGGGGCAATAAAACTAACGTTTCGGCTAAAAGCCTTCCCCCCCCACGAGCATAAAAAAAATTAGAAGAAAAGAGAAACACTCAATAATTAACAAGTACATACAAATAGGAGCTTTCATGTGTCAAAGGTCAAAGGTTACTTTATTAGAGACTGCGCTCAAGCCGGGTACAAAAATTAAAACAAAATTAGAGTACACTGAAAATATCGAAATTTAAAGTTAAAACTTATGTTCTTCTTTTATATCTGAAGGCCCCACGATCAATGTATTGATACTTTTTGCTCCTGTTTATGTATAGAGTATTCGGAATGTTTCTGTGCCTGGTATTGAACAGGATATGTCACTGGGCGAGGGTATCAGGAGCTGGTGGCTGGAAGGCTTGAAGCAATAGACTCAAATGAGTCATCTGTTGTCGCCTCAGCTGTTCCTTTTTTGAAGCTTGTTCCAGTCCCTGAATGTTGTCGGCAGGAATAAGCTCTTCCTGTACTGTGTTCTTGCTGTTATGAGCCGGAACTGCCTGTCATGGTCTCGTAGCTGTCTAGGGGGAAGAGGGACCAGTTTCTTCTTAATGTTGGAGCAGTGGACCAGCCCATTTTATATAGTTGTATTTTACTTAAATACCTTAATACATGTTACAGTTGGACAGTTCATTGTGTCAATATCTTAAGCAGACCTTAGTTCAAACTACTATTCTGATTATGTTTAAAACTAGTTAAGACCGGGGGCGCTCAAGGTGTGTTTATGGCCCTAATGGGGTGGTTGTCGGTCTCAAAGTTTGGGTACCACTGTCGTAGATCATTCACTTAGCAGACTCCAGGAAAAAGCGTGTACATGCTGACGTTGATTTTGACACAACTGTGTACTTGACAGATGCAGACTCATGGAAAAGCGTGTACATGCTGACGTTGATTTTGACACAACTGTGTACTTGACAGATGCAGACTCATGGAAAAGCGTGTACATGCTGACGTTGATTTTGACACAACTGTGTACTTGACAGATGCAGACTCATGGAAAAGCGTGTACATGCTGACGTTGATTTTGACACAACTGTGTACTTGACAGATGCAGACTCATGGAAAAGCGTGTACATGCTGACGTTGATTTTGATACAACTGTGTACTTGACAGAAGCAGACTCATTGAAAAGCGTGTACATGCTGACGTTGATTTTGACACAACTGTGTACTTGACAGATGCAGACTCATGGAAAAGCGTGTACATGCTGACGTTGATTTTGACACAGCTGTGTACTTGACAGACCAGACGAAACGTTTCTTTATAACAGCGACGAGACAAACATGCTGTTTATCACTCTCAACAATGTGAGAGAACAACTCACGGGACGGGGCACTCATAATATCAGTGAACATGAAGGAATCATACTATTCTATAACAACAAGTGCTTCACACCTGTTACGTCACAAGTTACGTAGATACCTCATCGACCCCTCAACTCCCCCCACCCACCCCATTATCAGAAAATAACAACATAAACAATTATTTTTTTTGCGGAAATTCCCATTTGTTTCTTTCACATTTCAGCCAAACTGTTGGCCAACCAGCTGCATTGATTTATTTCGTTCGAGACAGCGCTCGCTAAAAATAATGAAATGCTGCTAAATCTGCAGGAGTTAAAGTTACCATATGGAAATGTAGAGCCACTGATGTCAAAGTTCTGACTTTTGAGCCACATTCTGTAATTGTACACACCGTTCACACTTTTGCCAAGACTCTCTCCTCTCTACCTAAACAGAGCAGCTGTTGAATGTGGTTGCTTTCTATTACTATCTCATTTTGTTTGATAAGTTTGATGTTTTAAACTTCAACGGGTTAAAGTTACACTTGTTGACCGTAATCTAAAAAGTTGACATTTCAAACAAAAATTAGTAACAGTGTGTATTGCAATCTGATAAAAATTTGAGGACAATCTAAAACAGGAGATTGGGCGGAGAAGGCGGTACTTTTGTCGTTATATTAAGGGGCGCCAAATATTGAGCTTCTTTTGGGGTGGGGGCTCGACAAAAAATGTTGGCTACTAGCCCTAGCTACAATTTGCTACAAACCTGTCCCATTTACGTATTCGGGAATATATGGAGTGTTAAATTTTGAATGAATAACAAAATAGGGGCGCCATTTTCTTTAATGTGTTGAGTTTCTTTTGGTAGGGGGGCTCGGCAAAAAAACCTTGGCTACTAGCCTAGCTACAAAACTTTATGCATTTGGATATACACGTAGTTTAAAATTTTGAATGAATAACAAAATAGCATAACCACTTACCTAGCAAATATCCTTTATTAAAAGTAACTACGTCACTACAGGTACGTGAATCAAATACAGTGCTACATCACTATAGGCACGTGAATCTAATACAGTGCTACATTACTATAGGTAAGTGAATCTAATACAGTGCTACATTGCTACAGGTACGTGAATCTAATACAGTGCTACATTACTACAGGTACGTGAATCTAATACAGTGCTATATTACTGCAAGTAAGAGAATCTAATACAGTGCTACATTACACTGTACGTGAATCTAATACAGTGCTACATTAATACAGGTACACGAATCTAATATTGTCCTGGTAGATCTCTGCACTTCGTTTGGGCTCATTTAAGTAAACGAACAACTATTAAAAGTTATATCGAAATTTTTATTATTAACACAATGGAAAAACTTTTTTCTTAAAACCTCTAACTTTTTAGATAATGACTTGCTACATTTTGTTATTTCGAACTAGAATGACCTATGAGATTTTTTTACAACTGCGCTAAAAATACAAAACATTTCGCTGTCCTTCAGAAAATCTCATTGACTTAGATGCGTTAAAAGACGTATGTCAGACACAACTTCTTTGAAATAACATTGCAATAAACCCAGATTCTATCCGGAACTCAATGACCTTCTTAAAAGTTGGTGCTGTGATTGACATAATTCGCAATTACCCCCCCCCCCTCCTTTTTTACTGGAAAAATACCTGGCTTTCTTTAATGAGAACTTAACGTGGACAGCCTTTGGCAGTTCAAAGGGTTTAATTCGACCATAAAGTTTTGTTAGCACACTACACGGTTAGAAACACCAATGGTGTTTAGGGAAGGTGGCAAGGTAGTGTTTAGGGAAGGTGGCAAAGTAGTGTTTAGGGAAGGTGGCAAGGTAGTGTTTAGGGAAGGTGGCAAATTAATGTTTCAGGAATGTGGCAAGGTAGTGTTCGATTTGTTGGGGAGAAATGGTGAAAAGTCTATTACGGTTTTAAACAATTGAAATGGTTATTTAGTAAAACACATATTTTTCTTTAAAATAGAGGGGGGAAAAAAGCAAATTCTTCATTGGGTACATACAAATAATATATGTGTAGAAACAATAATCAGATTGCTCTCCAGTTCTTGCAAGCATGCATCACCTTAAAAACAAATAAAGGTAAAACCAGTTTGCTTACTCACCGGAGGTGAAGAATTGCCGGTTGTAAATTGTAACTACGGTACTGCTCAGTCGGTCTCACAGACTAGCAACTTTTCCTACTAGAGATTGGGGAGTCGATACTTGTCCGAGGCTGGAGCCTAGTTATGGTTCAGCGGTTCTCAACCCGTGGGTCGCGAACCCTTTGGGGGTCGAATGACACTTTCATAGGGTTCGCGTAAGACCATAGGAAAACACATCTACATTACAGTTGTGAAGTAGCAAAAACAATAAGTTTGTGCTTGGGGGTCGCCAAAACTTGAGGAACTGTATTCAAGGGTCGCGGCATTAGGAAGGTTGAGAACCATTGTTATACATGATGAGCCCGACCTCATCAACCCCAAACCCAATTCTGTAAAAAGCGCTATCTGTTATCGCCTTACTAAGTTAAGATGGTTTTAATATGTTAATGCTAAAATAGACCTTACACATAAAATTTCAGGAATCAGCCAGCAGTGCAGTAGCTGTAGGAAAAAGATGGGAAGATAACATCAAAGAATGGACGGGATTACAACTAGGCGATACTATGCGTAGGGCAAGAGACCGAGAGGAATGGAGAAGAATAGTGTACATGTCATCTGTGGCGCCCCAACGGTCGAAGACCTACGGGACATGATGGTGATGATGAATGATTTCATCAAGGGTAAATTAGAAATCCCATACCCCGTCCTGCTCACTTTCACCCATGATTGTCTTACACTGAACGAGAGACATCAAACGGCGCAAGGTTTTTTTTACAAGCTACGACACAAAAGATAAACACCATGACAGAACTCTCCAATCCCGCAAGCAGTCCCACTACACGTCAAAACCCGGGGCAAAAAAAAGACATTAGTTTTAGCACGGATTATAGGTGCTAGCGGTTCACACTAGGGCGAGATAAGCGATATATATATATATGACACGGGGATTCGGTGCTAAACATTTCACACTTTTCAAAGTCCTTCAAAGGCAAGAGGAGTCGGAGGAGTGGAGTCAGTCCTTTATTTCCGGAGTTTATTTTTTTATTCGTTCATAAACGTTTGAATGTAGCCTTTAAAGATCACATACTATACTTTGGCTCTTATGATTACTTACTAAACTGTGGCTCCTATGATTACTTACTAAACTTTGGCTCTTATGATTACTTAATAAACTGTGACTCTAATGATTACTTACTAAACTGTGGCTCCTATGATTACTTACTAATCTTTGGCTCTTATGATTACTTACTAAACTGTGGCTCTTATGATTACTTACTAAACTGTGGCTATTGTGATTACTTACTAAACTGTGGCTCTTATGATTATTCTGTAAACTCTGGCTCTTATGATTATTCTGTAAACTGTGGCTCTTATGATTATTCTGTAAACTGTGGCTCTTGTGATTATTCTGTTAAACTGTGGCTCTTATTATTATTCTGTAAACTGTAGCTCTTATGATTACTTACTAAACTAACACATTTAATGCCAATGTTTTAAAGTAAGTCAGATGAGTGCAGCAACATCACATATGCACCACGACATTTCCTCGCAACGAGCCATGCTATGAAAAGAAACGAAGTTGAGAAAAGACATTTGTCTTGTTAGAAGTAACTTGTTAAAAAAAATCGGTAGACGCGACTTGAGCGATTGTAAATAAAACGGCTGGTTGGAGAGTTCTACTAATTTATCATGTCTCGTTAACTGCGCCTGACTCCACGAAAACATAAAAATGATGGCTTTAATAGCCCTTAAGAAACAGTGGTTCTCAAAATGGTTTAAGCGGTGACAACAATGTCAAAAATAATAATACATGAGCCGTACTAATAAGAGATTTTTGAGGACAGCAATAATTCCTTATAAAGCCCTTTGACATTACATTTCCATGGAAAACGTTATATATATCAAGTATATATCAAGTATATATAAATACTTTTCTCTTACTTCAACGTACTTCCTTAGTCCTCACATCTTCTTGGGAGTATAAGAGGTTATGTGTTTGCTACAAAATATATAAATAGAGTTCTATAGTTAATATTCTTATTCGATCGTTGAAATATTGGGGACTATTTTTTCTGGCGGATTATCTGCACGTAGATTTTCTCGTGGTGTGCTCCCTCTTGATAATAAGCCATTGGTAATTGCTTGATTTAAAATTTGGATAAATTACCATATTTTATGTCACCATCTTTTTTTACAAAAAGAAATTCCAGGGCTGATAGTTAAAATATTTAGATTCTTGGTAGACCGCCAATGCGCCTAATTTCAACTAATTTCAATAGATTACAAGTCAACATGTGAATAATGTGTATGCAGAATTTCAGATCTGTGGCAAAAACCATGTATAAGAAAACCATATGTAAGAACACCGTATATTAGAGCACCATATAAAAGAACACAATATACAAGAACACCATATACTAGCAGCTTAATTTCATACAACAGGTACATAATAAAGTCTTTAAAAAAATATTTACACATGGAATCATGTCTGTCTTCTCATATGAAGGAGTAGATTATATACCTTTCTTTAAAATGAACTATTACAATATTTGCTATTTTAAACAAAACAAAAAAAACCAAACAATTTGAAGTAGCATTTGTTTTTTTTTAGAAAATGTACCATAAAAGGCATGGGGCACACACAAATCTTGAAGGAGAAACAATCAAATAATATGCAGGACATCAGCCAACCCCTAAAAACAAAGCTCTTCGTACAAATCCTTAACATGTATCTTTGTTTGCAATTGTACGTGATTTATTATTTACGCGATTGTAGCAACTGATTTTCAGTATGGGAAATTTTTTTTTTTTAAAAAGTATTTTAAAAATCAAACTTAGTTCATGTAAATCGGATTACGTTCAGAATCGGTTCACCGAAGGTTATTTCACATTTGTAAATTAAGAAGCGGTTATGTAAATGGTTAAACTTCTGGCGAATACGAGATTCATATTTCCTTCATTTTTCCTTTTCAAAAATACTTTTCATTTGTACTGCAATGGCTTTTATACATCCCATACCCAAATATGTCACAAATAGAAAGCACATAGCAGCAGCTACATAATTAATCGCCACACCAAAATACGCACCCATTTAACAAAGCCTTCATAAAATAGGAACAACTTATTTTTGTGGCTTGGGTGTTAGAGCTCAAAATGAGAAAACAAATCTTGTCATTGTCAACGAGTATCTGTGCCAAGTTTCAGCTCGATGGGATTACGGGAAGTAGGTTAATTAGCTTCCCATTGAAAAACAGGATAATCTTGCTTTGGGGGTTGCGGGTAAGGCTGAAAATTTAATAAATTATTTGTTATAAGCAGCAAGGCCATATGCCAAATATCAGCTTGATAAGACGACGGAAAGTGGGTCATTTAGCCTTCCGAAAATTTTGCCACAAACACGAGAAAATATGCGAAGGATTTTTAAACAGTAAACAGCAATCGACAGTGGCGTAACTAGGGGTGGTGTCACCTGGTGCGGTAAACTCATGGTGTCACCCCCCTCCCCCGACTTCCACGATATATTTCTTCTTGTTAAAATAAGTCCAAATTATAACACTGAAAAGAACAAAAACAAATTAATTGAAAATCAGGAGATTTATGTATTTTAGAACTGTCACATGTGCTTAGAATCAATCATTGATATCAATGGAAACTTTTATTTCTCAGAATTGGGATAAATATAGCTTCCTGTCACTTACAAAAGTTACCGAACCCTGCAATCGGCGTTGAATCATGGTCAGAGCAGTGTTTTCTGACTTAATTATTGGGTAACCTCATTTCTGCCGCATCAACCTTGAAGTTTTAATAAAGCATGCATTTGGATTGGTTTAGATGTGTGGGACATGAGTGATAGGTTATCCTTTTATTGAATTCGGTTCGACCGAGCAGTGTGTGCTCTGTAAATATACAATTTTAAAAATTGTTGTGAACCTCTTGAGATGGTTTCACCCGGTGCGGTCCGCACCCACTCCCCCCACCCCGCAACCCCTAGATAAGCCACTGGTATTTGATGGTTACGTAACCTGTGTCTAAACATAAACGGTCCTTGGAAAAAAAAAAGTCTCTTGTTTGCTTTAAAACTATATTCGTTTTTTGACGATGCTCGTTTTTTGCCCACCCCCCCCCCCCCCCACCCCAAACCTCAACGCACAAAGCGAAACTGTTATTGAGGAAAGATTTAAGCAGCCTGGTAAAAGAAGCGAAGAAACATGGTATTGTATACATATATTTTGATGGCGCGCCTGCCCACTCCACCACCCGCTCCACCCTTCACCCCCTCACCCTCTCCTACACCCTCCACCCTCTCCTCCACCCTTACTCACCCTGGTGGTGGGAAGAATATAATGTCTGCGATTATTTCTGAGAGATGCAAGGCACATAGACTTGTCCAGCTAAAAATAGATCATGTTTTCCCAATAAAGATGGGGAGCTGGAGCTGAGGTTTTGATTTAGAAACTTAAAGATGGTGTTTGGGGGGGGGGAATCTAATTTATAGTTTTAAGAAATAGGTAACTGCCCTCTAAAAGGGTAATTTTCGGTAACTCCATCACCTGTTGTTCTGTCATGTGATTGTACGGTAATTGAGTTTGGTGGAAATCAGCCTTCCATGGGTCAAAGTTCGACTTGACTTCAAAAAGAATTTAGTATAATAGAGAGTGATCCATAGCACAGGTTGCGAATTCTGGCATTGTGAGACTTCAAGTGAGGTTCTTTAAACCAATCTTGCCACAACATAATCATACATCTCATGACAAACACGTGACATAATAAGGTATTGCTTTAAACAGATTTTTAAAGAAAAAAGAATAGTTTTTGAAATGTCTTCTACAGTGTTTGATAAAAACGATGGCAAAGATATAGGAGCAGACAGGAGGAGCTCAACAGATTGCTAAAACTCTCGACACAACAGCTTTGTTAATTATATTTCAAAGGGATTTTTTTTCTTTTGAGTTTATTTTCAAAACTGCTTTTAAATTTAATCTATAAAACTAGATCTAATAAAATTAAATACTTTGAAGAATTTTGAAACTAAACCAGTCCCCTGTGACAACGAAACCAGTCCCTTGTCACAACTAAACCAGTCACCTGTGACAATTAAACCAGTCCCTCGTGTCAACTAAACCAGTCTCTCTGTGACAACTAAACCAGTCCATGTGACAACTAAACCAGTTGTCCCCTGTCACATCTAAACCAGTAACCCGTGACAACTAAACCAGTCCATTGTGACAACTAAGCCAGTCCCCTGTGACAACAAAACCAGTCCAATGTGATAAATAAAACCAGTCCCCCGTGAAAACTAAACCAGTTCCCCTGTGACATCTAAACCAGCCCATTGTGAAAACTTAACCAGTCTCTTGTGACAACTAAACCAGTCCTCTGTGACAACTAACCCAGTCGTCCCCTGTCACATCTAAACCAGTAACCTGTGACAACAAAACCAGTCCCCCTTGTGACAACTAAACCAGTCTCCCGTGACAACTAAACCAGTCCTCTGTGACAACGGGAACATAATTTACGTTTTTAAACTTGTCATATATTTGTGACGTAGAGCCAGATTCTTTTATCCGGACATTTATTTAGCGAACTGTGTGTTTTGAAAATTTCGAATGTATAAAAATATTGTTTCAATAACAAAACATTGAAAACATTGCACTCATCAAAGCCAAACTAGAAAACAAGACACATTTCTCTGCGTGACCAAGTTAATGTTTAATTATGACCAACAATTTTTGGCCTTTTACCGCTGCGGATTTTTACGGTAATCAGCGTTTATTTACATGATAATGCCATTTTAAAAAGAAATAGGTATTAAAAAAAAACACTTTGTTAATCCCGTGATCATTAGACATGGATAGGATAAGAAATCAGCTTGATTAGAATCACACTGGACTGCTTTGTAGTAGCCATCCCATGTCAGAGCTAAAATAATGGATGGGGGGGGGGCGGGGGCGGGTGTTGGGGTTTGTGAGAGACTACAACATCACGTGCTAATTACCGGAAATTATACAGTTAGTATTTATTTATATTATCCTCCACATCCCCAGCCCCTACCACCCGTTAAAATCAATTGTGTCCTGCTTATGCCCCAATAATCTTTTATTTCCTAACAAATTTCGCTCCAGGTTAATTAGAATAATTAGTGTGCTGCCGTCTTTTTGTAAGTTACCTACATGCTAATGAACACAACGCCCGGTCTACGATATGCTTATTTATTGACCTCCACTTCATCCAGCCAATAATCTGGTTTACGGCCTGACATTCTGCTGACGTCATCAAATACTATCACTGGCTGGCACGGCGCTTGGCCCCAGCATGACGGACGTACAGGTAATTCAATCAATTGGATCTCCTGGAAAAGCCTCGTGGGCACCAGGGCAATTTGGCTTTATTACATTATGGTGTAACTCAGTTACTGAAAGCAGATCTACACCATCTTGCATGTCTGGTTTAATCACATAATCAGCTACGTGCTGGGGGTGATCGCGAGTTAATCTGCGGCACTGGCAACAACATTGTACCTACGTTTAGTAGTGCGCTGTCTTGGTCTTTGTACCATTGGAAATGTACATTTATAGATGTAAGTAGTTAAGGAGATGTTTATCATTATAATATTCAAATCTACACACGAACAGCAAAAATAAAATATGTGGAATTATTCATCGAAATATGTCGAACAAAGATAAGGCAGTTTTCAAGAATTACACTGCCTGTTAAAGTTTCCCATTTAAAAACAATACATAAAGCAAGATTACATGGAGACATAAAGCAAGATTACTTGGAGACATAAAGCAAGATTACATGGAGACATAAAGCAAGATTACATGGATACATAAAGCAAGATTACATGGAGACATAAAGCAAGATTACATGGAGACATAAAGCAAGATTACATGGAGACATAAGGCAATATTATATGGAATCATAAAGCAAGATTGCATGGAGACATGAAATAAATTTCCATTCTCTATGAAAGTACTATGTCAAGGGTATGAAATCAATGTAGTTATGTTTGTAAGTAAATCATGTTGAGTTAGAGAGTATAGGTGTAGCGTTGTATATTGTGCGTGAAGGTTATGGCGTATTTGGGTAGGGGAAGTGACGCATTAGTTTAGTGTTGTGTGGAGAGTGAAATGTGGATGGCGGTTGGACAAAAGGATGTTGAATAGGGATGTTGTAGAACCTTAGGGAAGAGAGCTGTGTGCCTTGTGTTTCCTGATAATTAAAGTTATATATAGTTATGAAAAGGACTTGAGTTGTTACTAATGATTGAATTAGTGGAAGAACTTGATTGAACGATCCAATCCTGAGGACATAGAAGTTGACATACTACATATCAGATGTCGAGTCCATGATCTTTTCATGCGCTGAGAAGCAGAGTTAAGAGCTGGAGAAGAGATTCCAATCTATTTTAAATAGGAAAGTGTCGTAGCGATGTATTTGAAACGCAGGACAATCTCAATAGCAGTTTTCATGTAAGACATGTCTCAGGTGCATACCAACTCCTCGACAATTAACTGGCAAAGCAAATCATCTTGCCAGATAATAGTGCCGTCCGCGTGTTTGCATTCCAGTTTGATACCAAGAGTACACGACAGACAAAAAAAAGAAAAAAGATAGACATGTATACTTACACATTTGTTAAATAAGATGCCATGGCTGGTGTCAAGATGCCAAACGACGTAGTCAGAAAGTCACGAAGCTAGAGACGGCTAGCACATTGGTCTTGGTTGTTTGAGTAGTTTGTTGAGAATGTACTCCAAGTTATTCCCGCTGGTGTCTCAACAACGGTTGACAGGCACCAACAGTCTCACAACACAGCGTGTAATCCAAGGTGTATGTTATGAAACCAATGACGAATTCTTTGCTTAGTTTACCAGCTCTAGAAGACAAGATCTTTGCTTAGTTCAACAGCTCTAGGAGACAAGATCATAAATACATGACGTGGAATGAACATTGAGTGACATTCCAGGTGATATTTATGGCATTTGAGACTTGCCACAACGGTAAACCGGACATCGCTAGATAATACAACAATGGTAAACCGGACGTCACTAGATAATACAACAATGGTAAACCGGACGTCACTAGATAATACAACAATGGTAAACCAGACTTTACTAGACGGAACCATAACGAGACCTAGTGATCAAAACGATTTTAACGGACGTCATTAGGCATTACCACTACACTACCAGACATCACTAGGCATTACCACTACACTACCAGACATCACTAGGCATTACCACTACACTACCAGACATCACTAGGCATTACCACTACACTACCAGACATCATTAGGCATTACCACTACACTACCAGATATCACTAGGCATTACCACTACACTACCAGACATCACTAGGCATTACCACTACACTACCAGACATCACTAGGCATTACCACAACACTAACAGACATCACTAGGCATTGCCACTACACTACCAGACATAACTAGGCATTACCACAACACTAACAGACATCACTAGGCATTGCCACTACACTACCAGACATCACTAGGCATTACCACAACACTAACAGACATCACTAGGCATTGCCACTACACTACCAGACATCACTAGGCATTACCACAACACTAATAGACATCACTAGGCATTACCACTACACTACCAGACATCATTAGGCATTACCACTACAATACCAGACATCACTAGACAATAGCACACTTCACTAAGCATTTTCGGGGCAGTTTCTGCCGAAAGAGAAAAATTATCTTTCGATTGTTTTCCTTTTTGGCCGAAAGTAATTTAGGATTTTCTTTGACAACCAGAAGTCAGACTGTCAATTTGTCTGTCGTGGGCAAACCGATATTCATTATTGCTGGACGTCTTGCTGTCCTCGTAAGATATATGACTAATCCCGTGCGAACAATGCTCACACCTACATGATCATATACTTGCCCAATATTTCCAAAAATAAAATTTCAATGAGGCTTAGACAAAAATAAATAGTTTTATGAAAAAAAAATTCAAGGAAACGGTATACTTTAATTACGTTTTTAAAAATATTTTTGTAAATTAAATTTGAGAACTTTACGCTTATTCAATTCCTTAATTCGTGACATTATTTTAATTTATCATTACATGCTCATAATTGTTGCCATAAGGGGGTGTCCATTAATTATGTCAACAAAATAGGGGGGAGGGGAATCTGAAAATTTTTGACAATTGTTAACAAAGGGGGGGGGGGGAGGTCAAGAAAAGTTGACGTCAACAATGTTACTTTTTTAAAAAAAAGTAATTTCATAATTTAGAATTAATTAAACTTTTTTTTCTAAACATTTTAATTTTATTCAATTTTTTGTTGTAGTTGTAAACTAGTCTATTTAAAATATTGTTGTTTTTTCCCCCATTTTATCTTTATTTGGGGGGGGGGGGGTAATCAAATGTTGACGTAATTTTATAGTGGGGGTCTCTGGAAGTTTAAGAAGTTGTTGACAAGGGTGAGGGGGGGAGGTAAAAATCGCAAAAAATTTGTTGCCATAATTAATGGACAGCCCTTAAACAAAGAAATAAAACGAATGAGTTTCGAAATCCATAGTTATATATCTTTCGGTTTTGGCCTCGGTGTTGACCGAAAGTGATTTTTAACTTTCCATTAGGTGTAGGTTTCGGCCGAAACCAGAAACTATATTCAGTCAGTCTTTAATTTAAAAATTTGTGCCCGAGTAGCACTCCCTAGCAGAACTCCTTATTTTCGATGGTTTGTTCCATAAAGTATGCTGATTATTAGGGTATAGTTTTTATTTTGATGAGATCCCTGTTCTTGGGGATGTGTTTTTCTGTTGACTGGAATAAATATGATCTAAAGTCAAAATTGAATATATGTTCTTAAAGTGAGCTACGTGAGAATAGAGTTTAAATAATTAAATTTTAAAAAAGACTGTAATTTAAAGACGAGTTTAAACGCACCAAAAAAGATAGAGACTGATTTAGAATGTCTTTAAATGTCCTTCCCAAAGAAAGCATTATGTGCAGAACATATTTTCAAAAACTTATTTTAATCAAAATAAAATATGTTTAAGTTTTGTCTACATTCAGTTCAAATGTTTAAATTTCATGGAGCGCCCATCTACTCTTTTGCATTTTAACATGGATTGGCTAGAACGTCTTTTTTCCTTTTTTAAACCTTTTTTTAAAAATTATTTTATTTTTTTACTTTTTAGTATTAAAGGTTAATCATTAAATAGTCAACAAAAATCCTATTATTTAGTTTTAAAACGTCGAGTGCTTAAAAGAATCTCTGTTGCAGTGTACTTAACTCTTTCACTAGTCGTTAAAAACTAGAAAAAAAAAGTATAACTAATGTCAACCACCAACCCCATTAACTCAACCACGAAGCACGCGCTGTCAACCGTGAGAATTTAAACGACAGTGTCAACCGGCCTCCGTCGACCCAGGAGTAGACGCGATTCTGACACAACTCACGAGACAGGTGACAACTTCACGAGACAGGTGACCACTTTACGAGACAGGTGACCACTTCACGAGACAGGTGACCACTTCACGAGACAGGTGACCACTGCACGAGACAGGTGACCACTGCACGAGACAGGTGACCACTTCACGAGACAGGTGACCACTTCACGAGACAGGTGACCACTGCACGAGACAGGTGACCACTTCACGAGACAGGTGACCACTTCACGAGACAGGTGACCACTTCACGAGACAGGTGACCACTGCACGAGACAGGTGACCACTTCACGAGACATGATCAACTCAGCGAAAATATCAAGTGTAAAAAAAAAAAAATACATCAACAAGGAAAAATAAAAAAATTAACGAATTAAGCGCAAAAGAGTAGATGGGCGCTCCACATGACCAAACGACCACACATCCACAAGATGGAAATGCAAGTAGAAAGAAATTAAAAATAAAACGCGTCTCAAGAGCAAGTTACTCTGACTGTCCTAACTTGCATTACCCCCCTTAACATCATTGTTGGACTATTCACTCCATAATATCTAGGTCAGAGTGGGCTCTTCGGAAAAACAGCAATACCGATGGCTTTGAGAAAACCCATCTTGAATATATCTGTCGTACCACGGACAAGGATGAACGCACTCGATCACTAGACCATAGCCTCTTGACAGCGTGCACCCCACTAGACCGGAACATGACTGGGGGATGACGTTTCGACAAAAGAAACACTTAAACCGCCATTGTGTAACACCTACCTTGCGTCACTTCAGGTCATCTATAAATAGCATTGAGAGTAGCCTGTAATATACCAATAGTGCCGTAAAAAGTTGGCTTCTTTTTTTTTCCAGAATCAAGAAAGCTCTAAATCAACAATTTAGAGCCCCTAAAACTCTTCCCGTTTCAAATGAGTTATAGTCAACGATAACTATTAGTATTTTATATATTTTTACAAGAAATTGTTTCAATAAACGTATATGTATCTATAGCTATACATATGAGCTAAGTGAGAATAGAGATTAAATAATTAACTTTAAAAAAAAAACTGTTATTTAAAGACGCGTCAAAACGCACCAAAAAAAAAGCAGAGACTGATTTAGAATGTCTTCCAATGTCCTCCCCAAAGAAAGTATAATGTGTATATATATAAACTTATCAAGAAGATTTGGATTTTCAAAAACAAACAACAGTTATGTTTTGAAATGAAGAAAACTCCATATTCATGTGCACAGATTTGTTTGATGAGCAATGCATGCCTCATAGTTCTTCAAGAAGTGGTTGCCATGGAAATAAAATATCAAAATAAATCACACTTGACTTGTTCAGTCTTTAAAATGGGTAACCAGGCGTGAAATGAGGTAGTGCACCCACAATGCCTAGCAGCTTTCATTACGCATAGATCAACGTCTGTTTCCTGGTATGATGAAAGTAATGACTATATCATACAATGCAGATATCTGGATTCTACCTACACAGTTTTAAAACACGGCATTTTTAATTTTTACAAAATAAATAAATTCTAAAACTATTTGAAAGTACAAAAATGTATCCCGACAGACAGATCCCATTCATATTTTTTTTAAAAAGCATGATATGATCAACAAGGATATAGCTATTAAAAAAACAAGAAAACATTTCCATTCCGAATGTCAAACACACATAGTGCGCGGGTCCACGGCTTGCATCTAAAGTTGTAGACGATTTCCTTCCTTCTGTTGTTTAAAAGAAATGTGCGATGTTAATGGAAGATAAAACATCACGTTCGGAGTGGAACAAAGCCCCCCCCCCCACCCCTTTTCTTTTACGCCGCCCCCCCCCCCCCATATCAAACCCATGGTGACATCCCACCCACACGCTGCGAAAAAACAAGATTTACCGAGAGAAAGTTAAATAATGAAGTTTTAACTTCCCCATCAAAACAGCACACCATCAAACCAGCACACCATCAAACCATCAAACCAGCACATCATCAAACCATCAAAACAGCACACCATCAGACCATCAAAACAGCACAACACGCGGAAAACTGTAAACCGAATGCGCGCCGTATGAAACAAGACACTGATCTTCATTCCTTTAGAACTAGTCCAGGAAATCTCGAGACGAAAACACAAATTATAAACACACACAATATATACGGAGCACTGACCTCTCGCAGGGATTGTGACGAAGTAAAACAGAATTTGGCCAACAGAAATTAACATCACAATTTAAGAGCGGGGGAAAAAAGAAAATAAATCCTGCTGCACTTCCCTGCGGTTATGTCCCTTTGCTTGAGTGCCAAACAGAATGAATGAAACCGAGCTAGAGAGACAGACGGGGGGGGGGGGGGGGGGGGTTTGAAATGGGGGATCGGGGTTGAAGAGAATCGGTGCTGCAGACAAAATGCAGTCACGTGATACGTCTCCATTTTTCCTTACTTTATAGTTTCTATGTTGTACTGATGACTGTGTTTGCGAATGTAGTGGCGTAGCTAGGGTTAGCACCGACCAGGGCAGGCCAAGCTCTTGGAAACCCCTTCCAAGAAAAAAGAACTGTGCAGCTGGACAAAAGTGCCACCTTTAAAATGTAAAGGAAAAAACAAATTGCCACCCGAGGCGCGCTAACCGTGGCGGAACACTCTCCCGCTACTTCCTGCGTCACTATTTGTGAGGGTATGTATTCTGGGGTATATGATCTGATGTATGTGATCTGGGGTATAGGCTATGGGGTAGGTGATATGGGGTATGTGATCTGGGTATAGGCTATGGGGTAGGTGATATGGGGTATGTGATCTGGGGTATAAGCTATGGGGTATGTGATCTGGGGTATAGGCTATGGGGTATGTGATCTGGGGTATAGGCTATGGGGTATGGGATATGGGTATATGTTATGGGGTATGTGATCTGGGGTATAGGCTATGGGGTATGTGATCTGGGGTATGTGATCTGGGGTATATGCTATGGGGTCTCGGATCTGGGTATGTGATCTGGGGTATAGGCTATGGGGTATGTTTTCTGGGGTATAGGCTATGGGGTATGTGATCTGGGGTATGGGATCTGAGGGTATTGCGGAGAGCTACAGTGTGAGCGGTCAACAATTCTCTACTTGTTAATTAAGGAATGCCTGACAGAAGCTGATGGATGATGTCAGATACAACAAGCTGCATGTTTTATTTAGGGGGGGGGGAGGAGCTTGTGGAAGGTGCATTTAATTACTTGTAGCTTTATCCCGCTTACAGCATTCTGTCATCAAATCTTTCCACAGCATTCTGTCCTCAGCTATTATCAACTAAATATCCATCGCGTGATTGACATTTTTACCACAAGGTAACTTTAAGTTATCACAAATATGTAGTACTTTAAGCTGCTTTAAGTTATCACAAATATGTAGTACTTTAAGCTACTTTAAGTTATCACAAATATGTAGTACTTTAAGCTTCACATATCTTGCAATGTAAAGCTGTGCCACTCAGCTGAAAAGATGTTAAAACTTCAACCTATTCCCTGACATAGTGCTTCCTCAAGTTGACGAAATAATGCTCTACAGATTTGACCACCTAATGCTTCACCCGGTTGACCACCTTATGCTCCATAGCGTTGACCATCCACTGCTCAGCCCAACTGACCACCCCATGCTCCACCAAGTAGATCACACGATGATTCATCCCATCGACCACCCGAAGCTTCTCCCTCCCACTGCTCCATCCCGATGACACCTGATGCTCCACCCCATTGCTCAAGGTAATAAATAGCCCCACCATCATCCCCCCACCTTTTTTCTTTACTTAAATCTGCAATTTTGGGCATTTTTTCCCATAACCTATTCGCAATAGGTTATGGGGGGAAAAAATGCCCAAAATTGCAGATTTAAGTAATTTTGGGCATTTTTTCCCATAACCTATTCGCAATTTAATTATTATTACTGCAAGCGGTGACATTTAATGAGGTCAAACTTTATTTCAGATTTACTTTGATGAGATCGATTGTAATAAAACAGTTTACTTGATTACATTTAAGATGTTTTTTATCAAGGAGGATATTTTAGAAACATCTTTGGAGAGATTTTATTTCTTTTCTTTGTTGGAAATCTGTCCCGGTAGAATGGAAGTCTGCAAATCTGTACCGGGTGAATGAAAGTCTGCAGATCTGTACCGGTAGAATGGAAGTCTGCAAATCTGTACCGGTAGATAGGAAGTCTGCAGATATGTACCGGTAGATAGGAAGTCTGCAGATATGTACCGGTAGAATAAATGTCTAAATTAAAAAGTAAGAATCCTCATTATCTTCACCGTTTAAATAATTTACATGTAAAAATTGATCTAGATCATATTATCACATTTTGATTCCGGAATGATGTGTTTAAAATAAAACTTTCTGCTCATTAAAGTGATATTCTTAATAAAGTTATTAACTAAACTTCCATGATTTAATTTAAAACTTTTGGGAAAAAAACGGACAAATAAAAAAACACACACTAAAAAACAATAACTTATATTTAGGTCCCCGACTTACGTTATTCTTAAGTTATGCTTTCTGATGTTTTATTTATATCAATTTATCTTTGAAATGCACTCCACGGTTGAGATAATGCCATTAGGAAAGATGGTGAGAAAGGCAAGGTCACAGAGACGAGTGAAATAGGCTGTTAAGAAATGTCGAAACTGGCTCAGAATAAAAAGGTCTGCTCTGTCAGGTTTAGATTGTGTTATGGTTAGCGAGTTATCACCGAGGATAAGAAATAACATAACGAATAGGACCACTTGGTTCAAGGAATAAATGAAAGAGATAAAGAGAGAGAGAGAGAGAGAGAGAGAGAGAGAGAGAGAGAAAGATAGAGATAGAAGATAGATAGATAGACAGACAGACCGACAGTCACAGACAGACAGAAAGACAGACGAACGGACGGACGGGCGGGCAGTCGGATGGATGGATGGATGGATGGATAGATAGATAGATAGATAGATAGATGGATAGATAGTTAGATAGTTAGATAGATAGATAGATAGATAGATATATATATAGATAGATAGATAGATAGATAGATATATAGATAGATATATAGATAGATATATAGATAGATATATAGATAGATATATAGATAGATAGATAGATAGATAGATAGATAGATAGATAGATAGATAGATAGATAGATAGATAGATAGATAGATAGATAGATAAATGATAGATAGATAGATAGATAGATAGATAGATAGATAGATAGATAGATAGATAGATAGATAGATAGATAGATAGATAGATAGATAGATAGGGATAGAAAGATAGAGATGGAAATATACATAAATATATATATATATATTGAGAGAGATGGAGAGAGAGAGAAGGGGGTGAGTGGGAGAGATTTATGCTAAGAGAGCTAAACGAAATAATCTTAATCAAACATTGATCAGAAAAAACAGTCCATCCAGCAATAATGTTATGAGTTCTAGAGCAGGGGCGTTGCCTTTGAAGTTTGCATTTTTTGACTGGTGATATCAAAGGGACGTGTTTATTGTTTTTATGATTAATTGTTTAATGTGCACTCACAAACATTGGCGTGCCGTTAGATGGGGGGCAATAGATTGGGGGATATTATTATGTACACCAAAGGTAACGCGGGTGCTTCATAACAGTGTACATAACTGTGAAGCTTAGAGTTCAGAATATACATATAAATCGAATGAGAAAATGTTGTTCAAAATTTTCAATTACATTCGATTCTTCCTTGCCATCCGTCTCATCTTTTGCAGACAAAAGAGTGATATCGTATCACGTTGTCATAAGGGTATTTCTCACAGAATGAATGAAAACGCAGGATTAGAAATATGAAGGAATAATTCCATATCATTCAGACATTCTTCATATCCACATAACTATTACAATTCCTTATCATTCAGACATTCCTCATATCCACTATATCCATATCGCAAATACCTATTTATAATTTAATTATAAGTTTAGTTGCTTTAAAGTTTTGCTGTGCTAGCTTTCTTCGAGAATTTACTCCGGAAGTGACGTGTTACAGATTCAGCGACCCGTGAAGTGGGACCATTTGTACACCTTTCAGAAGCCGAGCATCCGACACTGCAACCTATTCACCAGGCATCACCATCCTCATTCATTTAAACCTACACCGTGCACATCATAAGTGAATTCATCACTGGATGGTTAGCTATGGCTGGCCTGACTCAACTGTAAAGTTATCTTTAAGACCCCCTGTTGGGGGACAGTGCACACAGTTGACGGGGGGCGGCAATGGAGCCAAAGAGACGAGGGATCGTATACTGACAGCTCCATTTTAATCTCCGCCACAAGACATTATCACGCGACCAGTCTATTAATTAGTGAGATGGTGGGGTATTGAGGAGAACATTAATTTGTGAATGCTTGACGAGTAATGGGTTTAAGAAGAAAATGTCACTCTGTGGTTATGGAACAGACTGGCGAGTTTAATGTTGTTACGGTTATAAGAAAGGCACACCAGTTGGATGCGGTGCTACAAGGTGCTGGGTGGACGAGCTGGGTGGACGAGCTGGGTGGACGAGCTGGGTGGACGAGCTGGGTGGACGAGCTGGGTGGACGAGCTGGGTGGACGAGCTGGGTGGACGAGCTGGGTGGACGAGCTGGGTGGACGAGCTGGGTGGACGAGCTGGGTGGACGAGCTGGCTAAACTGTTTCAATACCAAGCTGGTGGACTGGTGTTTAATCCCCAGCAAACCACACAAGCACCCTGGGCGGATGGGACCTTGCATGGCAACTCATCCTAGAGAGGGCACATTCTGAAATCAGGTCCGGAGATCGAGTCCCGTAGGTGGTATGACATTGACACAATAAAAATTCCGTCATATACTGCATCCTGGTCTATTTCCAGTCGTATTGGCAAAAATCTTGATAAATAGGCTAGGACGAGAACGTGCGTCTGACCAACTGAACAAATCTCTTTCACAAGGCTTCTACTCAAGTCCAATCCTTGGTCATCTGAGCGTGAGAGAGACGAACAGTATAAATAATATTTATATGAAAGTCTGGCTGGATTAATGAGGGGTGTTATCCAGCTGTTTCCGTATTTTTAAGCATCGCAAATACAAAAAAAAAAACCTTTTCTGTTTGCTTGCAGTTATATTCGTTAGTATTACTATAAAACACAATCCAGTTTATCAATTAAAGAACGACTCATAAATAATTGGCTGTGGAGCATTAAAAAATAATTGTAGTACACAATGAAAGCTTTATCATTTTAAGAGTTGTTCAATACCAAGTTCGACGATACGTCACGAAAAAACCCCCAGAAATCTTATGTTAAGAAAAAGTTTCGACATGTTTCAGTAGTTTAGGATCGTAAACTCAAACTCCCCATTATGCACGCGTGGGTCGCGAATATGCACGCGTGGGTATTATTACATTTACAATTATTAAATTCTGTAAATTTGGCACCAGTTGTAGTTCTAAAAAACAAGTAGTCGTGTGAAGTTTATTTCTTTGCCTTTCGAAAACATAAACAGGGGCGAAACCCTTTATCATAGTAGAAAACTGATGGATAAAGACCCATTTCAACAAGATGGCGGCTTACTTGGTATTTCTAGATCCCTCACCAGGAAACTCGTCTAATAGATACATATTATAACGAACTGTGTTTTGGTCATAACCCCCCCCCCCCATCCCCCCAAACCATGTCATATCACGTGAACGTCATCCACCACGTGACCTGTAAGATGTTCACACGTTTTGAAAAGAGAATGAAATGTTTCATACAATTTGAACTTTAAAACTTGGTTTGATCTCTATTACATGCGCATTTCTCCTCCGTTTGGATATGTACTGATCTAACGCTCCAAAGGTCTAGGAGATCTAGGGACCTGACATTGTCCTTACTACTTGCTTCTAAGTGGTCTATGATACTAACACCGTGTGTACAACATGCATCTAGGATATCTCAAGACCTGACACTGTCCTTACTACTTGCTTCTAGGTGGTCTATGATCCTAGCACCGTGTGTACAACATGCGTCTAGGCTAACTGAAGACCTGACACTGTCCTTACTACTTGCTTCTAAGTGGTCTATGATCCTAGCACCGTGTGTACCACATGCGTCTAGGATATCTGAAGACCTGACACTGTCCTTACTACTTGCTTCTAAGTGGTCTATGATCCTAGCACCGTATGTACAACATGCGTCTAGGATATCTGAAGACCTGACACTGTCCTTACCACTTGCTTCTAAGTGGTCTATGATCCTAGCACCGTGTGTACAAGATGCTTCTAGGCTATCTGAAGACCTGACACTGTCCTTACTACTTGCTTCTAAGTGGTCTATGAGCCTTGCACCGGGTGTACAACATGCGTCTAGGATATCTGAAGACCTGACACTGTCCTTACCACTTGCTTCTAAGTGGTCTATGATCCTAGCACCGTATGTACAACATGCGTCTAGGAAATCTGAAGACCTGACAATATCCTCATAAGATGATTTTTGAGATCTAACAATGTCACTGGGGCTGTGGTTGATTCTGGTTTACGGGTGTTGTCGATAACTTTGCTACTAAATGCTAGAAACTTTATACAGGAAGACAACAGCCGTACCAGGCAGACAACAGCCGTGCCAGGCAGACAACAGCCGTGCCAGGCAAATACATGTTTGACGAGTATTAGAGAACATTGACATCGTGGTAGGACTTGAGGTCATTTTGATGGTTGTCGAATATTTCAGACATCTAATAGTATGAGACGCTGCATGCCCGTAACGGAATTTTTTTTTTTAATAAACCATAAATTAGTCTTAGCTGTAGGTTATAAAGCAGCTTGCTGTATTGTCTGAAGAATGTAAAGCTAATTGCAGTCGTAGCTGTAGAATGTAAAGCTACTCCTTTAATATTATTAAAAGAAAACATGTAAATCTTGCAGGCTTTATGTTCAGACAGAGCACAATGGCTACTTTCTGCCTGAGTGAAATGCAGGCCCTAATCGTATGTCATCGTTGTAGAGTTGAACGTCCTGGGACACACGCATACCCGAAGCCATTGAAATGTTGATGGATCGGTTTGTTAGGGATGTAGGTAGATGAGATGGGCACAACACGAAAACCCATTCAGTGTACCGAAATCTTGATGGTATAAAGGAGTGTTTGCATAAAATGTTTAATTACTGTTTATTTTTTTTAAAATACCCTCAATAGGAATGTAAAATATGTCAAATCACGTATATACCAGGGGAGGGGGGATGTTGCACTTAATTCTGAATTCTATAAACAGCGTTATTGCAATACAAGTTTGGCAAGTAATTTGAGTAGATGGAAAGTTAATTAATTATGGCCGCCATTGTTGCCCGGGCTGACGCTATAGTGTATAATTAAATGTGATTATTTGTTTGTGTTTGCATTAATCTAGACCGAACTTAGTACACATGCATTTGATTATCCATTTTCAAATACTTGTGGATACGGAACTCAAAATATTTACTCCTTCAGGGATGTTGTTTCAAATAATAGGATTACAAAAATGACCACCCTTGTATAAAACGGTGGGCGTAAGCCATACAAATAATATCGATTTCTTTGTGGTAGAGAACGTTCTAATAACTATATACGCTTCTCGACAACCTCTATCCCCACTATGCCACAAGTACAATTGCTTCTAGCACACGAGCCACCCTGATCCACCTGGTCCATGAATGGTCCTATCCTATATACAAGCCCGTGGTTAACGTAAATACACGATCCGCCAAGTGCTGCTGGCGATTAATTTTAAAATAAACAATCAAACAGCCATTTTAGCTACACGAGCAGTGACATCATGGATACCTACACACTTCCTGTTAGATTATAGCTACACGAGCAGTGACATCATGGATACCTACACACTTCCTGTTAGATTATAGCTACACGAGCAGTGACATCATGGATACATACACACTTCCTATTAGATTATAGCTACACGAACATTGACATCATGGATACCTACACACTTCCTGTTAGATTAAAGCTACACGAGCAGTGACATCATGGATACCTACACACTTCCTGTTAGATTAAAGCTACACGAGCAGTGACATCATGGATACATACACACTTCCTGTTAGATTATAGCTACACGGGCAGTGACATCATGGATACCTACACACTTCCTGTTAGATTAAAGCTACACGAGCAGTGACATCATGGATACCTACACACTTCCTGTTAGATTATAGCTACACGGGCAGTGACATCATGGATACCTACACACTTCCTGTTAGATTAAAGCTACACGAGCAGTGACATCATGGATACCTACACAACTCCTGTTAGATTAAAGCTACACGAGCAGTGACATCATGGATACCTACACACATCCTGTTGGATTATAGCTACACGGGCAGTGACATCATGGATACCTACACACTTTCTGTTAGATTATAGCTACACGAGCAGTGACATCATGGATACCTACACACTTCCTGTTCGATTATAGCTACACGAGCAGTGACATGAATGGAAACCTACACACTTCCTGTTAGATTATAGCTACACGAGCAGTGACATCATGGATACATACACACTTCCTGTTAGATTATAGCTACACGAGCAGTGACATCATGGATACATACACACTTCCTATTAGATTATAGCTACACGAACATTGACATCATGGATACATACAAACTTCCTGTTAGATTATAGCTACACGAGCAGTGACATCATGGATACCTACACACTTCCTATTAGATTATAGCTACACGAACATTGACATCATGGATACATACAAACTTCCTGTTAGATTATAGCTACACGAGCAGTGACATCATGGATACATACACACTTCCTATTAGATTATAGCTACACGAACATTGACATCATGGATACATACAAACTTCCTGTTAGATTATAGCTACACGAGCAGTGACATCATGGATACCTACACACTTCCTATTAGATTATAGCTACACGAACATTGACATCATGGATACATACAAACTTCCTGTTAGATTATAGCTACACGAGCAGTGACATCATGGATACCTACACACTTCCTATTAGATTATAGCTACACGAACATTGACATCATGGATACATACAAACTTCCTGTTAGATTATAGCTACACGAGCAGTGACATCATGGATACCTACACACTTCATATTAGATTATAGCTCCACGAGCAGTGACATCATGGATACATACACACTTCCTGTTAGATTATAGCTACACGAGCAGTGACATCATGGATACCTACACACTTCCTATTAGATTATAGCTACACGAACATTGACATCATGGATACATACAAACTTCCTGTTAGATTATAGCTACACGAGCAGTGACATCATGGATACCTACACACTTCCTATTAGATTATAGCTACACGAACATTGACATCATGGATACATACAAACTTCCTGTTAGATTATAGCTACACGAGCAGTAACATCATGGATACCTACACACTTCCTATTAGATTATAGCTCCACGAGCAGTGACATCATGGATACATACACACTTCCTTTTAGATTATAGATCCACGAGTAGTGACATCATGGATGCCTAAACACTTCATGTTTGATTATAGCTACTCGGACAATGACATCACAGATACCTACACACTTCATGTTAACCTTGTGAAGACAAGGAATATGATTCGTTTCTGTCCCCCTCACCACCCCACTTTTGGCTACACCCTGGAAAAAAAAACCCGGGTGCTGCTTACGATTTCTCAACGTAACTACCTCAATCACATTTTGATAAAAAGAATCATTCAAAAAATAAAATAATGAAAATAAAATAAAAACCATATAAAAAAGATGATAATATCAAAATTCTATAAATAAAAGTCAGTCCACGCCTTTGGAAATGAAAAGAATATATAACATATTCGTTAAAATCCCCCCTAAAAAATCTTCAAAGTTTAGTTTACATGTTAACTGAAATATTACATTCACTGTTTTTTTGGGGACCGAGCTAATGGCTCTTTAATGGCCCCGACATGTTAACTAAACAATTAGCCCGGGATACCTTTCATGGCAAGTAATAACGCAAAACCTGCACCAGAATAGATTGGTTCTGTGTGGACATGATAATCCCTGTTAAAGTAAAGCGTTAATCCTTAACAAACGGCAGTGGATTGTCAAACATAGCAGGGGGGGGGATATTGTGGTGGGATGGGGGTGGGGGGTTATTCGGGTCGGGATGTGAATCAATGGTAAAAAGTTCACATTATTTTAAACAGTAATGACTTTGTCAGGGCAAAGGTCAACGATCGGTGCAAGTTAACTTAGGAGAAAATAGTTTAAAATACGCTCCAGGGTGTTAGTAAAGAGAAGTGAGGGTGGTGTACGGAATGTCTGTCTGTCTGTCAAATACATTTCTGTCTGTCTGTCTGTCAAATACATTTATGTCTGTCTGTCTGTCAAATACATTTATGTCTGTCTGTCTGTCAAATACATTTATGTCTGTCTGTATGTCAATACATTTATGTCTGTCTGTCTGTCAAATACATTTCTGTCTGTCTGTCTGTCAAATACATTTATGTCTGTCTGTCTGTCAAATACATTTATGTCTGTCTGTATGTCAAATACATTTATGTCTGTCTGTATGTCAAATACATTTATGTCTGTCTGTATGTCGAATACATTTATGTCTGTCTGTATGTCAAATACATTTAGTCTGTATGTCTGTCAAATACATTTTTGTCTCCCTGTATGTCTGTCAAATACATTTCTGTCTGAATGTCTGTCAAATACATTTCTGTCTCCCTGTGTGTCTGTCAATTACATTTCTGTCTGTATGTCTGTCAAATAAATTTATATCAGTCTGTAAGTCGTCAAAAACATTTCTGTCTGCTTACCCACATTTAAAAACACTTTACCGGACCGAAGACATTGAATAACTGAATTGGAACATTGTTAAAGATGTGGAGCATAATTACTTGTGCTAACGTTATAACTCATTGATGGATATGCTGGTGTCCGCAAAAGCGGTTGAAACTTAGGATTCATTAGTTCCAATGCGAGATATAAATCAATTTAATTTGACGAAGTCATCAATAAAGAATATACCACCATGGACCCAATTAAGTTATAGTTGTGACCCTTTGCCTAACAGAAAGTTCAACTTTCATCCATATTTTTCAATATCTGACAGCTGGCTGTTGGTCTTTAATTCCTCTTGCGCCATCATGAAGAGGAAGAAGACGTGACTGACGTTTCCTTTACATTAATTCTTATCCCGGAAACGTTACAAAATCGTGAACTTTGAGTCCTTCTTTTATTCACGTTGTAGACAGTATCCAATATCAGCCAAAATCTACACAATGAGATATCACCTCACCAGGTGGCGCGTTATTAACCGAAACGTCTGCGTTACCCAACACGTGTTCACGTGACACGGCTCATTGTCAATCTTCGCTGTCCTCGTTGAAATGAAACGCCGGAGACACTCTGGGTACCTTGAATTAGCCGACTTTTTTTTCAAATTCTTTTGCAGTGATGCAGTGGGGCTGTCTTAAAGCTTTGTCAGTGTAGTCGGAACGAATTCGTTAAAAAGAGGGACAATCCTATACGTGTGAATCCACTGTGTCAATCCACTGGGTGAATCCCTTGTGTCAGTCCACCTCGTGAAAACCCCCGTGAAGGAAGTTATATGGATATGATGAAAAAAAATGTATCCACTATTAACCATGTTCATTTATTCCCCAGAAAGGTTTCACCCAAACACTGAACTATTTCGAATTCTTCGATCTGAAAAGGACTTATGAAAGGTAATGGGTGACCCTAATGAAATTAATAGACGCTCAAGTAATCACTTTAATGGACAGTGTTAAAACACAGCTTAACTGGTCTTCCTAGACGAAGACTTGTGTCCCCATGCACATGCCTTGTAAAGTAGTCGTAGAAAACTTGTGTCTGCACGAGCATGACGTGTAAAGTAGTCATAGAAAACCTGTGTCTTCCTGAGCATGATGTGTAAAGTAGTCCTAGAAAACTTGTGTCTTCATCCTTGAAAACTTACAAAGTAGGGAGCTGATTGTTACGATTTTCTCAGTAAACGTGTCCCGCCCAAAACAAAACAAAAATTAATACATAAAATCGACCTCATGATTTGTTCTAAAGACATTGTTTTAGAGCAACTTGTTATGTCAAGTATTTTTTTAAACAAAAAAGCTGATGTAATCATGTTTTGCTCTATCAAT
This sequence comes from Omphiscola glabra, assembly GCA_964017045.1. NCBI lineage: Eukaryota > Metazoa > Mollusca > Gastropoda > Lymnaeidae > Omphiscola > Omphiscola glabra. Next base: position 8,404,277 of record OZ024796.1, read on the forward strand.
AAATTAAACATAAAGAGTATTTCTCAAAAGGAACACTATACAAAATTTAAGAAAGGAAAAGAAAGAAGATAATTAATTTAAAGAGGATTACATCTACGGTAAAAATATCATCATCTTACCTTTCACCAGAAGCCCTAAATGAATTTATAAAAGTCCACCAGAATCAGGGGAAAGAGATTCTAATCATAGATATAAAGGCTGCGAGGTATTTTGGAATTATGTTTGACAGTACACCTGATATATCACAAACTTATCACAGATGTCTGAAGTGATCAGATATGTAAAAATCAACAATATGAAAGTTGCTGTGAGACAATTGTTTCTAGGATTTTCCCTTTACGGGGGGGAAAAACAACTGATGACCTCAATTCTGACATTCTTACAAATCTAAATCGTGATGGATTAGACATCATGATGTGCAGAGCTCAGTGTTACGATGACGCTACCACAGTGTCTGGAATCCATGGAGGTGTCCAGGCCATTCTAAAACGAAATAACAAGAAAGCGATTTTGATTGTTTGAGTGGGCCATTCGCTTAACGTGTGTGGTCAACACTCTGTTGAAGAAAAGCTTCATGTATTATATATTTCGATACTCATGGGTGAGTTTTTTTATTTACTGCATCCAATCATCAATGGGAAGTTTTACTGAACACACTGGGATGTCGGTGAAAAGACTGTCAACAACACGTTGGAGTGCTCCTCGTGCTGCCCTTAAGACAGTGAAAGGTAAATGTTGATGAATGTTTGGCGGCGATTGAAGATCTATGTGATCCTCTTGACAATGTGGATACAAGAGTTACAGCACAAGGTGTTTTAAGGTGGTGATTAAAGAGAAGCTCTGTCACTTGGTGTAAAATGCTATTGAAAAAGTATATTTTAAAATCAGACCAACATAAAATTTCAGTAGAGAGAAGATTAAGGTTTAAGATTAGAATGGCAGGAGAACATTTAATAGCTGCTGGACTCTCTCTCTGCGAAAAGAAAACACGATTGAGATCGATTTCATTCTGATTTTCAGATCAGATCATCAGCGATCAAGGAAGTAGCAGATATGTTAGGGGCTGTTCAACCCAAAGAGGTCTACTATCAGCAAGTGAAGAAGAGCTATTGGTGTTCGTTCCGAAATTTACCTCTTACTCTGATTTATCTCCTGACCTTCATTTAATGTGTCTTTGTTCTTGTCATTGCTTTACTTTGGACTTTATTTAAAAAGAAGAAATCCATCGTGGGGGAGGGGGTCGACACCATGAGTTTACCGCTCCGGGTGACACCAACCCTAGCTACGCCACTTATTGAGTTCATAAAATCTGGTCGCTGTAAAGCTTAATGTTACAAAGTACCTTGACAATAGGATTTTTTAAAGTTGGAAGATATAAAGATAGGTGATTTCTTGTTTTTAAAAAAAAAATGTTATAAAAAAAAAAGCTAAGTAATGTGGTGTTTAGTGACCGATTTGTGATCGTCTTGTACGAGTTTTTATTTTCGAGTACTTTTTCCCCCTACCAACTTTTATAAAAGAAATCCTTTACAAATGATATCAGAAATTTCAGGAGCCGTGAAGAATTCGATGTGTAGCTGGGCGGTTTACAGTTGGGTTTCATTATTACATTAGTGATTGTGTGGTTTGAGAATCCTGTACCGCGCCGTCTCATCAAAACACCCGCTTCCCCCTGTACGTCTAAGACACCTTCTATGTAAACATCAAGAATGAGTTCAAGAAATTCTTCAATAATGATCATGTTCAAAGTGAACAGAAATATTGTTGGTCTAGCCGAAGTTGTTAAATGTCCCTCCCTCTGCTTTCATTTCAATCAGTTTAATCAGGCAACGCAGTCAATGAATCTAATCAACGGGATGTGTGTGTGTGTGTGTGTGTGTGTGTGTGGTTTTTTATTGTTTAATCGTGGACTGTGAAACTAAACAGATCCAGGCGCCAGGAGTAATTCCTGACAATTATTTTCTTAACTTACCTGGACGGTGGGTTAGTTAAGATGATATCATAACAGGTAAAGGTTTATATTTTACATTAAGGCTATTAAATGTAACGTTAAACAAAAGACTGTTTTGTGTATAACTTCACAGAACGATGACATCATAGACTCGTTTTAAGATCTATGCTTAGTGGAAATATTCTTATAGTTTGAAATGTGCACAGTGGACATTTTCTCATAGTTAGAAATGCGCATAATGGATACATTCTCATTGTTAGAAATGTGCATTGTGGATATACTCTCATTGTAAGAAATGTGCATAGTGGACATATTCTCAAAGTTAGAAATGTGCATAGTGGACATATCGAAAACGTATATAAGATACTACTGGCTATTCCCCTTTTGAACTGATGTTTGGAGCCAATCCTAAAGGACCATCAACATTATGTAAAGAAAATATTTTAGGACAGAAAATAGCAGAACAAGATACATTTTATATTTTCACTGAAATTAGAGAAAGAATAGTTTGTGGCATAGAAACAGCAAAAGAAAATACAAATAGAGATGCCAGAAGACAAAGACACATAAAAAAATTCAAATAGAAACTTAAGAAAATTAAATATTGATTATCAAGTTTTTGTATGGCTACCAAATTACAAAGGAGAAAAAGTCTGGCGGGGACCATTCATTGTGCATGACAAAATTAATTTAGGTAATTATGGGAATAAAATGAAAGGAGAATTAAAGGTACTACATATAGATTTAATTACGACATTGGACACTTGTCTTGAGAATTTAAGTGATATTAACAATGACTTATCAACCAAAGAAACTATTGCAACAGTCATACAATTATACGAAAGCCCAAACAACTTAAATATTAAAAGACGAGTATCCACAATAATGAAGGAATATAAAGATGTTGTCATTAAAATCATTGTCCACACCAACACTCTTGAGCACAAAATTATTTTAACAGAGGATCCAACATTCAAATATAAAATGTATCCAATTCCGTATGCATATAGAGAGACTGCTAATAAAGAACTAAACCGTCTTTTAACTACCAACAAAATTCAAAGATCTAATTCATCAGTCTCTTCTCCCATGGTAGTAGTCAAGAAGAAAAATGGTCAACTCAGAATTTGTTGAGACTGCAGAGAGCTGAATAAGATTACACAACTAGATGCAGAACCAATGAGAGACACAAGAGAACTATTAGAGGAAATAGGTTCTTCCACAATCTTCACTCACCTGGACCTAAATAGAGGATTTGGCAGATTGGAATGGAGAAAGAATTGATGCCATACACTGCATTTGCCGCAGAAGAAGTATTATTGGAATGGACAGTGATGCCATTTGGACTGGTTAATTCAACAGCCACGTTCTCACGGTTCATGACCGTGATGCTTACAGGAATGCCAAAATGTTGTACATTTTGTGGATGATATTTGTGCACACACAAAAGACATGAAGACACATATAGAAACATTAAAACAGGTTTAAGAGAAATTAAGAGCACATGGTGTAAAAATTGCAACAAATAAACTAAAATTCGCACAAGAACAAATAGATTTTTTGGGATACAAAGTTGGAAAAAACACAATCCAACCAACAGAACAAAACAAAGAGAAAATACTGAACATAGAAACTCCCAATAATCAAAAGAAAGTTAAAGCTATTTTAGGTGTAAGTAACTTCTACAGCACATTTGTACCTACATTTTCAGACATAACGACACCCTTAAGAAAGTTAATCAACAAAAGTAACAAAAAACAAATAGTGTGGACAGATGATTTTGAGGTGGCATTAAGAACAATCAAAGAAATCTTTCAGATTGAAAACATACTAACATCACCTAACTTTAATCAAAATTTCACATTAGTAACAGATTCATCAAATTATGGATTAGGAGCTTGCCTTATGCAAGAAGTCAACAATAAGCTCACACCAATTTTCTATTTAAGTAGATCATTAAGCAAAACTGAAATAAACTACTCAACCATTGAGAAAGAATGCCTAGCCGTAGTATGTGCATTGACAAAATTGCAGTAGTATCTCTCAGATAGAAAGTTTAATCTTTTAACAGACCACAAACCACTGATGGCACTCAATAAAAAGAGAATAGCCAACAACAAGATTAACAGATGGTCTTTGATTCTCTTAGATTACCAATATGAGATAAAGACAATAAAAGGAAAAGACAACCTTGTTGCCGATTTCTTATCCAGACACATAGATTATACAGACAATGACAGAGACATTGAACTGAGACACATCAGTCAGACATTCTAATTTCTTAAAGATGACATTAACTGAACAGTAAAATGTAAACTATTTTGAAATGTTTTATTTTATTCAAGGCTGATAAGATTGTAACATAATATATATAATTATTTTAATGTATGCTATTATTCATGATGCATTTACAATGATTAGTGTACATTTCAGGAATCATTTTGCTCTTGATAACACATTTTGATGTTTGATCAATGAATGATATGTCTTATATTGTGTCGTGTATCACATAGATTACTAAGGAGATACATTAATTGTTCACTAGACAATAAGTTTAATTTTGATAACATGAAGACTATGATTGACCACAGATGTATCAGATGAACATTGAATCATTCAAAATGTTTTGTCATAAGAGTATTGATAATTTTTTTGTCATTTGTACATTCAGCATGACATAAATTATATTAATCATTATACAAGGGAGATAACCCCTTTCCTCAACCACGATAATTTCAGCAAAAGTGTAAAAACACACAACGTTGAACAACTTTGATGTTATCACACTATAATATTACAGTTTTTCTATGTATATTTTTTTTCCTAAAAAATTTGTTGCACAAATTTTTTTTATATGGGTGAGGCGTGTAACACAACAAGTTAACCATGATATGCCACATGGCAATACTATTTATTTCTACCGCAGGAAGGCGTAGGGATTTTACAATAACGAAATATGTCACGAGAAAAAGCAGGAACTATTTTTTGTAGCGGAAGAAGAACTCGTGACTTTATTGGTTTAGAGAGTGTGCACGAATTTTCTCTGAGAGGATGGACGCCATGTAGAATGATGTGAATTTGAGGATAGAATGGTATTCAAGGTGTATCATATTCTTTATACTGTAACTTTCTTAGTTACAAGGATGTATCAATATCAAGGATTTATTTGTACTATTTATTATCGTGAATGAAGCTCTGTGTGATTTGTACCACTGGATTTGTTTCATTCGTGAGAGAACACGAGGTAGTGGTGAATTAATGAATGAACAGCGATAGCTGCAAGTACAGACCATCCATCCTCATAGTAAGAAATGTGCATAGTGGACATACTCTCATAGTTAGAAATGTGCATAGCGGACATAATCTCATAGTTAGAAATGTGCATAGTGGACATAATATCTTAGTTAGAAATGTGCATTGTGGACAATATCTTTTTATAATATACCTCTGAGGTGTTCGTTTCATTTAATTTTGTTTATTTAGGTTTAAAAAACGAAAAAAGTATTCCGATTAGAGAGAAATGATTTCATTTTGTTGAGATACCTTTACAGCTTAAGAACCTAAACATCCAGAGGAAATAAGTTGAATAAAAACAAATGCAGCGGTTGTTTCTAACTTCTTTTTAAAAAAAACTCGCGGTATACGTCATTATATTGAATATCTTAATTTTGCGGAATTGCACCGTTTCATCTCTATCGTCGGGTATCATATTTTCGCACTGAACCAGATGCCCCCTGCCCCTTTTACCTGCCGTTACCGACCTATCACTTCGTCTGTCCTGCTACAGGTAGACAACGCGTGCTTCCTGGTATCGTATGATCGGTGACGAAGTAGAGCTCAGAATTAAATCGGTTTTCATTCATCAAATACGACAAACAAATTCTTAGTTAGAACGACCTTATAGACACTACACAAAAACGTTTTCTAAGTTTGAGTTAGGTCGACTTCTTAGACACAAGACATGTTTTCATATGCGTTAAGTCGACTTTAGATACACAACAAACATGTTTTCCAGCATTGAGTTACTTCAACCTCATAGAAAGCCTGACGTATAAAAAAAAAATTGTTGTAAAGAAGGAGAAATGTAACTATAAATTCTAGTTCAAGGGTACTCAAACTACGGACCGTGGGCCACATGCGACACGCCAGTGGTCCTTAATCTGGTGGGATTGCCGCCGTATGGGTTTCCTGGCTAGCAGTGACGAATAAAGAACGGAACATCGCTCATCTCATTAGCATGTTTTTAAAAAGACTCTCCATAAAATATAGTTAAAGTGCACCTAAAATTCAATAATAGTTTAACATTTCTTAAATGCATTATGGAGAGAAAAGATCTTTACAAATTAATAAAAATGAAACACTTTAAAGTTTTGTCTGTTCATTCAATTCGAATCATTTCGGTATAGATTGCTCTGTATTTTATTTTTTAAAAATTATTATATTTTTTGTTAGTGAGTTTAAATAAACTCGTCTTTGGCAGAAAGTCATTTTATAAAGTTTTTTTTTTAAATTTAAGTTTTATTTGCTACTTTTTAGTATAAAAATTGTAATCTTTAAATTACCGACAAAAGAAGAATTTTAAAACATCGAATGCTTAAAAATTCCCTGTTGAATTGACTTAACTCTTTACCTTGGCATACAAACTAAAAAAAAACGTAGATCTGAGCTTATCTACCCACCTCTTTCCTCAACAACGATAATTTCAGCAAAAGTGTAAAAACACACAACGTTGAACAATTTTTCCAGCCGATCACCAGGTGAACACTGCACGAGAAATCTTAAAATGACTCATGTGTTTAGAAAGAAGGGAAAAAAACGCTCTATCTACACATGAGATGATAATGCGAGTAGAAAGAAAGTCTTTAATAACTGGGTCAGAAAAAAATAAACAGGTTTTGACAAAAACGGTGTTGTACGACATCGCATCTCACGGCACACTGCGCCACCCAGCATTCACTGACTCCACCTAAGTGACGCGTGATGTGGTGTATTTCCGGAACCCTACCTCAGGCTGTGACTGGCCAACTTGACGCAAAGATAATTACGGTGTCTAACGTGACGAGCCTTACACTGCAACTGTTTACACAACAAGACCCTGGCGCCATTCAGCTGTCAGCGATCTGTGGTAGCAGTAACACCGTTTGGGAAAGAGTTTCTCTCTCTAAAAACTACAAAAAAAAAAAAAAAACAACAACAACTGGTTCTTAACTTTAGCGTCGTTGGCCTCTAAAACGAAATCAGTGAGTCTAATTTTTTGGCCATAGGCCTCTGAAGTAAACGTAATGCATCTCAACGTGTGTGTCAACAATCTCACTAAATGCCACGATATCCATCAAATTCATGCATTGACAGATGCAAGGCTTTCTTGTCTTTGTTCGAAAGTGTTAAGGTTTGACTGAAACTGCCATCTTGTCTCAAGCTGATAGAAACTAATCATGAACTGAATCAATGTCCCTAAAATACAACTTTTTTTTTTTTTAGCATTCCTCTACTGCCAGAGGAATAATATAATTTTTTTTTTAATTTAAAGACATTCATTTCAGCAACGGCAATACATGTTTTTTTCCCCCTTTTTTTGTTCTTTTTTAAAATTAACAATAAAATATGGTATTTTTAAGGCAACTGGCTGCCTTAGTAAAAATATTATGAGAATTAAAAAAAAATCATAATAGCTATAACAGAAATAAATAACATCATATTTAAAGATAAAGATAATATAAATAATATGATTTAAAATGTGTATTTAAATAATATTTTGCTGCCTTCTCGGATACTACTATTCAGCTAAGTGCTATTTTTTTTAAAATTCTGTTTTTATTGTTGTTTGTTCGCTGACGAAGGCTTCCTGCCGACACGCTCGTTGTTTTGTTGCGTTCATTTTTTTCAGGTTTTCCCATACCGTGTTTCACTCATTTCCTATTTAATAGAATATCAGTATGATGATTAACAATTCGTGAACACAAAAATTGCCGTAGTGTACTAACACGTGAAATAAAAGTTACGGCATCACTGGGATGTGCCACAGTGATGTCTCCTGATTGTACATCGTCGATACATCCAATTAACGAGGGTACAAATATCTTCCAGGGGAACATCTCTCCTAACGATATAAAAGAGTAATGACCCTGACAGGAATAGCTCATTCAATGATGCATACAAATTAAGTACTTTGGTATAAATGATTAATATTTGTGTGCTTGTTTTAATAGTATTGATATATTTTTTAATAATACAAATGTAAATTAAGGGAACAACAGTCCTTAACGTGATCACGGATGATAAATAGAAGGCAATAAATAACTCAATAATCAGAAGAATTGAGTATTTCAATACAGAAAATGTTTATGGGAAGGGATAATCATGTTTCTTCCTCAGATGCTCCAAATTATACAACAATTTTTTTTTTAATCACTACAACTTTGATGTTTATTCTCTAAATCTTTTACAAACAAGTGCGGAACTATTTGCGTAAGAAGTGTAATTTTAGCACAAAAGAGTTGACCGAAATAGCCCAGATCTAAACAACGAAGTAACGAGTTCTGCAAGACAAGCTCTTAACTTGTGAATTGTTTAACTCACCCCCACCCCCCAAACCTCGCCCCGTTTCCCCCCTCTCCCAACACACACACGCACAAAACAAAGATACACTCACACGCCTACCACGTAATACGAATTGACATTCGAAAGCCAAGGTCACAACAGGTAGTTACTCTGTTCACTCACGCGGTATCTCAGGTAAATCATCTCTGACAGCATCCGGTTTCTTCAGTCACGTGGTAAGCTCAAGGGGAAGTAATTATTAAGACGAAAAGTTTTCATTAAAGCGATGCGTGCAAAATCAGACAACATCTTGAATCATATGACTTCACACAAATGACTTCACACATATGACTTCACTCATATGACTTCTAATACATGACTTCACATTTAGAACCTAACACATATGACTAAACACATATGACTTAACGCATATGACTTAACACATATGACTTCACACATACGACTTCACACATATCACTTGACACATAGGACTTCACTCATATGACTTCTAATACATGACTTCACATTTAGAACCTAACACATATGACTAAACACATATGACTTAACGCATATGACTTCACACATATGACTTCACACATACGACTTCACACATATCACTTGACACATAGGACTTCACATATAGGACTTCACAAATTTGATACCACATATTTGTACCTTCTACCAAAAAAAAATATAGAAAGATAGAAACAGATAGAGTTACAACAATTAGGTTCCAAGACACGCAAATACATTTCTTATGTTCACGTAATGTGTAACAAAATTTAATTAACATGCATCATTACGTTGTTGTTTTATATTAAAAACCAAATTTCTTAACATGCTTCAGCCAAGATTTTGTCTGCAAGTGTTTGAGGATTTCTATTTCACGTCCTCGTATGAGAACAACACGTGCTCCCATTATGTCAACTGGCCAATCACAAAGTGCTCATAATGTGTTAAACGGGCCAATCACAAAGTGCCCACATTCTGAAAACTAGCCAATCAACAAATGCCCACATTCTGTCAACTGGCCAATCACCAATTGTTCGAATTCTTTCATCTGGCCAATTTAAACAAAGTAGACCAATCACCAAGTACCCACATTCTGAAAACTAGCCAATCAACAAATGCCCACATTCTGTCAACTGGCCAATCACCAATTGTTCTAATTCTTTCATCTGGCCAATTTAAACAAAGTAGACCAATCACCAAGTACCCAAATTCTGTCAACTGGCCAATCACCAATAGCAAACATTCTGTAAACTGGCCAATCACCAATAGCAAACATTCTGTCAACTGTCCAATCGGCAATAGCAAACATTCTGTCAACTGGCCAATCACCAATAGCAAACATTCTGTCAACTGGCCAATCACCAAGTGCCCACATTCTGTCAACTGGCCAATCACCAAGTGCAAACATTTTGTCAACTGGCCAATCACCAATAGCAAACATTCTGTCAACTGGCCAATCACCAAGTGCTCACATTCTGTCAACTGGCCAATCACCAAGTGCAAACATTCTGTGAACTGGTCAATCACCAAGTGCTCACATTCTGTCAACTGGCCAATCACCAATAGCAAACATTCTGTCAACTGGCCAATCAACAAGTGCTCACATTTTGTCAACTGGCCAATCACCAAGTGCAAACATTCTGTCAACTGGTCAATCACCAAGTGCAAACATTCTGTCAACTGGCCAATCACCAAGTGCTCACATTCTGTCAACTGGCTAATGTAAATTAAGAAGGCCACAAGTCCATGGTCGAATGCTTTCAATTTGAAAACACGTTATATTAAATCAATTTGACTTGCCCGTCTCTGTGTCTATTGACGTTTTAAATCAACTAATTTGATAAAGTATATGATCAATATCACACAAATACCAGCTTCTATAGCGTTTCCTGAAAAAAAGACTTAAAAAATTAGGGACTCCTTATTACACTTGCCAATGCCATACCATTGATACACAGCGTTGGTATGGGTAAACGCTGCGCAATGTTACGTACCGTCGTAAGATTAGGGAGTTTAATCTCTTACTTAATTAAATGTCTCGTTCTAAAACAGTACACAAGAGAAGATACCAAAGGTTATATACTATACCAAAGAATGCGATACTCAAACCAGGGCTAATTAACTTTAATCATGTTAATTATAAATTACAAAATAAAAAAGTAATATAATTAAAGCTATTGACTTACAGCATAATGATTGGCTTGTACCGGTACAATGCTGAAGAAGATGCGATGTTGTAAAAAGGTACAATGTAGAAAAGGAATCTGCACACACACACTAAACAAATCTCTGTCTCGTAGCAAAACTCTAAAGCAAAAAAAGCACACGCTCAAAAATATCTCTCTTCTCATCTTCCTCCTCTCTCTCTCTCTAGACGTTTATGTAGCCTGTTTCAAAGATACTTCTAGAACGGACGTGCGCATTGTATTCCGTTCTCGATACTTCTACATAATTCTACAGAATTCTAATAACAATACAGACCATAGATTTTAGTTAGTTGTTATCGAGGTCAAGAGAGACTATTTTTAGTTAGCCCCACCATGATATCGATGCCGAACTTGGGGTCAGCTTAAGTTCTTTCCCCCAAAGAAGATGAATGAAAAGTAAACGAGACGCCTATATCCGCATTATTTCAATGGATAGTTAAATATCTTTTGATCTTTGCTTTCGTTATAAGGATATCTTTCACGTTATCATTCTTTACTTTCATTTTATGTATAGGTAGGCTATACACATAGTATGTGAATTAAATTTATAATTATAATCATGTTTTGTGTTGCTATGCTGATGAAGCCCATTTGCCGATATGTTTGAATTGATATTCTGACTAATATGAATAAAACTTAACAAATTACTTTTTTTTATTTACAAAAATTACAACCAAAAAAAAATGTCTCATTATCATTTATCTACTTAAAAGCCTTATCGCAGTCCAAACCTGTAATACTTATTATTTAAATATATATTGTCGCATTCTCAAAGCTTCAAATATCTACATATCAGGATTGAAACAATTATTTATGATTATTCATAGCAGCGATTCTCAAATCGCGAGGCGTGCCTCCAACATTTTCTGTTGAAAGTTTTATACTGGCTGGTTGCTTTGTCCTCAAGTTAAGGATACCTTCCCTTTGTGTGCCAATGTGCATTAGTTGCTCACGCGAACTGGATACGTTTTAGTGAGAACAACAAGCTGTCTGGCATTTGGAGAGTTCTTTTGGGGGGGGGGAGGGAATCGTAAGCCGAATCTAATGTAGAGTACCTTAAAGAGAGTCTCACAACAAACAAATGTCTGTGTATAGAAAGCACTACACCCAGTTGATGTGGTGGAAGTTCTACACCCAGTTGATGTGGTGGAAGTTCTACACCCAGTTGATTTGGTGGAAGTTCATGTTCTGATATATAAGAAGGGTGGTATTATACTGGTCTGTGTGTGTGTGTGGGGGGGGGGATTGAGATTACTCACAAGTTAACGAGGTCGACGTAGAAATGACTTTATGACTGAAGCGAATAGGATGACTTCAAAAACGAACAAACAAACAGCGAGCTAACAAACCAAAGCAAAACTCATTCGCAACAGCCAGGAAATGCTAGAGATATAAAACACATAATATGAACCCTCTCACGTGTTGAATCAGGCGACACCCATGCGAATCAAGATGGCGGGAAATGATTGTCTCTAACCGTCGAGAGGAAGTCGTTAATGACAATGTTATCTTACAGAATGTACTTGGCTTTCCTTCTTTGTAACCTGGTGCAAGAATCCTTTGTTCTCTGTGACTGTGATTTTGCACTTTGACAAAATCTTTGCATGATTTGACACGCTTTATGCTTGTATTTTTGCACTTTAAAACCGTGTATGCCTTCTCTGCTTGTACTTTTGTATTTTGACACAGTCTATGTCTTGGTGATTGAACATTGACACTGTCTATGATTGAGCTATGGAACATTGACACAGTCTATGATTGTGTGATTGAACACTGACACAGTCTATGATTGAACATTGACACAGTCTTTGATTGGGTGATTGTACATTGACCACGTCTATGATTGTGTGATTGAACATTGACACAGTCTATGATATGCTCTATCAAAGCTGTATTGTTTTATGAATGTAAGTCTCCATTGTGTTGTACTTAAATGATCATAATAAGTACACGTACCTGCCTGGCAACTAGCGTTGTCTCGGAGGTGCCCGTACGCGGTATTTTTGTCAATTGAACTTGGGGAAAAGGAGCTTAACAATCATTATTTGAGAAAGTCAAAGTATGCGTCCAACACTTTCATATCATTTTGTCATGTAGGAATCCACTAAGATGGCAGATGTGGCTCATTCGCAACCGATCTCCCTTGTCTGAGATTATCCATTGTCTGAGATGATCCATTGTCTGAGATGATCCATTGTCTGAGATGATCCATTGTCTGTTCTGGGATGATCCATTGTCTGGGATGATCCATTGTCTGAGATGATCCATTGTCTGAGATGATCCATTGTCTGAGATGATCCATTGTCTGGGATGATCCATTGTCTGAGATGATCCATTGTCTGGGATGATCCATTGTCTGAGATGATCCATTGTCTGTGATGATCCATTGTCTGTGATGATCCATTGTCTGTGATGATCCATTGTCTGAGATGATCCATTGTCTGAGATGATCCATTGTCTGTGATGATCCATTGTGACACTCTATTGTCTGAGATGATCCATTGTCTGAGATGATCCATTGTCTGTGATGATCCATTGTGACACTCCATTGTCTGTGATGATCCATTGTGACACTCCATTGTCTGTGATGATCCATTGTCTGAGATGATCCATTGTCTGAGATGATCCATTGTCTGAGATGATCCATTGTGTGAGATGATCCATTGTGTGAGATGATCCATTGTCTGAGATGATCCATTGTCTGAGATGATCCATTGTCTGAGATGATCCATTGTGTGAGATGATCCATTGTCTGAGATGATCCATTGTGTGAGATGATCCATTGTGTGCCTTCATTGTCTGAGATGATCCATTGTGACACTTCATTGTCTGAGATGATCCATTGTCTGAGATGATCCATTGTCTGAGATGATCCATTGTCTGAGATGATCCATTGTGTGAGATGATCCATTGTCTGAGATGATCCATTGTGTGCCTTCATTGTCTGAGATGATCCATTGTGTGCCTTCATTGTCTGAGATGATCCATTGTGTGCCTTCATTGTCTGAGATGATCCATTGTCTGAGATGATCCATTGTCTGAGATGATCCATTGTCTGAGATGATCCATTGTCTGAGATGATCCATTGTGTGAGATGATCCATTGTCTGAGATGATCCATTGTGTGCCTTCATTGTCTGAGATGATCCATTGTGTGCCTTCATTGTCTGAGATGATCCATTGTGTGAGATGATCCATTGTCTGAGATGATCCATTGTGTGCCTTCATTGTCTGAGATGATCCATTGTGTGCCTTCATTGTCTGAGATGATCCATTGTGTGCCTTCATTGTCTGAGATGATCCATTGTCTGAGATGATCCATTGTCTGAGATGATCCATTGTCTGAGATGATCCATTGTCTGAGATGATCCATTGTCTGAGATGATCCATTGTCTGAGATGATCCATTGTCTGAGATGATCCATTGTCTGAGATGATCCATTGTCTGAGATGATCCATTGTCTGAGATGATCCATTGTCTGTGATGATCCATTGTGACACTTCATTGTCTGAGATGATCCATTGTCTGAGATGATCCATTGTCTGAGATGATCCATTGTCTGAGATGATCCATTGTCTGAGATGATCCATTGTCTGAGATGATCCATTGTCTGAGATGATCCATTGTCTGAGATAATCCATTGTGACACTCCATTGTCTGTGATGATCCATTGTGACACTCCATTGTCTGAGATGATCCATTGTCTGTGATGATCCATTGTGACACTCCATTGTCTGAGATGATCCATTGTGACACTCCATTGTCTGAGATGATCCATTGTCTGTGATGATCCATTGTCTGAGATGATCCATTGTGACACTTCATTGTCTGAGATGATCCATTGTCTGAGATGATCCATTGTCTGTGATGATCCATTGTCTGAGATGATCCATTGTCTGAGATGATCCATTGTCTGAGATGATCCATTGTCTGAAATGATCCATTGTCTGAGATGATCCATTGTCTGAGATGATCCATTGTCTGAGATGATCCATTGTCTGAGATGATCCATTGTGACACTCCATTGTCTGTGATGATCCATTGTGACACTCCATTGTCTGAGATGATCCATTGTCTGTGATGATCCATTGTGACACTCCATTGTCTGAGATGATCCATTGTCTGTGATGATCCATTGTGACACCCCATTGTCTGTGATGATCCATTGTGACACTTCATTGTCTGAGATGATCCATTGTCTGAGATGATCCATTGTCTGTGATGATCCATTGTCTGAGATGATCCATTGTCTGAGATGATCCATTGTCTGAGATGATCCAATCTCTGAGATGATCCATTGTCTGAGATGATCCATTGTCTGAGATGATCCATTGTCTGAGATGATCCATTGTCTGAGATGATCCATTGTGACACTCCATTGACTGTGATGATCCATTGTGACAATCCATTGTCTGAGATGATCCATTGTCTGTGATGATCCATTGTGACACTCCATTGTCTGAGATGATCCATTGTCTGTGATGATCCATTGTGACACTCCATTGTCTGAGATGATCCATTGTCTGAGATGATCCATTGTCTGAGATGATCCATTGTCTGAGATGATCCATTGTCTGAGATGATCCATTGTCTGAGATGATCCATTGTCTGAGATGATCCATTGTCTGAGATGATCCATTGTCTGAGATGATCCATTGTGACACTCCATTGTCTGTGATGATCCATTGTGACACTCCATTGTCTGTGATGATCCATTGTGACACTCCATTGTCTGAGATGATCCATTGTGACACTCCATTGTCTGTGATGATCCATTGTGACACTCCATTGTCTGTGATGATCCATTGTCTGTGATGATCCATTGTCTGTGATGATCCATTGTGACACTCCATTGTCTGTGATGATCCATTGTGACACTCCATTGTCTGAGATGATCCATTGTCTGAGATGATCCATTGTGACACTCCATTGTCTGAGATGATCCATTGTCTGTGATGATCCATTGTCTGAGATGATCCATTGTGACACTCCATTGTCTGAGATGATCCATTGTCTGTGATGATCCATTGTGACACTCCATTGTCTGAGATGATCCATTGTCTGAGATGATCCATTATGACACTCCATTGTCTGAGATGATCCATTGTCTGTGATGATCCATTGTCTGTGATGATCCATTGTCTGTGATGATCCATTGTCTGAGATGATCCATTGTCTGAGATGATCCATTGACTGAGATGATCCATTGTCTGAGATGATCCATTGTCTGTGATGATCCATTGTCTGAGATGATCCATTGTGACACTCCATTGTCTGAGATGATCCATTGTGACACTCCATTGTCTGAGATGATCCATTGTGACACTCCATTGTCTGAGATGATCCATTGTCTGTGATGATCCATTGTGACACTCCATTGTCTGTGATGATCCATTGTCTGAGATGATCCATTGTGTGACTCCATTGTCTGTGATGATCCATTGTCTGTGATGATCCATTGTGACACTCCATTGTCTGAGATGATCCATTGTCTGAGATGATCCATTGTCTGTGATGATCCATTGTGACACTCTATTGTCTGAGATGATCCATTGTCTGAGATGATCCATTGTCTGTGATGATCCATTGTGACACTCCATTGTCTGTGATGATCCATTGTGACACTCCATTGTCTGTGATGATCCATTGTCTGAGATGATCCATTGTCTGAGATGATCCATTGTCTGAGATGATCCATTGTGTGAGATGATCCATTGTGTGAGATGATCCATTGTCTGAGATGATCCATTGTCTGAGATGATCCATTGTCTGAGATGATCCATTGTGTGAGATGATCCATTGTCTGAGATGATCCATTGTGTGAGATGATCCATTGTGTGCCTTCATTGTCTGAGATGATCCATTGTGACACTTCATTGTCTGAGATGATCCATTGTCTGAGATGATCCATTGTCTGAGATGATCCATTGTCTGAGATGATCCATTGTGTGAGATGATCCATTGTCTGAGATGATCCATTGTGTGCCTTCATTGTCTGAGATGATCCATTGTGTGCCTTCATTGTCTGAGATGATCCATTGTGTGCCTTCATTGTCTGAGATGATCCATTGTCTGAGATGATCCATTGTCTGAGATGATCCATTGTCTGAGATGATCCATTGTCTGAGATGATCCATTGTGTGAGATGATCCATTGTCTAAGATGATCCATTGTGTGCCTTCATTGTCTGAGATGATCCATTGTGTGCCTTCATTGTCTGAGATGATCCATTGTGTGAGATGATCCATTGTCTGAGATGATCCATTGTGTGCCTTCATTGTCTGAGATGATCCATTGTGTGCCTTCATTGTCTGAGATGATCCATTGTGTGCCTTCATTGTCTGAGATGATCCATTGTCTGAGATGATCCATTGTCTGAGATGATCCATTGTCTGAGATGATCCATTGTCTGAGATGATCCATTGTCTGAGATGATCCATTGTCTGAGATGATCCATTGTCTGAGATGATCCATTGTCTGAGATGATCCATTGTCTGAGATGATCCATTGTCTGAGATGATCCATTGTCTGTGATGATCCATTGTGACACTTCATTGTCTGAGATGATCCATTGTCTGAGATGATCCATTGTCTGAGATGATCCATTGTCTGAGATGATCCATTGTCTGAGATGATCCATTGTCTGAGATGATCCATTGTCTGAGATGATCCATTGTCTGAGATAATCCATTGTGACACTCCATTGTCTGTGATGATCCATTGTGACACTCCATTGTCTGAGATGATCCATTGTCTGTGATGATCCATTGTGACACTCCATTGTCTGAGATGATCCATTGTGACACTCCATTGTCTGAGATGATCCATTGTCTGTGATGATCCATTGTCTGAGATGATCCATTGTGACACTTCATTGTCTGAGATGATCCATTGTCTGAGATGATCCATTGTCTGTGATGATCCATTGTCTGAGATGATCCATTGTCTGAGATGATCCATTGTCTGAGATGATCCATTGTCTGAAATGATCCATTGTCTGAGATGATCCATTGTCTGAGATGATCCATTGTCTGAGATGATCCATTGTCTGAGATGATCCATTGTGACACTCCATTGTCTGTGATGATCCATTGTGACACTCCATTGTCTGAGATGATCCATTGTCTGTGATGATCCATTGTGACACTCCATTGTCTGAGATGATCCATTGTCTGTGATGATCCATTGTGACACCCCATTGTCTGTGATGATCCATTGTGACACTTCATTGTCTGAGATGATCCATTGTCTGAGATGATCCATTGTCTGTGATGATCCATTGTCTGAGATGATCCATTGTCTGAGATGATCCATTGTCTGAGATGATCCAATCTCTGAGATGATCCATTGTCTGAGATGATCCATTGTCTGAGATGATCCATTGTCTGAGATGATCCATTGTCTGAGATGATCCATTGTGACACTCCATTGACTGTGATGATCCATTGTGACACTCCATTGTCTGAGATGATCCATTGTCTGTGATGATCCATTGTGACACTCCATTGTCTGAGATGATCCATTGTCTGTGATGATCCATTGTGACACTCCATTGTCTGAGATGATCCATTGTCTGAGATGATCCATTGTCTGAGATGATCCATTGTCTGAGATGATCCATTGTCTGAGATGATCCATTGTCTGAGATGATCCATTGTCTGAGATGATCCATTGTCTGAGATGATCCATTGTCTGAGATGATCCATTGTGACACTCCATTGTCTGTGATGATCCATTGTGACACTCCATTGTCTGTGATGATCCATTGTGACACTCCATTGTCTGAGATGATCCATTGTGACACTCCATTGTCTGTGATGATCCATTGTGACACTCCATTGTCTGTGATGATCCATTGTCTGTGATGATCCATTGTCTGTGATGATCCATTGTGACACTCCATTGTCTGTGATGATCCATTGTGACACTCCATTGTCTGAGATGATCCATTGTCTGAGATGATCCATTGTGACACTCCATTGTCTGAGATGATCCATTGTCTGTGATGATCCATTGTCTGAGATGATCCATTGTGACACTCCATTGTCTGAGATGATCCATTGTCTGTGATGATCCATTGTGACACTCCATTGTCTGAGATGATCCATTGTCTGAGATGATCCATTATGACACTCCATTGTCTGAGATGATCCATTGTCTGTGATGATCCATTGTCTGTGATGATCCATTGTCTGTGATGATCCATTGTCTGAGATGATCCATTGTCTGAGATTATCCATTGACTGAGATGATCCATTGTCTGAGATGATCCATTGTCTGTGATGATCCATTGTCTGAGATGATCCATTGTGACACTCCATTGTCTGAGATGATCCATTGTGACACTCCATTGTCTGAGATGATCCATTGTGACACTCCATTGTCTGAGATGATCCATTGTCTGTGATGATCCATTGTGACACTCCATTGTCTGTGATGATCCATTGTCTGAGATGATCCATTGTGTGACTCCATTGTCTGTGATGATCCATTGTCTGTGATGATCCATTGTGACACTCCATTGTCTGTGATGATCCATTGTCTGAGATGATCCATTGTGACACTCCATTGTCTGAGATGATCCATTGTCTGTGATGATCCATTGTGACACTCCATTGTCTGTGATGATCCATTGTGACACCCTCCATTGTCTGAGATGATCCATTGTGACACTCCATTGTCTGAGATGATCCATTGTCTGTGATGATCCATTGTGACACTCCATTGTCTGAGATGATCCATTGTGACACTCCATTGTCTGTGATGATCCATTGTCTGTGATGATCCATTGTCTGAGATGATCCATTGTCTGAGATGATCCATTGTGACACTCCATTGTCTGAGATGATCCTTTGTGACACTCCATTGTCTGTGATGATCCATTGTGACACTCCATTGTCTGAGATGATCCATTGTCTGAGATGATCCATTGTGACACTCCATTGTCTGTGATGATCCATTGTGACACTCCATTGTCTGTGATGATCCATTGTGACACTCCATTGTCTGTGATGATCCATTGTGACACTCCATTGTCTGAGATGATCCATTGTCTGAGATGATCCATTGTCTGAGATGATCCATTGTCTGAGATGATCCATTGTCTGAGATGATCCATTGTCTGAGATGATCCATTGTCTGAGATGATCCATTGTCTGAGATGATCCATTGTCTGAGATGATCCATTGTCTGAGATGATCCATTGTGACACTCCATTGTCTGTGATGATCCATTGTGACACTCCATTGTCTGAGATGATCCATTGTCTGTGATGATCCATTGTGACACTCCATTGTCTGTGATGATCCATTGTGACACTCCATTGTCTGAGATGATCCATTGTGACACTCCATTGTCTGTGATGATCCATTGTGACACTCCATTGTCTGTGATGATCCATTGTCTGTGATGATCCATTGTCTGTGATGATCCATTGTGACACTCCATTGTCTGTGATGATCCATTGTGACACTCCATTGTCTGAGATG
The DNA here is from genome assembly GCA_964017045.1 of Omphiscola glabra. Classification (NCBI taxonomy): domain Eukaryota; kingdom Metazoa; phylum Mollusca; class Gastropoda; family Lymnaeidae; genus Omphiscola; species Omphiscola glabra. The sequence continues at coordinate 8,424,474 of OZ024796.1, forward strand.
ATCCATTGTCTGAGATGATCCATTGTGACACTCCATTGTCTGAGATGATCCATTGTCTGTGATGACCCATTGTCTGAGATGATCCATTGTGACACTCCATTGTCTGAGATGATCCATTGTCTGTGATGATCCATTGTGACACTCCATTGTCTGAGATGATCCATTGTCTGAGATGATCCATTATGACACTCCATTGTCTGAGATGATCCATTGTCTGTGATGATCCATTGTCTGTGATGATCCATTGTCTGTGATGATCCATTGTCTGAGATGATCCATTGTCTGAGATGATCCATTGACTGAGATGATCCATTGTCTGAGATGATCCATTGTCTGTGATGATCCATTGTCTGAGATGATCCATTGTGACACTCCATTGTCTGAGATGATCCATTGTGACACTCCATTGTCTGAGATGATCCATTGTGACACTCCATTGTCTGAGATGATCCATTGTCTGTGATGATCCATTGTGACACTCCATTGTCTGTGATGATCCATTGTCTGAGATGATCCATTGTGTGACTCCATTGTCTGTGATGATCCATTGTCTGTGATGATCCATTGTGACACTCCATTGTCTGTGATGATCCATTGTCTGAGATGATCCATTGTGACACTCCATTGTCTGTGATGATCCATTGTGACACTCCATTGTCTGAGATGATTCATTGTCTGTGATGATCCATTGTGACACTCCATTGTCTGTGATGATCCATTGTGACACCCTCCATTGTCTGAGATGATCCATTGTGACACTCCATTGTCTGAGATGATCCATTGTCTGTGATGATCCATTGTGACACTCCATTGTCTGAGATGATCCATTGTGACACTCCATTGTCTGAGATGATCCTTTGTGACACTCCATTGTCTGTGATGATCCATTGTGACACTCCATTGTCTGAGATGATCCATTGTCTGAGATGATCCATTGTGACACTCCATTGTCTGTGATGATCCATTGTGACACTCCATTGTCTGTGATGATCCATTGTGACACTCCATTGTCTGTGAATATCCATTGTGACACTCCATTGTCTGAGATGATCCATTGTCTGAGATGATCCATTGTCTGAGATGATCCATTGTCTGAGATGATCCATTGTCTGAGATGATCCATTGTCTGAGATGATCCATTGTCTGAGATTATCCATTGTCTGAGATGATCCATTGTCTGAGATGATCCATTGTAACACTCCATTGTCTGTGATGATCCATTGTGACACTCCATTGTCTGAGATGATCCATTGTCTGTGATGATCCATTGTGACACTCCATTGTCTGAGATGATCCATTGTCTGAGATGATCCATTGTGACACTCCATTGTCTGTGATGATCCATTGTGACACTCCATTGTCTGTGATGATCCATTGTGACACTCCATTGTCTGTGATGATCCATTGTGACACTCCATTGTCTGTGATGATCCATTGTGACACTCCATTGTCTGTGATGATCCATTGTGACACTCCATTGTCTGAGATGATCCATTGTCTGAGATGATCCATTGTCTGAGATGATCCATTGTCTGAGATGATCCATTGTCTGAGATGATCCATTGTCTGAGATGATCCATTGTCTGAGATGATCCATTGTCTGAGATGATCCATTGTCTGAGATGATCCATTGTCTGAGATGATCCATTGTCTGAGATGATCCATTGTGACACTCCATTGTCTGTGATGATCCATTGTGACACTCCATTGTCTGAGATGATCCATTGTCTGAGATGATCCATTGTCTGTGATGATCCATTGTGACACTCCATTGTCTTAGATGATCCATTGTCTGTGATGATCCATTGTGAAACTCCATTGTCTGAGATGATCCATTGTCTGAGATGATCCATTGTCTGAGATGATCCATTGTCTGAGATGATCCATTGTCTGAGATGATCCATTGTCTGAGATGATCCATTGTCTGAGATGATCCATTGTCTGAGATGATCCATTGTCTGAGATGATCCATTGTCTGAGATGATCCATTGTGACACTCCATTGTCTGTGATGATCCATTGTGACACTCCATTGTCTGTGATGATCCATTGTGACACTCCATTTTCTGTGATGATCCATTGTCTGTGATGATCCATTGTCTGTGATGATCCATTGTGACACTCCATTGTCTGTGATGATCCATTGTGACACTCCATTGTCTGAGATGATCCATTGTCCGAGATGATCCATTGTGACACTCCATTGTCTGAGATGATCCATTGTCTGTGATGATCCATTGTCTGAGATGATCCATTGTGACACTCGATTGTCTGAGATGATCCATTGTCTGTGATGATCCATTGTGACACTCCATTGTCTGAGATGATCCATTGTCTGAGATGATCCATTGTGACACTCCATTGTCTGAGATGATCCATTGTCTGTGATGATCCATTGTCTGTGATGATCCATTGTCTGTGATGATCCATTGTCTGAGATGATCCATTGTCTGTGATGATCCATTGTCTGAGATGATCCATTGACTGAGATGATCCATTGTCTGAGATGATCCATTGTCTGTGATGATCCATTGTCTGAGATGATCCATTGTGACACTCCATTGTCTGAGATGATCCATTGTGACACTCCATTGTCTGAGATGATCCATTGTGACACTCCATTGTCTGTGATGATCCATTGTGACACTCCATTGTCTGTGATGATCCATTGTCTGAGATGATCCATTGTGTGACTCCATTGTCTGTGATGATCCATTGTCTGTGATGATCCATTGTGACACTCCATTGTCTGTGATGATCCATTGTCTGAGATGATCCATTGTGACACTCCATTGTCTGTGATGATCCATTGTGACACTCCATTGTCTGAGATGATTCATTGTCTGTGATGATCCATTGTGACACTCCATTGTCTGTGATGATCCATTGTGACACCCTCCATTGTCTGAGATGATCCATTGTGACACTCCATTGTCTGTGATGATCCATTGTGACACTCCATTGTCTGAGATGATCCATTGTCTGTGATGATCCATTGTGACACTCCATTGTCTGTGATGATCCATTGTGACACTCCATTGTCTGAGATGATCCATTGTGACACTCCATTGTCTGAGATGATCCATTGTCTGTGATGATCCATTGTGACACTCCATTGTCTGAGATGATCCATTGTGACACTCCATTGTCTGTGATGATTCATTGTCTGAGATGATCCATTGTCTGAGATGATCCATTGTGACACTCCATTGTCTGAGATGATCCATTGTGACACTCCATTGTCTGTGATGATCCATTGTGACACTCCATTGTCTGAGATGATCCATTGTCTGAGATGATCCATTGTGACACTCCATTGTCTGTGATGATCCATTGTGACACTCCATTGTCTGTGATGATCCATTGTGACACTCCATTGTCTGTGATGATCCATTGTGACACTCCATTGTCTGTGATGATCCATTGTGACACTCCATTGTCTTTGATGATCCATTGTGACACTCCATTGTCTGTGATGATCCATTGTGACACTCCATTGTCTGAGATGATCCATTGTGAGACGCCATTACGTGTATTTGTACGGATTAAAGAAAAACTTCTGCCGTAAGCAGGACATAACTTTAAAAAACCCACCAAATCTGATCAAGTTTATGAAGTTTTATAAGATAAGATAAGATTATTTTATTGATCCAAACAAATGGAAATGTTTTTTGATTGCATCATACATTTTCAGCACATAAATAAAACAATTTGAACACAAGACATTACATTAAATTATTGCACTAGTGAAAAAACAGTCATTCAGTGAATTCTCTTAGCCATATCAGAGACTTGTTAGTTCTCATTAAGTTTTGTGACTTCAGGGGGAGCACGCTGGTAAATTTGTACAGATTGGGGAACTAAAGAGTTTTTATATCTTTCAGTCCTCGTCTTGAGAGAAAGAATTCGTCCTGAACGGGCCGATCCTGAAGTATCTGTGATGAAGAGGGTGGGATGTATCATCCAAAATGTGTTTAGTTTTACAATAACATCTGTCTTCAATAGTTCTTCACGTGAAGGATGTTTAGTTTGTGCTATGATCATAGCTTTGTTGATTAGTCGATTTATTCGGTGTTTAATATCAGACGATAAATTCCCACACCAGCAGGTAATACTGAAATTAAGAATGCTTCCAATTGGTGCACTGTAGAATAAGTTAACGACTTGTTTGTTTACGGCGAAATTGTACAATTTTTGGGGGTAGAACAGTCTTTGTTTGAATTTCTTATACAGCATTTGGTCGTGGTCATACCCTGTTAGCTTATTATTTATGGTGACGCCTAAGTACCCATTAGTCTCTACACTCTCTAGACTTGATTTTTTGTGTTGAGATCTGTAATCTGGTGTTTCCCCCCTCCTGAAATCAACAACCATTTCCTTTGTTTTTGAGAAATTCAACTGGAGAAAATTTTCATCGCACCAATTGATAAAGCTTGTATCTAAGTTGTGTATAAGTCTTCTCCGATAAGATAAGATAAGATTCTTTCATTGATCCAAATAAATAGAAATGTTTTATCGAAGAAATCACTGCCTCACCCAAGGAGCGTATGTTATCCATCCAGAGATTACTATAATTTAAATTTTACTCCCGTGACCATATTTCAAAAAGGACTTTACGACTCCGCTTTGGGATATTTCAGGCCTTAATCCAAACAGTTTGGAGATTATTATTATTTTTGTTGTTGTTTCCTTCATATTCATCAGAACACAATCCCGTACGAATATTGTATGATAGGACAAGATGGCGGGTGATAGAAACAAGAATGGTCCATATTTATAAATGAGATTTTTATTCCGTTAAAGTCAGTAATCCCATTATGATTAATAAATCTGTTGAGTCATACGATTTTTGCCCCGTAATTTTAATTTCAGCCCACCATTTCATTGAGATTGACCCCGTTACATGGTCATTCAGTATATTACATTCTGGTACATTTCGTATTTTTGTGCTAGAAAAAAAAAACGTATTAGGAATAATTTAACGACGTCTTTCACAGAACTTCTAAAAGATGCCAACACGTATCACCACGCACCCAAGGAGAGGTGAGTCAGTGCAGAAATGAGAGACAACTCTCACGTTCCTTAACGGATCGCTGACATCTGGGACGCCCAAATGAGATCGAGAGATACGCCACGTTCATCTAATACAGTGGTTCTCAACGTTCCAAATGCCGAGACTCTTAAATACAAATCCTCATGTTGTGGCGACCCCCAACCACAAAATTATCTTCGTTGACACTTCATAACTGTAGAGTATAAGTGTTTTCCAATGGTCTTATGCGACCCCCGTGAAAGAGTCGTTCGACCCCGAAAGGGGTCGCGACCCACAGGTTGAGAACCGCTGATCTAATACCTTCATCTTTGTTGAAAAATAGTTTTTCTTCTTGAAATTTTTCAGATACAATGTATTTTAGAGAATCACTTTTCTGCACTTAGAGAAAAAGAACCATTTAAAAAAATAAAATTGTTTTGTTGTTTGTTGCTTGCTTTTTGCTTGTTGGTTGTTTTTTTGGTTGCGTGTTGGTTGTTAGTTGGTTGCGTGTTGGTTGTTTGTTGGCGGTAACGATAAATGAAGATTTTTTTTATAGTTTTTAATTAATTAATTAATAAATATATATATTTTTTTTGCGAAATCTGAAACTACAGATTGATTTAATCCGGGGGTCACCAAACTAAGGCCCGTGAGCCGGATCCAGCACGCGAGGCTAGTTCATCGGGCCCGCTGTGAAAAAATGTTTGGTTCCCCCCTGAATTAGTCGATATTTCAGTCTGAACATCACAAAATAATATGAAGAATGTTGACCTTAAACCTATATTCATTAATATGCTGGTAAGGAACATTCTACTAAAAGCAGAAAACAAGGCACCAAAGAAAGATGGTCTTGAAGTCAACGCGCACATACGTTACGCCATGACAGGAAACTAAGTGCAACATCAGGCAATATGCTATTCTTGGCAGTATATTGTAATGGAGACAAAATTGTGTGAAGAATTTTTTAAGAAATAAATCATATAATTTCTTATAAAAACTGAATATTGACTTCATCTATGTCCTTAAGTAAATCCACCATCTGATAGAAACTAAGCAAACATTTGACACTTCACAAGATCAACCTAAACACAATAGATCAAGCATTCTTATAGTACCAGCTGAATCCCGCAAAACGATGACGCACAAAACAATGGCGCCCGAAGGATTGCGCACAAAACAATGGCGCTCAAACGATGGCGGCCACAAGGCCTGAAATTCCCATCTACTTAAGTTTTAACAAATCTATTCAAGAAGCACACTTAAAAAATATCTAATTAGTTCTACCCCCCCCCCCCCCACCCTGGTCCGGTAGGTCATCGCCCCTGAAATATTGAAATATATTGATATTCTAACGTCCAATTTCCTTTTACACCGAAAATGTATTACACCAACTATTTACATAAAATATTGCGCACCAAACGCATTTGCAACATTTTAAAGTATCTCCTTTAGTGTATTTATCGATCATTTTACTTTCCCTGATCTTGAGCCTTAACGTACGGACATTGTTACATAAAGCATTATGCATGTTGATAATTCCTGATTTGATCTTGTCCGACCTGCTCTCATTGCGCACCGTGATGCGCTCTCATTCGCTGTTGCCCCCCCCCCCCCCCGTGCGCTTGATCACGTACGCAACAAATGCATATACACGGATTCAATACAGCTTAGCATTGGTGGATGTATTGAGCCTGGTCTGGAATTTTTATTATAGATTATGCACCTCTTTACGTATTTTACAGACACATTTCCGTCCCAGCTAGTATCCAATTATTTATGTTCAAATTGTTTCCCAGAATGTCTTTTGTCTCCACCCTATACCTCACCAAGTTGTCAATTTACATATCCACTGAGTTAATTTAGTTCAACTCTCTTATCGGAAAAACCACATTGTGACATACGGAACTGACATGGGCGGCCTGTGGACACGCCCACGTGAGGCTTAATCTACCCAGAGCAGGTAAATCAGCCCGTTTACACTAAACCAGTCTGTGACGTAAAGCGAGTCATTTACATTAAACCAGTCTGTAACGTAAAGCGAGTCATTTACATTAAGCCAGTCTGTGACGTAAAGCGAGTCACTCACATTAAGCCAGTCTGTGACGTAAAGCGAGCCATTTGCATTAAACCAGCCTGTACAATTAAACGAGTCATTTACATTGAAGCAGTCATTAAATTACCAACAGGCTATACAGCTTAACATAAGACCATTTATACATATTAAAATTAACTACCAGTCGTTGACAAGTCCTTAACAATTCTTACCCAATTTAACAGTTTGTAAAACAAAAGAAACTTTATAAACACAATGAACCGATCTCCGAATTTTTATTTTGGTTTATTTTTACAACATAAAAAAAATAAAAAAATATTGATTGTAATGGTAACCTACTAATTAATTAATTAATATATTTTGCAATTGTGAAAATAGATTGTTGGCACAATAGCTTTGTCTCGCATATAAATTGCGATATTTGAAACTAATGGATACATCTTTTATGACAAACAAACTTATTTACTCCTCCATTATGTTTCAGAAGCTGAGATCTCTTTTAAAACCAATTCTTGAGCCAAACTGGCAAAGCTTTTCTTGAGATGTTAGCATTCACCTGTACCCGGTGGCTGTGTGGGCTATTTTAAGCCCCACCTTTTGTTTACTCCCCCCCCCCCCCCTGATTTATCATTTTAACGCTTGCACTTGGGCTATCTGGTTGTACCATAAATAAACAGTTTACATGCATGGCGTCCTGCTCAACTGACAGGACTGCGGAGTCCATGACGCTAAGTGGAGTCGCAGTTCTCTGGAGAAGTTCAAAAACAACACCCCACACCCTTACACCCCCCTGGATTCAGTTTTTAAACGTAGAGAGTTGCGATGAGTTTTTGTATTGTCAACTGTCCACCAACTGTGGAGCAGTTCAAACACATTCTAATGGAATGAAGGGGATCAAGTCAAACACATTCTCACTGAAACGTAGACAGTTGCGATGAGTTTTTGTGTTGTCAACTGTCCGCCAACTGTGGAGCAGTTCAAACACGTTCTAATGGAATGAAGAGGAGCAGGTCAAACACATTCTAATGGAATAAAGAGGAGCAGATCAAACACATTCTGACTGAATAACGTGGAGCAGTTCAAACACGTTCTAATTGAATGAAGAGGAGCAGGTCAAACACATTCTCACTGAAACATAGACAGTTGCGATGAGTTTTTGTGTTGTCAACTGTCCGCCAACTGTGGAGCAGTTCAAACACGTTCTAATGGAATGAAGAGGAGCAGGTCAAACACATTCTAATGGAATAAAGAGGAGCAGGTCAAACACATTCTGACTGAATAAAGTGGATCAGTTTAAACACATTCTAATGGAATGAAGGGGATCAGGTCAAACACATTCTCACTGAAACGTAGACAGTTGCGATGAGTTTTTGTGTTGTCAACTGTCCGCCAACTGTGGAGCAGTTCAAACACGTTCTAATGGAATGAAGAGGAGCAGGTCAAACACATTCTAATGGAATAAAGAGGAGCAGGTCAAACACATTCTGACTGAATAAAGTGGAGCAGTTTAAACACATTCTAATGGAATGAAGGGGGAGCAGGTCAAGAAATTTGTCTGAAATAGATCTAGAGTTTAGGTCACGTGCTTATTTGGAGGAAGATGCTCAATACATGCGGGAGGGGAAGAGTGAGGAGTTGAATTTTTTTTAGAGAAATTTCTCCCACACCATTCACCCCCCCCCCCCCTTGAAACTAATACTACCCCCCCCCCCCCCAATTTTTGTTTAAAACTATCCCCACACCCACAAAACCCTCCACCCCCATTCTTCCGACCACAGTTATTGGAGTCAGCGAAGGGTTGACTCGTGTTCAGAAAGACCCGTGAAGCCACTTTAGTTGACCAACACCGGTCAACATGCGGGACAAATATACCAGGTCATCGAAACGGTGGATCGAGGCCCGCAATGCAGGGTGTCAGGCCCGCAATGCAGGGTGTCAGGCCCGCAATGTAGGGTGTCAGGCCCGCATGCAGGGTATCAGAAACCGCAATGCAGGCAGTCAGGCTCGCAATACAGGGTGTCAGGCCTGCAATGTACGGTGTCAGGCCCACAATGCAAGGTGTCAGGCCCGCAATGTAAGGTGTAAGGCCCGCAATGCAAGGTGTCAGGCACGCAATGTAAGGTGTCAGGCCCGCAATGCAATTTATCAGGCCCGCACAGTAAGGTGTCAGGCCTGCAATGTAGGGTGTCAGGCCCACAATGGAGGGTGTCAGGCCCGCAATGCAAGGTGTCAGGCCCGCAATGCAGGGTGTTAGGCCCGCAATGAAAAGTGTCAGGCCCGCAGTGCAAGGTGTCAGACCCGCAATGTAAGGTGTCAGGCACGCAATGCAACTGTCAGGCCCGCAGTGTAAGGTGTCAGGCCTGAAATGTAGGGTGTCAGGCCCGCAATGTAAGGTGTCAGGCCCGCAATGCAGGGTGTCATGCCTGTAATGTAGGGTGTCAGGCCTGCAATGCAAGGTGTCAGGCCCGCAATGCAAGGTGTCAGGCTTGCAGTGCAAGATGTCAGGCCCGCAAAAAAAAAAGAGAGATTGTGATATTATGCAGATGCTTAAACACAGATTAAAAAGGCCCGCAGTGTAAGGTGTCAGGCCTGCAATGTAGAGTGTCAGGCCCGCAATGTAAGGTGTCAGGAACGCAATGCAGGGTGTCAGGCCCGCAATGCAGGGTGTTAGGCCCGCAATGCAAAGTGTCAGGCCCGCAATGTAAGGTGTCAGGCCCGCAATGTAAGATGTCAGGCCCGCAATGCAATTTATCAGGCCCGCAATGCAAGGTGTCAGGCCCGCAATGCAGGGTGTCAGGCCCGCAATGCCAAGTGTCAGGCCCGCAAAGTCAGGTATCCTCAAACTATTTCATTAAAAAAAGTGATGAACGTATGTAAGACAAATAAAAATGTACTAAGGTCGTCTTTTGTTTTGTTCTATTATTGAGTTATTCAGGCCTCCATCCTCATTCATCGACTTGATTTAAGGCCCATGTCTAGGAATGCCGCAAATGTATATCAGCATTTCCTTTAGGACGTAACAGGTACTTTAGGTACCCACCCTTCTTTACTAAACTCCTGGCGACTTCATGACCAAGGCTTTTGTGCGCACACACAATCTTTTATTTTTCACCCCAGACCTGCCAATTTGACTGCTGTCCTTTTACCCTAAGGGACACTGAGAGGTATTTTTGTGTATTGTTTTTTTTTTACCAGAGGTTCTACCTTCTTCCAAAGAATAACTACCTCACTTGGCTAGCAGGTTCATTTCACTTGGGGGGGCCGTGCGGGTCGAGGGGTCACTGTACCACAGCTTTAATTCCCGGGTAGGTACCACTAATGCGTTTTACTCAAGGCGTGTCAATAACATAGAGTGCAGTGTCCTGGTGGTCCCTTGTTTAGTGTGTCGTGATCTAAGTAAATGTCAATGATCTAAACATGTGGGGGTGTGGTTGTGGGGCAATGGCCAGTGCCCTGGATGTCCCTTGATTAGCGTGTGAAAACAGGTTGGAAATATTGGGTTCATTGTTTTTTTGCTTTGAACTTATTATAATGACCTTTAACCTTTAACGTGTCATTATTAACACTTTTCATTAGATCGATGTTTCCCAAACAAACAAACAAATTCCGAAACCAACAAACTTACAACGCCAGGCGTCCGGCAACTGACCCACGCATGCGCGAAAAATCCTGCAACTTTAACCATATCTCATTAAACAAAGTTGGACTTGAATATTTTGTGGGTTTTTGTTTTTGTTTTTTGGTCAGACAAACAGGAAGCAAGGGGAGCTAACAACGTGTAACATGTTGATGTTGTGACTTCAGGTAAGCCGATGATAAGATAAGGAAATCTACACAGCCAAAAAGAAAAAGGCAAAAATAAAACGCAAAAAATCCACTTCAAACTGGCCTACACAATCAGATTGGCCGGGTGCAAGAAAACATTTCAAAAACAACGGCAAAATTAGTTCTTGGTATAAAAAATCATTTTAGACGTGGAAGGCGGAATTCCACCCATATGTTTAGAAGCAAAAAAAAAGAGAGATTGTGATATTATGCAGATGCTTAAACACAGATTAAAAAGTCAACTTTGCTTTAAAATCGTTATATATACATATATTTATATTTTGGTTTTAGCAGACTGATATACATAAAACCCTTCGTGGCCGAAAATGATACACAGTTAACAAAGCTTTCATTTTAACACTTTTGTAAGAACATACGTCAATTTAACACCTGACACTTTGCAGTTGGCACAGTAACGTTGATTACACTTACCTTTAACACCGACGTCATTTAGGTTGGTATACATTGATAAATGGCTCCACCATGCGATGGCCAGTCGGATGCAGTTGATCTCTTTGATATATTTTGCCTCTGGTGCGTCCTGCTTCCTCTTCACATCCCCAAAACTCATCATGTTTTTAATCAACAGTACCGAGTGAAAAAAGTCTGCCCCGCAGCGAGCTTCATGCGTGATGGTTGAACTCCGATAAATAGGTTGTTTTTTTAAAAAATATTTTATTTAGGGGAAGGAGACTATAATGTCAATCAATAAAGAGCTACTGGTATGGTGTATGCCTGTTTGTTGGATTGTCTTGATGCCTATTGTTTAAAGGCCGGCACGTAGGGTATAGGACTGCCTGTAGGCCTATTGTTTAAAGGCCGGCAGGTAGGGTGTAGTATTGTCTGTAGGCCTATTGTTTAAAGTCCGGCAGGTAGGGTGTAGTATTGTCTGTAGGCAGATTGTTTAAAGGCCGGTAGGTAGGGTGTAGTATTGTCTGTAGGCCTATTGTTTAAAGGCCGGCAGGTAGGGTGTAGTATTGTCTGTAGGCCTATTGTTTAAAGGCCGGCAGTTAGGGTGTAGTATTGTCTGTAGGCCTATTGTTTAAAGGCCGGCAGGTAGGGTGTAGTATTGTCTGTAGGCCTATTGTTTAAAGGCCGGCAGGTAGGGTGTAGGGTAGGACTATTGCATAAAGCCGAAAGATCAGCTATATGCATTTTGTTTAAAGGCCGGCAGGTAGGGTGTAGGGTAGGACTATTGCATAAAGCCGAAAGATCAGCTATATGCATTTTGTTTAAGGGCCGCCACATATTATAGAAATGAGAAGTTATTTTTTATATTTTTTTTTGGGTAACACTTGGACCCACCAGGAATTTTCTCCAAATAACTGAACCCGGTGAAAAAAAAAATCACCTGGTTAAGCCCTAGTCTAGAATATCTTTAAAATTCCTAACCCGTTGGCATAATTGAGACCTCACAAAAACGCCATATTAAACGTTGACATACTTGAGACCTCACAAAAACGCCATATTAAACGTTGACATACTTGAGACCTCACAAAAACGCCATATTAAACGTTGACATACTTGAGACCTCACAAAAACGCCATATTAAGCTCATCAACCATTCGTTGATTGACAATTTAAAAAGTGGACTGTTATATATTTAAATACTTCAAAGAAACGGAGAGTTTTCCCCAAGTATCTATTTCGTTTACTCAGTTTAACAATATATGTTTTCTCAAATTTATTGTGTTTATCTTTTATAGTATACGTTTTATAAAAGTTTAAATTAAGGACCAGCACTTAAAGATTTATGTTTGAACATTAAAATAATTTCCCTCTATTATTAATGGACACCGAGCCAATACGGGGAAAAGTTATAGAAATATTAGTTGGGTTGTCTCCCTTGCGATTATTTATTCATATTTTCTTTTTTCAACAAGATTTTTTTGTTTCAAAATGCTTCGCGAATCTCACTGCTCACAACATCATCAAAATTGATCTAAATTAGTTTGTCATAAGAGTATCTGAAGAACACTGAATGATACGGCAGAGAGACGCCAGGTAACGCCGTGTTAAAGTATGAGCCGTTAGCAAGAGTAGTTGACTCAACACGGGTTGTTTTTTGGGGTGGGCCGTGCTGTCTGTGAGTTGTGGTCAACAACAGCATTCCCCTGTCTTCCGTGTGTGTGTGTGTGTGTGTGTAGTTTTAGTAGTAACTATCCTCAGATCGTGTAATGTCATTCCCCCCAAAAATAGGATACTTTGAGAGGGCTTATTATTGCAGACATTAGATAGAGTAATGTAGTACACGTTTTGATGCTACTTTGAAAGCATTGGATCCCAGTGAAGGCGATTACGTAAGTTTATCGTGTAAGAACTGATCAAATTAATTCAAAGCTTTATCTCAGTCCAACATTCGGTAATTTCACACTATTAGTGCCGCGATGTCTCACAAGGCCACCATCTTGGTTTCCGCGACCCGTAAAATTAAGAATAAAAAGTTAAATAAAAACGAAAAAATTTCCTAAATGTATCCCTAAACCTAACCTGAAAACTAAATCTATCTCTAAACGGTTACTAAAAAAACCCGAACCCTAAATCTATCCATAAACCGCTAAAAAATATATATATCCCTAACCTAAACTTAACCTAAACACTAAACAATCACGCTGGGCACTAATAGTGTGAAATAGCCCAACATTCTTATAATGAGTTATTTCAATTTCATTCTGACTGCTACTATGAATTTTTTTTGTTAGTGTTTATTGTGGAACTGATTAAAGGATTTTTCCATGTTTTTATTCTGTATGATCATTCTAAAAGCTGAGCCTGTATTGTTTGATTTAAACAAATTGTGTCTAGTTCCTCCCGGCACAACGTACGGCCCGCGGGCCGCGTGTGACCCACCAGCAACCACATTGTGACCCGCGAAGTAACGAAATATTCGTTATGATTATTATTTTCTTAACAGCTTTCCTCCGTTGACCTATTTTCTTTCGGCCCGAACAAGTTTTTCATGAAGTATTACGGCCCTCCTTACATTTTGAGTCGTGCAGGTCTGGCTTGGTTAATGTACGTGGTAGCTTTATCGCAGTCCAACACTCTTATAACTGGTAAAAAAAAATGATTAAGTGAATTTATTTATTTTTTCAACGTTATATGTCATTCTAATGGTCACTATACAATTTTTTTTTTAAATATGTCGACGTGTCTCTTTAACAAATGAAGAAGATCACTTTATTCGGTAGAAGCAGGCTTCGGCATAATTTGATCATAATTTGTATTCTATAATTTTGGAAAAAAATATCTCATGTCTTATGATAGGACCTTGTTCACAGATGACATTGGGCTTATTTTAGAACCGTTACAACACTACTGAACTAAATTATTGTATCATTTTATTATAAATTAAGGTCGGAGACAAATGACACATTGCAGTCTGTTAATGGCTAGATAAGTCAAAATGTGGGTACGTGTAACAGTATACGCATCATTAATTCCAGGACAACTTACAAATTTAGAAATTTTGGCTAATCCTTTCTTTCTGCGAATTCCTTTTTTCGACTAATTCCTTCTTTTCACTAATGCCTTCATTTGACTAATCCTTTCTTTCTGCGAATTCCTTTTTTCGACTAATTCCTTCTTTTCACTAATGCCTTCATTTGACTAATGCTTTCATTTGACTAATGCTTTCATTTGACTAATGCCTTCATTTGACTAATGCTTTCATTTCACTAATGCCTTCATTTGACTAATGCCTTCATTTGACTAATGCTTTCTTTTGACTAATTCCTTCTTTTTTACTAATTCCTTCTTTTGACTAATTCCTTATTTTTGACTAATTCCTTCCTTTGACAAATTACTTCTTTTGACTAATTCCTTCTTTTGACTAATTCCTTCGTTTGATTAACGACTTCTTTTGACTAATGACTTCTTTTGACTAATGCCCTCTGTTGACCAATGCCTTCTTTTGGCTGACTCCTTTTTTCGGCTAATGCTTTCTTTCGGCTAATGCTTTCTTTCGGTTAATGCTTTCTTTCGGCTAATGCTTTCTTTCGGCTAATGATTTCTTCCGTCTAATGCTTTCTTTCAAATAATGCCTTCGTCGTTATTAAAGCAAAACGAAAATTGTCAGACTACACATTATTTGTTGAATACATAATTTGAACCAACCCAAATAGGAAAAGGTGAACGGCAACCACGGCCAGCTACTCTGATCTATACAAATTTTGACTTGCCGTATATAACTTATTTATTCAAATAATGTCTATTCCACGTATCAGGACATGGCCAGGTATGGACGCTCTGAACTGGACGACATGGCAATGCGATTGGAAGACCTCCTCAACATGACGGCACATGAATACTTCACCAAACTCCTAAAGAATCTGAGCGAAGTAAAGCTTAGGCCAAAACCTTCGGATCTTATCGCATTAGACACCTCTGCTGGGGTGTTGTGGGTCATACTCGCCCCCATTGTGTACTTCATCACCGTGGGGTCCATCCTCGGAGTCCTCCTCCTGTTTTTTTGGTACACTGACGTCCCCAGCGTCACGGACAACACTGAATTATCCTCCATCAACCGGTTAGCCCCAAACTCAAGGTACAGCACCAACCAGGCAATATCCGCCCTGCCTGGTGAGTTTGTCAGGACGTATCTGACCACTGATGGCGTGTGTCTGGCCATGACCAGGGCTTCGGGTGTGTCGAAGGGATCGGTTCGTTCTCTGGGGACACTCACAGACCCCGAACCGCCTCAGAGCTCAACAATTTTCAGTAAATTTCTGAGGTCTCATTCCGAAATGTCAATAAGTAATCCAGATAGGTACAGCCGAGATGTGGATCAGGAGGATGAGAGTTTTCACGAAGAAATACCTCAGAGGAGAAACACATTTTTTCAGACCCCCGAGCTCGATGGCAGTGTGTCCATCAGTACAGACAGCCTGGAGGAGGCGATCAGTGGAAAGCTGGGGAGCGCTGTGGCACAACATAAACTTGTGTGGATAGCGTCGGATAGAAGCGCATCTAATGGCAGTGATGAAACGAACGATGCTCAGTTAAAACGATCTTCAGCTTCAGAGAAACCGCCAGGGGCGTACCGCAAGACAGAGCTACAGACACCTGAGTCTCACAGCAGCTCTGTCAGTGATAAGCATAGGCAACACGATTTCAAAATTCATTTAAGTAACAGAGTCGAGCTCCATCATATGTCTGACTCACCATGGAGAGGTGGGAGCATTGCACACGCCCCCGATAATGACATACTATCGATTGGCCATAGTTTACAAATGGCCGATTGGCCATCCACTATTTCAAAGACAGGCTCCCATCTTGAAGAAGGGTTGGAGTCTATTTCAAGCACGCCTTGCTATGCAAGGCCCAATCTAGTTCAAACTGACTATGCAAGTTCAGAAGAGGATGTTAGAGAGAATGTTATAGGTAATAGAAGTCGCTTGGAGAGACAACTGTTTTACGGTGACACAGAAACAGCAAAAAACCATTTATTTCAGTCTCCTCCCCCGTTTAATAAAGGCCAAGGTCAATTTGAAGGTCAAGGTCAATATGAAGGCTACATTGAGTTGTATCATTCTGAAATGGGACAAGATTTACTCCACCACCAAACTCCTCATGACGCGTGCAGTCTTGATGTCACGTCGGTCTCGCGACAGAATGACCACTCGTCTCAGATGTCAGGTCAGTCAGAGCACAGCTATGACAATGCTGACCAGAATGTCGCAGATTGCTCATTGGACAGCAGCGAGCTGAGTCTTCCCAGCAGTATCTCCAGGTAAGCAGCTGTATCAATATTAAATCACGGCTTTGCTGGTTTACATTGGTATTGATTCTGTTTTTATAGTAGGCAGACGTGTAAAATAATAAAACCGTTGATATATTAAGTACATGTATTTTATGAGGACCAGAATCGTGCAGACGAGACCAGCGGAAAAAATCTTAGAAAACTATTGTTTTCTTTACTGAATCCAACAATAAGACAATCAAAACTTTATTTTGAATATGAATAGACAAACACGTGATCATTAATAGAAAAAACACGTGATCATTAATAGACAAACACGTGATCATTAATAGACAAACACGTGATCATCCGGGTTCTTAAATGTTTATGTAAAACAACCGAAAACTCAAGTACGGTTTAATTAAAGTTGGCTTCATTAAATACTGTTCAAGTCAATACCTTCTATAAATGTTGTACAAGTCAATACCATCTATAAATGTTGTACAAGTCAATACCTTCTATAAATGTTGTACAAGTCAATACCTTCTATAAATGTAGTTCAAGTAAATACCTTATATAAATGTTATACAAGTCAATACCTTCTATAAATGTAGTTCAAGTAAATACCTTCTATAAATGTTGTACAAGTCAATACCTTCTATAAATGTAGTTCAAGTAAATACCTTCTATAAATGTTGTTCAAGTCAATACGTTCTATAAATGTTTTTCAAGTCAATACCTTCTATAAATAATGTTCAAGTCAATACGTTTTATAAATGTTGTACAATTCCATATCTTCTATAAATGTTGTTTAAGTCAATACCTTCTATAAATGTCGTTCAAGTCAATATCATCTATAAAAGTTTTTTTCAATTCAATACATTTGATAAATAATTTTGAATTCCGAAGATTTCATATTGATTTTTGAGGTTTATTTCCTTTTTTTCATTTCTTTTATTTAAATTTCTATAGTGACATATGATGGCCAAAAATATATCCACGTGTCAAATATAAACACATATTTTGAGAACTCGGGAGAAGATTCTAATAAAAATACCCCAATATTCACAGAGTTTAGTAGCACAAAACTTTTTAGTTTTTATCAGACCCCTCAAATCATTTTTGGAGATTCACTGCCACTTTTCGGTTGTGGACCCACTGGATTCAAAGGTGATAGTTTATTTTTTTTCACACATCAGAACTTTTGACACTTGAAATATCTGAGACACCCTCCCCCTCCCTCCCGCAACTGCAGGGGTTGCAGGCCTCATTTGAAGGCTTTGGTTCGATTACCGGAAATTTGATCGAAAGAAATTTGATCGACGGAAATTTGATCGAACGAAAATTTGGTCGAATCTTTTTTTTCAGTTCACACGTTAAAATTTTCGTCAAATTTCTTTTTAAACGCACTATGCTATACAGTAAGTGTCGGTTCACACGATCAAATTTTCCTTCAAGCATTTGATGCAATTCGTGTATGAAGCCTTGTCACAACTTTCAAATTACTAGTTGATCAAATTTCCCCCCAAAATTCATTACAGGATACATTACAGAAAATTCATTACATCATAATACAAGATACATTACAGAAGGCACTTGACATTGAAACATTAAAAAATACTTTTTTCATTTAGTTTTTTAAAACTTTTTATTATTTTAAATTTCCAGATTCCATGCCAGCAGATCTGGGTTTCAAGCAACACCAGTTGCCAGCTACCCTTTTGACACGTCACATACTGACAGTTCAGTCACTGATGCCGTCATACAAGTCGACGGGAATGGCATCACAGATGACACTTCACTCCGTCCCTACGTCGGTAGCAGCAGCCAGTCGACCGAAGTCCACAGTGCGACACATCCATCCACTGCAGGAAGCCTCCGTCTATCCAGTGCAGGTAGCCTCCACCCATCCACTGCGGGTAGCTTCGTTTCCATCAACCGCTCTGTGGACAGTGACGATGCAATCAACCTATTCACCCACAGCAACGAGTCGTCCCCTCGTACCAGACACAGTATAGGTTATAGCAATAAGAACGTTTGGATGTCCCCTGCGGTGGAGAACAAGTCGACATCACCTTTGATTGCGCCGCAGGGCGACGCGAAGAAAAGAAACCGTTTTTCGCTGGACCTGTTGTCACGTGGTCGTGTCTCCGTGGAGCAACGCCTGAAGGAGTTCGGGTTTATCAAATCTAACGGCAAAAACAAACTGGTGATTGACCCCTCCCCGGGCAAGTTTCAAGGACGAGGGGGCGCTGTGAACAGCGAGGACGGGCTGCACACCAACAAGGAGTCATTTGACTCAGACGATGATGCCGTGTACAACTCCTGCCTCCCGGTAACTGCTCGAAGGCAAGAGAAAGATGGGGTGCTACTTTTGACGAATAAAGGCGACGACGCGTTTGGTGGCTTTGTGAACGAGAATTTTCAGATGTCTTCCCCATCCGTTTCTCGGAATGGCTGCACTGACACGACTACAGAACCCGAAACGAAACGGAAACATCTTGAGATTCCCAGACAGGACATCAGTTATAATGAGTGGAAAAATCTGAACTCCAAAACACCAGAAGACAAGAATAACAATGTGTTGAATGGCGGTATCAACTGGGGTTTAGAAGGGATCTCTAGGGAACATGCCATCACCAGATATCATGATTACGTCATGAGTGAACTTGGTCATCATGCAGCAGTTAAAAAAAAGTATCAAGATGAACTATTTGATCATGAACCAGGTAGTATAGTACTGTGCACAACTCATGACTGTAGCGGCTCTTGGGTTAGAGAGTTGTGTTACAGCCCTGATGACGTGAATGATTTAGTAGTTGGCCCCCACGCTCCACCGAGCTTCCACGCTTCACCGAGCTCCCATGCTCCACCGAGCTCTCACGCTCCACCGAGCTCCCATGCTCCACCGAGCTCTCACGCTCCACCGAGCTCCCACGCTCCACCGAGCTCCCACGATTATAGAGAAAGACGGCCGTTCAAAGTACAACACCAAGAAAAACGTCATAACAAATTCCTTGATGCTAAACCAATGGATGAAGACCGACAAACAGTTCCAGCAGGTCGAAAATTTGGCGATGAGAATGATAAGCATCGCGTTGAAGGTGCAGATCAATCATCGGCTGAGCTGTTCACAAGCCATCACAAGGGAGGTAAGGCAATGAACGGGAAATCTCAGGAATCAAACAGCAATCCTAAGCTGTTTAGATATAAATCTACCTTCAGCTTGAGCAGTCACAATGCTGCCCAAGAGCTGCCTCAAAGTTCAGTCAGACTTAGAAAATGTAGTGGTGAAGCTAAACCGCAAGTTGAGGAGAAATCGCTACACACGAGTCACTTTGCGGGACCTGCGCGTTTCAGCGACGAGGCGAATACCAGTTCTAAGATGCGTCAATTTGGCAAGAACCGTGTGTCCACCACTGACCTGTTTGTTGGACTCAGTCAGCCACCCATCGATTATGACTCAAGGGATTCTGATTTCTTCTCTAAGCAGCACCCATCTTTAATGACGCCCCCCACCCCTGACTCATCTGTGCACCCCAGGGTCCAGTTTGTGTGAATGGTAAACAGTATTAACACAGTACACACGTCCTTAAAAGAACACACACGTTCTCAAAAAGAACACGGGTCCTTAAACAAAACACACGTCCGGAAAACAGCACACCAAGACTCTAAAATGCAACACACACTTCTCTAAAACAACACAGTCTCTAAAACAACACAGTCTCTAAAACAACACAGTCTCTAAAACAACAAACAGTCTCTAAAACAACACAGTCAATAAAACAACACACAGTCTCTTAAACAACACAGTCAATAAAACAACAAACAGTCTCTAAAATAACACACAGTCTCAATAAATTGAAAATTTTGTTCATTTCTTTAAGCCCTATTGGATTATTTACAACTAACGGTTTGTTTTGTGTATTTGATTATAATTTATTGTTATTTATATTGATTATAATATGTGAAGATATTAATTTATATTTTAAAATAGATTGTTAATGATATTATTGATTTGGAGAAAATATCGATAATTCGAGATGTTGACATGGATATTGGTATACTTGTTGATAATACTAAAAATCCGTATAAATGTTAATTTTTTAGTTTACATTATTACATTAAGTCACAACTTTTTGATAAAATAAACACGCTTATGCGAATTTCCTTTAAGGAAGATGAGCATATGACATATGAAGGTTGCCATTCTTTTATAATATTTACAATTTTACGATTAGTCTTAGATCTAGATCAGTGGTTCTCAACATTTCTAATAATGCGACCCCTTAATACAGCTCCTCACGTTGTGGCGACCCACAGGTTAAAAACCGCTGATCTCGATCATAATTTAACAAGATGGAAAATAAATTTAAAAATCACTTAATCTAAATAGTTATTTCCCATCTTGTGTAATTGTAATTTTGAGAATAATAGAATAATTGTTAGTGATATTTAAATATTAAAATAAAAAAATTTTTCCTACAAAGTTAGATTTAAATTGGACACTTTAATATTGGTATTAAATAAATAATGACTCATAAATGAAATGTATTTTCTTCATCTTTATTTACATCTCAAGTAAAAAAAACAAATGTTTGCACAAATGGTTAATACATCAAATACGCCTCTCCCTGAGCATAGAATATCATGTTACACACCACGATACAGTCACGATAAGCTCATGATAAAGTCGTAGTGTAATCATGATAAATTCTTGATACAGTCAGATACAATCATGATACGGTCTTGTTACAACAATGATACAACCGTGATACAGCCATAATACAGTTTTAAAAAAAACAGTCTTGTTATAATTATGTTAGTCATGAAAAATCATAAGTCATGGTACAGCCATGATACAGACAGGATACAGCCATGATACGGCCATGATACACACGGCAATCGAGGGCTGCGTTTGTAATATATCTGCGATACGTGTAGACGGATATTTAAAACGCCAGTTAATGCAAAGAAATTGACCTTCAGAAGGAAGAACTAATTCTGCACACACATCCAAGTATCAGTAAACCCAACAGAAATTGATTCAACTCAGTGTTATCGTGAGTTTGTCTGCTGGAGTCAGAATATCAATCACAACCATTAGAACAAATATTTAAGACATCGTTGTGTGTACTATATTTCAACTTCAAACCCCAGATCAAAACAATCTCTAAAACAAATAGTACGTCTATTGGACTACACATTCGTATCACCTCCCAACACACACACACACACACACACACACAGTGACATCACCACACATATACACCACAAATATACACCACAATTTACACCAGTAATACCCACCATGAGGCCATAAATTAAACAAGGAACAGAAGCCAACTATCCATAAAACTAAATATGTTGATCAGCAGCAAAACATCCACTTTTAAGAGCCAAATTTCATCCAAACTTATAGTCAAATGTCATCCACGCTTAGAGCCAAGTGTCATCCACTTTAAGAGCATTTTTTATCCACTTTTAGAACCCAATGTCATCCACTTTTAACAGCCAAATTTCAACCAAACTTATAGTCAAATGTCATCCACACTTAGAGCCAAGTGCCATCCACTTTAAGAGCCAAATGTTATCCACTTTTAAGAGCCAAATTTCAACCAAACTTATAGTCAAATGTCATCCACACTTAGAGCCAAGTGCCATCCACTTTAAGAGCCAAATGTTATCCACTTTTAGAACCCAATGTCATCCACTTTTAAGAGCCAAATTTCATCCAAACTTATAGTCGAATGTCATCCACACTTAGAGCCAAACGCCATCCACTTTTAGAGCCAAATGTCATCCACTTTTAGAACCCAATGTCATCCACTTTTAAGAGCCAAATTTCAACCAAACTTATAGTCAAATGTCATCCACACTTAGAGCCAAGTGCCATCCACTTTAAGAGCCAAACGCCATCCACTTTTAGAACCCAATGTCATCCACTTTTAAGAGCCAAATTTCATCCAAACTTATAGTCGAATGTCATCCACACTTAGAGCCAAATGTCATCCACTTTTAGAGCCAAATGTCATCCACTTTTAGAGCCAAATGTCATCCACACTCTGAACTATCGTGTCAGTTATTTAATTCCAGTTCACCTTGGTGAAGCAAGACAAAAATTCCCACTTCACATTGATAGCTTTGAAAAATAGAATTATGTACATTATGTTAAAACACATGGAGATTAAGTTTTAATTTTTAAATGTTAAAAATAAACTTTTTACAATTAATAATCGATTAAGGCTGCCTTCAAAAAAATATGACAATAAATTGTTTGGAAGCAGTTCGCGCATGACAGCCTGAGACGTCATCCCAAACACTGGCACAATGTTCAAAATGCCGTTGGATATTATAGCGTTGTGCCGTTGTGGATATAATAGCCTTGTGCCGTTGTGGATAAAAAAAGCGTTGTCGTTGGTGGCCAAAACTAGATTTCCTTTAACAGAGGCTGGTTAAGAATATTATTGAGAAATCAAAATGACATTTTAAAATTATAAACTGCACATTTTGAGCGTCATCAAGTGGCCGGGTCAAAGGGGAAAGCGCCACATGCACGTTTACCAACGATGGTTGCAAATAAGCGATCCAGCAGAATATATCATTATTATTATGCAAGTAAGCATGCCAACACAATATATCATAATTATTATGCAAGTACAAGCACAGTATCAAAATTAAATTTGAAAACTTTGAAATGAAAAGAAAAAGTATTTGGTGTGTGTGTGGGGGGGGGGGAGATCTTATAAGCAAATGTTACCAAATGATTTCAATTAAATTTAGGACAAAAAATATCACATATATTTCTATTAAAATAAATCGCTTCCTTGCATTAAGTGATATTTGCAAATAACAATTTTTCAAAAATGCGTTGCTATTAAGCGAAGCAAAATGGGTAGATTCACGAATCAAATATTTTCGCGACATATTTTCCTCCATCCCTTCCATTCGTGGTGCTAGTGACCCTGCATGGAATGGTTCTCCTGGGACCAGCAATCAAACTGACCATCGATCCATTTAATATGAATACAGCAACCGGGCCAGGTCTGACGCCTTCTGTTCGCTACTCATGGACTTGACCAGTCTCACGATCTCCTGCTTGTTCTGCTGGGCCAGGGACGCGGTGTTGGCGCTGAATTTGTTGACCACATCCGCGTCACTCAGCGGGTTCCTCCAGTGACCGTACGGTGTATCACAGCGACCTCTGACCTCTGACCCATCCTAAAATTAGATAAAATACAAACCATAAGAATGGGAAACAGGAGTTGAACTATCCGCGACTGTAACAGAAAGACACGCAGGACAATCAAAGACGTGGCGAATCCCGTTTATAGCTTAAGTAGGTTTTCATTTAGTTGAAAACAAAGGTTTACTGGGACTGCACGGTAAGATAGGAACAGAATCAGGTAGACCTTGGTTTGTCTGGTCTACACAGTGCAAGGATTTACTGCAATCCATCGTACTCTCATACCAATATTTTTTTTTATCAAAGAACTTACCATCAAATGGATGTGAACTTCCACATACATCTCGTTAAACGAAGGCTTGTTATCATCAGGGGTTTGAACCTCCGTCTTGTTCAACAGGGCCACCAGGTCACGTCTCGCTCTGCAGCTGTCCTCGTAAGATTTGGGGGTGACCTCCCCGTCCAGCAGAGCGGTGCAGGCGTTGAACTGAAACGAGTGGCGAGCTTCATGCATGGTTGACGGCAGAGGTCGGTTGATGTACTTGGAACTGCAAAGGACAACATAGTAATTACTGAGCCATGTAAAAAATGTTGATAATTTCACAGTTACATCAATGTCATAGCAACTTGTTGCATGATTTTGATCATTCCCCCCCCCCACACCCCCTCCCCTGTACTCGATCGGAAAATGCATTCATCCAACAAGCGATCACGACAACGTGCATGAAAACAAATGCACAAACATTGAATTTTTGGTGACCAGTGGCGTAGCGAGGCGATTTTTTAATATGGAAAGGGGGCATTTTCGGCCAACTGGAGAGATTTTTTTTCGTCGATGGGGGTGGCAAAATTATCGGCCCACCCCAGGTGGCACTAACTCTAGCTACGCCACTGTTGATGACGTGTACTGATAGGTACTTATAATAAAATCAGAGACCAAGGAGAAGAATGGGGCATTTGAAAAATAGAAATATTGAAGAAGAACATACTGTTTATTATAAACGAGGAGACGTTTAGAGATTAAACAGTTTGAAGATGTTCAATTGAACATTTAAATATGTATTAGAGATTATAGTCCACTCGTGCTAAGAAAACAACAAAAAACAAACACCCGTAACTCAATGACGTACTGAGGGGCCTTAACAATGACCCGCTTGACCTCGTCCACTCGCAGAGGTTCCTCCATGTTGGAGCGGACAGCCAAGGCGGCGTCGATCGTCCAGTGCATACCGAGATGGGCGGGGAAACGTTTCAAGGCAATGTCCTGGGTGTGGAGCAGGAACTCGGAGTTCTGGGAGTGCTCTGGTTGGAACATGAGAAGGAAGGATAGGAACGATAAGTCTAGATAAATAAGTGTGTGGAATGTGGAAGGCATAGGAGTATTTTAATAAATACAAACCTAAAAAGGGATTTGTTTCATAGTGATCAATTCCTAAACAGATATAGAATATTTGGGAATACTTCATCGATGTCCAAGGAAATTTAAATGTTTTAGACTTGTTAAAAAGATTCTAAATGTAGGGACTATAATTCAGGTTTGCAAGTAATTGACAAATATTTCTCGGTTTTTTCCCCTTACAGACTCCAACTTGATGACATATTCATATAGCTATGGTTCGATGTGTCCAGTTCTTTTTAAAACTATACAGTAATGCAATCTTAAATTCACATTTCTACTCAGCTCTAAATTAATGTTTATGATTGTAGAAAATAAGTTTCAGAAGACCTACTTCAGGTATACAAGAATTTCTGTAGACATATCATTAAGATATCTGCTTTTGCCACAGTTCTCACTAAGACATACCTGCAAGCAGAGACTCCGGATCGAAGTCATCATAGAAAGCTCCAAATCCTGACGTCATATCTAAAATATTTCCGTTCCCCTCGATGCCCTGGTCGGCAAGCAGTGCTGCCTCTAGGCCGAATCTGATTGCAAGTAGTGGATAGTGGTGAATTGATTAGAGAATACATTTGAATAGAGATGACATTAGTAGAGAGAAGATATTTGAATAGAAAATATATTTGATTAGAGAAGACATTTGAATGGAGAAGACATCTGAATAGAGAAGACATTTGAATAGAGAAGACATTTGAATAGAGAAGACATTTGAATAGAGAAGACATTTGAATAGAGAAGACATTTGAGTAGAGAAGATTTAGTTCTTGATACGATAAAATGGTGTCATCTGTCGGCGTTTTAAATTAACGTGACTCTACATTACAATTTCAAGATAAGCGATTTAACATAGATGAAATGCAGATCACAGTTAACCGAAACAGTCACGTAAAGAACAGGACGGAGATCTCATTGAGTGAAACCCACCTTGCAGCCTTCCCGGCGTGTAGCGGCTTCGTCGTGGTGCCAGCGTTGGCCATGGGAGCCCCGGCGAACGATGCGGCGATGCCCAGGGCATTCCTGCTCTTCTCTGGACCAAACCCAAGCAGACTAGAGCAAGCGGCGGCGCTGCCCATCACGCCAACAACCGCTGGTGGGTGAAATCTAAGGGAAAAGAATAAGAATGCTGACATATTAAAATGTATTAGATCTTTGACTATAAGGCCTTAATACGTATCCCAGATGATTGTCTTCTTTTTGTATTTTACATTCGTATGTATGAGCTACTGTTACCTTCATGTAACTAATTCTTGTGAGTATGAGCTACTGTTACCTTCATGTAACTAATTCTTGTGAGTATGAGCTACTGTTACCTTCATGTAACTAATTCTTGTGAGTATGAGCTACTGTTACCTTCATGTAACTAATTCTTGTGCGTATGAGCTACTGTTACCTTCATGTAACTAATTCTTGTGAGTATGAGCTACTGTTACCTTCATGTAACTAATTTTTGTGAGTATGAGCTACTGTTACCTTCATGTAGCTAATTCTTGTGAGTATGAGCTACTATTACCTTCATGTAACTAATTTTTGTGAGTATGAGCTACTGTTACCTTCATGTAGCTAATTCTTGTGAGTATGAGCTACTGTTACTTTCATGTAACTAATTCTTGTGAGTATGAGCTACTGTTACCTTCATGTAGCTAATTCTTGTGAGTATGAGCTAATGTTACCTTCATGTAACTAATTTTTGTGAGTATGAGCTATTGTTACCTTCATGTAACTAATTTTTGTGAGTATGAGCTACTGTTACCTTCATGTAACTAATTTTTGTGAGTATGAGCTACTGTTACCTTCATGTAACTAATTTTTGTGAGTATGAGCTACTGTTACCTTCATGTAGCTAATTCTTGTGAGTATGAGCTACTGTTACCTTCATGTAACTAATTCTTGTGAGTATGAGCTACTGTTACCTTCATGTAGCTAATTCTTGTGAGTATGAGCTAATGTTACCTTCATGTAACTAATTCTTGTGAGTATGAGCTACTTTTACCTTCATGTAACTAATTATTGTGAGTATGAGCTACTGTTACCTTCATGTAACTAATTCTTGTGAGTATGAGCTACTGTTACCTTCATGTAACTAATTTTTGTGAGTATGAGCTACTGTTACCTTCATGTAACTAATTCTTGTGAGTATGAGCTACTGTTACCTTCATGTAACTAATTCTTGTGAGTATGAGCTATTGTTACCTTCATGTAGCTAATTCTTGTGAGTATGAGCTAATGTTACCTTCATGTAACTAATTCTTGTGAGTATGAGCTACTGTTACCTTCATGTAGCTAATTCTTGTGAGTATGAGCTAATGTTACCTTCATGTAACTAATTCTTGTGAGTATGAGCTATTGTTACCTTCATGTAGCTAATTCTTGTGAGTATGAGCTAATGTTACCTTCATGTAACTAATTCTTGTGAGTATGAGCTACTGTTACCTTCATGTAGCTAATTCTTGTGAGTATGAGCTACTGTTACCTTCATGTAACTAATTCTTGTGAGTATGAGCTATTGTTACCTTCATGTAACTAATTCTTGTGAGTATGAGCTACTGTTACCTTCATGTAACTAATTCTTGTGAGTATGAGCTACTGTTACCTTCATGTAGCTAATTCTTGTGAGTATGAGCTAATGTTACCTTCATGTAACTAATTCTTGTGAGTATGAGCTATTGTTACCTTCATGTAACTAATTCTTGTGAGTATGAGCTACTGTTACCTTCATGTAATCAATGCCAATAGTAAAGAGTACAAGATGACAAACTACCTCCATGGGATGCTCTTGGCTGAGTTCGATGAGCGCAGTAGCAGGCCTTGGACCTGGATGCCGACGTTGTACGCCACCAACACGTCCTCCAGGGACGGGCTCGCTGCACCCGTCATCGACTCGGCCAGTGCGATGACAGCAGGGAGGGTCGGGCCACTGGGATGGGTGGCCGGGTGCCAGGTGTCATCAAAGTCCATTGCGTGGATGCTGACCCCATTAATGTAGGCGGCTGATCAACATGAAAAGATAATCAATAAATTGTTCCACAAATTCCAATTTTAAAAAAAATTAATACAAGGCGTGATAATTATCAATTTCTTTGAAATTCATGACTCATTACCACCCGTGAAACCATTGAGGATAAAGAATTTTAGATGTGAAATGTTTAAATGGATTAAAGAAAAATTTAACACAGATTTGCACATATTTACATTTATGTTTGATTATATACAACCCCCAGTGCATGATATCTTCACACAGTTACTCTTGCAACCAGTGAAATATCCTCATCAACACCAGGCACAGAAACATAGCAAATCCCATCTACATTCATAGGTGCCATAATGATCAATAAATTGATCGTGGGCCCTTAATATATAGAAGAAGAAGAGAGGAAGAAACAGCAGCCTCATCACCTGTTGCCGGTGACGCCCTCGTATTTCTTGATCCCCACAGCACAGCTCCGCCCATGTTGTTTTTCCCACGCGTGGCCGACTGCTCGAGTCCGACACACGTCCTGGACACGATCTGTGCGATCTCAGTCTGGAAGCCCAGTATGCCAACACCGAGTGTGTCCAGCAGCATCCGTTTGCTGCGCTGGATGGTGGTCTGAGACAGATGTTGGATGGTCGTCCTGGAGATGAGATCTGAGATCCATGACGTCACGGTGGTAGCTGGCATATTTTTAGGCAAGGCTTCAGAGAAAAAAAAATAATTCAGGTTTATTATGTGAAATTAAACTAGGTCAAGGTGTGTTCTGGGGGGAAAAAAAAGTCTAGGTCAGGTATGATCTGTGAAATAAAACTAGGTCAGGCGTGATCTGTCAAATAAAACTAGTTCAGAGTGTGTTCTGGCAAATGAATCTAGGTCAGGTGTGATCTGAGTAATAAAACTAGGTTAGGTGTGATCTGTGAAATAAAACTAGGTCAGTTGTGTTCTGTGAAATACTTGCCAAAGAAGATATTTTAACATTATATAACTGGTTTGTTTGTTTGTTTGTAAGTTGTTGTTCTTATTTTGTTTTGTATTTCCTTTTATTCTTTAAGAGCGCCAGGAAACAGTTTACGAAACAAAAGTGACGAAAGAAGGAACAGGAAGTTAAATACTTCCACTTTATAATCCGGGACTTAGCAGGTAAGTTTTAATTGAAAGGGATTCGACAGCCTGAGCACAATGTATCGATGTATAGACCTTGTGATAAGCCTGCGAATAGCGTATCGTTTACAAATATATAGTTTGGATTTCTGACACTTTGAAACTTTGCAGCTTTATTGGGAATATAGAGTCAACGTTAAGAATAATTTGATCGTCTGCTATAACTTTCAAACTTTTAAGTTACAAACAAATTGTTAGTTCCATATATTGTGTGTGAGTTTTAATTCATTAAAATATTCCTCAGTTTAAGATTCAATCATGTTTGATAAAGTTTTTTTAAATTTAAAATACTATCATGGTTGATAAGGTTTTTATTTAAGATTTTATTTTGGTTGATAAAGTTTTTTTATTTAAGATTCTATTTTGGCTGATAAAGTTCAACAACATCGCCAAATGAAACGTACCAGCAGCCGACGTGTGAGCAAATCTTCTTTCTGTTGACGTAGTATTTCGGTCATCGGTCGCGGAGGAATATTCTTTCCCTTGGAACGTCTTGTTCAGAGATGACTCCAGGGGAGCACCAAGAAACTTCTCCACTGGCTTAATGGCAGCTGGCGTCCTTGGCAACCGCTGTGAATAATATGTGTACACGTTGGAGTTCTTGATGACGGTGACTTTGACTGGGCCGTAACACTGGCCCAGTCTGTACACAACACGACCACTTCTCAACATGGTATTTTTTAAAAGTCAGAAATACAGTTTGGCAACACAAAAAAAGTCCCTTGGAAGAGCCGTTTCACGATCTCACAAGGAGAATGTTGATCATTGACTAGACAATTTTTTAACTTTGATTACTTTGCATATTACTGTATGTCAGTTTATAAATTTTTTAAAACTTCAAATAAAATACCCATAGGATATTTTAAGCTCTGTCATAAAAAACGCCGTTTTAAACTACGCTGCATCGGTTCAAAAATGTAACACTAATGTGATCATAACTTGGAATATTGTGTATCGGCAATGGTCAACGGCCAGTCAAACGAGCTACGTCAACGGCTGGCTTTTGATTTTGTAAATTTGGAAATTCAAATGAATTCAAGTCCTGACAATGTTTTTTTTTTCCTAAATAAAAAAAATCAAACAGTGGTTACATTATGATCGCATGAAAGACTCCAATATAATGGGGTTTTTTTTTCCTCATGAAATGTGCACGCTTCGTTCAAGTGGCCGGCACAGAGAAAAGGGGAGACAGAGACGTACGTGACAATGGGGACATAACAGCGGATTGGATAGATTCGTTTGACGAGAGACAACTTGTCCTTCTAGCTTTTAAAATTATTTTTTTGTTTTAGTTCAGCAATTTAAGTATCATCAATGAGAGGTCGTTACTTGACGTATCCGGATATTTGTTTGAAAAGAAATTTCGTCGACATATATACTATATAGTAAAACAAAACAATGCGTTCAAAAAGAAATTTAACGAAAATTTGATCGTGTGAACTAAAAATAAAATTCCACAAAACTTTCGTTCGACCAAACTTCCGTCGATCCATTTTCCGTCGATCCATTTTCCATCGACTAAATTTCTTTCAAACACATTTCCCTTAACCGTTACTTCAACGTTAATACAATAACATAGAATATACCATATCATTATATATTATATATATAATTTGTTTTTAAAAATGTCAACATTTAGTCTAGTTCAGTGTATTTGATAAGAAGGCAACGGAGACCTCTTTCATAGTCCTTGTTTTGTTACGTTATGACAACCACAACAAGAGAGCGATGATTTCTTTACAAAAAAAAACAAAACAGACCAACACAGCCTGGAAACTAACAAACGATTCATCACATTCATTAGACACGCGTGTTATTGATTTTTACGAACCCTAACTCCTGATGTCTTTGTTTGCAAGTTTCGGATTGTCTCCACCTGCGTCTTGATGGTGGTCAACTTTGTAGACACTTTAGCCTGCATGATGATAGGATCTCGCGGTGTATCACGGGGCAGAAAGAACCTGCTTGGTTTTTTTTTTTTTTTTATTTACTGTAACTTTGTTGCGCGATTTCGACCAATTTGTTTAAAATTGTAATTAGATTTCAATATGTTGCATATTATTGTTAGCAAATGATAATTTAAGAGTTAAATTAATGATAACTTTTAAGAAACACACTTTTTTAAAATAATGAATCTTATTTGATAAAACACTTGAGATGTCGGCTAGATGTAATTGAATCAAACTGAGTAACGACCCCTTATATTTATACCAGCGCCATCGCGGGGGTAGAGATTATGCATTGAGAGGTAAACCCCGTGCTAAATATAGCATGTTTACACTTTTAGACTGGCGCAAAAAAGTCTCGTGGTTGACACCTTGCACGGCGGTCGGCGGGGGGATTTCCTACTGCGGTAAATGAACATAAGTCAGTGTGTTAGTCAGCCAGACAGAGAGAAGAGAGTAAGGAGAACACAAACTCATCTCCCCAGGAATAGAAGAGTCCGGGATAACCGGAACTTGCCATTCACGTGACCACCGCCGGGCACAGATAGCTGAAATAGTTGCAGTGACAAAGGTCGCTTGCATCCTGCTTACAACTTGCTGTTTATCCATATTAACTACTTTTCTCATTACACTATCTTAACTTGTCTTAATAACATCTCGTTTTTTATATATATATAGTGAACCGAGTGAGCGAGAGAGAGAGCAAGTGAGAGAGAGAGAGAGCAAGTGAGAGAGAGAGCGAGAGAGAGAGAGAGGGGGAGGGGGTAATGTGTATGAACTTGTCTGAGACTTTAGAGTCCACCTTTTATGTCATTTTGAAATGCATAAAATTGAAATGACGGAACTATTTTGTAATTATGGTA
Organism: Omphiscola glabra; assembly: GCA_964017045.1. NCBI lineage: Eukaryota > Metazoa > Mollusca > Gastropoda > Lymnaeidae > Omphiscola > Omphiscola glabra. The sequence continues at coordinate 8,456,589 of OZ024796.1, forward strand.
CTATGTATTCTATTGGGTTTAAGGCAATATTTTTCACCCTTTTATTCATTACTCGGGAGCCATGGGCTGTACCCGCACACATATCCACAATGAGTGGGAGGAATCCACTTTCTTCACAGTATGGGAACTTATATCCCTATTAATCATATTTCAACTAATTTGACACTTTTCTCACGCCATATGTTAATTTATTTTATATTGTATGTCCTCTTCTTTACGCTTTTTGCTGTTCGAGTCTCGTTAAAAATATACTCAACAATAATTTAGATTAACCCACACACACATATGTCAACATATATTCTTAGGGACCAATTACTTTGAAATCACCAACAATAACAGTGAGTGTTCATTATGACATTTTATTTCCAGCCGCATTTAAAAGAAAAATAATTAATGCTAATTTATGGAACCCATAATTTTTGCAAACAATTAACATAGAAGTTCGTGTTCAAATCGTTGTCTCTAACCATCAAGTTGATTTAGATTTTCGAGATATGCATGAACTTGTCCGAGACCTTAGTGTTCTCCTTTTTATGTAATTTTTGTAATGCATAAAATTGAAATGTAGTGCTCCCCCCCCCCCTTTTACTCCAGGCACGCCACCGCCACTGAACTTAATTAATTATTCTAATTTTCCGACCCTTTTTAAACCCCAGATTTATTACACCTAGAATTTATGTAAAACGACAGAAAATATTACGCACCAATTGCAGTTGCGGTATTTTTGAAGAATCTCATTTAGCGCTGTTATCGGGAATTTTATTATTATTATTATTTGTTGTCTTACATAGCTCGGTACCCCAGCCTAGGGCTAGGCTCACCGCGTTGTACATAAAATTATTAGAAAAAGAGACATAATCGTGACAATAACATAAAATATATTACAAATGAGAAGCTTTTTAGTTTAATTATGGAAGTCACGCGAGGTTTGATCAATTTATCTAGCTGAATGACGTCATACATGCACGTGCATAACCTAATGTACAACCGGGTGCACACATTAGCCGGATGATATCTTACATGGATTTGCATGACGTTATAGTCGACCCGTTTGTGCACATACATGTCATGAGGTGTTGTAAATGTACAGACATGTCCTGTATTTTTACAGACATGTCATAATACCGTGTAGTTGTACAGAGGTAATGAATGTGTACGCATACGAGTCATGAGATCGGGTATTTGTGCAGAGTTAATGGATGTGTACGTACGTGTCATGAGGTCGTGTATTTGTTACTGACATGTCAGATGTCATGCGTTTGTAAAGACTTGTGATGAGGTCATCTCCTTCTAAAGCAGCGGTTCTCAACTTGTGGGTCGCGACACCTTTGGGGGTCGCAAGCCCCTTTCCAAGGGGTCGCCTAAGCCCACCTGAAAACACATATGCTCTATAGTTATGAAGTATAACCGAAAATAATTTTGTGGCTGGCGGTCGCCACAACACGATGAACTATATTATAGTATATTAAAGGGTCGCGGCCATAGGAAGGTTGAGAACCATTGTTCTAAAGACATCCGATTAGGTGATGTATTTTTGTACTGAAGTCAGTGTGACCCTTGTTGTTGACCATCACCAGCTACACCAGACATCTACCCTACTTTTCATATTAGCACGATCCCATCCCCTGAATAGTTCAGGTTCTACTGCATTGACCGGAGGGTCTCAGATTAGTAATTTTTAGTTCCTCTTTCAACTCGGGATTTGGGGCACTGAAGACAGAGGCTTTTACGTTAATATTTGTAGTACATGCTACAGTTTCTAATCTTATTTAATGAATGTTTCCCCAAGTCAAAACACTTTGTAGGTAATTATCAGGAGACTCAATTCGTGCACCTTTTGCACCTTGAATTTTTGTTTGACAATTACCAAAAATTCAACCATACATTTCCGTACACATAGGGTCAACTATTGAACAACATATTTACGTTGTCCTCAAGTCCCAACGCATTGCTCTTCCCCCTTCCCCTCCCCACACATCCCTTTTTTCTGACGGGCTGACGCTACACACTTGAATCAAACTGACTCTACCTTTGTGGTCCTCGCCACCATGGCTGTGCTAGTTAGACTCATTCAATGTTTTGTGACTGCGGCTGGATGTTGGTAAGTCTTAAAAGCGTGTGACTTCAGTCAATCTAACAACCGACTTGCCACCATTCACCAGGTGCATCGCCATTAACTTTGAACCAGTTTTTACCTGAGCTGTTGACAGACTGGGCGATTGGTAAAACCGTTTAAAATAATTTTTATACAATCAAAAAAAAAAAAAAAAGAAAAAGAAGCGGGGTCTCGGGTGCTTTGGCCGTGAGCTTAAACATTAAAAAATATTGTTCACCTACAACATCAAGTGGTCAATAGCTCGACGCCATGCAGAAAGGATCTGAATTATGTAAGGAATTGGTGAGTCTCTGTGGTTAGATTTGATTATGCAAAGAAATGGTAACTGTGTGCAAAGATTTGATTATGTAAGGAAATGGTAACTGTGTGCAAAGATTTGATTATGCAAGGAAATGGTAACTGTGTGCAAAGATTTGATTATGTAAGGAAATGGTGAGTGTGTGCATAGATTTGATTATGCAAGGAAATGGTAAGTGTGTGCAAAGATTTGATTATGTAAGGAAATGGTGAGTGTGTGCATAGATTGTATTAAATGACCATCATTGAAATAAATTTTCATTTTTTAACGGGACCGAGACAGAAAACATGGTTCATAGTTTTCTCCACTTTATTGACTGCATGAATATAGTTGTGATTGTAGGCAATAACTTGATTGACTGCATGAATATAGTTGTGATTGTAGACAGTAACTTCATTGACTGCATGAATATAGTTGTGATTGTAGGCAGTAACTTGATTGACTGCATGAATATAGTTGTGATTGTAGGCAGTAACTTGATTGACTGCATGAATATAGTTGTGATTGTAGACAGTAACTTCATTGACTGCATGAATATAGTTGTGATTGTAGGCAGTTACTTGATTTACTGCATGAATACAGTTGTGATTGTAGGCAGTAACTTGATTGACTGCATGAATATAGTTGTGATTGTAGACAGTAACTTCATTGACTGCATGAATATAGTTGTGATTGTAGGCAGTTACTTGATTTACTGCATGAATACAGTTGTGATTGTAGGCAGTAACTTGACTGACTGCATGAATATAGTTGTGATTGTAGGCAGCAATTCGACTTGAGTGCCACCCTGGCAATTATTGAAAGTTCGTTCACCAACTCACACACCACACACACATACCACACTCACATACCACAAACACACAACACAACACAACACACACGCATGCCATGACACACGCATACACGCAAAGACCCACATATATATGTATTGTATTGCGTTATATAACCCCCAAAACGACACCGAAAGTGAATACCACAAGGTCAGTGAGTGCGTGTATGACTGACCCGTATGTCCCAGAGGTCCATGCCCATGTACCAGTGGCGTAGCGAGCTTAACTCGCGCCCGGGGCACAATGCCTTTTTAGCGCCCCCCAATACCTTTTTAGCGCCCCCCCCATTCGAAAACCATACAATATTATAGTAAAATATACCATTGGCGCCCCTTTGGGAGTAGCGCCCGGGGCACGATGCCCCCCCTCACTACGCCACTGCCACGTACGCCACTGATTTCAGCCCTCCAAGAGGTTGGAAACATTTATATATCATATATATTTTCTGTTACAAATTACTGTGTGTTGAATTTTATGAAAGCTTTATAGTAACTTTAAAAAATCAGAATGATTGTAGAATATATCGATTCTTAGTTACCGTTAGCAACCTTAAACTAATTTAATTCGACACTCTGTTAGACGGGGAATTAATGGGAATTGTTGAATAGTGAGCCATTTCAAAGATAGAGCCAGGATATGTATGAGCCAAATCAATGATAGAGCCAGGAAAGGTATCTGCAATATCAAAGTAAAAGCCAGGACAGGTATGAGCCTTATCAAAGATAGATCGAGGAAAGGTGTGAGCCATATCAATGATAGAGCCATGACAGGTATGAGCCAAATCAAAGATAGCACCAGGAAGGGTATGAGCCAAATCAAAGATAGCGCCAGGAAGGGTATGAGCCAAATCAAAGATAGCGCTAGGAAAAGTATGAGAAAAACTGTTAGTAGGTAAAGCCAGGGGCGTCATTTGGGTAGGGCAGGGTGGGATATTTGCCTCCCCCCCCCCCCCCCCCTTTCCTGAATTTTCATTTTTTTTTAAAATTGCTATCTAATGTGGCGACTCCAGTAATAAAAAACTAAACAAGCCGACCAAGTTTTGGTTTTACCCCCCCCCCCCCCGCCCCCACTAAGTTAAGTCACAGAATGAAATCTAATGTTTAACCACTAAGTTAAGTCACAGAATGAAATCTAATGTTTAACCACTAAGTTAAGTCACAGAATGAAATCTAATTTTTAACCACTAAGTTAAGTCACAAAATGAAATCGAAATGGAAAAAAATGGGATATTCTCCTCTAATGCATTTCATTCTTCTTGTTCGGATTTCTTCAGATTTTGTTATCATACCATAAACAAGATATGCCTATGGTTAAGAACCAGGACCGGCCCTAGGCCACTGCAACCTATGCAGCCGCAGTGGGCCCCACACTTTCATATGCCCGCCCCGAATTTATTTTCTAATACAAAATCTTAATTTTCACTTATTATCCTTATCCTCTACCCAGAATGGGCCTTGCGCAATCTGTTTCGCATAGGGCCCCGCCATTGTAAGGGTCGACCCTGTTAAGAACCCATGGGGAGTGACTCTAAATGGGGCTGTGGGAGGTTTTCCTGAAGGGTCGCCACTGAAAATGTTAATTAACAACCAGAATCTATTTGAATAAACGTTCATTTCTAATCGGTGTCTTAAGAAAGATTTAATAGTTTCATATTGCTGCATATATATATATAGATAACTTGTATATATAAACATGCATATATAAATTGTATATATATATATATATATATATAAACATGCATATATATATATATTAATAAACTTGTATATATAATCATGCATATGTGTATATTTATATACTTGTATATATAAAGATGCATGTATATATATATATGTATTTATAAACTTTTATAAATATACATGCATATATATATTTATAAACTTGTAAATATAAACATGCATCTTTATATTAATTATATATTGTTATTTTCTTTTGTTTTGGGGTCATGGGTCACTTCACTTCTATTAAATGCACTTCACTTCTATTAAACTATTTACTCTATGCTATACTCTCTGCTATACACTGTGCTAAACTCTGTACTATACTCTCTGCTATACTCTGTGCTAAACTCTCTGTTATACTCTCTGCTATACTCAGTGCTATAGTCTCTGCTATACTCGGTGCTATACTCGGTGCTATACTCAGTGCTATACTCTCTTCTATACTTTCTGCTATGCTCTCTGTTAAACTCTCTTCACATTGCACCCTTCTGTTGAAATCGGCCACTTTTTAAAAAAAAATCTCTTATATCGTTAAATATGTCGACAGGTGCATCAAATAAAATTTAGGACTATACGCTATTTCGTAAAGAGTATTATGCCACAGAGCTGACGCCGTTCGTTTTTGTCCCGTTTACATTATAGTGTACACTTGTTTTTCTTTATGTTTATGAAGGGAAGCGAGTGGAGCTGTAGGAACGGGTGCGAACAACCACCGTTAATGGCATCTGGGGACGCCGCTGATATTCATAAATAAACTTTCTAGAAATGAAACGCCAGCGGAGATATTCACAACGAACATACCACACACACGGATCAGTGGTGAGAGGAAGAGAGCAGAGGTACGGGTCAATTCAATGTATGTGGTAGCGGTTGTAGCGGCGGGACAGCAAAACCTGCTGCGCGTAATGGTTAATTATACACCAACTATTGGGGCCAGGCTCAATCTATATCAGCAGCCCGACAAGTAGGACTTTCATGGTTGTGCAAGTTTGGTAGTGTGAGTTTAGAACGAACGTTCAGCAGGCTACTGAGTATGAGATTTGTGTGAAACTAAATTGTACGAGGAAGAGAGGATTTAGGGTGTACACGGTCCAACATATGGAATGTGAGACCTAAAACTAACCAAAAAATTTAGCTCACCTCAATGATAAAAAATAAATATATTTCTTCGGATATTTGTGTTGGCTTGTATTATCCTTTGCTATGCAATACAAAAATTCATTTTTTTTTTTAATTTTCATCTGCCATTTTCATGTGTCATTTTACGTGTCATTTTTTTCATTCAATTTTCTTTCAGTTCAGTGTGTTAATTGCCATGAGACAGACTTCGTAGGGTCGTCCTTGCAATAAGCAATACATTTCTTCCTTCTATAGCTCTTCACTTGTGTACACCAAGAAAGTAAAAATCTGACCAATAGCCTCCAACAGTCTCTTCTATAGCTAGTTAAGTCTAATTATACCAAAATATAGACGCCAGTTCATATATCTAAGTATTCTAAGCTACACTTGACGTAACACTAAGACGTGGGAACATCACATCAAACACGTCATGGAAAAACCATCAAAATGTTTCCGGGAAACGGAGAGCCATGCAAATGACCCGGATGTGGAAGATGATCGTTTGTGTTGTTGGAGGACTATCACAAAAGTTACTTAGTTTAAATTTAATTGAATCTCTTATATTTGTTTCACAGTTGTTGTTGCTGTTTCTTTTTTTACTTGAATTTGAATTTTTTAAAAAAAATTGGTCTCATTATTCATATCTAGATGTATCATTATATGTATGTAAAATTATTGTTCCTTCAAAAGTAGAAACTTGATGTTTAAGCAAATGATTTCGTTTCTTCAATTGTTCCTTGCAATTTAAATTTGTTGGATATCTTGATGAAAAAGGCGCCAAAATGGATAATGTGTAAAGAACCAAAGGGCTGCAGACTAAAACACGGTACCATGAGTCTGGTCACGTATTTATGTATATGGTTTTAATAACTTAATGTCAGTTTGGTCTACATTTCAGATTTCACATACGAGTAACGTTTAGAATTGTCCCGTGACATATCAACCACCAAGAGACAAACAGAACAGAATGCTTAGAGATTTTAGTTGCGCACAAATATTTTAGAATGCCCGAGAGAGAGAGTGCGTCAACATCATTAAAGGAAAAAATTTCAAATATTTAAGTCATGCGAGAACAGAAAACACGCATGTAAAAGCTATTATTGGACACATATGGTTAATTATGCTAGATATGAGTAAGGAAATGACAACATGATTAGCATAATTTGAAAAGCTACATGTCTACCAACGTATGGTTGCAGACGATTGGATGTCACATGCCCAACTGATCAGGTGCATATGAGTGTAAAGTTATGGCATGGAGACTACATAAGCTATACAATATGATGACTACAGTGATCTAACTCATCTCAAGCACACACTGTGATGACTACGGTGATCTAACTCAACTCAAGCACATACTGGGATGACTACGGTGATCTAACTTAACTCCAGCACACACTGGGATGACTACAATAATCTAATTCAACTCCAGCACACACTGTGATGACTACAATAATCTAATTCAACTCCAGCACACACTGTGATGACTACAATAATCTAATTCAACTCCAGCACACACTGGGATGACTACAATAATCTAACTCAACTCCAGCACACACTGTGATGACTACAATAATCTAATTCAACTCCAGCACACACTGTGATGACTACAATAATCTAACTCAACTCCAGCACACACTGTGATGACTACAATAATCTAATTCAACTCCAGCACACACTGGGATGACTACAATAATCTAATTCAACTCCAGCACACACTGGGATGACTACAATAATCTAATTCAACTCCAGCACACACTGGGATGACTACAATAATCTAATTCAACTCCAGCACACACTGGGATGACTACAATAATCTAATTCAACTCCAGCACACACTGGGATGACTACAATAATCTAATTCAACTCCAGCACACACTGGGATGACTACAATAATCTAACTCAACTCCAGCACACACTGGGATGACTACAATAATCTAACTCAACTCCAGCACACACTGGGATGACTACGGTGCTCTAACCCACCTGAAGCACATGCTCAACATACTATGTATACAATATTTACCTTTTTTGTGATCCGTAAAGAATCTACTAGATGTATATCCAACGTATGAACGACAAACGTCGAAAGTGTTGTGTTCAGCTTATCCAGGCGCTCAAAAGCGTGCAACACTCTCACTGACACTCTTTGAGGCTCACCAAATAAGAAACGATGAAATGATATGATAATAAGATAAGATTCTTTTATTTAATCCAAAGAAATGAAAATTTGTTTTGAAGAGATTGTACATATTCATTTTCAGTATGTTGATGAAACAAATCTGATTAAGATTGGTGTTTTAAAAACTGTAACAATTTCAACGTAAGACATATTAAAGTTGACCTGCTCCTCAAAGTTGAAAACCAGTCAACATATCAACATGTCAACATATCAACATGTCAACATATCAGCATGTCAACATATCAACATATCAACATATCAACATGACTTATATCCAACGTACCCTGTGTTTGTGCAATACAAAATTTCCAAAAATTGTTTCCCATTTTATTTATGTATAAGTCAGCAGACAAAACAAACCCCTCCTAAATAAAATGTACGTTATTTCCAAGCGGATATTGATAGAACTTGAATAGAGCTGACCTCAGGTCTCTGCCTGTATGTTATAAGTATTAACGTTGTAGTCCTCGACCTACTTTTAAAGTAACGTAGGCTGTCCTATTTCCCAGTTAGGCGCGGGGAAATGTGCGGTAATTCCAAACTGTGATGTGGGAAATCCACACCGTCTCTCTAAACGTAATGCGACGGTGCTGGGATGATTACAGTCTTAACTGAGCCAATCTCAAGCTGATGGTCTGGAGTTCAATCCCCGCCAAAGCTTGTCAAGCAAAAACATCACCAGCACGATAAACGTTCGTTCTTACTAACTAACACACATATTCTGGTGAGGGCCTGAGATTACTCTCTTAAGGCCCCGGCTAGTAAATTGGCAATCAGCTCCATCTGCTGAGCTGTGCCATACAACATTTTCCTCACATAGGGTTCCCCCTCCGCCCTGGCCTCCCCCGGAAGCTCCAGTGAGGGACATTCGGTCAACAGATGCGCCAGCGTTTCCGGGACCAGGTTGCAATGCCGGCAGGTGGGATCCCGATTGTTGTCTAGACGCCAGAAATATGTGCCTATGGGGCAATGCTCGGTGCGCATTTGCGTCACTAAACTCTGCTGCTTTCGGCCTAACCCCCACCATGGGTCTTGTTTGCTAGGAGTTTGCATGTTCGAATAGACGCCTCTTGCGGTCGTATTGTCCGCCCACTGCCTGTACTTTCCTAAAATGGTCCGCCAGCCAGTTCTTTACTCCCAATCCAGTCATTGGTGTTTCTGGTTGAGGCTGGGCGGCCCCGGTCTTCGCAAGAGTGTCCGCTTTCTCGTTGCCACTGATGTTGACGTGGCCAGGGATCCATTGCACTGTCACCGTGCCTCCTAGTTCGCCGAGTTTGCATACGTCATCTAAGATGACGTCAACCATGTGTGTGCTACCCTGTCTCTTTCCCAAGATCTCGAGAGCAGATCCTGAGTCCGAGAACACGACTACATCGAGTCCCGCAAGCTCATTTTCTTTCAGTGTGTGATACACGCTCTCCAGTGCCCTGTGTATAGCCTCCAGCTCCGCATCAAAGTTTGATGCTGTAGTCCCACAGGGTCCGGAGAGTTCTTGGCTTTCTGGCCCCCCCCCCCCCCCCCGCTGGGTATAGTATGAGCGCACCGTACTCAGCAGTACTTTCTCTCAGTTTGGAAGATCCGTCCGTGAACACTTTTACAGGTACTTCGGAGTACAAATCCATGGTCTCATGGTTCGTTCTTACTATATTTGTGTAATAGATGTAAGATCTTAATATCCTTGTAATGACTAGCAATGACTATACATGTATACTTTTATAGTCTATGTCCTACCTCATCTGATGGGTCAGCGTAACAATGACAATCAATACCGATAGACTAACTCTAACCGGTTAGTTGTGCAACAATGTTTATTCTGCACAATAAACAATAGTGTATTTATATATATATATTAATGAAGTTCCAGCCTAACACACTAATCAACATCCTCTTGTCTAACGGCCATCTACATACCACGATCACAACAACTACAACTAACACGTCATTTCCCCCTACCCAAATACGTCACAACATTCTCTCACAAATAATATCTATACAGCTACACATATACTCTCTAACTAAACATGTTTAACGTACCAACATAACAACAGTGATCTCATACCCTTGACAACCAGCACCCCGGGTGAATGGGACTCGTTAACCTTGGATGACGTACTCATCCAAGAGAAGGAAACTCTGAATTCAAACCTGGTGATGGAGTCCCGTAGGCGGATAACATTCGCACGATGAAACATTCCGGCAACTCTTGCGACGCCACTGTATCATACACATAATGTTCCCTTGGGTTATCCAGCGGCGTGGAGAGAGGTAGTTTGCTGTGTAGGGAACCAGCTTATATTCCTAAAGAGAATAATCCCAGGCCTTGTCTACACCATCGTCACACTGTGTCGGACGGATAACAGAATAAAAAACATCGCTATTGACACATGTCCTTAAAACTAATCACTGGATCAAAAGTTGTCTAAATAGATTTTAAACATTGCAAATAATTTTCTTTATGTAAAAAAAAAATGGCTTTATAAATGATCTATTAAAAAGTGGATAGTGTTCTGTAACCAGGAGACCCTGAGCACAACAATGCACTGGGCCCCCCTAGCAGCACAACATACCTAGGCCATGAAAAGGGGGGAGAAGGGGGGCACTCGCCCCATGCTTAAACAATGGGGGGGGGGGGGTAACAGTTCCTGCTCCCCACCAATTCACCAAGAGGAATTTAAAAAAATGTAAAATAAAAATTTAATTTAATCTTCCGTTAATTCAATTTATTAATGCAAAAAATAAACAAAAAAAATATAACAAAAATCATTCAAAATCTATGATAGTTTTAAAACATCAGTAATAAACAATTTATAGTCACACAGGATGATAAGTTATTATTATTGACAGACAAATGGAATAAATTATTTAATATAACTCAACATAATCGTTGGCGTAATTTTTTGCAGATAATTGTTTTATTATTTGTTTAAAGTCAATGGTCTTAATGTTATCATTTTCCGTGCACCTAAGCGAAAGCCAGTTCAATCATTTTGTCCCATTGTACTGCGAAGCTGTTTCTTACTTTAATTTTTTGGCTGCGACTATTCGTACCCGGGTACCAGAAGTGAGTGGTTGGGATCAAAAAACTATTTAAAATATTATTGTTGGGTTTGTGAGACAAAATTTGGTATCAAATGAACGATAATTGAATGGAATATATGTTTGTAAAGTGGGTCCTTTACGCACACTGCCCATCTCCGGTGCCATTTTGATGTGATGCCAGCTGTGCTAGTGTTGGCGTGATGTGATGCCAGCTGTGCTAGTGTTGGCGCGATGTAATGCCAGCTGTGCTAGTGTTGGCGTGATGTGATGCCAGCTGTGCTAGTGTTGGCGCGATGTGATGCCAGCTGTGCTAGTGTTGGCGCGATGTGATGACAGCTGTGCTAGTGTTGGCGTGATGTAATGCCAGCTGTGCTAGTGTTCGCGCGATGTGATGACAGCTGTGCTAGTGTTGGCGTGATGTAATGCCAGCTGTGCTAGTGATGGTATGATGACAGCCGTGATATTGTTGATGTGATGACAGCTGTGCTAGTGATGGTAGCTTGTTTTTTTTTTCATTTTTTAAATTCAGCCATTTTTCTAGTTTCAATGTTCGATTAGAAAAATGGAAAAAAAATCTATGCGCTTTCGTTATATTATTTTGTTTTAATTGTTTTACTTCAATTGTTTTCCGTATGCTATGAACTTGAAAAGAACATAAAGGCGATGGAGATCAGATGTTTCAGAGGCATTCTTGGCATCTTCTGTAGAGACCATATCACCAATGAACAAGTGAAAGAAAGGATTCATCAAGCAACTGGGCAGTACGATGACCTCCTGGTGTCTGTAAAAATCGCAAACTTGAATGGTATGGCCACGTGACCAGAAAACTAGGGCTCGCCAAAGAAATCTTACAGGGCACTACTAGAGGATGAAGAAGAAGAGGAAGACAGAGATGAAGATAACATCAAAAAATGGACGGGATTACAACTAGGCGATGCTATGCATGGGGCAGGATACCGAGAGGAATGGAGAAGAATAGTTTTTATGTCATCTGTGGCGCCACAACGGTCGAAAGACTACGGGACATGATGATGATGATGATGATGATGATGATGATGATGCTATGACATTGGACTCAAATTTTCATTAAGGGCATGGCGAAAGATTATCTATTCCCTTCTGGTGAAATACATCTATTTTAGTCATAGCTACCTCTTCTAATTCAATGTGTTTTCTTCTAAATTTTGACATCATTCAGTAAGACGGGACAATTGCTTTTCAAATCTAATTTTTTTTTTTTACACCATGAACACAGCATTGATTCTGGGAAGGGAAGAAGGGACATTAATGAAAAGTTTGTAATCAAGCGTAGGTTAAAGACAAAGATATGGCCAAGTGGTTACCCGGAACAAGAGGCATGAAGTTGAATTTGTTATACAATAATCTCTAATCACTGGCGTATTAAGAGAAGGTGGAGAGGGGTGCTTCGGCCGGGGTGTAACCTTGTGGGGGGGGGGGGGGCTGGTCTTTTCGGTTCATGTCATACCCTATACATGGCTTATGTTTGGTGTGGATGTATTCTGTGTTTTGAAATTTTTGTGAGTGAGGAACTATTAAGGTAAAGACCGCCCCGGTTACGGCAAATACCGTCTCTGTTACGGCAAAGACCGTCTCGGTTACGGCAAAGACCGTCTCGGTTACAGCAAAGACCGTCTCGGTTACGGCAAAGACCGCCACGGTTACGGCGAAGATCGCTCCGGGCCTCTCAAAACGCTAGCTGTCACCCCTGTCTCTAAATGATAAAACATTCCCTTGATTTTGTCTGACACCATGCTACACATCACATCGTTGACTTTTAACATGTTAGATACGACTGCCACTTTCACAACATTTGTGTTTCGACACCAAAAATCAGCACATCAAAAGCATAATTGTATGGCCCCAATCATAAGAATGTAGGTGCACACACTTAGACCAAAGGATAGGAACTGTGCTGTTTCCACGTGGCCAAAGTAATTAAAATCAAAGTTGGTCAGTGATGTTACTGAAAGACACGGGACGGAACTCAGATGTTTTGTACCTGATTAATCCTAACATCATGAGGATGATGATTGATTACTTATATATCTGCTGTGTTTTTGCTGTTTTAGCATGCTCAAAGCGCTCAGATGTCATATCACACAATAATACACATCATATAGCGTAAACACTGGAGTAGATTTATATGACATTTCAAAACAATCAGATATCCATATCACACAATAATACGAATCATACAGCGTAAACACTGGAGTATATTTATATGACACTTCAATGCAATCACATATCCATAACTCACAATAATACGCATCATATAGCGTAAACGGGGCAGTATTTTCATATGATAGTTCAATACAATGACATATCCATAAGATCCAAACAAGTGCCACCTTCGCTAGGAGATATGTATTTCTCTGAGTTGTGCCCAGTCATCACCCCTACTCCAGAACTCCATTCGCGTTTTAAAACATACACAAACAACAACAAAAACAACAATCAACAACAACAACAACAACAACTACACAAGTTAATAGCAGTTCTGTCTACTACCCTAAAACTGATCTTTATTTCTTAATCGAAATTTTATCTAAGAGTTTAGTCCCAACAATCAATTGTTTGCTAGTTACATAACATGATGATTTGGTCATAGATAAACACGGAAATGGGTAATTAGAATTGACGTGAACAAAATATCATATAATTTACGGGAAAACCGACACCAATCCTAAATTGACCTAGTCGCGTTTGGCAGTCTGGAGTCTAAATTGAAAATCATCAGTTATATCCCTTTGTGGAAATAGCTTTGAGGGTTGTGGGACCTGACAGTAGAGCTAATCAATAGTTTTTTTAAAATGATTTTTAAAAGTAGTTTTTAAAAAGAAAATTAATTATTTAAATTAGTAGAAGATTATAAAATGTAACGTACGACAAAGGATTATTTGTATAACATCTTTTTTATTGGGTCAATGAGTTTGTTGTGATTGTCTTAAGTTTTTTTTCTTTTTCTTTGAATGGTAATTAAGGGTATTTATTGTGTTGTTATTATTTTTGTCTAAATTTAAATTTACATTTGTGTCCTGTAAGTAACTTTTGTAAAGAAATCTTCTAACTTAAAACAAAATTAATAAAAAAAAATTTAACACATTATTTGGCCCATAGTTTAACAGCTTCGTGTAATTTATTAGCATATTGTTAATTTGTTTTTATAAAAACAAACAAAAATATTGTTTAATTAAGGCATTAATTTACACGGTTGTTACTAAGCTAATTGTTAAAATATATTTTTTCAAGCATTTACATTAACTCCTATTTTAGTTATCAGTAGATTAAAAATATTTTTTCTATTTGAGTAGAAACATGCCCTTTTGAGATTTCCGGATTATATTTGCTAATTTTCTTATTTCAATTTACATAAAAATCATCATATAATTTGATTATCCTAATTATAAATGGTATGTTGTTATCGTTTATACTCTATCACGAGTCTAGGTATGTAACGTATTTCACTTTTATACATATTTATTATTTGTATAAAAGGAGACCGCCCTTCATCAATGATTTGACGTGATTAGTCAATACGACCTAGGAATGGTCACACATAAATGATTGTTACATATTTTGATGGTCGCAAGGACTTTATCTTTCCATAGACGTCAAATTCAAATTCTTCACTGATGCGCAACAGCAACGAATATACGTAACACCGTCCATACTCATACGAAGCAGCTTTGTAGTCACACTTTATATTTTCTTCCTCTTCATTGGGACCAATCGTGGGGGGTATCGACTGATCACATCGAATCATTGACGCGTGGCGGCCCCGTCTTGCCGCCCTAAAACAGTTACTACAAGATGGTAAGGTAAGATTGGGAAGTGTTCGACTGCTGGGGGTGTACGCTGATAGAGGAACTGACTAACATCTTGTCATCCTTTCTTTCCACTCCTAACATGGTCGACTTGCGTCCGTGCCATGGGAGTGTGATGTATTCATTTGGGTGGAGCAGGATGCTGGCACATAATAAACAAAAATACCAGAAACCTAAAATGGATATGAATTAATACAGTGCAAGGAGTGAGCACTGACGCAGATGCCCAGTTACAGACCCAGTCTAACAACAACAACAAAGGATAATACTGGCATCAAATTAAATGTATTTCTGGATCCTGTCTATAGAATTGAGGTTAACATTTCAAATAAAGATCATTAATACGTTTTAAACTCTCCATACATGTATTTATGCATGTTAACTGTAACTTTATTGAGCTTATGTTTTTTTTTTTTTTTTTTTTTTTTTTTTTC
This sequence comes from Omphiscola glabra, assembly GCA_964017045.1. Lineage (NCBI taxonomy): Eukaryota > Metazoa > Mollusca > Gastropoda > Lymnaeidae > Omphiscola > Omphiscola glabra. The sequence continues at coordinate 8,472,173 of OZ024796.1, forward strand.
AAAAACATAAGCTCAATAAAGTTACAGTTAACATGCATAAATACATGTATTTATGCATGTTAACTGTAACTTTATTGAGCTTATGTTTTGAAAATCACTTAAAGTTTAGATAATGTTTATTTGTTAATTGTTATTACTGAAACCCAGGTCTTGCATAGTAATTGATTTTGTATGCATACGAAAACACTAATATATGTGTAAACGCAAGGCTACGTACGCTAGCGTTGTCCTGATATTTAGCTTTCGGTGTACACACAAGACATTACTGATATATATATACAACATCCTACTAATATTTTACTCCTCATCAGCTTTCTTAATAGAGGAGAGTCGAGGTGCTGTAAAGCATTAGCACTACAAGTAGCCCTCATTTGATATACTACTTCCAGATTACCCAATAATCACAGTATTATTCTCAATGCAATGTCGGTAGTAAAATGAACACTGAACAAATAAATAGTAAACTATAACCTGGAGAAGCTTGAACAAATCAATGTAAACTCCGTTTCAGTCATGTGTGCTCTTTGTTGGTTTGGAGATTATAGGGAAAACCTCATCATTCAAATGCGGTTAAAAGGCGAGCAAATATTGACCAGTATGTATGTGGAATCTACTGCTTTATTTATTTAAGTTAATTCTAATCTTTTTTTTAAAAAGGAATTTTTAACATTTTGAAGTTATTCATAAAAATATGTAAATATTTTGGAGAATGTGTACATAATAGGGACATGGCTAATTTCTAAATTATTAAACTGTCTGAAAGTGACGTTTACGTGGGTCAAAAATTTCATTTTTTCACTGCAGCGAAGCACTAACAATAGTTTCGGTAAACTAAAACTAGATCTGACCTCCACATAAACAAGACACACGCCCTACTGAGTACGTCATCGCTTCATACATCTAAATCTGTTGGACGATATGTGTACACAATAGATATAGGACTGGTACTAATTAATTCCACTGTCTGAAAGGCGGCGTCTATGCGCTAAAATATTTTTTTATTTTTGCCGCATCCAAGAACTAACAATAGTTTCGGTGAACTAAAATTATAGCTGGCCTCGACATAATATGCAAGGCACACTCCCCACTGGTCACGTGATGGCTGCTACTTCCGTTATAGAAAGCCCATGTATAGTGGACTTTGTCCTGTGTTTTCCTCGATCTGATTGAGGGAAAAAACAGAAATTTAAACAGATATCAATTATCAAGTTAGAGAACTATTTTCATAATTTTCTTTTTTTCCAGTTCATAGAAAATCTTCATGTTGAAGACCATGAAAATATGTGTTGATTTCTAGAAGCGTCAATAGGGTTGGAGTCATCTGGTGCTGTGAACTCTTGGTGTTCTGGTTCTGGTTCTGGTAGGATACGTTGCTGCATTCATATACTGGCATATGTGCAACGGTTGGGGAAGCGATGCTGCCATCCTAACGGCTCCTAGCAGATGCCAGGGCAGCCTTGAAGCTTTCGATAGATGTCGAGTTTACGGCGGTACTGTCCAGGTGGTTCCAAGCGATTATTGTGTCACTCCCTTCTCCCCCACACCACACCTAACACCCCAACGGAATAATTGTTAACCAGGTAACTACAGAACCACTTAGAGTCGACATTACTATTTGTAAATTAAGTCTCAAAGGCAACAAAGGACGTACGCATAAAACAAAGAAGCTGTTCAAACTTTTACTGTCCTGGTCTTCAAAGGTGTCACCCTGTCATCTAAAATCAAAATTGTGACAAAATTGCAAGGACCAGAAAGCCTCGCATGTTCAATTGTGGATCGCAAATAGTTCCCTATAAGTTTCAGTTCTGAAAGATCCTCTGACATACACTCACAGACACGTGACTGTGGGAAACAAATATTTTGAGAGAATTTGGAGAGATCCTAGGATCGCGAGAGATTCAAAGATATTGTGTTCAGAATGACTACTCTGGCATCGCCATTTTGTTTTGAGTCGGGTATCACCGGATTACTTCTCTCGTCTCAAGACCACCAGCTTTTTGGAATGACTCAGTTTAGACCATTCGGCCACATGTATATCAGACAAAATTGTGGCAGCGAAGTCAATGTAAAGGATTAATAACTAGCAATGATTTGCAATGTCAATAAGTTTTTAAAATTTTCAATACATCATATATTATTGCTGTGTTTATTTTTGCTAACAAATGGTGACCTACTTTCTTAAACTTTTTCGTTCCGATTCAATAATAATTTGGTTTTAGAAGATTCAATAATAATTTGGTTTTAGAAGATTCAATAATAATTTGGTTTTAGAAGATTCAATAATAATTTGGTTTTAGAAGATTCAATAAAATTTGGTTTTAGAAGATTCAATAATAATTTGGTTTTAGAAGGATATACACATATGCTCTTGATTGATTTAACGACGATGTACGGCTCATCTGCCTGACCCCAATGAGAGGGCGTGTCCAAACATAGCGGAACGTTTCCACGACGTCTGCATCAGAATAGATGTCAACCGCATGCAGGTGGCGCCAGCAGCATAGTTAAACAAGCGAGCTCTTGAACAGACGTTACCTGGTCTGATTAGAAAGTACATGCTATTTAACAGGGACAAAGGTCTCACGTCATACAACTGTTTGTTTAGCTAAAACAAACATATTTATTTTACTGTCGCCCACGATTTTGATGTTCCTGCCCCCAGCAAAGGTCAAAAGATCAAGGGTCAACAGGTCGATTGACACTTTATGAACAGTTTAAAAATTATAATGGCCTTCATATGATTATTATTTTCTTCATAATATCAAGCCCATACGTTTCGTTCAATTTTTGTAAAGATTTTCGCTTCGCTGTACATGACTATTTCAACAACAACAAAAAAGTACTCGGTACAAAAAATAATAGGTGCAAAATGTGATGGGTACAAAAAGTAATGGGTACAAAAAGTAATGGGTTCATAAAGTAATGGGTATAAAAAGTGCTCGGTAAAAAAAGTACTCCGTACAAAAAGAACTGGGCACTAAACAGATCTAGGAAAAACCTTGCACAAAATTTGCCTTCACTATTTTTCTAATTTAGCTGTCAGAGAAAGAGATGACGGCCGCTGGTCTTTGTGTTGCGACCTGGTGAGGCCCACTAGCTGTCAATCACTTGAAAGTACATCGCTAAGTAAAGAAAAAGTGACCTTAACAAAAAATGTCAAGATGTTTCTGGAAAAAAAAAAGTTAGTTATTTAATAACAAACTATTATAAAGGAAGGCTTTGTTTCTCATTTGATGATTTCTCAAAATGTCTTATTTTATTAACCTTCTTTGTTGTTTTTTTAAAATCTTAATTTGTAGTTTCTAATAGTAATAGAGTAAGGCACAGATCTCTATCTCAGATAATGGCGTAACAAACATTCAAACCATTGGTAATATTTCTTTCATGTGTTGTTGGACTTATAAATAAACACGGGTTTTATGGATATAATGGACGCCTCCAACGTAAAAAAAGGGGAGGGAGAGTTCATTCGAGCAAAAAAATACGATCAATTAAAAGAGTTCTGATTACAGTGTCGTAGTTAGGGCTCGTGCCACCTACCGATCCGCCCACCCATCCCCGTCCGATCCCATCACTCCCCCCACCAATCCACCCACCCATCCTCCACCAATTCCCACCAATCCACCGACCCATCCCCTCCAATCCCTCACCAATCCCCCACCAATCCCTTCACCAATCCACCCACCAATCCCCCACCAATTCACCCATCCCCCACCAATCCCCCAACCAATCCCCCACCAATCCACCCACCTATCTACCCATCAATCCACCCACCCATCCCCCTCCAATTCCACTATCAATCAGTCAATGTAAAAAAAAAAACCTCAGTGGTCGGTTGAAAATGCCGCCACCGCAACCATTCCTAGAGTCTGCATAATTTACTTTAGTCTGTCGTTTTCATCAAATATTGATTGACATGTTTTAAAACTTTTGACAATTCAATATTTATTTGTTTAAAACTCTTATTACAGTTGTGTTTGTTTGTTTTTAAAATTTAATTCCTGTTATCCGTGTCTCTTTGGTGGATCATTACTATGATAGAACTTTATGTCTATAACTAAATCCTTCATCGAGTACTTCTTGGGTTATTCTTATCAGTGGCGTAGCAAGGGGGTGAGGGGGTGCGGACAGCACTGGGTGATACCTTCTCAGAGGAGTGACGCCAAATTGAAAAATTGCATATTTGAGAGCACACACTGCTCAGTCTAACCGAATTTCATAAAAAGATAACCGATCACACGCACATTTTTGCACACACGTCACCAATCCAAATGTGTGCTCTGTTAAAAGTTTAATGTTGATGCGTCACAAATCAGGTGACCCTAGAATTGGGTCTGAAAAACACCGCTTTGACCATGATTCAACGCCGATGGAACTGTTCGGTAACTTTCGTAAGCAACAGAAAGCTATATTCATCTAAATTCTGAGAAATAAAGCTTTCCACTGGTATCGAATATGATGTGGTCGGTCGATTCTAAGTACAGAAATCGAATTGCAAAAAACTAAAAACATTTAAAAAATGACAAGTGATTGACAGGTTTGCAGCTTTGAAGACCAAGAAAGGAAAATCTTAACTAAAAACTATAGTGTCAAAATAACGACAACTTTACGTTGTTACCGTTCTTAAATACATTGTCCTCCTGACCTTCAATTAATTTGTTTTTGTTCTTGTCATCGTTATACTGTGGATTTATTTTACGTGGATACGTGGGGAGGGGGTGGCACCATGAGTTTACCGCACCGGATGACACCAACCCTAGCTACACCACTGATTCCTAACGCTGATGCACACTCGCAACAATCTATGTTTAGCTGTGAGCTGATGTTTTTACTATTAGACAAGGATAATCTCAGATTGATTCTCATGAGTAACGTACATTTGTTGAATAGCAATTTCAGAATCAATTTCCATATTTCATGTTGGCACACCCTTGCTGTATTTTTCAGTTACTAAACACTGACACATTACGATACCAAACCGACATCACGTTATGGCAATTTGATATAACCTTATAACAATTTGATATCACGATATGGCAATTTGACATCACGATATAACAATTTGATATCACGATATGGCAATTTGACATCACGATATAACAATTTTGACATCACGATATAACAATTTGATATCACGATATAACAATTTGATATCACGATATGGCAATTTGACATCACGATATAACAATTTGATATCACGATATGGCAATTTGACATCACGATATGGCAATTTGACATCACGACATGGTAATTTAACATCACGATATGGCACTTTGACATCACGATATGACAATTTGACATCACGATATGGCAATTTGACATCACGATATGACAATTTGACATCATGATATGGCACTTTGACATCACGATATGGCAATTTGACATCACGATATAACAATTTGATATCACGATTTGGCAATTTGACATCACGATATGGCACTTTGACATCACGATATGGCAATGTGACGTCACATCATGTTTTCCTAGCATGGCTGTCCTAGCATGGGTGTTTTAGCATGGCAGCCCTAGCATGGCTTTTCAAGCATGACTGTCCTAGAATGGCTGTCCTTGCATGGCTGACCTAGCATGGCTTTCTAAGCATGACACCCCTAGCAGAAGGAGCTCTCCAACATACCGCTTCGCGCTCCGACAGTTAGGGAATATTTTGCAATTTGCTGGAGGTGCTATGGGAAGTGCATTATGATCTTTGGTCCGACGGCTTGCTGACGCCATTTTCTAATGTATAAGTACATTCATATCAGTTCAGACAGTAGCTAATCAAATACATAGGACGCATAGGGATTCAAAGAATTATTTGACGACTTGCATATTCTTGGCTTTTACCAATGGTAATTTTTATCGATGTACTTCAGCCGCAGGCGGTCTACTTTGTAATTCTTTTGTACTCGATTTTGCACCTGTGCCAGCCACTCGTGGAGTTTTCACAGAAATGCCAGTTCTTTCAGTGACGCTACTTTACAATTTCCTATCAAATCAAATTATTCTTTAAAAAATATTCACTATTCAAAGCTTTTTTAGAATTATCATATCTCTTTGCCGAGTCATGTCCTTACCTGCCATTTAAAATCAATTTTCTCGAAAAGGCAAGACATCGGGCCTGTTCCACCCATACTTAATATTGGTATGAAAGAAACATTTCCCTTTACTACTAAAACATAATTTGACAAACCTATTTAATGCGATAGTATTGTGTACTTTGTAAACTGTTATAAATATTATAAAAGTTATAAATATCATACATGTTATAAATATTATAAACAATCGCTCTTTCATTTATTTTGTATATGAATGTGTTAATATTTCATGCCAGGCTGTACAAAAAAAAGAGTTTTTTTTGCTGACAGACATTTCTAATATTGGTTCTAGCAACTAGAAACTTTCCAACTTTGACCATAAGAAAATTCAGTACAAATGTTTTCAAGGGAAATTAAGCTATCGTTGGGGAATCCCCCATTTTGTCTCATCAAACGCGCGCACTCTTCCTTTCTCAATGATTTACGTGAAGTTGTAGCTTGTGACATGGAAGTTGTAGCTTGTGACATGGAAGTTGTAGCTACTGACATGTTTTTCACGTGGATTAACGAATTTCATAAAAAATAATGATTTCAAACCTCAATTAAACGTACATTTAGTTACACAGACGTTTTCGTGTCTAGATTACCAGTTTGCGAGTCGACGACATACAACTAACTCCTAGAACGGACAGAATAGAATTTTTTAAAAACACGCAAGGAGAAATACTATTTTTCTTTCAATACTTATTGGAAGCATTTCTTTCCCTGTTGGAATGCAGAATGTAATAATGAAAGTTTCCTCTGTAAATAAAGAGGGTGGTGGGTCTTGGGTGAAATTGCCCAGTTGACATCCCTTCCTCTCTTTGTATCTGCTTCTTGTTGAAAGACTCAAAGCAATGGTGAGACACTTGGGTACGTTCTCATTTCTTAAGTTAACGAATGTGTTAGTCCCAGTGCCCCTCGTTAGTTTCACAGTTGTTTTAGTGGTCGCCGAATAGTGTGCACTATCTCAAGAGGCTCTCCAGGGTCAGGTAGTCAGTAAAAGCATTTGAATAGTAAGATAGATTTCATGAAGTCCAATTTAGTTTCTTTTAAATTCCTTTAAATTGGCTTCGCCTTTGTTCGTGTGTTTCTTTCTCGCTGGGTTTATGGCCAGTGTTTCTTTCTGGCTGGGTTTATGGCCAGTGTTTCTTTCTGGCTGGGTTTATGGCCAGTGTTTCTTTCTGGCTGGGTTTATGGCCAGTATTTCTTTCTGGCTGAGTTTATGGCCAGTGTTTCTTTCTGGCTGGGTTTATGGCCAGTGTTTCTTTCTAGCTGTGTTTATGGTCAGTGTTTCTTTCCGACAGTCTCCTCTCGGGTTTTTTGTGTTTTTAGATTTTGGGTGGCAGTGGCGTTGAAAAATGGGGGGGGGGGGTCCGCCCCGTGTTACTTTGTTTTCTTCATATGGAGTAACGGTATATTCGGACAACTGCAAACCTTGTATCGTAGAAGCGGGTACGGAAAAACTCTTCTCTCGCCCAGTGCGGCACTACACTAGCTACACCACTAGGCACCACAATTGGCGACCAGGGCCAACTATACTGACATTTTTATCGGCAAGTGAGCAGAAATCGAGGGCGCCGATGGCTTCTGAGCGAAATGGGGGAGGATCTGGGAGCACCTCCCCAGAAAATGTTTGATTATTTCAAAATCTAGATGTGCATTTTGACGTGTACCTAGATTCAGTTTCCTATTAGACAATTTTAGATGTAAAAGAGGGGGGGCGCATCTATCAGCATGCAAATAAGACTTAATGACTCCAGGTGCTGTTAAGACGAACAGTGCCATAGTAACGTCTAGTGCCATTATGACGTATAATGCCATTATTACGTCTAATGCCATTTTGACACCCAGTGCCATACACAAATTGAATTTACTCCGTTTGTGTTGCGCTATCGGATAATCTTTTGGCACAAACCTCGCACTTTCACATTGATCACCATGAGGTAATGGGCAAGCAGAAATCAAGCGTGCCGAAGACTACAGAGTAAAGCGAGGGCAGGTTCTGGGGACGGGCTCAATGAAAATTGCCCCAGAAATTGTTTGACAAATTTAAAATGCAAAAATGCATTTTAGCACATACCCGAATTTATTTTTGTATCGTGCCACACTTAATCGGAGAGCAACTGGGGGAGATGCAAGTTGTTAAAATGTAAGTCTCACTTGACCTCAGAGCCGTCATATTGGCCCTAAACCTGCGACCTCAGGAGGCTTTTGGATACCAATTTGCTCAAAGTTGTGATGTGGATATTTTTTATTATCAATTTTGATTGGGGTGGGGGGGCGATACTGAAAATTAGTAGGGACATCGAAAAGTCAAGTGACAGATGGCTTTCCTTGTCCCAGTTGTGATATAAAACTAATTTTTTTTTATTAATTACTAAATAGTTATGTGAATTTTAAATTGTTATTTGAACTATTTTGGTGTCAACTTCTCAATATATAAGTGAATTTAAAAAAGCAACAAAACTCTGTCCCAGTTAAAAAACCATTAAAACCATCTCAACAGTTCAATAATCGTCCACAATGAATTATTCACCATCTTATTGCCCCCATCTCAAACAGTCTCAAAATTGTACATCGTCAAGGAACTTCTGACACCAACAGTTAGTGCGTTTATAAAACATGACGTGTGGATGCGTTGCCCCAGCTAGTGCGTTTATAAAACATGACGCGTGGATGCGTTGCCCCAGCTAGTGCGTTTATAAAACATGACGTGTGGATGCGTTGCCCCAGTTAGTGCATTTATAAAACATGACGCGTGGATGCATTGCCCCAGTTAGTACGTTTATAAAACACGGATGGGCGTAGAGCGGAGTGAGAAACTCTACGCAATAACATGGGACCGTCGAACATTGACAATTAGTATGGGCATCAACGATCACCAACAAATCTCAAATCAATAATGTGATCACTTAAGTATAAATTTGCAAACCAGTAATGTAGACAGTGAAATGTCCATGACCAGGACAGAAATTCAGGGGAATTTACTAACAGACAAGAGAAGTTATCTTTTAGAGAAGGCCTGCACAACATACGGCCCGCCAGCACCCACTTGGGTGGTACACCCGACATAGATTAGAAATAATAAACATTGTGTTAAAAATTCCATTCGGGGGAAAAATTGGTTCAAACAAATAAGTTTTGCTTTCCGCAGAAGGATTTTTAGCGACCGAAGGAGATTTAAAATTTAAAGAAAAGTTTAACCATCATGCAATGGCAGCTGTAACAAACAGACGTGGTCGACATATCATTTGCTATCTCAGACACGTACTTTCACAAACATAATGTCTCTTTGAGCTGGTTGCTCCATGACTTTGATGTTGATGACCGCTGCATAACAGGGATGCTGTAGCTGGACACATTAATTTTGATAAGATTACTATTTAAGTTGTGAAAATGAACGTTTCCCTGGTAAATGATCTTTAGGCTATTGGCATGACGTTGTCGGAATGAACTATTACAGACACTGGGAATAATAACTTAAGAATTGAAGTGCATCCTAAATTCTTTTAGCAAAAGTTACAAATATGTGTATTGTATATAAATATATATATATATATATATATACCCAGGGGTACGCTTACAACACTTTGAGAAACACTGTACTAATGCAACGAGATATTTCTTAAACATGGCAGACAAAAGAAATCATTTTAGTTTTATTCTAATCCAACAATTATTTTATTGAGACATTGCACAGGTTTTGGTGGGATTTTCTTCAACGCTTGAAGGCGTTCAATACACGCAGCTTAGTTCTAGATTTATAAGAAAATGTCGATAATTTTTCTGCACTGTTTCACAAATAAATCTTCCTGGTTGGTCACATGATCACAAAATCACAATGGGATTTATTGGGAAATGGAATAGACAGGTGGGTTTATCCCCGGGGTCATTCTGAGTGAAAGAATTTGCAAGAAATTTCGAAAAATTAGAAAAATGATTGAACACAGCTAAAACCTCGTGTTGATGTCGGAGAAGTGTAACGTTCAAGATTGCTCAAGAAAGCAAGTTGTAACCTGTCGTAACAAGTTGTAAGTCGTTGTAAGAACACGACTGGAACTGAAAGCGGCCTTTACTGAAAAATGTAAATTGATAATATGAATAACGCTAACAGATAAGAATTTCTTCACTGAGGATTTGAGCATGGGCTTTGTATCTCTTCCTAAATTGCGCCTCAGTTTAAGCCGACGCTACTCCGTCCAAGCCCCCACCACACCACCCCCTAGATTTTAAAAAAGGAAAATCGAATAAATGTATTTTTCAAAAAGGTTTTTAAAATCTATTTGTACAGAGAAAATAATTATAATCATAAAAAAATTGGAAAATAAATTCCATAAAGTAAATTAATAAAATCATCGGTGTGGAACAAAGGGATTTCTTTGACAAGAATTAATTAAATTCAAAATTTACATAAGTAAGTTTAAAAATGTTGGATTTTTTTTGTTGTAACACAGCCATTTGGAGACTGTCTTTGGGGATAAGTAATTGATTTCTATGCCATGTTTTCATGTTCATTGGAGTGAAAAATCCTTGTTTGAAAAGGTGGGTGGCTGAAAAAGGCAGCAGCTATTTCGTTGCGTCTCTGTGAGCAGCTTTGAAAGACCTTGCGTCTCTTGACATTTCAAGCATAAGCAGTGGTGCGGGGTGGGGACCACACCTGGTGCACTGTCATAGGAGGTGGGGTGGGGACCACACCTGGTGCACTGTCATAGGAGGTGGGGTGGGGGACCACACCTGGTACACTGTCATGGGAGGAGGGGTGGGGACCACACCTGGTGCACTGTCATGGGAGGCGGGGTGTGGACCACACCTGGTGCACTGTCATAGAAGGCGGGGTGTGGACCACACCTGGTGCACTGTCATAGGAGGCGGGGTGGAGACCACACCTGATGAACTGTCATGGGTGGCGGGGTGGGAACCACACCTAGTGCACTGTCATGGAGGCGGGGTGTGGACCACTCCTGGTGCACTGTCATAGGAGGCGGGGTGGGGACCACACCTGGTGCACTGTCATGTGTGGCGGGGTGGGAACCACACCTGGTGCACTGTCATGGAGGCGGGGTGGGGACCAAATCTGATGCACTGTCATGGAGGCGCGGTGGGGACCACACCTGGTGCACTGTCATGGAGGCGGGGTGTGGACCAAACCTGGTGCACTGTAAAAGGAGGCGGGGTGTGGACCACACCTGGTGCACTGTCATGGGAGGCGGGGTGGGGACCAAACCTGGTGCACTGTCATGGGAGGCGGGGTGGGGACCACACCTGGTGCACTGTCATGGGAGGCGGGGTGTGGACCAAACCTGGTGAACTGTCATGGGAGGCGGGGTGGGGACCAAACGTGGTGCACTGTCATGGGAGGCGGGGTGGGGACCACACCTGGTGCACTGTCATGGGAGGCGGGGTGACTGATAGGCTCTATCAAGTCTGTTTCTTCACAGATCTAGGTTAAATACAAGATCAGGGTGACATTGTATGGTGATCCCTCATAAACCCGACGAGGCAATTTACCCCGGTTCGCCGACCCCTGTTGTATGTTAGGGTCAATGTATATACGGCGTCCAAGGGCGTATACAATGTACATGTGCCACTAATTCTAAAAGATCTTTTAAAAGTACTTAAAATGCTATGACCAATTTGTTGATCCGACTACGTCAAGTGTATGATCAACCCCTCGCAGCGGCAGCAGAAACGCACCTACACCATAAGGAAATGGACCGCAGTTGTACAAAATCAAAACCAGCTGTCCTCAAACCACGGCCCGCGGGTTTGGATCCGGCCCGCCATGTTTTACTTAAAACGACTCGCCTGGCCATCATTCAGTTACCCGGGTGGCAGTAACAACAATAGAAACGGATGTTAAAGATTTATTAAGCCAAAAGACAAGCCCATACGTCCCATAGAAATATTCATTTATTACTATTTAAATAAATACATGTGTGAGATATTGTATTTTTTAATCACACACGTGTTGGTAAATCTAGATCAGTGGTGGTGGCCCCTAGACATCATGACCTCAAACTCCCCCCACCACAATAATATTCAATGTAGCTTTATGTCACAAATGTTTGAAAATGTCCAAACTGTGACAAGTGTAAGCCAGGATCATATGAGATATCAACCTTTAAACACTCATCATCATGTCCCGTAGTCCTTCGACCGTTGAGGACAAGCAAACTATTCTTCTCCATTCCTCTCGGTCTCCTGCCCCATGCATAGCATCGCCTAGTTGTAATCCTGTCCATTCCTTGATGTTATCTTCCCATCTTTTTCTCTGTCTTCCACTTCTTCTTCCTCCTCTAGTTGTGCCCTGCATGATTTCTTTGGCAAGCCCTTGTTTTCTGGTCTCGTGGCCATACCATTCAAGTTTGCGCATTTTACAGACACCAGGAGGTCATCGTACTGCCCAGTTGCTTGACGAATCCTTTCACTTGTTCATTGGTGATATGGTCTCTATAGCAGATGCCAAGAAGGCCTCTGAAACATTTGATCTCCATCGCCTTTATTTTCCTTTCAAACACTATCTGCTTGATATAAATATAAGTACACCCACCCACCCATCCATCCCTATGGCGCCAAAGCGTATGTAGTGCTTTGGCCTGCCTCACCACTTCCTTCCACTCAGACCTAACTAATGATTTTCTTTTCCATGCTTGGATTCCCAGCTGCTGTAGATCTGTTTCCACATCATCCATCCATCTAACATAACATACACAAATATTTCATACTGGATTCTGCTACATTTTATTTTACGCTGTGCGTAATTATTTTTAGTTTATTATACTAATTACCACATCGTGATACATGGCTATCTCTTTGGTTCCCAGTAGCCATTGGAATAAAAAAGGAACCTTACAGAATGATCTATAACAATTTCTCTTTTACAGAAATCTAAATATCTCAGTGTTTCAAATAATCAATTGCATGTTCAAATGTGGAATTGGATTAAAATTATCAAAGAGGAAATCAGGTTTGCAAAAGGAAGTAAGTTCAATGATTAATTAAAGGAAGGGTAATTTTATTGATAGAGACCTGTTTAAGAGGAAAAACAAATCTAAAGTAATAGCTCAAATAGAGATATTGCTGAAGGTAGATTTTTGTGGATATTGGGAAATGAAAATAAACGAAATTAAAGTTTCAATGTTTATTTTTGCCATGCCAGGAAGTTCGTCAAATCCATCGCAATCATTTAAACAATAAATCTTTCTCTCTCTCGCTTTCTCTTCATTTACATTTCATTTTTTATATCTCCTTTTCCATTCTTTCATAATGAACTCTTTCTACACTGCTTTCTCTCTCTCTCTCTCTCTCTCTTTCTTTCTCTCTTTCTTTCTATCACTCTGTCTGACCGTCTCACTCGCTCTCTCTCTATCAAGTCATCAGAGACATTAAGCTAGCTGCTAACAAAGTCACATCGCATATTTTATTATAATAGCATCTTGGACTAGACGTAAAACAATTTATCAGTTAGTTACAACTTATAGACATTTCTGGTGTAGCGATTAATGCCAGCATAACTTTCAATGCAAAATAAAAATTGTCCTTTTTAAAGTAATTATAATTATGAGTATATATAAACACAGCTAGGAAAATGCAGTTAACATATTGCAAGCAAAACTGAAGCGGACGTAAATCATTGGCCAATGTGGCTTTAGATAGCTTTAAAGTAAGTTACCTTTTAATACCAATACCTACGCACCCAAAATAATAGGCGTAGATCTTAAGAGGAAAGTGTAACTATGTTACTAGATCCTGACCTTTATATAATCTTGCCATATCTACATACGTGTTGCTACATCTAATATATCTAAAACATCTAACAGGCGTTTAATAACTAACTTTTTATACAGATCAGAATCTATTTTTGGTTACTTAAGACCTAAATATTTATTTACAAAAAAAAACAAAAAAAAAAAAAAAAAAAAAAAAAAAAAAAAAAAAAACATAATATGATTGTTGTTAGAGATTATGTCCGAAAAACTATTAAGTCAATTCACAGAAGCACCATAAATAAATACATTTTTTTTATAAAAAAAGGGCAAGAGGCAATAATTAAAGCGTAAAAAACTTTGATTATATTGAAATGACAGCTTGGTCTACCTCATGTCATTTAAAGTTTAGTAATGGTTGCCTCATCAAACAACGGATTTACACTAAAAGCGGGGGTCGTGTCCACCGACACCAAACTGCTCTGTCTTCCACTCGGGGTCTTGTTCCCGGATCGTGATCCCAAGATTCTCATGGGCTCATACGTGTCACTTCCGTTGGACGAGCTTCGATCCGAAACCGTCTCGCCTTCGGAGTCCATACCACGGCCGGCCGTGGCGTCTTGGACGTGCGGCAGCGATGTCGCGGTTGCCTTTCTGGTGCTGTGCTTGTGCAAGGGGTTCATGCTCTCGTACACCTTGTTCATGCGGGCTGAGATGGTGCGGTTCTGATAGGGCAGCGAGGAGACGCTGCTGTTGAGGTTGATCAGCTGGGCGTCATCATCCACGGTAGACTCGGCGAAGCTGACGTCGAAAGATGTGTTGTTGCTGTTGGAGTTGGAGGGCAGCGCGGGGCCAACGTACTCCTCCCGATTGACAACTGTATCGTCATAAATTGGCGGCGTATTCACCGCTTCGTTCTTATCATCCTGGGAATGGGAGATCGTAATTTTGATTAAATTATTTTAAATTTGAAACTAGGACTTATGAAAATACGAAAACAAAATTTCACCATTTCTTCAAAATGTGTTAACATCAGTTCACACGATCAAATTTCGCGTCAAATTATTGTATGAACGCACTATTTTGTGCGTGGTTTCTTCTTTGGGGTTTTTGATCAAATAGTAATTTGAAATATGTGACAAGGCTTCATACACGAATTGCACCAAGTGCTTGAAGGAAAATTTGATCTTGTGAACTGACGCTTACTGTGACAGCCAATATGAAAACACGAGGAACTATTTGAAATGTTCCTTGCGTCAATAGTCTTTATAGAACACTCACCACAAAAGCTGTGTTAAGGTGGCAGCCATTTCCTACAGACGTCCTTGCCGCAATCGTAGGTGGAATGCTCCCATCATGCATCATCTTGACCTTGGCAAACATGGCCTCCACCTGTGACCTGGGGACGACGCCGATTCGAAAGAAGGCCAGTTTCCCCTCACGGCTCAGGGCACGGCAGTCGACAACGGTGGACGCCATGTTTTCTGGGGACGGGCCCGAGCAAAGGATCCCGTCGACCTGGGCGAATCGTAGAAGCAGATCAGTGAGTACAAATAGGGCATAGTTCAACTCAACTCATTGAAGGTGCACGGTTATTTGGGGGGGGTGGGGGGTGGGGGTGGATAGGTCGTATGTCGAGTCGGACTTTGATGTATGTGCTGGAAGATTTACAGAGTTCGACCATATGAATTATTGGAATAAACTTTAACAAAATGAAACTTATGACATAAGATGAATAAATGACATAAGATGAATAAATGACATAAGATGAATAAATGACATAAGATTAATAAATGACATAAGATGAATAAATGACATAAGATGAATAAATGACATAAGATGAATAAATGACATAAGATGAATAAATGACATAAGATGAATAAATGACATAAGATGAATAAATGACATAAGATGAATAAATGACATAAGATGAATAAATGACATAAGATGAATAAATGACATAAGATGAATAAATGACATAAGATGAATAAATGACATAAGATGAATAAGTCCTTACTGTAGAATGTTTTTGTACAGTGGTTTTTTTTTAATTTTAAAGAGGACTACAATAAACAACCTGTTATCCACTAATCTGTGATGTTGCATATTACAATTGTAATAATTTTACACAAAATTTACAACAACAATTTTATAGTCATACACTTCCCGCGTGACCCGCTTGAATTTAGGAATTTTATTGCTATCTTAGAAAGGTCTGTTGGTGAGGATTAGAAAGTTATGTTGGTGAGGGAGTCATTAGAAAGTTATGTTGGTGAGAGAGTCATTAGAAAGTTCTGTTGTTGAGGGAGTCATTAGAAAATTAGTTTTGAGGAGTGACTCATTAGAAATTTCTGTTTAGGAGGGAGTAATTTGAAAGTTCGTTTTATGAAGGAGTCAATAGAAAGTTCGGTTGAGGAGGGAGTCAACAGAAAGTTCGTTTGATGAGGGATTCAATAGTGTGATAAGCCGTGCTCACATTTTCCAAGCCAAGCTTAGCGAGGACCTGGAGGTGATGGGTCGTATCGGCCTCGCCTGTTGGATTCGCAGACGACACGGCCACTGGTCCTGTGTGGTCGATCAGGTGTGACGTCACAGTGTTGTCCGGCATACGGCAGGCGATGCTGTCAGGACGACCAATGTATTTCTCAGATGCTCCTATACCAAGCCCATTGAGCCAATCACCTAGAGGTAACGTTAAAAAAATAATTTTATCTAAATGCATAACAAGTGTTCAGTTATTTTGGACTGTTTCACAGGGATGTGTTTATTGGACCATTATCTCAGGGATGTGTTTATTGGACCATTATCTCAGTCAGGGATGAGTTTATTGGACATTTATCTCAGGGATGTGTATTGGACCATTATCTCAGGGATGTGTATTGGACCATTATCTCAGGGATGTGTTTATTGGACCATTATCCCAGGGATGTGTTTATTGGACTATTTCAACGGGATGTTTTTATGTCAGGACATCTCACCACGGATATTTAATGTACAAACTTTCGTGTATTTCTTAATAAGAATTTCAGTACAAAATATTTATATTACTAATAATCTTAGTTTGTATAATTTAATAAATTGGTAATCGAATAATTATTTTAAAAAAAAGCGATTATCGACTTTAAATATAAAAAATTGATGATTTATATTGATTAACTTTTGGATTTGTCAGGATCTGAATAGAAGATCAAAGACAGGAACCGACCTTTGGGCACGACAAGGCTGACCGTGGATGGCCAGATCTCGTTCATTAAGCCCCAGACCAGTTCTCCGAATAACGGCCTGCCTTCCTCTAACTGTTCGACTTTCGAAATCCACATGGACATTGGCCGGTCCTCTGCCAGCAGCTTGGTGTTGTAGGCGCGCTGTCGGAATAAACCAGACGTTTGATCACTGATAATAAAGCTGCCAGAATAAACCAGACAGTTGATCAATGATAATAAAGCTGTCAGAATAAACCAGACATTTGATCTTTGATAACAAAGCTGTCAGAATAAACCAGACATTTGATCACAGATAAAGCTGTCAAACATGATTTTTTAAAGAATATAGTTCATGGCATATAAAGTTTGAAATTAGCTCTTAGTTCTTCGAATTGATCATCCACAGACTAACTTTGTTGTTACCATGGTAACTGACCAACATTTCACCCTACCTCCACCGCATCTGGAAACTTGCAGGCGGCCACCAAGGTGTAGACGGTATCTGTAGGGATACCACAGATTCCGCCTTTGTTCATGATATCTGCAATGTATAGGATCAGTAGAATTGAAATGAAATTCTAAGATATGATCTGAAAAGTTTTCCAGGCAACAATGCAATCAAATAAAATGGGGCAATTACTTAATGGTGATAACTTTGATAGTTCCATAGATATAAACTATTTATTTCAAGTACAAAATAACCTTGTTAAGAAATGAACACGTGACGTGACCTACCAGCAATGGCCTTGACACCGCTTGCACGCCTTCCATCTGCCCAGAAAGCCTGCTCACCTTGTGAGTGTAGGTAGCTGACCTGTAGGAAGGGTTTACCCAGGGGGAGCAGCTCTTTCCCCCACACGGACCTCAAGGCCGTGGCGATGAAACAGTACATGCAGATGACTACGAAGATGACGGTGATGACAATCTCGTAGATGAAAGAACCGTTCGCGTTGACTCCATGGAGCAGCATCCCAACGATCACGAGATTAAACATGAAGGTCAAGGCCGTCCAAGCCTTGTTGATTATAGTCGAAAGTCCAAGTAGGAGTAGACCAACGGCCAGGAATCCGACGCAGCCCGTGATGACAGCGGCCGAATGGTCCAGAGCTAGAGTACCCAGGCCCCGAGCCGGACCCCAAATCAGCCACAGGGAGCCGAAAGTGAAAAAGGCGCAGCTCTCGAAAGACAACCCTTTAGCGAAACAGACAGACCCCACTATCATCTGAGCAATGCCCCCTAGTATGACCGCCCATGGTAGGACCCACAGGCCATTTGGTGTCCACAGAACGGCTACGGCAGCAATCGCATTGAGGGCGAAACCCGCGACGTCGAAACCCCCATATCTGGAGTAGCCGAGGCTGAAGTCTGCGGAGAACAAAGACCGGCCTCCGTTGGACGGCGATCCGATGGTTTTAACGTGCGACATGCAGCACTTGCAGTGGGACAAGAAAAAGTTGGCAAGCTTTTCAGGGTCGATCAAACGTGTCCCCAGCGGCAGCTTAAACCCGGAGTTCTTAACCCGAGAAATGTGAGCCGCGAGTCCGTAGAGCGAAAAGACGAACAGGATCCAACCCATGGCTCCTAAAAACGCGCCGAAATTGTTATCGTCAACCAGAATGGCAACGCAAAGAACGCAGAGTGCGAGATTCTGCGGTAGTTGGTAGATCTCTCTTGTCAGTGAGATTAGTGCGATTATCGCGAATATAATGAAGTGGATGACGGTAGCCGCGACCAGCGTGAGGGGAACATTTTGACCCGTGACGAACACCACGGCCAGATTGAAACCGTTTGTGATCCAGAAGGTGGCGTGAAAGATGAAATACAGCCCGTGATAGATCTCGTTTCTCCGAACAGCCACGACTGCTGCCACCAGCTGGTAAACACCGGCTACTATGACCCATGAAAACTCCATGGACACGTGTCCGAATATACCGGTCACCGAGCCAGCGTACACGGCAGCGGCCAGTGTGTTCATCACGTGGGCCATGGGGATGAAATCTTTAGACGGCTTGGCCTCTTCCCCTTTGGAAACCCTTGAGATGGCCTCCCCTTCCCTCAGACGATGCCAGAGCTTAGAGACGGTCATGTAGAATGTAATGGCGGCCAACAAAAGATAGTAGGCGGCAGCGCTTCTGCGCATGGGTCGCCACAGGGCGGCTATTTCAAAAGTGCAAGAGAGTAGCATCCCAAGGGCAAGTATAGCGCTGAATCGGTCCTTGTGATGCAAGGCGCCGAACACGAAGAAAAGAAACGCGAGAAGGAAGGCACCGTAACCCGCCCAGAGAGCCTCGGAGTCTGTGACGCCATTCGGTGTGTAGAACTGTACCACGTGGTAGAGACCTATGGACGTCCAGAGAGCACTGATGGTCATGAGGATTGACCTTAGGAGACTGGATTCTGGATCTTGGGCTGTCACGCCTGGAAGAGAGATATAAGAGTAACTATATAGAATCTATGACTATAACATCAGCTCTATAACTTTAACTCTATAAAAGTAACTCTAGAACTATTGCATCACCTCTATAACTATATATAACATGAATTATGTTTCACTTTTATGAGTATATTTTGAAATATTTTTGACAGTAGGCCAAGTTTAGAAACTTTTACATTTTAAAATTAGACTTTTGCAGTTTAAACAACTAGATCTACTTTAAACTTATTTTATAGTTACATATTTTTATGTTGTAAGTTTTTCTTCCAAATTCGTATAGAAAAATAGATGGTTAGATTTTAATAAATCCAAACACTTTATAGAAACTTATTCAAGTGAATTTCATGTATTCGAAGTTATCCTTTAAGATTTTTGAAATGGCATAAATAGTGAAGTGACCACTGTGGTATAAACTCTGAAGTGACCAATGCGGCATAAAGATCTTACCCAGCAGAAGGGAAACCAATGAAAGCACTAAGAGCGATATGCCCAGGCCAAAATCGATGGGTAGAGTGTTGTCCACGATGCTGAAGTTAAAGATGGCTACCACCACGAATATGATAAAATGTGTGTACAGCGTTGCTATGACAGCCGTTGATGGCCGAATGATCGCCATCTTGAAGCTGTTTCAGGCTCTAAAATAGAAAAAAATAAAAAAGCACACTTATCATAATATGCACTGACTAGATTTAGTTGTTCTATTTCATCGAATCATGTGCACTAGATGCGAAACAAAATTATTTATTTTTAAAATAATTATAATAATTAAATTTCTGGTTCATTTAACTTGAAATTCGAAGAAACTGTGTATTTTCGACACACGACTTCACTAATAGAATACTAAACTAACCGTGCCGTGTAACCAGAACTTATTTCGCCCCCTTTTTATCGCTTCCGAACTTCCGATTCTAAATTTTGCAACAGAGAATGTAAGTCGAGGTCCACCAAATTTGTATGGATTGCACTCATAGATATTAGTCTTTAAATGTGACACACCTGTATGATCGTGTTACACTGTAACACAAACTGAAAAACAAAATTATTTTGTTTCCTAACTTATCATTAGAGCTTAAACAAACGCAAAAAATATCTAAAGTAGCCTCTACAGCAAAATCAAGGCTTTTCACAGTACTTGAGTACTTTTGTAAGCAGTTAGTTATTGTGTAAGCAGTTAGGTACTTTTGTAAGCAATTAGGTACTTTTGTACGCAGTTAGGTACTTTTGTAAGCAGTTAGATACTTAGGTAAGCAGCTAGGTACATTTGTAGTGGATTGAAAATATGGACACTTTTAGGTGGAAACGTTTAAATTTGTTTCGAAAATAATTCATGGTTAATGTAAACCTTTTTAACTTATTGCAGATGTTGCCTTTCTATGAAAGTTATTTTTAAAACCTTGTAGACTTCCAGCACGTTCTTAATAAGCGAAGTTTTGAAACAAAAGAGGGATTTGAAATACAACGCTATATTTAACGCTGTCAATATTTTAGTCATCATAAATAAGGAAAAAAATAATAAATATAATACATTTATATTTAATAATTTCGATAAATAGTAATTTCAATAACAATACCATAATACTAAATAAAAAAACAGATTTTTATTACATATTACTAGAAAGAAAGAAGAGGAAAAATAAAGGTTTTGCATATATTCACTCACCTTGATATGTTCTACTTGTTATGGGGACGAAATGCGAATCCTTCTGCCCACCACACTCCACTCAACTGAAGAGAGGTGACGCTTGCTCGTCAAACGGTGTTTAACATTGCACCAATACAACCTTTCAACCCTGGTCAGTGAGTGACCGGAAAGTCTTAAGTTTGTTTGGTCTACTCAATGACTCACAAGTCCTGTATAACTAAACATATTAAATAGTTGGCTCGCTTGTATTTGTATGTAAGCTATATTTTCAAAAACACCTCTTCTTTTCAAAACATCCCCCTCGTACAATCGACAAGTGAAATAAACGGTTTGCTTTGCCCCTGCGCTCAGAAACCAAAGATCGATCCTTTACCTGACTCGCGTGTGTGTGTGCCCCCTCGAATCTACGTTCGGCTTAGGACAACACGAACTTTATAATAGACAATATTTGGGCTTCCAGGTCAACTTCTAAATTTAGACGGTCTTGTTCAATGCTGGGGTTTCCTACTTCCGGAAAAAAAGTCATTGGTTATTTGAAATTGGCTGACGTCCTCAGTGAAGCGTCAGAGCGTAAAATACTTTTATTTAAAAAAGGGTAGAAAGGTAATTTAACATTTCCACGGCGATTTTTGAGATTATCATCTAAAAAGAACAAAACAAGATGTTTCCTGTAAGAGGATTGGGAAAGGGTAGGGATGGCTTTACATAATGTTTGAGAAATGCTGAAAGAAAAAAAAGTAATATTAAACGCTTCATTAATGTTACAGCCACCAATGTATGTATTTCATCTTTACTTCTTAACACAATCATTTTCAAAGGGTTCATTCTACATCAACCATGTTGCGGGATCTGCCACACTCACTTAATGTACTTTTTACTTAGCTTTCCAGTGGTTGTGGCATACACTGCACCCACGGGTGTGGCATACACTGCACCCACGGGTGTGGCATACACTGCAATCAAGGGTGTGCCATACACTGCACCCACGGGTGTGGCATACACTGCAATCACATGTGTGCCATACACTGCACCCACGGGTGTGCCATACACTACACCCATGGGTGTGGCATACACTGCAATCACGGGTGTGCCATACACAGCACCCACGGGTGTGGCATACACTGCAATCACGGGTGTGCCATACACTGCACCCACGGGTGTGGAATACACTGCAATCACGGGTGTGGCATACACTGCACCAACGGGTGTGCCATACACTGCACCAACGGGTGTGCCAAACACTACACCAACGGGTGTGCTATAAACTGCACCAACGGGTGTGCCATACACTGCACCAATGGGTGTGCCAAACACTACACCCACGGGTGTGGCATATACTACACCCACGGGTGTGGCATACACTACACCCACGGGTGTGGCATACACTGCAATCATGGGTGTGCCATACACTGAACCCACAGGTGTGGCATACACCGCACCCACGGGTGTGCAAAACACTGCACCAACGGGTGTGCCATACACTGCACCAACGGGTGTGCCATACACTGCACCAACGGGTGTGCCATACACTGCACCCACGGGTGTGCTTTACCCTGCACCCGCGGGTGTGCCACACTCTTCACCCATGATTAACCATACAACCTTACAGTGGTCACAAAAAATAGTACATATGTTTGAAACATTAATTTTGATGGGTAGTATTTGTTGTGTTTCAATATTTTATTTCTTCCCTCTCACAAAAGAAAAAAAAATAATTACAATAGGTTAACATGCTCCAGAACATACACTTCCATTTAAGGACATATCAAGTCTAAACAGTCTGCGTGACAAACACATTTCCAATCGGGATTTTTGTGGTCGATTTTCAAGAAAATACCTTTACCAAAACCCAGGGTGGCTTAGCGCATTTTCAAAGAAAACTATGACTCAATTTTCAATGGCCATTGAAGAAATATTGGAAATGGTTTATTTCTAAGGAAGTTTTAAACTTCAGAAATTCTTATAAATAACTAACTAAATAAATAAATATACATATATATATACCGGTATATTTATATATATTAAACTTAAGTCTTAAAGACAAAGAAATATATCCAATATAAAGTTCTTTTTCTAGGATAACAACCAACTAGTTTAGTTTACACACATAACGTTTGAATAGTATAGTCATTTCATGTAGTAGATCAGTATAATGTTTCAATGAATGGACTCAACATGATGTTTAGCCTCTTGTGCTTGGAGGCTCATTTTTGTTCATTCCAGAGTCAACACATTGGCCATCTCCTGATAGGGATTAACATCTCATAATCCACGGAGTTGGTTAAATGGCTAGCTAATGGTCAGATGTTAACCTATATTCCTTGGCTTGTATAGTAACTTAGATTCAGGACTGGAAAGCCTTCTACATAACTGGCGGAGTTCCTGGCAGTTCTATGTATATAATATACGTAGTATTGTGTACAGCTAAGAGAGTATGTGTGGTCCGTCTTACATACAATGGTATCATTACAAATGTTAGCATCACGTACAATGGGACCATGAAATATAATGTTAGCATCACATACAATCTTACAATCACATACAATCTTACAATCACATACAATCTTACAATCACATACAATCTTACAATCACATACAATCTTACAATCACATACAATCTTACAATCACATACAATTGGACCATCACATGCAATGGGAGCATCACATTAAATGGGAACATCACCTATGATAGTAGCATTACATGTCATGGGACTATCACATTCAATGTAAGCCTTACATACAATGGGACTATCACATTCAATGAAAGCCTTACATACAATAGGACATCACATTCAATGAAAGCATTTATATGATCCATTTAAAAGTGAAGAATACAAATAAAAGTATGGGCCTTTTGGTCTTATGTCAGATCTTCATTCTTCGTGAAAGCATAAGGACAAAACGTGTCTTGAAGAAAGTTTATCTGATATTTCCTCTATTTAAAAAAATGCTTTGAATTGTAATGAACAACTTGCTCCATTGAGACGTTCACTTGGAGTTTGCAGAAAATTGTCACAAAACTTTCTTATTATCTGTATTCTCATTTATTATCATCATATTATCATATAAATTATTTTCTCTCTATCTCCCTTATCAAAATTATAACAATGTACATCATTTTCTCAATTTCTTCATCATCATCATTATAGCCACACAAACTCATGTTCTTTCTTTCTTCATCTTCAATATGATTTGTGTCTACTTAATGCATTCATAAGTTTTTAATTTTTTTTGTATGTCTCACATTATAATTTATTCATAAAATAACTAAATATTCAAACTAAAGAAACATTCTTTTTGAATTGGAATCAGAGAGCAATGTTTTTGTTTCAAAAAATCTTTTGATTCTATTTGTTACATGTTTGAAGCACGCGGCCTGTAGTTGTTATTATTATAAATGGTGATGGCCTCGCTCCCGTTAGGGCAGACAACAATAATGGTGTGTGATGTCTGTCCCATTGTTGGACCAGGTAAGCGAAAAGCGACTCCACGCTGTGCCTTCTGTTGAATGTTTTTTCCCCCCTGCACTTACACCGATACAGTTTACGTGTTGATGGTGAGTTGAACAACAAAAAGATGGATGAATTGTTTATTGAAGCCACGACCCGCGCACCGAGCTTGTGCTGTGGGTTTCTTTTGTTGGTGGAATGGTGAGAAATATAGCGGTGTATTCTTCAAGCAGGAGTTTTGTCGCGTTTCATGGAGGAAGAAAAGAGTTTGACTGGAAATCAATGGAAATCTTTCGGTGAAAATGCGCATCTTGGTATTTTAGTGCCATGGACAATGTCTTGGAAAATGTCTCTTGTTATGAATGGTGCGTGGACTTTCAAAAATGTTGACGTGCGTGGGTGGACCACACCAGACCAGATAAAGAACTGTTTTATTTTGGGACGTCCTATTTTATGAGCTGGGGAATAATGGATCAATGTTGCCCCTACCATGCCAGCCAGTCAACAGCTGGACACGCCTTTATACAGGTAATGTACAGATGTATCTAAAACAATATTTACAGCATCACGGAAATCACTAACATCCGTAGCCTCGGGCTGGTTCCCCAACGCGTTTGAAAAACTAACATAAAATATTTAACTGTACAGGTATTCCAGTGATCTCTAAGGTTCGCGTGTAGGTTATTGGGGTGGAGAGTTTGCCAAAAAATTGCGGGGGACGTTCCCTGTTACGTAAGTTACCGAAGTCGCACAAAAATCCGGGTACTCCGCGGTTTCATTTTTAATTTTTATCGACCGCCTATTGGATGGTATTTTTATCTCTTTTAGCGTCGTAAAGGGGGATCAATATTCTAGCTCTTTATAATGCGCTATGAAATTTGGGTGCTTCAGTTTCGTTAGAGAGACAAGTATTCAACACTTGTAAATAAAAGGTGTACCATTTAAATATTAATTTAATCATTTAAAAAGCATATACTCTTGTTAATGGCACTCGCTTATTTATTTAATTTGAATCATCAAAACTAGCCGAATTTAAAAAAAAAAAATAATAATATATACAAGAAAAGTTTGTTGACAAGTAAATAGGCCCAACGCCGGCTTGGGTAGCTAAACAGAAAGTTAACAAAAGAGCGTATTCTTCCACAGTTGAGGCCGTAGAAAATTCCTTCTTGTTACAGACACGAATCGTCAATACGAATAAAACAATAGACGAGGGGAAAATCTCCAGGTCTCGACTGCTGCACTGAGTCAATTTGGGTCAACGCGCTTAGAGAGTAAACACGCCATAATGAGGTAAGTTTGACTTTACGTTTATTTCGAACACTGCAATTGAAACGGTGGAGTTTAAGACACTTTTCGCAAAACTCCTTTTTTTTTTTTACGCTGATCAATCTTGTGTCGTCAACATTTGTTTTATCTGAAGCAGAATTTATGTTCTCTTGTGAACACCATTTGTAAAGTTAAGTCAACCCGATGGGTAAAGGGTGAGCACTCGTGTATTTTGTATTTAGTAAGAGTTAACGTTATTTGGTCTTTGGCTTCCCTCGAGTCATTCAGTCTGCGCGCGGGTCACTCGAGGAATACCTTGAATTAACGTCACTCGGTTTATGTGTAAGATATCCCGTAGTTAAGGTCAGTCCTACCTAACGGCGTCAATATTTAGTCACTGTCGCCAAATATTTTCCCCGTGACCGGTGTTTGTCCCGTCTGCGCCATCGGGTGTCGTAGATTTAGCAAACAAGTTATCTTGACTTACTCATCTGACGTCGCCAACAGGTCAAAATCAAGCGGCTTGTGACGTAACTGATCGCCGGGTTGAGTTAACTGTTTCAGGGTGAGACTGTCTGCTATAAATTAGGAGCGGTTTAAAATTAGATTCAGTGTGAACAATTTTCGTAGTGAGAACTAAAAAAAAAAAAAAAAAAAAGGAAAAATTCAAGGTTTGTTTTATCTTTTGGATTTTATCAGTTCAAATTTGTGATTGAAGCTTGATTATCTATTTCTTTATTTTATTTCAGCAATGTCAGTGAACAAATATTTGAATACATAAA
Source organism: Omphiscola glabra (assembly GCA_964017045.1). Taxonomy (NCBI): domain Eukaryota; kingdom Metazoa; phylum Mollusca; class Gastropoda; family Lymnaeidae; genus Omphiscola; species Omphiscola glabra. The sequence continues at coordinate 8,498,735 of OZ024796.1, forward strand.
ATGATAGAATACATAAAATGATTTTCCAAAGTAAATGCAATATAGTTCGTATATAAATATATATTTCTGTGTGTTAACTTACGGCACTATACAAATACATCTGCATAGAATGCTAATTTTCTGTGTTGTAGCTTACGGTGCTATACAACTATTTTTGCATAGCTTGCCAGTTTTCTGTGTGTTAGCTTACGGTCCTATACAATTATATTTGCATAACTGCCAATTTTTCTGGCTGGCCCGTCGTTCGATAATTTGTAGCTGCAATATAACCAGTTCAAATATGAATGATTACGACAGCAAATTACAATTGCAATTCTTTCACTACATAAAAAAATAGAATATGCCGTCGAATCGAAAGCTTTTCATAGTAATCATAGATAAAAGGGGAAATCCCACATAACCAAAGTCATAAACTAATTCCCGAAATCTCCAAAGCGCAATTTTGTTGCTAATAACTTTAAGTAGAAAATCACAAACCAGCGTGAATGACTGGGCCCCCGTGTATTTGGCATGCGAAAGCTTATGACTGGGCCCCCGTGTATTTGGCACGCGAAAGCTTATGACTGGGCCCCGTGTATTTGGCATGCGAAAGCTTATGACTGGGCCCCGTGTATTTGGCATGCGAAAGCTTATGACTGGGCCCCGTGTATTTGGCATGCGAAAGCTTATGACTGGGCCCCATGTATTTGGCATGCGAAAGCTTATGACTGGGCCCCGTGTATTTGGCATGCGAAAGCTTATGACTGGGCCACGTGTATTTGGCATGCGAAAGCTTATGATTGGGCCCCGTGTATTTGGCATGCGAAAGCTTATGACTGGGCCCCGTGTATTTGGCATGCGAAAGCTTATGGGAAAATAACAATCCTCGTTTGTTTCAAAATCCCAAGGTAGCGATATTTATCTTTGTTCAACTTAACAGTGTCCTTGTCAGTGTGCCTAACAGTGAGCTTTAGGGAATCCATTGTTCGCATTAACAGATGCGCCGACCTGTCAAAAAAAAAAAAAAAGGCTTTGTTAGATGTCAACGAATCGCTTTCATCAATGTGTGCTTACCGTGGACTGTTTAAGAGTAGTTTAGTCAATGACTGAGTAGATCTTTACTCTACACATGATCTTTAAAATAAAGAATGGCTTGCAACACACTCGGAGCCCTAAGTACTAATCAGGTGTGGCCTAATAATAAAGCTCTTGATAAATTTTTACTTAACTAAAGATTTTCTAACGAAATAGTTTCTTAATGCGATATTTGAAAATTTATTGTCATAAAGTTAACAATTACATTTTATTTCCTTAAAAATAATTTCCTTAAAACTTTGGATAGATGAAAAAAATGAAGCTATTACTAAATTTCGAATGTAACACATCTTGCATAATTAGCTTAAAACATTCCAATCTGTATAGCTCACTTAGCATAATTAGCTTAAAACATTCCAATCTAGCGCACTTAGCATAATTAGCTTAAAACATTCCAATCTAGCTCACTTAGCATAATTAGCTTAAAACATTCCAATCTAGGTCACTTAGAATAATTAGCTTAAATCATTCCTATCTATCTCAGACCCGACAGAATGGAGGGAGAAGCAGAAGACTTCGCCGCCATCTTGTACGCCGAGCCTGGGGCTCTTGGGCTCATTTCAAACATTGTTGCTGCCCTGATGATAGCCACGGAGAATTGTCTGGACCCACCATTCTCAGCCACCGCCCTCACCCTCTCAGGTAACACTTGAAAAATTTCACTATAACTTATAAAAATTCTTTGTCTCTCTATAAAAAATCAGTTTACGGCAGCTTAAATCAACAAAACCGGCTGTTGATTAATTCTTTATTTACGAGGCATTTGTCTATGTCTGTCCTATATATTTATGGTTTATTTAATATATTATATTATGTTAAAACAGGCAATAAATTATTGAAGTCCTTTATGACCAATAGGCTTACTCCGCCATTAGCAGGCTTCCGGGACAACCAAAAGTTTCATAAAATTATTCCTAAATTTCCGAAACAAATAACGAGTATTTATTTTTCTAAACATAACGTAACAAAATAGAAGCAGATACGTTTATCTATGAGCAGATATATGTTATTGTGTAGCAAAGTGTATGCATTCAAACAGTTTTCTCATGCCCACAAACATTTGAGAAAAACTGGTTCAAGACGACACGTTTGCTATATGAGAAGATATTTTTTCTTTCCCAGGTGTTCATCTCATCGTGGTTGGTGGCCTACTTCAAATAGTCGCAGGACTTTTGTCGTTCCGTAGATGGGACCACCTCACAGCGACGGCTTTCATAGTCTTCGGTTCTCTCTGGACGTCTATGGGGATCTCCCGTATCCTGGCTGCACAGACGGGTGATGTGGAGGCCGCCCGGGTCGGAACACTGCCAGGCCTTATAGGCTTCATGGCGGTGGCTGTCATCCTGTGCGTCTGTGCCGTCACCGTCAACTTTCTCCTACCTCCGGTCCTGGTGGCCATTTTGCTGACGTTGATTTTTGAAGGGGTCGGTGCGAGTTTCGCCTGGGGCAGGAGGGTGGCTGCCGCATTTGAGCTTTTTATTGTTATCACGGGCGTGTACGCGGTGGTCGTGATGATGCTGAAGGGTGTGAGCCAACGATACATCCTGCCCGGCTTTGGCAACGCACCGTACGACCCTCTCCTCATGAGAGCAGCCGGGGGCCCGGCTCCGAAGAACGAGAAGAAGAAGGTCACCAAGTACTCAGAGCCGATGGGGATGGGTTTCCTTGGTAACGTCGTGCCTGCTGCGGTAATGGCTTTCCACCATCTTGGGTTCTTTACCGACTTCCGGCCAGCTATCGCCATGTTTATTTTCACCACGTTGTGTCAAGTCCTGGGTAGTTTCTACTCTTTCCTGCGTCATGATTTTTTCCACGCCATAACTTTCATCATCTACGCGATGTTCTGGAACTCAAGGGCGATATTGCAGTTTTTGATTTCGATGAACTTCCCAGGCATCATGGATTCAAGAGTCAACTTTTTCGGACAATGGACACTGATTGGTCTCTTGATTGTAATGACAATCATCTCAGCAAGCCACAACAGGTGAGTTTCGTGAGCATGTGAAGGGAAGGCAATGGTTGCAATTCATACATATTTTAGTGACATATGAAAGTATACATTTATATATGTATATATCTCATATCAGATATCCTGTTGCATCAATAGTCTTCTATATTGGCATAAAACCTTGCGCCAGCGGCGTATATTAGGCCATGCATTTACAATGCAGCTGTAGACGTGTTTTAAAGTGTGTGAAATGTTAACGAAATATAAAATAAATGAAATAATGAATACTTTTACTGCAACCAACTTTTTAAGTATCATATTAGTTATAGGTCCAACTTTTTAAAAGCGTTAAAAAAAAAACTAAACTAACTTGAGATTTAGTTCAACGTGTAAAAAACAAGAAAGAAGCGTTTGAAATTGATGATTTCTTCATGTTTACATTCCGCTCTATTTTTATGCGACATTTATCCCCCAGAGTTGTCTTCCTGTACAACATCATGTTTGTTATCATGGCAATCCTATCCGTGGACCACATTCCTGTCGGCGTCCACAACTTCACCTTTGGTGTGACAGCCGCCATCGTAGCGGTCCTCAGTCTGTATGTTGGCATGTCAGCTCTCGAGAACTCCATAGCGGAGAAGGCGGTCATGTACATTGGTGCAGAGATCATTCCGTCTGACAAACTGAAGAATTTCATCGGGAAAATCTTCTGCACACTCAAGTGAGTAAAACTCGTGTGTCTTCTTTGTTATTTATAATGTTCTCACTCTTGAGAAAATTCAGTTCAAGTAAATCACCACATATAACTGTGGGTAACAGAGGCGTGTAGCGAAATTATAGAATAAACTTTATTTATATATTATATATATATATATATGATATATAGTTGATCAGTCGAAATCGACTATGACCACCATAATCACCGTGTACATGGCTGTGGGTAGGCAGAGCGCTGATGACACCGATTCAAGAACGAGATGTTCTTGTGCAGTAAGTGCAGTGGATTGATGGGACATCTCCAGATGAAGAGTTAAAAAAAACGTATATGTCTTCAGGTAGTCCATATGCTTGATATAGATATACGTAGGCACAATTAATACATTTTTTAAAACGTTGGTAACCTAAGCAACAAGGTTTTAAACGCGAACATACTTAACCTGGTAAAATTAGTACATTAATTAATTTATTTATATCTTATTGCATCAACTGTCCTTGACCCTTTGATGAATTGCTATTGGAAAATCATTTTATGTTATACAGCTCCACTGCTGACAAACACTTGCATGGTAGAGTAGGTAGGCCTACATTTTAATACTCTTTGGTCATTGATCAACACACATCATACTGTCTTGTTAAAAATTATCCATTTATTTTGCAGAGAGAAAGAAAGTGTAAAAAACGAATATGATGACGATGACTACATTGACCTAAAAATTGTTGACACCCTCATATTCACTGGCAGTACAGTCGCATTGATGGCCCTCTCAGCATCTGAGGCCACTAATCCGGTATGGGGGTTTCTCTCACTATCAACTAAATAATCATTTCTTGCATTAATTGTTACTGTGCTCTGTGCAGCTGTTAGCATTTGAAACTTCCGTCAAAAGACAGATTAAAACACAATAGCTGAATTTAAATGGTTTGCAAATTGTATTTTTTGTAGATGTATGCTGTAGCTTGGATTATGGTAGCTGGTGTGTTCATACACCTCTATGCTGCCAGATTGGCTTACGCTGCCGGCTCTTTAGCAAAGGCTTACTCCGCCGTTGTCCTGGCAGTCATTTGGATTGTTTGGACCGCACTTTTCCTCAACGGTAAGTAAACGGAACTGTAACCAGAAGAGCGCACAACAATGATTCGTTGACTTCATTAAAGAACACACTGTTTCCAGGTACCGTAGTGTGAGCATACATGCGCGCGCAGCTCAAAGGGTACATTGGCATTGCGCTCTAGTGTATGATTTGACATTAATTATCGGGTAGTTTGGATTTAAATTATACTTTTTATATTAGTTGTATGTGTGTTTTTTTTGGGGGGGGGGGATAAATAGAAATTTATAATAAAAATGCATGTACATGTACACATTTTTTTAAATACAGAAAATCTGGCGTTGGCTCTTCGACCTCTGTCAGTAGGTCTATTGTGTCTGTTCACTGTTGTCATGGTGATTAGTCCAAGCTTTACTCGTGTCTGGATCCCATTCACGCTCTTGATGGAGTTGGTGGTCATCACCCAAGTTGTCACTGTGTTCAACACTAACCCTAGGTGGATGATTCTTGTCACAGCACTTCTTGCAGGTTTGTAGATAGGCCTACACACAAATAATGTTTTTTTTTATGGCCTTTTTTTCCGGCTTGGTTTGAACATTTATCAAAAGTTTGATCTGGCCACCTTTGGCAAAAAGGGAGACTTCCAATGAAATTGCCATTTTTTTGTGTTTGTAAACAATTTTTATAAATTAAAATAGCACATTTTCCACTTTAAACAGCACGTCACCGAAATTATACATTTGATTGAAAGATATCAAGTCGTCATTGTTAAAGCTGTTCTGAAATGTTTGTCATTGTTAATTATATATTAAGGCCTTTTTTTATGCATACTCATTGGCGTAGCTAGGGTTGTAGGGTTGGCGTAGCTAGGGTTGGTGTCACCCGGTGCCGTAAACTCATGGTGTCACCTCTTCCCCCCTACTCCCACGATGGATTTCTTCTTGTTAATATAAGTCCACAGTATAACAATGATAAGAACAAATTAATTGAAGGTCAGGAGATAAATGTATTTCAGATCTGTAACAACGTTAAGTTATAGTTACATTAAATATAGGGCCTACTTATTAATACTTCATTATTCATTAAACAATTTTCCTTCTCTTCAAAAGATGCAAACCTGTCAATGACTTGATTAAAATCATTATCCTTCACCTTATCACTTGGATTGTTTACATGTGTGGAAAATTTACGTGTGATCGGTTACCCTTTTATAAAATTCGGTTAGACCGAGCAGTGTCTGCTCTGTAAATATGCAATTTTTCAATTTGGGTGTCACAACACCTCCCCCAACCCCCAGATGGTGTCACCCGGTGCGATACTTACCCCCCCTAGCTACGCCACTGTGCATACTCACAGAAATATTTTAAGGCACATAAATATGAGGAACTTTACTATTATTTTTAGGTTATTATTTTACAAATGCAATGCTTTTCAGCTGTGATCAGTTTGTATGCAGCAGCAGCAGAGTACATCAACACATTCTTGCAGTATGCAGTCATCCCAGTTGGTGAACCACTTATAAAGGTATAAGCAATTAAAAAAAAGTATTATTATATAAAACAAAAGAAACAAAATTATAATTTTGGACTGCGTCCATAGTTTAACACAGGTAAACAAAAAGATGTTTAAATCATTAACCTCACTTGTTTCATCTTTCCAATCTCACTGAAATATTTCAGCAACATAAATATTGATATGGGTTTGTAAAATCCTCGTTAATTCCCCAAATAAGTATTATTATTTTTACAAAGCTTGAGACTTGTTTGAAACATTCCATCGTTAAAGTCTTCATCTTTCTCATGTTGAGGTTTTAAACCAAACTCCAATCTAATACTAATATAATTTTTATGTTTTTTTTTAATAAGGAAAAAGTAAATGAGGCTGACAAAGCCGAACCACCATGTCCCTTATTTACTTCCCGACGAAGTTCTGCACTCAGACAAGTTGCTAAGCTGTTAGATCAAGGTTGTGTCGTTGGTGTGCCAACAGATACAGTATATGCTGTGGCTGGATCTTGCAAACACCCAGAATCTATTAAAAAGATTTACAATGTTAAGGTAAGAACTTGCTAGTGTCAAAAGTTACTAGATTTTATAGTTATGCACTCCTACTGTTCTTTTTTAAAAATAATTATGACAGGAATACCTTTTACATTTTTTATAAATGAGACTATATACATAAACCTAACTAATTATTCGAATTAAACATAGGTATATTTGTTTTCTCTAGGGTCGTCCTGCAGAGAAACCGATCTGTCTATGCCTGTCCAACCTTGACCAGTTGGCAGATGTCAATCCACCATTCAGCGAGCTTCTTTGGAATTTTATGAGACGCTGCTACCCAGGGGGAATAAGCTGTGTTGTACCAAAAGGAGAGTGGCTCAGGGTAAATTGAATAGAATGTGACTGTTTGTGACACAGTGGAGGAAATACATTTTTACTATTTAATGAGAGAATATGATAAATTGATTAATATTCCAGATCTACTAACTGCAGCAGAAATTTTCTAATCAGTATGAATTTTTTTTTTGTAAAATCCTAGAACCTCGGACTTGGTGACTCTGTCAACTATGTAGGAACTGCCCAGAGTATTTGTATTCGTGTACCAGACAGCTCGGTATTGGCTTATCTGGTCAGTCTGTCTGGACCAGTAGCTTTATCCTCTGCTAATCCCAGTGGGGGAGATGACAGCACTCATCATGATATGGTCATAAACTCTCTTGGTAAGTCATTCGTTCAAATTATTAGGATTACTTTAAGTTGATATTGTAAATGGTGTGAAATTCAATGACTTCAAGATAATCTGTAAATCATTAAACAAATTCAGAGCTTATAAGTTTTACAATTTTAATAGATTCTGTCTTTGACATTGATTCTGTTTTTGGCATTGATTCTGTTTTGTCATAGAGTTATGATTTTTTTAAAAATTGGTGAAATTATTTAACTACCCTAAACACAATTTGAAAAATAACTTTTTCTAACAGGAGACAAACTGGATGGTGTTGTATGTGATGGCAAGTCCAATGAACTTGTAGCCTCCACAGTTGTAAATTGCCTGAAAATCGATGAAGGTAGATAACCAATACGTTATGATTTATAGCAACAAGTCTTGACTTAAGCTTATGGCATTCATTTTTTTCTTCAACTAAAATTAAATAATAATGAAAGTAACCTATACATACATATATATCTATTAGAATTAATATTTCTTAATGTCACATAGAAACTCAACAATTTTATTCATTTTAAGATTTTCATAACAATTGTTGCTAAATTCTCAATCATCTTTAAAAAAATTTTTTATACATAATTACAGGAATCATTACATACTTTCGAATTGGATGCACACCTCAAGAAGTTGTTGATGCTCATTTCGAGGCAGCTAAAGCAGAGATTGCATCTAAGTCTTCCAAACTTAACATGCATGAAAAGCTTTCATAGAAATGGAATGTTTGTGAATTTATTGACTAATGGATGTTCGAAAGTAATATTTTTATTACTTTTAATAATTTTTAAAATTATCTTCCAACAGTTTGTATTGAAAAAGGGCATAACCAGAGAGTCAATATCTAAGATTAAGATTAAAAATGATTTTTAGAATGATTAGCCCTATATTTAAATGAAATTCAACTACAGAAAATTAATCAAGAAATGAATCACATCTTTTTATGATATTTAATGGAAATAACTCTTTCAAATTTCTGAAGATATCATATTTATTACAATTTTTGTGTTGCTATCAAGTTATTTTGTAAGTATTTTGAACTTCTGTTGTTGAACAAATTATAAATGTTCTCTAGGATACTTTTGAATTTCATATCACAAAGAGGACATAATGTTCAATATATAAAATATTTAATTAAAATTGTATATTCTGAAAGAATAGATGTTTAAAACAAATATAGATTAATTAAATATTGTAAATAATAAATGTTGCATTATAAAATATGCAGTGGTGCATGACTGCAAGTAATAAATTATTTGATGAGTGTTTGAATACAAAAATGTCACTTGTTTTGTATGCAATTAATTCTATCTCAGGAAATACATACAGCTTTAGATCAGAGAGAATCTCTTTGTAAACATTTTTTGAAAAATTGAATTAAACAAATGTATATTTATTTTTAACAAAAATCTTTACGGCATTTGACAGTGATCCTATTCAGGACCTAACATTTCTCAATATTTTTTTATGAGTAACATAGCCTTATTATTTATTCATTAATTGTACTTAAAATATTTTATACAGAAAAAAGACATACACTGAAACAAGCTTTTTGCTGCCCCTTTTCACGAAAAATAATCCCCAGTTGGCAGATACTGTCCCTTAATTTAAAGAGTAAAAATGTCCCCTTCGCACCCCCCCCTACACCACTGTAATGCAACTCATTTAATGCAGTCCCTCGTGTTTGAAAATCTAAATTTCACCACACATTTCTGAATTATTAAAAAAAATAATTTTTGAACAAACATTGAATTCTTAAATTGCCATTGAATTCAGATGTAAATTTTCCAAAACTTCTTAAAGTTCCATAGATTTTATGAATGTAAGTAGCAATATGAAGAATAAGAGTGTCACATAAACATGTGTCATAAGATGTAAACAAAATATGGCTTTAGCTAATTATTTTTATTTTATTTTTACATTCATTTTAAAAATATTTAGAATTTACAAAAATCTTGGTGTCAAAATGTTTTTCTTTATTGCTAGGTATCTGTCCATTTTAACTATGAGTTATTTTCTATAATTGTGTGCTGGCGCCCATTGAAAAAAAAATTCAAATTTTGCATGTTTAGATCTGTCAAATATTATTCAAATTTTAAAAAGTGATTTGAATTTTTTGAAAAGCTAAGTTTGAAATTACCTTTTCTCCATCTTTACTTTTTAGAAACCTTAACTTTATTTCTTTTTTCTTAAATGTTTATGTAGCAAAGCTAACGGAGATCCAATACACCTACAACTAGTACTTCCAAAAAAAAGGTCAAGTTGCCAGGAAAATATTGAGCTTACATTAGTTATTTAACTGTCTTTTTTATTTTAGAATTAACATAAATTAAATGTTCTTAATTAATAAAGACCTTAATAGGAATAAAGTTAATATTTGTAAATATATTTAAATAACAAAAAACAATTGTGCTTTGTATGAAAAAAGTAGGAAACTACAGTCCTCGATCTTTTTTATTACTGGCTGGGTAGAAGTAGATTAAGAATTATTTTCAACAAATAATGTTACTTATTGAATATTTTTGTGTGACTTAAGACACATTTTTAGGATATTGTTTCTTTTAATTTTAATTAAATTATATTTTCATTAATTTTCTACTTTCTGCATCTTGTATTTTTATTAAAAGTAATTGTAATTATGTAATTAATTTTGTATATGCTGATGAATGTATTTGTTTCGAATGATATATTCATGAGTTTGTTTCGAATGATATGTTTGAGTGTAATGTAAAGATCTTAAATTTGTCATGCTAAATAAAAGAATTGAATCAAATTTTGCTTTTTGTCAATTATTTTGTTTGCGTTTACGAAAAATGTCAAGACATGAAAATATTTTATGTAACAATTATTTTCTTACATTTAACACCTTATATTCTAAGGTTTTAGAAATTAAATTCTATTTTAGGCTTATAAATGATTCAACTATATTGACATATTGACTCATCCATAACATATTAAGTACACACAATTTTTCTTTAAGTTCCACTAGAGTAATCATAGTAGAAAAGGATCTAGTTTTTTCAATGATAATAGGCAAATAATTGTGTAATTCTGGCTTCAGTTATTAGCAATGAATGAAGACTCACAGCAAAAATAAAAACAACCTAAAAATCCAGCAAGACTAATAATTGAATAGCTCATAACACAAATTTTTGCATTACAATAGATACAACCAAATCAATGCATTTTATGGTCTTCTTGGGATTTAAACACCATAATTTGATTTGATTTATAAATCCTTATACTCTTAAAACAGTTCATGAGCAAAATACATCTTTTATTTTCAAAATAAACCATCAATGTAAGATATTAACTGAAATTAAAATAATTCTGCTCTTATTTGATTTTTTATATACTAATACCGTATTTTACGAACTATAAAATGCACCATAATTTTTAAGCAATTTTTAAAAATAATTTTTACCATTTTTTATATTAATTTCGAGTATAAGATGCACCTGAATTTCTGAGACAATTTTTCGAAGAAAAAAGTGTGTCTTATAGTCAGTAAAATACGATATTTTATGTCTGTTATTCATTCAGTTAATTTTTTTACATTCATAATAAGTCATTGAACGATGAATAGTTATAAAGTGTTCAGGAAAAAAAATTACTGCTCAAACCAGTGCACTTAGCTAATATAACTAGAGGTACAGTATTGAAGAGAACAAAGTAAATCAAAAATGGATAAACTGCAGCTTTATGTTTAAAAAAAAATTATTTGAGTATTTTTCAAATTTTATAGTCTCAAACAAATTTCATGGAAAGAAGCTAAATGAATAATTTATGGAGAGCAGTAGTGGTTAAATAAAAAAAAATTCTGCATCAGCAATCAGGTGTTTTTGATCAAACAAAATAAAATTACATGAGCCTTGCAAAACACAAATATAATATAATAAATATCAGTGTGCATGTTGTTCTATTACACATTTTAAACAAATGAAGTAATTATCATAACATATGTGCATGACAAAGCATAAAACTCCATCAAAATATATGTAATGGATCTACTTTAAAAAAATACTATCTGTATTTTGTACTTTAAGATTCTTACTCCCTGATTTGCAGCCTCATAGTTCACATACTGAGTTTAAATATATACAGATTACGGCTTGTTCACCAAATAAAACAAAAAGGGAAATTCAATACCGTACTAGATAATGTACAAAGTTTATGGTTTGGATGCACATAGCCCCATCTTGGTGAATACAAAATCCTTTCAAAAAGCGTCTACAAAAACCATCATGAATACTCTAGTAAAATTTTGCAGCATAAAAGTTTTGATTATTTTAAATTACATAAAAAAAAAAAAAAACAGGGAGACAAAATAAGGGTATATAAACGCAAAAACATAAAGATTTAATAATCATTGGTCAATGTTTTATTTGGAAACGTTATGTTACTTAAAATTTTGAAAGATGAGACCTGATACATTTGTATTTTAGCTGTCATAAAGAATATATATACCTGACAATATTATACAATACAGTATTTTAGAAATTTGATTTACTGTAGTTTTAATTCAAATTGTTTTAAAGAGAAGTACCTTATATTTGAAAAAGAAAAGAAGCAGCCTGTGGGGAGTTGGAAATAAAATAAGAGTTAATGTTATTTAATTTTACCTCATACAGTGCTGCATTAGGCTGGAAATCACTGCACAAAGTTGATGAAACTACATCATCTACTCTCTAGGTGTCAATCAAAATATCACAAAATGGAATTATGTGAATGAGAAAACAATAAACATCGCATTCTGGGAATGAAAATCTTTTAAGTAACTAGCCTTTAATTTACTGAATAAAATCTAGTCATGAGATCACAAAACAATTGTTCATTAACTTAAGAGAAATGGATAGTTCAGCTGACGTTTTATCTGTGTATCATAGCTCCATAGAGAAGAAATAAGATTTTATTTCTATACAAAATTCAGATTTCATTTTACTTCATACTATGAGGCAACATTTTTTTGTTTTGTCTCTTCACTTACTAATATAACTAGAGAAATGAGAACAAGGTACGTGTAAACAATGAGAACAAGGTACTTGTAAACAATGAGAACAAGGTACTTGTAAACAATGAGAACAAGGTACTTGTAAACAATGAGAACAAGGTACTTGTAAACAATGAGAACAAGGTACTTGTAAACAATGAGAACAAGGTACTTGTAAACAATGAGAACAAGGTACTTGTAAACAATGAGAACAAGTTACTTGTAAACAATGAGAACAAGGTACTTGTAAACAATGAGAACAAGGTACTTGTAAACAATGAGAACAAGTTACTTGTAAACAATGAGAACAAGGTACTTGTAAACAATGAGAACAAGGTACTTGTAAACAATGAGAACAAGGTACTTGAAAACAATGAGAACAAGGTACTTGTAAACAATGAGAACAAGGTACTTGTAAACAATGAGAACAAGGTACTTGTAAACAATGAGAACAAGGTACTTGAAAACAATGAGAACAAGGTACTTGTAAACAATGAGAACAAGGTACTTGTAAACAATGAGAACAAGGTACTTGTAAACAATGAGAACAAGGTACTTGTAAACAATGAGAACAAGGTACTTGTAAACAATGAGAACAAGGTACTTGTAAACAATGAGAACAAGGTACTTGTAAACAATGAGAACAAGGTACTTGTAAACAATGAGAACAAGGTACTTGTAAACAATGAGAACAAGGCACTTGTAAACAATGAGAACAAGGTACTTGTAAACAAGTTGTCACAAAATTTAGTGTCACTGTAAGACACTTGATTTGTAATTTGTTACAAAAATATGTATGCACACAGTACATATACATACAGGGATATATATTCTGGTCAGTTGTATACAGAATACAAAATGTATTATTATAATCTAAATGTCTTAATAACAACAACAACAAAAAAAAAAAAAAAAAGCTTATAAAATAACTTCACAGTTCATGGCCTTCTCTAATGAATTAATTTACTTATTAAAATAAAGATTTCAGACTTTTTATGACATTGTTATGTTTTTGAGCTAAATAAACATAGGAGCCAGAATGATCAATTCATTGATCGTGGGCCCTCAACATATAGAAGGAATACAAGAAGAAGGAGCTACTTGCCAGATAGTGGGGAAATAGCTCATTAAGCCTGCTTAAACCATCTATTGCCTTACTTGCCAGATATTTTGAACTAGATTGTTAAACCTGCCCAACCATCTATTGCTTTACTTGCCAGATAGTGGGGACTAGCTGGCTAAGTCAGCCAAAAATCTGTTGACTAAAAGGTGTTCAAGCGTTTCCAAGTCTTCACTTACTTGCTTGTTGAGATCTGTATGTTATACAGAATTTAATATATTCTCATTTCACTGACCTTATCTACCCATGCCCATGCCTGAAGATTTCTTACAACTGGTGCCATGTGGTAACACTAATACTAATAGGACAATTTAAAACAAAATTGTAAAAAAAAATCTATTAAAAAAATTATTAAGTTTGCAAAAAATAAATTAAGTTCTAAATATAAATTGAAAAAAACAAAAAAATTTTCAGGAATAATAAAATTTTAGTTTAAAAAGGTAAAATATATAACATTTTCTACCCACCACAATACAGTTTTCTGCTTATAGTTGTTAATACAAAGCGCTGCATCTCAAAATATGCATAATTATCAAATGATAAACCGTAATACCCATTAACCATTTCCTCTGGAGATCACATAAATAGTAATATTCAAGTAAATTTGAAAACATAAATAACCTGATGTTGTGCACTAGATACCTTCTTGACACATTTATTGCATATTAAAGGCGGTCAACTCTGTTGGTGTAGTTGGATATCTCTATGAGATTGCCGTCAGGATCTCTGACGTAGATAGATCTAATGCTGCCCACTGCGCCAGTTCGTTCCACAGGTCCTTCCACAATAGTTATTTTACATGTCTGAAAACCAAGTATTTGCAAATCATGACCAAAGAAAGTTAATTTATTTTGCTAATGGCTAATTTGACACAAACTTTTACAAAGCTGCTAAGTCTTCCATCATAAACAAGAAAATCTTCTTTCTTTTTTAAACATTACTTTACCAAGCTTTTTGGAGATTTGAATGCAGAGATAAATAGATTATCTACTTATAGTAGATAGCATATATATATATTATATTATAGCATTACTTATATTATAGTATTACTTATACATAATATTACTTACATTATAGTATAACTTATACATAATATTACTTATATTATAGTATTAGTTATATATAGTACTACTAATAGTACAGTAAAACTTGTATATAATATTCTTTACTTATAGTATTACTTACATTATAGTATTACTTACATTATAGTATTACTTACATTATAGTATTACTTATATTACAGTATTATTTATTAGTGATGGGACGATACCAAAATTTTTAACGATTCCGATACGATTCCGATTCTACCCAATTATCCCGATTCCCGATACGATTCCCGATACGATTCCGATTCCTGGACATTATTACATATATTATTACTGTGCCCAGGTATTAACATATTTAATTAATATAAAAGTTGAGAATTGATTAGAAAAGTTTATTAACTTGCTATTGAAGCTTTACAATATGCCAGATAAAAATGTATTGGAAAGGTTTTATATAAACACTATCAATAATTCCATTTTAATAATACAAAGATGTAGTATTGAGTTCAAAATAATATAAATAATTCCATTTTAATGAGAAAAACTTCATTCAGTTCAATCAGTTGACAGTAAGAATATGCATTTAATCATAGTCAAATTGAAGCACTCGCAAATTATAGTGCAAAAACATAAGAATCTCTCCAGTTGTTGGTTCTAAACGGTTTCTCTTTGGCGAGTATATATTGCCACCTACACTAAAAATTCTCTCGCTCTCTACTGAAGAAGGCGGAGCACATAAATACTTTCTTGAGAGGAGAGCCAAACTTGGAAGTTCTTCTTTGTTCGCTTTCCACCAGCTAAGAGGATTCTCATTGTTTGCAATCAGTTTAAATGTTAGATACCTTGATATTTCTGTTCTAATTTTAATACTTGCTGCTGAAAATTGACTCTTTGTTTTTGTAGTTGTAGCATTAATCAGTTAAGAATCGTTTTGGTATCGGAATCGGCTCTGAATTATTCAGCTCCGATGCCGATTCCCGATGCTTTGGAAAAGTCCCGATATTCCGATTATTCCGATACGATTCCGATTAATCGTCCCATCACTATTATTTATATATAGTATTAGTAATATTAAAGTATAACTTGTATAAAATATTACTTACATTATTATATTGCTTATATATAGTATTAATATAGAGTACTTGTTTATTAAGATAATGACTAACTCAGGGCTTCATAACCAGGGGTGCCAGAAAATAAGCTAGTCTCAGCTTATTTGAAATATCCTACCATGGTTCTATTACACAACTTATAAGATTCACTTTACTTTTAAATTTATTTTATCAAGAGCTGGTGAGTGGGGGATACATATCATTACTTCAGATATAGGCATATATGTCAGAATCCAGGAATTAAAGTCGGATGAGATGCAGTGGTTGTGTTTTAAATCAAGCAATAGAGAACACATTTTATTTTAATAGCACACAATTTATGTCTTTTAAGAATCTTGTGCCCGACTATTTTACTACATATGACTTTCTTTTATTTTATTATACTCTATTTAATTCCAAAACAAAGAAAAAATTTTTTTATTGCAGCTTTAAAATATTGAATTGATTTGTTTGAAAATAAAAATACATCTTCAACTTTAGTTAACTTCAAAATGTACAACAACCAAAAATAATGTTAAACTAAAAATAAGAAAATCATGCACAATCCAAGGAAATGGCGTGAGGACTTATGTGAAAGGATGTCCAGGACATAAGTTTCCTGAATTCAATTCTCATTGAAGTAAATTTTTAATCTACATTATTGTACAATCCCTGGATGAATACAAACAAAAGAATGTAGCTTTAAAATTGGATTTCCATCAAACCACAAAATATACAATTGATAGAGACTTTGCCTATTTAGGGAGGAACAAATATACTCCTCTCATGCCAAATTAAGAGTTTAATATATGAAAAAACTGTTGCTCCCACCTAAATTTCACACAAAAAGACAAAGACCTAGTAAAAGCAGAGCAGATATAAAGAAAAAAATGGTTGTTACAAAATGGGGTTATGCAGCCAAATTAAATTATTCTAAGGAAATCTAGGAAGTAGTATTCTACATTTTAAAATTCTGACCTGACACATGTTTGTCTGAATCTGACCTTCAACTATTATTAAGATTCTTATGAGCACGAATCACAATGAAAAATATGATAATCAAAATAGTCAACTATTGCTATTAATATGTAAACTTTATCAATATGACCAAGTCTTATCTAGTTGACTATAGTGTAAATTTACCTTCAAATGAGCTGGAAATAAATTAGTACAAGGCGTAATGACACAACAACAATTTAATAAAAACCTTTAACTGAGCTGAAACCTCATCGGGCGTATCCGGAAATTTGATCGAAAGAAATTTGGTCGAATCCTTTTTTAGTTTACACGTTAAAATTTTGCGTCAATATATTTTGTTTTACAATATAGTACAGTGCGTTCAAGAAGAAATTTGACGAAAATTTTAACGTGTGAACTGAAAAAAAGATTCGACCAAATTTCCGTTTGATCAAATTTCCGCCTATAAATTTTCCGTCTACCAAATTTCTTTTGATCAAATTTCCGGTAACCCTCATCGGGTGTAAAAGCTGTAATGAAATAATTATGATTTAAATGGTACCTTTAAATGAGCTGAAACCTCATCTAGTGTACTAGGCGTAATGAAACAAAGATCAGCTGAGCCAGGAGTGGGTACTTCAGACTTTGGATCAAATTCTTTGCCTAATTCATGAAGGTTGATTTTCTGCTCTCCAAAGTTCAGAGCTTTACGTCCTCCCTGTAAAATATAATTTGAATTCTTAAAATTCTAAGTATTCCTGATGACAAAGTTGGATTCAGTTAAAAAAGAAAGAAACAAAATGACCCATTTTATTAAAACGTTTTTTTAAATTTTATACATATATCAGAATAGAACATAAAACTTTACAGTTAGAATTTTTATATTTTTTATTTTAAATTTGTTAAAGTTTTTGTGACACTCAGGATCACTCAATGTTAACCTATTGTTATGTCTGTTAATCAACAATAGATAAACATTCAGTGTTCTTTAGTGTCAAAAAAGTATTCATAAATTTTTTAATTATTGGTATCAAACTGTTTTTTTGTTTTAATGTGTATGTTTTGTGAAAAACTAAGTAAACCATTTCAGCTAATGGGGCTGTAAGATACAACTATTAAAGCACTTTAAAAAAGATAATGAGTTAAGATTCACAATAATGTATTTGTAAGTATTGATGATGATAGTGATATGCCTAAAATAGCAATTCTTTTCGTGTGTTATATTTAAATTATATTTTCATTAGTATGTTAAATATATTTAGAAATAATAATATCAGTTACATTATCAAGTAAAAAAATGAATTTTCCCCCTTGTAATGTATATTGTCTTTAATTATTGATGGACTGGCTACATTTTAGTCCATAAGACCATTGTCTGCAGTCACCCAAACTAAACATAAAATAATTTTAATAAAAGTTCATTGCATTACTCTGAATGTTGTTGCTTCCATTCCTAAAACCCTTGTGTAGAAGTCAACAGTTTTATCCAAGTCTCTTACAGTCAATACCAGATGATCTAATCTGCTGATCTGGAATGGGCGCCCAGAGGCAAAACAGGTAGGTTGGACATTGAAAGTTCCAGGAGAGGTACATGTTGCCTTGCACTGAATTTGCTGGGAAAAGAAACCAAAAAAAATATGTTACTTTATTTTAAAATCAAAGTGCTAACTATTGCACAAAATATTCTTCCTATGGATTTACTTTCATTAATTGACATAGATAAAAAAATATATATATATACAATTAGGTTGACTTAAAAACAAACTATCATTTAATGCAGTTTTGGATTTCTAAGAGGCACCTGAGATTCACCTGACATTTAAAATGCGTTCTAACACAAGAACTTGAAGAGTGAGAAAGCACTAGGCGAAGGTGAGACATTAAATAGCCCCAGACATCAGGAGGCAACTGGCAAACACATGGAAATCGAGTCAGCCTAAAGCAAAGTTGTACAACTTCCAAGCAAAGAATCTCTGTTTGTTGGATCAACTGGAAACATTTGCTTGTTACAGACCGGCAGGAACAGAATGTCGCAATAAATTACTTTAACGTATGCACAGATTATCCTTTGCCTTGCTTTCTGTAGACTATGCAGAGTCTATGTAAATAGGCATTACAGTAGACTCAAGACCTTGTTAGACAGGATATTGGGTCTGTTAAGAGCGTTTTAAACAAAGGGCTCTCAACTCATGAGCTTTGTCACTTTGCTCTAAAGTAGTATATATTTACAACAGAGAATGTGCAAAAAGGAAACAGTTACTAAAGAGATTTTTATAGACATATCAAGGAGTTATTAATTTAATGCAAAAATAAATTTGTTTCGTTTTTAACTATTTATTTCAGAAATCCCTTTAATACAAATTATAACACCAATTTATAAAAATTATGCACAAAATATTTGTAAAATGATCATCATCATCATGTCCCTAAGTCCTTGGACCGTTGGGGCGCCACAGATGACATGATGAAAACTATCCTTCTCCATTCCTCTGTTTTCTGCACTATGCACAGCATCGCCTAGTTTTAGTCCCATCTACTCTTTGATGTTATCTTCCCATCCTTTTCTCTGTCCTCCTCTTCTTCTCCCTCCTCTTGTTGTGCCCTGCATGATTTCTTTGGCAAGCCCTTGTTTTCTTGTCACATGGCCATACCATTCCAGTTTGCGCTTTTTTACAATCAAACACTTCCCAAAGAATATATCAGTGAAAGATTTGTTTTTTTTATTTTTAAAGTTTCTTTTGTAGCTTTCCTCTTGGCCTAGACATATCCATTGTTTGACAAAGATTGCTTTTCAATCAAATAATAAGTTAATTTAATAAATCTTATACACGACAGTGTATTTTTTTGAAATAGCATTAAATTAATGTTAACAACTTGTGTTTGCTGATGAAGACTTTCATCCGAATCTTTATTTTGATTATCTTGTATTTTCATTTAATCTGTCACATTTAGTGTTCTTGCTACTTCACTGTACACTAACAGCATGTTTTTAAAATGTATGAATGACATTAGTTCATTTTTTTGTGTGTCTGGGTTAGTTGACACAAAACCTGAAAGATACAGTCAATTATACTTAAACTCAATATTTAACAAGTAGCGCGTTTATAAATTTTGTTCCATTACTTTAAAGTTTATCCATGTTCAAAAGTCGCTGATTTAACACATGTATTACACCTTAAAGACATTTTAAAATAATTGGTGCTCATCTTGCATTCACATAAAATGTCCACAGTTTTCTTTTTAAAGTTAATATTAGTTAGAAGCCATGTCACTCTAAAATATAATTGTTATATATATTTCCACAACAAATAAAAAATAAATATTAGCTTGAAAATATATGTAGATGCAAGAGTTCTAGATCAACCTAGAGCAACCTGCAGTTCTTTCCGTTATTAAAACTCTCTACTCAAAATAAATTGCCAACCCATATCTAGACAAAGGGAAAACAATCATAACTGATTTGTCAGAGCTGCATTGCCATAAAGAAATTTCTATTCCCATTTCCGACACCTTTTGCCAAAAACTATGAATATGACTGATGTAATGCTCCACAAAGATAATTATGTAAAGTGTAAAGAAAAAATTGAAACAGATAAGTGTGTAATTCAAATTTTGCCTGGCATATTTATACACTATTACCCTAATAAATGAAGTTAATAGTGTTGTTTTATTTTTATTATCGGGGCTGTATGTTTGCCAAGGTCAGGAAACAATGTAGCTTAGTAAAACTAACACTGAAATGGATAATTAAGCTACATTATCTAAAAAGCTTTTTTAAAACTTACTGCCCAAATTAATTGTAATGTAAATATTTCAATGAAGCCTGAATAAGGACCTTAAATGGGTTAAAAGGACATGTCCATAAATCATTTTTCCATTTCCCAGTGTTTGGAAAAAAATGCTGAGTCCCATTTTTGGGAGAGTGAGCATAACATTAAATATAACAATGAAATATTTCAAAACAGTTTGCGTAGATTCTTTTTTTTACACTTCTTGAATGTCACCTCGCCACGTTCGATGCATCTAGTTTGAGTTTAGATGGTAACAACGATATGACCTTTGTTGTCATAATGTACTGGGTTTGGTACTCTTTGGCAGAGCTTCTTACATTTTTTGCATAGAATAGCTACCTGCAAACTGTGGGAGTACTTCTGAAAATATGAAGTAACAATGTCTCTCATGAACTAGAGAAGATCCAGTGGCCTTGTTTGATATACTGGTTTCAGTTGACAAAGCTGGCATGCATTGTTGACTGATAAAGTGATTGGAAAAACCAGCAGCTGCCAATATTACTTCTTCATGTGGATGTAGATACAGTATTTTCCAGTATTTTCATCCATTCTGTTGACTACTCCCAAATACATGTTGTAATTCCTAACATGTGATGGCTGCTACACATTGACATGTTGGTGCAGTTTCTGTGAAAAGCTCTGAAAGTTCTGACAAATCGAGTTTTCACAATGCAATATGCACATCTTGCTGTTTCCATTTTTGATGCTGAGAAAACCTTTTCCGTTTGCCACTTCTAGCAGCCTTTTGTTGGTTTAGTATGTCTTTACTATCAGTAGCTGGTCGCAAAACATGGGCATCAGCTTGAGCTTACAACTGCCTTTGAGAATAATGGTAAATGCTTTTCGATTCGTCTTTATCATCACTATCTATTTCAGTTTCAACTTTTGGTGGCATGGCATACACACTGGCAGTACTAAATTTTCTTTCATCATCTTCCAAATACAACAAAAGCATCATTTTTGGTTAGATTTCTTCTCATCCAGATAACAAAACAATATAATACTTTTTGTGACAACAATGTAAGCACAAATGTAGCTAAATTTTTCCAGGTAAAAATTTAATTACCGTTTGATATTCATAAAATGTTTATAGGATCACATTTATTTAAGTAAAATAAACACTGAAGAGTTACAATATGTCAAGTCATTTGAAAGATATCACTTGCTACAGTGGAAAAAAAACCCACAAGAATTCCATGGAACAACCAGACATGCTGCTACACAGAGGAGGGCATTTTTACTATCTGGTGCCATACACCAAAAAGCCTATCCTGTGACTCACTGTGACTTATCCAATGCTATCATGAATCTTATAAGTTATAGTTAAGAGGGGTCGCAAAAAATTTTTTAAAATGTCCTTTTAGTTGGGACAGCGGCAATATTAGGTTAAGATAACATTTTTCTGTACAGTACATTGGAGTGGAGGGCATTATTCTGTATTCTAATTAAATGAAGTGATAAACAAAATATGGTTTTTAATCAAATTATTTAATCAACTTTGGATAGAATATTTATCTATTTGGTTGAATACAAACATAATTGATGAACAGTTAATGAACTTTAGACTAAACAGATAAATCGAGTAACATAAGCCAAAACACATAACTTTAATTGGCTAACTAGTAACTGTTAAATTTAACGGACGTGTAGACACTGCCATAATCATAATAATATTTACTAATAATAATAACTTACCAAGAAATGTCGCCGAAAGGCAACTGAGAAAGCACTTTTTATCATTATAAATAAACAAGAAACGAAAAGTGCTCTCAAACCCGGAAATATCAGCTTTGTCCGCTCTCAAGCCTTAGCGATGTGAACTATATTTACTGTTTGTTAATAATGTTTATGTTTGACTTGGGGTATTTTTTCTGTTTATTTCCCCTTCTTAAAATTTCGGGGATTTCCGATTTCTGCTAACTAAAAGTTAGCCAGCAATTTGTAAACTATTGCTCTACAAATCTATTTTTGTTTGAGTACGTGTTAAATGTACTTTTTATAATTTAATTGAGCAATTAAAATAATATATTATATTTGTTACATTTAATTGTTAATATGCTGCATTTTAAAATATAATAAAATATTTTCAATTAAAATACTTTTAAATTATTTTTGCTAATTATTCTTGTCATTTTTTTTAAGTATCATGAGAAGTACAAATTTACGAATACTGTATAGCAGTAATTCAAAAGTCTGTACTAATCGAAGATTTTGTTTACTTGCCACAGATACAGCGGCACAGTGCATTATTAGACGAAATGAGATTAAGGATTTAAGGTCTATCTCAAATTGATTAAGCTAGGAAACTGAGATATTCACTTCTAAATATAAAGTGTTTTACAAATACTTAAAGTTTCTAGTTCTATAATTTTGGTCCTTAGAACAGCAAACCTAAAAGTAGAAAAAGACTGAAAGAGAAACGGAATTTAGGAAATATAATAATGATCTCAGATTTAATTTTATTTGGGTAAGACTACCAAGACTCTTATTCTTATCGTATCTAAATGATTATCATTACTATATTTACTGTTACCTCTGAAGTCTGATTAAGGTGATAATGCTAAGTTATGTTCTTTTTTATACCTACTGTTTAAGTAATTAAATACTCAAATGTACCATTGAGAATGGATGCATGATTCTTGAACTAGGTACTATGTTGGGTAATCTTGCAGTTCAGGTGTGTAAATTATTTCTGATCGAATTTTGTATTATTGCGTGTAAATGTAAACTTACGTGTATTTTTATAAAATTAAGTCCAGACAGTATTAGTTAACACTAACACTAAATTGTACAGCACTAACTTTTATTTTTATTGATTTTTACAGCCCCCATAAGTAGGGAGAACAATACATGTCGGCGCACGGTTCTGCGCATGTCTCAAAATGAGGCATAAGCCTTTGACCTACTTTTTGAAGAATGCTTTTGTTGACATCGGTTAATAACTCCGAGCATCAAAATTTGCATAAAAAAGCTGTGTTTTACGTCACCATTGTTGCGCTGATTGGTTTCTGCACACAACACTATAAGTTTAATTACAGTTTTATACTGCTACACTACGCTGTTGACAAAAAGCGACCGGTAAGTGAATAAAAGCTTAAATACTTTTTTTGTAGAAACGATACCACTAAAAGAACATACTGTACCATATTCGAATATATTAATTGATTTTTATAGCTTATTATAATTAACGAGGCTGCGCTCAAGTAACCGCAAAAAATCCCCTAAATTGGTGACCAAAACTCCAAATTCTCTTTTTGCCCATTTTCCCGCCTCGGGATGGCGGTGCAGTTATCGATAGTGACGGACACTATATAATGAATATTTCGGAAATACCTGTATTTGTTATTATTATTCAATACTTTAAACAGTTAATTGTATCAAATCAAAGCAGAATTTGAAGTATCTATTCAAATGTAAATCTAAAATTTCATAAGCATTTAATTTACTGTCATTTGTGAATTAAAATTAATTTCATAAAATTAATTCTTCAGACTTCAATTCACTATGGACACTAACTAAGACTAAGGTAATACTAATGCTACTAATATTAATAAATACTTAATGTTAGTATTAGTATTAGTAATACTACTAAGAATTAGACTAAGTAATAGTAATTATACTAGTAATAGTACTAGTATTAATTAGTTAATAATAAAAATACATTTTTTTGTAGGTTTGTCATTTATTCTACGTTCAATATTAGTATATTCATTTATTGTTTATTATTTTTTGTAATTTTATTACTAGGATTGTTAATGTTATTGAATTTGTAAATAAAGTAACAAAATAAACAATCATATAAATTGTTATAAATATAGTATAAGTATAGGCTAATTGAAATGTAATATAAATTATTATAAAATTGAAATTTATTATAATTATACTATTAACTATATAGACAGAGTTATAGTTAAAAAGACTAGGACTAGTTAATAATTAATAAATACAAATGGTCTTCAAATTTGTTAATTTTATTTTGTTTTTTTCTTTTCAGTTCAACTTTGTAATTTCTAGAAATTTCAGTGACAATGAGGATTATAACCTGTTTCTGGCAAACTTTGCCCAGGATGCAGCTGCATTTGTGAAAAGAATGGCTATGCTATCTATCTGTATAGTAGCATACCATACAAGACAGAGGGCATGAAAGTGGCCGTTTCTGCTCTTGATGAGGCCTTCCAACAAGAGGATAGCAACTATGTTTCTTACAAGGTTGCAATACATATATATGAAATTATATGCAGACCTGTTTACCCTCAAACTCTTAAAATTGCATAACACCATCACAAAATCGTTCAATACATTATCTTAATTAATAGTAAAAAATAAACATACAGTATACCGGGTATAAATATATACATCTCAAAATCATTCATTGTACGCCAAAATTGTAAGAGCAAACATGTCTGTAGTATATGTGTCAAGATTATATAAAAGCTTTCTATTTTTTAGAAATGAATTGAAACTAATTGGAATAGAAGCCAAATCTTTTGTTGCAGCCAGTTGTAGTGCCTGTTAACAAGAACAAGAATCTGTTGCCTTCCAACAGTATTGATGCTACAACTATTGTAACACACAATGATTGTTTCCTTCCACAGGTAAATGAGCACCAGGCAACTCCAGGGACTCAAGATGTAACCAATGTCATAATTAACACAGCATTGATTTAATATTTCTTGGGTATCATTACTTTAAATGTATGAACCTCTAACTTTTTCATTTGGAATAAAAGAATACCGGTACATTTAAAAAAAAAATATTTTTACCCCGTTTTTTTCTTTTTAAGTCAGAATATTTTAAATTCTTCATTTCATACTGGCAAATGTTGATATTAATATTAATATTATTATTTTCAGGGTGTTATATTTGAATAATTTACTAATAACATTTCTATATTTCTTTTCAGAGTCCCATCAATAAAGTAGTAGCACTGATTTATTTCATGTAATCAGTTAATTGTATGGACCTTTGATTTAAAAAAAATTAATTTAACATTTTAATTATTTTTCTTTTCAGGTATTTTCAAATTCCCTACAGAACATAAAATGACTATAATTAACATATAAATTTGATTTGATGTTGTTGTTACTTTAAAATGGAATAGACCTGCATTTTTTTTTTAAATAATAATTTTACAAAAAAAATATTTTTTTACATAATTTTTTTTTCAATTTCTCTGCAAAAACATTTTTCAAAATAAATATTTATGATATAATGTCAAACGTTTGTTGTTCATTGTGTTGTATATTGTATTGAGAATATCTACTGAAAATTTGGTTCCATTATCTTTGAAATTAAAAAAGTTATGGGTCAAAAAGTGAAAAAATTCAAAAGTGGGTCACAAGTTTTTTGGGTCAAATATATAGCTTATATAAGGGGCATAAAAAATTCGACAAAAAAATAATAACTCCAGTTGTATAAAAGATAGAAAGATGAAATTGGTGTTGTTATAAAGCTTATAGCTAGCCCTTTAAAATGATGTATCATTCATGGCAATCGGGCCATATTTAAATTTTGTGTCAAAGTGCCTACCATAAGTACATAGCTGGTAGCTTAAACGATCTCTCCATTTTCTTCTTTTTTTAAATTCACCCTACATGCCAGAATGCAAATGCAATTATATTTAAACACCCCATATTAAAAAAAATTAATAATTTTGTGCCCCTATAAAATAACGGAACATCTAACTACGTTCAACCCCCCTCCCCCCCGTATTCTTTTTTGTGAACATGCCTACAGTTTGAAAATTTCGTTAAGAATACCAACTGATCGGTGATCAAAAATCTGGCAACGGTGAATAAATACAAAACAAATAAAGCTGTGGAAGGTTGGGGGATGTTCAAAGACACTTAAGAAATAAAATAAAATGAAAATAAGCGCTGAATAATTCAGTATTAGTTAACTATCACTGCCTGAATTTAATTTAATGAAGAATACATGTAAGTTTACATGTGACAATGCAAAAGTCGATCAAAAATAATATACCCTGAACTGCAATATTACCCTTTGTTGGTAAATAATTTTTTTTTTCTTAAAATTTATAAAAATTGTGTAGTTGTATAATAACGCAAACTTGGTTCCTATAAAACAATGAAATCAGATTTAACTTTTAACTTAATTATTTTTTTTAGCTAGGATTTTTTAAAGTCTGAGTTTGTCCTATTTTACTTTTAGACTGCACTTCCACATGTATTGGTTCTGCTGTTTTTGCAGTGGCCATGTGCTATAATTATAAGTTTTCATTTGGAATTTTGAACAACTATCAATTAATCAATTTCAAGGTTTAATTCTATTGACAACATGTGCACACAACCTTAACTGTGTAGTGAGATGGAGCAAAGACAGACAACATGATCATGACCCATATTTGCCTTTCATTAAAACTATTCCTACAATAAATGATTTAACATTCTAATTTTAATGGCCTAAACTCAAATTAAATAAATATATGTGAACTGGAACTATTCAGCAGATTCTGTTATTATAAAAGGTGTGGTGGTTGTTTGCATCTAAATAAGTAAGACTGAACTCCCTAGTGTTTAACATTTATAAACTCACATTGAGGAGCATAGAGCTACAGGAGTAGGCCAAGCCCTATGAAAATTGGCCTTGCCTAATTTACATCAATATATACTGAAAAGGTTTATATTAAAGATGAAAAGGACATGTTTTATATTTTGAGTTAATCTATTAGGCTACAGCTGCCTCATTTTGACCAAGGATATTCCAAAAGTTGGGTTGATTGTACAAGCAAAAAAACTAGATTGACAATTAAGTCATTATGTTCTCAGAGATGCTATGGCTGAAACAGAGCACACATTCAAGACAAAACAGTCCTGTTGTGAATAAATTATCACTATCATTCAAAAATTAACCCTTTAATTACCGCTGGTTTTGGCATCGATTGTTGCTGTCTCAGCAATTAAAAACTTGGTTGGAATTTACAGTATTTTTCATTCTCTATCCGATTCCCTTTTTAACTTCTCTATAGATTAACAAATAAAGAAATATATAGCATTGAAATATTACGTCGATCTGACGTCCTAGGTATTTCAGAAAAGTTTTTTGCCTCCTTGTTATGACCACAATGTGACGTCACTGGTAATTGAAAATGGGTGATCGTGTTGACGTCATCGGTAACAAAAAGGTGAAAAACTCAGATTTTTCTGTGTCGTCTCCCATTTTTAAACAAATTTAATAGTAGTCTCCTTTGCTTTACCAAAGTGCCTATAGGGTTGCCATGGACTCTATAATATAGGTATTAAATTTACTGTCACCGGGTGCCTTCCCAGGCAAGTCTTAAGTGACAGATTTTAAGAACTTATTTTAAAAAATCGTTAAAATAACATAAGATTTGTAATAATTTTATCTCTGTTGTCATTAGCCCTACTGTTGCCTCCCAAATACCCAATAGTGCCTGCCTACTATGCCAGGCAGTTGCATGTCAGGTGGTAGTCTCATATGATGCTCATTCAGGATGCCTAGCAACAAAACTACCATACATTTGTCTGCTTAAATTTACTGCTGCTCTTGTGAGAATATCAATCTTTTTTTTAAAAAATAAAGAAATTTGTATGTTTTTATTTGTTTTAAATTAAAAGGTTACTGGAGTTCAAAGTTTACTATGGCTATCCAAGCTCATAATATAAATGACAACATGCCAAGTAGACTAGCAAGTTTAGATTATGAAAGAATTGAACAGATTGATGTAGAAGTTACTGAAATTGATATAGAAACTAATAGTGATGATCTTATATTTTAAGATATCATGAAACAGTCTATCATAATCAATATTGTTACATTGGAATATAATTAATTTTGGCAATGTGACAGTGACTATGGTTAAGTATTGATCTTAATAACTTCCTACATTTCTTAAAAGCATGTCTGCTTCACCGGATACCAAAGTCTGGTGTTTTTCACATTTTTGACAGTCATACAAACCAGTGCAATATCCTCGACTGAAAAGACAACTTCTGAGATTTCCTTGTTTGTTTAACTTCAATACTTTTTTTACAATTCATTTTTTTAATGGACATTCAAAATTTTTTAACAAACAATTCATTTTGGGTCAAATTTTTACAGACTGTAAGTATTTAATCTACAGACAATTAGCAACTCTGATCGTAAGTTAGTGGTTGGTGCAATTGTTTATAAAAAATATGGGCTTATTTAAGTGTCTTAATAATAATTTTAAAAAGTGTTTACTATATATTATATATCAATTTTAAAAATGGTTATTGACTGGCTGTATTTTAGAGTGTATGGCCATTGACCCAAGCTTTAGCTTCTTCTTAAAAATGCCTTGCCCTTCTTGGCCATTAAAGGTGTGGACATCGTTCACCTGACTACAGAGGACATGTAGATAGCACACACTGAGTGGACCATGAACAACATCCAAATACTATGTTGTTAGAAACATTTCAAAAAACAACTTTAACAATCAAGGAGATGGATTTTTTTTAAATACCACAAAAGCAAGAGAGTTATATCACTGCTCAAATGCATTAAAAAGATGTAACAATGGAGTTAAGAACTAAAATAAACTATCTACTGTTATACATTTTTTGTTATATAATTATAAGTACTTAAAACAAATAATGATGATTCTCTTAATAAATTGAATACTTAGCAACTCTATTTTAAAGAAAAACTTTTACATTAATTTTGATAAGGTATTTTTAGAATAAGATGGGAATAAAATAAGACTTGCTTATATTACTTAATTAAAACATTAAAAAGTATTAAATTATCAAGATTCATACATTTGAAAATATAATTCAAGTTATAAACAGTAATAGTAATAAACTCATTGAAAACGATAAGTAAGCAGATAGTTATAGAAAAAAATAACTAAATGCATCAGCTGGATATGCTAAGACAGTGGTAAATTTATCATTAACTTGATATGCTGAGACAATGGTTTGCAAAATTTTTATGGTCTTGAACTTTTACACACACAAATTCCATTACTATCACCATGTACATAATAATGTCTATTATGTTGCATACATCTGCTCTAAGGGGCTATTACTATTTTTTCATACCTCAGCCATGTTGAGTTTGAGAAAGCAATGATTTTATGCAAACTATAGGAGATATCTTCTGTGACCTGAATTTAAAGGGCTAGAAGATATGGCACAGGCTGTCATTTGTTGTGTGATATAGTCCATAGTACTTAATCACAGCTGAGCTTTATTTGCAGACCACAGACATTAATAAATTTTTTTTATATTTGAACACTGCTAGTGTAAGGGAGTCAGTTACTACTTATCATTAGTGAAGAACACAGTATTGAAAACACATTTGAAATAATGTATTCAATAACAAAATAACATTGTGCCTATTTCTGACATAAAGTCTTAATAAATGATTGAACTACACAAGTTAAGCCTAACTTAAATTAAATTCATTTTTAAAAAAATATAAATTTTATTCTCTACTTATTCTACCTACTGGCAGTGTTGCTGTTGTCCATACTTTTGTATCTATCAATCACCATTTCTGTTTACTAACCTCTTATTAGCTTGCTCCAATAACTTAATTAACGGTCGTTTATGCTACTTGTTTCCCAACTTTTTTTGCCATTGATTTCTGATTATTTGAACTAATAACATCTATCAACTTCAGAATAATGAACTGTACTAGTAAAAAGAAAATAAGAGAGAAAATTAAGTATTAATAATTTCAAACTACATCACAGTATCATATTTTGAAATCTTAATGAAGTAGATGTAAGTAGATTTTTTTAAATTATCATAGTTTTTTATTATTAGTATGCAAACTGGTGTTGAATTCCTTCCTACCAAAAAAGTATGTATACATTATAGATAAGTTAAAAAATCCCAGTTAACAGAATACTGTCTTTGATATTTATATATATTATTTGGTTCCTTCTTTTTAGTACCCTCCTTTTGAATGCAGGAGCTGTACTGAATTTTAAACTGTGAGTACAAATTATGCACGAAGGGAATTTTTTTATATACATTGATGTTATGATTTCAAGTTTTATTTTAACGAAAAAGCATTATTTAACACTTACTTTGACTGAGATTTAAAAAAAGAAATAATGTAATTGTTGCATTATTTCATTCAAATATTATTAAATGTTTGTGTTTTTTTCCCTACTATAATTTAAAGTCAAATTAGACAAAGTCATTTAAGTTGTGTATTAGATCAATAGTTTTTTAAACCAAATTTATTTATTCTGCCATTTCAGAAAGCGTTCACGAGATGAAGAAGCGTTCATGCCCAAAATGGAGAGCACAACAGGTCAATTTGTTTGCTTTTTTTGTATACTTTATCACAAGAAATCCAAGCAGTGGATCACAATCAAATTTGACATGGACATTCCTCCTGAACTATACATGGTTCCTGGAAAGTTAGGTCCAAATCCCTTTTAACCAAAAGCATTGATTAAAATATAATAAAATGTATTGAGTAAAGAATAAACACAAATTTTTAATGGTTTTGAGGAACGTTCAAGTTGAGTTATTTTTTTATGTATACATTTATACTAAGGCTTTATTCAGAACAGTGTGTTTTCAAACATCTTTTAAAGGAAGGTTTTCTATGAGCTTTTGTGTTCAGTGCAAGCATTTTAAATAAAGCTTTATCTTTAATCTATTTTTTTCAACAAAAAACAAATAAAGATTAGACTCTAGCTGTTTGATTCAATCATATTCTTTAATTATACGGGAATGCATTTTGTGCCATTGTAATGAAATACAGTTCACTGCATGGTTCTGAGGGGGTATCGAACGTTAGATTAGAATTATCACATAGTTCAGGGGCCTGCATAAAGGGTACTTTTGCATACTTAGGGGTTTACCATCCTGTGGGGGGGGGGGGGTTCTTTTATTAATTTTCACTACCAACTTTATAATAAAGATGTGTGTAGGGAAGGAATAATCCCAAGTCTGTGATTTAACCCCAAAACAATACTTAGTATAACTACATCACTGAATAGCTGGGTGCGTTTTATCAGTTTAGCAATGTCTCAAGAGCACAATTATTTTTAACACATAGAACAATTTCAGTCCATTGTAATTTGCCATATTTTAATTAATTTATTCACATGTAATAAGCTTTTTAAATGCCACACACAATAAGTTTGTGTCTGAATTTTTTTCGGGCAGCAGAAAATAACCCAGTCCTGTTATAGTTAAAAACAGTACTAAAAACTGAACAATGAAAAACCATAAAACGTCATACCCTTATTTATCATGTGAATGGTGTTTTTTAACTTGTATTTCTTAAGTAAAATTTTTTAAAAATCTCTCAAAAAGATTTCAAGTGTTCATCGATGTACATTTCTGGTATATTTTGTATATACATGAGAAAAGAGATATGTTGGTATCACACATATTTCTACATGGATTAATGGATATTTTTGTCAAACTTGGGATACATAGTTGTTACACTTCATAATCAATGGTTCAGGGTTAAGGGCCCAAATTTAATTTTTTGTTATATGACTCATATTATGAGCTAAATAAATAAAATTACAATTAATGATATATCTAGATCACACTTGGTACAAATGCACTTGAAAGTCTATATTGAAAAACTTGAGTGTTTGAATTCATAATATTCACCATTGTCAAGTTCAGTGACACTAACTTCATTTTTCTTGTATAAGCTTTATCTCTTGAATATTTCAATGGATTTTAAAGCACAACTTTTAAATTTTAACATGACTATTTATATAATGAATATATATAATGGGTGCTTATCTTAGTAATAATTAAAATGTCACCTTATAGAATGGGTTCCCTCCAGGGGCCTTATTTTAACTTTAATGAAATACTGCATTTGCTTCAGATGTTTTAACATTTAAATTATTAGTACAAAAAAAAAGAGTTATTTTTTTACAATTATTTGAAGTTTTCAAAAAAATTATTGAAGTTTACACATGACTCTATGTTGTTCTACTTAGTAATAAATATTATAAAAATTTAAGTGGAATCTAAAGTTTATGCAAATGTTAGTTTAGTTTTTAATTGATGTCTATACTTTCCTTGGTATCAGTGAATAAATATTCTTTAAGGGTCTTGAAGATTCTACCTCATTGTGGCATGTTTGATTTTTTTATAATCGTTTTAAGATTAAATAAATGTCCTTTTTATGTTTCTAAAGTTCTTATAAAATTCTTTGATTTTCCTAAAATGTCATGAAAACAGATTTATTGATTTTTTAAGGTTTCTAGAAAGTTACAAATTATTGTAGGAGGTTCGAAATTGTATTTTCCTTATAATAGTAAAACTTTAAAATAAGGCTGGGTTACTCTGTAAGTTTATATGTAAGTTATTGCATTTAGGCCAAACTCTATAAACATACTCTTCATTATTCCTTTTAAAATATCATTGCATTTGAAACTAATAAATATCCACATCTTTTTGTGCAGGGTCTCCCAATTCTAGTTTAATTAAAATGCCATAATTGGTGATTTTTATGCAATTTTAGTGGGACAATATTTAAAAAAAAATTTTTTTTTCAGCATCCAACCCAAAATACTCAAATTTTTGTCAGATTTGACTTTAACTCATGTTTCTTTGGCTGCGCCCCCCAGCTTGGATATTAATGAAACAGGATAGGCCCCAAATCCAATGTTTACAAGAATTGTTATAAATCAGTCTTTTTATGGGAGAAAATTTGTATTTTTAATTGGTACTCCAACGCAGTGTTTTTGACAAGGCCCTAAATGTACGTGTACGCTGACAACGTTTTAGAAGTTTTCTTTCCAAATACAGGCCCGGACAGAGGCAGTAGTTGATAGAGATAAAAGATTTTAATGGAATTTAAACAGCTAACCTTAAGTGATGATAAAAAACACCCTTGTTAGTAACTACCTTTTTTCTTTTAACATCTTTAAAGATATTGTTAATGAATTATGAAGAATTACAGTATTAGTTTTTACAGGTTTTATAATAATAATTGAAGTACAGCACATGGACAGAATTACAGTATTAGTTTTTACAGGTTTTTTAATAATAATTGAAGTACAGTACATGGACAGAATTACAGTATTAGTTTTTACAGGTTTTTTAATAATAATTGAAGTACAGCACATGGACAGAATTACAGTATTAGTTTTTACAGGTTTTTTAATAATAATTGAAGTACAGTACATGGACAGAATTACAGTATTAGTTTTTACAGGTTTTTTAATAATAATTGAAGTACAGTACATGGACAGAATTACAGTATTAGTTTTTACAGGTTTTTTAATAATAATTGAAGTACAGTACATGGACAGAATTACAGTATTAGTTTTTACAGGTTTTTTAATAATAATTGAAGTACAGTACATGGACAGAATTACAGTATTAGTTTTTACAGGTTTTTTTAATAATAATTGAAGTACAGTACATGGACAGAATTACAGTATTAGTTTTTACAGGTTTTTTTAATAATAATTGAAGTACAGTACATGGACAGAATTGTGACAATTTTTAAAAATATTTTTAAAAAATTCTTCCATTAACTTCTTTTTTCCCCGTTACAGGAGATAAAATCAGAGAATTTTTGCTGAGTCTGAGACACCTGAGGATCTTTATTGCACTTTGGAATATCTTTATCATGTTTCTTATGTTGGTGTAAGTATATCATAGGTTCTGATAACATTTTATATTTTGATTTTATTTGAAATGTCTTTAACAAATAGATACATGATTTTCTGTGGTGTAGTAGGGTTATTGTATAGTAATGAATGACGCCCTGGAGTAAAAACAAATCCTACTATGTACCGTATTTTACAGACTATAAGACACTACGGACTATAAGACGCAATGGACTATAAGACGCACCTTAAGTTTTAAATTATTTTTTAAAAAATTACATTTTTACCATTTATATTAATTTAATTCTATTTCCTCAGATTTTTCAGCCATTGAGTGTGTTGTGTTTTGAAGACCAATCAGAACTGATGTATTGTTCTATCTATAAGAAAGTGTTGATCATGTTAATGATAGCCATCATTGTCAATCACAAAACTGTCTGGAGATGAGCTGTTTTGATCTATCTTGTTTCAGGTCATCTTGAAATACATTGAAATTGATTGCAGAGAAGTCTATCTATGCAGTGAAATTTGTATATATTTATTTGTAAATAAAAGTATTATCATTGGGGTAAGACTGATGGGCTTTATAAAAAAAAATTTGTTTTTTGTGATGATTATGAGGATGTGGCTAATAATCAGTAATGACTGTGGTCTTGTGCGTCAATCTCAGCTAACTATAAAACATCTTCTAGGAAACCTCATACCATCCACAAATTATATTTAAATACTGCAGTGATGAGGTTATTATATTGTGTGGTCTTCACCTGGAAGCCACGCAATTTAACCTTTAAAATAATATTGGCTGTGCTCAACAAAAAGTCGGGGTCAAACGACATAAGTGAATAGGAAACCATCGGTAATCTTTGCCGAGCCATTAAAGGGGGGCAGTAACTCACTAAAATTGTTAGTACCTATTTAATCAGCTTTGAGATGGCTGGAATTATCACCCCTCCACATTAACTCCTAAAATTTTAGTTAATGTGTACATCTTAAAAATCACTTGTATATAATAATCCACTAATTTTGTCACAATAACGCTTGTTTATATTTGTAGATGTTTTAATTTGAAGTTCCTACTTCTCTCATATCAAATAAAAATATCACCTAAGCACAGATTTATCACCAAAAAAAAAAAAGACCAGGTTTAAAAAAAAAAAATCTGCTCAGAATAAGTCAATGTTTAGAAATGTGATGTACACTTATGTTTTTTAGAATGTCATCTGTAACATTTACTGGATTCGAAGTAACCTATGAATATAAAATGTAAAGAAAATTGTTGAAATCTGTCCATTTCCCCAGGCTTTCACTGCAATGATCTGATTAACTTTATAACTTTAATTTATGTAGAATCCAGTACATTGTAAACATAATGAAGAACTTGGACTAGATTAGGCTGATTAAAAATGTCCCTTGTAGCCCTTGAATTCTTTGGGGGCAAAATAACTAACAGAAAAACTGGCATCATTCTTAGTGTTTGTTTTACTTAGCTTGGAGATGTTACAAAAAAGTGATCTTTTAACAAAAATATAAATTAAAGACATTAGAGGTTCTTTTATCTTTTTTTCCAAATATTTCTAATGCATTATTAACCATCGTTCATTTCATATTTTGCGACCAAAAGAGTTGACAATGCAATGCTGCACATTTCTGGGTTAAAGTTGCTGCTTCTTTTCTATTGTGTATAAAAATTTGCATCAATTGGCTTGGTGACATGTGGAAATAAATTATTCCATGTACACAAAGTTGAATGTCTCCTAAAAAAATTTTTGTCCACATCACAGCTGTGGTTTTTAAATGCTTTTTATTAACTTCACCTTTGTTTGCATTTGGCTGGCAAAATATTTCTGACTGCTAATAATTAGCTTAAAATAGATGTCATCGTATTATAGTTAACTTTAAAAAGACCATAGTAGATGTCATTGTCTTACAAGTTAACTTTAAATAGATGCCATTGAAATTTAAATAGATGCCATTATCTTACATGGAAGGCCAAAATTAACCAGGAATCAATATTCTCCTGCGTGAAATGCAGTCGAGATTGTCACTCCAGGATTGGCCTAGTGAGCCACTCGTCACAAGATAGCTACTCCATAGTATCGCGAAGACGGAAGGATGCTATATATATATAAGCCACCGTGCAAGCTCTAAGCTATGTAGGACTTTGATCAGACAATGGCATCGCGTATATCATTACCATAAATAATGACATCACTTTTCTCATTACAGTACGGCACGTACCATAAGTAATTAGTTTGTTAGTAAAGCTATACTATACACACGTTAACGGCATTCATCCACCAATTAAAGGAAAGTTAACGGTTTTATAGAAGCGAGTTATAAATAGACGTGTAAGTTTACATTATGAGCCATTCAACATGATAAGTTTATACCATGTCTTTTAGGTCTGGTCAGTGGTCAATGCCCCCAAATCTAATGGAGATGGTCTCTTCCGACTGAACATGCCACAATTTACGACGGTGTAATATTACTTGTGTAAGTGTTTCGTCTCCAGAGATTTGAAATGAGAGACTAAGAGAGAGAGTCTAAGAGAGAGAGACTAAGAGAGAGAGAGAGAAAAAAAACATTTATTTACTAAAACTAATAATTGTTTTCCTATAAAATACTAAAAGGCTTTGCTCGTATCTCACGCGCTTCACATATATGCAGTGACGTCTACACAGGGGGGAGGGGGTAGAAAGAGGTTGCTTGCAATAGGAGCTAGGCGGGAGAATAACTCTCCCCTCCCCTCACCAGGGCCGGGTTTTGGATTTCTCAAGATAACAAAAATTAATATGGGAAAGGAAAAAAAATTAGAGTGCTCAATAATTTTTTTTGCTTGGCTGGGGATTGAATCCAAAAATCTGATGACTCATTTGTTGACCATTACGTGATGACTCATTTGTTGACCATTACGTGATGACTCATTTGTTGACCATTACATGGTGACTCAATTGTTGAGCATTACGTGGTGACTCATTTGTTGACCATTACGTGATGACTCAATTGTTGACGAGTACGTGGTGACTCAATTGTTGACCAGTACGTGGTGACTCAATTGTTGACCATTACGTGATGACTCATTTGTTGACCATTACGTGATGACTCAATTGTTGAGCATTACGTGGTGACCCAATTGTTGAGCATTACGTGGTGACTCAATTGTTGACCAGTACGTGGTGACTCAATTGTTGACCAGTACGTGGTGACTCAATTGTTGACCAGTACGTGGTGACTCAATTGTTGACCAGTACGTGATGACTCAATTGTTGACCAGTACGTGGTGACTCAATTGTTGACCAGTACGTGGTGACTCAATTGTTGACCAGTACGTGATGACTCAATTGTTGACCAGTACGTGGTGACTCAATTGTTGACCAGTACGTGGTGACTCAATTGTTGACCATTACGTGATGACTCATTTGTTGACCATTACGCGATGACTCAATTGTTGACCATTACGCGATGACTCAATTGTAGACCATTACTTGAAGTTTGAAATACTGATTTTTATTTTTTAGAATTAGAAATTAAACCCCAAAAATATACGTCTACTAAAATTAATTTTCTCAACGATTTCCATGTTTGATTTTCTTTCAAATATAATTAAAAAAAAAATTTATTGTTGAGCTATTAATGTAGTTGTAATCGTTTGCTAGTAATATCTTTATTGAATAGTCCACAATGTTCTATCAATAACAGTTTCGTAAGTGTACTTTTTTTATTACCAGTACTCATAGTGAACTCTCAAATTCAATACCATGCAGATGTGCCAGAACTAACCATGGTCCAGGGAAGAAAAGAAAAAGTGGGGGTGGGGGGCGGATAGACGTCCATGAATATATGTAAATATTATTCAGTCTACCGGTATTTGTAAAGTGCTCTGACAACCTAATTAATACACCTGTTTTTTGAAGCCGATGTAAGGAGCAATGTCTGTAGACAGCAGCAATATTAAAAGTCGACCTTGATGAAGCAGCAATCCCATGAACAGTGTTCAGCCATCACAACATAAAATAATATTTTATAAACAACATTTTTTTTTTAAAGTTACTATTCGTTTCTGTACACAACATACATCACTGTCAGCAGCTAGATTTTACTTTCTGTTAATGCACTTGACGTTCTTGTAAACTGTTCTATTATAGTTTTGAGATTAAAGATTTGGCTCGGGGGTTTCAGATCCCTGTGCTACTGGTAGCAGATCTACCCGACCAGGGCTTCAGATCCCTGTGCTACTTGTATTAGATCTACCCGACCAGGGTTTTAGATCCCTGTGCTACTGGTAGTAGATCTACCCGACCAAGGTTTCAGATCCCTATGCTACTTGTATTAGATCTACACGGCTAGGCCTTCAGATCCCTGTGCTACTTGTAGTAGATCTACCCGACCAGGGTTTCAGATCCCTGTGCTACTGGTATTAGATCTACCCGACTAGGCCTTCAGATCTTTGTGCTACTGGTAGTAGATCTACGCGACCAGGGTTTCAGATCCCTGTGCTACTTGTAGTAGATCTACCCGACCAAGGTTTCAGATCCCTGTGCTACTGGTAGTTGATCTACCCGACCAGGGTTTCAGATCCCTGTGCTACTGGTAGTTGATCTACCCGACCAGGGTTTCACATCCCT
Source organism: Omphiscola glabra (assembly GCA_964017045.1). Lineage (NCBI taxonomy): Eukaryota > Metazoa > Mollusca > Gastropoda > Lymnaeidae > Omphiscola > Omphiscola glabra. Next base: position 8,537,428 of record OZ024796.1, read on the forward strand.
GTGCTACTGGTAGTAGACCAGGCCTTCAGATCCCTGCGCTACTGGTAGTAGATCTACCCGACTACTTACTTACTCCACCAATGTTGGATATACTATTTCCTTTAGTGGATACCATTACGTGATCAGGCGACCCCCGTGGCATTCATAACATTGTCATGCATCTGTACTGCAAAGCCTATTTGATCTAACGCAATCTAAAAACACCATTCTTTTATCGGATTAATTGAGATACCATTACGCTCCTTGCCCGACGCCATGTTGTTTTTTTTTGTTTTTTTGGCAAGCAACGTATAGGCATTGGCCAACAATCAACTCACACAAGTACCAGCACAAAGCAGAAATTTTGAAGTTTTCTGCCACACTGCGTGGCACTAGATCACCCACGTCTCCGAATTTGATATGGGGCTCGATGAAATATTCAGCGTCGTCTCGTTTGGGCGAGTCTGCAGACGGCACCCAGTAGATTAGGTCGTTCAAGAGTCTAATGCCACGGTGACCGACGTCCTGTACTGCGCCTTCACGGCTTAGCCCTGGCCTGATGGACTTTGATCTCCCGGGGCGTCTCCCCTGGGGCGCGGGAGGGATCGTACTGTCGTGCTACACCCTGAAACACTTAATTAACTATTAATTATACAAGCGGGAGCGGTAATATAATTAAGGCAAAATGGCTCACCAAGGGCCCGGGGTGTACAGCTGCCGTCAGTATAATGTACCTCAGCTGTGTGTATGACCGAGAGACTAGAAGACGGGCTGTCTTAATTTTGGGGAATAAACGCCTGCCCGGGTACCCATCGACCCACGTAGCCGAGTTTGAGGTTTATAGCCAGTAGCATCGTTTATCGGTCAGAGGGGGTCGGGAATCAATCGGGGTAGTAGAGTTTAAAGAGATGTGTTTTGAGTGCAGTTTAGAAGGCCTGTGTGGTTGGTATATTACGGATATGTATTGGCAGAGAATTCCATTGTTTTGAGGCGCAGAAAGAGAAAGATCGTTCACCATATGTTTTAGTGCGTGATTTGGGAACGGACAGAGCACGCGTGTCTGCGGAGGAACGAAGCTGTCGACGGGGTGAATAGACAGAAAGTAGTTTGGTTAGAAAGGAAGGGCAAAAAGTTTTGACAGAGAACAAACAGCTTGTAATCAATGCGAGCCTATATAGGGAGCCAATGAAGTTAGTGGAGTAGTGGAGTCACGTGATCAGGGTTTTTTATTTTTGACTTTAGAACGAGGCTAGCAGCAGAGTTTTGATTGTTTTAGTTTTTCTATGAAGTGTTTTGGTGAACCTGACAGAAGAGAGTTGCAATAGTCAAGACGAGATAGAACAAGAGCACAGACTAGTGTTTTTGTTGCGCTAACTGTTAGGTAGGGGCGGATGGAGCTGATCTGAGGGATAGCGGTGTATGCAAAACGACAAATGTGAGAGGTATGTTTATCGAGAGACATGTTGTTAGTAAGATTATAACCAAGATTCCTAGCAGAGATGTAAACTGAATGTTGCCTACTTGAAATGAGTTGGGGAGAGTTGAGGTAAAGGATTATTTTTTATTGTGAATGAGGAGTGCTTCCGTTTTGTCATCATTAAGCTTCAACTTCTTGAGTGACATCCATGACTTGACATCACCAATGCACTCCCGCAAAGTCTGAACAGTGGAATATACAAGATAGGGAAGGGAATGCATTATAGCTGCATGTCATCTGCGAATGACTGGCTCTCAACTGCTTGCCTCCCAAGCAAGAGGAGCAAGGGCCTGGTATACAATGTGAATAGAACCATAAAGGGACATGAGATGTATGCATCATGGCATATTAATTTTACAGGAAGTACCAACAAACCAGAAAAAGTTAGAGTGGAACATAAATTAATTCCGCTTTTCAACATAATATCACCATGTAGAGTTTAGGGTCGGTTCACACGATCAAATTTCGCGTCAAATTGTTGTATGAACGCACTATTTTGCGCGTGGTTTCCTTTTTTGGGGAATTTGATCAAATAGTAATTTGAAAGTTGTGACAAGGCTTCATACACGAATTGTATCAAATGCTTGACGCGAAATTTGACCGTGTGAACCGACCCTTAGGTAATCAAATACTCTCCTTCTAATATTCCTCAATTCCCATGTATTTCTTTTTATTTCGTATATTTTATATGTATCCAAAATATTTCTATACTATTTTTCACAGGTCTTGGACAATGCAACTTTCGACAAAAAGAAACCAAAGACTGTTCCATTTTTGAATGTGACCTCTTAGAATCTCTCCCAATCCTCTCTTTACATACGGATTTTTTTCCTCCCGATCTGTGGATATGTGGCTCCATGAAAGAGAGGCTTTTAAAAAATGCAAGTCATAAATAGCTATTTGCGATCTAATATTGAAATAGCCCAGCCTCTCTGGTCTTGCGATTTTGTCACTTGAACGTTATGGGGTGAAGAATGCTGTGTCAAGCAGTCGACAGGTTTGCATCTTTAAAGGCTAGGTAACTATTCTTGTAAATGTTACTATTAATTTTTTAATACAAATAATGTTGTTGCATTACTTTTCTTTACGACTTAACAACACTACCTCACGCTATTCTGTATGATCTATTAAGAATTACTCATTACAGGTACCGTGGGGTGGGGGGGAGGGATCTTTTAAAAAATGAAAGCGGTGGGAGAAAAAAAGGGGGGGGGGGACTATCAGTTTACCGCATCGGGTGACAAAGACCCTAGTGACGTCGTTGTCATTTTTGTTCACCCTTCGAGTGAAAAGATGATCAAAGCTTCGACTTGAGCAGTAGTCTTGGATTGGCCTGCATTTTTTTTTAAAGTGAGGGAGAGTTGCCCAGTTCGTCAGCCTCACTCTCTCGTCCTTGACCAGCAGTGTTTCTCATGTCTCACTGTGTTCTTATTCTTTCCACATCGCAGTGGTTGTCGGAATTTTCCTCGCGTCAATGTCATAGAGCCTACGAGGACTCTATCTCCGTGTTTAATTTCAGAGTTTGTCTACTCTTAGATGAACTACCATCCAAGGTTAAGGGATCCCATCGACCCGGTTTTTTTGGTGTTGTTTTTGTTTGACCAGGCTTTTGATGGGGATTGAACTCCCCAGTCCACTATCTCGGGATTGCCTCAGTTTAAACCTATCGGCCGACCAACCCTAAGCGTAAATAAGATGGACGCATCTACTTCACGGTGTCTGTGTGTTCGTGCCATGCATCCGTTGCTGCACTCACAGCTATCACCCGCAAACTGACTTCAGTACGGTGGAAGAGTCCAGTCTTAATTGCCACTCATTAATTAATGAGCTCGGTAACAACGAACCCCGTCTCCTTCCACATCAAACATAAAAATTAATCAATAAAAAAGGAAAGATCATGGGGTAAAAAGGTAAGATCCTGGGGTAAAAAGGTAAGATCCTGGGGTTAAGCACTTTAAAGGTTTAGATATAAATTAATCAAACATTTCTTTAATTGGTCGTCGCAATAACTGGAAGATCTACGAGGAGGAGAAAGGTGGAACTAAAATAACGGGACAAACCAAACATACAACAAATGGAAATTATATATTTGTCAAGTTAGGGATAATAAATTCATAACCCCATACTTTGGGTCTACTAAAACACTCAATGACGCCAGCCGAGGGAGAGTTGGGTTCAAATCATGTCAGTTGTCATACAGCCGAAACCAGTTCAGAGAAGGAGATGCGACATCATCTTGTGTCCGTCGAGTGTCCGAGAACCGCTAAGTCTGGACATACAATTTGACCAACCTCCACCATGACCCCTGCTCTCTAGATTCTAGATACTGTGGACATACAATGTGACCAAACTCCACCATGACCCCTGCTGTCTAGACTCTAGATACTGTTGAGGCGATGAACTGATGTCGCAAATCTTTTGGTAATTATTTTTTTCTATTACAATACTAAAGTTAGAGATAAAAATACTTAAGTAAGATTTTTTGCTGGCATCCGTCCGTCACCATGTGACGATGGTGTGGAATTCGCAGGACGAAATCCGCAAGGCCTGGGATTATTCTTCTAGGATTATAAGCTGGTTCCACGCCGCTGGATAACCCTAAGGGAACATCATGTGGATGATACAGCTTGGCACCAGTGTTGTCGCAGGAGTTGTTGGAATGTTTCATTGTATCAATGTTATCCGCATTTCGGGACTCCATCTCCGGGTTTGAATTCAGTTTCCTTCTCTTAGATGAATTGCCGTCCAAGTTTAATGAGTCCCATCCACCCGGGGTGCTGGTGGTGTTTTTGCTTGACTGGGCTTTGGTGGGGATTGAACTCCAGACCATCAACTAGTTTAGACCACGCGGCCACCCAGCACACTTTAAGTAAGATAGAGCAATACGTAAGTAAGAGATAACAATAATTAGGTAAGAGTCGGCGTGGCTTCAACGCCTGCGAACTCGCCTGCTCCTCCAACACCACAGTCTTTGTCATGACCAGTGGTAGCCTACTCCAACACCACAGCCCTTCACATGACCAGTGACAGCCTACTCCATCACTACAGCCCTTCACGCGACCAGTAACAGCCTACTCCATCACTACAGCCCTTCACACGACCAGTGACAGCCTACTCCATCACTATAGCCCTTCACACGACCAGTGACAGCCTACTCCATCACTACAGCCCTTCACACGACCAGTGACAGCCTACTCCATCACTACAGCCCTTCACACGACCAGTGACAGTCTACTCCATCACTACAGCCCTTCACACGACCAGTGACAGCCTACTCCATCACTACAGCCCTTCACACGACCAGTGACAGCCTACTCCATCACTACAGCCCTTCACACGACCAGTGACATTCTACTCCATCACCACAACCCTTCACGCGACCAGTGACAGCCTACTCCATCACTACAGCCCTTCACACGACCAGTGACAGCCTACTCCATCACTACAGCCCTTCACACGACCAGTGACAGTCTACTCCATTACTACAGCCCTTCACACGACCAGTGACAGTCTACTCCAACACCACAGCCCTTCTCATGACCAGTGACAGTCTACTCCATCACTACAGCCCTTCACACGACCAGTGACAGTCTACTCCATCACTACAGCCCTTCACACGACCAGTGACAGTCTACTCCATCACTACAGCCCTTCACACGACCAGTGACAGTCTACTCCATCACTACAGCCCTTCACACGACCAGTGACAGTCTACTCCATCACTACAGCCTTTCTCACGACCAGTGACAGCTTTCATCGATTTCCAATTGTTGCTTGGGCTTCGATTGAACAAAACCCCAATCATTAAAAACTGCACACTATGTATGTACCCCCACCATAGGTAAATGTGGGACATAATGCAAGGCATAATGCTATGGACGTAATCACTCGTTAATTGAGCGGATTTCCCAATAAATTTCCCACTAGTTAAGGGCGTGTGTTTGGGCAGTCTCTCCTTCCATTTCTACGCACGTCACTGCCAGCATCAAAGAGTACTGAATGCACCTTGTGAAAGGCATGAGAACACTGTGGAGAAAATCGCTATTTGTAGATAGTTCTGTCAATCTATTAAAGCGGCATTATGGTTTTTTTTTAAAATTGTGTTTGAATAAGAAGAAAACTTTTTACAGGCTTACTGTTGATAGGATACTGGGTTTAAATTGCTGATATGAATTGAAGAATACATTTTTTTATATATATAAAATGAAAAAAGAAAAAAAAATGTAAATGCTTATTTCTGTTTAGTTAATAAGTTAGCTTGCCATTTGACCTTTTAAAATTGTTTAAATTAACAGGTAGGGGACTTGTTCCGATGTGAGACTGAAATAACAGCAGGAATCGATCATAGGCCACCACGTTACCAATATAAAAAAATAGATATCATTGTGAGGTGGACCCTTGTGCTCTATGTGTGATTGTTATGTTTTGCGTGAGTGATTGTCATGTTGTGTGTGTGTGTGTGTGTGTTTGTCATGGTGTCTGTGTTCGATTGTCATGGTGTTTTTTCGATTGTCATATTGTGTGTGTGAGAGAGATTGTCATGTTGTGTGTGTGTGATTTTTATGGTGCGTGTGTGTGTGATTGTTATGTTGTGTGTGTGTGTGAGTTGTTGTCATATCGTGTCTGTGCTTGTCATGTTGTGTGTGTGTGATTGTAATGGTGTGTTTTTCTATTGTCATATTGTGTGTGTGTGAGATTGTCATGGTGCGTGTGTGTGTGATTGTTATAATGTGTGTGTGTGTATGATTGTCGTGGTATTTCTGTTCTTCTTGACAGTAAGTGGAAGGAGTGTGAGTGGAGGGGGCTGTGTGGGACTTAACTAAGGCCCGATTTAACAGGAGCCTGGAAGAGGGCCGATTTAACAGAGGCCCGGAAGAGGGCCGATTTAACAGGGATCCGGAAGAGGGCCGATTTAGCAGAGGCCTGGAAGAGAGCCGATTTAACAGGGCCTGAAAGAGGGCCGATTTAACAGGGGCCTGGAAGAGGCCCGATTTAACAGGGTCCTGGAAGAGGGCTGATTTAACAGGGGCCTGGAAGAGGGCCGATTTAACAGAGGCCCGGAAGAGGGCCGATTTAACATGGATCCGGAAGAGGGCCGATTTAGCAGAGGCCTGGAAGAGGGCCGATTTAACAGGGGCCTGGAAGAGGCCCGATTTAACATGGATCCGGAAGAGGGCCGATTTAGCAGAGGCCTGGAAGAGGGCCGATTTAACAGGGGCCTGGAAGAGGCCCGATTTAAAAGGTGCCTGGAAGAGGCCCGATTTAAAAGGTGCCAGGAAGATGGCCGATTTAACAGGGGCCTGGAAGAGGGCTGATTTAAAAGGGCCTGGAACAAGGCCGATTTAACAAGGGCCTAGAAGAGGGTTGATTTAACAGGGGAATGAAAGAGTGCCGATTTAACAGGGGCCTGGAAGAGGGTTGATTTAATAGGGGCCTGGAACAAGGCCGATTTAACAGGGGCCTGGAAGAGGGTCGATTTAACAGGGGCCTGGAAGAGGGCTGATTTAACAGGGGCCTGGAAGAGGGTCGATTTAACAGGGGCCTGGAACAAGGTCGATTTAACAGGGGCCTGGAACAAGGTCGATTTAACAGGGGCCTGGAAGAGGGCTTGATACATTGAAACACTACATTTATTAAACTATAAAATAAAGTTTTTTATTATTGTTGTTGTTATTGTTATTATTTATTGTTATTAGTACTAGTACTACTATTATTATTATTTTGCCATGAAATTTTAAATTCTCCATAAATTTGTAAAGCATTTTCTTGGAGAATTAGGAGTTAAAATGTGATGAATTTCAAGTAAAACACTATTATGTTTCCAAACATTTTCCTTATATATATTTATGCATCATAATTACTATGGAAGAGACAGTCCCAACATGGCATTGCCCAAATGAGAAATTGCAAAGATCTTCTCCGGCATTCGATTAAATACTACGAAAGTTTCAAAAGTCTTAGCTCAGGGGCGTGACCATGTAACGAGGTGATCGGCGAACTGGGGGTAAATTAGTCACAAATTGGGTAAGAATGGATATCTTGTAGGGAGAGGTTGTGGTAATGAGCCTCAATAGAAATAAATACATATTTAAAGAGTTTTGTAACGAAAATTTGTTTGTTTTTTCTGGCAAAACCCCATCTGGCCTGTGCAATAGGCACCCGATAACTGGTGGTTACTAGTGGCTTGGCAGCCAGCGGTCACATCTCATTTCGATGACGTCATTTTTGCCTAGACGCCATGGCATCCCGCGGTCACATCTCATCTTGGTGACGTCCTTTTTTTGTCTAGACGCATTGGCAGCCCGCGGTCACATCTCATCTTGGTGACGTCATTTTTTTGCCTAGACGCCTTGGCAGCCCGCGGTCACATCTCATCTTGGTGACGTCATTTTTTTGCCTAGACGCCATGGCATCCCGCGGTCACATCTCATCTTGGTGACGTCATTTTTTTGCCTAGACGCCTATTTCACCTTATGCTCAGTGGCGTCACTAAACTATATTCCATCCAGTGTCGTAAATTCATGGTGTCGCCTTATACAGACTTCCCCATTGACCTTCTCCGAGTCAGCATGCTCTAATGACACCATGCTCTTGGGACATCCTCCTCTGGTGGTACCCTACTATGGTGACAGGTGGCCCCTGCTCTGAAGTCTTAAGAAACAGACTTGATCGTGCTCTGTCAAATTTCTTGATTTTCCTTTGGTGTCACCCCCCTTTGTGAGGGTGTCATCCCCTTGTGAGGTCGTCATTCCTTGTGAGGGTGTCGTCCCCCCTGTGAGGGTCTCGTCTTTCTGTGAGGTGTCATCCCTTTGTGAGGGTGTCATCCCCTTGCGAGGTCATCGTCCCCTTGTGAGGTCGTCGTCCCCTTGTGAGGGTGTTGTCCCGTTGTGAGGTCGTCGTCCGCTTGTAAGGGTGTCGTCCCACTGTGAGGGTGTCATCCCACTGTTAGGGTGTCGTCCCACTGTGAGGATTTCGCGGGTGTGCTCCGAACTTCCCGCATAATATTTAAATATAATTTTTACGACACTTGTAGTGAACATTTCTACTAATAAAGCCTTGATACGGTTTTAATCATTAATTGAATGTATTTCCTTCTTTTATATTTCTAACTGTAATCTCCATATAACTAGATTACGTAACCTATTTTAAATTTGATTAGTCTAGGATTTTCACCCTCGAATTATGGGGCAATGGTGGCGTAAAAATTTATTTTAAAGTAATGGCTAAAGATGTTCATCGACCCTATTGTAACAAGTTCAAGTCTCTAAAGTATTCAGGTCAAACACGTTTTTTTTAAAATTCATTGATTTCGTGTAGGCCCCATTGACTACGGTATTGATAACGTGATGGGGAAACTGTCCTGATAGGGGATGACATTCCCATTGGGGACAGCTGGCTTTTATGTTTCAGACACGCAACGGGGATCTTTCAACGACAATGGAAATAAAACATCCACCACGTCTGCCCCCCACCCCCAGTTCTAACTCTCCATCTTCTGAGTCAAGGTCTACCCTGGAATTACTGACCGAAGCCGCTATTTAACGCTATCATCCGGTGTTCGGCGTTTGCCCTTGGAGCCAGTAAACCACATCCTGGTCCCTACTTTGAAAGAGACAAGATCACAATTTACAATAATAACGTATCGTGTGAAGACAACATCGCACAGTAAGGAACACCACATTTCCATTGCTGTTAGGAGGACAGATACGAACCATTGCATACAGGAATTGGAAGAAACAATTGTTCCCAACTTTTGTATGTGATTTCGACTGCAGATATTCGCAGCCCACATCAGCCCCGGTGACGCAAGCCGTCTAGAGCTGCTGACCATCAGCATAAGAGCTGCTGACCATCAGCATAAGCAAAGTAGACACTAACCCTGAGGAAAGATTTATTTCGAACTTTCGTTGATAGTATTTAGTTAGTCAGAGAAATCTAAACAACGACAACTCTGTTAGTATATATCTAAGTCTGAATGTACAGCTCTCACTATGAATGTACACCTTTCACTGAGGGTATATTTCTCACTATGAATGTACATCTCTCACTATGAATGTACATCTCTCACTATGAATGTACATCTTTCACTCTGACTGTGCATTCTTTCATTCAGGATGTAAATATCTGGTACTGGCTACGACATTTAATATGATAAAGGGGTGTTTATTTTGAACATATACATACAATTATATGTTCTGAAATGCAATATTTTTTTCGGACATATAAAAAACAATTTAATTAGCGACCTGTAACCAATAATACCGACTCCAATATTGACCCTTTGTACTTACTCCAGTACTGACTGCAGTTCTGGACCTTGTGCTGACTACTGTGCTGACCCCTGTACTGAACCTTGGGCTGACTCCAAAACTAACCCTTGTGCTGACTCTTGTGTTGACTCCAGCACTGACTCTTGTGCTGATTGCAGTACCGAACCTTGGACTGACTCTTGTGTTGACTCATGTGCAGACTCCTGTACAGACTCTTTTGCTGACTCCAGTACTGACTCTTGTGCTGATTGCAGTATCCGAACCTTGGGCTGACTCTTGTGCTGACTCATGTGCAGACTCCTGTACTGACACCTGTACTGCCCCTGCGGCTTAAAATGGAAACTCTGAATCCATGACCCAAATTAACCACAGCTGATTTACATCTTAAGTCTATAATAACGTCCTAGAAAACGAAATGCTATTTTATACCTGTCTCCTGCTACAATCTGATAGCCTCATGCTGGAAACATCGTATTTCGGATCCAACAGCGATCTGATAGCCTCGTGCTGGGAACAATGTATGGTGGCATTTATCACGTTACTTCATCACTTTAATTTTAACCGGTGGTGATTACATTTTCTAAATGAGGAGTGAGAGAAGAGGCGTTCATCCACGTTTGACGTCACGCCATGTAGCTGAGTTAACGTCGTCCCCCACCTCACCTCATTTCTGACAACTCTACGTCAGCTGCTGTTATTTCTCAACGTTTTCGACGCATTTCTTTTATAATGGCTTGTCAAATGTCATGTTATTTATTTTCACGGCAACCACCAATACCAAGGGAGGTCATCACATTTAGCCTTTCAAACACAAAGCGACTTCATCACATCTAGCCTTTCCTCACACAGGGGAACATCATCATATAAACGTCCCAACACCATTTAAACACTCCAATAGGTCAGGCGACTCATCATTGTCATCCTAACAGAGAGTAACCCACCACATTGCTATCCATGACATCATACACATTCCAAAAGAGAGTGTTATCGCAGACATCCTACTCAACGCAACAGAGAGTTTCACCACTATACGATCCCGAACATTCTACTCATCCCAAAGAGAGTGATGTCCCCGACATCCTACTCATTCCCAAAGAGAGTAATGTCCCCGACATCCTACTCATTCCCAAAGAGAGTGATGTCCCCGACATCCTACTCATTCCCAAAGAGAGTGCTGTCCCCGACATCCTATACTCATTCCCAAAGAGAGTAATGTCCCCGACATCCTACTCATTCCCAAAGAGAGTGCTGTCCCAGACATCCTACTCATCCCAAAAGGGACTGTTATGCCAGACATCCTACTCATCCCAAAAGGAACTGTTATGCCAGACATCCTACTCATCCCAAAAGGGACTGTTATGTCAGATATCCTAACAGAGAGTGCCACCACATCGCCGTTGCAACTGTGAAATAATCGCTGGAAATCGATTGCAATTCTTCCAACTTGCGTGATAAATTCCAGGAGATGGAAAGCCATTAAAAAGACTTGTGTGACTGGAGAATACTATAGGCCCCATGAAATACTGATATTTAATAACAGACATTTCATATTTCATGTCCATTGGTAGTAGGATTCAATTACTTCGTATTCAAGGTCTTTCCACCATTACCACCACTGAACAAAAGTCCTCCAGCAAGTGTCAGGACCAGGACACAAAAACAAAAAGAGAAGAGTTAAGTGACAACGCAAGGTGAGAGGTTTACTCACTGGAGTAGGAAGAGGGTGGCGGAAGGGTGGTCTCCTTCTGTGAGCACTTTTTAGGGGTCGGCATTTTCGATCCTCTACATATACTAGGCCAGAATCGGCGAACTTTAAAAGAATTTTTTTTAGCTTTAACCCCAATATATATATTTTTATGGCGACGTTACCCGCTCAGATTGAAAGAACATTTAAAACCACAGGTTTGCTAAATCTTTTTGTACGGAGAATGCAATAGTAAATAGAAGAATAAATAAATAAATGCTGTAAAATAAATTAACAAAAGGCTCCACTTTAATAAAAGCGATGTCTAAGGACACTAGATGGATCACGGTTTTAGAGGGGCGTCTAATCAAATCAGGCGTGGCTATACAGTAAAGATGGATATGACTTTAGGGATACTGTCTTTAGGGATACTGTACTTAGGGATACTGTCTTTAGGGATACGGTCTTGAGGGGTACTGTCTTTAGGGATACTGTTTTTAGGGCTACTGTCGTCAGGGATACTGTCTTTAGGGGTAATGCTACTATCGTTAGGGATACTGTCTTTACGGGTACTGACTTTAGGGATACTGTCTTTAGGATACTGTCTTTAGGGATATAGTCTTTAGGGATACTGTCTTTAGGGATACTGTCGTCAGGGATACGGTCTTAAGGGGTACTGTCTTTAGGGATACTGTCTTTGGGGGTAATGATACTGTCGTTAGGGTTACAGTCTTTACGGGTACTGTCTTTAGGGATACTGTCTTTAGGATACAGTCTTTAAGGGTACTGTCTTTAGGGATACTGTCTTTAGGGATACTGTCTTTAGGCATACTGTCTTTAGGGATACTGTCTTTATGTATACTGTCTTTAGGTTTCAATCGGATACTTCGCTTTATTTTATGAACATGTATTTTCTCAAAATTATATTATTACACGAGTATCTATTCCCCAAGTGACATCATCACATTAAAATATCCAAACAAAACCTTTGAACCTCATTAGATGAAATCATCACAACACACCGTTATATAATCAAAGTATCAAAACCAAACATCCAGGAATATCATTACATTTAAACATCACACAATTCATTGACATCGTCCCATTTAAACATATCAGGTGAATTCATCCCATTTAATCATCAAAACAACAATGACATCATCACTTTTAAGCATCTCAATCGCCAAGAAACATCATCACATTTAATGAATGCTAACACAAAGGGACATCATCACATGGAAACATATCAACACCCAGGGACGTCATCATATGGAAACATCACAACGACCAGAGACATCATCACATTGAAACATCACAACAACCAGGGACATCATCACATGGAAACATCACAATAACCAGGGACATTATCACATGGAAACATCACAAAAACCAGGGGCATCATCACATGGAAACATCACAACAATCAGGGACATTATCACATGGAAACATCACAACAACCAGGGGCATTATCACATGGAAACATCACAACAACCAGGGACATTATCACATGGAAACATCACAACAACCAGGGACATCATCAAATGGAAACATCACAACAACCAGGGACATTATCACATGGAAACATCACAACAACAAGGGACATCATCACATGGAAACATCACAATCCAGGGACATCATCAAAAGGAAACATCACAACACTTAGGGACGTCATCACATGGAAACATCACAACAACCAGGGACATTATCATATGGAAACATCACAACAACCAGGGACATTATCACATGGAAACATCACAACACCCAGGGACATTATCACATGGAAACATCATAGCACCTAAGGATTTCATTAATGTTGTAAACATTTAGTCAAATGGCCAAACAATTAAATAGTTTACATAATGAGTAGCTGTGCTGTTTTCTTCTAAGATTTATTTTGTTAACTGAAGAAATTTAAAAATTGTTAGACGACCTGGATTGTTGCAAAAGACCGCAACTTTTGTGGGCCTTCGCAACGTTTTCCATCTTTTAGCATAAGTTAAAGTGCCGTACACAAGTCGTGCCTCCAAGCCAGCGTCCTAGCCTATAGTAATGCGAATATACATGGTTGTTGTCATGTATTAAACTGACCAGAGAAACTATTGACAGAACAAGAAACTGCTTTTTAATAACATTTTATCTCTGTATCTTAAGTTACTATTGAGCCCATACCCTCAAAAGTTCATTTGTACCCCAATTTGGGTCATTTCTGCCAGGCCCGCCGACCCCCTATAGTAGGCTATACATGGGAACTAAATCTGCTTTGTATGTTTTGTAGTTTTTTTAGTGAGCGGCTTCAAAATCCAGGACTTCACCCCCATCCCCCTTGCGTCACGAACTTTAACTAAACCGCTGGTTTCAGCAATGATTGTAATTATGATCATTATTATATGTTGTCTTATATAGTCTTATATAACCACTTTTTTTCCGCAGTACGGCGCTCTTTCTTGGCACTGCGTAGTTCTTCCCTTATGGTTGCATACCAGGGAGCTGACCGTGCTGACCAAACATTGCGGCGGGTGACAGGGGCCTGCCGATCAAGCACAGCGCGCATTGCACGGTCTAGCGTTTCCAAAGTAGGGCAGAGGGCGGGGGACACTTCTAAACTTAGGTCATGCTTAAAGTCATTCCTGTTTATAGCTCGCAGACTGCGGACCTCCCTGAGCTGAGGGAGAGGATTGGGGGCAGTAACGCTAAGCTCGCAAATAACACAAAAGTGGTCAGAGGACAGCTCTTGAGTGATTGAAGTAGATTAACTACACACTCCTGAGGCCTAAGTATCACCCATTCAAGAACATGTCCACGATTATGAGTCGGTTGGTCGACTGATTGGTGAAGACTAAATAAGTCCAAAAGGTCCATCATCCTGGCAGTGGAGGGGTGCTGTGGCTGGTCGAAATGAATGTTCATATCGCCTATTACCATATAAGTGCCAGCCAATGTGTTGCAATAATCTAGCAGATCCGGAAACTCCCGATGAAACACAGCATCAGTAAGTTAATTTTTCCTGCTAGGGCAGATGCGATAAATGCACATAAAATGAACGTTCTGCTGGGGCAAATGAGTCCCCATCACTTGTAATGTTTAAATGGGAAAAGACGTTCAGATATAAATCTGATCCCAACTTCTGAAGTTATGTTTAAAAAAAAAAAAGAAAAGAACACGTGATATCATTTTCCGCTTTTCTCTCCCCTCTCTTTTATTTTTTGTTCCCCCTCATATCTTGTGCCGTTCAATAATTACAGAGAATAGTTTTGGTTTAAACAAAAAAAAAAACTCTTCTGCCCGAGTCCTTAAACCCAGAGCCGTCGCGTGACTTTTAGGGGGGCCTCCTGCAAATTTTGTGCCCCATGTACTCAAGTTTATAATCTATTTTTGTTTCCACATCACGCTTATAATAACAGGCTCCTGGAATAGCCGCGTCTTCATGAAGACGCAAACCGAACAGTTCCAAAGCTACGGCTCTGCTTAAATTATATCTCCAGATTCCCCCCCCCCCCCCTTTTAAAGTTTTCTCCCGTAGTTTAGACTTTTTCGGACCGGTGGATTATATAAATTTCCATTGGAAAAGGACCGGGGGATGAGTTTCCATTGGACAAGGACCGGGGGATAAGTTTCCATTGGATAAGGACCGGGGGATAAGTTTCCATTGGACAAGGACCGGGGGATAAGTTTCCATTGTACAAGGACCGTTGGATAAGTTTCCATTGTACAAGGACCGGTGGATACGTTTCCATTGTACAAGGACCGGGGGATACGTTTCCAATTGTAATAGGCTACGGTGGATAAGTTTCCCATTGTACATGGGACCGATGGATAATTCTTCCACAGTGCCCGGGACCTGTGCAGATATTTAATTACTTGATTTTTGTATTCGATAAGTGCGTGATCAGACAATGCTAGCCATTAAAATCAATTATTTTATGAAACAACTTCAATGGCAGATTTTTTAAACACTTATTGATCGTTGGTCCTCAAATATGAAAAAAGAGAGAAAAAATGGAATGTCATGTTTAATGCACAGAAAAATCTCCTCTTTTTAAAAATTAGCCTCTAAACAAGACTTATAAGAGGCAACATTTAACTTATTCATTGATTCACTTGGTTAATCGTGTACGTACTGGCAACACAAGGTTGCGGGCCGCTACCCGTCCGCGGACCACTACTTCGCAAAACACTGCTGTAGACCACATTTCGATAGTGCACATTTAATTTCGACACATCTAAAAGTATCGCCACGCTGTAGTGTCGCCATCAGTGTGCCGCGAGTGAAGTCCCTAACTCGCAGTCTCAGTGTCCCAAACCTGCAACGTGCCATTGATCTTCAATATTAATTTGTTTGTGGTAGCAACGAGAAGAGGGTGAAATGAAATTCAACACTCGAGCTTCCTTTCATCTTTTGTTCTCAAAAGGTGATTTTTTTTCATTCGAAAGAATTAAAATTGTAGCCCATTAAATTTATAAATTATTTAACAACCGAATCCAAGGTTTGCAAGTGGAGATAGCAATGTGATGAACTTCATATCCTCTTAATGGTAAGTGAATAAAAAATGTTTTTTTTTACTATGAGGTAAGTGTCGTAACATTTTTTACGACGCTTTCACATTTCTCTAGTCTTGCACAAATTAAAAAAATATTGAAATCAAGGTAATATAATGTTCTCATGTTGGTTATGTGTTGTGGTGTGTGGGGTGGTTTATGTATGGGGGTGGTGTGGGGTGGTGTGTGTGTGGGGGGCGTGCTTGTTGTGGGGTGGTGTATGTGTGTTTGGCGTGGTGTGTGGGGTGGTGTATGTGTGAGGATGGTGTGTGTGTGGGCATGGTGTGTTTGGGTGGGTGATGTGTGTGTGTGTGTGGGTGGTGTATTTGGGGGTGGTGTGCCTGGGAGTTGTGTGTGGGGGTGGTGGTGTGTGTAAGAGTTTTTGTGTGTGGAATGGTGTCTGTGTGGGGGTGTGGGGTGTGTGGGGATGTTGTGTGTGGGAGTTTTGTGTGTTTGGGGGTGTGGAGTGTGTGGAGTGGTGTCTGAGCCCATAGCGTTGCTGTGACGTTTATCTTGTGGGCGCTTTATCCAATGTCCGAGATGAAATCATTCCTTTCTCTTTCTATTAAGCAAAGTATTGAACTTCGTTGAACACTGTTATTCGTTGGTAACCATTTCATAGGCAAATGTCGTCTGCAGCAGAAGGCCGTTTGACGACCTGTTCAGAACTTAGGTCATGATAGAAATGATACCTCAACATCAATAAACTTCTTTTACTTAGAGATATATTTTTTTTAAAATTTACATTTGACCTATATGTTAATTACATTGACTAGAGTTAGCCACTCTATTTATGAGTTACATTGACTAGAGTTAGCCACTCTATATATGAGTTACATTGACTAGAGTTAGCCACTCTATTTATGAGTTACATTGACTAGAGTTAGCCACTCTATTTATGAGTTACATTGACTAGAGTTAGCCACTCTATATATGAGTTACATTGACTAGAGTTAGCCACTCTATATATGAGTTACATTGACTAGAGTTAGCCACTCTATTTATGAGTTACATTGACTAGAGTTAGCCACTATATATATGAGTTACATTGACTAGAGTTAGCCACTCTATTTATGAGTTACATTGACTAGAGTTAGCCACTCTATTTATGTGTTACATTGACTAGAGTTAGCCACTCTATTTATGAGTTACATTGCCTAGAGTTAGCCACTTTATTTATGAGTTACATTGACTAGATTTAGCCACTCTATATATGAGTTACGTTGACAAGAACTAGCCACTCTATATATGAGCTACATTGACTAGATTAAGCCACTCTGTATATGAATTACATTGACTAGATTTAACCACTCTATATTTGAGCCACGTCGTCGATGTGTTCTCTATTTCGTTAGACATATCCATGACAAGATTGAAATACATGCTGTGCACAAGTTCAGGATACAATATAAGACAACACAGTAATCGTGTATGTTAGAAAGATTAATTCGTATCTATTTAGTTGGCCCTTCACTTGTTTTATACTGTATGTAAAGGGAATCCAAGTTTTAGATTAACCTCATAGTTATCGCTACATAGCCCTAAGAGTTTCTGTACGTTCTGGTAGCCTTGCTGAAAGTATGTGTAAGTTTGCTTCCGTGTTTCTTAATAAGATCATAAGATACAGACGTGAACGCTGTTGATGTACGCTGTTGATGTACGCTGTTGATGTACGCTGTTAATATATGCTTGTTATGCATTATGTGGATGTACGCTGTTAATGTATGCTGTAGTTGTATGATGTTGATATACAAAATTGATGTGCACTGTTGATGTACACTGTTGATGTACGCTGTTGATGTACGCTGTTGATGTACGCTCAAAAAAGTTACACCCTGTCCACCTCGCTTCATTCTATCAATGTTCTTTATATCGCCAATACATTCAGCAGTTCCCCCGACGCTAAATTTCAACGCGTGAAAAATGATCTTAAATTATTTTTTTTTTAAAATATCGATTAGCCGTGGCCGGGAAATCACGAGAGAATTTTCCATTTCAGCAAAAATCAATTCTAAACTGCACCCAATCAAGCAGAGGACAATGCCAATAAAGTATAATATCGATAGGCGGACGTTCCTTGCTTAAGTTCAATCGAATATGATCCAATTATTTCAGGGATGTAATGTTGCACGTTGTAGAGTTGAAGCTGTAGAATAGATTTGGACTGTCACTTGAGATCTTAGAATGTGTCCTGTCTACTTCAGCTTGATGTGGGGAACACTTTGGAATGTATTTAAATCAGATAATAGGTTTAGCAATAATTTTTTTATTAAAAAAAAGATAATTATACTCGATTCACTAGACTCCGATACTCCATTCACTCACCAATATTCCATTCACTAGACACCAATACTACATTCTCTAGACACCAATATTCCATTCACTAGACCCCAAATTCCATTCAGTAGACACCAATATTCCATTCACTAGACACCAATACTACATTCTCTCAGTGTTTCTTTCAGAAATTTTCCCCCGAGGGGGCACTTTTGACGTTCGGGGGGGGGGGGGGGCAGTGCCAGTTTTTCAGTGGCCAGAGGCGTAGCTAAGGGGTGGCAGATGGGACATATGTCCCCGGGCGCCAGACTAGCGGGGGCATCTAATGGGCTATAGTGTTAATGGATGAAAATAATAGGTTTCAGAGTTTAGCTGGGGGAGGGGGGTGTAAAAATGAATCTTGTCCCCTGTCATCAAAGACTCACGTCAGTGACGTAGCAGTGGGGGGGGGGGCGAACATTTGGTCTTCCCAGGTGTCGTTTTTTCTTTAGATAGAGCGGCGGGATTTTCGGACATCTGCAGAGTTTCTATCGAGAAGTGTAGCGTAGCAAAAAAGTTAACCCACCTAGGGTGGCGCTAACACTAGGCACGCCGCTGGGCAGTGTATATATCAGCACCAAATTTGGGTGTCATGGCAAGTAATTTTTATCGGGAAGTAGGGCAGCAGAAAATGTGTGATTGTTTAACAATCAAAAGGTGCATTTTGGAGTATACATGATTCGAATGTTTTGATAAGACTTTCATTTGATCGGGGGAAATAATTTTTCAAGCGTCTGGGGAGGCATTATGGCGACCAGTGCCAGACACAAACTAAATTTCTTCTTCTTTTTCTGTATATTAAGGGCCCACGATCAATTTATTGATCATTATGGCTCCTATGAATGTAGATGGGATTCGCAATGTTTCTGTGCCTGGTGTTGATGAGGATATTTCACTGGTAACAAGAGTTACCTAGTGAGGGTATCACGCACTGTATTCAATGTATCTTTAAGACAATGTGTGAAGGGGCATTTCAAACGTTCATATATTTACTGTTAGATTTCTCGTAGAAAAATGCTAAGAATACATCCACATACACCAACTATATCTGGACTACAAATCAGGTTATGATAGCAGAGACAGGAAATACATGAACGATGCTGTGCTGGAACTTGGAGTCCTTAACAAACTTACCTGACTCATACATATGACGATGGATAACTGCAAAAGTAGAATCAAAGTACAGAGGGAGTACTTGATGGAGTTCCCAATCAATCTGGGCCTCAGACAAGGAAATCCGTGTATCATTTTCAACATCACTTTAGAAAAAAGCATTATAAACATACGTGTGAGCACCTGAGAGGTGGTACAGAACAACCATAAGGAACTTTATAAAGTCAGCCACTGCAATACCTGGCCTACACAGACGATATAGCGCTACTTGGTAGAAACAGCATTGATGATATAATTAAAACTTTCAGGGAACTTGAAGATGTGACTGTCAAAGCTGGTCTTTATGTAAATAAAGCGAAGGCAATATTTATGATAATGTCAGGAAATACGCACTGATGACTTCACCAATATGAACATCTACGCCTTTGAGAGGGTAGCTACTTTCAAATATCTAGGGGTGACTATAAATAAGCAAGAGGAAATACAATCGGAGGTGCAAGAAAGAATAACAGCATGCAACCGTTCTTATTTCAATTTACAAAAGCTACTTCAAAGCAAAAATCTCGCTAAGGGAACAAAGAAGGCAGTATACACCACTATCACAAGACCAGTAGTGAGACTTGGTTCCTACCAGAAAAGCAGAGAACCTGCTAAATATATGACCCGATGATAGACAGTTTTGTTTTGGGAATCCGTACAAACTAAGAGCTTTATCAATTGTACAAATACCCATCCATAGTCACAACAATATTAAAAAAAGGCAGACTGCCCTAGGCAGGACACATTGAAAGGATGCCGGATTCTGGAGCAACAAAAACGATCTACAGGCAGAAACCTAGGGGCAGACGGCTCACCGGTCGACCAAGACTGAGATGGATTGACGATGTAGAGAAGGGCTTACAAAGGTTGGGGTTCGCACATGGAGGTGTAAAGCTATGGATCGATCCCAATGGAAGAATGGGGTGGAGCAGGCCAGGGCCCTAAATGGGATGAAGCGTCACTGATGTAATCATTTGGGTGGGAAGCGCTAGAAATAACGATAATAACAGGACATCACTAACTCTTCCACCAGCACAATATTAAATAAATTCAGTCCAATTGGGAGCCCCTATGGTATGTTTTTTATCGAGAGATACTGGGATGAAGCCCCACTGATGTAAACATTTTAGACATTTGGGTGGGAAGCGCTAGAAATAACGATAATAACAGGACATCACTAACTCTTCCACCAGCACAATATTAAATTAATTCAGTCCAATTGGGAGCCCTTAGGGTATGTTTTTTATCGAGAGATACTCCTTAGCTTAGACTTGCCTCTTAAAACTATATAGGCCCCGTAATTTTTTTGATAAATTAAAAATGCAAGAATGCATTTTTTTTTTTACATACCATAGTTAAATTTAGTTTCGCATCATTAAACACTTAACTGTAGAGCAACGGGAGAGATGCTAGTTAAAATTGTATGTGTCATTTGACCTAAGAGCCATCGTGTGAGGTCTGCAACCCACATAACTGCATGGGGTCTCGTATATTTTAGGGTTTAAAGTTGGGCTGTAATTACATTAAATTATCAACTTTTACTGCTAGGTAGGGAAGGAAAAAACCGAAAAGTAGCACGGGTGCCATAAAAAGTCAAGCGACGTCTCTGCTTGACTAAGTGTGGTATGCAAACATTTTTTTTTTAATTGAAAAGTAATGTATTTTTAAAGTTATTATTTTAAAATATTTTTGGGATCAAATACATAAAAATAATGAATTTACTACAAAGTATTTTTAAAATTAAGAAAAAAGAATTCCTTCCAAAAAAGGTATCCATCCCAAAAAAAGAAATGCTAAAATAGTTTTACATTTTGAACGAAAAAGAAAAACCAAAAACATACGTTTATTTCAAAATATTTCCAAGTTTCACCAAAGTCAAAAAGAAAAAAAGCTTTTCTATACAAAAGGCTAAAGACTATATCTTTATGGGTTTTCAAAATTGGTATTTATTTATAAATAATATGTAACCGACATAATTGTTCAGAAGTCAAGAATTGTTTACAAAAGACTCATATATTTATTAATGTGTGATTTTTTTTCTTATAAATTATTCAAGTTTCAATTCTCAATATTCAGTTGATTGAAATGTTAATTAAGAAATTTAGACTACTATAATTTGCTTCAGATCATTACAATTTGCCTCTTCGATATTATACTTGAAAACAATTTTTTTACCAATTCCATATAATTTTTTTTAACTACTACCAAAAATGGCATTTACAAGATAATCGAAATACTCGATTTTTTTTATTCGTTGTTTAAATATATATTATATTCTTTCTACTGGATTATCATCTTAAAATATTTTTTTTTTTAAATAGTTCAAACAGCTGGGGAAGATTGTTTATTATTATATTAACAGAGAAAAGTCATTCGGATTTAATAAATAAAGACTATTTTTTTAAAAAGCATTTTACTCTGTTCCCGAAACTGTGTTAAAAAATTAGAAACACTCGATTTAATAATTATGATGAAATGTCCACTATTTGTATGTAACCGGTAAATTCCTAATTGTTTGTTTAAAAATTATTATTATTATTATTTTTAAATTTTCATTTTATCTATGTCAGCATTCATCTATGGAATCTACTTCATTAAAATGCTTGCTAAAAATGATTTTTTAAAGCATGATACTATTTTACAATATCATTTGAAAACAGATTGCACATGTTTTCTTCTTAGCAAGAACTATATTTAATTTACAGACATTTATATCGATGAAAAGGTAGTTTAATACAGGGTTATTAAAAAGTCTTTCAACTTTTGCAGCTTCAAAATGTAATTAAATAAAAGATACCGATATCTGCGAATCAGAAAAAGTAAGACTTAGCTTATGATCAGGAGCGGCCATTTTTCAAAACAATACCATATTTAAAATCGATTTCTGCGAGGCTGTAACAAGATTAACCTGAACGCTATGGATCATCAATATATATCGATCAAAGCAATATTTTATTTGTTCCAATAATTGTAATCGAGTAAAGGCACACATTTCAATAACTTGTAAAAATTTTATAAAAATTAATTTTAGAGTAGTTTTTTTTTTAAATTATTTTTTCTTACACATTTTCCCACGGGGGGCACTTGACTTGCTCCGGCGGGTAATGCCCCCCCCCCCCCCCCGGAGGTATGCCTGAAAGAAACACTGCATTCTCTAGACACCAATATTCCATTCAGTAGACACCAAATTCCATTCAGTAGACACCAATATTCCATTCACGAGACACCAATACAACATTCACGAGATACCAATATTCCATTCACTGGACACCAATTCTCCATTCACCAGATAACAATCCTCTACTCATCGTAGACCTGCTTTTTACGGTAAGAAATTACGCCACGAACAATTAAATTAGCATGATGAGGAAATCGGGGGGGGGGGGGGGCTCGATATTGCTATTCAGTTTTTCACACCACAAACATGTCATCGTATACTAACGTTTTCAGTGCAGATCATCATTGAAATACAAACAGTGATACGCGTATTAGAAAATTAATGTCAATTTAAAATAAAATGTCAAGCGATAATAGTCAAAAATAAATTTAGAAACACTTTCTAAGCTTTGAAATGAATGGCCTCAGACTAAAACTAGCTGAACACCCCAGTTTCAGAATGGTGTTTGGGAGAATGAAGAGTATAGAAAAACTAGCTGAACACCCCAGTTTCAGAATGGTGTTTGGGAGAATGAAAAGTATAGTAAAACTAGCTGAACACCCCAGTTTCAGAATGGTGTTTGAAAGGATGAAAAGTATAGAAAAACTCGATGAACAATTTAAGAATTTTAAAACATAAAGAGCCTTCGTTTTTGGACAACAGAAGGGCAGAAAATGAGTCATTGTGAGTGGATGAGAATTTAAAACAAAATGTATTTCCTGATAATCATGGTCTGTTGTTCAAACAACGATTTGTTTGTTTATTTGGTCGAAGCCCTTCAATGACGTCTACACAAGAGGGGGGTGGAGCAGCTGATTCCAATATGAGTTAAAGGGGTAGGTGGGAATCAAATTTAGAATTTCTCCAGGAAACAAAGTTAATATGGGGTGGGGGAGGAGAAATACTCAATATCTTTTAATTATGAATTGTATTGGGTGGTGTGGGGCCGTTGTTAGAAGTAAACATGAGGCTGGCGAATTGAGCAAATTAAACAAAATACAGCTCAAGTCAGTAGTAGGAGGACTAACAATACAATAGTTACCTCAGTGGTTCTTATACCTTGGCATGGGTTTCAGTGGATACCTGTCGAAAAAGGTTCATAACAACCGTGTGATCCTCATGGAAAACATTTGGAAATGCAATTTTAATTCCATATCAATGGAAACGTTGAACTGAAATCTCTCTATAGTATCCTATCTTTGTACTAAAAAATAACACCCGATATTATCGAGATACTTATGGCAGGCACTTTGCGATAATTTCCACCCGCTATTGTGAAAACTCATCACAATTCCGTATTTTAAAAAGAGCTATCTATGAAATGATGTTTACATTTCTAACATCATTGAAAGTTTGAATAATTATTTTTCTGCTCTATATTATACGCCAAGCCTTCCCCTTTTTCTGCCCTTAAACTACGTTTTTTTCCCTCTAAACATGACCTTAAATTACCAAATCTAAATGATCACTAATGAAATTATTGTCACTAAAGGAAGACATGGACGGCTGATTTCTACGCTAGAGAAATACTGTAGATATCATGTGTTTCTAAATTGTTAAATGTTGGGCCTACCCTGCCACTTTTCCTGCCCCTAATACAAATTTTGTTCCCTAAAAATTGTGAAAACTTAATCTTAAATGTAAATAAAAACTTTATATACCATTTGAAATATATTTTATACTATCGAAATTTAACCTACTGATATTTAATTAAAAATGTAACTAACCCTTTCCTTTGTTTTCTATTATATTATCGGAAAATCGTTAAAACAGAGAATTCTTTTATTTAAAGAAAAAATGCCGAGACCGTTTTTCAAGTCTGTAACAGCATTGAGTGTATTTGTTATAGAAACGTTATTACCCTCATTACAATACACACCCATTTTACTTTCCGCAAAGTAATAAAAAAAAATATACATTTTAATTTTTTGAAAGAAAATCTTAATCCATCTCCATTTCTCAAAATGAAATAGGGTTTTAATATTCATGAGTACACTTATTTAAATATACTTACGTTTCGTTAACGCCATTGATTTTCTTATTTGGTAAACATATGTTTATTTTTAAAAAGAGAATGTATCATCTTCTTTTCACAACTGTAATATCCTTGGATTTAAAGATATTGTCATACGCGTTTATATGTACACAACCTGTTTCCTATCCCCGATATGTATGAACCAAAGAAGGTTAATTATTTATCAAATGAATTCCTTTATTCTGAGGCGTATCTTGCGCTGTCTGGGGCAAAATGGAAGTATCGACCGCCCCCCAAATTTTATTGAAAATTAATAAAATCCTCCACGGGATTGTTAGCCCCTTTCATATGCAAATACACTTTTTTTTCACCTCATATGGTTTGCTCTTATTTGGATGAGTGATAAGTTCAATAGAAAAATGACTTAAACATCATTTTCTTATCAAAAGTATATTTAAAGGTTAAGTTTTTATTACGTTATAAATTTAATAAAAGTATATTTTTAGGATGGAAAAAAGTAAAAACTAATTTAAGGTTGAAAATACAAAGCTAAAATGTGTATGTTTTTTATTAACAATTTAAAAGCAATCAATTACATTTATTACTTTTACTTCTAAGAAAGGTAAAATACATTATAAGTTTTGTCACACGCCGTTATTAATTCAAAGAAACTTAGAGCTTTGGCTAAAATAGGCTATTCGCACTATAACGTCCTTTGCTTGTTTATTTAGAACAAATAAAGTTTTATTTTATTTCGCAATATTAACAACGCACTAATTAAAACGCACTGAAATAAACAGATGTTTGGGTTTTACCGATAAATGTAATTACGATGTAATTCTTAGATCATACCTTTTTATCAAAATTTGTTTTTATAACTTTCATCTCGGATAAACTGCTTAAAATAGTTCCTTTATTGTTATTATAATTGTATGTTTAATTTTTAATAATAATACTTAAACATTGACTTAAATAAAAAGGGATACATTTTATTTTGTGCGAATTCAAATTTATTCGATTTTCGTAAAATAATAGAAACTTACTATCACTGTTTTTAAGAATTCGAACGTATTTAAATCTTTTCGTCTCTTTGGCGTTATGGTCAGCCTAGCTCATTCTTATACATATTGGAGAGTATAGATAAAGACATGTTCATTATGCACCCAAATTTGAGATTCAAACTTGTTACAGGTTTGGTAACTTCCTTAATTGTATTAATTTCTTTCAAATCATAATGAACAGCATCGTTTCATTTCATCACTTTAATCACTTTAACTGTAACAACTCACAACAACTCCAAATTGGAACAATGACTATCACATCTTATAACTTTCTCTATTCTCTTGTAATTATAAAAGGTAAACATGAACGATCCGTTGTGATATATCATATTACACTTCGTTATAATGCCGTGCATATTCTCATTATAATAAGATTCAAGATGGTCGATCCGATACTATCTGATATACCCTAAATAAAATCTTGATTAAAATGACTCCATACGGGATATACGAAATCCGCAATTTTACATAGGATACCATGTCTTTTTCCTGTTTGGATTTTTATATTTTACTTTTTTATTACTTTCTTCCATTCTTCTTTACTCTGTTTCTGTCTGGTTTTAGCGCCCACTTATATTTTTTTCTCCGTTTTGAGGTAGGATATGTATTTATTTATATATATATATATAATTTAAATTTAATTTTAAATTTAATTCATACTTATATATATATGTTATGTTGTTGTACTGATGAAGGCATGTGCCGAAACGTTTACTTGTGTATTATGTAAAATAATTATTAAATCTCAACATATATTGTTATATTAACACAAACTATTCGTGTCTAATTAATCTATTTATAGCTTTATCGAAGTCCAACAATTGCATAATTCCTGTTAAAATCATCCCTTTAATATCTAAATAACGAAACAATCCTTTTCTGTAAAGACAGAGCTATCACAAAACAATTTTCTTTTTAAAAAAAAAATTAATGGTTTAACCCCTGTCTTCAAAATACATCTTTTATTTAAATGGATGAAGATCAATTGCCAGATTTTTTTTACATCGCCCAGTTGGCAACTCATAATTTGCATTTACATAACAAATATTGCATGATGAACATATCCCATCTTGTGTGTAGTTTCGTTTCTCCGCTGTTTTCAAATGAGACTTAGTTTCATTTCTACCACAAATGCGCACATTTAAGATCACCGTCTATTCTCAATCTTGTAATCAACTATGACATTTTCTGGTTTGATTTCCCTGGCCGCCCTAACGAGGTTTCTGGATCATGCAAAGAAAAGACGATTTCAAAAAAAAAAGTGATGAATTTTAGTCCAAATTGGAAAGGATGATTGATTATTGTGTTTCCGATTTGCGCGAGGTCTGTGAAATTAAAGTCCTGGTGTAGAAGTTCAATTTCTATAATCAAAATCAAAGTTAGAAATTTTAAAATGGCAAAAAAAACAAGTTGTTTTATTTTCTCTGGAAATCAAAAGATTAACTTTAACTCAAGTAATTGAAATTTAACACACACAAAAAAAAAAAAAACTAAAACTGGGTTGAGAATACATTAATTTCTCTGTTTAAATAGGTTAATTAAATGCCGTGTAATTGATTTCCTATTGTGTGACTTAATTAAAGATTGAAGTTAACAGATATGTTTCAACATTTTGAAAAGCCCAATGAGCGTTTACCGTGTATGAATTTAAGAATTTTTTTCACACGAATAAAACGCTGGTTTCACTGGGTAAAACTTTGGCTACTTTAGGTAAAGCTTGGTTACTTAAGGTAAAATTTTGGCTACTATTAGGTAAAACTTTGGCTACAGTAGGTACAACTTTAGCTACTTTAGGTAAAACTTTGGCTACTTCAGGTAAAACTTTGGGTACTTTAGGTAACATTTTGGCTACTGTAGGTCAAATTTTGGCTACTGTAGGTACAGCTTTGGTTACTGTAGGTAAAACTTTGGCTACTGTAGGTAAAACTTTGGCTCCTGTCAGTAAAACTTTGGCTACTGTAGGTAAAACTTTGGCTACTTAAGGTAAAACTTTGACTACTTAAGGGAAAACTTTGGCTACTTTAGGGTAAACTTTGGCTACTGTAGGTAAAAATTTTCTCTCCCCACTTCTAAAAGGTTATACACACTTTAAACATGTAACAGAAATATGGATAACCGCTACACTATTAACGGTTTTTATAATACATATACTTATTGATATAACATTAAATAG
Source organism: Omphiscola glabra (assembly GCA_964017045.1). NCBI lineage: Eukaryota > Metazoa > Mollusca > Gastropoda > Lymnaeidae > Omphiscola > Omphiscola glabra. The sequence goes on from OZ024796.1 coordinate 8,565,208, forward strand.
CTGTTAAATGATTTTCTACCGACAATGGTCGTGGGCATTCGTTCCAACAAATCGGAACTACCCGAAGCCAACAAGTGCACAATCCTAGACTACAGAAGAGTCCTATGTATTTTTGTGTTTGCTAAAGTGGATGGCGTGGTATTCACCATGTAAAATTATTTTTTTCAAAAAAAGCTTATTATTTAGTTTCTGCACCGGATGACTGGTTACTTACTGCACAGTTACAGTTTTGTGTCACGGGTAACCGGGCCCTGTCACGGGCAGAAAAAAAAAGGGGGGTGGGGGGCGGTCGGGAAGATCTGAAAAATGCAATGAAAATGCTCCTCCTTCCCATTTAATTTCTTTTCAGGTCGGTACAAAAACAGACATAAATCATTTTTTTTCTTCTTCTCATTTGCATATATTCGTAAACAATTTCATGTGTATGCCATTGAGGCACGTTCTTCTACTCTTCACGTGCACTTTAATGTACCACAGCGATTAGGGTGATATTTCTTTTAAAACCGGAAGTCAATAGTCGAACAAAGCAGAATTTTTAAAATGTATTATGATAATAGAATAATTTATTAGTTTATTAGGATAAGTGCAGGATTCCAAGATTTAATGGAACTTGTCTCCCCAGACAAATGTCTTCCCCTCTTAACTCACTGATAACTGCTTGTCTATTCAGCTTATCCTGCATAATGTTTCTTTCGAGCCTCTATATTATATAAAATTAAAAGATGATTAGCCTATCCTACATAATGTTTCTTTAGAGCCTCTATATTATATAAAATTCAAAGATGATTAGCCTATCCTACATAATGTTTCTTTAGAGCCTCTTTATTATATAAAATTCAAAGATGATTAGCCTATCCTGCATACTGTTTCTTTCGAGCCTCTATATTATATAAAATTCAAAGATGATTAGCCTATCCTGCATAATGTTTCTTTCGAGCCTCTATATTATATAAAATTAAAAGATGATTAGCCTATCCTACATAATGTTTCTTTAGAGCCTCTATATTATATAAAATTCAAAGATAATTTAAAAAAAAAAACAAAAAAAAAAACTCGATTCAATTTGATGAAAGAATCAATCCAGTAATTCCTGGAAGTAGGAAGAACGTCATTGATAAGACTGACAACAAAAGTATTTTTAGCGGGGGGGGGGGGGGGGGGGGAGTGTCCTCGACCTCTTGCCAATCTTTCCTACGGACTGTGGGACCCTTGCCTATACATCCCCACACGGGAGGCGTAATTGGATAATACATCATAAATGAAGTCATCGTCACCTCAACTGTGATGTCATATTCTGCGCATTGCATTACCCCACTGCGGACTTTGATCTAGCTGTAAATAAATTATGGTCTAAGCATCACTACGTCACGAAGAATACAATTGGTTGGAGTTAGGTTTCAGAGTCTAAAGCTGACTCGCCTTTCTTATGACACGATAACCCCCATCTCTCTTACTTCATTCAGTCTGACTCGCCCTTCTTATGACAGGACAACCCACATCTCTCTTACTTCATTCAGTCTGACTGGCCCTTCTTATGACAGAACAACCCACATCTCTCTTACTTCATTCAGTCTGACTGGCCCTTCTTATGACAGGACAACCCACATCTCTCTTACTTCAGTCTGACTGGCTCTTCTTATGACAGGACAACCCACATCTCTCTTACTTCAGTCTGACTCGCCCTTCTTATGACAGGACAACCCACATCTCTCCTAGTTCATTCAGTCTGACTCGCCCTTCTGATGACACGATAACCTACATCTGTCTTACTTCATTCAGTCTGACTGGCCCTAATTATGACACGAGAACCCACATCTCTATTGATTGAGTCTGGATCAAGCCACTCTACACATTTTTTAAAGTTTCTTGTTCAGCATGCAACCATAAAAAGACTTCATTATAATTATTATTATTATCATTATTATTATCATTATTATTATCATTATTATTATCAATATTTTATCATTATTATTGTCATTATTATTATCACCATCATTTTTATTAAAATTATTATAATTATTTAAATTGTTATTATTATTATCATTATTATTATTATACTTTTGAGGCAAATAATTTGTATATGTTCATCTGTGCACATTACAACTGAAAAGATATATTGCATATATACCATTATAACGAGTTCTGAACTTGCTCTTGTGTACTTCATATTTATTACACTGACCCTTACCAATGACCCCAGAAGATAACCCCATTTCTCCCGTATACAGATGGCCAATGACCCCAAGGAGATACCCCATTTCCCCTGAACACTTTTGGTCATAAAATGGTTTTTCCCCCCGTACAGTAGAATCCCAAAAGAATTTGATAACAACGAGTCGAGGGGGGGGGGGGCAAGCTAGGGCAATCTCCTTTTGAATTTGCTCTTTGAAAATTATTATCATTTTAAAAAAAATTCAATTATTCTATATTAGTTCTATTAAACAGTTATATATATATTTTTTTCTTGAAACACTGTACAGCATGAATGAGAGTTGGATTAACTTTTTTTTTTCAAACCTCAAACAAGGACCCCAGTTCCCCAGCACAGCGCTGTCGCCTATGTCTCTTGACAACAGCGATGTCGCCTATGTCTAGTGACAACATCGCTGTCGCCTATGTCTCGTGACCACAGCGGTCATTAACACCACTGCGGGAACATCTGAGCTATTTTACACATAAATAATGAAGCAGGAACGTCGTTGCGCAGACGAATCTACTTGACACATCTAGACATAGAACGGATATGGCGTTACATCACTCGGACACCATAATCAACACACAATTTGATGACTTCATCCCATCATGTACAAACACACACAACACTGGCAAACGCTCACGTACGCACACCACATATGGCCACAATGGCACACGATTACGACAGAGCCACTGACACCCCACTAACTTTACCTTCCTGGCACCCTCGACGTCACAGTTTGACCTTTGTCCCCATCGTTTCTCCCAGTTTGTGTACACTCGGCAACGCCACCCGTGCTGTTGTTCCAAAAGAATAGATATGCTAGGTTGCCTAATTCTTGTGCCAGACACAATTATAGTTGGGCATTTACAGCTCTACCCCGGGTGCTGGCTGTGTGCGCGCCAGGGGTTAGAAGGGTGGGGGAGGAATTCATGGCCCCAAAACCATTCCTTTCTATTTAACGTCACCAGTCCCGACTTTCACACAATAGTGATGTTTTTTTCCCCCATACTGCCGTCCGATAGACTGCGGCAGTGATACGCCAGGCCATTGATCTTTGTGTGCGCAAATTCCTCTGTATCGATGGCCCGCCACCCCGGGGCCCGCCACCATCAGCCCGCCTCGCTGTCTTCCCCAATTTTAATGCTCCGGATGAACAGCGCAGACACCACGCTCACAAGACTCTCGCACTCACGCGCATGTGTCACTGGACCAGCTGATACAACACTCCTCTGGTTTGCCACAGCTGCGGCGCAGTGGCGTGTCTACAAGTCTTAGTGTATGATTGGACAAAAAACAACAACAAAAAAAACCAACCCACACAATTCTTTGGATTTCGCGGTTGTGATAATTTATAAATTTGTTTCGGTGGTTCGTCTTCAGTTTCTGCCCCAATTTTAAAGAACCTCGTGTGACGTGGAAGCGGGCGGCACACTCGGAACAAGCCTCAGAGCACGCTGTGCTGATGCAAATGTCAGCACCACTTTAGCCAGTGTTTTCCAGCTTGTTTACGATTCGCCGGATATAGGATTAGTATCAAGGTTTGCTGTCTGGATGTGTTGCCTCAATGAAAATATTTACCCCGAGGAATCAGTGTGTCGGTCCAGTTTTCCTGGAGTCGCTATCGCGTCGCTGAGGTGTCATCATGTGAGCGGGGGATTGTTTGCAAAGGTTTGTATCATCCAGAGTGTTACTATTTTTTTGTTTGGTTTTTTTAAAGGTCCATTCACTCCGACCCAGCTCGCCTTAATGAGTGCGGACTGCAAGAAGGGGGAAAAGAGGGTGGAATCAATAGCCAAACATGACATGCATTCATTATTGACCGTCCTCATACAGCCAGCGGCTCAATACGCCTGTGCTGAAACTCGATCATCGCACTAATGACAATATCAATGATGGAAATGAGCACGAAATTACTTTATTGCATATACACCGCCGCCAAACAACTACTACCAGCGGGGGGTTATTTGCGTCACGGTTTAGCAAACGTTGAGGAGCGACTATAGGACATACGCAGCCCTGGACATTTTGGTCTTGGCTTGATGGTTCACGCTTGGTTAACGTTTCGTTATTTCCTCTTTTATAGGCAAAGTTTATAATTTTATTTTTATAAGTGGTTACAACCTCATCAGAAATAAATGGTTGAGGTATGTAATAGCTGTTGCACCTTACCTATATTTTGTCAATTTATTCTGCGACTCAGAGCCATCGCGTGGGCTACGATATCACTGCGGCGTGCGTGGGGGGGGGCCTCGGATATTGAAGGGGCCCCAATTTGTGATGTGGAAACAAATGAAACTACCAACCGACTTTGAATTCAAGGGGCACAAATCTGGAAATTAGCGGGTGGGGGGGGGGGCACTCCAAAAACACAAAACAAGTGGCATATCTGTTCGTGATACATTATTATGTATACATTAAAAACTTCGCTCTAAAGAAAACAGTTTTTCTGGTTGGTTGGTTGTAACTGTTTTAACTGTATATCTTAGTTGTTGTCTCGTGTCATGGGTGCAGTTCCCTCCTTCTTGCCAGACAAATAAAGACTTGACACTCAGTAGACGTGACACTCAGGAGACGTGCCATTCAGTAGACGTGCTATTCAGTAGACGTGCCATTCAGTACACGTGCCATTCAGTAGACGTGACATTCAGCAGACGTGACCAAGGGTCGTAAAACTGCACGTGCAGTTGATGCTATGGACCTCGTTAAATTGATGAAGGGAAGTTATCAGTGTGCCTGGGGGTCGGGAAGAAAGAGCATGCTTAACATTTGTCCCACCACCCCCGCACACACTTTGGTATTTACACCCATTAGACACGCACTGAGTGTCAGTGGCTGGGAAATAATAAACTTTGCGGGCGTTATAATTAAGAATTCAAATATAAAAAAAAAAAAAAAAAAACATAATTCCAAGTCAACATCCACTTTGTTCTAATGCCCATATCTTATTACACATTCAACATAATAATCCTTCCTGGCCCAGTGTTCTTTTTTTGCAGATCTATTGTTGCCTAATTGGACTTAGAATTTTTGTCAATATTAGATAAGTGAGGTATGCGACTTTAAAATTAAGCACAAAAATACCCATTATCGTTAAGAACCCAGCATTTAAATTTATTAACAAATGTTGAACTATTTACTATTTAGCAGACTCACCTACTGCTAGTCACAAACGACTTAACTGAGAGTTATCAGACATTGGACATGATGTCTCCTATCTGTAAACTCTACCTGTTGCTAACACTGTCTCCTTCCTGCCAAATCTACCTGCTGCTTACACCGTCTTTTTCTTGTTAACTCTGTCTGTTGCTTACACTGTCTCCTTCCTGTCAACTCTACCTGCTGCTTACATTGTTTCTTTCCTGTCAACTCTGCCTGCTGCTTACAATGTCTCCTCCCTGTCAACTCTACCTGTTGCTTACATCCTTTTTTACAAGGAGGCAGTGGATATCTAAGTGCATTGTCCCCCACACACACACACATTTTACTCTCTACGCCATCAGCTTGCATTACCATGTCCGTGGATCAATACGCCTTACTCCACCATACACAACCTTCTCTCTCCCTCATCTGTACACGCACAGCTATGATGTAGTATCGTGGTTCCCAAAACGTGTTCCACTCCCGCCCCTTTGGATACGGAATGCCAAAATACGCCTTCATAATGAAGAATATTAGTCCCACTTGTGAACAAACACTCTTTCCCCCCCCCCCCAACCCTTCCCCCAACCCCCGAAAAAAAAAATCCCAAATGAATACTTAACGTTACCTATAAGATTTCCCCCACAAAGCTGAATGTCTTCAAATTTGAAACATTTCTTGGAGAGAAATATTTCCGGCCTACGTGGTAACGAAAAATATTTGCAACGCAAGGTCTGGATAGAAATAGTGGCCCGTGTGCAGGGTTTTTCCTATTTTCAAGGGAATTATTCTAAAACAACTTTTCATTAATTATTACCCCCCCCCCCCCCCCCCAAAAAAAATTATATATTTTATCAAACTAAAGAAAGGGAGGATTTATTTATTTTCACCTCAGATAGTTTCAAAACTGGCATCCTCACATCAAAGGTTCCCAGGAATTCAATTCAATTTCAGGCACTCGCCCCCCCCCCCCACACCTCCCCAGCCCTAATGACAACTGTCTTCAGGCAAAATAAACATTATCACACACTTTGAGGATCCCTGATGTAGTGGGATGAATCATGTAATAAGAAAACAAACGTTCTGAGATGTGTGATGCGTCATGTGGGCATTATGTTGGGCTGTTTTGGTTATGAATCGGGATTTCCCTATATCCCCATGTGTCAATGTTCCATAGAATCCTTCAGACCAGGCCTGCACAACTCACAATGTAAGGCGGGCCGTAATACTTTATGAAAAATGTGTGCGGGCTGAAAGATAATAGGGCAGGAGGGAAAGTCATTACGAAAACAATAATAATAAAGAATATTTCGTTACTTCACGGGCCGCCAAGTGAGTGCTAGCGGGCCCCATGCGGCCCGCGGGCCGTATGTTATGCAGGCCCTCTTTAGACTTTTATTTCCATAGAATCCTTTAGACTTGTAGTTCCATAGAATCCTTTAGACTTGTAAGTCCATAGAATACTTTTGACCAGTGTTTCTTTCAGACATCCCCCCCCGGGCATTTCTGATTTTCGGAGGGGGGGCAGTGCCAGTGGCCAGAGGCGTAGCTTAAGGATGACAGGGGGTACGTGCGTCCCTGGGTATGGTACCAGATTAGTGGGGACGCAAAAATGGGATTTGATGATATTTAATGGTTGACAATAATGGGTTTCGGAGTTGAGGGGGGGGGGTGGTGGTCCGCCCAGGTGTCATTGTTTCTTTATAAGGAGGTGCAGTATTTTCGGACAAAATAGAGAGGAGTGGGCAGGGATGGGCTACCAAATTAAAAGGAGATGTTCTGTCTCTTTTTGTTAACACGTTTCCTTCTACGTTAAGACTGACTCTGCTGTCTCACGTTATCATAAAAGTACCGAACAGCCGTTGAGAGATTGGCCAAACGGAATACCACGATGCTTAATATTTTAATGAGATTGGTCAGGCTGTACGTCTGGGGGATCTATTAATATATTTCCAGCATTAAGTCATTAAGTGACAAACACATTGTTGAGCAAATGGAAAGAACGGGTTTTTGATCAGATGCCTCTATAAATGTGTTTATGTATGTTTCGAAGTTACCCTTTTATAATAAAGTTGTATTTACCATGTTACGATAAAGTGACATTTAACCTGTTGTAATAATGTGTCATTTACCCTTACATAATAAAGTGGTATTTACCATGTTATAATAATGTGACATTTAAGGGAGCGCACCCATTGCTACAAAACCAGACCCCCTTTTCTTGCAAGCAAAAGTTCTAATCGACCTTGCGCGACCTAATCGCACATAAAATATCTATGTGACCCAGCATGACCTTTTCACATACAACATTTCCAGGTGACCCGACATGACCTCCCCGCATTCACCTCTGGCACCAAGTTATCAGCTATGCCTGCTCTTGCACTCAAGTTCACCAACTCTCTATAATGACCTCTTATCTGCCTTACCTTTCCCCGCATTTTAGAAGACGCGTTAGCATAAAGTCAGTGATAGGACTTCACAAGAAAAGGTGGGATAACATGAGTGGTGCTAGGAGGGAACATTTGGGATAACATGAGTGGTGCTAGGAGTGAACATTTGGGATACGATGAGTGGGGCCAAGAGTGAACATTTGGGATAACAGGAGTAGGGCCAGGAGGGAACATTTGGGATAACATGAGTGGGGCCAGGGGTCAACATTTGGGATAATCTGAGTGAGCTATAGGAGTGAACATTTGGGATAACATGAGTGGGGCTAGGAGTGAACATTTGGGATAACATAAGTGGAGCCAGAAGTGAACATTTGGGATAACATGAGTAGTGCTAGAAATGAACATTTGGGATAAGATGAGTGGGCTAGGAGTGAACATTTGGGATAACATGAGTGGGGTTAGGAGTGAACATTTGGTATAACATGAGTGGGGCTAGGAGTGAACATTTGGGATAACATAAGTGGGACCAGGAGTGAACATTTTGGTTAACATGAGTGGGTTATAGGAGTGAACATTTTGGGATAAGATGAGTGGGCTAGGAGTGAACATTTGGGTTAACATGAGTGGGACCAGGAGTGAACATTTGGGTTAACATGAGTGGGGCTAGGAGGGAACATTTGGAATAACATGAGTGGGTTATAGGAGTGAACATTTTGGGATAAGATGAGTGGACTAGGAGTGAACATTTGGGATAACATGAGTGGGGTTAGGAGTGAACAATTTGGATAATACGAGTGGGCTAGGAGTGAACATTTAAGATAACATGAGTGGGTCTAGGAGGGAACATTTGGAATAACATGAGTGGCACCAGGAGTGAACATTTGGGATAACAGGAGTAGGGCCAGGAGTAAACATCTGTGATAACATGAGTAGGGAAAGGAGCGAACATTTGGGATAACACGAGTGATGCTAGGAGTGAACATTTGGGATAACATGAGTAAGGTTAGGAGTGACTATTCGGGATAACATGAGTAGGCAAGAATTGAACATTTGAGATCTCATGAGTAGGACCGGGTGTGAACATGTTGTACATTCCTATCCAGTTAGCCTAGTTCCACTCGTGATGTCCCTGTAGTAAACGTTTTTTTTTTTACTGTCCAAAGTGCAACATGTTTACAAGGAAACTAACTTTTAATTTTTGAAAGTTGAAGTGAACAAAATATATCACTATAGACAAGTGAACAAACAATTACTTCATCTATGCACAACAAAATGTTCATTGTATTTAGATTTAATGCACCAACAAGAGATAAGAAATATATTTTTATTGGACAATATCTGTATATTGCTTGTATTTTGGGGTTCTTTATTTTTTTTTTAAATTTGGTCCCTAAATTTACAAAAGAAAAGCTGCAAGCTATGTTGACGTTAAATTTGTTCACTGACCACTGTCAAAATAAACTATTACTCTAGTCGAGCATCTTCGAGTATCCTCCGATGTTTGTCGATGGTCCTCTACAACACTGTCTATCAACGAATACCAATAGCACACAGAATTTTTGAACACAAACACTTGATGAATAACCAGGGATCTTCAATATTACACGTAGCTGTCCCCGCAGATTCACCTGGTTACAGTATCTCCTTATCCACAGCCTATCCTGGTTACAGTATCTCCTTATCCACAGCCTATCCTGGTTACAGTATCTCCTTATCCACAGCCTATCCTGGTTACAGTATCTCCTTATCCACAGCCTATCCTGGTTACAGTATCTCCTTATCCACAGACTATCCTGGTTACAGTATCTCCTTATCCACAGCCTATCCAAAAACACAAGAGCGACCACTCACGAACGATGACTATCTCCTTGATCAACACTCCTTCTCTCCCACTCTCCTTCTCTCCCACTCTCCTTCTTTCTCTACCTCACGCCTTACATCCACGCACATGTTTATTATTCTATTTCTTTCGCCCAGTTATCATTTATACACATTAATACCACTCCTTACACCACTCACAGACCCACACAGCCAGTTATCATTTATACACAGTAACACCACTCCTTACACAACTCACAGACCCACACAGCGTTCCTCGTAACATCAGTGATTCTCCTACCCTGGACAACCACTTCTGTCATTGGTCATTGTGAGCACACATGTATGTGGTGTCGATGTGGATCACACCGTGTGGATTCGCGTATAAAAATCACATTTGTATGTAGAAAATGTCTTGGGACTAGTCAATGAACGTAATGATCTCTGGAGGGTTCACATATGTATGTAAACAATGTCTTGGAACTAGTTAATGAACGCAATGCTCCACGTAAACTTAACATTTGTTTTATATTTTCTCATGTTCGCGTCTCACTATTTCACTTAATTGTTTGTTATCAAATTTATTGCATGTGTTTTGATTTACCGCCGGTAATTAAAATAATATTTTTCGGTTGCAATAGAAGGTAGAAAAAGTACTCGTTCATGTTAACTCAATTGTATAGGAACTATTTCCTGCCCGTATCATTTGGAATCACGTGATATCCGTGACGTTTTGTTGGGCTGCTGTTATGTAAAAGGAAATTATGATATGGGAGAAAAGACACACATAAAATTGTCCACAGGGAGTATAATGTTAAATGCACCTTTAGGAAACATTGAGGGACAATTCTAGACAAGAGTAAGCAATGTTTTCTATATTCTTTATTCTGTGGCATCTATTTTAGACAGTTTTTTTAAGTTTGAGATAACCTGTGAGGTGTCCACTTCCTCGGGAACTCAACTCATTGTAACGTGGAAATATTAGTCTTAAGATCAAATTATACTGGTTTTAGATGGCTAAAATGTGGTTGGCTAAATGATAGTAAATAGATCTTGCTTAAGTGGTTGTGTTTGCTATTGCTTAAGTGGTTGTGTTTGCTATTGCTTAAGTGGTTGTTTTTGCTATTGCTTAAGTGGTTGTGTTTGCTATTGCTTAAGTGATTGTGTTTGCTATTGCTTAAGTATTTGTGTTTGCTATTGCTTATGTGGTTGTGTTTGCTATTGCTTAAGTGGTTGTGTTTGTTATTGCTTAAGTGGTTGTGTTTGCTATTGCTTAAGTGGTTGTTGTGTTTGGAAGCCTCTTTAAATTTATTTGTTTTTATATAAAAAAAAAATTATAATCATTTTAATGAGGAATTGAAAAATGAGATATTTTTAGATTTCAAACACTGTTTTGGGGCAGTTCTGCACCCACTTTCAGTTCTGGCCAATAGTAAACTAGTTTTGGAATCTTTCTTTTTTCTTTACGGAAGATGAATGTAAACGCAACGAAACATTTCTTTTTGGAAGGATCAAAATTATTTGTTTATTGTTTTGTTGCCTTTCAACTTATTAAATGTACCAACTCATTCAAACTCATTTTTGTCTCAGCTAAAATGTCTCATTGTTGCTCATGATGGGATAATACTAGAGAACCTGGGGTACTCTTCTGTCTCTGAGATGTCTTCACTGTTCTGTCTCTGAGATGTCTTCACTGTTCTGTCTCTGAGATGTCTTCACTGTTCTGTCTCTGAGATGTCTTCACTGTTCTGTCTCTGAGATGTCTTCATTGTTCTGTCTCTGAGATGTCTTCACTGTTCTGTCTCTGAGACATGTTCACTGTTCTGTCTCTGAGATGTCTTCACTGTTATGTCTCTGAGACGTGTTCACTGTTCTGTCTCTGAGATGTCTTGACTGTTCTGTCTCTGAGATGTCTTCACTGTTCTGTCTCTGAGATGTCTTCACTGTTCTGTCTCTGAGACATGTTCACTGTTCTGTCTCTGAGATGTCTTCACTGTTCTGTCTCTAAGACGTGTTCACTGTTCTGTCTCTGAGATGTCTTCACTGTTCTGTCTCTGAGACATGTTCACTATTCTGTCTCTGAGATGTCTTCACTGTTCTCTCTCTGAGATGTCTTCACTGTTCTGTCTCTGAGACATGTTCACTGTTCTGTCTCTGAGATGTCTTCACTGTTCTGTCTCTGAGACGTGTTCACTGTTCTGTCTCTGAGATGTCTTCACTGTTCTCTCTCTGAGATGTCTTCACTGTTCTGTCTCTGAGACATGTTCACTGTTCTGTCTCTGAGATGTCTTCACTGTTCTGTCTCTGAGACATGTTCACTGTTCTGTCTCTGAGACATGTTCACTGTTCTGTCTCTGAGATGTCTTCACTGTTCTGTCTCTGAGACATGTTCACTGTTCTTTCTCTGAGACGTGTTCACTTTTCTGTCTCTGAGACATGTTCACTGTTCTGTCTCTGAGACGTGTTCACTTTTTTGTCTCTGAGACATGTTCACTGTTCTGTCTCTGAGACGTGTTCACTGTTCTGTCTCTGAGACATGTTCACTGTTCTGTCTCTGAGACGTGTTCACTTTTCTGTCTCTGAGACTGCAGGTCTACTCAGGACAAGAATGACATAAACAGCCAGGCAATGTAACAAGGGGAGATAGCACCAGTCACTAGTTCCTCGGAGTTCAATTGTAGACATCGCTTTCTGTTGCATTTATATTATTACTTTGTTGTAGACATTTAGAGGTTTTTGACATCTTTATTTTTGACAAGGCTATCCTCATTAATTCTATCCTCGTTAATTCTATCCTCGTTAATTCTATCCTCGTTAATTCTATCCATCTGTCGTCACAGAAAGATTTCAACAGTAGAGAGGAATAAAAGTTAAAAAATCATTTCGACCAATAGAAAATCATTGTTTACCATTTTTGAATCTAGACTAACCAGTGGTTTCTTTATAAATGGGTTAATGAGCAGGTCCGCCATACCATGCCTTGTAACGTTTCTTGTCTGAGACTTGATTTCTACCAACTGTAATGAGTTACCGGCACAGCCTAGTAAAAATGCTTGGGAAATTTAGGAAGAAAAGTCCAGTGATTCTCAAACACAGAGAAATCCTTTAAGAAGAATAATATGTTTAGGTCAAGTTAATCTTTAAACGTTTTTAAATGTTCTTCACACGTGTAGAAGTTGGTTACATGCACCTTTACGTTGGTTACATGCACCTTTACCTTGGTTACATGCACCTTCACGTTGGTTACATGCACCTTCACGTTGGTTACATGCACCTTCACGTTGGTTATATGCACCTTTAAGTTGGTTAGCTGCACCTTCACGTTGGTTACATGCACCTTCACGTTGGTTACATGCACCTTCACGTTGGTTACATGCACCTTCACGTTGGTTACATGCACCTTCACGTTGGTTACATGCACCTTTATGTTGGTTACATGCACCTTCACGTTGGTTACATGCACCTTCACGTTGGTTACATGCACCTTTACGTTGGTTACATGCACCTTCGCGTTGGTTACATGCACCTTCACGTTGGTTACATACACCTTTACGTTGGTTACATGCACCTTCACGTTGGTTACATGCACCTTTACGTTGGGGGCACGCACTTTTACGTTTGTTTTAAGCACCTTTACGTTGGGTACATGCACATTTACGTTGGTTACATGCACCTTTACGTTGGTTACATGCACATTGACGTTGGGTACATGCACCTTTACGTTGGGTACATGCACATTTACGTTGGGTACATGCACCTTTACGTTGGTTACATGCACATTGACGTTGGTTACATGCACCTTTGCGTTGAGTTCAAGCACCTTTAAAATGGGTACATGCACCTTTACGTTGAGTTCAAGTCCCTTTATAATGGGTACATGCACCTTTACGTTGGGTACATGCACCTTTACGTTGGGTACATGCACCTTTAAGTTGGGTACAAGCACCTTTACGTTGGATACCTATACCTTTACGTTGGATACATGCACCTTTATATATTTATATATATTCATATCTGCTGTATGTTAGTTTTTGCTATAACATGATTTTAAGTTTAATCAAACGGTAAAAACAACTTAGAGGAGACTCGATTAACTTAACGTTTGTGTTCTCCTATCTAGCGCATAACGCATGAATGATTTAAATGTAATGTGACGTTGTACTTACACACCTGTACTGTTAATAAACTTAAAACCATAACATCACAAACATTTCTCGGGTAAGTGTTAACAAAAATACCCCAATAAATATTACATAGCGTTAAATAAAGGATTTATGTTTGTTCTTTTTTGTGTGTGATAATTTGAACCCTTTCCCACCGCTCGTTACCGTGGGGATCCTACCAAGTTCTCTATGTATGTATGTACTTGTCCATCTAATCCAATGCTTAACTGATTGTTGTGAGACATCTAAGCTTGTCTTCTAATACCAGTGAGGATTCTGGCTTTAAACTCTATGAGGGAAATATGTAGCACGGGATTCGGAAACCTTGAGAAAATTTAAAAAAAAAAAAAACAAGCGCGAAGCATAATGTTTAATTCATCTGTTATCAAATATTTAATACTATAAATCAGTCAACAATATTGTGTACTAGAAGATATAACCCGGTGTTAAACGGGATAATGTAGCGCTACTTTGTACCTACCTTTGAGAAATATTAAGGTCTAAAATCCAAATTGAACGTATATAACTGGTATATATGTATATATATATTGTATTCTTTTTTTTTTTTTTAAAAAGAGCACTTTTCCATGCCCTTGAAATGTATATTTAGGAGAAAGTAAATGAATCTTTCCTTATTTTCAAAAATCTTACATCATGGGGTTTTGAGAAATTTTAGTAATTCAAATAATATAAGCCACCAAACCTCTTTCCAGACCATTTTTCACCAAAAAAAAATATTTAAAAAAAAAATGGAAAATACATTTAAAATAACTGTAAATCCTAAATCTTAAATTAACATATTTACCAATTTAAATTTCTGTAACATTAACAGAATAGATGTTTGGTATCTTAATTAAAAATTTACTCAATATTTTGCCTCGTTTCTGAACTAAGTTTGGAAAATCGTAAACAACAGGATCCTTATAACGAAAGAAATATCACGAAACGAAATTTCACGTTTGGAAGAGTAATTTTTTTTTAAATCTCATAAATTCTAACCGCACTTTTTCCATGATCCTAAACTGTAAACTAGTGTAAACTAGTGTAGACTGTAAACTGGTGTAAACTAGTGTAAACTGTAAACTAGTGTAAACGGTAAACTAGTGTAAACTGTAAACTGGTGTAAACTGTAAACTAGTGTAACCTGTAAACTGGTGTAACCTGTAAACTGGTGTAAACTGTAAACTAGTGTAAACTGTTAACTAGTGTAAACTGTAAACTAGTGTAAACTGTAAACTAGTGTAAACTATAAACTGGTGTAAACTGTAAACTAGTGTAAACTGTAAACTAGTGTAAACTGTAAACTAGTGTAAACTGTAAACTGGTGTAAACTGTAAACTAGTGTAACCTGTAAACTGGTGTAAACTGTAAACTAGTGTAAACTGTAAACTAGTGTAAACTGTAAACTAGTGTAAACTGTAAACTAGTGTAAACTGTAAACTAGTGTAAACTGTAAACTATTGTAAACTGTAAACTAGTGTAAACTGTAAACTAGTGTAAACTGTAAACTGTATCTTGTAAGTCTATATATTTAAAGAACATCTTAACACTTATTTGCCGACGCCACTGAACTGTATTTTCGGAGAAAAACTTGTGTATCTATTTTTAAAGATTAAATATTTATGTCTATAACATTTTTTGGGTTTGTTGACATTGTTGTCAATATAAAAATGTTCAGATTCTCGTTCTTTCACATTTTAAATTTATTTTCACGAAATATTTACAAATCATTTTCAATATAACATATTGTTATCCTCAGTCATATATCCCCACTGCTTATCGTCGTCCCCGAGCTGTATATTTCAAAATATTATGATGTCCCTTGTTTCAAATGAAATCTCATCACATTTTTTTCACCTTTCCAAGTTCATTAAGTTTTGAGATATACTTATGTCAATGTGTCCAAAATGTGTCAACGCCCTTGATCTGTATTTCCCTTTATTACTATAACACTCATTTCATTTAATTTGAAATAGCATTTTTAAACTTCTTTTTCACGACTGTAATATCGAAGTCAAATATATAGTCTAGTTATTCCCCCCCCCCCCCCCCCCCCCCCCAAAATATGGGATCGTCTTTATTCCGCTTGAAATGTTTTTGAAGCAGAAAGTCTTTTACAGTATTTCATTGGTCTCAAAACTTTTTGTTTACCGATTTCTAGTGAGATATCAATTTGAACTTAGAAATGTTGCTACACTCATCGGATGGGCCTACTCATTCTGTGGCGTATATTGTGCTGCCTGGGGAAAACAAATTAAAACCCGTCAAGAACACCGCCGCGATCTACCACACATTTTCTATTTTAAAGGGAAATCGTTTATCGCTTTTTATCGTATATTAAAAGAGTATAATTGTCATATTGTGTTACATTAAAATCCATACTAAACCTTAATCTTTAACATAATCGTGTGTGGAGATAACGATAAAAATTGTAACCCCTCCCCCACACCACAAACATTTTATTAAATTCTCATCACCACTAAAATTTTAAAACAATGAAGGGTAAAGAAAATATTTCATACATTTATTTAAAATTTAATATGTACTAAAGTTATGGCAATATTTCAAAGTATTGCTTGATCACGATTTTGCTATTTCAACTATCTGGTAAGTTCAAATTTTGTTTCTTTAATAAATAGCACATATGTGGAATGAAAAAGGTACAAATAGTTAATTGCTAAAGAAACAGAGCTTACATTTTGTGTGTTGTGTTAAAACAATAGTTAGCAAAATTAAAAAACAAACATTCATACTGATTTAAAAAGGAAGGTGACCAAACACCAGGTTTGGTCCGTGGTTAAAATTATGAAAAGTTAATTCTCGTGCCATTTGTCATTAGAGTCATTAACATTTAGTCAGATTTAATCAAAAGTAACCATAAATAAATGCAACAAGATAATCTTAACTTAAGGTTAAACAAATACAGTAATGGGATACAGATTATATTTACATTGTAACTTAAGGTTAGTTGCAATAGCATTCCTTCCAGACAAAATACAATCTCAGATTGAGTTTAACCCTTAAACTACAATCATTTTAAAATTGTAATTTTTTGAATTTAATAACTAATGATATACAAGTGGTGGTGTGTCAATATCCTTATACTAGGAACTTCTGAAAAACCCGAAAATCAGTAATTTCTTTGTCAAAATTGTATAAAAATATTTTAACTATGACATTCAGATAAACATTAAAAATTATATAATAATTGTTATTTTTTTTTATATTTATTAGAATAATAATACTAAAATTGTAATGAATACATAATCTTTACACGTAAGCATATTTATTTTAACGGATTTAATTTGTAAAATAAAACATAAAATTCTAGCACTGTCTTTAAGAAATCCATTTAGTGAAAGGAATTTTATTTTTTCGTGGCTGAGCACAAATGTACTCACTGTTTTTGGTGCAGTTATAGAGAATTATATAGTGTTCCCTTTTGAAATCAGTGTTACGTTTTCAGCGTAGCTCATCCTTATATACTATGAAATATCACCCGATGTTACAAGGATAATCATGAAAGGCATTTTGCGATACTTTCTAACAATCAAATTTTACGTATATAAATGAATCGGGTTTTGGTGTTTTGTAAACTCACAAACAAACAAACAACCAAACGAACAAAGTACGCCAGCATTCGACGTCTTTGTAATGTATGTTTAGTTAAATAATGAATCCTACTTTCCTTACTTTAAAAAGAACTCTCTACGTGTTGGTGTTTACGTTTCTACCATTACTTTTTCTTTTAAAATAGTTTTGTGATATATAATAAAGCTTACCCTACCCTTTTTTGCGCACCCGAACTACCAAAATAATAATAAGAATAATAATTTAATTTATATATATATATATATATATATATATATATATATCATTTTTTCAGGTATGGGTATACTTATGTAAATGTATACTGGTTGTTAACGCAATTGAACACTATTTTCTTATTTGATATAATATGTATATATATTATTTTAAAAGAAAATCTAACAATACTTTTTCACGGCGGTAATGTAATGGATTAAAAAATATTTTATTCCCATGTATCCACAAATGTACGCTAAGGAAATGGCTCATTATTTATCAAATGAACTCCTATATTCTGAGGCGTATCTTCTACTACCTGGGGGAGAAATAAAAGAACCGCACCCCTCTCTCTCTCTCTCTCTCACTCTCTCTCTCTCTATCGCCCCCGCAGTTTTGAATAAACATTCATAAAATTTCCACTTTTTGCACGCCCCTAAACTATATTAATATTCTAATGACCCATCCCATTAAAACACGCATTGTTTTTCATTTTCTCAACAAATAGTTAAGATAATTCCGTATATTTAAATATTTAGTTGTTTTTTTTAAATTTAAGATCTGTACAAAAGTTCATAATTTGGTGTGGTATGTTAACAGTTTAAAGGGCAATCAATTTTATTTATTTAAAAAGGAAGGAAAGCATCAGTTTTTCCCGCAGCGGTTATTTAATCATGAAAATTTAACGTTTTTTTTTATTTACTTAGTTACATCTGCCTTTTACTATGTCCAAACGAATTTTCCATTCATCTTGGTCCTGTGCTTTCTTTTCCAGTTGCTTCCATGTGTATCCCATACGTTGTGCGTCTGCCTCTAGCTCGCGTCTCCATGTATTCTTTGGCCTTCCTCTCTTTCTTTTTCCCTGTGGATTCCAAGTTTAGGGATGTGATGGTCTGGTGATGTTATCTGGGACTTTTCGGAGGGTGTGGACTATCCATCTCCATCTTTTTCTTATGCTGTCTTCATCAACAGGCTACTGGATTGTGATTTGCGGGTTTAAATTAAGTTCTTTAAAGATTATTCTAAATTTTCTTTCTTTAAGTTCAAGCGAAAATTTTAAATTTGGTATTTTATTTGTTAAAAAGACCTTTGGAAAACATAAATTTACATTTAATTTCGCAACATTAACAGCGCAAAGAAAAAAACAACAGATCCTTGGGTTTTTCCAATAATGGGATTACAAATAAATAATAATAATACATTTAATCGTTTACTGATTATAAAAGAACATCTCAACTTTCAAATTCGTATAAAATACTTATAATAGTCCTTAAATTGTTATATTAAATGGATTTCTAATTTATAATAATTCTACTGTAAATTATAATTAAATTTTAGCAGAGATATTTTCCTTTCAAGAAATTGACATCAATTCTCTTTCCGTAATAATGAGAAAATCATTATCATTGTTTTCAGCAACAGAGAGTTTTTGAATTTAATCGTTTTTTTTAGTGTTACATGGTCACCTTATAGGTCACCTTAGGGGTCACCTTAGGGTCATCTTAGGGGTCACCTTAGGGGTCATCCATTAATTATGTCAACAAAATAGGGTGGGGTGGAAATGTGTGACAATTGTTGGCAAGTGAAAATAGGGTTTAGATTACTTGACGTCAGCAATCCTGTTTTCTCTATTAAGATATTTTATCTTAAAATCGACCGGTTATGACGTTATTTTAAAATATTTAATGAGTCTAAATTAAAATAGTTATATAAATTTTTGGAATTTCACATTATAAGATTTATTTTATGTTTGTCTGTACACTGCAGATGGCTGATCAGAATATAAACACAATAATTTGTTAGTGCAAGAGAAGTCAAAAGTTGGCATCTCTTCGCCTGTAGATTCGCAAATGACTAGAGCGGTATGTTTGCGATAGCGAATGTTGCTTGTATGAAATAAATGATATTGAGTAGGAATACGATATTTTGAGAATTAGGGGAAAGTAACGCGAGTAACAATAATAACATCGCTGCTTGAACGGATTTGCAAAATCTGTAACATCTATTTTGCACCACAAGTCATGTTAAAAAAGCATATTCAACAGCACCGACAATGCCCTCTTGAGCATAAGAAATTATCACATGCTCATTAACAAAAAAGATTCGACTAATGAGAGTAGCTGCCAGGAGACAGAGAGAGCTTATGTCAGTTATTGCTCACTCTGACAATGCTTCTATTTCAAGTGCTGAATGGTTAGATAAGGATGATGTCTTGTCTGGTATAGCAGTTCTGCAAGATCAAAATAAAAAGTCAGCTACTATGCCCATTGTTATATAGAGCAACACCTGGCTGCTGCCTGGGAAGATGATAGCAGCTAGAAACTATGCAATAATTGTCAGCAATACTGACACATATCATATTTATACTTCCACAAACAATGATAATAAGTCTTTATCAACCTTTTCATTGATTCTGCATTCTGAAATTTAAGTGTTATTAAAATAGATCAGCGCAAAGTAAAATGCATTTATATATTTATTTATGTTATAATTCTTTTCTTTGGGGTGGGGGAATAAAAATGTTGACATATTACTTAGGGGGAGGAGGTCACTGAAAGATTGACAGTTGTTGGCAAGGGGGGAGGGGTTCAAAAATTGCTTTAAAATTGTTGACGTCGATCCATCCATCAATCCATTCATTCATCTATCTATCTATCTATCTATCTATCTATCTATCTATCTATCTATCTATCTATCTATCTATCTATCTATCTATCTATCTATCTATCTATCTATCTATCTATCTATCTATCTATCCATCCATCCATCCATCCATCCATCCATCCATCCATCCATCCATCCATCCATCCATCCATCCGTCTATCTATCTATCTATCTATCTATCTATCTATCTATCTATCTATATGTCTGTCTGTCTGTCTGTCTGTCTGTATGTCTGTCTGTCTGTCTGTCTGTCTTTCTGTCTATATATCTTTATATTTTTCTGTCTGTCTGTCTGTCCGTCCGCCCATCCGTCTGTCTGTCTATCTGTCTGTCTTCCATCCATCCATCCATCCATTTATCCTTATATCTATCTAATGATTCATCTAATCTACCTAATGTGTTATAGTATATAAAAATACTATTTCCCTGTATGCATTCAAAACAAAACAAAAAAGTAGCTCCTAGACTTAAATATTAAATATCTTTGATTGACACATCTTGTATTGACACATCTTTGATTGACACATCTTTGATTGACACATCTTTGATTGACACATCTTGGATTGACACATCCTTGATTGACACATCTTTGATTGACACATCTTTGATTGACACATCTTTGATTGACATATCTTTGATTGACACATCTTTGATTGACCCATCTTTGATATACTTTACAAACAATATTTAAAATAATAATGGAAATCATAAAAGTATTAAAATAATAAGGGCATAAGAGGGGAGAGGGGTTGCGAGATCATCCCATGAATCCACCTCTGCCTATCTGTAAAATTTTCCTCTTAGGTGATATATTGACTCTAGTTTGAATAAACAAATGTCTCTAATGTCTACGGCAGCGCGTGGTCGATAACATCGCTGGCCGGCCAGGACCTCTTCCCATTAGAATGCTACTCTCTATAAGCTGTGCTCAGACCTACACAAGTCTTTTTGGCATCATTGCAAGAGTTTCCCCGTGGCTGACCGTGGTCTGCTGACTTGTGCAACCAATAACTACATTTGTCTTACCTAGACTATCGACCACTCGACCGTTGGTGTGGTCATCAGACTAGAGACGGTTTGATGGGGCTGACGGGAATCTGGAAGGGGGTCTGGAGGTGGTTGGTTGGTTGGTACGGCTCTTAGCTTGAAATCGGTATCGTAAAATTGAAGCGAATCGACTGTAGCATCTTACAGTGTCATATGTGTCACTGACAGATTTATTGGAGCATCGCTAAATGACACTAAATTAGTTGGGAAGTGGCTGGGTCAAATAGAACAACAAGTTTAAAGGTTGCAATCAGGAGAGATAATATTATTTATTTTAATATCTATAACAATAATGCCGGAGTGGAATTTTTATTTTTCGCCCCGGCTCTCATTGCGCACCTGTGCTGCGCTCTCATTGCGCACCCGTGTTGCGCTCTCATTGTTTGCTTCCCCCGTCGTGCGCTTGATCGCGTACGAAACAAATGCACACAAAGGGACACATTCGTTATGCCCAGTTAACACGATCAAATTTGGGTTAAATTTTCGTTAAATTTCTTTTTGCACTCACCATTTTGTTATACTACATAGTGCGTTTAAAAAAGAGATTTGACGAAAATTTGATCGTGTGAACTGAGCATTACACACCGTGCTGTTTGCCGTGTTGGGTGCCGATTTGTTGTTGCGCTACATTGAGTACGCTTACTTACATGTAATGAAGAGTGACCACAACTTAGCACTGTGAGATATATGGAGCACCACCAGGAAAATATTAACATAGATTATGCACCCAATGCTGCATTTTACACGCTCATTGTGTAGAGTTGCCCCCAAGCAAGAGTAGAGTTGCCCCTATCTAGTGTAGAGTTGCCCCCAAGCAAGAGTAGAGTTGCCCCTATCTAGTGTAGAGGTGCCCCAGCTAGTGTAGATTTGCCCCCCAGCTAGTGTAGAGTTGCCCCAGCTAGTGTAGTGTTGCCCCCAGCTAGTGTAGAGTTGCCCCAGCTAGTGTAGAGACTAGAGTAGAGTTGCCCCGCTAGTGTAGAGTTGCCCCCCAGCTAGTGTAGAGTTGCCACACAACTAGTGTAGAGTTGCCCCAGCTAGTATAGAGTTGCCCCAGCTAGTGTAGAGTTGCTCCTGCTAGTGTAGAGTTGCACCTCCGCTAGTGTAGAGTTGCCCTAGCTAGTGTAGAGTTGCCCCCTAGACTGTGTAGAGTTGCCCCCAGCTAGTGTAGAGTTGCCAACTAAGCTGCCAATAAAAGTCCATAACGATTCAGTCAACCATCCTCGGTGTGTTATTTTGGTGGATGATGAGTAATGCATGCTCACAGCGCTCTGACGTCCTAAAATCTATTTAAAGAAAAAAGGCTTTAAATGGTTCTTAAATGACTTTAATATTATCATTTTCAACTGGGTTTTGATGTTTTAAGGCAGCGGTTCTCAACCTGTGGGTCGCGACCCTTTTAGGGGTCGCACGACCCTTTCCCAGGGGTCACCTAAGACCATCTGAAAACACATATGTTCTATAGTTATGAAGTGTAACCGAAAATAATTTTGTGGCTGGGGGTCGCCACAACACGATGAACTGTTTTGAAGGGTCGCGGTCATAGGAAGGTTGAGAACCACTGTTTTAAGGCGTAAGGTCTAATACGTGGTGTTATGTAGGTGATTTGTTTTGCCTCATGCTTTCCCCGTACACGAACTCTAGCAGACAACAAACTTGTAATCGCTTTTAAGGTGTGGGTAGCAAATAGTCTTCCTTTAACCTTGTTTACAACAAGCTTAGTATAGTCAGTTTCATTCAAAATTTGTAAAGAAGAATCTGGATAAAACTGGAAAGTAAAACAATGCGTAAGGCGGTTCTGGAAACACCTGAAACCGACTATAAAAAGGCCGAAGCTTGAATGAGGAGAGGCAGATCATTTGTCACGAGACTTTGAGAGTGTGTTATATTTTGTGCTACTAGACAGTGCTTTGTTTAATGTGTGTGTGTGTAGATTTCTTTTCACCATTGTATCACGTTTGCACATTTTATTTTTTATTAACATGGTACCGGTACCAGCCAAACTGTAAGTCAATAGTTTTAATTATATTTCTTTTGATTTTGTAATTTATTATAATTAACATATTAAAGCTTATTAATTGTAATTTGCCCTGGTTTGAGTATCGTATTCTTTGTTATTGTATTTATCATTTGGTATCGTCTTTTGTTGTGTACTGTTATAGAACAAGCCATACACTTAAATAATAGATTAATTTCTCCATATTGATAACAGTCCGTAGCAGATGGACTGGAATTGTTTAAGTTTAATACATGGACTGGACTATTTTATGTCTAATAGTTTGGACTGAAACAGTTTAAATCCAATAGATGGAATGGAATATTTTACGTTTAATACATGGACTAGAAAATTATATCTCTAATAGATGGACTGGAATTATTTGCGTCTAATAGATGGATTGGAACAATGTGCGTGTAATGCATGCAATAAAAAAATAACTGTAAAAAAAAAGCTTAATGGAAATAAGGTGTGGGAGTCCAGTGGGGATTTAGGGGGTTAAGCAAATAATGGAATTGCTTATATTTTAAAATGATTATTATTGTTATCTTATTTTCTTGTCTTGAATAAAAGGGGTGGGGTGGGGATTTTAACCAAAAACAATATTTTGTTTATTCATATGCGGAGGGTTTAAAACCTTTTGTGATATGGTTTTGCAGATGAGATTGCTTAACTTTCGAACTAATTATGCGAAACTGTTACTTACAATATACAACGCCGTGGGCCTAATTCACTTATTTTGGGTTTCCACGGCCCTTCTTAAAATTATTGTAATGAGGAGAAAATTTTCGAAAGCCATTAATATCGAGCAAACATAAAATTGATTGCAGCTCAATGCAAGACTAAGCCATGTACAAAGAGGCCTATAAGTTTGGCAGCGGAAAGGCATTTAAGTACTGCAAAGAGAAAGGTCTTTAAGTACTGCTAAAAAGACATTTAAGTACTACAAAAAAGGCATTTAAGTACTGCAAAGAGAAAGGTCTTTGCAAGTACTGCAATAAAGACATTTAAGTACTACAAAAAGGCCCTTAAATACTAAAAAATAGGCATTCGGGTTATGGGAGTGCCAAATGTTATGACTTTATAAAGAAATTAAATCTTTTGCGAATTATATAAACTTCTTTCCTATTTGCTTCTTTACCTTAACAACCATATCTACTCTCTAAAAATCATATCTACTTTCTAACAGCAATATCTACTCTCTAAGAACAATATCTACTCTCTAACAACCATATTTATTCTCTAACAACCTTTTACTCTTTAGCCACGTAACTACTCTCTAACTATAATAATCACACTCTAACATTCATAACTACTCTCTAAAAACCATAAATACTCTCCAACCACCATACCAACTCCCAAAACCCAATAGCTACTACCTAATAATCACACACTAACTACTGTCTAATAATCATATTAGTTTCCATTTAGCTAAAACAAATTGAACGCACATGTTTGTTTGTTTGTATAAGCTTATTGAACGCCTGGGTCCCTAAATTGGACTTGAATTTCAAATGAAACAATATTTAAAGCTATAATTTACTTCCTAACAATCTGGTTTATTAATAAAATTATAGACCCGCGTCAGACATTTTAATAATAAATCAACAGCTCCCTGTTAGACAGTTCAGCAAAAAAACAACAGCTTCATGTTAGACAGTTCAGCAAGAAAACAACAGCTTCATGTTAGACAGTTCAGCAAGAAAACAACAGCTTCATGTTAGACAGTTCAGCAAGAAAACAACAGCTTCGTGTTAGACAGTTCAGCAAGAAAACAACAGCTTCATGTTAGACAGTTCAGCAAGAAAACAACAGCCTCATGTTAGACAGTTCAGCAAGAAAACAACAGCCTCGTGTTAGACAGCTCAGCAAGAAAACAACAGCTTCGTGTTAGACAGTTCAGCAAGAAAACAACAGCTTCGTGTTAGACAGTTCAGCAAGAAAACAACAGCTTCGTGTTAGACAGTTTAGCAGGAAAGCTAGAAGGCCACAGGAGAAATATCAACTAAATGATTACATTGTCCTTTCACTTATTTTTGTTTCTTATTTTTTCCCCTTCTCTCAATGTAAAATTCCCTGTGCTCAATTTCCTTCTATCTGAACACTCCCATCACCCCCATCGTCTACCATCTCTTCTAAAATCTCTTCTAAATTACGTGTTTTTTTTGTTTTTTTTTTGAAGTACCGTTGTTTCAATTCTACTGAAAACGTGTTTTTCCTTTATGTTTTGTTCTGAGTGTTTCTGTAATATGTTAGTGTTTGGTTGTTTGTGCTCCACAGAGCGGAGAGGAATCGATCAAATATGCTCCAGACAAATCTTTTATTCATTGAAAATTTTGTGAGGCTGACCGTAAGGCTGTTACTTGTCAGCTCCTGTAGCCGAAGAACATCTGAACCCGCAGTTAGAATACAGTTCAAAGTTCAAAGGTGACCGAAACTTTAAGGGGATATCCATAGTGTAAATCACGCTCCAAATGGGAGAGGGGTCTAAGAAAGTGTGACAGTTATTGTCACGGGTGGGTTGGGGGGGGGGGGCTTTTTTTTCAAAGATCTTTGTGACGTCACATATTAAAAAATTTTTTATCATACATATAGTCAGTGATGTTGAACGTTCTATTGTGATTGACATATTCTGACAGAAGATGTCACTTTAAAATGTATAATATTAATAGTGAAGTGCATTGATTATTAAAATTTAATTAGTTGTTAATAAAAAAAATTAAATTTATTTTGAAAGTGTGACGTACTTTAGGGGTAAAAAGTTGGTTTAAATAAAAATGGGGGAGGGAGGGGTGGTGGTTCTTAGATTTGTGACAGATTGTGACATGGGGAGGGACAAACAACAACAATATTGCTTTTCGTAACTTGTAATTGTATTTGGACAGTATGAACAATTAATTTACCGATAACATTTTGTTTTTTTGCCTTTATACCAGCGCGTGTTTGTTTTTTTTGTACATTATTTATTACATTCTCTGCTATATCCTTTTCTATAGATTGCCAAAGAATTGATAAATATGTTTGTAAAAGCTTTACTTTACTACAGCTTCTCTAGCTAGCGTCTACAGAAATAGGTATTGTTAGAAATATTCTTAATGTAACCCATACATTTGGCATGCCATCCTCTAAGTTATTAGTGTTTATGAATTTAGCGGCTTCTATTGGAATCTTCAGATCATGAGGAAATAATTCTCTGGCTGTATCTCGCTCAGTCAACAGATCGCATTTATTTATAGCGCTATTATCTTGATACCTTTACTTACTGACCCCCTACAAAATACTTTGAGCTTATCTTTGTCTGGCAGATGTCTTCTTAGCTCATTTAAAAAAGCCACATATTTTATTGAAAATTAGCAACTGTTCAAATCTCTCTGATAAAGAATTTATAACTCTGTGCAGCATTACATTGAGCACGTGATTGTGTTTTGATTTTTCTGGGACATCTGCATTAGGGACCTCATCAGTACACTCATATTCAAACATCCTCCTACACCTCCTCCCCCTCCTTCTTCTTTTATTTCTTAAAATGGGCTTTACATTCCAAGTCTGTTGCCCTTTTTTACTGACTCTAGTGCATTTCCAAATCCATTTGCACCATAATCAATTCCATAATCAATTCGATAATCAATTCAATAATCAATTCAATAATCAATTCAATAATCAATTCAATAATCACTGGCAGTATTCATTAGTTAAACTGTAGTAGCTAGTTCCACAGAGGTGTCCTGTAGGGATTAGCCCGCAAAAGGTACCCTACCTTGGCTATCATATCAGATACTTATCAATCGCTAAAGAAAAAACATAATGTTCTGTTTATGATACAAGTGTTTCTGCTTCATGCTGCACTGCGAGATAAGACGCAGACATTTCTGAGAGTTCACAGAGAGCTTATTGAATTCCCGTTATTTCTTATTTAAAGGCTCTAACCTGAATTTCTGAATGCAAATAGCATTTCAAGTATCGTAGTGGCTATTGGTACCCGGGTACCAATAGGTGCAGCCTTTAAGTATTGTGAAACATCACAATGCACCTGAAGACATGCACGGGGAAAATGTCGCTATCACAAGGGAAAGATCTCAGTTATATTTCTCATAAATTAGTTGAATTTCTGAATGCAAATAGCATTTTAAGTATCGAAGTGGCTTCCGGTACCCGGGTACCAGAACTGAGAGGTTGGGATTAAAAAACGACATAAAATGTTATTGTTGGGTTTGTAAGACCAAATGATGTATCAAATGAAAGATAATTGAATGGACTATACGTTTGAAATCTTAATTCTTCATTTTAACTAAAGTAAACTACCACAAATGACATCCGAATAGCAATAATCGTGAATTTTATTTTCTGCGCTCTTGAACTCATCATTACACAATTCTTTCTTTCATATGGTACCTAGAGAATCATAGTGATTAAAGTTTTTAATATATACATAACATTTCTTTAAAACAAGAGAACAATATTAAAGTTGCACATATTCCGGTTATGTCATCTATTCAGTCCCAACTACCTGCATTAGACAAAGAAATCAGAAATTCTCCCGAAAAATAAAAACCCATGGGATCTCACGGAATATTTCCCTATCTCCAAGATATAATAATATGTATTTATTTTTAGGACAAAAAACTAATAAATAAGATACAGGAACGTCTTTTCCACGCGTGCTCACAGGACCAGAAGGGTTTGTAAGTCATTTAAGAAACATATAACTGACGTTTACCTTGCTTGCTTCGCGAAAAAAATAGTAACAGTTGCCTTATAATACGCCACATATCAATTAACCACGCCACACCCCTCTCAGCCAAACCCTTCTCAGCCACACCCCTCTCAGCCACACCCCTCTTAGCCTCACCCCTCTCAGTCACACCCCTCTTGTACCCTTCAACCCCAACCAGAACCTGATGCTAACCTGGATGTTTATAACTGATGCCTCGCCCCCCCTTTCCCCTCCCTCCCACCTCCGCTCAGTAGCCAAGAAATGGGCCGCCTGGGACCAGCCATTAGACGTGACCCACTGATGCACAGAACAATACGTTTCTGTGTGGCCAGGTCTTTGATCTACGGCTCACCGATGGAATTTGAAAAGATTGGTTGACGACCGCCTAATGTTACCGCCAGGGAGCGTAACTAAGCAGGTGACAGCCCGGGGGTTCGAACTTGTTAGGGGAGGGGGCTCCAACAATACGAGAATCTGAAGGAAACTCTTGATCAAAGTTTTCTAGTGGAGGTTTGGATTGGGGGTGCTGAGGAGGTGGGGGTTGTGGTGCTGAGGAGGAGTATAGGTTGCAGCATTGAGGAGGGGGGTGGTTTGCAGTGTTTAGGAGGGGGTTGGGTTACAGTGTTGAGGAGGGGGTTGGGTTGCAGTGTTAAAGGTGAAGTGGGGGGGGGGGAGAAACTTACGTTGTATGAGTCAGAAACTATCAGGAGGTACCGATTGAAAATGACGTCACCCCATGATTATGGATACATGTACAACTTAATGACGTCACCCCATGATTATGGATACATGTACAACTTAATGACGTCATATCATTATAAGATGGAACACTGGCGAGTTCTTAACAACGATCGCGGCAGTCTATGTTCACAATCAAAAGGGTTTTTGGCTGGGGAATCTAAGATGGTCACCATGCCTTGTTTTCAGCTTTGTTTCTGGAATACTCCAATAAAATGTTCAGAAAGATGTTCACATCCTATCCGTTTATATCAAGTTATAGTGGAAGCTATTGTTGTAAATGGACCTATAGATTAGAGGCGAAGTTAAGGGGGCATGGAGCACATATATCCTTGGGCGCCAGACTAGTTAGGGGCGCCAAAATGTGATTTGATATTATTTTTTGATGAAAAGAATGGGTTTGAGAGTTGAAAAAAGAAAGGGAGGCGCTTGTCCTCGGGAGCAAAACACTCTAGTTACACCTCTGCTATAGATAGAGCTATTGAGGGAGCTATTGTTGTATATGGAATTTATAGTTGGAGCTATTGTTGTAGATGTAGTTTATAGAGGGAGCTATAGTTGTAGATGGAGTTTATAGATGGAGCTATTGTTGTAATTGGAGATTATAGATGGACCTATTGTTGTAGATGGAGTTTACAGATGGAGCAATAGATGGAGCTATTGTTGTAGATTGAGTTTATAGATGGAGCTATTGTTGTAGATGGAGTTTATAGATGGAGCTATTGTTGTACATGGAATTTATAGATGGAGCTATTGTTGTAGATGGAATTTATAGATGGAGCTATTGTTGTAGATCGAGTTTACACATGGAGCTATAGATGGAGCTTTCGTTATAGAGCTATAGATGGAGTAATAGATGGAGCCATTGTTGTAGATGGAGTTTATAGATGGAGCTATTTTTGTAGATGAAGGTTATAGATGGAGCTATTTTTGTAGATGAAGGTTATAGATGGAGCTATTGTTGTAGATGGAGTTTATAGATAGAGCTATTGTTGTAGATGGAGTTTATAGATGGAGCTCTTCTTTCGCCCATCAACCGTTACGAGACAGACCATTTATCTCCGCCAGTGACGACTGTAAATTTGAACGTTTTTATCAAATCCATCATCATAACGGACCCCTGCATGTTCAAAAAGTATTTTAATAGCCCAGGTATAGTCTTGTTCGTCCTGGATGTGACATGCATACATTCTCATTATTCCTTGGAACTTTCCCTTGCGATTATAACCATGGGGAATTTTAATACATTCGTGATAAAAACAACTAACAAAATGCCCTATCTTGTCAGCTGTTAAGCTTACAGTGTGTGCTCTTTTCATTTTCAATGTGTATCCATCTTTCCATCCATATGTCCCTTTTCTCATTTCCCTTATTTCTGTCAGTATCCATCAATTCTCTCTATCCATATATATATAATTCGGATAGCTTAAAACGTTAATTTTTTTCCCCCTTAAATGTTAGCTACAAAAAGTTTGAAAAAGTGTTATTTTAACAATTACACTAAACCATATCTACCATTTTCTTTTAAAAGTTACATTAGGTTGATCTGGTATAGTTTGAGAACATCTGAATTTCGCTGATTATAGAAATTGTATTTAAGACATAACATAATATGTCTTTTATTTAGTTCCTTGCTAACATTTCACACTCGTCGTTTTAACGACTCCGGCAAGCTCCAGGGGCGTCTACACAGGGAGGGGTAGACGCTCCTGTCCAGGTCTACAGTCTAAGATTATAGCATTTACGATTTTATAGTCTGTTCGTGTGAAACATGAGTTTGTTATTTCTTGACTCATTTCGTATCTGGAAATAAAAAAGTTTCCTTGCCCCCCCCCCAAATTATTTTGGCTCTCCGCTAAATATGAAACTTAAAAAATTTGATACCGGGGCCCAGTTGGCGGGTAGGGTACCGGTGTGTGGGGAGGGGGGCGAGGTCTAATTAAATCGATGAATCAGTCCATCCCTTCATGGCCCCACGCCCCGTATGTCTTCAAATTGTTAATTTTCGGTATTAAAATGCGTCATCAGAAACGAGCCCCTGGTTTAACTCATTGAACTCACCCGAAGAATACACCTCAAGTTTTCTGCTGACCTCGTACTAAACTCGGCGCCACGTTATTTTTAGGCACGGGGCCATTAACGGGTCCTGTTGCCGGGGTAAACAGCCTAGACAGCTCCTTGTTGACAGGAATGTGTGTGCACCGCACGACAAGGGCAAATATTGCTTACAAGGGCCCGTCAAATGCAACTTCTCTGTCTGCCCATTCAAGGCCTGTATGCCTGGCTCGGGGCTATCTCAGACGTTCAAACAAAGGCTCCCCTGGACTTGTGGGACATAGTAAGCAAGGCGGATAGCTCACTTCAGTTCTTGTTTTTCTCACTAGCTCCCCCAACAGATTCATTTAAGTGGCTGTATTGTTTCGTTTGTTAAAAAGTGGGAGGGATTTGTGTGAGGTGTATTGGACTTTTTACCCATGTATCTGTGATCTGAGTGGGGGTACTGACAATATTTTACTCTAGGATACTCCGCTATTTTTTTGTGGGGGGTGTGTGAGGGAGACATGTAGTCGTTAATGTACAGGGGATTTAACTATTTTCTTTTAGGATCTGTGAGGGGTTCCACTCTTGTCTGAAAAAGTTTGTAAATGAAACTTGTCTTGTACTGCCATTTACTGACTGCCATTAAAATATGCCTTGTACTGTCATTTACTGACTGACATCGAAACTTGTCTTGTACTGCCATTTACTGACTGCCTTCGACCAATTTTGAAAGACCTACATTGAGGTTATGTGGGCTTCGCTATCAACATTTCTATTGTATATCAAGCTTCGTATTCTTTGAACAGCTATCTGAAACAACTTCAAAACGAATGTAAACGTTTCTAAACTGCAATCAAGTCAGGCAAAAGGAAATAGGTAAAACAAGGTATGGGAAAACCTGAAAATAAGTGACGCAATACAACAAAGAACGTGTCGACAAGTAGCCTGCTTCAGCGACCTAACAGAAGTAAAAAAAAAAATTTAACATTAAAATAAACCTTTAGCTCCAATTTAATATCCGAGCGGACAGCAAGCGGAATGTAACAGAGCAATAGTAGGTAAGAGAGTTAATATGGGAAAAAGTTGAAATAAGAGCGCATATGTTATCCACACAAAAATGAACGCATATGTTATCCACACAAAAATAAACCCATATGTTATCCACACAAAAATGAACCCATATGTTATCCACACAAAAATGAACCCATATGTTATCCACACAAAAATGAACACATATGTTATCCACACAAAAATGAACCCATAGGTTATCCATACAAAATTGAACCCATATGTTATCCACACAAAAATGAACGCATAGGTTATCCACACAAAAATGAACGCATAGGTTATCCACACAAAAATGAACGCATAGGTTATTCACACAAAAATGAACACATCCTCTTTCCTCGCACTGCAATGTGTTTGCGTTAGAAAGTTAAACACTTTATTTCCTTACTTTTAAAACTATCTACATACCAATACCATTGTGTAAAATGGACTACGATGAGTCGATTGTTTTGTCACGTGATAAGCGTAAGTACGAGTAAGACTTCCGGTAGGCTGTCTGCAACACACTAGTCGCTCACAAATTTTTCTTCAAACAACTTTCTTCCTTTAATCATAACTGAATTATAATTATTGTCACATTTAATGAATGTCATTTAAAGAAACGCGTGTATTCAAGAATATTTTGAAAAGTAAATTTTTGATTAACACTGGGGAAGCGCTGATGGAGACAAACATTGTGCTTTCAAATTAATGATAATGGCAATGGCTGATCAGCTGTTATCTGTTGTTATGTGTTGTTATGTGTAGCAGAAAGCCTACCAATGGCTGGTACGTATCACGTGACAAAACAAGGAAGTGACTCATCGTAGTCCATAGACACAGCACGGCATTGAGTTTGGAGATATTGGCTATACTCATTCGATGGCTTAAAATAATACTTTGAATATTGTGATAAATGTATATTTAATTTATATAAATAAAAGTTACTTATTTATTTAAGAATTTATATTTTTAAATAGGCCTAAGCATCTTATGTTGTCATATCTCTTATATATATTACGCTTCTGGTATGACTCATGGGCTGCTTCCTAATTTACTGCTTCCATTTCCGGTTCCTTTGTATTCAGCGACTTTGGGATTGACTATAAATAATTCTATATGTTTGAAAGAAAGTATGGTTCAATAATGAGTTCAATAGCGCGCAAAATATAATTCCCGATAACTACGCTAAATGATATATTTTTTTATGTAACGCAACTGCGTTTGGCGCGTAATATTTTCTTTTCGAAAAACGAAACCGTCTCAGTTTAAGTATGGCGTAAAAAATATTCGGTTTAAAAGTGGTTGGGGCTTCAAAACGTTTAATATGATTCATGGGCGTGAAATAACAAGTGTGCAGTGACGTGTCATGGGGGGGGGGAAGGGGGAGGGGTATAGCTTGAGTTCATGTGTTGTAAAGTAACTTTAGTAGATGGGAAGTTCACGCATTGTCGCCGCCAATGTTTGGCGGGCTGTATCTAGTAGATGGGAAGTTCACGCATTGTCGCCGCCAATGTTTGGCGGGCTGTATCTAGTAGATGGGAAGTTCACGTATTGTCGCCGCCAATGTTTGGCGGGCTGTATCTAGTAGATGGGAAGTTCACGCATTGTCTCCGCCAATGTTTGGCGGGCTGTATCTAGTAGATGGGAAGTTCACGCATTGTCGCCGCCAATGTTTGGCGGGCTATATGTAGTTTAAATTTATTCCATTTCCGTAAATTAAAAGTATTACGAAATCAATTAAGTGCATGAATGTTAGCGTGCCGTGTCTATTGAACACACATGTGCACGTTGTTAGCGTGCCGTGTCTATTGAACACACATGCGCACGTTGTTAGCGTGCCGTGTCTATTGAACACACATGTGCACGTTGTTAGCGTGCCGTGTCTATTGAACACACATTTAAACGTTGTTAGCGTGCCGTGTCTATTGAACACACATGTGCACGTTGTTAGCGTGCCGTGTCTATTGAACACACATGCGCACGTTGTTAGCGTGCCGTGTCTATTGAACACACATGTGCACGTTGTTAGCGTGCCGTGTCTATTGAACACACATGCGCACGTTGTTAGCGTGCCGTGTCTATTGAACACACATGCGCA
Organism: Omphiscola glabra; assembly: GCA_964017045.1. NCBI lineage: Eukaryota > Metazoa > Mollusca > Gastropoda > Lymnaeidae > Omphiscola > Omphiscola glabra. Next base: position 8,599,062 of record OZ024796.1, read on the forward strand.
CGTTGTTAGCGTGCCGTGTCTATTGAACACACATGCGCACGTTGTTAGCGTGCCGTGTCTATTGAACACACATTTAAACGTTGTTAGCGTGCCGTGTCTATTGAACACACATGCGCACGTTGTTAGGTAGAGACATTGGGAATTCCTTTTGTGTGCTATTGAACACAACGTTACAAGGTAACATTGGTCTATTCTTGTATACTAGAATAAATGACCCGGTGCTACCGGGATAATAATAGAAGGCATTTTAAACTACTCACCACCTAATCTTGCAAAGTCTCAGCATCTAAAAATACATTTTGTACTAATGTAACTGAATCCAGTTTTGATGTATTGTATCCTTTAAAAATACAATTTTCCACGCCCTTGAAATTTATATTTAGGAAAAAAGAAAATTAGACTTTCGTTATTTTTAAAGAAGAATCCATCAATGGATATTTCAGTTTCTCACATCATTGTGTTATGAGAATTTTCTTTTTCTATGCAAAATAAGTTAACCTAATCATTTTTTTTCAACCCCATGAAGTAAAAATTAAACAGATTTCCTAAAAATTGTAAACAAAAATTATTTTTTTTTACTTAACTTTAAAAAATATAAATGTAAATATCTGTGGGATTATGAATTTTTTTTTTATTGATTGGTATCTTCATTTAAAATGAACTCAACCTCTGTCTCGCTCCTGGACTATATCAGAGGGAGATCGTTAAAAAAACTGAATTTTATATTTAAAGACGAATCGCTTGTCCAATGTTCACGTCAAAAAGTATTGTAAGTTTTAAGGTCTATTCTCTATCTCATAAAAAAAATTCCCATGGTGCTAAAATGCATTTTGCGCAAAATGGAAACAAAAATATTCCCTTATATTTCAAGAAAATTATAATAATGTGATAAGTTCATTGGAATATGACGGATGATTTTTGCACTTAAGAAATACTTTAGATGTATTGTCTACTTTAGATGACTTGTCTACTTTAGATGTCTTCTCTACTTTAGATGTCTTGTCTAATTTAGATGTCGTGCGTTACCTTATCCTAGTTCTAAAATGTTTTCTCTTTGTAAGTAAATTTATCAATGTGCTGAACATGAATGTGTACATTATATTATGGATCGATAAAAGAATCGAATCTTATCTTTGTCTGTAACAGAGCTATCGATTACACTGTCACCAATGTGCTCTGTCCTCTTTGATATCAGTATATATCTTAAGCCTAGGTGTTATAAATCATTCGCCTTTAAGTAAACACTTTATTTCCATGGTATACCTTTTCCTTGCAATAATTTCAAAGGGTTAAACATAGATAAGTCTTCCGTAAAACAAAACATCTTTGTAACGTAAACATCTGAAATTTCAACCAAAAAATTGCCCCATTACGTTGTCAATATTAAGTTGTATATCTCAGACATCGACGTTTAGAGTTTCAAAATATTGATCTGATTCTCCGTAATGATTCCCCCCAGTCCTCATATCTTGTCGCCGCACTCCAAGGAAGCAGGGGTCCTTTGGACATGTTTCTACAATCTTTCCACACACAAGAATAACAGAAAAATAAATGCTCTCCATATTTATTGATCTGTTGCTTTGCTGTGGAGCTGAAATGTGCCAAGCTGGGAGGGGGGTTTTGGTCGCCTGATCAGAACTTCCAGTGTTAAGTATGTTGGAATAGGGGATGGTTGGTGGCCTGATAAGAACTTCCAGTGTTAAGTATGTTGTGAGGGGGGATGGTTGGTGGCCTGATCAGAACTTCCAGTGTTAAGTATGTTGGGAGGGGGGATGGTTGGTGGCCTGATCAGAACTTCCAGTGTTAATTATGCTGGAATAGGGGATAGTTGGTGGCCTGAAAAGAACTTCCAGTGTTAAGTATGTTGGAATAGGGGATGGTTGGTGACCTGATCAGAACTTCTAGTGGACAATATTTTTTGGGGTGGGGGCCGATTGGTGGCCGGTTAAGAACTTCCAATGTTAAGTATGCTTAGAAAAAAAGGGGGGTGGGGTGGTGGGTTCTGGCTCTGATCAGAACTTCCAATGGACAGTAGGAGTATTTGTGTTGTTTCTGTTTGAGCTTCCTGGTGTAAGTCCACAATCTATTAAAATATGTCTCTTAGCGATTTTCTTTCACACATTGGGGGTCCGATGACAGCAAACGAATTTATAACTATAAAAAAAAGACTAATGCAAGTATATGTACAAGAAACAAATTCTTTTCATTTCAAAAAGATGATTTTACCATGCTGAGCCGCCCCCCTCCCATATAATTTTTTTACATAAGCCAAATTTCTCAATATGATGATTCAAACTTAACATATAGATCTAGTTTAGACAAGCCAGACTTCATATGTTGACCGACCTTCCTTCTTTTTATAAACAATGCCAAGAAGCCTCCAAAATCCAATCAAACCCATTCCTTGTTTATCCCGAAGAGAAGAATTCCCAAATCACCTGCATGTCGTCTAAACATTCCCACATAATTTCTGCAGGTGATTCAAAGCGAACCACACAGTACAGCGGGGATATCATAAATAAGGACAGTGGCGAGACAACGTGGATATCATAAATACGGGCAGTGGCAAGACAATGTGGATATCATAAATACGGGCAGTGGCAAGACAACGTGGATATGATAAATAAGGGCAGTGGCAAGACAACGTGGATATCATAAATAAGGGCAGTGGCAAGACAACGTGGATATCATAAATAAGGGCAGTGGCGAGACAACGTGGATATCATAAATAAGGGCAGTGGCAAGAAAACGTGGATATCATAAATAAGGACAGTGGCGAGACAACGTGGATATCATAAATAAGGACAGTGGCGAGACAACGTGGATATCATAAATAAGGACAGTGGCGAGACAACGTGGATATCATAAATAAGGACAGTGGCGAAACAACGTGGATATCATAAATAAGGACAGTGGCAAGACAACTTGGGCATCATAATTAAGTTGATTAGTTTCAAAAAAAAATCAATAAAAATCATTTTACAACCCCCTTTAAGCTGAGAAATGGAGCCGCCCATGCAGGAGACTTAACAGTTATTAATTTCTCTCAGATATTTCCTAAATAAATGCACTCGCTGGGCTTGTGTTTCGTTGGCGCCACCGGCACATTACTGACTTGAAATATTCTGCCTGTGAGGATAAGCTGTGTCCTGGGACGATCAAATACTTGTGTTTTTGTCTGTCTCCTCACAAGGGATGCTGTTCACGCGTGCGTTTGTCTATGGGTCCCTAAAACCCAACGTCTCAGACCAGTGCGCCATTTTTAAATCAATTTCTATTAACTTCGCTTTTGTTGGTGCGTGGCTGAGTGGCTGAGTGGCTGCCTGGCTGAGTGGCAAGCATCTTCGGACGGCTAATGTAACCTCTTCCCGTCAAGCTATCAAGCTGAAACTTGGCAATAGACTCGTTGCCGGGGACAACACATTCTTTCAGATTTTCAAACCCACCCTCCAATGACAACCACACCCTCCAACGCCAACCCCACCCTCCAACGCCAACCCCATCTTCCAATGCCAACCCCATCTTCCAATGCCAACCCCACCTTCCAATGCCAACCCCACCTTCCAATGCCAACCCCACCCTCCAATGACAACCACACCCTCCAATGCAAACCCCCACCTTCCAATGTCAACCACACCCTCCAATGCCAACCCCACCTTCCAATGCCAATCCCACCTTCCAAAGCCAACCCACCTTCCAATGCCAACCCCATCTTCCAATGCCAACCCCACCTTTCAATGCCAACTCCACCTTCCAATGACAACACCACATTCCAATGCCAACCCCTCCCTCCAATGACAACCACACCCTCCAATGCAAACCCCACATTCCAATGCAAACCACACCCTCCAATGCCAACCCAAACCTCCAATGCCAACCCCACCTTCCAATGCCCACCACACCCTCCAATGCCAACCCCAACTTCCAATGCCAACCCCACCCTCCAATGCCAACCTCACCTTCCAATGCCTACCAACCCTCCAATGCCAACACCATTTTCCAATGCCAACCCCACCCTCCAATGCCAACCACACCCTCCCATGCCAACCTCCCACTCCAATGCCAAACCCACCCTTCCAATGCCAAACCCACCATCCAATGCCAAACCCACCATCCAATGCCAAACCCACCGTCCAATGCCAAACCCACCATCCAATGCCACACCCACCATCCAATGCCAAACCCACCATCCAATGCCAAACCCACCCTCCAATGCCAAACCCACTATCCAATGCCAAACCCACCCTCCAATGCCAAACCCACCCTCCAATGCCAACCCCACCTTCCAATGCCCGCCACACTCTCCAATGCCAAACCCACCCTCCAATGCCCGCCACACCCTGCAATGCCCGCCACACCCTTCAAAAGCTATGCCACACCCTCCAATGCCAAACCCACCCCAAAAATCTGTATTCCCTGTTTGTTTAAGGGAAACATGAAGGAACACTCCCGATACTTCGCTAAATGAGATTCTGAAAAAAAAAATTCCTCAAGTGCGGTACGTGCGTAATATTTTCTTTTGTTTACCTGAAATAGTTGGTGAAATGAATATGCGGAGGGGACGTTAGAATATTGATATAAAATATAAAATAAAATTATACACATGTATATAAAGGATATATACGAAAACTTTGTTTTTAGGGGTTGTTTAGTTATATTTAGTTTCGGTGCACTTGCAGGTCGGAACGTGAAGAGGCGTTCGGAAATTTTTCTGAACTATCTCAAGATGTACAAACAATCAAGATGTACAAACAATCAAGTCGTACAAACAAAACGTTTTATCTGAGAAAATTTTTTTTTTTAAAGACAGTTCCAAAATTATTTTTTTTGTTAGAAAAGGGGGGGGGGTCATATGAACCACGGTGGTTGTTTAAATAATGGTAGTAGCTTCATCTTATATATTTTAAATCATGCAACACAAAATATAGTATATACGATAAGCTTTTCAGTAGAACAATTATGGACTTACTTAGTTTTATGATGGCTGGTGCCAGGGGCACAACATGACTTGCATTTTTGACGGCTGGTGTGAGTGGCACCTATAGATAGGAAACTGACATAGAGACGCAACTGACGGAGAGAGGTAACTGACATAAATAGGAAATGACATAGAGACGCAACTGACATAAACAGGCAACGTGCATAGATAGGCAAATGATATATATATAGGCAACTGACAAAAGAGGCAACTGACATAGAGAGGCAACTGGCATAGAGAGGAAGCTGACCTTAATAGGCAACTGACACTAAAAGGCAAATCACATAGATGGGAAACTGACATAGAGACGCAACTGTCAAAAGGAGGCAATTGTTATTGAGAGGCAACTGACATAGAGAAGCAACTGACATAGAGAGACAGCTGACATTAATAGGCAATTGACATAGATAGCTTTGTAGAACTCTTTCCATAATCGGCACGGGAAAATGTGGGACAAATACCACCCTTTTTAAAAACTGGTTTAATCTTCTTCGGTATACTAATTTATATAATAGCCCCTCCCAACCCCACACACCTTTCCCCCCCTCCAGTAATGCAACCGTATTATCATTAAGACTATAAAAACCTTACACACCTTACAAACCTTACACGCCTTAAACACCTTACACACCTTACAAACCTTACACGCCTTAAACACCTTACACACCTTACAAACCTTACACGCCTTACACACCTTACACGCCTTACAAACCTTACACACATTACAAGCCTCACACACCTTACAGAGCTTACATGCCTTACAAACCTTACACACCTTACAAACCTTACACACCTTACACGCCTTACAAACCTTATACAAACTACAAACCTTACACTCTTTACAAACATTACACACCTTACAAATCATTTTAGCTCTTTAAGCCCCGTCTTATGTTCACCAGTCACTAACACAAACACAGCTGAATAATTCAATAGTCATTATGTTGATTGATCATATAGCCTTTATTTAACGTATGCATAGTTTATATGACTTAATATTGCATGTCTTGAGTATATTAGAAAATATCAAAATTTAAATTGACACAAAAATTAAGGCTATCAAAGCACTGAAGAAAGTATTATTTTATTCAAGAAAAGAACATAAAATAGAATTTGAAAAGAACGCAATAGCCGGGAAGGCAAAGAAGTTTGCGGCCCCTTCCACGAGAACAATATGGCACAGGGTCGAAAATGTCGCTCCTGAATATAAATACAATAGTGCCGCCTTTGACGGACCACCTTTTTGCTGCGCCACTGCTCTAGATGCACTGCCCCAGAAGCATATGAAATGGGACAACGGGGGGGGGGCGACTTTTAGACATTTGCAGATTGTTAAGAACGGAGACTTAGAGTCATAAAGGGCACAGATGATCTGGTTATCAAAGACGTAAAGTTAGCAGGGTTTATTTGAAGACTTATTTGTCGTAAAGAAACATTCGATTTTCGTCTGTTTCAGCAAGTATAATAAATACAATCTCACGTTTTCTCCGTGTTGCTTAGAGATGTCTGACCAGTGCGATGCGGAGTTGAGAAAAAAACGGCAATCAATTTTGTGCTGCCTCTGAAAACATTCCCTGGCCATTGTAGGCTAGTGGTCTACACAATCTTGCGTCGTAACGTTAGCCTGGAGCCGATGTCTAGCTGCATCTACCACAGATTGAGTTAACATTTCCCATTAGCTAAACATTCCATCGTAACAGTAGCCTCAAGTCGATGTCTGGCTGCTTCTACGACAGATTGAGTTAACATGTAACGGTAGCCTGGAGTCGATGTCTGGCTGCTTCTGCCACAGATTGAGTTAACATGTAACGGTAGCCTGGAGTCGATGTCTTGCTGCTTCTAACACAGATTGACTTAACACTTCCCAGTAACTAAACATTCCATCGTAACGATAGCCTAAAGTCGATGTCTGGCTGCTTCTTTCACAGATTGTGTTAAAATGCAACAGGAACAAAACATTACTAAAACACAGATGAGCTTTCGCATACATGTCACCATGGATTTTAACGAGGACTATAAATAATTGTATCATACACTATCAATTACATTAAAAAAATACATCATGAGATACTTTATCACATACAACATGAACTTCAACAGATCATGCGTCATCACATACAATAGGAGGAAAATAACCGCATACATTACCATATACACCATTGCTTAAATCATCAAATATATCAAAACATACATTTTAATATACATCATAACTATCGCATATACATCAACACATAGATCTACACATGCATACATCATAACATACATTTCCCCTTGTGGATAACATATTTGATCAACATACTCTGGATGTCATGACAACCATATTATCATTTATAAACTGTTTCTCTTACTCGAGCAACCCTTACAATATTTGATAAAGTTGTTTCTCTCACACAATGCAATCACACAATATTTGATAAAGCTGTTTCTCTCACACAATGCAATCACACAATATTTGATAAAGATGTTTCTCTCACACAATGCAATCACACAATATTTGATACAGCTGTTTTCTCCCAACCACACAAAACTATTTGAATTTCTCTCTACCAGACAATGCCAAGAACATGGGCATAGTTGGCCGTGTGTGGGGGGGGGGCGGGGGCTCGGGGGTTCTGGATCCACCCTGCTTGCATCGAAATACTTAAATAAATGACCCACATCCGATGAGTGCTCATTGGATGGCTAAGGTTAGACCTCCCTCCCTCGGTCCAGAAAGTCACCTACGCCCCTGCTCTGGCCACGAAATAAATCTTCTGTCCAACACAGCGTGTCTCAACAATGTTACAAACTGTTCCCACAGAAAACAAACATAAACTAGTTCATAAAAACTCAAACAACGTCTTTGTATTCTCCTTATTTCATAAAGCAGACCCCACCCTCAAAAAAAAAATGTGGGCGGGGGGAGGGGGGTTGAAATTGTTCACCATGACAAAGCGATCGATATTTCATCCTCTGTTTGCGCGCGTGTGTGTATGTGTGTGTGTCTCTCACTATGTCTGTCTCTCTGCCCGTCTGTCTCTCTCTCTCTCTCTCTCTCTCTGTCTCCCATTGTCTGTCTGCCTGTCTCTGTCTGCCTGCCTCTGTCTGCCTGTTTGCCTGTCTCTGTATGTCTCTCTCAGTCTATGTCTTTCTCTATCTCCCTCTGTCTGTCTCTCTCTCTCTCTCACTCCGTGTGTGTGTGAATGTGCGCGCGTGTGTGTGTGACAGTATGCGGGGCATTGGTACCACAGATATTATTTGTAAGGGTGACTGTACATTGGAATACAAGGGGAGATAAATACATTTCTTTGTGATAGTCCCTCTCAGAGTGGTCTAATCAAGGGCAGACAGGTCGTTTCTGGACTGTGTTGTTGGCTTTTAGTGAAAGTAAGAACTGGAAATGTTACATGCAGAAATAAGAACAATAACAGGAAGGATTACAATTGTGACACACAGGTGACGTTTATAAGTGTGACAGTAAAGATATAAAGATTACAATAGTAATAACTAGGTTTTAAATTTGACCCAACCGTTACAGAGATGAAAGGATTATAAAGTCAAACGTTTGATTATAAAGATATTAATGATCATTGTATACCAGGGCTTAACCGGGTGCAGTTTTTACCCCGGGCCCATTGAACAATAGGCCTAGAGACGATCCTACGCCCTACCTGACGGCCTTTAAACAATAGTTCTACAGATAGTACTACACCTAACCCGTCATAGTCGACGCCCACTAAAGAAAAGAAATGACCTGAGTTCACACGTCACGCACGAAAGCCTTTTCTTTTAACTCATTACCACTGATATAAAACATGTGGACTTGGGGAGGGGGGGGGGGGTAGGGCGGTTTGAAACATTAAGAACGACACACCAGAAGCAAAGTATATATCATATATAGCTCGCTAAACATAGGCGATAGCAATGTGTGAACTTCTCATCTACTAGATATGGCCCACGACACATTGGCGACAGCAATGCGTGAACTTTCCATCTACTATAATCACTCGAACAAACAACTCGAACTCAAGTAACGCACATTTAAGAATCCCAAGTTTTGCTACACCCCATCCCTCCATGAAACGCCAGTGCACACTTTTCGTTCACGCCCATGAACTATATTAATATTCTGATGTCTTAACCGGTATTAAACTGAATATTTATTGCACCATATATTTAATTTGAGACGATTTTATTTTCCGTAAAGAAAAGAAAATATTACGCACCAAACGCAGTTACATTATTTTTTAAAAATATATTTAGTTTAGTTATCGGGAATTATATTTTGCACACTATCCGGAAATGGAAACAGTCACACCACAAGCAAAAAAATAGATTATATAAGAGATGTTCAATTGTTCTTCTGGTTCTGGTAGGGTGCGTTGCTGCATCCATATACTGGCAACTGTTGGGGAAGCAAGGGCCGCCTTGAATCTTTCGATAGATGTCGAGTTCACGGCGGTATTGTCCTGGTGGTTCCAAGCGATTATTGTGCGTGGAAAGAATGATTGTTTATGTTAAGATATTTATGTAGGTGTAGTACATTGATCAATTAATTTGTAACATGTTAATGGACTACGATTAGTCACTTCCTTGTTTTGTCACGTGATACGTACCAGCCATTAGTAGGCTTTCTGCTACACATAACAACACATAACAACAGATAAACAGCTGATCAGCCATTATCATTAATTCTAAAGCAAAATGTTTGGCTCCATCAGCGCTTCCCCAGTGTTAATTAAAATTTTACTTTTCAAAATATTCTTGAATACACGCGTTTTTTTAAAAATGACATTCATAAATGTGACAATAATTATAATTCAGTTATGATTAAAGGAAGAAAGTTGTTTGAAGAAAAATTTGTGAGCGACTAGTGTGTTGCAGAAAGCCTACCGGAAGTATTACTTGTTTTTACACGTATCACGTGACAAAACAATCGACTAATCGTAGTCCATTGAAGCGTTTGCTTGCTATTGTCTTCATTGGCCAAGTAAAGATACAAATACGTCGAGAATATGGAAAGATAGAAAATAAATTAAGAAAAAAAAAAAAAAAGGAAAGAAAGAAAGAAAGAAAGAAAGGAAATTGTTTGTTTTTTTTAAATCCTCATTTCTATTCATTGAAAACGCTAGAATTTCAAATGTGAAAAATCAACATATCTTTGACAATCTTCCATCGGAGGCTCATTGCCTCCACAGTTTGATCCATATCTAATCCTGTATTATGGTGTGCCTTAAATATTGGATGCACTGCTCCACAACACGATATTGCTGTGTGTGTTATTTGACAACACCCCCACCCCCCACAAGACGTCATTTCAGTGTGGCAAGCAACGTTCACGTTTAAAGGTTTACACTATGAATCTTGGACATAACTTAAAAAGCCAGCATTGATCTTCTGTGCCTAAAACGTCAAGCCAGCGTGGATCTTCTGTGCCTAAAACGTCAAGCCAGCGTGGATCTTCTGTGCCTAAAACGTCAAGCCAGCGTGGATCTTCTGTGCCTAAAAAGTCAAGCCAGCGTGGATGTTCTGTGCCTAAAATGTCAAGCCAGCGTGGATCTTCTGTGCCTAAAAAGTCAAGCCAGCGTGGATGTTCTGTGCCGTGCTAAAGCCTCCAGACAGCTGAACCTCGAAGGTGCTGAATATTGTATTTGAAATGTAAACGCCAAACTTTTCTCTTCACTTAGGCAACTTGGCTTTGTGCTCAGTGGCGTAGCCAGGATTTGACGCTATTATAACTATACCTTAAATGTAAAATGTGTATGTTGGAAAGGGCATGTGGGGGGCGGGGTTGGAGTATTTGGGATGTTGTCAAAGGCAGCACAAAAGACGGCATCGTATGGGTAGTGGTCTTTTATGAGTATAGCCAATATCTCCAAACCCAACTGAGTTGCACATTAGAAATTGATGTATAGATAGTATAAAACTAAGGAAATATTGTGTTTAACTTTCTAACACAACACGCAATTCAGTGGGAGAAAGGAGGATGTGTTTATTTTTGTGTGGATGACATCTTTGACTCCATTCTACACAGCAGTATCTTTAAATAAATTTTACATAACAGTATCTTTGTCTATACACTCCAGGAACGGGCGAAAAAACTTTTTTTAAAAATCTGTTGGACGTTCTGCAAACAATTTGGTTTTGAACTTATCAGGACTCTGTGAAATTGTCAGCCGTTTGTGTTTGTGTTACTGTTCAGACCATGACAACCGTACTCTGCTATTGTGTTACTGTTTAGACCGTGACAATCGTACTCTGCTATCGTGTTACTGTTTAGACCGTGACAACCTTACTTTTCCTCTCTTCCATCAACTATTTCCTATATTAACTCTCTTACCTACTATTGGCCTGTTACATTGCTTTTGTTGTCCTCTCTGCTAAGGGTTGATTTTGCTGTTTGATTTTTTTACGGTTGTTGGTTTGCCGAAGGAGTCTTTTTGTCGACGCGTTCGTTGTTTTGTTGCGTCCCTTTTTCAGTTTTTCTATACCCTGTTTAACTTAATTCCTTTAACCTTACCTGATTGCAGTCTCTCTCTCCTTTATTACCATACTGTGTTACCTTTCTTTGCATCACTTGTTGATATCGCAGCAATTTTATAGTATTAAATGTTTTAATTGGTCTAAACTGAGTCGATCTAAAGTTCGTGGTCTGGAGCTCAATCCCCACCAAAGCTCAGTGAAGCAAAACCATCACCAGTACTCCGGGGTGGATGGGACTCGTTAACCTTGGATGGCAACTCACCCAAGAGAAGAAAACTCTGAATTGAAACCCTGAGATGGGGTCCTGTAGGCGGATAACATTGACACAATGAAACAACTCCTGTATCAAGCTGTATCATCCACATGATGGTTCCTTTGGGTTATACAGCGGCGTTGGGAGAGGCGATTTACTGTTGGGAACCAGCTTATAATCTTAGAAGAATAATCCCAGGCCTTGTGGATTTCGTCCTGCGAAACCTTCACCTTCGTCACCTTGTGATGGACGACGGTTGCCAGCAAATTTTTTTTAATCTCAAGATGTCTGAATTCCGTTTGTATTAACAAAATAAATTTATTAAAAGCTCGCACGCGACCACACATAAAAATAAGAAGGTCAACAAATAAAATGTATTGTATGCGTTTACTTTTCCCGTTTAAAACAATTTAACATTGAACATATGGGGAAACAATATATTTATATATATCTTTACAGTTGAAAATGATAAAGTGCTTGGGCCGTCACTGTCTGGGGGGAGCAAATGTGGGAGACCCTCCCCTGTCCATAGCCAGTTGGGAGTGGGGAGTGGGAGCAGATAGTCAAAGACGAAATAGGTTTTCTTATTGAAGAGTTTTATAGAAAATACTTTTAAAAAAAGTCCTATACTTGAAAAGACCGCGGCTTTTGGGAATCGGATCCCATGAGCTCCTGTACTTCTATTCCATAATATTATAAACAATAATTTTTCCAATCCATAATTTCATGATATATTTATGTATATTTTTTTTTTTACATATGTCACAGGTGTGTTCAAAGAATCCAATGTCCACGTATATAAATCATACGAGCCAGCAAGACATCTGGTAGATTTGTGTAAGTTTAGACTTGTCAAGTGAACAAATACATCATCTGGCGCAAGGTTGGATAAGTCACAATGTGAGCCTCAACCCCCGAGCCAGTGGAGTCTATGAATGGCGGCGGAGGCGGCAGACGAAAGAGAGCTTCAAATTCAGAGGATGGACTAAGAACATGGTGGCCGAACAATGAAAGATGACTGGGCGTGTGGTAAGGACAATGTTCGGCGATCTCGCAAGGAGGCGAAAAAGGAAGATTCTGGCAAACGAGCTGAATGTTTCCAAAGCAAATGTTAACAGCCATCGTCCTCGAACAAATTTAAATATAATCCAGCGCCTAGGGTCATTAAACAGTTGTTTGTACGAAACATTTTTGACCCGTCTCTCTTTGTATTCAATGACCTCTGAACCCGAGCAGCTACTTTGTGGCGGAAATAAGTCGGAATATCCCCGGCAAGAAAACAGCCGCGCTATGACAGATATGATTGGACAGCTTCCGTCATGCGCTCTTTTCGGTAAGACGGGGATGCACTGAGGGTTTCCGGGAAATCAACATGAGCACAACGGGGTTTGACACGATGTCAGACAGAATTCCCCTGACCAGGGCGAGACCGGGTGGCACCCCAGCCATGAAGGCAAGGGTCAAACGTCAGGCGACCTCCAGCTATTTGGGCTCGGCGGCTGCCGGGACGGACAACACACCCAAGCGGTTCGCCAGCGACGCCGACTGCGCTGAGGACGGCGGCGACGAGCGGGTCTTGCTGAACGTCGGAGGCGTCCGGCACGAGACTCATGTGTCCACTTTGAGAACCGTGCCGAACTCAAGATTATCCCGACTCGCTGAAGTCCATCTGGATAACGGTGGGGGAAGACAAGAATATTTTTTTGACCGCCATCCTGCAGTCTTTAACTCGATCATAGACTTCTACCGAACAGGTAAGTCAGTAATTGCATCATCGACTTGCACTGGTCTTGTAATATTATAACGTCACATCCTACACTAAAAATTCACGATTTGCACCAATTAAACTCATGCCATAAGAGTGGATCACGTGATATTCTATTGATTGTATTATCCAGTACTTCATAGTTCTGGATAGCCTTGTTCAATATTTTGGTCCCAGACACTTAAGCTAGATATTTTGGTCCCACACACTTAAGCTAGATATTTTGGTCCCACACACTTAAGCTAGATATTTTGGTCCCACACACTTAAGCTAGATATTTTGGTCCCACACACTTAAGCTAGATATTTTGGTCACACACACTTAAGCTAGATATTTTGGTCCCACACACTTAAGCTAGATATTTTGGTCCCACACACTTAAGCTAGATATTTTGGTCCCACACACTTAAGCTAGATATTTTGGTCCCACACACTTAAGCTAGATATTTTGGTCCCACACACTTAAGCTAGATATTTTGGTCTCAGACACTTAAGCTAGATATTTTGGTCCCACACACTTAAGCTAGATATTTTGGTCTCAGGCACTTAAGCTAGATTTTTTGGTCCCAGACATATTAAGCTAGATATTTTGGTCCCAGACACTTACTCTAAATATGTTGGTCTCACAACTTACTTTATTTTAAACGAAACAAGCCCAAAAAAGGTCATTTAAAAGGCCCAAAATCGTATGAAATATTTCCCCTTAGTATCTTTTAATCATTTTCTGCCAAGGATTCATGGATGTCGTCCATTTCTTAATCTAAAAACAAGATTTTTGTTAGCTTCGTCACTGTCACAAGGTTATGATAGTTCTGTAACAAGATTATGCTATGTTACCTACTGTTATCAGTATGGAGAAATAATAATTATTCTCTTATTTTATTCAATGGCTCGTTCTAAAACAGTACACAACAAAAGACGATACCATATGTTAAATACAATAACAAAGAATACTCAAACCAAGGCTAATTACAATTAATAAATTGTTATATGTTAGTGATAAATTACAAAATACAAAAAAATATAATTCAAGCCATCGATTACCAGAATTATGATTGGCTTGTATCGGTACAATGTTGAAAAATGGGTACAATGATGAAAAGGAATCTACACACACACGGTAAACAAATCTCTGTCTCGTAGCAAAAATAACAAACGCTCAAAATATCTCGTGATAAATGATCTTCCCATTATTTCCAATCGCTTAATATATATATAGCCTGTTTCATAGATACTTCTCGAATGGACTTATACATTGTATTGCTTTCTAGATATTTCTAATTAATTCTACAGGCTTCAAAGGATACAGACTATTCATTTTAATTTGCTGTAAAAAGTTCTACAGGCTTCAAAGGATACAGATTATTCATTTTAATTTGTTGTAAACAAGTTCAAGAGAGACTATTTTTAGCTAGCCGCACCCTAAATGCGGTTCCGAGCTTGGGGTCAGCTAGAGTTCATTCACGGGGGAAGATGATTTAAACAAGTCGTCTACATAACAGTTAGCTCCGTCACTGTCACAAGTTTATGTTAGCTCTGTCACTGTCACAAGTTTCTGTTAGTTCCGTCACTGTCACAAGTTTATGTTAGCTCTGTCACTGCCATGATGAAACAACAGTGTGTGCAATAACACAAATAAAGAATCATGTTTTGTAAGTGATGCTCCGTGGCATACAATGAAAAAATAGAGTTGACAGTATCATGACAGTGTTAGGACAGTATGACTTAATGAATGTCAATGAGGTCACCATATGAACTTCTCCTGAATCATCAAGTGAATTGACAGTCATGTCCCACATACAAGTCTTGTCTATATTAACCAGCATGAGTTAGAAGATCACTTTTATGCTTTAAATCTTCCCCCATAATCATTTCAACCCAACCCCCAGCCGAGGGGGTCGTCTCATTATGATTTGTTGACCCGCTTCCCCCCCCCCCCCCCCCCAGGATCAAGAGACATAAACTCTTGTAACGCCTGTGACCAATAACAGAGTCTTTAACTTGTTTGGAGCTTGTGAAACAACTCTTGGACTGCGTGGCCGGCGGTTCCATTGGCTTCTTGCTCTAGGGATATGATTGTAGAATTTATTATAACACAACTGTTATTCCGGCAATATCGGGTACGCTCTGATTATAAATAATCTATTTCAGTGAGGATTGGGCGTAGCAACTCAGTCAACAAGTGTCTCAACCTAGAGCAGTGGTTCTCAACTTTCCTAATGCCGTGACCCGTTAATACAGTTCCCCATGTTTGTGGGTTACCCCCCAACAATAAAATTATTTTCATTGCTACTTCATAAATATGTATTTTCCGACTTTCTTAGGCGACCCCTGTGTAATGGCCGTTCGAGCCCCAAAGGGGTCGCCACCCACAGGTTGATAATCGCTGTCCTGGAGGCTTTTTATTGTTTCGTATATTTATTTGTTCGTGGTTTCTACGACCAGAAAATGATTTTAAGGAAAATGTAAAAAGATCAATTTAATTATATTTATTTAGCTTCATGTCGTTCCAGTTAAACTCAATTGTCCCCTTATTTAGTAATTTTTTTCTAATGGTTAGTTTTCTTATATGAAAAAGAACCGAAAACAACTACTGGTATCACTGTTTGAGGATCACTGTTACAGAATCCCACATAGACATTGAGATCCAAGCTGCCCATTCCCTGGTCGTGTTTGATCCCTGACTTCTGACAACGTGACTTCTGGCCACTTGGTCCCATTCACAGATGGCATAACAAGCACCCCGGGGGGACTTTCGTGACAATTTCGTAATTGTTGGGATTAGGTCGACACCAGAGGGCGAGAAGCATTGGGTGGGGGGGGGGGTTAGGGTGAGGGATGCCATTTTTACGAACTTCCAACAAATTAAATTTTAAAATGCTCAACCCAAGGCCGAAATCCTATTTGAACCACGTGGACTGCAGACGACAGTTTGGGTGACGTAGACGTGTTGTGTTACGTTGACTTGACTTATAATTTGTTTCAATTTTAATTTAACTCTTTTGACCAAAAATAAAGCATGGGATTTGAAGTCGGAATCTTTTTTTAGGGTCGGGCAACAAACGCTGACTAGTATACTGGCAATGAGAGATGACTAGTTTACTGCCAATGAGAGATGACTAGTTTACTGCCAATGAGAGATGACTAGTTTACTGCCAATGAGAGATGACTAGTTTACTGCCAATGAGAGATGACTAGTTTACTGCCAATGAGAGATGACTAGTTTACTGCCAATGAGAGATGACTAGTTTACTGCCAATGAGAGATGACTAGTTTACTGCCAATGAGAGATGACTAGTTTACTGCCAATGAGAGATGACTAGTTTACTGGCAATGAGAGATGACTAGTTTACTGGCAATGAGAGATGACTAGTTTACTTTCAATGAGAGATGACTAATCTAGTGGTAATAAGAGATGACGATTTTACCAGTGGCATGGGCAAGAGCTTACACGTTGTGCCATAATTTATCATATTTTTTTATTTTTAGAACAATTCTCAAACAGTTCGTTTTATTTTGACCAATAACCGAAACTACTATGGGACTTGGCAATCTGCTGCTGGTCAGAAAGATGCTTTCAAGTTGAAGAAAACATATACTTTAGGTGCGTGCAGTTATATATATATATTAAATCCCCGACTGCACCAACTATCCCCTGCCCGCGGTGCCACAAACTATTCCGAGCACGTATAGGATTGGCAAGCCACCTACGAACCCACCGTAACCCACCCCCGTAACCGGATGACTGGATGGTCCTAGTCGATTTGACGGACGAACAACATAACATAACACACACACACACACACATATATTTATATATATAGCTCAACATATACTTTAGTAGCGTGCAATTGTATATTGCTCTTCAACATATTCTTTAGTAGCGTGCAATTGTATATTACTCTTCAACATATACTTTAGTAGCGTGCAATTGTATATTGCTCTTCAACATATTCTTTAGGTGCGTGAAATATTATAGCTTAATATGTTCTTTATTGCGTGCAATCTGATAGCTCGAAACTATTGAAGGATATTTTATTTCTATAGAAGAAACATCAAGTCTAAAGAGTTTTTACTTTTAGAAATATCGGAACTCCACAATGTCGAACAAAACCTAACATCAAATAAGAAGTAGAATACTAACATCCTTTAAAAAAAATGTTAGATTTAGGTATTTTGTAATTTTTAGTTTTTAACATTTTTTTAGAAAGGACATCTCTTCCATGACATCCCTTAAATTTCCCTCCATGACATCCCTTCTACGATATCCCTTCCATTGCATCCCTTCGATGACATATATTCCATGACATTCTTTCCAATACATACCTTCCATAGCAACCCTTCCATGAAATTCCTTCCATGACATCCCTTCCATGACATCCTTTCCATGACATCCCATCCATGACACCCCTTCCATGACATTTACTTTTTATTCTGTTAGCTCATCTTTCCCTAGTCATTTAATAATTCGCAGACATGGCATTCGACCTTTAAAAATTCTATATTTCCGACTCTCACTCTGTGCCAAAAAAAAACAAACTCCAATGTAACTTCAAGTTTCTTTCATGGGTCAATAGAAAAATGAAGGCTGGTATTTTTCTGAAAAAGACTAATTCTCACATCTCCCTGCGCCACGTGCACTAGACATCTCCCTGCACCATGTGCACTAGACATCTCCCATATGACTGTACCACGTGCACTAGACATCTCCCATCTGCCTGCACCATGGGCAGTAGACATATCTCTGCGCCACGTTCAATAGACTTCTCCCTGCGCCATGTGCACTAGACATCTCCCTGCGCCATGTGCACTGGACATCTCCCTACGCCACGTGCACTAGACATCTCCCTGTACCATGTGCACTAGACATCTCCCTGCGCCACGTGCACTAGACATATCCCTGCACCATGTGCACTAGACATCTCCCTTCGCCACGTGCACTAAACATCTCCCTGCACCATGTGCACTAGACATCTCCCTGCGCCACGTGCACTAAACATCTCCCTGCACCACGTGCACTAGACATCTCCCTGCACCACGTGCACGAGACATCTCCTATCTGCCTGCACCACGTGCACTAGTCGTCTCCTTGCACTACGTGCACTAGACATCTCCCTGCACCACGTGCACGAGACATCTCCTATCTGCCTGCACCACGTGACCTAGTCGTCTCCCTGCGCCACGTGCACTGGACATCTCCTGCACCCCGTGCACTAGACGTCTCCCTGCACCGCGTGCACTAGTCGTCTCCCTGCACTACGTGCACTGGACATCTCCTGCACCACGTTCACTAGACACCTCCCTGCACCATGTGCACTAGACATCTCCCATATGCCTGTACCACGTGCACTAGACATCTCCCTGCACCACGTGCATGAGACATCTCCTATCTCCCTACACCACGTGCACTAGACGTCTCCCTGCACCATGTGCACTAAACATCTCCCTGCACTACGTGCACTAGACATCTCCCTGCACCACGTGCACGAGACATCTCCTATCTGCCTGCACCACGTGACCTAGTCGTCTCCCTGCGCCACGTGCACTGGACATCTCCTGCACCCCGTGCACTAGACGTCTCCCTGCACCGCGTGCACTAGTCGTCTCCCTGCACTACGTGCACTGGACATCTCCTGCACCACGTTCACTAGACACCTCCCTGCACCATGTGCACTAGACATCTCCCATATGCCTGTACCACGTGCACTAGACATCTCCCTGCACCACGTGCATGAGACATTTCCTATCTCCCTACACCACGTGCACTAGACATCTCCCTGCACCACGTGCACGAGACATCTCCTATCTGCCTGTACCACGTGCACTAGACACCTCCCTGCACCACGTGCACTAGTCGTCTCCCTGCACTACGTGCACTAGACATCTCCCTGTACCACGTGCACTAGACATCTCCCTGCACCACGTGCACGAGACATCTCCTATCTGCCTGTACCACGTGCACTAGACACCTCCCTGCACCACGTGCACTAGTCGTCTCCCTGCACTACGTGCACTGGACATCTCCCTGCGCCACATGCACTAGACATCTCCCATATGCCTGTACCACGTGCACTAGACATCTCCCTGCACCACGTGCACGAGTTATCTCCTATCTGCCTGTACCACGTGCAATAGACACCTCCCTGCACCACGTGCACTAGTCGTCTCCATGCACTGGACATCTCCCTGCACCATGTGCACTAGACGTCTCCCTGCACCGCGTGCACTGGACATCTCCCCTCTGCCTGCACCACGCGCACTAGACGTCTCCCTGCACCACGTGCACTAGACGTCTCCCTGCACCACGTGCACTAGACACATCCCTGCACCACGGGCACTAGACGTCTCCCTGCACCGCGAGCACTGGACATCTCCCCTCTGCCTGCACCACGGGCACCACTGTCAGCAGTTTGTCCATCTTCTCTGGATGAGCATCCCCCAGTAAGCTCTACCACCAGACCGTTGAAAGGGCAGTGATAGAGACCACGCGAGTTTGCCGAGGAAATTTCCCGTGTACATATTTTACTTGTCAATACCTCGCCTTTAATGTGCTCAGAACCCCGATGGGAAACAAATCGATGGCGCCTTATTAGATGCGACACAACAGCGGAAATAAGAAAATCGCTTTCTCGACCCGATCAAGCATTTGGCCAGGGGACAGGACAAATGTTCCATATTAATCTGGTTAGAACCGGATAAACTCATGAATGGGGGACACAGCACTTGGATGATTAAGATTCATGACACATTACAAGATTATCATGGGGTGAACTGTCTTGATTGGCGGTACAAGATTAGCGTGGGGTGAACTCTCTTGATTGGCGGTACAAGATTAGCATTGGGTGAACTGTCTTGATTGGCGGTAAAAGATTGGCATGGGGTGAACTCTCTTGATTGGCGTAAAAAGGTGGTTATAAGATTGTAAGGGCAGTGTACATCGATGAATGGATTATGATAAATAGATGGCAGCCTAACCTCAAATGGTATTGACATTGCCGCTGTCTTGCGGTGTACACGGCCTCCTGGCATCAGTACAGTGCACGTTTTCTTTATATCATCACAGTACAAGCTATCTGTGCCAATACAGAAAACCTTGTTTTCATCAGCACAGTACATTATGTTTGTTTTAATTATAATGCAGGCCATCTCGTTATAATCAGGATTGTAGATAGATTATTCTTGTTATCCTTTGGATCGAAGTGCCCAACACAATGTCTATTAATTTTGAAAAATGCACGTAGAGTAGTACTACCAGAAGTTATGTATCCACCAGCAGAGCACAGGGCTTGATTTATTTTCAAACTATAACCCAGAGATAGTTTTAGCCACCGTCTTTTAGATTTGTCTGGTTGACCTGACCTTGAAATTGACGTCACCGAGTGAATGTGTTGTCACATTGTCCCTGCCCGCCCCTGTACTGGCAAGGGAAGACTTTTGTTTACAGTCGAATGCGGTCCATTTGTTCCCAAGAATGCCAATAGGTGACGCAGTTTCTAGATTTCCTGTACCAGGACGTTCGGAATTAATTCCTATATAAAGCCCTTCAGGTCTCTTAGCAGATGGACTTACAGAGCCTTACTGAGAGATGGACTTACAGAGCCTTACTGAGAGATGGACTTACTGAGAGATGGACTTACAGAGCCTTACTGAGAGATGGACTTACTGAGAGATGGACTTACAGAGCCTTACTGAGAGATGGACTTACTGAGAAATGGACTTACAGAGCCTTGCTGAGAGATGGACTTACTGAGCCTTACTGAGAGATAGACTTACTGAGCCTTACTGAGAGATGGACTTACAGAGCCTTACTGAGAGATGGACTTACTGAGCCTTGCTGAGAGATGGACTTACTGAGCCTTGCTGAGAGATGGACTTACAGAGCCTTACTGAGAGATGGACTTACTGAGCCTTGCTGAGAGATGGACTTACTGAGCCTTGCTGAGAGATGGACTTACAGAGCCTTACTGAGAGATGGACTTACTGAGCCTTGCTGAGAGATGGACTTACTGAGCCTTGCTGAGAGATGGACTTACAGAGCCTTACTGAGAGATGGACTTACTGAGCCTTGCTGAGAGATGGACTTACTGAGCCTTACTGAGAGATGGACTTACAGAGCCTTACTGAGAGATGGACTTACTGAGCCTTGCTGAGAGATGGACTTACTGAGCCTTGCTGAGAGATGGACTTACAGAGCCTTACTGAGAGATGGACTTACAGAGCCTTGCTGAGAGATGGACTTACTGAGCCTTACTGAGAGATAGACTTACTGAGCCTTACTGAGAGATGGACTTACAGAGCCTTACTGAGAGATGGACTTACTGAGAGATGGACTTACTGAGCCTTGCTGAGAGATGGACTTACAGAGCCTTACTGAGAGATGGACTTACTGAGAGATGGACTTACAGAGCCTTGCTGAGAGATGGACTTACTGAGCCTTGCTGAGAGATGGACTTACTGAGAGATGGACTTACAGAGCCTTACTGAGAGATGGACTTACAG
Organism: Omphiscola glabra; assembly: GCA_964017045.1. Lineage (NCBI taxonomy): Eukaryota > Metazoa > Mollusca > Gastropoda > Lymnaeidae > Omphiscola > Omphiscola glabra. Next base: position 8,621,018 of record OZ024796.1, read on the forward strand.
AGCCTTACTGAGAGATGGACTTACAGAGCCTTACTGAGAGATGGACTTACAGAGCCTTACAGAGAGATAGACTTACAGAGCCTTGCTGAGAGATGGACTTACAGAGCCTTACTGAGAGATGGACTTACTGAGCCTTACTGAGAGATAGACTTACTGAGCCTTACTGAGAGATGGACTTACAGAGCATCCATTAGATATCATACAGCAACCTTACAGTTCAGAGATGCTGAGCTAACAACAGTAAACGTGGTCAGTCGTGAGATTGGACGGGGCGCAATAATTTTTTGAAACTAAAAATGACACGCTAATTTCTTTAATCGCCCAAGCACGTCCGTGAAAAAAAAAATAAGAATCGATGACGTCATCGTCTGTTTTATAAATTGGGAACCGGAATGGTAAGTGCATGACGTCAAATGATAATTGCATAATTATAATCCTGCAAAAAAAACATTCAGTGTCACAATGACGTGTCGTGCCACGATTCGCAGATTTAAGGCACAAGTTTTTAATTGGGTGAAAGTTGACTCTGTTAACGTCAACATTGATAAAGTGCAATCCCATAAAAAGGCTCAGTAAATTACTTTGAGCACCTGCACCGGGGTCTGCAGTTGATGAAGTACTAATGACCATCTCATCACCATGCAGTTCAATAAACTATTGACTTCCACCACACAATGGTCCCGGCCGCGAAGAGTCTGGTCCCCGGCCACACAGAGTCTGGTCCCGTGCTGATTACAGCACGGCAATGGATTGTTATTGACAGGAATTCGGTGCACAGCTCCATACAGACGGTAACCAAATATACTTACTGGCCGGGGATCGATAATATTTTGTCCAGTATCGATCTACCAGTCAAGCCCTAGTCCATCCCGAAACCCCCCCCCCCCCCCCCAATGTTATCAGTCTCGTGTAAAGAAAATGGAATGTAGTTTTAAGAATTCTTCTTTTTTTGTAGTGATACAGTGAGACAGAGGCGGCGGGATAGTTTAATACGATAGAAATAAATTGAATACGGAGGTTGATGGTAAAGCGAGATCCACATTTTTTTTTTCAAATTGCTGCTGAGACTTAATTAGTGGAGGGGCTATTTTTCCTCCAGAGATTTACTATGAATTAAATGATGGACAAGATCTGGTTCAGGCGATTTATTTTCTTGTCGACCTAGAGTCCATACTCAGTTTTGGTGATCCATAACTATGTTAATTTACGGGATCCATAATTCTCGATCGATTTAACCTTAGATCATTGATCAGGTAGGTGGGTGGTAGTTGATCAATTTTTACTTTGGTAATGTGTGGAGACATCGAAATATATTTTAGTAGGTATTTTGAAGATTCTGGGTAGAGAAAAACTTGAAGCGTTAGAGTTAGCCGGTATTATCTGAAACTAAAATAGTTGCATAAATTATTTCGAGATATAATAGAGTAGAATAGATAGAATGCCATTTCTTTTTATACTGCATTGCCTTATAGATCTTTGCTTTAAGATTTGATTTAGAATAAGATAACTGTGAGACCAAAAAATGGAAATAGAACCTTTTTTCTAAACTTTAAACTTCAAACGCTGCAGCTAAACTCGCCCTCGATCTAATTTTTTAATTGGTTCGCCTCAGATCTACATTCTTCACTAACTCGCCTCAGATCTACATTCGTCATTAACCCGCTTAAGATCTACATTCTTCACTAACTCGCTCAAGATCTACATTCTTCATTAACTCGCTCAAGATCTACATTCTTCACTAACTCGCTCAAGATCTACATTCTTCATTAACTCGTTCAAGATCTACATTCTTCACTAACTCACTCAAGTTCTACATTCTTCATTAACTCGCCTCAGATCTAAATTCTTCACTAACTCGCTCAAGATCTACATTCTTCATTTACTCGCTCAAGATCTAAATTCTTCATTAATTCACCTCAGATCCACATTCTTCATTTACTCATCTCAGATCTACATTCTTCATTAACTCGCATCAGAGCCACATTCTCCCATCAGCTTCAAACGCTGCAGTCTGTTGCTAAACTTGTCTCAGCCCGGCAATGACGCTTTATTCTGCCACGGTCTCCCTAAATTTTCCCAATGTGAATGTCCCAGTGGTAGAAGCGCAATATCTTAATTGGTGTCGGCGACTCTAGTGTTGGTACAAGCGATATGTTAATATACAACAGATGGCCGCCGACGTCATCCGTTTATACACGAGCACATCCAGGCAACAATACAAATAAGCAAGTTAGTTGTCTCTGAATTCCTGATCCAGAGATATAGCAATACTTAAATCCCGTGGCGTTTTCTAGGATGACCTAGTTAAACTAGCCATTTATAATAGTTTTTTAAGCCGTATCTCTCTCTATCTATCTGTCTCTCTTTCTCTCATTGCCCCCTCTATCTCTAACTCTCTCTCTTCCTCTCTCTTCCTCCCTCCACCTCTCTCTCTCTCTCTCATTCCCTCTCTCTCTCCCTCCTATTTCTCTCATTGCCTATATCTCAGTCTCTCACCCTCTCTCCCTCATTCCCCCTCTCTCTCCCATCCTCTCTCTCATTCCCTCTCTCTCGCATTCCCTCTCTCCCTACTTTCTCTCTCTTCACTCTCTCTCCCTCCATCTTTCTCCCTCCTTTCATCTCTATCCCTCCCTCTTTCTCCCTCATTCTCCCACTCTCTCTCACTCAGATACAAACACACGCAGCAGATCTACTCTCAGTGAAAAGATCTCCACACTACAGCCCGACACCCATCTATTCAGAAATAGACCAGTTAGTATAAGGCCTGCAATAGACCAGTTAGTATAAAGCCTGCAATAGACCAGTTAGTTTGAAGCCTGCAATAGACCAGTTAGTATAAAGCCTGCAATAGACCAGTTAGTTTGAAGCCTGCAATAGACCAGTTAGTATAAAGCCTGCAATAGACCAGTTAGTTTGAAGCCTGCAATAGACCAGTTAGTTTGAAGTCTGCAATAGACCAGTTAGTATAAAGCCTGCAATAGACCAGTTAGTTTGAAGCCTGCAATGGACCAGTTAGTATAAAGCCTGCAATAGACCAGTTAGTATAAAGCCTGCAATAGACCAGTTAGTTTGAAGCCTGCAATAGACCAGTTAGTTTGAAGCCTGCAATAGACCAGTTAGTTTGAAGTCTGCAATAGACCAGTTAGTATAAAGCCTGCAATAGACCAGTTAGTTTGAAGCCTGCAATAGACCAGTTAGTATAAAGCCTGCAATAGACCAGTTAGTATAAAGCCTGCAATAGACCAGTTAGTTTGAAGCCTGCAATAGACCAGTTAGTATAAAGCCTGCAATAGACCAGTTAGTTTGAAGCCTGCAATAGACCAGTTAGTTTGAAGCCTGCAATAGACCAGTTAGTTTGAAGCCTGCAATAGACCAGTTAGTATAAAGCCTGCAATAGACCAGTTAGTATAAAGCCTGCAATAGACCAGTTAGTTTGAAGCCTGCAATAGACCAGTTAGTTTGAAGCCTGCAATAGACCAGTTAGTTTGAAGTCTGCAATAGACCAGTTAGTATAAAGCCTGCAATAGACCAGTTAGTTTGAAGCCTGCAATAGACCAGTTAGTATAAAGCCTGCAATAGACCAGTTAGTATAAAGCCTGCAATAGACCAGTTAGTTTGAAGCCTGCAATAGACCAGTTAGTATAAAGCCTGCAATAGACCAGTTAGTTTGAAGCCTGCAATAGACCAGTTAGTTTGAAGCCTGCAATAGACCAGTTAGTTTGAAGCCTGCAATAGACCAGTTAGTATAAAGCCTGCAATAGACCAGTTAGTATAAAGCCTGCAATAGACCAGTTAGTTTGAAGCCTGCAATAGACCAGTTAGTTTGAAGTCTGCAATAGACTAGTGAGTTAGAACATGCAATAGACCAATTAGTTTTAATGCCTGCAATAGACCAGTTAGTTTAATGCCAGAAATAGACCAGTTAGTTTAATGCCAGCAATAGACCTGTTACTTTAATGCCCGCAATAGACCAGTTATAGTTTAATGCCAGCAATAGACCAGTTATAGTTTAATGCCAGCAATAGACCAGTTAGTATAAAGCCTGCAATAGACCAGTTAGTTTGAAGCCTGCAATAGACCAGTTAGTATAAAGCCTGCAATAGACCAGTTAGTTTGAAGCCTGCAATAGACCAGTTAGTTTGAAGCCTGCAATAGACCAGTTAGTTTGAAGTCTGCAATAGACCAGTTAGTATAAAGCCTGCAATAGACCAGTTAGTTTGAAGCCTGCAATGGACCAGTTAGTATAAAGCCTGCAATAGACCAGTTAGTATAAAGCCTGCAATAGACCAGTTAGTTTGAAGCCTGCAATAGACCAGTTAGTTTGAAGCCTGCAATAGACCAGTTAGTTTGAAGTCTGCAATAGACCAGTTAGTATAAAGCCTGCAATAGACCAGTTAGTTTGAAGCCTGCAATAGACCAGTTAGTATAAAGCCTGCAATAGACCAGTTAGTATAAAGCCTGCAATAGACCAGTTAGTTTGAAGCCTGCAATAGACCAGTTAGTATAAAGCCTGCAATAGACCAGTTAGTTTGAAGCCTGCAATAGACCAGTTAGTTTGAAGCCTGCAATAGACCAGTTAGTTTGAAGCCTGCAATAGACCAGTTAGTATAAAGCCTGCAATAGACCAGTTAGTATAAAGCCTGCAATAGACCAGTTAGTTTGAAGCCTGCAATAGACCAGTTAGTTTGAAGTCTGCAATAGACTAGTGAGTTAGAACATGCAATAGACCAATTAGTTTTAATGCCTGCAATAGACCAGTTAGTTTAATGCCAGAAATAGACCAGTTAGTTTAATGCCAGCAATAGACCTGTTACTTTAATGCCCGCAATAGACCAGTTATAGTTTAATGCCAGCAATAGACCAGTTATAGTTTAATGCCAGCAATAGACCAGTTAGTATAAAGCCTGCAATAGACCAGTTAGTTTGAAGCCTGCAATAGACCAGTTAGTATAAAGCCTGCAATAGACCAGTTAGTTTGAAGCCTGCAATAGACCAGTTAGTTTGAAGCCTGCAATAGACCAGTTAGTTTGAAGCCTGCAATAGACCAGTTAGTATAAAGCCTGCAATAGACCAGTTAGTATAAAGCCTGCAATAGACCAGTTAGTTTGAAGCCTGCAATAGACCAGTTAGTTTGAAGTCTGCAATAGACTAGTGAGTTAGAACATGCAATAGACCAATTAGTTTTAATGCCTGCAATAGACCAGTTAGTTTAATGCCAGAAATAGACCAGTTAGTTTAATGCCAGCAATAGACCTGTTACTTTAATGCCCGCAATAGACCAGTTATAGTTTAATGCCAGCAATAGACCAGTTAGTTTAATGCCTGCAATAGACCAGTTAGTTTAATGTCAGCAATAGACCAGTTAGTTTAATGCCAGCAATAGACTAGTCAGTTTGAACATGCAATAGACCAGTTAGTTTGATCCCAGCAATAGACCTGTTAGTTTAATGCCAGCAATAGACCAGTTAGTTTAAAACCAGCAATAGACTCGTTATTTTAAATCCTGCAATAGACCAGTTAGTTTAATGCCAGCAATAGACCAGTTAGTTTAATGCCAGAAATAGACCAGTTAGTTTAATGCCAGCAATAGACCTGTTACTTTAATGCCCGCAATAGACCAGTTATAGTTTAATGCCAGCAATAGACCAGTTAGTTTAATGCCTGCAATAGACCAGTTAGTTTAATGTCAGCAATAGACCAGTTAGTTTAATGCCAGCAATAGACTAGTCAGTTTGAACATGCAATAGACCAGTTAGTTTGATCCCAGCAATAGACCTGTTAGTTTAATGCCAGCAATAGACCAGTTAGTTTAAAACCAGCAATAGACTCGTTATTTTAAATCCTGCAATAGACCAGTTAGTTTAATGCCAGCAATAGACCACTTGGTTTAAAGGCTGCAATAGACCAGTTCGTTAAAACGACGCCTTTTAGTTTCAAAGTGTTTTGCTCAGCATTGAGGGACGGCAAAACCAGCGACACACAGCATTGAGTGACGGCAATTTTCTTTTTAATTAGTACAAATAATGACGAGAGCTAATCTCCTGGGACAGGGGGTGGACTAATTTCCTTGTGCACTGCCTGACTAATCTCCTTGTGCACTGTTTGACTAAGGTCCTTGAGCACTGCTTGACTAATCTCCTTGTGCACTGTTTGACTAATCTCCTTGTGCACTGTTTGACTAATCTCCTTGTGCACTGCTTGACTAATCTCCTTGTGCACTGTTTGACTAATCTCTTGTGCACTGTTTGACTAATCTCCTTGTGCACTACTTGACTAATCTCCTTGTGCACTGCTTGACTAATCTCCTTGTGCACTGCTTGACTAATCTCCTTGTGCACTGTTTGAGTAATCTCCTTGTCCACTGTTTGATTAATCTCCTTGTGCACTACATGACTAATCTCCTTGTGCACTGCTTGACTAATCTCCTAGAGCACTGTTTGACTAATCTCCTTGAGCAACGTTTGACTAATCTCCTTGAGCATCTGTTTGACTAATCTCCTTGTGCACCTGTTTATCTAATCTCACTGAGGACATTCTGAATGATGTTCGTGTACACCTGTTTACGGACGAATCTCCATTTTCCACCTTCTTGAATACATTCAAGAAACCATCCTGACAGCATAAGTGTGGTCTATCCAAAGCACAGTCTGGTTTAGAAATATAGAACCCATGTTTTCCTAATCCAGTGAGGTTGCCGGCTTCAAGTACCTAAACGGCACTCTTCAAGCGGCGTTCTGAAACTCCAGCTTGTATCTTGTATCTGTCGTGAAGTTAACACTCTTCCCCGTATCGCTGGCTTCCAGAGCTGCGCCGATCTTCATTGGACGGCAGATACCATGTGACCATTCCAGTCTCATGACCCCACATAAGTCACGTGACGCCGTTGCCTGCATTGTGTCCGGGGGAGTGTGATGGCCCATAATTAGCTAAAGTAATGACCGCGACATGGGAGACCACCAGCGTGATATAAATCGTGACGCTATTAACGGCCCTAGAGTGGCCAAAGTGCTGGTGTTTAGCCTGTCACACGCATATAGTGGAAGGCCCAGGCGATGTAGTTAATGTGCCAGATCCCATTTAAAGGGCAACAAACCCAGAGCTAAAAGTCAGTCAGGTGTTGTAAGGTTTACGTGTGATTCCGTGATTCCGAGATGCCAGACTATTTTTGTGTGTAAACAAATGACTTTCCAGGAAATCCCCTCCCCCTGATGACTCCGTGTGATTGAGTTCATCCTCCTGACGACTCCGTGTGTTTGAGTTAATCCTCCTGACGACTCCATATGACTGACTTCATCCTCCTGACGACTCCGTATGACTGAGTTCATCCTCCTTACGACTATGTATGACTGAGTTTCTCTAGTATAATTCGTTGACACGCTCACACCATCATATTCACATTAGCGCTGAACACAAGTCCTATTCCAACTAAACCTTAATCCAAGCCGTTTATCGTCTGGTCGTACAACGATTCCAACATGGCGCAGCTAGGTAGCTGAACACAATCCAGGCGTCACACGCACGAAAATCCAAAATCAACATAGTAAGCAGGGCCGGCTTAAGGTACCGGCAACATGGGCAGTTTCCCGGGGCGCGACGTTCTAAGGGCGCCATCGGGCGATCATGAAAAAATCATTAAGCCAAACAATATTATTTTTCATTGTTTTGTTTTTGGTGTTTTTTTTAATCTAGTTATTAAACTCATAACCTAACCCCTAGTTTTTTTTTCATGATTTATTTTTATGATAAGTGACGTAAAAATAAGCTTGCACGAGGGGCCAGCAACCGTAGGACTGGCCCTGATAGTAAGACATAAACATATATAAAGAAATATATATATAGATATATATATAATAATAATAATAATAATGAAGTTTATTTGAGAAATTTGAGAAATCACGCTTCATTCCCAAAGGCTCGAAGCGCGTTACAAGGTTCGATGTTCGAGAGGCATCACTGCTGCCAGTTAGGCGCATGTGAACTCCATCTCCCCATCTCCTGGGTTTGAATTCAGAGTTTCCTTCTCTTAGATGAGTTGCCGTCCAAGGTTAACGAGTCCCATCCACCCGGGAGTTGCCGGAATGTTTCATTGTATCAATGTTATCCGCCTATCGGGACTCCATCGCCGGGTTTGAATTCAGAGTTTCCTTCTCTTAGATGAGTTGCCGTCCAAGGTTAACGAGTCCCATCCACCCGGGGTGCTGGTGGTGTGTTTGCTTGACTGGGCTTTGGCGGGGATTGAACTCCAGACCATCAACTTGAGATTTTGCTCAGTTTAGACCACTCGGCCACCCAGCACCCTAAAAATTGACGCCGTTCCTGATTTTTTAAAAATTCATAACTTTCTAAATATTAGAGATAGAGCATTAAAATTTGTGGTTCTGTTCTGATGAAGGCAAGCTTTATTTAGGGGAATAGTTCAATTTTATTTAATTTCATTATGAAATTTTCATTTAGAATACCTACTTTTAGGAATTTACACAAGAAAAGCATTAGGAAATTATGTTACACACCACATATAGCAACCATTTATGGATGCAAATCAATTTATTTCATATGATTATACTGTTAAATAGATTTGTTTTAAATTTTTTTCAAAACCTACCCACAGTTAGAGTGGAGTTGCTCCCCTTTGGTTGGGGTTTCCAATTATAAAATTTCTGAGCGCCCTGGATTGTATGGGTTATGTGTATAAGTATTAATACGCCGAAGAAATGTTTAGTAAACTAATGTTTTTTGTTTGATTTCTGAGTTTATTTTATTATAAATGGCAATTTGAAATGAAATTTTGTAAAATAAACATAACATTTTAATTTATTTGTTTAAAAATTTATGTTTTTTTATTGCAAGAAGTGGCGGCGAAGGAATATTTCAAATCTGAACTGCTACTACAAAAGTTCATGTGAATAATTAACTGATATTAAAATAAAAGTTTAATTTTATGATAATAATTCCTAACCATTTTGCTTTTAAGCATCATATTAAGCATTTGAAAATTTAAGAATCATGGAAATGTTAAGTAAAAATTCAGAATTTATTTTCTAAATCGGGTACTATGCGGATATAGAAAAAGGAGTGATTAAAAATAAATTTAGGTCACTTTGTTCACTACAGTTAACCATACAATTTTGAAAAATGACTTTGTATTTTATTGATTTTCTTATAACTTTTGGATGGAACTTTTACTTTTGTTGGAACCTGAAATAAAGTGTGTAAAAGTGTATTCTAGGAAACTCTAAGTTGGGTTTTCATTATTTTACAATTATTTTGTAGTTTTTCTTAAATTTTACAGTTTAAGCTTAGGAGATAAGGCTTTTGGGTTTGATTAGGGGTCAGGTAAGGTTTTGGGATAGATTTAGGGTTCAGGTTAGGTTTAGATGTAGGGTTCAGGTTAGGTTTAGATTTAGGGTTCAGATAAGTTTAGATTAAAGGTTCAGGCTAGGTTTAGGGATAGATTTAGGATTCAGGTTAGGTTTAGGGATTTATTTAGGGTTCAGGTTAGGTTTAGAGATAGATCTAGGCATCTAGGGTTCAGGTTAGGTTTAGGGATAAATTTAGGGTTCAGGGCCTTCAACCACTAAAAATTTTTTTAATAAAAATGTGCGTTTTTTTGGCTAATTTTTAAAACTTTTTTTTTAATTTGATGAATTTTTTAATTCTTTCCAAAAAAAATTGCTATTTTCTATTATTTTACTTTTTTATTTAAAACACATTGAAAAACAACTATTTAATTGTGTTCTTAAAAAGAAAATAAATTTTGTAAAATTGCTTACTTTCCTATCTTTCGGCTGGTAGTTGAAAAAACACATTCTCTCCCATCCAGCCATCCTCTCCCTTTTTTAGAACACATGTCTTTGCACCTTTTATTTTATTTTACTCTGCCTCTTTTTTTACTTGGCCGCCATCATTGTTGACACAACCCGTTACCTTTACACACGACCTGTGGATGACACGCAGCGCCGCCATTTGCACCCGGGTCCCATTATCATTAGACTCAATGCTTTCTTAAGAACATGTATGAACAATTTTGTATACTTTTATTTTTATAGGAAAGGAATCCATTTTTGGCAAGTTGTTAGAAACAATTGCTTGTAAATATTTAGTGACGTATTGGAACTGAACTTTCGACCTGTAAAGAATTCCGAGCTCATCTGAAATGTAAAGTTAGTTCTTATAATTATTTCAACTTAAATAAACAATTTATGGTTTTTTTTTAAAAACGGCCACTCGATCGTGGGTGTGAACAAGGGAGATGACGATTCTCTGACTTCTCGTATAATTTGACTACTCGACACTGAATAGAAGTAAGCGAAATTGGTGTCGAGGGCGTAGGTCACAACCCCAAATTTTACCGCAATTTTTAGTTTTAAAAAGTTCAACCTATACACTAGTACAATGGTCGCATAACTCATTAGACAAAAGAGCAAACAATCAGCAGCAGGGTGATTTTAAAAAAAATTATTGTGAGCCCAATTTCTTTTCAAGAACCTGTCATGAGCCATGTTTTTCTGAGACAAAACCGATTTGTAGCAGACTGGCCGAGCAGCACTCAGGTCACTAAAGATTAGCCGCGATTTGCCGACCACTGCACTAGTTTATACAGTACTACTAAAAACAAACATGGACCAAACAAATGCTGAGTCTATGCTTTCTCAACGTTAAGACAGTGTTGGTCTCTTTATTGACAAACTTGACGCCCCTGAGACAGGTAGAATGACTTAGGCCATTGAGACATCTTGAATACACGCCACTGAGACAGGTTGGATAACGTAGTTACGCCACCGAGACAGGTTGAATACACGCCGCTGAGACAGCTTGAATAACGTAGTCATGCAAGTGAGACAGCTTGAATAACGTAGTCATGCAAGTGAGACAGCTTGAATAACGTAGTCATGCAAGTGAGACAGCTTGAATAACGTAGTCATGCAAGTGAGATAGCTTGAATAACGTAGTCATGCAAGTGAGACAGCTTGAATAACGTAGTCATGCAACTGAGACAGGTTGAATAACGTAGTTGCGCCACTGAGTCGCGTTGCAAAAGGATAGTTAAAAATGTGTCTCCGTATCTCTACACTATGATATCACACACACGACACTAACGCACAGACATACAGGCAATGTCTCGCTTTTACTCAGCTAGGACTTTTCTCTTGGGGGAAAAAACAGCAAGCTGATAAAATTACAATATCACTCTTGTAGCGATCAGCAATCATTTTAAACCCCCGCTCCCCCCTTTTTTCGGCCCACCCCGCACAAGACACAGGACACACAAAATAACTCACATCCGCGTTTTCTGAGTGGGGCTCGTGCGGCGGATGTGACGCGAGTCTCGGAGTAAATTAACTGGAACAAACTGGATTATAAGGTTTATCCAAAAAAAATTTTTGTTTTTCGCATCACGTTTTTTTTTTTTTACAGGCGATTGAATTGAAATAGTTGATGCATAGGAAAGTGGATCGATGGAGTCAGTCTAACAAGATGGTGACAATGATGGTACGTCTAAAGTTTAACTAGCGTTGTGGATCTATGCTCAAAAGACACTTTAAATACTGGACGTGATTTGTCGCTACACATGAATGCCTAAACATATTTGGTTTATAGATTATTGCAGAGATTATGTTGGGGGAAAAGAGGGGTGAGGGGGCCTAAAGAGAAAAATTGTGGTGGCGTCGGGTCTTCTATTTTTCTTTACCAGCTCTAAAGATATCCGTACATCTCTGTGTGTTAGTATTTTTAAAGTCTAGTGACAAGTGGCAGGTCATCGTGGTAGTACTTTCGTTCGACGTTAAAGATTGTACATATGGAACAGGTGAGCTAACTATGGTTGTGTACATATGGAACAGGTGAGCTAACTATGGTTGTGTACATATGGAACAGCTAACTGTGTTAGTACCGGGGCTGAGGTGCTAACTAGTCGCGTCGATGTCAACACATATTAAACCAATTACTCCGTAAGAGAAGATATCACATGACTCATGTTTAATTATTGTTAGAAAAAAAAAATTCAATTGATGTACACATTTGAATCAAATGAAATGGATAATGATAATGTTGATGAACTTTTTTGTCATCATATACCATTGCATGTCCCAATTTAAAAAAAAATATATATATACAATTTTAGTTAATGTTTTTGTCAACTCCACCATTTGCATGTGTAGCTTTCTAAGCCTCTATCTTCTGCTCTTCTTTGAGGGCAACGGTCTGTTCCCTTTGAAAACATGGCTCGGGTCACATTTCCCCCATTGAAGTGGTAGACTGCCAACGTGGGGATGTAAACATAGATTTGAAGCATCTGGTGTCCAACCACGACATCGGCTTGTTGTTGTAATGAAAAAACGATGAACATGTGTAGCAGGGTTGCCAACCGTCGGGAAATTTACGGACAGTCCAAACAAAACTTTGACCTAAAATGTCTTGTCCGTAAAAGTCCGTGAAGACTTTAGAATGTCTGCAAATGTCCGTAATGCCTTTAGGATGTCCGTAAAAGTCCGCAAAGACTTTAGAATTTCCGTAAAAGTCCGCAAAGACTTTAGGATGTCCGTTAAAAAAGACAAAGAAATATTTAGGACACACGTCATGTGAGGCGAAAACTAAACAATGGTGATTTCGTCAACCCGGTTTTAAACTTGAATGCTCAGAATCTGGAGAACTTCAACACTGGTGTGAATGACACACAATACTATAGCCATAGAATAAAATAAACATACAATGCAATAACTACACAATAACATATACAATAAAATAATGATACATCGAAGTAACCATACAATAAAATAAAAAAGCCTCATGGTCATATGACATAGAACCATACAGACATAGTCATGCATAAATGGTCTCGCCGATACAGAGACAGATTTTTATCTCCGTGCCTTTATTTTCAAATGGGTTCGCACAGAATTTTGCTGGTCTATTGCTGGCTTTAAACTAGCTGGTCTATTCTAATTTAAAGAAAAATATTTATTTAAATAATTTTGAAAACATTGATTTGAGGTCGAAATTGCCTCAGGTATTATAGGTACTATAAACTCAGTCGCTCACACCTTTTTGCGCATATCGAAAAATGAGGCAAAAACTGCTGTGGCCACTTTACATTCGGCTAGTGGATGACTTCGTTGTTTCGCGTCACAGATTTCTAATAATACTACATCTTAATCCATTATGGGAAAATGTAATGTTTTGATTTTATTAAAGGTGGCGTGACACGGGGGGGGGGGGGGGTTAAAGAATTTGTTACACTTTGTGACAAGGGGGAGGGGGTTCTAAAAAAGTCATTTTTTTGCGTTACGCAATTTAAGAACGACCCTTGAACTCTTTTCTTGTTAAGAATGAAGCATTGTCGTATTTTGTTGTTCTTAAAAAAAAAAAATTCCTTTCAGGTTTGTCTGCCTTCTTCCCAAGCCAAGCTCATAGAAGTTGGTGGGCTTGTTGGTGGGTTTGTTGGTGGGTTGTTGGTGGGTTTATTGGTCGGCTTGTTGGTGGGTTTTTGGTGGGTTTGTTGGTCGGCTTTTTGGTGGGTTTGTTGGTGGGTTGTTTTTAACAAATGCACAATGATATATATAATTTTTTTCTTTAAGACATATATATTTTTTTAAATGGAGAAGAGATATTAAAGTGGGTTATGCCTGGACTCTGATGGATGCACCCTCTTCTGTGATGTATCCACCTTGGACTCTGATGGATGCACCCTCTTCTGTGATGTATCCACCTTGGACTCTTATGTGCGCACCAGACACCAATCAAACAACCACATTTCTGCAAGTGATCGAGAAAGTGAAGGAGCACACACTACGATACATTTGAGCCTTGTGCCCTCGCGTGACTTTCGGAGAACCCCTGCCCCCTGTTCGATTTTGCGCTCTTCTCTTTCAAAAGCTCATCGTTTATTTATTAATTTTATTGCTACACCACAACTCTGGGCGCCTCAAAAACCAGAGGCGTCATGCAGCCACAGCGGTTGCAGGGCCCACACAACGGCCCTGTCCTATATGGGAATAAACATTGAAATATTTTTTAACGGAGACGATTCTTCTTAATATCATCTCCACTGTAGCAATGAAATCATTCATAAATTGACCTTCTGTCACGGCCTGGGCAAATATTTTGTTCCATTTGATTCTGCTGCTGTATCCAACATAGCCTTCCCTGGGAGTTTTTTTCCACTGAACTGTAAACAGGATATAAATAGCATAGTACTATGTAGTATGGTGATGCGTAGTATGGTGATGTTTTCTTTGATGTTTAACCCCCCCCCCCGCCACCCCATAACCTTTTCCTATCATATCATTACATCCTATATAGTAAATTCCAATTATTGGCAGGGCCAATGTATCTTGACTGAGGCTAGCCGCACACGCTAAAAATAGATTCCACGGTGAGATGTCCAATGAGGGAGATCTGCTAGCGAGTTAATGTTCTGGAAAGAGTCGATAAAGTGCTGCAACGTGCCGGGCAACCAAACATTCCTGCGATACACGTTCATTGTCCACTTGTTGGCTACAGCGTAACCGCCATTTACGCGAGGGGCTGGATGTGTCCGGTGGGAAATGGGGCCGGGAGTGAAAAGTGGGGGGGGGGGGGTAGTCTTTTTATAAGCACACCTTTCTCAGGTGTTATGGTGGACCTTTCTAAAATGTTGAAAATCTGTCTGTTTAGGCTATGTAATACAAAACATAGTTCCACCAGACTCGTATATAATTTGTCAAAGCAGTAGTATAGTATGAACTGTTTTAAATGTGATGGTACAATCAAGTTCGGAGTAGCGCCACTAATGGACTCGTCCACTATTGGACTAGTCTACTTATAGTCTACTAAGCAGATAGCAGTTTCAACAATGCACAATTTTAATTTCAAATATTAGGAAGGTGTGCGAAAGAGGCAATCCACCCCAGGGGCGTGTCACTTTGATGGAGGGGGGCAATTACGGTATTATAGTTAGTGGCATTGATATGTCGACAAATAAAATGATACAGTTGTTAGTGGTATTTAGGCCAGGCTGTCATTGACAGTAACAAAGGCATTGTGACATGGTGATAATGTCACTTGTAGGCCTGGCGGTCACTGGCGGTAAGCAATGTATTGTGACATGGTCAGGGTGTAACTTTTAGGTGTTAAGATGAATTGTTCATCAATCCATCCCTGTGGCGCTACCGCCCATGCAGGGCTTTGGCCTGCCTCACTACTTCCTTTCACTCAGACCTAACTCTCTCTCTCTCTCTCTCTCTATCTCTCTCTCCCTTTCATCACCCACTCTCTCTCTCCTCTCTCTCTCATCTTTGTCCCTCTCCTTTTTATCTCTCTCATCTCTCTCTCTCTCTCTTTCCTCTTTCACTCCTCTCTTTCTCCCCTTTCACTGCTATCTCTCCCCTAACTCTTCCTCTCTACTCTCCCTCTCCATCTACATTACCCACACTTAAAACAACTGAAATTACAGCAATATACAATGGTACACAATAGTACATAATAGTACACAATAGTACACAATGGTACACAATAGTACACAATAATACGGTAGAAGAAAATAAAAACGTAGTAAATAATAATTTAAAAAGCCGTAAAACATTTACGACACCTCCTCATCATAGCAACAACAACAACAAAACAAAAAAAAACAAGAAAACAACAACAACAACAAAACAACAACAACAAAACAACAGCAAAAACCACATTACAAAATTCTTTTGTTGGGCGCCAGAATTCTATTGTTGGGCGCCAGAGTAGGTCAGGAACAGTTGAGATTGACATCGGCAATAGAGATACTGTTACCGTCAAAATAGATTAACATCGCCAATAGAGATACTGTAACCGTCCAAATAGATTAACATCGCCAATAGAGATACTGTTACCGTCCAAATAGATTAACATCGGCAAAAGAGATACTGTTACCGTCAAAATAGATTAACATCGGCAAAAGAGATACTGTTACCGTCAAAATAGATTAACATCGCCAATAGAGATACTGTTACCGTCAAAATAGATTAAAATCGTCAAAAGAGATACTGTTACCGTCAAAATTGATTAACATAGGAAATTGAGATACTGTTACCGTCAAAATAGATTAAAATCGTCAAAAGAGATACTGTTACCGTCAAAATTGATTAACATAGGAAATTAAGATATTGTTACCGTCAAAATAGATTAACATCGGCAATAGAGATACTGTTACCGTTCAAATAGATGAATGATTGTGGCGCCTCCATCCCAAATGTTACTGACGGATTTCTTCTCCATGTTGACAGACCGCAGTGTTTGACAGTGGTCTCAACGAAGACAATTCTGGGTCAATTCTAAAACTGCTCATCAAATGCAGCAACGATCTAGAACTTTCGATAACATGCTGATAAGCAAAAGGGGGAGAAAAAAAAGGGGGGGGGGGCAAATTATCTTATGAACAAAATTAAACAGCCCCTAAAGACAATGTTATTCATATAAGTCGTTTACATGCATCTTTTAAATTATTTTTTATTTTATATTAATATTCTAATGTCCCACCCGTTTGTACTCCGCAGATTTATTTCACCAACTATTTCAGAAAAAAAGAAAAGAAAATGTTAGGCACCAAACGCACTTGCGATAATATTTTGTTAAATCTCATTTGTCGCGGTTATCGTGCCTTTTATTTCGCAAAATCATATTTTCTCCATTTTCCCCTTGAAAAACAGGAAACCCCGATTTTTTGGGTGTTGAGGTTGACAAAATGTGTTAGAATGTGTTGTAAACGGCAACGAGTGTGTGCCAAGTTTCAGCTCGATATGTTGACGGGAAGTGGGTCAATTAGTCGTCCGAGGACTGTGCCTTGAAAACACACAAAAACTAATTGAACATAAAGGATTTTAAAAAAAGAATTAAAGTTTGTCTTTGGAATGCGGTGATTAGTTTCACGCTCAATCTTCGTATAATAGAAAATCCTTGGTTTACACGCAATGTTAACATACATCGTGTGTGCGGGGGGGGGGGGGGGGGGGGGCTAGCTCATGTGCACAGTGAGAGTGTTTCGTTTCATTCAAACACACAAGAGTCCTGTGCTACGCAGGCGCACTAATGGTAGGATCGACGTATACATCGCAAAACAGTTTAACCGTTAAACTTCTTTGACCTTTAATAACTTCTGCGTTTTCATAGAAATCTGAAAATATTTATTTGATATTTGAAGTCGTCTGAGACCTAATATGACCTGAGACCTAACATGATCTGAAACCTAATATGATCTGAGACCTAATATGACCTGAGACCTTACATGATCTGAGACCTAATATGACATGTGACCTAATATAACCTGAAACCTAATATGACCTGAGACCTAACATGATCTGAGACCTAATATGACCTGAGACCTAATATGACCTGAGACCTAACATGATGTGATACCTAATATGACAAGAGACCTAATACGACCTGGGACCTAATATGACATGTGACCGAGCATGATCTGAGCCCTAATATGACCCTAGACCTAACTTCACCTGAGACCTAACTTCACCTGAGACTTAATATGACCCTGTCTGGAGACATTTATTAGTAATTTTTTTTGTCTTGTGCAAAATGTGAAATAAGTGAAAATTGGAATACACCTGTGTACTCTTTGGATTTTGGCGTAAAATGCACGATTATAAGACGTCTTTTACGATTGTACGCCAAGACCTGTCCGAAGTACAAGTTTAGGAGACCGGGTTTAAAATATTCCGGTAGTTTTTCCTTTAAAAACAAGTACACCCATACCTCGCTTTACGGCCTAGATACGTTCCGGAAAAGTTGGCCGTAAAGCGAAAAGCCGTATAATGAATCAATAATTTTGATATAAACCCATACAAATTTAATTTGATCTGTCTCAATTTTTGTTTAAAATAATATAGTCGTTAGTTCATAAATCATTTTATTCTTTTCATTTCCTATAAAAATAAAAAGTACAAAACATTGTAATAGTTAACAGAAATTTTAAAAAAATAAACATATAAACTAAAAAACAAAAGAAATCATATGCACATATTTATACATAAAATAAAATTCACCAATTAATCCAAACAAACAAAACAGAAACAAACACGTCAACTTACTGAGTCACAGGATATGAATAAGGTGAGATAGCACAGGAAATAAGGCAGACTACTAAAGCAGAGCCGACTAAGGGGAGAAGTTGAAACTAAAGAGAGGATATCTATTGGCCGTATAATGAAACATCGTGGGCCGTAAACCGAAAAAGTGCCATAATTTAAAGCTGGCCGTAAAGCGAAATGCCGTATAAAGAGCGGCCGTATAGCGAGGTATAGGTGTACTGTGCATTTTCGGTTGCTAGTTTTAGTCCTCCTCCACATCAAGCGGTCAATGGCTCGAGCAATACGATTGGTTGAGGACCATCTATAACTATATTACGTTTGCCCTGAGAGGGAAAGAGGTGATGTTAATTTCGAAGATTTCGTGCACGGGTGTGCACAAGGTGGTGGTGGAGAGGGGCTAAATATTTAAGTCTATAAAAATAACACTGTCACGTTTTCGTGAAGATTCTGATGACGGCCATGATGTTGCTTTGTGTTTGACGTCATTTCGTGACATAATTATTTCGTTCGCCTGAACCGCGGCCAATGCAAAGACGGAGAATTTTTAACTTTTTTCTTTAAATGTTCCGCACAGCAGCATTAGATTTCGACATGTTTTATAGCAGCGGTTGTCAACCTGTGGGTCGCGACCCCTTTGGGAGTCGAATGAACCTTTCGCAGGGGTCGCGTAAGACCTTCGGAAAAAAAAACACTCTACAGCTATGAAGTAGCAACGAAAATAATTTTGTAGTTGGGGGGTCGCCACAACATGAGGAACTCTTTTAAAGAGTCGAGGCATTAGGAAGATTGAGAACCACTGTTTTATAGGATCTGAGAGGGCATTTAAAATATATTAATAGAACGGTGAAGCAGATACGATTACTAATAACTCCGTTTGGACTGCTGATTGCAGTATACACGTCGGTCATCTACTTTTGGAAATTAGTCTTTTTTTTTTTTTTTGGACACCAGCTTAACTCGATCCCACCAGGCACTGCATCGATCCCACCAGGCACTGCATCGATCCCACCAGGCACTGCGATGCGAATAGTTAACAGTATTCATTTTACATAATGTGTGTTAATTTATTAACTATCAAGATAATGTACTGTACGATTTTGAGACGATAGGGTACGCTTTTAGGAATTCGAGGGCAAACAGTTCTAAAGTAAAACTATTAGATTTGAGAATAAACCTTTAGATCGTTGTGACGCTGAGGCCTGGTTCTTTGTCTAGTGCGACGTGTCAGTGGAGCAATGAAAAAATATATATGCATCTGGTTGCCAACTATGACTGTGTTAATCTCCATCCCTGATATTTTTATGGTTCTGCACCTAAACCGCCAAAATATAAGCACTGGCGTCTACACACGCACAAAATGCCCATATTAAAAAAAAAACGTTAGAAGTTGAAAAAAATAACGGAATCTAGTTACCAGACACTACCTTTGTTACCAATACTTTCAGTAATACTTCCAAACCTTTTTGGTGACAATGCCTATTTTTCAGTGATAAAATCAAACCTTTCAGTGACAGTACCTTGAAGTGACAACACTTAACCATCCAGTCACAATTCAGAAACCTTTAAGTGAAAATAAAAAAAACTTCCAGTGACAATGCCAAACCTTTCAGTGACAATGCCAAACCTTTCAGTGACAATGCCAAACCTTTCAGTGACTATGCCAACCTTTCAGTGACAATACCAACCTTTCAGTGACAATGCCAAACCTTTCAGTGACATTACCAAACCTTTCAGTGACAATGCCAAACCTTTCAGTGACAATGCCAAACCTTTCAATGATAATACCAAACCTTTCAGTGACAATGCCAAACCTTTCAGTGACAATGCCAAACCTTTCAATGACAATGCCAAACCTTTCAGTGACATTACCAAACCTTTCAGTGACAATGCCAAACCTTTCAATGACAATGCCAAACCTTTCAGTGACAATGCCAAACCTTTCAGTGACAATGCCAACCTTTCAATGACAATGCCAAACCTTTCAGTGACAATGCCAAACCTTTCAGTGACAATGCCAAACCTTTCAGTGACAATGCCAAATCTTTCAGTGACAATACCAACCTTTCAGTGACAATGCTAAACCTTTCAGTGACATTACCAAACCTTTCAGTGAAAATGCCAAACCTTTCAGTGACTATGCCAACCTTTCAGTGACAATACCAAACCTTTCAGTGACAATACCAAACCTTTCAGTGACAATGCCAAACCTTTCAGTGACAATACCAAACCTTTCAGTGACAATGTCAAACCTTTCAGTGACAATACCAAACCTTTCAGTGACAATACCAAACCTTTCAGTGACAATACCAAACCTTTCAGTGACAATACCAAACCTTTCAGTGACAATGCCAAACCTTTCAGTGACAATGCCAAACCTTTCAGTGACAATGCCAAACCTTTCAGTGACAATACCAACCTTTCAGTGACAATGCCAAACCTTTCAGTGACAATACCAAACCTTTCAGTGACAATACCAAACCTTTCAGTGACAATACCAAACCTTTCAGTGACAATACCAAACCTTTCAGTGACAATACCAAACCTTTCAGTGACAATACCAAACCTTTCAGTGACAATGCCAAACCTTTCAATGACAATGCCAAACCTTTCAGTGACAATGCCAAACCTTTCAGTGACAATGCCAAACCTTTCAGTGACAATACCAAACCTTTCAAACCAAACATGTTAGCCACTACCCAAATCCCGGAGCTCTTCCTCTAAATCGTGTTTGCAGGGTGAGAAAATTGAGTCTGCTCGCAGCATTGAAGCAGCTAGCTAGTATGAAAGCTAATACTATGCTGGATAAAGCAGGGGGCCTCAAACGTTTTGATCACGGGGCAGGTTCACTGTCTCCCCGATACTTTGGGGCCTTTTCATTGTCCTCCAGTCACTGTTAGGAGCCAGTCTATGCTTTGAAATTTATGGAAAAAAATTCTATGAACACCAAAGAAACCTTCACATATTTAATTTGGGGTGCTAAAATAATGTGGAAAAGATGCAATATTTAAAACATGGAACAACTTTAATCAACATTCATTTATTATAATTTCAATTGGAAGTGCGGGAATGCATTTGGCTCAAAAGAAGATCATTATCCGGCTCTATATCTGTCACTGATCGAGATATTGATTCCGGGTTTCCAATATAGATCGGGATCACACTGGACATAGGATCCGGTCGGCAACGAGATCCCAACGTGAAAGAGATCGTATCTATAACGGCATCCTACCGGGATCGAATCACACGGGATCGGATCCCATCATGGTTGGAATCTGGATTCCTTACTGTGGCATTGTATCTCTGTTCAACAGGCAACGGATGCAACGGGAGATCGAGAACCGAACGGCAGATTGCATTTTTTAGAAAAGAAAAAGTTAAACATTGTATTATTTTTCAACTCAAACGATACGTCGCTTTACAGGTCCCTTAACGTCAATGTCAGTAATAAGTCTGTAGAACTTATTTTTCAACTCAAACGATACGTCGCTTTACAGGTCCCTTAACGTCAATGTCAGTAATAAGTCTGTAGAACTTATTTTTCAACTCAAACGATACGTCGCTTTACAGGTCCCTTAACGTCAATGTCAGTAATAAGTCTGTAGAACTTATTTTTCCAGAATGCAATCCCGAGTGACACCGGGTAAATTGGCAAGTATCGTAATAAATGTGTGACGCTAAGCCAAACATTCCATTGGGGATTTTTGTAATTTAAACATTTTGTTTTAAATTAACTTCAATCAATTTTAAACAATAATTTAACTCTCGCTGTCATTTTTACGTCCTACTCGAATATTAATAGCACATTTCCTCTACATCAATCTTTAACCGTCCTTCGCCCGTTTAAATGGCAACGTCCGATATCGGACCGCTGTCCTTGCCTCGTCGGGTCCCTATTCTTATCTCTGCCATCCAGCCATGAGCGAGGCATCGGTCTCTTTCAACAGGGGTTACAATTAACTCGTCGTTAGCACCTACAATGCCTCATCTTCCCATTGCAGCCCTCGCCGGTCTGTCATCCGGTCAATGTTGAAATCGCTAGTTACTTGCGTTCAACCCCGGTGGTTTGATCCGTTGCCAAATGCGCATGTCCGGGATTCTCGTAAAACCAGGGGGACATGGCAGGCCCGAGGCTTGCGGGTTCATAAACTGTATTTTAGTGGAAGCGGGTTGGAGAGTAGAGCATTGTGAAAGACGCGGATCGATTAATTGCTGGTGTGGGTCTCCAAAATTGTTCTGGCATTTCATTTCATTCACATGCTATTTTATTTCACTTTGA
Organism: Omphiscola glabra; assembly: GCA_964017045.1. NCBI lineage: Eukaryota > Metazoa > Mollusca > Gastropoda > Lymnaeidae > Omphiscola > Omphiscola glabra. The sequence goes on from OZ024796.1 coordinate 8,643,344, forward strand.
AGCACTGGTTGCGCCTCTGCCACTTGATACACTGTAGACTTGTCGCGGCCTGGTACATCGCACGCTTTAATAGAAGTCGACAAGAGCGTCTTGTGTGTTTTGACAAATGTTTAGACTTAGAGTTGGATGGCTCCATTGTGTATGTGACTCTATTTTGCTCTGTATGTGATAATTATTTTTTTTTAATGAAAACGATTGCACTATAATTTGTTGTTGTTTTTTCTGGCTGTCGGCTTCTTAACTTAATTTTCAGGGCTTATGTAAGTACGTGTATATAAAGGGTCATAAAGGTGCGTGAGGGGGTGGGGGTCTTTATACGTCTCTCTCTCTCTATATATATATATATATATATATATATATATATATATATATATATATAGATTGGTCTTTTTTGGCAATTTGTTAAATAGCAAAGGGTTTTCTGAGACAAAGTGTGTTTGTGCCCAGGGCCGTGCTGAGGCTTAGGGCCGTGCTGATGATGAGGGCCGTGCTGAGGCTGAGGGCCATGCTGAGGATGAGGGCCGTGCTGAGGCTGAGGGCCGTGCTGAGGATGAGGCCATGCTGAGACTGAGGGCCTTGCTGAGACTGAGGGCCGTGCTGAGACCGAGGGCCGTACTGAGGCTGAGGGCCATGCGGAAGCTGGGGCTCTTGTTGATGCCGAGGGCGGAAATTGATACGTTTCATTTCATTATTTTTAAATATACTTGGCGCCCCAAATGTGTATTTTCTCGGGGCCCCCTCTGCACGGCCTGGTTTTTTGAAGAACGGTTTCATATTGCAATGCGTGGGTGGGTGTGGATGGTGTGGATTCATGAGGATATGAGGAGGTGACGATGTGTGTGATATGTAGGGATGATGGCGAGCATTTACACAATGCAACGAGATCCTATCTTGTCGTTAACAGGTTTAGAGCGCTCGGCGCTACAATGGCACATCCAGGCAGTCGGTCGAATCGTAGGCTCCAATCAGTTATTACGAAAATTCCTTTTAGCGGTTCACAGCCTGTAACACTGACGTGTAATTAGGTCAGCAGTAAATTGTTAAATACCCAGGCTTATTACTGGTGTTAGGCAATCGTTAAAAATGTCCTTTATCTTGTCTTTTTGTCTTTCTTTTTTTTTTGTCTTTTTTTTTTTTTTTTTGCAATACGTTTTTTTTATATGAAACTCTTTTTACAATAACAGGAATATTTTGACAAAGTCCAGATAAATAGGGAATGCTATCAATGATGCCATATTGATGTTGCGGGGTAGCTAGAGGTGTGCCAAAGTGATACCGTTGTGATGTTGCGGGGTAGCTAGAGGTGTGCCACAGTGATGCCGTTGTGATGTTGCGGGGTAGCTAGAGGTGTGCCAAAGTGATACCGTTGTGATGTTGCGGGGTAGCTAGAGGTGTGCCACAGTGATGCCGTTGTGATGTTGCGGGGTAGCTAGAGGTGTGCCACAGTGATGCCGTTGTGATGTTGCGGGGTAGCTAGAGGTGTGCCAAAGTGATACCGTTGTGATGTTGCGGGGTAGCTAGAGGTGTGCCAAAGTGATACCGTTGTGATGTTGCGGGGTAGCTAGAGGTGTGCCAAAGTGATACCGTTGTGATGTTGCGGGGTAGCTAGAGGTGTGCCACAGTGATGCCGTTGTGATGTTGCAGGTCTAGATAGAGGTGTGCCGCAGTGATGCCGTTGTGATGTTGCAGGTCTAGATAGAGGTGTGCCGCAGTGATGCCGTTGTGATGTTGCAGGTCTAGATAGAGGTGTGCCGCAGTGATGCCGTTGTGATGTTGCAGGTCTAGATAGAGGTGTGCCGCAGTGATGCCGTTGTGATGTTGCAGGTCTAGATAGAGGTGTGCCGCAGTGATGCCGTTGTGATGTTGCAGGTCTAGATAGAGGTGTGCCGCAGTGATGCCGTTGTGATGTTGCAGGTCTAGATAGAGGTGTGCCGCAGTGATGCCGTTGTGATGTTGCAGGTCTAGATAGAGGTGTGCCGCAGTGATGCCGTTGTGATGTTGCAGGTCTAGATAGAGGTGTGCCACAGTGATGCCGTTGTGATGTTGCAGGTCTAGATAGAGGTGTGCCGCAGTGATGCCGTTGTGATGTTGCAGGTCTAGATAGAGGTGTGCCGCAGTGATGCCGTTGTGATGTTGCAGGTCTAGATAGAGGTGTGCCGCAGTGATGCAGTTGTGATGTTGCAGGTCTAGATAGAGGTGTGCCGCAGTGATGCCGTTGTGATGTTGCAGGTCTAGATAGAGGTGTGCCGCAGTGATGCCGTTGTGATGTTGCAGGTCTAGATAGAGGTGTGCCGCAGTGATGCCGTTGTGATGTTGCAGGTCTAGATAGAGGTGTGCCGCAGTGATGCCGTTGTGATGTTGCAGGTCTAGATAGAGGTGTGCCGCAGTGATGCCGTTGTGATGTTGCAGGTCTAGATAGAGGTGTGCCACAGTGATGCCGTTGTGATGTTGCAGGTCTAGATAGAGGTGTGCCGCAGTTCCAAGACTTACATTTATAACTCTGCTTGAAATTTACATATACATAGAGTGAGTAAATCATTATATTCATATATAGTAAATCGTCATATACATGTATATAGTAAAATCCCCATTTACAAATATAGCAAATCAACTTATACATATATATCGTAAATCAACATACTCATACATATAGTAAAATCACCATTTACAAATATGGCAAATCAACATATGCATATGTATCGTAAATTAGCATACTCATACATATATAAAATCACCGTTTACAAATATAGCAAATCAACATATACATATATATTCGTAAATCAACATACTCATACATATAGTAAACTCACCGTTTAAAAATAGTAAATCGTCATTAGCTTGTTCAAAATATAGAAGCACGTTAGTTGGTACGTCAGATTTGGTTCCTACCATCGTATTGCTGTGTCTTCCTCCCTCTCCATATCGTAGTTTATCCTCCATGGAAGTAAGATTAGGTGGGTCGGTGTAGCCGCGGCATAAACATGCCCATGAAGTCCATGGCAGATATCGATACATACAAAAACTCTGTGCAATGTGGCCAAAATACGAATCAAATCTTTTAAAAGTATGCGGCAGATTTCTGTGTATTACATGGATTAAATATCCCCGCATCAGTGACTATTGGTTGTAGATGTCACCGATTGCGGTTGTCACTGACTGCGGTTGTCACTGATTGCAGTTGTCATTGATTGCTGTTGTCACCAATTGCGACTGGCACTGATTGCAGTTGTCACTGATTGCAGTTGTCACTTATAGCAGGTGTCACTTATTGCAGTTGTCATCGACTGCAGTAATCACTGAATACACCCGCTAATAAACAGAGAGAGAGAACCTAACAGTAAATAAGAGTTATATCATGGAAGAGAAGGAGAAATGTAAAAAACATGTACGGATTACAGCGTTTAATAACCATAGACAGTTTCAGGACAGCGCCACATGTGTCCATGACGCGCGGGACATGCATTAAAAATAAGTCATGATGTAAGAGATGCTCGAAACTAATAAAAGAAAGGAAATCACTTCCTATTTGTATTCAGTGTAAGTTGAGTGAGTCGCCATGGTGTGGGTCACTTCCAGTCTCTAAAATAGTCTTTGGTCTCGTTCGCTTTTCTTAAGTGTTTTATTTTAAACACAGCTGACGCTCCAGCGTTGAAATACCGGCTTTTTCGTACGAGACCGAGTGTTCTCACCTTAACTCAACTGCCGGAAGTGCTCTCTGGGTGTCACCTCACGTGACGTATCGCCCAGCCGTAGTCAAGAGTTTAACAGATCTATATTGGTACTCTTGAACGGGGTGATTAGATTTGGCGGCCCATTTAAAACGTTTAAAGCAGTGGTTCTTAACACATCTTTTGAGACTTCCCCTCTCCCCCCTTCACCACACACACATCCACATATTTAAAATACGGTGAAGCGGTGCAAACCTCGCCAGAAAATGCAAATCACTAAACCTTTGCATGTTATGAATGTATAATTCTATAGAAATTTGATAGCTTCGTACAGCGTATGATATACACAGTTTATAGAAAATTGATAGCCTCGTACAGTGTATGATATTACACACTGTATCGATAACTTAATCAATTCTAATTAAGAATGTTGTTTCTCACGTCTTTTTTCATTCATAATTCAAGGGCGACACCAAACAAAAATAAAACACTATCATTATTTGCCGACTGAACCAAACAAAAAATAAAACACTATCATTATTTGCCGACTGAACCAAACAAAAATAAAACACTATCATTATTTGCCGACTGAATAAAACAAAAATAAAACACTATCATTATTTGCCGACTGAACCAAACAAAAATAAAACACTATCATTATTTGCCGACTGAACCAAACAAAAATAAAACACTATCATTATTTGCCGACTGAACCAAACAAAACTGAGAGTTCGTCTGCCGGGGGTCGACCACAGACATTCTAAACACCGGCCTGTTGCCGGGGCTGAGTCTGTCGAGGGTCGACCACAGCCATTCTAAACATCGGCCTGTTGCCGGGGCTGAGTCTGTCGAGGGTCAACCACAGCCATTCTAAACACCGGCCTGTTGCCGGGGCTGAGTCTGTCGAGGGTCAACAACAGCCATTCTAAACACCGGCCTGTTGCCGGGGCTGAGTCTGTCGAGGGTCGACCACAGACATTCTAAACACCGGCCTGTTGCCGGGGCTGAGTCTGTCGAGGGTCAACCACAGCCATTCTAAACACCGGCCTGTTGCCGGGGCTGAGTCTGTCGAGGGTCGACCACGGCCATTCGAAACATTGGTCTCTTGCCGGGGCTGAGTCTGTCTGTGGGTTCGCAGATGGCTGATCAGGCCAATTCCGGCACGAAATGTCCTGGTGCATAAGGTGCAGGGTCAACACCAGGTACAGTGTTCCAAACAAAACTAAAATACTGCTGAAAGATTATTTTTTAATGTGAAGGTCGTTGGCGTTCGAATGGAAAAAGAATAAGATTATGAGGCTTTGTCTTTGAAAGCAGCCATCTTTGATATCCAATCCACATTTTGTTCTATGAAACAAGTGCCCAGAACCCAAACTCGCAAAGTGACTATGGATTACTGGACAAGGTTTGGTTTGCTTCAAAATGAATTAGAATTCCCCAAGACTGTACGCTTTGAATTAAATTTAAGCTACTGACAAGTTCAAGCTATTTGTTTAATAGACAGTATAGTTAGACTTCAGTCAAGGGAAAAACAGAAACTAACGCTTTGCGATATCAATGAGGTATATGTTTCACAAGATTTTTGCTGGAATCCGTCCGTCACAATGTGACAATGGTGTGGAATTCGCAGGACGAAATCCACAAGGCCTAGGATTATTCTTCTAGGATTATAAGCTGGTTCCCAACAGAAAATCGCCTCTCTCGACGCCGATGGATAACCCAAAGGGACCATCATGTGGATGATACAGCTTGGCACCAGTGGCGTCGCAAGAGTTGTCAGAATGTTTCATTGTACCAATGTTATCCGCCTTTCGGGACTCCATCTCCGGGTTTGAATTCAGAGTTTCCTTCTCTTAGATGAGTTGCCGTCCAATGTTTAAGAGTGCCATCCACCCGTAAGATATAACATGTATTTAATATTACCCCCAAAATTTTTGGATCGACTGATGCATGTCATTTTAAGTTTATAGTTCTGCTAAGTCTGTATTACGTGACATGCTGAGTCTGTATTACGTGACATGCTGAGTCTGTATTACGTGACATGTTGAGTCTGTATTACGTGACATGCTGAGTCTGTATTACGTGACATGCTGAGTCTGTATTACGTGACATGTTGAGTATGTATTACGTGACATGTTGAGTCTGTATTACGTGACATGTTGAGTCTGTATTACGTGACATGTTGAGTCTGTATTACGTGACATGCTGAGTCTGTATTACGTGACATGCTGAGTCTTTATTACGTGACATGTTGAGTCTGTATTACGTGACATGCTGAGTCTGTATTACGTGACATGTTGAGTCTGTATTACGTGACATGCTGAGTCTGTATTACGTGACATGCTGAGTCTGTATTACGTGACATGTTGAGTCTGTATTACGTGACATGTTGAGTCTGTATTACGTGACATGTTGAGTCTGTATTACGTGACATGTTGAGTCTGTATTGCTTGACATGCTGAGTCTGTATTACGTGACATGCTTTGTGTGTATTACCTGCCATTCTAAGTGTGTATTACGTGACATTATAAGTCTGTATTACGTGACATTATAAGTCTGTATTACGTGACATTATAAGTCTGTATTACGTGACATGCTGAGTCTGTATTACTTTACATCATATGTCTGAATAACGTCATATCTTATGTCTGAATTACGTTATATCCGCACAACGTTTTGTAGGTTTTGTAATTTCTCCAAGTAATCAAAATAATATTATTTTTTAAAAAATGAGGATTCGCTTGGGATTAAAAGCCAACCAAAAGTTAGGATAAGACAAATTTTTCAATGTCAAGTTACCGTCCAGAATCTTTATTTTTTTAATTGGCTATAGGCCTAGTCTAATAAAGTTTAATTTTTGTATAATCAATGAATTTGATCATTTGATTTGCTGAAAAATTTGAAGAACTAATGAAATACTATCCACATTGTAATTGTTAGTTATCGATAATTTAATTGGATAGCCTAAATATTTCTTGTGTGGAGATATTATTTTTAGTTTTTTTTATTCATTTAATAATGAAGTAGCCTAACAAAATAAAACGTTAAAATAAAAATTCTAAAAACAACAAAACTATTAAGTAACAATTCAAAATATTGTATTTGTTTGTAAACAACAAGGTCACGTGACTTCTAAATTCGTTGACTCTCTAATTAATTTTTAGAGTGGTGCAAAACTCAATTCGGTTATGCGCCAAAAATGCTACCCAGTAATTTGAATTTATCAACAAAAAAAAAATTCTGGCCAAGGGCTCAATGAGCTTCCCCCCCCCCCCCAAACCAACCTCACCTCTCAATTTTTACTTGGGAGCTACAGGCCCCCAGATTTCTGTTTTCCCCTCCCACACGCCTGTGTTCCGGAATAATCCCCCCCCCCCCCCAAGACTGAGTTCAGGAATAGACCAAAAAGCCCCCCTTTGTTTTGAAGTTATCTGAAAAATTGGTGGGGGGGGGGGCGCAGGATGGTTTAACCCTTCCCCAGACCAGTCCCACTTTCGCTTGAGGGCCTTCGGCACCATCGATTTCTGTCCTACCTCCACCATTCAAAATGACAATCGTGGCACCATGTTATCTACAAAACAACAACACTTACTTAGCTGAGACCAAAAGCATTGACCTAAAGGCAACTTGTTTTAAGTGCGTTACTGGGGGGCCGCTTTGGACTATGCCAATATTATATAGATAAGGAACGGAAACGTATGTTTAAATAAAAGTTGTTGTTTTTTTTTAGCACCCCTTCCTTTAAGAGAAGCTGTATTTCAATATAAGCATAAGCCTAATCAATGATTATGGAAGGAACAAAAAGCTTGGTAGCCACTGCCCTGAAGGTTGCAACAAATTGAAAAATGTATTTATCGTTAAGTGGAGGGTGGGGGCGGAGTACCTCTGGCATGATGCACAAATTTGGCGTTGAGAAATGCACTGCCCAAAGGCGTAGCTAGTGCCGCCATGGGGGTGGGGAGTTCTTTGCCACCCACTTCCAAGATAAAAACCCTGCTATTATCTGAAAATGCTGCCCCTCCATAAAAAGAGAAAAGGAGACACATGGGGGCGGGTATAATTGCCCCCCTCTGCCTACATGCAGAATTGACCAAGGTCAAGGGGTGAAGGGCGGTAATCGGGGTTTGGCTTCCAACACTCAGGGAGGATATACGCCACAGGTATTCGAGTCAAAGTAGTCACACTGTCAGCTAAACCCTTTTAAAATACTTGACACTTTCATCTCTCAACACGGGTGAGAAAATGTACCAGCCATGTATAATTTTAAACTCATACAGGACAGTCTCACTACTATGTAAATAGGAGACAATATAACATTTAATAAGACTGTAATGCCATTATTAGACTCAGTGAAGGATTACTCATTACTCTACTGCTCGATATAGCCTGCCAAACACTGGCGGCAGCAATGCGTGCACGGGAAGTCTACTAAAGTTACTTGACAAAACATGAAATCAATTGATGCACATTTAAGAATCCCAATTTTCGCTACACCCTTTCCCCCCATGATACATCACTGCACACTTTTTATTTGACGCCCATGACCTATATTAATATTCTGATTTCCCAACCCCTTTTAAACCGAATAATTTTTACACCCTACTTAAATTGAGACGATTTCATTTTCCGAAATGAAAATATTACGCGCCAAACGCAGGTGCGTTTTATTTTTAAAAAAGTTCATTTAGCGTAGTTATCGGGAATTATATTTTGCACACTATTGAACTCATTATTGAACCGTACTTTCTTTCAAACATTTAGAATTATTTGTAATATACTCTCAATACCAAATTCACGGATTATGAAGCCGTCAATTAGGAAGCCGCCAGATTGTTATGAAGCAGTTCACGAGTCACACCTGAAGCGTAATATAAATAAGAAATAAGAGATGAATAATAAAATGTATTAAAGCAAATTGTCTTACTATCAATGTTCTGGCCCAAACTCCTTCAATCTTCGTGTCATCATCCCCCCACCCCCGGGGCCACCCCGGTATCCACGTTATCCCTAAAACCATCTCCTATCCACAGCAATTTGAGCGAGACGTCAATAGAGATCGCTGGAGCATTTCCATAATTAATTCATGGTTTTCATTTGCCTGTTTCCTAGTGTCTGGGCCTTCACCACACACACACACACACACCTTGAACCCATCTGTTTGAGAACATCCACCGTAGCAACAATCTCAACCCACAATCTATTGGTCTGGGAACACACCACCAAGCATTCAGAATGAATGCAACATAAGAATAACCGCGAGCACGCAGAAGCCATAGTTTTTATACATATTTTTATATGCAGTTAAAATAAAATAACAGTGGTAATGGCGTGTACAGACATTAATGCCCAGATTGTCAGGCAATCTGTATGAGGTTGCAGGGAATCAAAAGGGATTTTTTATTGTTATTTCACGCCATTCATACCTTACAAACAAACAGATGACCGTCCCTCCACACAAATAACATCAATCTCAAATCTACATGAAGTCGCCTCTACTTCTACCTCCACATCAACATCTACATATGCTTATGCATGAAATTTATCTCTACGTCTACATATATTATCTACCTCTACATCTACATCCAAATCTCCACACACATTAACATCTACCTCTACATCTGAAACTACATCTCCGTCGCCATCTACAACTACCTCTATATCTACATCAGCATCTACATCTGCATTACATTTTCATTACATCTACGTCTGCACACACATCTGCATTACATCTACATTACATCTTCATTACATCTACGTCTGCACACACATCTGCATTACATCTACATTACATCTTCATTACATCTACGTCTGCAAACACATCTGCATCTACATTTACTGTAGGTTCAAGCACAGAGACGCCATTACAACACCCACTGACGATTACTTTTCATTCGCATCTAGCTGTACTGTCAACACAAGTCGACCACATCATTTCCACATATCAACCAACCACATCGTTTCCACATAACAACCAACCACATCGTTTCTACATACCAACCAACCACATCATTTCCACATATCAACCAACCACATCGTTTCCACATTCCAACAAACTAACATCATTTCCTCATAACAACCAACCACATCATTTCCACATATCAACCAACCACATCGTTTCCACATAACAACCAACCACATCATTTCCACATACCAACAAACTAACATCATTTCCACATACCAACCAACCTAATCATTTCCACATAACAACCAACCACATCATTTCCACATATCAACCAACCACGTCGTTTCCACATACAAACACACTAACATCATTTCCACATACCATCCAGCCTAATCATTTCCACATAACAACCAACCACATCATTTCCACATACCAACAAACTAACACCATTTCCACATATTAACCAACCACATCGTTTCCACATACCAACAAACTAACATCATTTCCACATACCAACCAAACACATCATTTCCACATATCAACCAACCACATCGTTTCCACATAACAACCAACCACATCATTTCCACATACCAACAAACTAACATCATTTCCACATACCAACCAACCACATCATTTCCACATACCAACCAACCACATCAATTCCACATACCAACCAACCACATCATTTCCACATACCAACCAACCACATCATTTCCACATACCAACCAACCACATCATTTCCACATACCAACAAACCACATCATTTCCACATACCAACAAACCACATCATTTCCAAATACCAACAAACCACATCATTTCCACAAACCAACCAACCACATCAATTCCACAAACCAACCAACCACATCATTTCCACATACCAACCAACCACATCATTTCCACATGCAGACAACCCACATTATCTTCAAGCACAGACCAACCACGTTTCCACATACAGACCAGCCACATCATTTCCACATAAAAACCAACAATCATCAAAGCCACATAAAAAGAACATAGAAGTCACATACAAAACAACCCCAGCAAAACCAAGTAAAAGCCCATCACATAACAATCCACGAGCCCTGTGCCTAGCTCTGTTCTATGATGTGCTGAAGGTCCAACATTGTAAATGTAGTCAGCCATGGTTGGCGTCCGTGTGCGATGTATAATTAATAATTGTTGTCACTTGGTGACGGCTATTGATTCTGATGATAGAATTTATCAAGGAATGGTCTACCGCAAGGAACTGGGCTTGGCAAGTATCTACCACAAGACAAGTAGCCGGTCCTATCAATTACCTACCACAAGGAACCGGTCCTATCAATTACCTACCACAAGGAACCGGTCCTATCAATTACCTACCACAAGGAACTGGGCTTAGCAAGTATCTACCACAAGACAAGGAACCGGTCCTATCAAGTATCTACAACAAGGAACTGGTCCTATCAATTACCTACCACAAGGAACTGGTCCTATCAATTACCTACCACAAGGAACTGGTCCTATAAATTACCTACCACAAGGAACCGGTCCTATCAATTACCAACCACAAGGAACTGGTCCTATCAATTACCTACCCCAAGGAACTGGTCCTATCAATTACCTACCACAAGGAACTGGTCCTATCAATTACCTACCACAAGGAACTGGTCCTATCAATCACGTGTTACAAGGAATTGGTCCCATCAATCATTTATCTCAAGGAAATAGTCCTATCAAGTTCTGTCTCAATAAACTTTTTCTATCAAACATCTACCACAAGGAACTAATCATAGCAAACATCTCCCACAAGGAACTTGTCATAGCAATCATCTACTACAAGGAACTTGTCATAGCAATCATCTACCACAAGGAACTTGTCATAACAATCATCTACCACAAGGAACTTGTCATAGCAATCATCTACCACAAGGAACTTGTCATAGCAATCATCTACCACAAGGAACTTGTCATAGCAATCATCTACTATAAGGAACTTTTCATAACAATCATCTACCATAAGGAACTTTTCATAGCAATCATCTACTACAAGGAACTTATATATACTTCCGGGCGCTGCTCTGCAGGCGACTCGATTGCATCAGTGCATCTTTTTCAGCCTTTTTTTACAGTTTTTACATGTTAGATTTAATTGTGTTTCACTCAAGTACAAATCGATCTGCTAAGGATGATTTTCTTGTATGATTTGTGTCTTTTTCTTCGCGGGAAACAGCTTTAATATGGACTTTGGATATCAAAATAGTCAGCCTGGTATAAAAATGTCACTTCCGCCATTTTTGTAAACTTCCGCCATGTCAAAATCAAATGGCGACCAACTCACGACTAAAAGGAAGAAAGCAGGGAAGAAGGGGAGGCATTCATTTAAAATGCGGAAACATAGGACTGCGAGACTTTCTTCCACATGTTGTTTTGGGAAACGTTAGATCACTAGGTAACAAGATGGATGATGTGGGTTGTTTCTGTAAGCATTTCTATCAATTTCGTATGAGCTCTTTAATGTGCCTGACAGAAACATGGCTTAACGAAACGTTACCAGATTCAGCAGTGGCACTGGACGAATTTAACATTTTCCGTGCCGAAGGAACAACCGACAGCATCAAATTCAAAGGAAGGGGTTGAAATATAATGAGGTGTTATACAAAAATGGCTGCCGCCAGGGGAACACGATTAGGATTACAATGCAAGGTCGTTTGTCAAAAGTCTTCAACACATTGTGACTTCATCAAGTTTAACTATAGTTGGGGGATCAGAAACTGGTTCTGCCTCTACAAAATGAAAGTGCTGATGAGAAGAAACCCGGAGATGGGGAGATGGAGTTCACGTGCGCCTAACAGGCAGCAGTGAGGCCTCTCGAACATCTAACATCGGAGCGCAGCGAGCATGCTACCATAGCATGGAATTAGCGCTATATAAGAACTCCAATCAATCAATCAATCAAACTCGTCATAGCAATCATCTACTACAAGGAACTTGTCATAGCAATCATCTACTACAACTACAAGGAACTTGTCATAGCAATCATCTACTACAAGGAAGTCGCCCTAGTGATTGCTGGCGTAATGTACGTCATAGTTTCAAATGACGTGTAAGACATCACACTGTCTAGAGAAGAGTTGGTTACATGACGTCTGTAAGTTAGCTGATTAATGACGTCAATAAGTATGCTAGTTAATAGACTTCATATGTCAATGAGTTCACTAGTTAATGGACGCCGCTTGCCAATAAGTTCGTTGGTTACAAAATCTATTCACCCACATTTTACAGAATCTTTATTTATTGTCCAAACTCCACTAAGTATCATCGAATACTTTTGCTCTCCAAGCACCACAAATTTAATTCCGTTAGTTGTAATATGTCTTTCATATAATCTGCATTATTATCTTAGACTTTGGTTTAAGCAATTATCAGTATTTTTTGTTGTATTCCATATTGAGGCAGATCGAATTTCGGCTTCGGATGCGGCTCCGAAAGTTGCCATTGATTACTTTCGGCGTAGTTTCAGTTTCGGTCGAAACGGAAAAGTTAAATTTCGGTTTATTTTCGGTTTTGGTCGAAAGCGATGGAGGGTTTCGGTCGTCAACCAGTAGTCAGACTGTCACTCTGCCTGCCTGTCGGTCGGTAATCCGAGATGCAATATTGCTCGATTTCTTGCTGTCCTTGTATGTAATCATATGATTAATCCTCGGTGAACGCTGCTCACAGCTGCATGATGACCTAGGTGTCCACTATTTCCAAAATAATATGTCACTAAGGCTTAGGAAAGGGTAAATAGTTTTGTGGGGGGAAAATAACGAACGGGTAATATTTGCATTATTAATTTAGTTTTAATTTTTTTCAAAAATAATATTTGAGAACCCTAGGTTTATTTAAATCATTGATTTGTGACATTGATTTTAATTTATCATTATCATGCTCATAAATATTGTCATAGGCAAAGGTGACAAATATTGTGAAAAAAATGCTAGGAAATGGTTCCATTATTATTTTTATTTTTTTTTAAATAAAAATTATGGAACCTTCGTCATATTCAATGAATTTTCTTTTTTTTTAAATTCGTCATTATCCTGCAAATAAACATTGGTATTGACGAAATAATAAACGTGGGCATGTATCAGTGTTCCGTATAATAATTATGTAATAGGCCTACTGCAGACCTGTTTACTCTTACGATTTTGGGCGCACAATGTAAGATTCTGGACGTACAATGTACGATTTTGAGCATAAAATGTACGATTTGGGGCGTACAATGTACGATTTTGGGCGTACAATGTACGATTTTGGGCGTACAATGTACGATTTTGAGATTACTTTTTACGATTAAACTGTGAGACCACTCAGAATTACGATTTTAAGATACCCAGTTAAAAATATATATATTGCCCCCCCTCTCCCTTTAATGATGGGGTTGGGGGTAGGTGGCCCGACAAAATCTTGAGATCACCAGCACGGAAAGCCTGCAGTGTGTTCTCAAATTAAGGCTAAATACTGCTACAGCGACATACAGCAAGCTGGTTATGAAAACACAAAGAATTAGAATGCAGATTATTGCGAAACAATGTGGTGATATTTTTATAGCCAATATAGGCTCAGTATAAAATCATGGATTTAACAGTTTTTTTAAGTGACAGTTGGCTCTATTAGAGACTGTCAGGGTAACTATTGTAGAATGTATGCATAAATGTAAGAACATTCTGGTGACCCCCTACGCTGTCATACGCACTCCTGGTCATACACACCCTCAGGACGTATACGTAATATATGGACTGCCCCTTAAATTGACTGGGAGCGAATTTTTTTTTTTAAATGCATCTCAACTACTCCGAACAGCAGCTTTAGGTTTTGACATATTCTATAAGATCTAGTAAGCAGTATTTTGAATATATTTTTGGAAGTCACTGAGCAGCTGTACAATGTTAATACCCACATTGTGTTCTATCACTTCTCTTTCTTTCTCCTTATACAGCTGTACGGTGTTAATAAACCCGTTCTGTCTTTTCTCTTCTCTTCCCTCCTCCCAATACAGCTGTATAATGTTAATACCCAAATTTTGTTCCATCACTTCTCTTCCCTTCTCCTTATACAGCAGTACAATGTTAATACACCCGTTCTGTCTTTTCACTTCTCTTCCCATCTCCCAATACAGGTTGCGGTAGTTTTGGACCACAATATGATAACAGAAAATAAAATCAGGCTCGTAGGCTTAATGCAGGGGTGGGAAACCAGCGGCCCGACGCATAAATGTCTTTAAATATATAAACGTACGTCATCTACTTTGAGAAGTGACCTTTATAAGACATGCGATGTGAATAGTCATTGTATACATTATACTGTATGCTTATTTATTGACTGTTACAAAAGGGCTTTGTAAAATGTTGACATGGTCAAGTAATATTCTGAGACTATTGGGTAATATATTGGGAGTTTCAGCGTAACCAGGTCTTCTACTGTATTACCATACTGAACGTAGCTCAACATTCCTTCAACTTTTGTTTAATCTGGGTCAAATATAAAATTAGCCGATGAAAAAGAATTGCGGATGGACGAACAATTTTTAAATATCGACCAATAAGAAAGCGTGTTTAACGAAAATGTTTGGTGTGGTGGTACAAAGAGTTCCTTTAAGGCTTATGTGTGGACTTTTAAAGTGGGCCATGCCAATAAAAATGCATTTCTAAGCTGTCGAAGACGGGGAAGTAGCGAATGAGAGCGCATCACGGTGCGCAATAGGGGCGGACAACTTCCACTCTTGATATATATTATAAGGTTAGTCGATAAACTGAAAAACTTTGTGATAAATAATGTTCATACACTGTTAACTTTTACGTGTTTTCTAGGATTTAATCAAGGCACCTACAGGAAAGAAAATGATGGTTCTAAAAATCTTGCGGAGGAGTCTCGTTGGACCACCATAACGCTAACTAATAGCCAAGGTGGTGCCTCCGTGCATTTTAAGTATGTGTTATGCCACGGTCATTAATGCTCATCAATAATCCCCACCCACATTGTAATCATCATAATCATTTTTGTTCCTTGTTTATTTGAGCCTCTACTACCTACCCTCCACCCCCTTTAACCCACGCCAAAAATGATATCAGTCTGTCCTTATAACTTGGTCCTAGTGAGATCTCTTTGGGTATATCGCTTCTTTCCCCTTGACAGTGCTAAACATCACTTCTTTCCCCTTGACAGTGCTAAACATCGCTTCTTTCCCCTTGACAGTGCTAAACATCGCTTCAAATGTGGCGCAACTTGCTTCCCCCAGATTGAATTTGTCCTTGACCATTTCATAAATGAGAGTCACCTCTCTCTACCCTCCCCTTTCTCTCGTTCTCCCTCCCCCTGACATCTCCCCTCTCTCTAATTCTCTCTCTCTATTTCTCTCTTGCGCTCTCTCTCTCTCTAGGGTTTGCCATATATAGTCAAATTTAGAAAAATTAGAGAAGTGAAAGCATATATTGAGATTTTTTTTATGCATGAAGAATGTAACCATAGCAACACAGTAGAATCATAGCAATACATTAGAACCATAGCAACACAGTAAATCCATGGTAATACAGTTGAACCATAGTAGCACAGTAGAACCATAGTAACACATTTCAACCATAGTAACACAGTTGAACCATAGTAAAACAGTTGAACCATTTCGGCCCACGATCAGGCGCCCCCCCCCCCGGGCGATATCTGGACATGCTCAAACTAAAGGTTATTTTCGTTACAAACAAATGCCTTTTTTTTCGCCTCATCATTCAAGCTTACCTGTACTATTGATTGGATTTCCATGTTCGGCCTGCTTAATCAAATGAAATTAGGCGCATTCATAGTATATTGATTTCATTAATGGCAAGCTAAATAACAGATGGGGAGGATTTAAAAATTATAGTTTTGAAAGGAACATTCCAGTGCAGTTTGTAGGCTTAGGCGGTGGGAGTGGGGGGGGGTGTTCAGCCCACGGGCCAAATTTGACCTTTGGTCAGCCTAGTGTTTTTCGGGTCCAGAGACACATCTTAATAAAAAATGGTCTTGGTCAGTGCATTGCGATCAGATTTGTCAGCACGTGAACACCTTATGTTGTTTGATTAGAAAACCTCTTCTGTAATTGCATCAATACAAGGTTGTTGTTTTTTTTCCTCTAATGCAGCGGTTATAAACCTTCCTAATACCACCACCCCTGTATACTGTTTCTCATGCTGTGGTGACACCCAACCCTACAATTATTTTTTTTGCCACTTCATAAATGTGTTTCCGATGGTCTAAGGCGACCCCTGTATAAGGGTCGTGCGACCTACAAAGTGGTCGTGATCCACAGATTGAGAACTGCTGCTCTAAGGTTAAATAAAGCCAGCGCCTAGCATTTACCTCCCCCTTCTTTATCAAACGTAACACAGTTTACTTAGACTCCACTGTCTCACAAGACAGATCGAGGCTATGATAAGACTGTATATTATACATTTCATATCGCCGACAAGAATGTTCATCATACCCCCCCCCCCCGAAACCCTGGAGAATGTTCACCCCTTTGTTGGGCAGTTTCCTCTTGCTTCATCATTCTCTGATCATATTTTGAAGACATCTGTTTCCTAACAATCCTGTTGGATGCCGGGGGAAATGTTGATACAAGACATGGCGGTCGATACAGGGCCCGGCCCACTCAACACTTGTAACTCTTTGTGTAACTATTATCTTGGCAGATGAGTGACAATTAGGTGCAGCTGACATAGCAGCTGAGACCTTGGGCCAGGGACATGTGGTACAACAGACTATATGGTTTAAGCACAGCAAACAGCATGAGTGGCGAACAAGAAAAATGTTATTGATGAACATGAAACAATATGATTGATGAACATCAAACAGTATGACTGATGAACAACAAACAGTATGACTGATGAAGAACAAACAGTATGATTGATGAGCAACAAACAGTATGACTGATGAACAACAAACAGAATGACTGATGAACAACAAACAGTATGAGTGATGAACAACAAACAGTATGACTGATGAACAACAAACAGTATGACTGATGAACAACAAGCAGTATGACTGATGAACAACAAACAGTATGACTGATGAACAACAAACAGTATGACGATGAACAACAAACAGTATGACTGATGAGCAACAAACAGTATGACCGATGAACAACAAGCAGTATGATTGATGAACAACAAACCGTATGACTGATGAACAACAAACCGTATGATTGATGAACAACAAACCGTATGATTGATGAACAACAAACAGTATGACTGATGAACAACAAACCGTATGATTAATGAACAACAAACAGTATGACTGATGAACAACAAACCGTATGATTGATGAACAACAAACAGTATGACTGATGAACAACAAACCGTATGATTAATGAACAACAAACCGTATGACTGACGAACAACAAGCAGTATGATTGATGAAAAGCAAGCAGTATATTTTTTCCCATATACTTATTTCAATAAGTTACTTTGCGTAAGCACTTAGCACGCATAAAACTACAGGCGCTAGCAGGTAGAACAAAATCAAAATAAGTCCTAAGGCGTGTTAGTGCTTGAAATATTAAATTTATATAATAGATTAGCAACAGATCACAATCGTCGGCATGCAGCCATCTACGATAGAACAGAGTGCAGCCTCTTATTTGCACTTCCGTTCGAACAAGAATTCCGTTTGAAAAAGAAAAAAAAAACTTCTATCGATCAATTTTCCTTTAAAAATTTTTTATTTCGTACAAATTTCCAGATACGGTGTTAGTCCGATGAACTTTGAAAATTGAATTATGTTGTTCTCTATACTCCTTCCTGGTGGTTCTTCTTTGATGGAGGTGGGCTTCTGGGCATCCCAGCCTGCTAACCCATTATTTAAATGCATCCGTCAGGCGCAACGGTCGTCTGCATTCATCAAGGTCGATCCATTCTCTTTCATTGATGCTTGACGATTTTACAATGACCTTCCAAATATTTATGCCTTTCCCTTTTTCTTTACTTGTGTGAAAGGAAGGGGATTAAAATTGGATGCGTAAAGATGCATTGCTGAGTGATTCGTTGCAGTGGCTCAACACTTGGTGATTACATTTTGGACGAATAAACATTACTTTTTTTATATAGATATCGTACTTCTTTCATTCGGTCATTGTATCACTAACTGATGCTTGAGACAACGGACATGGAAGATTAAAGATCGGTCTATTGGACTCTATGAGACTATCGGACTATATGAGACTATTGAACTCTATGAGACTATTGGACACTATGAGACTATTGGACTCTATGAGACTATTGGACTCTATGAGACTATTGGACTCTATGAGACTATTGGACTCTACGGGACTATTGGACTCTATGAGACTATTGGACTCTATGAGACTATCGGACTATATGAGACTATTGGACTCTATGAGACTATCGGACTATATGAGACTATTGGACTCTATGAGACTATCGGACTATATGAGACTATTGGACTCTATGAGACTATCGGACTATATTAGACTATTGGACTCTATGAGACTATCGGACTATATGAGACTATTGGACTCTATGAGACTATCGGACTATATGAGACTATTGGACTCTATGAGACTATCGGACTATATGAGACTATTGGACTCTATGAGACTATCGGACTATATTAGACTATTGGACTCTATGAGACTATCGGACAATATGAGACTATTGGACTCTATGAGACTATCGGACTATATGAGACTATTGGACTCTATGAGACTATCGGACTATATGAGACTATTGGACTCTATGAGACTATCGGACTATATTAGACTATTGGACTCTTCGGGACTATTGGACTCTATGAGACTATTGGACTCTATGAGACTATCGGACTCTATGAGACTATTGGACTCTATGAGACTATTGGACTCTATGAGACTATTGGACTCTATGAGACTATCGGACTCTGAGACTATTGGACTCTATGAGACTATTGGACTCTATGAGACTATTGGACTCTATGAGACTATTGGACTCTATGAGACTATTGGACTCTATGAGACTATCAGACTCTATGAGACTATCGGACTCTATGAGACTATTGGACTATATCGAGTTCTTGTGTGCCAGCTGTCTTTGTCGTCAGGCTTCTCTCCCACAAATCCTTCTCCATTGTTCTGCTTCAGGTCTTTTTGTGTTCAACGATTGGTCGTTTTCCTGCGCTTTACAGAATTCAGGCTTTCATTTCATCACAGTTCTGTTACAAGGCTTCAGTTCTGTTACAAGACTTCAGTTCTGTTACAAGGCTTCAGTTCTGTTACAAGACTTCAGTTCTGTTACAAGGCTTCAGTTCTGTTACAAGACTTCAGTTCTGTTACAAGGCTTCAGTTCTGTTACGAGGCTTCAGTTCTGTTACAAGACTTCAGTTCTGTTAGGAGGCTTCAGTTCTGTTACAAGACTTCAGTTCTGTTAGGAGGCTTCAGTTCTGTTACAAGGCTTCAGTTCTGTTACAAGACTTCAGTTCTGTTACATGGCTTCAGTTCTGTTAGTAGGCTTCAGTTCTGTTACAAGACTTCAGTTCTGTTACAAGGTTTCAGTTCTGTTACAAGGCTTCAGTTATGTTACAAGGCTTCAGTTTTGTTAAAAGGCTTCAGTTCTGTTACAAGGCTTCAGTTCTGTTACGAGGCTTCAGTTCTGTTACGAGGCTTCAATTCTGTTACGAGGCTTCAGTTCTGTTACAAGGCTTCAGTTCTGTTACAAGGCTTCAGTTCTGTTACAAGGCTTCAGTTCTGTTACAAGGCTTCAGTTCTGTTACAAGGCTTCAGTTCTGTTACAAGGCTTCAGTTCCGTTACAAGACTTCAAATCTTTTAAGAAGCTTCATTTCATGCACTGTTTTCTCTTCCGATACAGTGTGCACCCCTGACTGGGATTCGGATTTCTATCAGGCATACGGCATCCGTGTTAAATTGGTCATCATCCTTCCAAGATCCAGTTGCCTCTTGTGCCTTGCTCCTGTCGACTGTACCCATCCTTCCAAGATCCAGTTGCCTCTTGTGCCTTGCTCCTGTCGACTGTGCCCATCCTTCCAAGATCCAGTTGCCTCTTCTGCCTTCTCCTATCGACTGTGCCCATCATTCCAATATCTAGTTGCCTCGTCTTCTTTTGTGACTGCCATTTCCTTTGCCTTCATCACGTGATGGACTTAGCATGACCAATCATTTCCTTTGCCTTCATCACGTGATGGACTTAGTATGACCAATCATTTCCTTTGCCTTTATATCTTGGTGGACTTAGCATGACCAATACTTTTCACTTAATATTGAAACAGTTTTTTTTTTTTGTGGCATTTAATTGTTTACAAAATCACAAAAAACTTAGACATTTGATGAGAAGAAGATACTGTGGGATTGAAGATACACGTCTTCAGTTTCATCCTGAATGCAATGTAGTTACTGCATTCGAAACTGTGAAACAAACATGAGAAAATGCTCATCTTATCTCAAACAGTTAACCTACCGGTCATTTTTTTTTTAGGCGAACTCCATTTTAAACTTTCGAATCAACCATAAAATAGTTTCTTTATGTTCGACTCTTGTCGTGTATTTTATGTCTTTCCTTAAATGAGTGGAGTATTTCGGATTCTTCTTATACTCTGATATTACCACAACAGTCGCAGCTCTGGGAATTCCCCATTCTCTATAATATTACCACAGCAGTCGCAGCTCTGGGAATTCCCCATTCTCTATAATATTACCACAACAGTCGAAGCTCTGGGAATTCCCAATTCTCTATAATATTACCACAACAGTCGAAGCTGTGGGAATTCCCATTCTCTATAATATTACCACAACAGTCGAAGCTCTGGGAATTCCCCAGCCAGTGATCATTTGACACACAAAAATTAAAGTGTGTGGAAGTGTTTCCTGGCATTTTGACATCTGCATTGATATAAAACATGTTTGTCATTCGTATGTCTGTGCCTATAGAGCACAGGGAAGAAATTGAACACAAATATAAGTTATGGTCCCTAAAGGAATGCAATGAAGTTCTCTTCTTTTTAAAAACAAAATTTATGGAGAAACAATAGGGAACAATGTGTTTTTTTGTGATCCAGTGCAGTTTATTGTCGTGAGATTATGTAAGACACGGCTAACATGGAGCCAGACATCGATTTGGAGGGGAATAAGGCAATAGACCGACCGACTTTACGGCCATTTGATCACTTTCGGCCTAGTTTAGGTTTCGGTCGAAACTGAAAAGTTAACTTTTGGCTTAATTTCGGTTTCAGCCGAAACAGAAAAGTTAACTTTCGGTTTAATTTCAGTTTCGGCCGAAAGTGAGCGATACTAAAGGGTCACCTTCCACGTTAATGTAGAAAGAGTCCGCAAAAAGCTGAAAAGTGGCTGTGTGTGTTTTGAAGTCTAAAAAGTTTGAGACCCCTGCATTAGATTTTTATTTATTAATATTCACGATGATCTCATTTTTATAAAAGAAAATAAATATTGATGATTTCCCCAAACATTTAGAATGTATGCGTGAACTCAAAATATCTAAATATTTCAGTTTCCGCTTCGGTTTCGGCCGAAAGTCATTTTTTAACTTTCTGCCTAATTTCGGTTTCGGCCGAAATCAGAAAATCACTTTCGGTCGGTCTCTACCCACAGTCGTTGTTCAAGTAAGATATAAAATTCATTGTTATATGGAAGGAGACTTTGGCTCTGGTGTCTTTTTTAAGCGCTTGTTTAAATTAAAATTAGAGTTCTTAAACTCAGTCTGATGAAATAATACTGTTTTGTTTTTTAGCTCTTTACATGAAATTAGTTCAGCCGAAGTTTGCTATTTGAATTAAAAAATTTAAGGCATATGTTGGGCAGATCAACCCATCAATCTATTTTATTCCAACTTGTTATTTTAAAAAACAAAATTAAATAGAGATGCCACTGTGGCTAACATAATGGCAGTGATGTCACTGTGGCTAATACAATGGCAGTGATGTCACTGTGGCTAACATAATGGCCTTTGTGGTACAAACAATGACAATGGTGGTCGAAATAATGACATTGGTTGTAGAAACAATGATAATGGTGGTACAAACAATGGCAGTGGTGGTACAAACAATGACAGTGGTGGTACAAACAATGACAATGGTGGTACAAACAATGATAGTGGTGGTACAAACAATGACAGTGGTGGTACAAACAATGACAGTGGTGGTACAAACAATGACAATGGTGGTACAAACAATGATAGTGGTGGTACAAACAATGACAATGGTGTTACAAAAAATGACAATGGTGGTACAAACAATGACAGTTGGGGTACAAACAATGACAGTGTCAAGGATATAAGAATCACTGTTGTTATGTTTGGTCTGGCAAAGACGTTTAGTGTAGAGATTATATGTGTAGCTGTATCTATTGTGTGAGATAGTTGTGACGTATTTGAGTAACAGGAAATGCCGTGTTGTTTTGTTGTTATGGTGGATTGATGACCGTTGAAGGATATTTACTCACGTGTCGCTTGTTTTGTGTGTTGAGGTTTTCGGCTAGATGTATCGTTAAGGAAGTACTTTCATTTGTTAAACGAATTGGATTATAGCACAGCATACATTACCTCGACATGTTGTGATGATGTATAACAAATGTATAGCGTGCTACAAGATATTCAGTGTCTGGTGTATTGGTATCAGTTGCACTAATCCGTGTGACGAAGTGTGAGACAATAATATCCAAGTTAGCATCTGACATCAAAGGTTGTATGCACATTCGATATTAAGTTCTATATTTCGTCAGACAGTGGTGATACAAAATAAACAGACAGGGGTGGTCGAAATAATGACAGAGGTGATAAAAATAACTATGACAGTGGTGGTCGAAATAATGACAGAGGGCATAAAAAACTATGACAGTGGTGATCGAAATGTTTACAGAGGTGATAAAAACTATGACAGTGGTGGTCGAAATAAATACAGTGGTCGTCGAAATAATGACAGTGGTGCTACGCTGGGCAGGACACTTAGGAAGAATGCCAAATGACAGAGGGGTGAAGAGGAACCAAAACCCCAGAGGCACACGGCTCTATGGACAACCTAGGCTTAGATGGATGGACGATGTGAAAAAAGATCTACAGCAGCTGGGAATCAAAGCATGGAAAAGAAAAGAATTAGTTAGGTCTGAGTGGAAGGAAGTGGTGTGGCGGGCCAAAGCCCTACATGGGCTGTAGCGCCACACGGATGGATGGATGTCTGAGTGGAAGGAAGTAGTGAGGCAGGCCAAAGCCCTACATGGGCTGTAGCGCCACACGGATGGATGGATGTCTGAGTGGAAGGAATAAGTGAGGCAGGTCAAAGCCCTACATGGGCTTTAGCACCACATGGATAGATGGATGGTCTGAGGGGAAGGAAGTAGTGAAGCAGACCAAAGCCCTACATGGGCTGTAGCGCCACGGGGACTGATGGATGGTCTGAGTGGAAGGAAGTAGTGAAGCAGGCCAAAGACCTACCTGGGCTGTAGCGCCACACGGATGGATGGATGGTCTGAGTGGAAGGAAGTAGTGAAGCAGGCCAAAGCCCTACATGGGCTGTAGCGCCACACGGATGGATGGATGGTCTGAGTGGAAGGAATTAGTGAGGCAGGTCAAACCCCTTCATGGGCTCTAGCGCCACGGGGATGGATGAATGGATTTTTAATGTGTATCCTTTATTTGTTTGATTCTCTGTTTATTTCTTCCGTACGTTACGTGTTCACGTAACACTTCACCCTTAACGTAACCTAATCGTTATTTAGACGATAAAATGTCGATTCACTTTTGATATGATTGCCATGCAACACCGACTTTCTCGGCATTCGTTGTCACTTTTTTTTTGTATGTGGTCATAAATAGCCCTCATATAGCAACCCTTGGCATGAGATGTAGCCCAGTTCCTGGTTTATAAACATGCGACTACTTCATTCTACAAGCCCAATCCACTGCCAAAACGGAAGTGACCTATCGTTACCTCGCAGGGTAAGATAACTCGAAATATCGACGTATCCAGTATGTGGGGGTTGTCTCACTTTTCCCCTCACTCACTTCCCTTGGGGTCTGTGTTTATGATATTCTCTTCCTGGAATCAATCTTTGCTTGCAGGAAGTTCACAAAACCCGAAAGGTCTATCGGATGTTAGTGTATGTTGCGCGGCATCTGTAACTAATGCGGAACCACGGGAAGCGATAACACGTGAACTCGTGGACAATAAAGGCATCAGATATCAATTTAATTCACGGACACAACACGGACACAAGTTAACCACCTTCGTAGTTAGCATTAGCGTCGCCCGGGGCAATATTTTGCCACACCCCCCCCCCCCAAATTCCATGAATAACCTCTGCAGTTTTCCGTTTTCCGAACATGCAGTCTTGTCTTGTGAAGAATAATCATGGCAAATGGGGCTAACCGCCCCCCCCCCTTTCCGCATCCCCCTACCTACGCCACTACATTGTCTGCCAAGTCTTGCTGTGTGTTCGGTTAGGTTAGCTTGACCAGCTATCGTCCTTAAGCTATGCAATGAAGAAATGACGGCGGGGAGGGGGGGGTCACTGATTTAGATGCGATTACTTTATGGGAACACATCTCTTCAATTAGATTGGTTCGGTTAATAACAATATGAAAAATTCAAATTACTTTTTTTTGTTGTTTCACACTGTTTTTAACTATTTATTTTTTTAGGCTGAGGGCAATAACAGATGTTTCCGCAAATATTTTTAAAATTTTACTTATTAGACTAGTTTTTATATATATATATATATATATTAATTGCCTTTGCATGTCATGTGTTTACTGTTCTAAAGGCGTAGTGCTAAGCCCAAACAACTGTTCTAAAGGAGTAGTGCTAAGCCCAAACAACTGTTCTAAAGAAGTAGTGCTAAGCCCAAACAACTGTTCTAAAGGAGTAGTGCTAAGCCCAAACAACTGTTCTAAAGGAGTAGTGCTAAGCCCAAACAACTGTTCTAAAGGAGTAGTGCTAAGCCCAAACAACTGTTCTAAAGGTGTAATGATAAGCCCAAAAAAACTTTTCTAAAGATGTGGTGCTAAGCCCAAAACCTGTTCTAAAGGTGTAGTGCTAAGCCCAAACACCAGTTCTAAAAATGTATGCAATGCTATGCCCCAGTGGCGTAGCTAAGGTTGGTGTCAGCTGGTGCAGTAAACTCATGTTGTCCCCTTCCATGGTGGATTTCTTCTTGCTAAAATAAGTCCACAGTTTAACAATGATAAGTACAAAAAGAAAGTAATGGAAGGTCAGGCGGTCAATGAATAAAAGAACAAATACTTAGAATCGCCCAATGGAAACAAGGGAAAGCTTTATTTCTCAGAATTTACATAAATATAACTTCGTGCCCATTACGATAGCTACCTAACACTTGAATCGGCGTTGAATCATGGTCAAAACGATGTTTTTCTGACCTAATGATAGGTTCACCTAATTTCTGACGTATCAACCCTGAACTTTTAATAAAACAATCCATTTGAATTAGTTACATGTGTGGACAATTTAAGGGTGATCGGTTATCCTTTTATGAAATTCGGTTAGACTGAGCTCTGTGTGCTCTGCTAATTAAAAAAAAATCATTTGGTGTCACCCCCCTGAGATGGTGCGGTCCGCACCCCCATGCACCCCTTGTCTACGGCACTGCTAAGCCCAAACACCTACAGAATGCAACAGTTGTGTGCCCCTTTACTCCGAAGCCCGTGCTTCAATGTCCCGTGATCGATGACCTCTAACACTCCGGCATGCCACGTCCCACCTCAACTCTGCAATCTCTCTAGTGTTTCCACATGACATAAGAATGGGATTAGAGCGGTTAGGTTTGGTGTGGTTTCTGTCGGCGGACCGACATCAAACTGATCTACAAAGTACCGCACACTCTGCTCACTTATAAAGGGTAAATAAACACATTCCTCCTTGAGGAACAAGGGCTCGGAACCCCAGTGCCACCCTGTGAAGATTTGCTCTTATCAAAGAATGAAACCGCAACAACAAATCCATTTTTTTTTTTAAACAGACTCTAGGCGCCGAGATACAGGACATGTGTCTAACTCTAGACTCATCTAAAAAAAAAAACATCTAAATCCACCATTTTTTAAAATATTTCTTTTAAATTTTTTTTTTACAATTTCGTAATATCAAATGAAATTTCTCTTTTTTTAAAATTAATTACAACAGTATACAGAACATAACGTGAATTGTTATGCGTTGTGTTTTTTTCTTTTTCATATGCTTTTTATTTGCTTGCTTTGTTTTTGTTTGTGTGGTGGAACCTTGTATTTCAATTTTTGACACACTTCCTGGGGGTCATATTGAACTGAGATTTTGCCACACTTACCCAGCCCCGGTGACAATACAACGTTTCGTGATCAGTAGGTCACCAGTGACTTGGCACTTACCCTTGAGTGAGCTTCTTCGGATTTCTCGGGAATATAAAGTGATGGAGACATCGGGTATTCACTACAGCGTTTCCCTTATGAGTGGTTTCTCGTTCACGATAGCAAGCAACGATGAGAAACACATTGTTATCACAGAAAGGTCACACTCACCTTTTACATGTTTGTATTTAATGGGCGCCACCCGCTTTTTTTAAGTCATATTATCTCAACGCACTTTCTGATACCCTGTTACACCTTACAAGACTCAAAAAAAAAGTTCGAAACAAAAACATTTTTTTTTTAATACTTTAAAAAAATAACACTCTTTCCCTTTTTTTTAAAGAAAGTATACTAAAAAGTATCAAATAAATGTTTCCGAAAACTTCAGAGTTGTTTTACAGCGTGGGGGCTGCCCATGAAATACAGTGATGTCGTATGACTTGACCAATACAATGTTGGACACAGGTATGCGTTTGCATTGCTGCAAGTAAGTGCTATGTGACACAATATTTATGATACAGAATATTTAATCATGGACATTTGAGTTCTCAAAACAGCCTTGCATTACTGTTGTATGCTCCCATCGATCGTGATCTTGAAAAAATGGAATTAAATTAGCGATACCGCTGCGTGCATGTCTTTGCGATTTGCAAAGAACATTGAGTTCATGGGCACCCCATCGACTTTAGTCATGTGACTGGATGACTGTAACAACTCTGAAGTTTGGGAAGGGAAAAATGGTGTGGGGGGGGGGCATTTATTTCATACTTTTTGCGCTGTAGATTTGTAGAAAAAGTTTGTCTCTTAAAAATTAATTTTAAATATATTTTTCTTGTTAATTTTAGATTTTCTATTTTTGTATAAACAGACTTCCAAGTCATGGGTGACGAATAAGCTTGTTTTTTTTTTTGTTTTTTTTTTTTGTTTTTTTGAAATTGTTTTTGTTATTTTTGTTGTTTTTAAGTGAGTTATTGATTAGTACAAACCAAAACTGCTTTTTTCGGCTTTCAGAGCTATCCCCTCCCCCCCCCCAACACCCACACCCCCAAATCATTTAGAAGCACGTTTGAAGTCCTATGATGACATGCAGCACGCACCTTTGAGTTGCGAGAGGAGATCACACAAAACAAAAACAATTAATAAAAAAAAGTGTGGTGCTCTCATCCTAAAATTATTATTATTATAATTTTATTTTTTTTAGGGGAACTCCACGTGCCGCTGGAAGTGTGTGGCGCAGTTGTGAAGCGCGAGCTCGACTTTTGGCAGATCAACGAAATGGAGATAAAAGCTTGCTGCTGGCGGCACTACAGGTCGTACATTGAGAACCAGCACATCCTAGACTCGTTTAACCACAGCCTCCGGAGCCAGGCAGTGGACATTGACCTCAATATACTCACCGGATGGGAGAAAATACAGTGGACGGTCTGGCTGATATTGGAATATCCAAGGACGTCGAGAATCGCAATGGTGAGCGTTGATATTGCACGACTAGGGGCGGGTGTAGACATGGAGGCGAAAGGAGGTGGGGGTGTCGGGCACTGGTAAGGGCGGTGGTAAGAAAGCTTAACATGAACATATAAATTGACCTTTTTTAACTACAAGAGCCCCACTCCCTGCCCAACCCCATGAGACCCACCCTCTGAGCCCCACCCTCTGAGCCCCCACCCCCTTAGCGCCCCCCAAGCCCGACGCCACCTCTGGTGATATCTGCCACTTCTGCTCGTAGCACGAATCAAAATGGGCTGGAACATCAGCATAAATCTATTGTACCACTATTAGCTTCCAATAATTCCTCTCTAGCCATCCAAGTCATGTTAAGTCGATGGCTGACCTGATGGCATCTTCTCGCCGTGGGTTCTGACATATCCTCCTCTTTTCTGTTAGATCCGGGCCTGCTTGGTCGAGAATAATTGATGCGATGCAAGCCCCCCTCCCCTAGACCGTGCTTGAAAGGCAATCTACTGGCATTGATGCTGTTCTCACACCGGACATAGGTTAACTTCAAATCTACTTGCCTAGATGATATTCTAGCCGCTGAAATAGATCATCCCCTGATCTACTTAACTAGAATCCTAGACCATGTTTTAGCCCTTGACATAATTCAACCTATTTTATTTTTTTCCAATTCTATACAGACGAAGAAAAATTTATTGAAAATTACTTTCATTTTTGAGAAGTAATACATCAAATTACCACGTATGAAACCCAATAGATGAAAACATCTGCTTTTAGGGCCCAGTATCTCCAGTAGCATTTATGATTATTTTTAAGATGACTTTTCCATCTACTACCCAACACATTTTAATCCGCCAAATGATGTTATAGAATCCAAACATTTTCTGAGATAATTTTTTTTTTAATCGAATTGTCGTTCTTTGATTTCTAAAAAAAAATATTTTTTTTTAAACCACCACAAACGTTTTTATTAGCCAATCACAAATCGGAGTAAAGGTAAAGAGGATATTGGAAGGCGCATAATTATGTAATCGGTAATCAGCGTTGCTCTACAGTTTTTATCGAATACTAGTACTAGTCTGTCAAACCGAAAGTTGGACAAATTCAAGCGTCTAAAAACGATCATTGTTTGTTTGTTTGTTTTATACTTTGACTGCAGTGTCGGTATCGGTGCGAGGTCTCTTGAGCTACTTCATCATTAAGTTATTCAGGTGATTCAAAAGTCTCGCATGAATGCTGTACAAATTATGTCTCGAATCAGTTGCAAAAACAAAGCAGCAGTAGAAGCTGATAAAAACTTCTCATAAAATGAAAAGGGCAATGTTATTACTGACAGTAATTACTACAACAATAGAATATGGGCACTCGGTTTACCACAATCATATTATGGGGCACTCGGGTTACCACAATCATATTATGGGGCACTCGGGTTACCACAATCATATTATGGGGCACTGGGATTACCACAACCATATAATGAGGCATATGTGTTACAGACTAATCAAGAAAGCTAGGAAAATAAC
The DNA here is from genome assembly GCA_964017045.1 of Omphiscola glabra. Taxonomy (NCBI): domain Eukaryota; kingdom Metazoa; phylum Mollusca; class Gastropoda; family Lymnaeidae; genus Omphiscola; species Omphiscola glabra. The sequence goes on from OZ024796.1 coordinate 8,673,238, forward strand.
ACAAACTAAACATCCTTCACGTGAAAAACTATTTGAAGAACTGTGTTATTCTAAAACTAAAAAATTTTTGGAAGATACATGTTACCCTTTTCATCAGAGATACTTGAAATCGGCCTGTTCGGGGCGAATTCTTTCTATCAGGGCGAGGACTGAAAGATATATAAAAAAAAATTCCCCAATCTGTACGAATTTACAAGCGTGCTCCCCCGAGAAGTCACAAATCTAAATGAAAAATAATAAGTCCCTGTTATGACTAATGGAGTTCACTGGCTGTTTTTTTTTTTTCCACTTGTGAAATTATTTAATGTAGATGTCTTGTGTTTAAATTGTTTTAGTTGAAAAATGTGAACTTAAATTAAAATAATTTATTTATGTGCTAAAATGTATATGTACAATGCAATCCAAAAAAAATCCATTTTTTGAAGCAATAAAAGTATCTTATCTTACATTATGGAGCACTCGGGTTGGCGAAACAGTAGCGCTCATTTTAGAGACTTTATTCATCTAAAAATAGAAGTGATTAAATAATAAAATGATATATAAAAACAAATTATATAAAAAGTTGACGCCATTGTAAGTGATATAAAAAAAAAGCGCATATCTATACAACCTCATAGTTCAACTGACTGCGGATGAAATATTTGACATATCCGGATATAAAGCCACTTGATGGATAGGAGTTTGATGTTCTGGTGAAGAAAACATGGCCGGCCTTTGAGGAGTTCTCTGGGTTTAATGAATTTAATGCCACGTATGCTCAAACTATATCAGCCGACATTGGCAGACACATTTGTGAATAGTGAAATTTTCTAGCCAATCCATGGCGGAGGACAGTGCTAAACCGTGACAGGATGTATGGTAACTGCAGTGAAAGCACATGCCTCGATTTTTTGTCTAGCTCAACACATTGGTAGGAATGGCCAATGTTGAGGATCTTTATATTGCAATGACATCGTGCATTCTCAAGCTAGCGACCACAACTGTCGACCACAACTGTCGACCACAACTGTCGACCACAACTGTCGACCACAACTGTCGATCACAGCTGTCAACCACAACTGTCGACCACAACTGTCGACCTCAACTGTCGACCACAACTGTCGACCACAAATGTCAACCACAACTGTCGATCACAGCTGTCAACCACAACTGTTGACCACAACTGTCGACCACAACTGCCGACCCCAACTCTTGACCGCAACTGATAACCACAACTGATGACCACATCTGATGACCACAACTGACGACCACATCTGTCAACCACAACTGATGATCGCAACTGACGACCACAACTGTCGACCACAACTGTTGACCACAACTGTAGACCACAACTGATGACCACAGCTGATGACCACAAATGTCAACCACAACTGTTGACCACAGCTGTCGACCACAACTGTTGACCACAACTGTCGACCACAACTGACGACCACAACTGTCGACCACAAATGTCAACCACAACTGTCGACCACAACTGACGACCACATCTGACGAGTTTTTAGAAAGATATCACTCAAATTCCTCATCCAGATTCTTTGATATCGTAAATGATGGAACATAATTTATGGTTAAAATCCATCCATTTTTTAAACTTTATTTTGATTTCACTCTGGTTTCATATTACAAACATCACTAGAAGAACAATTTTTAAAAAAAAGAAAGGAACCCATATCTGGATATTATTTATAATTTGGAAAATATTGATAGTGATCACTGCCGTAAGTTGTTTTAGAAAGAAATAAGCATTGGACTACACTCTGAAAGTGTTGATGATGCAACGATTGGTAGATGAAACTATACGTTTAATTTTCTTAACAAGCCATGCTGACTCTCATTTCTTTGTAGCAATTATTATGATTATTATTATTGTTATAAGAAGTTTTCTATAGCGTAGTACCCCAACCTGGGGCTGTGCTCACCACCCTGTACATACAAATTAACAAACATAATCATGAACTTATAAATTAATTAACATACATTAATGAAATAAAACAAAGCATATGTGTATTCGCTCCAACCATTCCATAATTTTTTAAATGTCAAGCCATGGACGGCACCCAGCAGTATCGTCTATCGGTCAGAGTGGGGAATCAGTCAGGATAGTAAAGTTTAAAGACATGTGTTTTGAGTGCAGTTTTGAAGGCTGTGGTGGTTGACATATTGTGGATGTGAATTGGAAGAGAATTCCAATCATGCACTACGTTTGCTGCCAAGTGCGCGTTACGTACTTTGATTGAAAACATGGCTGCACTTTTCAATGACAGAGGATCGCTTGATTGAATGTGAGTGGTAGTTCGGTGTGCATCAAAAGTTGTCCAATAAAGAATCAGCTCTGAATAGCTTTAGCTCGTGCCAAAACAACCAAAAAACAACCCCCCCCCCCCCCCCCAAAAAAAAAAAAAAGTTTTAAAATCCTTTACAATAACGTCGCTTTTGTTCGTGGATGGCTGGCTGCGTGTCTGACTGGTGGACTGGAAAAATCTTCGGACAGCTAATTGACCCAAATCTCGTCAACCTTTCGAGCGGAAACTTGGCACATAGACTCGAAGCCGATGACAATACATTCTTTCAAATTTTCAGGCCCAACCCCGTAAAATCTGATTTTCGTGTTTTTTTTCAAAGGAAAGATAAAATGAAATTCCCGATAACTGCACTAAATGAGATTCTTAATTTTGAAAAAAAATATCCCAAGTGCGTTTGGTGCGTAATATTTTCTTTTGTTTTTCTGAAATCGTGGTTAAAGTAATATGCGTTATAAAAGCGGGTGGGAATTAGAATATTAATATAGTTCAGGTGCATGAAAAAATGTTCGGTTGCAAGCCTTGGGGGGGGGGGGGGGGGGAAGCACTAATTGGGATTCTTATAAAGTACGTTACTTGTATACATGTATTGCAACATATTGCTCTATACTTCCTTTTATAACAGATTTATACGAACAAATATGTTTGTATGGGTTGTTTAATTAATCAATCCCTTATGTTAACTTCAATTTTGTTCGTGGCTGGCTGGCTGTGCGGCTGGCTGGGTGGCTGTGTGGCTGGCTGAGTGGCTGTGTGGCTGGCTGAGTGGCTGTGTGGCTGGCTGTGCGGCTCGCTGGGTGGGTGGCTGGCTGGGTAACTGGCTGGCTGTGTGGCTGGCTGGGTGGGTGGGTGGCTTGCTGGCTGGGTGGGTGGGTGGCTGGCTGGGTGGGTGGCTGACTGGCTAGGTGGTTGCCAAGCTGGCTGTCCAAATCTTCGGATGGCCATATGATGGACTTCTCCTCAACAAATCGAGCTGAAACTCGGAATATAGACTCGCTACCGATGTCAACACATTTCGTCGAATTTCCAGCTCAACCACACAACCCCACAAAAATCTGTTTTCAAGAGGAAGATGGAGGAAATATGATGACGCTGATTTCACGGAATGAAATTCCCAATAAATGCGCTAAATGAAATTCTTGTTTAAAAATATCGCAAGTGCGTTTGGTGCGTAATATTTTCTTTTTTTTTTCTGAAATAGTTGGTGAAATAAATCTGCGGTGTAAAAGCGGGTGGATCATTAGAATATTAATATATTTCAGGTGCTTAAAAACAATGGGCGGTTGCGAGTGTTTTAAACGGTAAAAAAGGTGGGGGGGGGCTAATTAAGATTTTTATAAAGTGTCAAATTTGCAGCCCTACCTACCATTGCTCGATATTACGTTTTATAAAGGATTTATAAAAAAAAATGTTTTTATGGTTTGTTTAATTAGTGTATATTAAGAATTATTTCATTTCCCACCATCTCCACTTTAGAAAAAAAAATCTGCTTACGCCCATAATGTATTCGCGGTTCATGTACAATCTACGGGCTATGCTTTTCACTACTCATGTGGCTTGCTCGAACCTTGACCACGTGCTGGACAGGAAGTGTATAAAATCAAAGCTTTAGCTGTCGACAAAACCAACTTTTACTTTAGGATGGGGCAGCGAAGGAAATCATAGCCGGGGAGAGAGAGAAAAGATACGAACACATATTTTAAAATTAAGATATAACGATCAAAACGTGACCTTCCTTGACGAGCATTTATCGATTAGCGTTTAGGGAGATCATCGGGCGAGCACTCCACTTGTGTAGGTCAATACCTTCAAAGTCAGTTCTGGCAATTATCTCAAATGTTGAAGGTCAGGTGATATGAACTGCAAGCTATTGGTAAGAGGGTTTCAGATGAAGGGCTGACTAGAAAAAGTACTTAAGTGTATTTTTTGCAGTTTTGAGAAAGATGAGTTTAAAGTTTTTAAATTCTTTTTTAAATACATTAAAAGCTGCAACTGAAGTATTATTTCTACTAAGCCATTGAGATATCTTTTGGGTGTAGTTTCCTAGAAGTATCTACCAAGATGACATTGTTCAGAAAAGCTAACTTAGCAATGTCACTCAGTGACCACTCAGATCATATGGACGTTGATCAACTTGGAACTTTTTTCTTTTTTCAGAAGAAGAATAACGGACTGAAATTCTGAACTTAAGACCTAGTACTTGCAGATCAGCGATACTCAACCTGTGAATCGAGACCCCTTTGGTGGTCGAACGTCCCTTGCACAGGGGTCACCAAAGACCATATAAAAACACATATTTATAAATTAGCAACGAAATTAATTTTATGGTTGGGGGTCACCTCAACATGAGAAACTGTATTAAAGGGTCGCGGTATTAGGAAGGTTGAGATCCACTGTTGTAGATGTTAACACTATTAATCTAATTGATTTGCCATGATACCAGGTTAAGTTTTGAATATTTGAAGTCTACCGTTGAGGCTAAAGTAAACTAGCTGACGGGTGTCAGGTAATCCATTGTCACGGACATGTCGCGTGTTGATGTTATGAGTCCGTGTTTATAATTTTAATAGTAAGAAATGATGTTTGCTTTTGGGAATTCCCCAAATATCGCACCAAGCCTAACAAGTAATGAATGCGCCATGACGCAATTCCGATGGTGCGAGATATATGGTGGCAGAATTTTTGTTATGGACGTCAGGCTGAAATTGTTTCTTTTATAAGGAAAGAGTGGGTGTTTTGTTTCTCTGGTATTTTTCAATAATGAACAGCATTGTTCCTGATTAGTGTGTATACGTTGTATCTTGGCACATCAAGTAAGCAATTAAAGAACAGTTATTTCAAATCATTTCTTAAAGTTTTTATCAGACTAATCAGAGAGAAAGACAACGTAGCGTAGGCTCTGATTCGATTGTGTGTGTTTCTGTGGCTATTGGAAGGGACCTAACCCCTAGACGACCTTCCGGCACAGTGGGGGCCCGTCCACACAGAGAGCCACATCCATACTTAGACGACCTTTCTCGCCACATCCATCGAATTCTTTAACACGTTGTAATACATCGTACTAACGCTGAACCAAATCAATTCCTTTTTCATAATAAATACAACTTTAATACCTAAGTTATATACACAGACTGTAATCTCCATACAGACATGCACATTGCGCAGCTCACTATCAGACAGAAATAAAACACACCCTACTTCCACAAACTTCAATTCACGACTGCCAGACGAATAAAACATACGTCACAATACAGATTAGACAATACGTCATAATGAGCATGAAAGTACGTCACAGACCAAGTAATCTCTCAAACAACCACCGCCCGTTATGAAACATAATATTCGGACGCAACAATTATTAATGAGCTCCCATACTCGACAAGGGAGCATGATGAGATGAAGAAGTTATGCCATCTAAGTGCTAATAGAGTGAAACTTAACATCAATATGAAAGAAAAAAAACAATTATGGCTTGCAGCACATGGGAACAATCTTGTTATAATATTTATTGATTGTAATGACGTACGACTGTCTTAAAAAGTGTGGCGGAATCAATGCTGCATCACATATAGGCCTACACGTTACCTGTGATCACTGGTCATCTTGCAGGAGTTAAAGGCAAGAGTGGCTCCTGTGGATTAAGTCTCTATATCTATTTTATATTTTTTACATATATAAATTCTAAAACTTAGTAGATAGGTATTTGAATAATAGGTATTTGAACTATAGATATTTTAACTAAAGGTATTTTAACAATAGGTAGTTGAACTATTGGTATTTGAACTATATGTATTTCAGCTATAACTATAGGTATTTTAACTATATGTATTTTAACTATAAGCCTATGTATTTTATCTAGCACACTCAAAGAGGCTACAATAATTTAAAATTCCTTCAGCAAGAAATTTGCACCAACATTTGTCCCACTCATCAGTAAACAGTTATTTCTCTTATTCAAATAAAAGTATCAAATCATATTGAATATGAGATAGCATTAGAAAAGACATAGGCATATCTATTAAAAGCCTATTGAAATTCATTATTTTAGTGTACTATTTGGCTCATCTTTGATCAAACTGATGATATCAATAAATCGAAGCACGCCTACAAATTTCAGCTTACTGATACAAGTTTGGATTCTGCACTATAAATTTTAAAACATTCCTTGATTCTGGAATATGGGAAGCTAGTTAAAAACTGTTTACATCCACACAAAAAAATCGTTAATAATTTTTAAACACACATAACTTAATACCAACAGGCCATCACTAACTGCAATATTATCTAGTATTTATTGAGCACATGTTATCTGTTAGCTATCATCTCTCACAACTATTTTAATTTCATTAAGAAGTCTCTAATTTATAAACCGTACTCTTGCATTCCTAGGAATTATGCCGCCCAGTGAAGAAAATAAATTTCCATGTGACCATCTGGTAGCCTCTGCACATTAAAAATTTACAATTTTTCACTTCTCTAAAATACATTTTTGTGTATTTCGGTTTCAGCTGCTGTTTCGAGTCTTAACCTATCCCTCGAACTTAATTTACATATTCTTTCAGGTTTACGGTGTTACATCGTTCATGTTTGTCGTGACATCTATAGCGGGCTTTTGTCTGGAAACTCTTCCTGAACTCAGGAGCAACATCACAACACCATGTGAGGGAGAGAATCCTGGAGAGCTTGGCAGGGTTAGTTCCCTTCCTTTGCATCGTAACCTCTACATATAATTATGATAGATGAGCAGCAACTGATGAAAACAATATCTGGCAAACAATTAAAAGATTGTGAAATGTTTAGTAGCCTACATTAGATAAAGCAAGTAATGCGAATAATCAGACAGCTCTGAAGTTTAGTGGTAACATGTCAACATCAACACCAATAGTCAATGTATAATAGCAGCTTGGACTTTGTGTGAAATAGAAGCCATTCCATGAAGACGTGTTTAGTCCTGAGACATCAGCCATTTAAGTCAGAGGACAACTTTAAATAAACTAGGAACAAATAGTCAGCTACATTATTCCAACACATTACAAATGTCAAACAAACATACTATCTCCAAAAATAAAAATGGAAAAGTTTTTTTTCCCCACATGAAAAACCCTGCCAAATTTCTGGTTTAAACTTGTTTTTAATTATTTGTATACCTCACAATTGTTTACTTTAAAAAAATGTATTTACAATTGACAAATGACTAATATGTGTAAATGGATTCATGCTTAGTGTAACATTCAGAGCAACAGTAACTGGGTTGGTCTCACGAGATTATTATTTTTATTTTTTTCAATCATGAGCATGAAGCATATTATTAGTGCTAAGCCACTTTATTGGATGTTGCTATGACATCAACCTCATTATCAATTTTATTTGTTAGGTGATGAAATCTCATGAAGCCTTAAATACTCTTGATATCATATGCACCGTGTTCTTCACCTTAGAGCTTATCTTCAGGTAACTATAAAATATGATGTTTACAAAATGTGTTCTTGTTTAGAAAAAAACCTAAAGCATGCCATGTGTTAAAGTCTGATGAGCTATGAGAAAGTTTTTTTAGATAGCTAAATTCTTTTTTTAAAGCAACACCCGCTAAACTAAAGTTTAAATTTGTATGCTTTAAATAATAAAATTTATAATAAGAAATATATAATTCTTACCCTTCACAAATGCTGTTTATAAACCTGAAACCCAAATGCAGCCCTTGGACAAGGGGTGTTAAAGTTCAAAATTTAAATTATAATATCAAATGGAAATTATGTCTCAAAGTTGAGTGGTTTCAAATATTAACTAAAGTGTGTAGAACAAACAATTTAATTTTCGGATGAATAGTTTTATTAACGAGGCATATATGCGACTTTGTCTAGAATTTATTCTTGATTTCCAAAGCCAAATTACCAGTACTGATCTGACACTGCAATGATTACCTTAGATATAGAATTTTTTTCCATTTTTTTTTTTTAAAGGTTCATCTTTGCACCAAACAAATGGAAATTTGTTAAGTCACTGATGAATATAATAGATTTGCTTGCCTTAGTGCCTCTCTATGTCCAGGTAAATTAAGCGCTTTGATTTTATATTTAAAATAATTGATATTCCTAGAATTTGTCTTACATAGGGTTTTTATTTTGTTTGAAGCAGAAAATGTCATTTATGAAAAAGGTTTGAAAAAGTATATACATGTAGTTATATTTTGGCCTAGAAGCAAACATATTAAAACTAAAAATAAATTTTTATTCATAAAACTTTTTTTTTTGGCAAGATGTTACAAAAAATCTTTTGATTCTCTTGCAGGTAATCTTCACAGAATCTGATAGCATGCAGGCATGCTACCTGAATGAACGTTTTGTCATTGAAATAATGTTCATTTTGCGTATTATCAGGATGTTCCGGATATTTCATCTGGTCAAACATTATCAGGCATTAAAGGTTAGCCTGATAAATACTGATATTCAAAACACTACAATTTTTTTTTTATATTGTATCTTGGAACCAAACAAGTTAATTAAGAAATCATAAATTCTTTTTAAAAGAGTTTGGTTTTGATACCATTTCACTCTAACAGCTTACAAAATGAAATCCATGTATTAAGGTCCTAAATATTTCAGTAAACATTATTTTTTTCTAAAGTATTTTTCATTATATTCTCAGGTGCTGGTGTATGCAATCAAAGCCAGTATTCAAGAACTGCTCATGCTTTTTATCTTCCTACTGATTGGCATGCTAATCTTCTCCACCATGATCTACTACGCGGAACGCAAAAACACAACCGAGGGGGGAGACATGTTCCCCACCATACCAATGGGCTTCTGGTGGAGCATCATTACAATGACTACTGTTGGCTATGGTGATGTCTATCCTACCTCCCCAATAGGTTATGTGGTAGGCACAGCCTGCTCAGTATGTGGTGTTTTATTGGTAGCACTCACCATTCCCGTCATTTCCAATAACTTCACACTCTTTTACCGCCATGTTCAGTCTCGTGCTGCTCTTCCACGAAGTCGAGGAGGTGATGGTTCAGATTATGAATCTGGTGACTCGGAGAAGTCAAGCTCCAGAAAATCATCTGCAGGATCAAATATGGTGGCGTACATGAACGGTCATGTGACAGGTGTCAATCCATTCAGTCACAAACATAAATCCAACTCCACAGCAAGGTGGTCTCAGGGTGAATCAACGACGAGTGTTTCCTTAAAAAAATCTGCATCGGACTATGTGTTTCAAAGGAACCGTTCCTTCAGAGCTTATTCAGATGACGGTGTAATGTACAAAGGAGAAACAGTTGTCTGAGCTGAAATATTCATTTCCAAATCTAAAAAATGTGAAATTCACAGAAAGTCATAGACAAAAAAATTTAAATATCTTATAGTGTGGCTACTGAGATTGGAATTATCAGCAATAAGCTGACGTGAGTAACAAGACAAAATAATCACACAAAAATTAAAAAGAACAAAGGAATAAGTCAATGCTAATGTAAGTCACAAAACTGATGTGCACACCTTTCAGTACCTCAAACTTTAAATTATAAAATATGTTCTCTTAACATGCACATCAAAAGGTTAAACATAATTTGATGAAATAACAATCAATGCAATAAGCTTTGTAGTTTATTAGTATCATTTACTCTACTGCACAGTTAATAACTTAACAATGCTTCTTTAATTGCCCTCTAAATGGTCACAATGAATAAACATTTTCTGGGGGATTGTTCAACTCAATTTTTGCACATTCTTCAATGGGACCACATTTTGAATAGTAAAATTTAATGTGTTTCTAAAGACTTATTATTGTTTAAATGTTATTTGTGTGTTATCACCCTCATGAGATTTTACAAATGGCTACAGTTCTAATCATCAAGTTTGGATAGTTTATACAGTGGGCGTTGAAGTGCTTCTTTACTGCTAGTGTACTTATGTAAATACTATTTATTACTTCCACAATTGTGTTCAAACCTTATACAATGTAACTACTTTCTTGTACAATAGAATTTTTTATTTTGGTTTATTTTTTGTTCACAATGATAAGATAATGTGTGAATTCAAATTTTATCTTCCATTATGTTAAAGGTTTAGGCTAAACCAATATCCAGTCTCATATGTCTGTAAAAAAAATTAATTTACCTTATTATTTGTTTAAAAAATAAAATTTCATAAAAATATTACTTTGCTGTCAAATCAATAGCACACTAACATAGTCCTATTATTACAATTACAACAACAACAAAAACGTATATCCTATGAAGCTTCGTATAAATTGATTAATTATCTTCTTGAGACACTAAATGTTTAATTTACATGTCTTATACTTAAGAACTTGCCAAATAGTTGTTTAATTTAAACTTCTTATTTCTTATCAATAGTCAAGCATCATTTTATAAAAATTGTTTAACCCTCTTCTATCTCACTCTCACATTTTTTTACCCAAATGTTATTGTATGATCTTTGTGTGACAATTTTTTTTTATTAAAAAAAAAACATACTTTCTGAGATTTATATTTTTTATGCTTTTTGTCAACTTTTTTTGCAATGTAATTTGTGTTCATTTCCAATACCATATAATTAAATTTGAGGAATGATTTTTAAAACTACTATGGACGTCAATTTATTTCTAGATATTCATCGAAGGGAGTAAGAAGTTTGATATTTGTCAAAAATGTAATATTTATCAGTTTATTTGTAGGCCCATGTATATCTTTTTATGACTTTGTATACTAAGTAAAATCAGGTGTTCACATGCTTGGTGAAAAGTTTTTTTTCCAGGGAGATTTTAGCTCTTTTCTAAGGTGGTTCAAAAAGTTACTCAGTCACTGCTTGAAGTCTTGTGATCATTCTGTAGTTTAAACACATTTCATTCGTCTTCCACTGGTCACTAAAGTTCGTCAAACATGTTTTAGTGCTTTAAGTTAGGAGCATGTGGTTTTAAAATTCGTTTTGGGATCTAAATCAACCATAAATAATTAGCAGCTGTACGAGCAGTACTTAAGTTTATTGTCATGTTTGCAGTAGACTTCTTTTAGTAAGTGTTTTTTGTTAGAGTTTTTTTTTTCTAAATTCAGCACACATGAAGAAATCAAACACATCCTGTTTCATTCATATTTATTGCAAGAAAATTAATGAATGCATAGCTCTTATCAGATTAAATATGTCTTTTATTGTTTAAGATAAGTACCAATTCTCAAGTATATATGCAATAAATTTTATGACTGTGGCATAATCATAAGATCATCTTTGCAAAATAGACATGCTGCTTGTCAGTTATTTAAAATTTGATGAATCTTAGGCTTCAGCAAATCTTGCATTGGCTGAAAATGAATCTTTGACATTTTATAAACTAAATTAATTTTACATCGTACTGGTCTTAATGCTACAAAGAATTACAGGTTCATCATAATACTAAATAATCCCGGTAGGTATCTTAAAATTAGAAATTTTAAAAAAAATGGGTGAAGAATGTTGAGACTAGAACTAGAACAATGTTAATTTAATGCAAAAAGCAAAAGTGATTAGTGTCACATCAATCACTGTTGGAAAACTGTACATACAATAATACAGCTGTAATAAACACATTTTTTTACTTATTCATGTAAAAGTAATTAAATATAACTCTATCCAGCTGGATGTTAACAGTGCTTATTCAAAATAAATGTATCTAATAGAGATGTTCCCCAAAATGTTGATGGTCATTAAATTAAATCTGTAAAGTTTCCCTTTTTAATACATACCCGGATGTTTGACTAAAGCTGTTATGACTAAAAATAAAATTAAAGGTGTCAGCAACTTATAAAAAATTATCCTTCATCAAGTTCTTATTACCTTATTTTTGAACATGCATTTTCATTCAATAATTTTTTTTTAATACCAGTAACAAATTTTCAATTCTGTTTTCATTTAAATTTGTTTTGCTAATCTTTATTAACTTTTTTTCTTTTGAGCTTACTTTTTCATTTTTATATAATATATCATACCATATTACTGACTAGATAGACTGAAATGATTTTTTACAATACTCTTAATTATATTGAATGCATTGTATAAATAGAAATCATTTGTTATAAGTTGTTCAGTTAATTTCTGCTTCATACTTTTATAGATGTGTGCTTGAGACATTAGATATGAATGCCTTGCTTGTCATGTTTACTCTAGTATTTTCCCAAAAAGTGGGCTGATCTGTGATGAAAACCAATGATATATTGTACATAAAATCGATCACAGCCTTCAACCAACACATTCTAACACAGAACAAACTTTAATGTATTTTCTGATCACAACACAAAGCTAACACATTAATTAATAATTTGACAGTCTATGTCTGACTTCAACCATTCCTCTTCTTATTATAAGCCATTTTTTTATTATTGGTTAATATTTCATTGCCAAATGTTTAACATAATAATTTTATCTTTGATAATACTGGACCACCTAAGGTCAAGGTGTACAGTAAATATTTCTTTTTACTTAGTTGTTTTTTTTTTTAAATAAATGAATTTTGTTTTCATTGAGATTGTGCACCAATGTCTTTCCAGGCTTTGACTGATAGGTGAAAAGACTCAACATCAGCTTTATGATACTTTGAATGGCATTTGCATAAACTCAATAGACCCTTCAACTTAAAGACTTAAAATTCAATGCTAGCATCATAACGCTGATGAATTTTGTCTTACAAGTCTTAAAGATATTTTACATCAACTGGACGCTCGCCCCTTACACTCTTCCATTCATGTTTGGTGAATTGTTACTGAAAGGCAAGATGAATATTAATGGAATAAAAAATCTTTGTCAAAATTCTCTAAAACAGACACAAATAATAAACTTTTCATTTAATAAACCATACCAGTAATAAATAGAAAGAAATTGTTTAACTTTTTATTACTACAAGTACTACAAAACTGTGGTGGAAATATAATAAAATATTGGTCACCTTAAAACCATGCATTTTAATGTTTCATGTTTAAAATACATTCTTGATAGTTTAATCTACTTAAGAGATTTAACTTTAATAAAATTTTGTTTTATGATCAACAGCATGCATTATTTAAGATAGGCTTTAACAGAATTTGTAAATTGTTATCAATGTTTAAGTGGGGAAAAAGAATTGTGTAGCAAAGTAAAACAAGTTATTTATCAAACTTGTTTTAAAAATTAAATATTTTGGAGCTTCACTCTTGATGTGGACATATTTTTTAAGTTAACAATTTTCAATAGCAGGGGAAGCAAAATAAATTCCAAAAAAATAGTATGTGTAATTTTAATGGTACGGGTAATGACAAAATCAATTAATGTCAATTTTTGACGATAAATTGTATTTAATGATTCTTTTCCCAAGAAAATAAACTTTTTAATGTTTACTTAAATTATGTAAAACTTTACAATGCATGGTAATTAATGTGTGGTTATGTTCCTGCTTTCTATGCAAATTCAGTTGTTTTATTCTTTGTATGACTATGTTGGCCTTGACCTTCTGCCTGTTGTTCCTCACAAGGGCACATCAAATAATAGTCTACACACATCTATAGCAGCACATCAAATACTTGAGCCTGTAGGTGTAGAAAACTTCCCCCCATGTTTATTAGGTTTTCTCCATTAGAGGGTCAATTTTTTTCTTCAATTTTTTAAATACTCAATTGGCATTTAGTTTGTGTCTAGCTGGCCTTGTACATTTTCTTCATCAACAGAATAATTGTAGATATATTATACATAATATTGCTTCCTGAAGTATTTCATGTACAATATTTTTTTTTATAACTTATGCCTTCACTGATTATATCTTGTTTTTATACAGCTTTTCCTACAGAGGTTTACAAATAATTTGCATTAAATTGTTAATGCTTTTATATTAAAATATACATATATAAATTGTTTTAAACCACAGATCACGGTGGGCCAACCCAATACAGGAGCCTGTATGTCTGTGATACTGGAAAAGGTATAGAAAATTATAGGAAAGAGTGCATAGTACTGTAAAAAAATTAAGATATTTAAATAGTGTCCCTTAAATAGGCACCTACATTTTATTATTCTTTAACTATGAAAGATATTGATATTATATGACAACATTCAGAAGAATAGATACTGGTACTATATTCATATATCCACTTAAAATTAGGTTGGAGCTATGCCTCCTAATATAAATATTGACAACAAAACTAGCTTTAAACATCTTCTCTAAGTCTGACTTGTGATAAAAATGTATTATTAAATAAAAAGATTTGTTATTTTACAGAAATTTCTTTTATTTTAATCGAGCAAAAAAGTATGTCATAAAAACAAAATTGACAATATCTGAAATATTCCATCAAAATGTCACTAATATTCTCAGTGGTATTGAATAGCTAGTGAGCTTATTGCTTGCTCACTATGAAAATACTTTTTAAAATTGATTCAGTTTAATGAGGCATTTTAAAAATTTCTTTGTTTCAATTAAAATTGTATGCTTTATTATTATTATAAAACTTTTAATAATAGTTATTATTGCTTTTTAAATTTTCAAAAATAAATTTAAAGCGAGGTCTCGTTGTATATTTAGGTTAAGTAACTACTGAGCACTCACATTAGTCGAATAAGTAGTTTAGCTGCTTCATTCAATTGTATAAAATTAATGATTTTTTCTTGTCATATTCAAAAACTAACCTCTGAAAATTGTATTCATTCTTCAATCCATTTAGCAGAATAGTTATTTCATTAATTATTTAAACAGAAAAAATATAAATAGCTGTATTTCATTTATTTCACTTAATTATTTATTATTTTCTAAATACATTTGAAGCTAATTCAACATGGTATAATAGTCAATTGTGTAAGAATATTTACAACACTAGGAAGATGATTTACTTTTGATATTTAAACAAATAACGGATAACGAAAGAAAATGGTATTAATTTTGATTATTTTGGGGAAATATTACATTATGGTGTCAAAATGTAGAATTATAAATAAATGCCTGTCTTTTAGTTTTGATGTAAAAAAATTAATAAGCTGGATTTGCTAGCCTACATTATGTAATTGAACTCTGAGACATTGGCTTTTGTTCATTTCTAGTGGTAGTTTCTCTAACCCTGTTCCACTTTGAATGCTAAAACTAAAACTTGCATTAATTCTAATTATGGTTTTTAAAAACTAAGATTAAACATTAGGCTTATTATTATGTGTTCTAATCATTGAATTACTGACCATGGACTATACTACGAATTTTCCAAAAATAGTCCTCTAGCACTTACTTCGTTTAAAAAATAGAATCCTCCAATAAACCAGTCTTATGGAGCATCCCATTTTCATTCATATTTTATTGAAGCATTTCAAACCGTCTTTTATAGTTAAATAGGTGAATAAAACTTGGTCATATAATTCATGCTTCCAGTTTATTTTTTGCTTCCATCATTTATAAGACAAAGTAAACTTGGCAATATAAATGAAGTCCATGTAGATGAATAGCTCAATTTTGTCAATTATTCTCTAGGCACATTGTATTTCATTGTATTATTATGTATAATTAAAGATTAGTCAAATCAGATAAACAAATTTCTAGAATATTAAATGTCTTTTCATTACCTTTTATCCTCTATTATTAGGCATCATGAGGTTAAATTTGTTTAAAAGAGGGTGTTTAGTTAAAAGCATGAGCACCACTGTTCTAAAGCAAATTCTTTTAGCCCATTACCAGCACTTGCTCATAATCTTTTATTTTTAAATACTTTGGCAGACAGTCCGCATAAGTTTCTAATAAACATATATTCTTTTTTCTATTTGTACATTTTTTTAAAATCATTTTTTTCCCAGGAAGTCAATTTTTAAAAATAATTCTTCATTACTAATGAGTTATTTATACCGGTATCTATGAATTTGATGTGAGCAGCCTTATTTGTTGCATAAATAGAACTATTTCTCAATCTCTATGTTTTTATGTATTGAAATCATTTTTAAAAAAAATTTCTATATGTGGTAGCCTGAAAATAAATCAGGAAATGATTTTGTTTCTCATTGATTTTTTAAAGTTAAGTTTTTGTGAGTAGCAATAAGAAAGAGTTTTTCATTTACGGAACAATTCAAACTTCTCCAAACCCACAAAAAAATATTAGGACAGATATTGTGATGTAAGAAAGACTGAATCTTTTATACCATTTTTTATCAGTTATATTTTATTATCTTGTGTTTAACAAATGTATGTTAACTTTAACCGGTTAAAGAACTTTTTTTTAAAAAATGTTCTGTCAGGATGTTTACAAAACCATTTCAATTATGTTTAAGAAATAAGCCTTATTTCTTGTCTTTAGTTAATTATCAAATTATCTTTGACCAGGAGCTTCTCAAGTTAGCATGCTCCTCTGCTATTTTCAGGAAGTTATCACTCTTTATAACATCAAAAGCTCAAGTCCATTTAGTAAAGTTCCCTTCTTTGTTAAATATCATGCATTAAAATTTAACTTTAGTGAATATGGCTTTGGGTTTTGTCTCAGAATATTGAATTGGATCAGTGATGTCAAACTCATGTCTAAGAGGAAAATAATGTACAGAGATACAATGCACATTTGGTAACTGAAAGATCACCTTTCAGCAATGTAATGCAAATGTGAAATTTGATTTCTTTAGCTAAACCTAAACCTCATAATGTTAAATGCTGGCTTACAACTTACAGTCAGCTATAACAAAACACTATAGATAAAAACATTTAAATTTAACATGTTCTCCAACATATACTGCATTGATGCCAACAGTTTTAACAAGTCCACTGCTCATGAGAAAGTATTTGACTTCAAGTCAAGTGAAATGATATCCTGACTTATTCATTTTAAAAATGTGTTTATATTTAACATTTTCTGTCAACAGAAGATGTTATTATTATAATAACAAGTATTTGAAAAGGTATGGTAAAACAAGGCTTGTTCCTAGTAGTGTTTCTAAAGTAAACTTATTTTATTATTTCAATGATGATTCCATTTAATTATAATTTATTATGAATCATAATGGTTAAGACTCAGCCTTGCTGTCACCTTTACCTCCTTATTTGTTAACAGTGAAAGATTTCTATCGAGCTGATTTTTATGGGCTTCCCTTTGTTCCTTTGTGCATTAGGGCCTCATAGAGCATAACTATGTTATTGTTACATTGTGAGTCATTACCCATGGTTTTCCAATATCTCAAACTGTCGAGTTTTGTGATGCTTTTTCTCCTTTAAATGTATGAGAATCTTATCTCTTTTAGTCTTAGTCTAGTTTCAGAACAAACTGAGAATATTATCTCTTTTAGTCTTAGTCTAGTTTCAGAACAAACTGAGAATATTATCTCTTTTAGTCTTAGTCTAGTTTCAGAACAAACTGAGAATATTATCTCTTTTAGTCTTAGTCTAGTTTCAGAACAAACTGAGAATATTATCTCTTTTAGTCTTAGTCTAGTTTCAGAACAAACTGAGAATATTATCTCTTTTAGTCTTAGTCTAGTTTCAGAACAAACTGAGAATATTATCTCTTTTAGTCTTAGTCTTGTTTCAGAGCAAACAGAGTATTATCTCTTTTAGTCTTAGTCTAGTTTCAGAACAAATTGAGAATTTTTCAGAACAGACATTACTAATAACATAAAACTACACAAAGCATTTTGTGTGTTTAAATACAGTGTTAAAAAATGTATCTTCATGAAACTAATGTATAGAAGATAACTGTGCTAAAGAAAAAAAAGTTATGCTATGATCTTTAATTTTTCTCCAGTCATATTTTAAAGAAACTAAACTGATTTTTATTGGGTCGATTTTAGAAAGGGGAAAAGCACAGGCTCAGTCACAGGCTCATTCCTACACACGGAGCACACTACAAATGAAATAATTTTTTATATAAGAACAAATATTTACTGTTCTAAACTTTTCTCTTCATTTTTTTCAGCTGATAAAAACAACGCCTCTAGAATCTTGGACTATTGATGCTAATTAACCAGACATTTTAGTGCATAATTAAATTATATTTTTTTTAATTTGCTAAAAACTACACCGATTCAGCAGCAGGCTTAATTTTAAAATATAATACACATTGGATGCCATTTTCAATGTAAAAAAAAGATATAAAATACTCAAGATTTTCTATAATTTAGAATTGAACACAAGCTATTGCTTCTCTCTGTTGAGCTGCCTTTGACATAATCACTCTCAAGTTAGTTATGGACAAAATTTCCTATTTCAGCTTTCTTGCAATGTTCAACCTTGATATTTATGGGACATCACCTTTTGATTTCCTCCTTTGTTTTATCTTACATCCCTGTTGTGTTGCTACTTGCTTGCACTCCAATCTGTTACTTCACCAATGTTTTTGTTACAAAAGTTACAAGACAACTGGATTCCTGGGTGGTATTTGCTTCAATGATTGCTGTTACTTTTTTAAGTCACTGATCTGTACATTACATTACAATTCCAATGTTGAAAACTTTTTTTGCCTTTTAATAAAGAATTCTCTTGATGCACAAAAAAATTTGAATTTTTTCAATTCATTGTTTGTATTATAATATAAGGCCTACTGCATGTACAATGTAAACCATACAAGCCTACTGGATGTGCACCATAAACCTATCTACTTGGAGGGTAAAAAACAGTGTTGTAATCACACCCAGGCAGTCAGCTAAAATGTCTTTTAAATGTGTCCAAAATCAGCAAAATTGTTCGATACAATAAAAAATAACTCAAGAATGCTTAATGTGGCAACCAGCATATTTTTCATATTATTTGCAAGTAAGAGATTTGTAACTTTTGAAGTCGATGCAGTTAAGCTCTCCTGATTGTTTCTAAAACTTCAAGGTTTAAGTGTTGATTTATGTAACAGATTGAAGTTTGCCTTTACACTCAACACTTGGAAAATGGAATTACAAGTTTCAAAATATCGTAAGCTCTGACTAATCATGACAACACCAGAAGTGTTTTAAAGAAACAGTGTGTAGATAACATTGTTCAACCTGCCAGGTGTGATGCTATAGTGGAAGTTGCACAAACCGTTTAAACCAAGGAAACAATAGCCTATCAAAATAAAACAAAGATGAATTTAAAAAATGTCAGTTATAATCAATGTCAATTTAATTCACACAAGGAATCATGAACAAACATTTAAAAAACCACTTAACAAAATAGACAAGAACTTCATAATTTAATAAGAATTGCCCATGTTTCTTCAAATGGGGATCTTAAAGCTCTTTCAGTAATTCAAGAACTCTCTGATGCTCTATGGGTACATGTTTTAAAACTAAACAAGTGCACACACATTTTTCACACTTCCTCTCACAAGCTAAAGCGATAAAATTAATATTTACAACCATTTCTTTCATCAGTCGAGTTTTTCATCCTTCACATTCCTCTCAGTTGAATGAATTTCCCTGGTAGCTTCACCATCTCCCTGACTCACAACTGAAAATTAAGGAAAACAAAAATTTTGAGTAAACATGAGTAGTGAAAAATGGTTGGTGGTAAAAAGTGGTTCATTCTTTCATCATTTGACCAGAAAACAAAAAGTTTGGAAATAATAAAAACAAACATAGAATTGAATATTTCTATGACATGATACTTTTGTGATACATTTATGCCTGCCTATGTAAATGAATAAAT
Source organism: Omphiscola glabra (assembly GCA_964017045.1). Lineage (NCBI taxonomy): Eukaryota > Metazoa > Mollusca > Gastropoda > Lymnaeidae > Omphiscola > Omphiscola glabra. The sequence continues at coordinate 8,693,097 of OZ024796.1, forward strand.
TAAATATCTTTATTGTCATTGATTTAAATCTAATAAGATTAGAATATTTTTTTTAAATAAAAAAACTTCAAAGCATCTTTCCAAGCAATTTATTTTAAAAGCATAGAATGAACATTTATCCTGCATGTCAAAGTTGATTCATTTTAATTTAACTCTTATCATCCTACTTCTATAGAGAAAATAACTATATATGCAGTTTATTTTTGCCATGCCCAAGCGAGAGTCACCATATTAGGCACATTTGTGATAGACCGTTGTCAGCGTGGCAGAGCACAATCTTGAATAATGAATATTGGTATGGCATCTTTCCGTCTACGAGAGGCGATTGATTATCTTGTCTGGTTGCAGCTCTTCGTGTGGCTAATGAGACCGATCCTTGAATGGCAGTCTCTTGTGCATGTCCCGCACACGAATGCAGTGGAGTAGTGTTTTCTTGCCTTTCTCCGCGCTCTCTTCACAGCTGCTTCCGCCCTGTAGACCTCCTCGGCACGTAGTGATCCTTCCTTCACGATGCCCCGCCATGTGGATCCATCCTCCGCCAAGTCCTCCCAATTTGAGATGTTGATGTTAGCCGCCTTCATATCTCTTTTGCAAATGTCTATGTATCTGAGACGAGGCCGTCCAACTGACCTTTTCCCTATCGCCAGCTCGCTGTACAGCACGTCCTTAGGTATGCGACCAGGTTGCATTCGCTTGACGTGCCCAATATTACTGATGCAAATATCAATCAATTTTCATCTGAATCTTACGGGGAAGATAGTTGGGAACCTGAATCAAGTGATTCTGATTCAGATTTTGATGAGAATCTTCCTTCGCAACCATTTAAGTTGTTAATACTAGAAGGTTAGTAATTTAGTGTTTCATCACTTTATTTTTTTGTTTAGTTTTATTTTTAAATATTTTTTTAATCGGTTTATTTTAAGCATATTGAAATATTACCTAGCCATTTTTAACCCAATAACTGTCAAGAACATTTTTCTATAGTGTCAAGCCATTTTTAACACAATAACTGTCACGAAAATTTTTCTACAGCGTCAAGCCATTTTTAACACAATAACTGTCACGAAAATTTTTCTACAGCGTCAAGCCATTTTTAACACAATAACTATCAAGCCATTTTAGCATATTCATTTGCTTGTCAAAAATCCCAAACTAAATGAATGCAGAAACCCTAACCAGTAGACTTTTCTAAAAAGTACATTGGACTAGATAACTTATGGTATGAAAAGAATTTGTTTACATACTAATTATGTTGATATTGACTATGACCTTTACAGATTGAGTATAATTTTAGTACTCCACTTCTGAATTCAACACACCCTAAATACTCCACAAACTGTTCAACTATCATAAAAAACACATTTTTGAGATACTAGAAGCAATATTCTTTCAGAAAATTTCAATTTATAATTACTTATATTGAAAATTGTGATATTGGTGAATTTCTTTCATTTTCTACCTTCCTATTACTGTCATACAAAATACAAGGGGGAAGGCACAAAATGAGTTTAAAAAATACCTTTTCAATTGAAGTTATTAAATCAATGTTTTATTAATTAATATTCCAGAACACACCCAAACGTAAATATCTTTGAGGTAAGTCTTTGGGATCCAATTTGTGTCTTTTTCTGTTTGATTTACACACTTTCCAAAATGAATTTTTCTGTAAAAATATGACTAAGCTTGGGGATAAAATTTTAAATATCTGACTGTTATGTTAGCTAGAGCTAATACTGTCATTACTAGCACATGGAATATCTCTGCAATCATTGCTTTCACTATAATATATTTGAAATAATTCCTATAAAGAAATTTTGTGTTGATTTTGCAATCTAAAGAAGGGCCCTCATATAAATCGAATATAGAGTGATTTGCCAAATAATATAAATAAAATCATTCGCAATGATGATTTTGCTGGCGGCAGATTATATCGGCCGTGACACCACAGAAAGGGATATAATGGCAGATCATCGGCTGTTATGACAGTTATAGGGTTAAATGAAATTACGTAGGTAAAATAATTTTATATGTCAATATTTTATTACATAGATAATTTATGAAATCACTATCCTTAGCAATTGTTGCTAAGGAATGTAAACAATGCAGTTGTTTGACACCCATATGTGTCATAGCACCAGTTTGAGCATAATAGTGACAGTTCAAGTTCTAATAGTGAAGAATAGGACTATTCTAGCACCAGTTTGAGCAGGATTAATTTAATAGGTAATATAAAAAGGAACTAAAAGGTCAACTATGAAATTTTAAAAAACTATTTCTAAAAACCACTATATAACTATTTTTTTCTAAACTGAAAAAATATTATTTTCTGCATCTGTTAACATTTTTACATGATAAATATGATCCAGTCAGTCAAATTGTGCTGAGTTTCAGGCAGAAAAACAGCAGCACAACAATTGCATTAGGTCATCGTCATCTAACTTAAATGACAGAATTCCCAAATTCATACCATACAATTCCTTGTCTAATTAACTTTCAGAATATGAGTATAGGCCTCTGAATTCATGTTCTTCATAGTTTTTTTGTAATTTCGTGATAAATTATTTGTGATGAAATCAATACCATTGTAATAAATAAATCTACCTGAAATCTCCTGACTATCCCCATATTTAGAGGAAGCTTCTGAAGTCTCCTCATCATCTGATATAATTCCCTGGTAAACAGAGAGGCAACATTAAGAATGAATGGTCTATCATTAACAAATATGCATCAAGAGAAATTCAATCTTTTATACTAGTTAATGTTCTACAGTTTTTTCCTTCCAATTAAAAGATATGATGTATATGCTAAAACATTTTAGATGCATCTATTGATCTTAATAGGCATATGCCTTTCAAAAGATGTTAATAACATTGGAAGCACATAAACCCATGAATAACCCTGGAACATTTCAATATGGACATGCACCATTTTCATCTGTATAAACATTAATAGATAAATTTAAAATGTGCTAAAACTCTGTAAAAAAAACAAAAAGAAAATTACAATAGAAATGGAACAGATTTCTCATTCAAAATATTATCTTTAGGACTAAGAATTAATAACTTTTATACTTTAACGCTTTAAGGTTTACGTTATGTGAATGTTAATCTTTATTTAAAGTCACTAGGATTAAGTCTATGACAGAAAGTGGATTAAAATGTAATGTTTACAAGGCTCTGTAAATGCAACAAACATCAAAGGAAACATTAAGTACCAAACCAATACAAAAAATAGACAACTATACATGACAACATGTCAAGACTTAGCAGTGCTCACTTATCAACATGTAAACAAAGCATGATTGTAAACAGGGTTTAATACAAAGAAAAACATTATGCCAAGCCAAAGTAGGCCTTGTTAATTAGCAAAAGACATTCACTGGTCATGACTTTAAACGAATCTTTGAAGTATTGTGAAGAGTTAATTCCTACACTCGCCTTAGACAGAAATATAGCTACCAAAATTTAATCTTGTAGCAAAACATGTTCAAGTTTGTGATCAGTTAAAAGTAATTATTGTAAAATTCAGCACAAATACCTCTAACATTTCTTTTAAAGACTCTGCTTGAGATGCTATGACAGATAATCTTCTGTTTTCCTCTCGGAGTTGATCTACTTCAGCTGTTAACTGTTCAAAAATCATTACAGTTAGAACAAACTTGTTTTTAAAATATTTAATAATTTTAATAGTTAAATAAAATGTCAAGGATAAAGTTTTTATATAAATGTAATGAACTTTAGAGAATGCAGCTCAAATTTGACAATGGTCTTAAATAAAAAGGTACTTCATTTGTTCTTTTTCATTTTGGTTTGTATAATTTAACAAAAAAACAAGACCGTTATGAACAGGATACAATAGGACAGTGGTTCTCAACCTTTCTAATGCCGCGACCCTTTAATACAGTTCCTCATGTTCTGGCGACCCCTAAGCACAAACATATTTTCGTTGATACTTCATAACTGTATAGAATATTTATTTTACGATGTTATTAGGCTACCCCCGTGCGACCCCCAAAAGGGTCGCGACCCACGGGTTGAGAACCGATGCAATAGGACAAAAATCATTAATAAAAAGCAAGTTTATTGTGAAAATTAGTGAATTTAGGATCAAGGTTGTAGTCAATGTGGTAGAAAGCTTCATTCAATTTTTTTAAACCCATTCCACTGCTAATAGATGTAATACACCCGGAGACAGACTGGCTGATATCTCAAGTCTCCTACTTTTAATAATTTTACTCAAACTCGACATAATCCACAAGGTAGTTGGAATGAACTCCTTGGTTAATGAAATTGTGTAATCATGCGAAAGGGACTGATTCAACTTGACAAACCATTTCAAAGCAGAACAGTCACATGTACATATGAAAAATAGGGGCCTTGCGACTCAGCGTGCACAGTTTTTATATAAAAGAACAGAATAGTCTTTCCAAATATGTTAATAAACTTGGTGAGTTGAAGTGGTTTGGGCAGCTGTTTGAAGTGTTTGTAAAGATTTTGTAAAGATTTTAAAACACTGGTCACACAATATCTTGATGCGTGGGAATGATGGCCTCTACTTGCAGAAGGGTGAGAAAATTTGCAATGTCAATATTGACTGTCTGTTGTCTTCATGAGACAGTGAGTTAGTCGGATATTTATGTCACTCTTGCTGCAATTGATGCCAAGTCAACAATGTTGAAAACCACAACCAAAGGCCATCTTTTACTTTTAGTTTTTTGTATTCACAGAGAGCATCTTCGCCATTTGATCCATGGCAAAATGCCTCCTTTGATTTTGTTGTTATAGAGCACAAACTCTGGTTTCTTTCATTCAGTTTCACTTTCTACAGCTGGATGATTGTTTACTGTGTTCAGGAGCATTACCTTTTTCTGCTTCGAGCTCTGGTATTTGACAAGGTTGTTTCTAGTCTGAACAAAAACAATGATTTGTTGAGGGGTAGAGCTTTCTTTTGCTCGAACCCCTTGGGTAGGAACATCTTGTTCCGTTTCAATGTTCCAACAAGGGTGAGTCTGTTCTTGGCCATTGGTTCTGCAAGTTGTAGGGGAAAGAAATAATGTCTGTTGTGCATTTGCGGAACTTCCATGGAAGTCCCTTGTGAGACAAATCAGTCTCTGGGGATATTCCAACATTTATTTTTGCTAGCAGGGTAGTTGCATTTTCATTGCAGAGATATGGGCAACCTCTCAGAGGACAGTTCAAAGACTATTCACAGGCCCAGAGATTTTAATTCCATATTTGTCTGGCTTGCTTGGCATATATTGAATAAATCTGCACTGATCTCTGAAACCAACCAGTTATTGCTCAGCTACTGTGATGAACATAATACCTCACCAAATTACTCAGGAATGCTTCTCATACATCTTTTAAGGATTGAGCTAGTATCCTTGTTAAAGCAAATATGAATCAGAAGTTTGCTGAATCTCTTTATTGAAAATGCTGCCCTAAAAAGAGGATTTCCATTAACATGGTTGAACAAAAATATAACTGAAATGCTGTTCAGGGAATAGTGCCTGTGTTTAGTAGGCAGCCAATAAAAGCTTTCATTTAGATCGCATTATTCTTTTGCCATTGACTCCTTTTACTATGCGATCTGTGAAGGGAGTTTGGTTTCAAGGCAACTAAATCATGCCACACTGTAAAAAGGAAAATAACATAAAGAGAGCCATTTACTGTGATATAAGACTATGGGTGTAACCCACCCAGTGACCAGGAATCTCCTGAAACACTTTTTACCATTATAATAAGTGTACGGGTGTGCTACACCCAGTCGCTAGGGACAGGGTATACAATATGTTGCAGCAGAAAGGGTTAAAGCCCAACAAATTGACCTAGGCTGACTAAATTTAAAGTATTTTAAGAACCTTTTGAGCAAGATATATTTTTTGAAAAGATTTGGCACGAAACCATTCAGTAATATTTTAGCCAAGCTTCACAAAATTGATGATAACATCTTACATTTGCCTGGTCCATTTGATTCAATATCTTTCTCACAAGTATTTTTCCCATTCTTCCTGATCTTTTATAACATATAATCCAAATGCCAAGATAAATGTCCATTTTCATTTGTAATTGTACCTTCTCATTTTCAGCCATGGTCTCTATTAGAGCTCTCCTTCTTTCCTCAGCTAAATCTTTCCAGTAGGACTCGGAGACATCCCCTGCAAAAATTCAAATCAAGATTAATTTTTAAGTGTTAATTTTTTTCTTGCTACTATTCAATAGTAATGTAATGGTTCAGCATTGATAAAAATTGTTCTGCACTTAATGTCTTTCCAGTCTTATTAGAAACAACTTCTGTAAAACAATAAGAGAAAATCAAACACATGAAATTACTATTATCACTTCCTTTCCATTCTTCTGAACTTTGTTTTTGTCAGGGACTTGCGTCCACTCTTATTCTTTTCTCTCATTTTTGGGTAGGATACATTTATATACATATATATAATGTAAATTTAATTTACACTTACATTTTACATGAATGTTTTGTTTTGTCTTTTTTGTACTGATGAAGGCATTATTAAAGCTGAACGTACATTGTTTCATTTACACAAATTGTTAGCGTCTAATTAATCTACTAGCTAAGAAAAATTACCTTAAAAGTTGTTAAAAATTGTTCTTTCTTTTCTGAACGGAGAACAGTTTTTATTTATTATTTAGACTGGTATAATGTTACAGTGATTTTTTATATTAACTTAGGAGGAATGTAACATCTGAAAAACTTTCAAACCTTTAGCCACCAGATCTAAAGTATCCTGGTCAATATAGGCAGACAAGCGACCACTGTCATCTGGGTCTCCAACTTCTCCTTGACGATGCTTCTGAATCAGATCTTCAAGTAGTGAAATATCTGTTTGAGTGTTTCTGTGACAATGAACAATTGCACTGTTTTCTGGCATGATGGAGTCTTTATAGATGTGCACTGAATGAGGGCTTGAATGAGTTGATGGCTCATCATAATACAATTTAGTCTTCAGTTTCAACTCCTAAATGTAACAACAAGGTACCTTTAACATACCATGAAGTTGATGTGTCAGCGTAAAAAAATATTTAAATATTAAATCGATTTTACTGTGCCATCTTTTATATTACAGAGTTTTATTTCAAATAAAAACAAAAACTTAATTTAAAAAATGAAAGCACTGGCTAGTTTTCTGTTTAATTATTTCTTTAAAAATATCTAATAACCCCTTTTAAATACATCTGATAAGCACTGGCTTAACAAAAGCTGTTTACAATGTAATTATTTTTTTAATGTGCAATCTTTACAATAATTGAAAGTAGTCTGCTGTACCAATTGTATTGCAATTTATGTCATCTCATTTTCATAATCATTTTAAAAAATTATCAAAACTCACCTTAGATCCTTTTTGCTGAGAAGCCAACGTCTGACCTCCATATTTTGGGTCTGCTGCTGTGTGTTGTATAGTTTGTAAAGTTTTTCTCTCATGTCTGGCCTATTTCAGAGAAGATTATACAAAAAAAGGAGTAAATTGCTGCCTTTAAAAAACACAAAATTAAAAAAAATATTGTTTGTGGTCTTAGTACCAGTAAGTAAAGACTTAAGACAAAGAGTTTCCATCATCAATGTAAGTAGGCACTTCGAAAGTCTCATCAATAGTGGAGGAGATAGTCTTCCGGCGGGCATGTCACGTGACCGCCGGACAACTAGTATGTGTTATTCCGGCAGACATGTCATGTGACAAGAGGTCACCGTTAAAATTTTTTTTCTAAAAAGGCTGTTATCTTGATTTAAATATCTTATATAGCTCTACCTAGTAGCCTAAATTTAAAATATGAACCATGACCATACAAAATAAGACCTATAATTGCCAGTTGACTGTCAATAGATCTACTGTCAAAACAGTTTCATTTTAGGCTATTAATATTGCGTGAGAAATAGGCTACCCCCAGAAGCACACTATAAATAATCCATATTGGCCCTATATTAAGATGTCGGAGTGGTAATTCGCACGGTTTTGGTCGTGAGGATAACGGTGAGCATTATCCGCACGACGCCTCATAGCGGCTGGTCACGTGACATTGAAAAAAGCGCGCCCGTTAACATTGACAACTGATTTCAAGCACCACTGCACGATCGACAATAAGTTTGTTTTATTTTCAACTCTTGCATGCAATTAATGAAAAATAAAACACACTATTGACATTTCATGCATTATTTCTAGATCTATATTTGAAGAAAAAAAAAGTGTTGAGTACAGAATTTTTCCTAAATTTCATGAAATGTGTCGATAGGCCGATCATAGTTTTGGAAACATTGCTTAGACATGGCACGGTTTTCTCGGAATGCTAAACACTGCCTTATTAGGGCTAGTGGACTGTATAGCCTCTAGGCCATAAGTCCTAAATAAAACGCATCTTAATGCTACTACTCTACAAGATTATAGGCCTATACCTACATTATACGGTGAAAGATCTTTCTCTTACTGTGCCCCCAAACAATGGAATTCTCTTCCACTACACATCAGAAATATATCAACCATCACAGCCTTCAAAACTGCACTAAAAACACACCTCTTTAAACTTTACTATCCTGACTGATTCCCCCTCTGAAAGTTAAACGATGCTGCTGAGTGCCGTCCATGGCTTCACATGTAAATTGTTATGGAATGGTTGGTTTTTAATTTATATTTTTAAGTTCATTTTAATTTGCATGTACAGCGTGGTGAGCCCAGCCCTAGGCTGGGGTACCACGCTATAGAAAACTACCCATAATAATAATAATAATAATAGATCTAGGCCTAGACCTAAGACAGGCCAGCTTTCACACATTTACGATTCATTCCACACTGTAATTTGCGTTCAATAAGCCTACGAAAAATTTCGCCTTAAACTAAGTTAAACTTATGCTACATTTAATTAATTATCAGTTTTTAATTCCTGAAATAAAGACTAAATTTTAAAAATGCATAATTTTAGTTAATATAAGTATACATCACACATTTCTGGTTGTGGGGAATAAAGCTAGAAATTATCCGCACTGCCAAAATCGTGCTGATAATGCTCGGCATTATTCTCACGTCCAAAACCGTGCGGATAACGCTTCCCTTCAGATGTAGGGTCTATTTCTTTGTGAGCATTTGACCTCCTCGCTTTAATTATATTATAGCACCCTCACTATCAATCATTTTTATCCTTTCTCTCAGTATTTCTTCCTTCTAGTATGCATTGATTTTCCCCCCCCCCCCCCCCCACTTATTTCTTGAAATGAAGTGTATACTGACTATACTTGTCGCCCCCCCCCCCTCAATGCATCTCCGACGCCAGTTTAAGTTTTATGATCTACAATTAGCGGTCATGTGACAAGGCTGACAGACAGATATATGGCCCAGCTTTGTTGCGGCGGTCACGTGACTGGGTTGCTGGACGAATAAAGATATCTCGAGAATTATTCGTCCGGTCGCCGGACATGTAGACACTTCGAAACTAAAAAGGGACCTACACAAATCATGGATTGTCCACAAAGGACGTCCGCACAAACTTACTTTTTGGCCCAATTTTTACCAAGTACCTGACCTATCTATGACTATGCCTACACTATAACTAGTATAACCCTCCTATATTGAATAATTAAGTCCAAGACGTCTATGATTGATGGCCTATGCCGCTTATCTAAGGCAAGGATGATTCGTATTCATCTTATCGTTGAACATTTTAACATATATAAAAGTAAGCAATTGAAAGGATGGTTCCCTTTTCTAAATTAAAATTATAAAAACTTCTTACAAAAGAAATGTTTAAGGTAACATTGTCTTTTACTTTGGGAGTGCTTGTCAAAGAGTTCTCGGAACCCAGCACAGTGTCCATCTTGAAGTTTCGCGGGATTGACCAGATATTTTTAGAAAAACAATTTAATCAAATTTAATGTTACTTTCTTATTTTTCTTTTCTTATCTGGCAAGATCTTTAAATAAATTGTTCAAACATTTTTTTAAAATCAAATACTAAAATTTGAAACAGTCAGTCAGTAAATGTATTTCTTTACCAATATAAACGTTTTGAAAATAAACTACGGATATCATATTTTACTTCAATTACTTGTTTATAGTTTATTTTACGTTAAGCTTATGTCGTCACTTCCTAGTGCCAAAATGGCGCAGACGGTTACCACTCGACAATAACCACCACTTAAGACCATTTTTATTGCGATTATATTCATCTCCAGAACACCAATAGGTATAAATTATAATAAATAATTTATAGTGTACTTAAATTCTTACATAATAAATGTAGTTATAATTAAGAGTACAGAATTACATAAGGATGTAGGATTTCTTCTACGCCACGATAATTACTAATTAATTACGGACCCTGCGGCCACACTGAGCCTACAGTTAAAGTTACAGCCTACAGTGCCCTCCCTACACACTTAGTAATCTTAGACTACTACAGAGTCAGAGAGATGTGGTATAAAATAAGTAGTAAATATTAGTCACCGATGTAGGTACTTGGATACAATTTTCGGTAAATTAAATGAATTAAGAATGAACACATCAGTGAGATAGCCAGGTAATCCCTAATTTTAGTGCAACACATTCCACAATTACCTTTTTAAAAATAATCAATTTATTTCATTATTGAAAGTATTTTATCTTTTTGTTTGGTTAGAATACAATTTTTACAACAACCATTAAATTTAAACAAATTGTAGTTATAGACAAGGACCACTCAGTTAGGAATTCAATAGGCTAAATAAATTTCCCTGTCTGACAAATGTACGGAAATTTTCAGGTTAGTCAGGAAGTTTTTAATTTGAATAAAGTAATCATAAATTTGGATTCCATGAAAATTGACGTTGATTGCTGATGTTGACTTTTTTTAGTCTTTCTGTTATCAAAAGGACTTTGCCAGAATGTTAGTGGTTTTCCGTTCACTGCACCTGCATTTTGAGCTTTACAAATTTTGAATATTTAATTTACTAAACACAAGTCCCATTGCAAGATCAATTTACTGTACACAGTAGCGCAACTTTCTACTTAAAAATACCATTACCATACAACCCTCTCACTCAGACAGCAACTCCAAATAGTATGTTACAAATATATGTAGGCTACTAAAGACACTAAATCACAGCTACATAAAAATCACTCACAATAATCACACGCTTCATGACTCCAAAAGCGTTCATCAACAAAAAGTAACACATGAAACCCACTGCACGATAAAACACAACATTTGGTGTACAAAAAATACAAGGCAATAACCAAGTGAAGTTGGGTCAGGCAACCATCATAACATACTGCTCACACAAAGAAACTTTATCTCTCATAAAATACATAACACTATATGAAAATTGGCACACATGTAGATCAATAAATACCCAGCGTAATTTCAGTTCTTAAATCAATTTAATGGTGAATGTAGCAACTTAATTGTATCGCTCTAGATATGCATCAAGACATCTGTGACAAAAGAGTTACTTTAAATATTTTATCAGCATAGTTACAAAATAAGCAATGTGGCTTTCAATTCCTGCAGCAACAAACCATTGTTCATTCAGTATATGACTCTATAGATTGTTAGAGATATCATCAGGATACTTGCCAGGACATTCCTGTTCGGTAATGGACTTGGAAGCAGGGGTCGCAGTGTACGGACAAGTGATTCTCTTTATATACTGTTGGTTAAAAGAGTTTACCACCATTTCATTTTGCAAGAGCAGAGTTGAAAATTTGTGAATCAGATGTCTTTGTGAAGTTTGCACAAAGGCTGGGATACTGATACACAATCCAGTGATTTTAAGCAGTCCTGATTGTACCATTGAAATTGATTAGAATTAGGGCCTGTTTACATGATGTAAAAATGAAGTGGGTTGAGTTCTATCACAGCAATGGGTAATTGGTGGCATTAGCTGTAAAACAGGTGAATATATCGATGTTCACGGTGCCAGAATGGACAGATGCAACACTGATTCCCTTAATCATGGCAAACATACCTCCAGGTACCGTACAACCATTATCTCATATCAATGTTTGCGTAAACGCCATTGGACACTTCCTGGCATTTGTCGATCCTAACACTGGTGCATACATGGAAAGCAGCTTAAGAGTGCAACAATCTCCTTAATGGTTCCCACGGACACATATTAGATTCTTGTATGTGCCCATGTATGTGGAGGATGAGGAGAAAGCAATTTTGCAGTATATAGCTGTCTTTTAGCCATCAGTTTATAGAAACATTTGTTGTTGTTTTTTTGGATAACAAATTTAAACATATCTTCGTAAATTAATTATTAAGATAAAATCGTTTTTGTAGAAAGATTTCTTTTTGTTGTTATATTTTAAAATAAATTAAAATCTAATAATACTTTGGATGAATTAAAAATGAAGTACCAAACATTTTAAATTCATTATAAATGAAATAGGCCTAGCAAATTAGTATTGAGGAGGCTTAGGGCTTTTCAAATTGTAGGTAGTGAGTCGTACCCTAATTTATTTTTATTTTTTAAAAATTAATTGAGAAACTGACTTCCTGTAGACTACTCATACAACGACAATTTACAATAAAAAAACTCAGCTTCCTTGTGTCATTTAAGCATCCTAATTTTGTTGTCTTTACCGAGAGCTTTTCCTTGATTGAGGTGTTCTTAAAAAAACTATTTGAGAAAAAAATTTGGCCTATTCAATTTAATTAACTAGTTATAAAAGTGTTTGACTGCGATATAGCTTTGAAAAAGATTGATTGGACACAACCAATCCATTTATGTTATAGAGCCTTAGGGACATGCTAGTTAGAAGCCCCCTCTCTGCTATTAAAGCACATAAAGGCTCCAAAAGTTGCAACCGTAGCCGTTGTAACACACGTCCCTATGTGTTAATAAGATCACTTTCCCTCTGGAAATATTCAGAATAAAGGATGACTTTACCTGCACAAGTCGCAACGTGATTTACACCATCCTTTGTAAAAAGCGTGGTAAAATATACCGGTAAATAGGAGAGACAGATCGTCACCTTGGAGACCGGTTTAGAGAACACCTCTATAACATAAATAAACAGGCTCTTTGTCCGGTCTCCAAGCATTTCAAAAGCACTAACCATGATGGAATTTTATACATTGCAGTTACTGGTATACTATATACACACCGGATAGGATTTATATGGAGAATAAATTAATAACAAGATTTTATACATTGACTCCATACGGGATAAACCAAATCCACAATTTGACGTAACTTCCATGTCTTTCCCGTTTGGTTTTTTACATTTTACTCCAAGTCACTTCCTTTCCATTCTTCTTTACATAGTTTCAGTCTGGTTTTTGAGCCCACTCCTATTTTCTCTCTCTTTTTTTAGGTAGGATATATGTATATATATATTATGTAAATTAAATTTATACTTATTAAAAAATTTTCTTGTTGTACTGATGAAGGCATGTGTCGAAATGTCTACTTATTATGTAAAATTATTATTAAAGCTCCTGTTCAATTTAATTTGAAATATAACAAATGAGTATCCTTATTAACTTCATTCATTGAACGTCTGATTATTAGATAGCATCCTAAATTGTGACAATCATTGCAGCTTTCTGGATATAACCAATGTTGGCATCCCACATTTCCAGGACCCTGTTGTGTAAAGTAAAGGCAGGAGCATATTCTGCAAACTTGAGTTAAATTAATTTGGGATAATGCAAAATCTGTTCACTAAACTAAGCTTTTAATAATCTGTTCATGCAAACTGGTAGGATGCCACCACTAGATACAACTAATCATTCCATGTAAAAGACTTTACCTTTACTGTCCATATATGACAAGATTGAGGATTTAGTTGTATTTTCTAAAGGCTTTTAGGGAGTCCCTTGTGAAGGGATTTTATTCATTTAGTCTGAGGTTGGCATATATGCTTTATCCCAAAAACACTTTTTATTTTTTTATTAACACATTTATTCTCTGTTTCAGATGAGCTGTAGTACAAAGATCAAATTATATGGGCTAATGCAATAGTATAACTTTCAAATGTGCATACATGCTGACTAAGTGATTTTTCTAAAACCACAACGTAAACATATTGCTCTCAGTAGATATAAGTGGCAATATTCAAATACCCTCCAATTCTACTATGGCAGCACCTGCTATTTGCTCAACAACAAACATGCATCCACATGTCCTCGGTGAGGCTGAGTATGGGCAGAGCATGCTGATGAAACTCAATGAGTTTCGCCTTGGAGCATTATTTACTGATGCTATTTTGTGTGTTGGCCAGGAAGAGTTTCCTTGCCACAAGAATGTTTTAGCTGTGAGCTCACCCTATTTTCAGGCCATGTTTACAAGTGACTTGAAAGAGAGTCGGGAGAGCCGCATCAATTTTAACGAAGTGTCTCCATGGACACTAAAGCGAGTCATTGATTATGCTTACAGCGGTAAAATTGAAGTCAGTACAACAAATGCACAGGAGATGCTTGCAGCAGCCAGTTTGTTTCAGTACCCAGCTATTGTATCGGCTTGTGAAGAATTTCTTGAGCAACAGCTTCACCCTTCCAACTGTTTAGGATTTGAAATGTTTGCTCAATTACATTGCTGCACAGAGTTGCAAAAGAAGGCTCGTCAATTTGCACTGGAGAATTTTACGTTGGTTGTTGAAAATGATGAGTTTCTAGAATTACCTTTTGACCGTCTTCAGAGTTATATATCTAGTGATTACATAGATGTTCGGACAGAAGAAACTGTCTTCAAAGCCATTAAAAACTGGGTGCAGTTTGACCTTGATGAAAGAGAGAAACAGTTACCAGAACTTTTAGAGAATGTCAGACTTTTTGTATTGGATATATCTCAGTTAAAAATTATTGAACAAGACCCATTAATTTGTGGGTCAGAAAAATGTTTATCTTTAGTCCAAGATGCTCAGCTACTGATACAAACATTCCATGAAACACAAGCTGGGAAAAGAAGGAGAAGCATGCAAGATATTTTCATTCAGCCCCGTCCTTCCACCGTAGCCAAAGAGGTAGTGGTAGTTTTGGGTGGTAGATCCACTGACAGTTATGTTACATGTAGTGTAGAAATGTATGATCCTCATAAAGACAAGTGGTCCAATTTAGCAGACTTGCCTCAAGGGGTGACATGGTTCAGTGTTGCCGTTTTAGCCAATTGTATATATGTTGCTGGAGGAATTTTGGATAACTGCATCATCTCAAAAGTATGGAAATTCGATGCAGCTGACAGAAAATGGTATAGTGTTGCACCAATGCTTAAACCCAGGGCAAAGCATGCAGCAGCAATTATTGAAGACAAAATGTACGTTTTAGGGGGTGTTCGTTATGAGGGTAAGATGCTGAGTGTTGAAACAATAGAATGTTATAACCCTGTATCAAACACTTGGACTGCTGCTGGCAGAACAACATTTCCTCGCAAGGAGTCTTGTGTGGTACCTTACAACAATACAATAGTGGAGCTTGGGGGACTGAAGGGAGAGGAGGCTGTTGATAATGCACTTGACAGTTACCACATCAAAGAGGATGGTATTCGGCCTAGTGGTGAGCAATTTATGCTTCCTGAGAACATTCGCTTTGCAAAAATCGTAGTAATAAATACAGTCTTCTACATAATTTGGGAAGACTCAAATAAAATGATTGCACTGAATGCTCAAAAAAGAACGTTTAAACCACTTCCAAGCATGCATTACTCAAGAGTCTCAAGTGGAGCTACTGTTGTGGATGGTAAAATTTATGTTACGGGGGGACTCATTAAAGATGAACCTACAAGTAAAGTAGAGAGTTTCGACCCAATTACAGAAAAATGGACTGAAGAAAAGCCCATGTCTGAAGGAAGAGCTCTGCATGGATGTGTAACACTTAAAATGTGCTAGCATGTTGACAGATATTGACACTTTGATATTCTAATTGCTCAATTTTCTTTATGTGGGAGATTGTGACAGAGATGCCAGAATGTGCATATAATTTAATATAAATGGTATATAAACTTAACACTCATTTCAGTTCATGAAAAGTATCAGACTTTCCTTAATGAAAAATGGAATTTCACTTTATTCATCACACATCCTTTTATGGTATTTACAGCATTACAATTAATGTACAGAACATGAATTTAACAATTGTATAGTATAACCTTATTTTGTCTATATATGAAAACATTTGAAAAGTATCCAACCTTATTTGATGCACTTAAGCCATGGTCGGTAAATTGCGGCTCATGAGCGGCATGCAGCTCTTTAACGACCTGGGTGTGGCTTGGCCAGTCGGCCACAAAACTGTTTGACTCCGAAAAACGTGGTTCTTGAAAAGAAATTTGGCTCTCAAAATTGTTCTAATCATCCTGATGTTTATTTTTGGCTCTTTTGACTAATGAGTTTGCCGACCACTGCATTAAAGCATCCAACTTAAATTGACATTTTAAATTTACCCTGAATATAGAATGCATTAAGCAATCAAAACTTATTTTTCATTTATTTATTATTATTATTATACAACCTGCAAATCTTAGTCAGTGGGGATTATTTTAACTCTGTAATTCCCCTTTTTCTCTATGGCCTCAGTCGTTACTGAACACATTTTTAAGAAAATTACCTTTTTCCTTTTATTCCTGCTAGTCATTTTGCTTATTCTTACCCATTGTAGCTCTTAGTGGGACATAGGCCATTTATGATTTCTCTCCATCTACACCAAGTTTTTTATTGTCTGCCTATTTATTTCACTGAGAGATTAATTTTTAGGCCCAATACTTTTTTTTAATTTCCAATTGGTTGTATTAATCTTATTTTTATATTTCTTACTCCCCAAGATCCATTCTTAATTTTCCCATCCAGCTGAAATTCCAACTAGTCATTTGAATAGTTCTGGTGCAAATGAGCTGTGATTCTCTTGCTAATTTATTTGGAATCACACCCAGGTTTAGACTTTAAAATTATTTCTTGGACTTTGTTTTTAATATCTTGTCTCTGATGTAAAATTAGAAAAGTATTTTGCTTGCTGTAAAAGTTTTGATTAAAATTAAACCAACATTTGCAGTTCAATAATTGTTTACCGATATATTACTTTAATTAAAAAATCGTACCCGGTACATAGAAACACCAATTTATTTAGTCTTAAAATAAAATTGAATTTTGTTGCTAGTATCTGTATGGTCTGAACAAAAATATGATTCTCATTTTAATCAAATGTTAATAAATTGTGGTAATCTCAGCCTTTCATTTGATTTTGAATCTAATCTTTAACTGTGGGTGCTAGGTACTTAATATTTTTATGTTTTATAATACTGATGTCTGAAAATAATTTTGTTTATCACCACAGACTCAGCTATAAACTTTTGCTCATTCATAATTTGATATTTACAACTGCTGGTGTGTACAGAAGCTTGGGTGTTGTAAAGCTAGTTTTCTTCTTTACAACAATTCAGAACGGCAATAATTTCTATGGGTGAACCTCAATTTACAACACAAGTATTCACTAATGCAGAGTGCCAAATATATTCAACGTTCTTTTTTTGTTCTGTCAAAAATGTCCTGAAAAATAGATGTCTTTTAGTTTTACCTCTGTATAGAGAATACAGTATGAACAAATATTGTTTTATTTCCTGGTTTAATCATAGCATTTTAAAATATTAATAGCCTTTTATTTAAAACTGTATTTTCAATGTTTGTTTCTGCTGTTCAAAAAGGTAATTAGTTGTACCATTTCATATCAGGTATAGCTCCAATGTGCTCTATATAAATGATATTATTTATTTAACACCACTCAGTGAAAACAAAACGAACATGCTTGTTTCCACTTAGGTGTCATCTATATTTTACATATGCAAAAAAAGTTCAATTTTCATACCATCTTCCCCCCCCCCCTCCTCCCTTTTTTTTCAACTGTAAGTTTTTGGATGGAACCACCCCCTTGTGTACATACAAAGAAGAATTAGAAATATATGAATACATTCTGCCAAACCCTCTCCCCATACGCATTCATACACAAAATCTCCCAAATCAACATTGCCACCTCTCTCTCCTCTGTGTGTAATTAATATATGGCTAGCTCCTTAGACTGTATTACTTTCAATACATTGATTACAAAAGGCCTTAAAAGTTTTAATTATGGTGTTAACCATGATGGATTGGCTCATGTAATATGACTGGATTCTATTTCAAATTGTTTCAAAATATTTATTTATTTCCTCAGCGGTGGGTTATTACATGGTGCTAATATTGCTACTGTTATTTGTTGGTTATTTTTTTTAACAAAATATTTTAATTTCTCAGATTAATTTTTTTTCTTTTTTCAAAGGGATGAAAATCTTTTTGTTAAATAAAACTCAAGCTGTCTTATAGATTTAGCATTGAATTTATTAAGAATGTATGTATTTTATTAAAACCTGATGTGTTTATAAATTCATAGGACCACATTCCCAAAGCTAATGAATAAGTGTAAATATAATTTGAGTGATTGTAAATTTTGTATGCAAGAAGGCAGGGAGTATTGATATTGTTTAAATAACTCCTTTTCCTATTTTCAGTCTCATCAATAGAATGTAGATGAAACTGTATAAGTCTGAAAAATGAATTTTAATCTTAGGAATGGCAATGTTAATCATCTGCTTAAATACTTTAAAATTTCTGCTAAAATGAAATAGTTTATCTGTTCGATTTAGGCCTATATATTTCCTATATTCAATAACCATTTAAACATAGATGATAAAATTAATTGATCAGTTCTCTATATTATTTTTACATGTATTCTGACCTTTCTGATTTTAATTTTAATTAAATCATGCTCCCCTTTGATAGATTATCCATAATCTGGTTTAACTCATTACAAATCTAGTTTAACCAATAAGTAATAAAAAAAATCTATTACCCATGACATTTCAGCATAAGTTAATCATAACACATGACAGAGTATCCTTAATTTATTTTAACCTGTGATAAGTTAGCATTTTTTATTTTATTTAACATAATTCACCCTGTCATAATCTGGGGGCAACAAATTAAATTTAAAAAATAATAATTTCTCTCTACTTTTATTTCCATTTTGGCTAGGAAGAAGAGGTGGCATTCAGATCTTTCCATTCCAATTATTTAAGAATTAAGAAATGGTCATCATGCACTTGAAACATACCGCTATTTTACTGCATGTAATATACTACAGCACAGCTGAGCAATGGCTGTGTTGAGAAAAAGGAAGTGTTTTTTTGTTTACATTGACAATAGTAACTCTTGTGTGGTTACTTGAATGTTATTTGAGGGATGTAGAAAGTACCCTCTAACTACCTTGCTTTTTATCTATTTAAATACAGCTAGCAACAATATCTCCATTAAGGGATAGATACAATCATATATTTCCTATGCTTGAGGCAGTTCAGCTGCATTTTCATACTCTGAGCTTTCCAAGTTCTTCATTAAGCACTTTAGTGTGTTCTACAAATGTAATGGAAAATTGAGTCTACATAAAATAAGCTATTTCAACAATATGTAATGGAATTTTTTTTATTCATGCTTATATACACCTATTTTTACCCAATGAAGGATAATGGGCATAACCATCTTGTAACCATGTGTAATAATAAAGTAATAATCTTAAATAATTTTTTTTTAAATTTAAAATACAAATAAAAGGCATTCATTGGGTGTGTGATGTCATAGCAAACATTCTGGGGGGGGGGGGGGTGTTTGTGTGGTTTTTTTTAATTAATGAAAGGGAAATTACTGTCTGGAAATGATTTTTTGTCTAAAAATGTGTCACTAGTGTCCAAAATTTGGAAAGCTCTGCTCTACATATTATCATCAATAATAATAAGTAGCTTTTGTACAATGTATGAAAATGATAAGCTGTGCACATGAGGGGGCTTTAAATTTACAAATTCAACAAATTACTGGCAGTACAGAAACCGTTGATAACATTCTCAGTGGTCTCTTTGACTAACCAGCAGGTTAAGTTTGTTGTTTATGCAAGTTTCCAACGTTTTAGAGCAAAATGAATTTTGTTAAACTATTTGAATATTATGAAGTTTGATAATAGGCAGATGGTAATCTGGGACCACAGTTTCATTAGAAGTAGTAGACATTTATCATTTGTGTGTACAATTGAAAGAGGCCAAATCTTTAGTGTGTAGACACTTATATATATTTCCAGCCTCAGAGTTTAAATTATTGAATCATCACTCTATAAAGTTTGAATCATTATCACTCTAGAAAGTTTGAATCATTATCACTCTATAAAGTAAACATTCTGCATCAAAATCATTGATATCAGCCTTTAATTAATTTGTTTTTGTTCAATTGTTTTTAAAATATGTTAATTCCTTCAATGACATGTCATAACGTCCTCTATTTCTGTTATTTTCTATTTATATTTTGCTATCTGCTTTAAAGTATACATTTAAAATATTCCTTTTGAATATTTTAAATCAAAATGAAATTGTTGCAAAACAATGAAATTATTGGCCACATATCATCGGCCTCTGATCTGCTGTTGTGGCAGAATTACCTAAAATTTTTCTTACAACAATATTGAATTACAATAAAAAAAACACACAGAGACGCAGCTTAAGCTGGTCCAATTTTTCTTTTAATCATATCTATTCTACTTGCAATGCTATCATTAGATATTTGTAACACTATTTTAATGTCTGTATTTTATTTCTTGAACTAGTGAGTGACCAGGTACTTATTTTTTGTTGTGTTCTCTTTTCTTACTATCCATTTTCAAATTACTCAACACAGTAGCTATACAGATTCTCAATAAAAATCTAGCAACCAGAGACAAAAAATGTCTAAATCTGTTATAAAAAAATAACTTGAACAAAATATTTTTCAGATTTAAGAAAGAAAAAAAAATTGCTATAGTTTTTTACTGTAACTGTAAGTTTTATCATTAGTCACTTGCATTGGTGAAGGGTTGTGACAGAAATTGTTGGTTTGAATTCACTATATTTTTATGCTTTATAAACAAGTAGAAATGTGTTATATTATGTGCCCATTTGAATTCATTTCTAATATGTAGAGATTAACAAGTCCTTCAATACATTCTTAATGAAGCAGTCAGTGGACTGGACTGTTATGATTGCCAAGGTATATTTTGAATTGAAGTGTTTGCCAAGGAATATATCTCAGAAATTATAATTCCTGGTAGATTGACCATGATAACAAGTTTTCTATAGCTTTTGTGTGTCTTGTGGCCATTCTGGTAGTCAAGTTTACAATCTTCTAAACGGTAACTAAAATCAGTGAATCATGTTAAGAATACGTTTATAGCAGTCATTGAAAAGTAATTAATTATTCAAATCTCATATTCATAGATGTACAGCTTTTATCTTATTTCATCTTAATCATTATTCTGGCAACCCTCATCCACATCTCGGTGTAAGAACATGTTGTTTTTTTTATTTGCTGGTACGGATATGTCTCATTGAAGAAATGTCTCTACTTTCAGTATTTGTATCACTCAGTTTAGGTTTTTACAAACCATTATTGGATTAAGCAGCAGTATGGAAGTAAAACACTACAATGTTCTTGGTGGGAAGAAACAATTTATTTGCTTATATAACTGATATTTTGTTCTAAATATCTGGCTTGAGATGTTTGTTGTTGGTTTTTTAGTTAGGTTTTCTTTTTTTTTTTTTTGGCTTCGTTTTAAAATTTAAAAAAAAAAAAAATATTTTTTAAGTTTTATTTTGTAAAGAAAAAAATGTCCTTATTTGTCAGGAATTGTATATATTTACATGAGTTTGATCAGGTCCATGTATGGGACTTGATAGCAGATGGAGTGGAGTGGCTAGGGACTATCAAATTAAAGCATGTCCAAAGAGCTTTACAATAAATATGTGTGACTATAATATATTATTATTATATTATAATATAGAAGAATACAGAACTGAAAACAACTTAGTGCAAGCTTTCATTCAGTTTTGGTATGTACAAACTTGAATAAACTACATGAATGAAACAAACAATGGTTTATTAAATAAAATAAAATGTAGCTTACTAATACAAGAGCTGAAAGGGATTTTCAAGAGATGTTGACACTTATGATCACAGTTACAGTGAAACATTTGTTAACAACTGGCCTATATGACACCTCATGAGATGTTTCTGATGTTCCACATTAATTTTCTTCCTTCCAGTTTCCAGTTCTTTTGACATGTCAAATTTACTATTTGAATAAATTGTATGTTTTTAAAAAAAAAATCAAGTTTGAAGAAGGTATTTTCCCACCCCATGCCTACTTTGTCTCAACAGTATTCAATTAACTGCAGTATTTAATTTTAATGCACTGCTTTCAAACTGATAAGAAGTAAATTAAAATTAAACAGTTGTGCTGTACTGAGATCTTTCATTTTTATTTTTTATAACTTTTCATTTGTTGTCTACAGGGCCTTGCATTCATTAAATTCATAATGTAATTGTAATATTTATTATTAGTATCGGTAAGATTCGTCTGTTCTAGTTTTCTGGCACTCTGTCATTTCATGAAAACAGACACAGAACAGTCACCTCGAGTCTATCTCTAGCTCACTCTCCGCTGATGAAGAGGTAAACACCAGGCAATGAAGTGTGGACTACATGGGCCAATGACGACCGGAAACTCAATTCGATTTATTCTTGAAGGGTATTATATGATTGATGGTACAGCTAGGAAGGTTTCCAAACAATACTTACCGTACCGGTAATCAATTGTGTTGAAAGGGCTTTCAATTAGAAATAGGTTTTTAAAGTTGAACCAATTTGCCGAGGTAGAGACGGGCAAACTTCTTTGAGTGAGGAGATGCGAAGACAGTCTGTGCAGACGTGTAGTCAAAGAATTCGGATTAAATTAAACGTAGTGAAATTCTAAAAAAATTATAATTTTAGAAACTATTTTCCGCACAAACATTCCCTCCTCACTTTCAGCTGTGTGTGCTCTAATTATAACGTCTTATACCTAGCACGTGCTGGCCTTGCACGCATTGTCTGATGTTCATTTTATAGTACATGCTTTGTAATCATAATAATTTAATTATTCGAAACAAAATCTATTTTAACAAATGTAAAGTAAAATGTTTTAATAATAACCCGGTACAATAACATTTGGGACGATTGGTACCCGGCTCCTTGGGACGATTGCTACCCGGCTCCTTGGGACGATTGCTACCCACCTCCTTGGGTCGACTGGTACCCGGCTCCTTGGGACGATTGGTACCCGGCTCCTTGGGACGATTGGTACCCGGCTCCTTGGGACGACTGGAACCAGGGCACTGGTTTTTAACATTTTTTGACAGCCCTATTTATCACATTCTTCGTCTCCATTCATAAAATCACCACCAATTAGTTACATGATTTATCGTTCAGCGATTGATACCATTCTCAGAGAGTTTCACTCTTTTCGAAAGATAGTGCATTCCAAGATCTCGAGTGCGCACCAAAAGTAATTGCACCACTTAACATCATTTGTAAATTGCTACCATCTTAAGCAATCATGGAGCTAGAATACACGATAGAGAACGAATCTGAACAGCGGAAAGCCGAGGCGTGCCCAGTTCAAGAAGTAGAGTTATCAGACATTTGTCCCAAGTATGGATCATTGATATTTCTTAGTTTACATTCATATTTGGCGTGAGTTACATTGGTGGGCCATAATCCTTTCATTTCAGGATTTGACAGCATCTTCTATAATTTCCGCTCTTAGCAATTTTTTTTTAAAAACTCGGCCTCACGCCCACCACAAAATTAAAATCTATTTAAATTTAACATTAGGAGGAAATATATTGACTTTTAAAATTTTAAAAAATATATATATATTATTAGAAAGAGAAATGTAGAACTACCAAAACAGATTTGTAGAATATATTTATTGGGGATTAGAAGGTGATAATTTCTCAAATTAATAATTCGTATTATCATATTAATTTCGTAATACAGTTGATAACAAAATGACCGCCGACTTGGTTCAAGTTGACTTTGGACTTGGACTTTTGTTTTAAAAATGTGTTTCTTTATTCAAATAATAATCAAAATACAAAATTTTTTTATGTTGTAACATCTTCGCTTGTTTGCTTTTTTGTATAAGTTTTCACATTTTTTAATAAAATCCTTCCTTACCCTGTTAACCCCCCCCCCCCGGGGGGGGGGGGGGCAAACCACCACCTTTTTACCAAGCCTTCCTTCCTGGGTTCCTTTGCCTACGTCGTACCGGGTAACAAGAATGCGCCTTCAAAAGTTCATAGGTTAGATGGATTGAGCTGGTCAATAATGTATCGTTCAGTCAGGACTCACACTTTCGTAGACATATCTAATATCTATACATGTATAGTTCATTTAAAATTGTTGTATATAGACGCCCATATTTTATGAAATGTTTGCATAAATTCCGACCTTTCTGGGATAAGAGGTTGGCGGAGCTTGTACATGAACGAAAGAAGGCACGGACCAAAGCTTGAAAATTGAAGACAGCCGCAGCTCGAGCAGCTTACAACAGATTGACGGCCGAGGTCCGTAGAGCAAAAAAATGGGAAAATGTGTTGGTGCATGCAGAAAACTCAACCTGAATGACGGAAAGAAGGTCTGGCGTTTAATGGACTCATCCTTCATGGTAAACGTCCGTAATCTGCGGTCATCAGAGGCGTAGCTAGAGTGTTTGGCGCCCGGGGACAAGATTCGCGCCCGGGGACAAGATTAATTTTAAAGCGCCCTCTTTTCCTTTTTTCAACTCTCAAACCCATTATTTTCTTCCAATAAAATAATACCAAAGCACATTTTGGCGCCCCTAAGTAGCTGGCGCCCATGTACATCTGTACCCCTGCCCCCCCTACGCTACGCCTCTGGCGGTCATTGCAAACGGCTATTGCAGATGCCAAGAGACAGGCACGGCTACCACAGATGCCAAGAGACAGGCACGGCTACCAAAGATGGCAAGAGACAGGCACGGCTACCACAGATGCCAAGAGACAGGCACGGCTACCACAGATGACAAGAGACAGGCATGGCTACCAAAGATGGCAAGAGACAGGCACGGCTACCACAGATGCCAAGAGACAGGCATAACTACCACAGATGTCAAGAGACAGGCACGGCTACCACAGATGCCAAGAGACAGGCACGGCTACCACAGATGCCAAGACACAGGCACGGCTACCACAAATGCCAAGAGACAAGCACGGCTACCACAGATGCCAAGAGACAGACACGGCTACCACAAATGCCAAGAGACGGGAACGGCTGCCACATATACCAAGAGTGCCGATGCTCTAAACACTTTCAAAGATTAATAAAAAGGCAGAAAGAGTCCAGGCTGCTCCTGAGATAGCCAGAATAACAACCGTCTCCGGATAAATGGAGAAATTACCCGCATGCGGACATTTTTACCGCACCTTTCACTTTGATAAACTGCTATCGACAAGTGCAACGTCGCCAAGGCACCAGGCCCAGATAAGATCTTTAACGAAATGATAAAATACCTTGGTCCGATAGCTAGGATAGAGCTATTGTCAATCATATAAACAGATCTTGGGTAATTGGAACCCACCCAAAGCTTGCTAAGCGCTACAAGCGTGCCGATTCCCAAAGTAGGGAAGAAACTCAATCAACCGAACGGCTACCGTCTGATATATCGTGTCTAGTGAAGGTAGCCGAGAGAATGGTTAATGAGAGGATGTACTGGTACCTGGAGTATACCGAAAGCAGCAGACCAATTCTGGTGGGCTTCCGCAAGGGGAAGCAGCCGCTAGACCAAGTGCTCCGCCTTCTCCAGTCCATAACAGATGGGCTCTAGAAAAAATTCCCATTCATTGGCTGTATTTTTTTTAACCTCTGACAGGCCTATGACCAGGTCTGGGGGTCCGGCTTATTGTTAAAGTTGCAAAAGTTGGGAGTAACTGCCAACATTTACAGGTGGATTTTCGGTTTCCTTACAAACTGGACGAACAACACAAAATCTGCAGCGTAAGCTCCAGGAAGAAAACGTTGGATGAAGGGCTATACCACATTGGTCAGCCCTCAGTTGCACTCTCTTCCTAGCCTTTATCAATGCCTTGCCACAAATATTAGCAACTGGAGCTGCAATGATTGCGGACAATTTGGTTATTTGGACCACCGGTAAAGATCTCCACCGGCTGCAACAGCTTTTACAGCGGGACCTTTCTGCGATTCACAAATGACAGAGCCATTCTCAAACAGGCGATCAAGCTCAAGGTGGGCGATGTAGCGCTCCAATGGGACAAGTAACTGGTTTACTTGGTGGTCATATTGAATCAAAAGGTGCAAATGCATAATTTTGTCCAAGACCTCTGTTTCCAGGCAACCGCCAAGCTCAAACTGGTGAAAAAATTGGCTTGCACAATTTGGGGTGCGGGCGCAAGTACGCTTCGAGCTCTATTCCTAGGCAGTGTAAGGTCGGTATTGGACTACAGCATGCCGGTCCAATCCTTTGCAAGCAAGACCGCATTGGAAAAGTTGGTCCGAATCCAGAATCAGGCCTTGAGATTCATCTGCATTTGGAACAACACCCACAGCTGCTATAGAAATATTGGCTAATGTAGAACGTTTAGATATTAGGAGCGAAAATGCAATTTTAAGTATTGTGGAAAGGTACAGACGGTATAACAAAAAGGAACCGTCGTTCCAAATGGAAAACACCTGGTTAGCGGGTAGACGACTAAAGAGATCCTCATTCATGCATCAAGCTGTGGAACTTGAGCCGACAGTCGACCTACCTCGCAATAGAGAAAGACTGACCCTTATACCAGCCAATCCGCCGTATGCGGAACCATTGTGTCCCTCTATACATCTGGCCTTGACTGATGTAGCAGTGACGAAGGGAAGCCTTGAACATGTCCAGTTTTCGAATACACCAGTTAAAGTGTTCACAGACGGCTCTGCCAACATGAGAGAAAGTATCGCTGGGCACGGTGCGCCCATACTGTACCCAGCAGAGGGACCACCATATCAGGAACTCTCGGGACTCTGTGGGACTGCAGCATCAAACTGATGCGGAGTTGGAAGCTATCAACAGGACCCTGGTAAGTGTATGTCACAAATTGCAGAGGTGGGAGCTTGCGGGCCTCGATGTTGTAGTCTACTCAGATTCAAGGTGTGCTCTTGTGGGCCCCTTACTTCCTTAATGAAATGTCCCTTTAAACTCTGTTTACTTTGATTTATATTCATTATTATTAAATTTTGTGGGACTAGCCCGTTAAAACATGTATTTGTGACATTTTGTCTATTTAAAAAAATATAAATATATTGTTTTTCTCGACAGACAAGAGATTTCATGCGGCTACCAACCCTTTCCTGGGAAACCACTCTTCATTTCCCACCCCAATGCCGACCCGTCGTCAATACCAGACTGCTACACCCGGGGCCCAAAAGGTTACGGCGTCCCTCACCAGCACCCCCTGTACGGCACCAGTAACGCCACCTACGGCAGTCACGAGGCGCCACCTGGGCTAAACAAGAAAAAATTCCCCCGGAACTCCAAATTTACCAACACGCTGCTGAAGTGCGGCATATACGAAGATTTTCACTTGACCACACAGGTGGAGACTGACCAAGTGTACCGGCCTTATGCTGACAAGTGATGTCACGGGCAGATGTAGAAGCGATGAATCACTTAAAGGCTGGCTTCCAATCCTTTATCTAACGAACACAGTGCGTCCAATCCTTTAACAAACACAGTGCTTCCAATCCTTTAACAAACACAGTGCTTCCAATCCTTAAACAAACACAGTGCTTCCAATCCTTAAACAAACACAGTGCGTCCAATCCTTTATTTAACAAACACAGTGATTCCAATCCTTTAACAAACACAGTGCTTCCAATCCTTTAACAAACACAGTGCTTCCAATCCTTTATTTAACAAACACAGTGCTTCCAATCCTTTAAAAACACAATGATTCCAATCCTTTAACAAACACAGTGCTTCCAATCCTTTATTTAACAAACACAGTGCTTCCAATCCTTTAACAAACACAGTGCTTCCAATCCTTTAACAAACACAGTGCTTCCAATCCTTTATTTAACAAACACAGTGCTTCCAATCCTTTAAAAACACAGTGCTTCCAATCCTTTAACAAACACAGTGCTTCCAATCCTTTAACAAACACAGTGCTTCCAATCCTTTATCTAACAAACACAGTGCTTCCAATACTTTAACAAACACAGTGCTTCCAATCCTTTAACAAACACAGTGCTTCCAATCCTTTATCTAACAAACACAGTGCTTCCAATCCTTAAACAAACACAGTGCTTCCAATCCTGTAACAAACACAGTGCTTCCAATCCTTTAACAAACACAGTGCTTCCAATCCTTAAACAAACACAGTGCTCTTATGTTTCATTCGGAGAAGGTTTCACCTTACAAGTCGTGATTTCAATAGCATCTCTATTCTGTTCACAAGCCCTCCCTCCAGCTTGATGAAATGTTCACCATACAAGTCGTGATTTCAATAGCATCTCTATTCTGTTCACAAGCCCTCCCTCCAGCTTGATGAAATGTTCACGATACAAGTCGTGATTTCAATAGCATCTCTATTCTGTTCACAAGCCCTCCCTCCAGCTTGATGAAATGTTCACCTTACAAGTCGTGATTTCAATATCATCTCTATTCTGTTCACAAGCCCTCCCTCCAGCTTGATGAAATGTTCACCCTTTGATTTATTCGTTCCATGAACGCTTGGTGGAGCCACATAAAACTATATTTATTTATTTGTTTAAAAAAATAATGTTTTTTTTATAAACTTAAACTTAAGCCTTTACTTAGTAATGCAAATGTACGGAAATGTTATGTAGTTCCAAACAACTTCCCACAATTTTTAATCTGGCCAAAAGCCACGTTTTGAAAATTTGAGAATCGCTATTTGTTGCTCTGTTTTAGTTTGTGGAGTTTGGGTGGGTGGGATACAACTGTTGAATGATTAATCCTGACCTAGAGTCTATAATTTCTCCTTTCGTGGAAACGAAATAAAAATCACAATAAAGTATTAAATGTCAATTTGTAGATTTTTGACATTAAAACATTCAATAACATTGCTGATTTTTTTTTACTCATTAAAAAATCCAACTAAATCGTTGTTGTCATTGTCATTTGTGCAAACAATGTACACTATATCATCAATGTCCAATGTTGCTGTGCAAACAATGTACACAATATCATCTATGTCTAATGTTGCTGTGCAAACAATGTACAATATATCATCAATGTCTAATGTTGCTGTGCAAACAATGTACACAATATCATATATGTCTAATGTTGCTGTGCAAACAATGTACACACTATCATTGTCCAATTTTGTTGTGCAAACAATGTACACTATATCATCAATGTCTAGTGTTGCTGTGCAAACAATTTACACTATATCATTGTCCAATTTTGTTGTGCAAACAATGTACACTATATCATCAATGTCCAATGTTGCTCTGCAAACAATGTACACTATATCATTGTCCAATTTTGTTGTGCAAACAATGTACACTATATCATCAATGTCTAGTGTTGCTGTGCAAACAATGTACACTATATCATCAATGTCTAGTGTTGCTGTGCAAACAATGTACACTATATCATTGTCCAATTTTGTTGTGCAAACAATGTACAATATATCATCAATGTCTAATGTTGCTGTGCAAACAATGTACACTTTATCATCAATGTCTAGTGTTGCTGTGCAAACAATGTACACTATATCATCAATGTCTAATGTTGCTGTGCAAACCATGTACACTATATCATCAATGTCTAATGTTGCTGTGCAAACAATGTACACTATATCATCAATATCCAATGTTGCCGTGCAAACAATGTACACCATATCATCAATGTCTAATGTTGCTACGTTAACATTTAAATTTACTATAGCCATTTAGTAGTACCTTAATGAAACAATATCAATGCAATAAGGCGCAACAATAATTTTAGCATGAAGTGGGGCTCATAGAATTTTGCTTCAAATTTCTTTTTGAACACATTATTTCGTTTTACTATTTAGTATAGTGCGTTCAATAAGAAATGTGACGAAAATTTTAACGTGTGAACTGAAAAAAAAGATTCGACCAAATATCTGTTCGATCAAATTTCCGTCGATCAATTTTCCGTCGACGAAGTATCTTTCGATCAAATTTCCGGTAACCAGGGGCCAACATAGTCTTATCACAGAGTCACCAACCTGAGTCTTCGTAGATTATGCCAGAGAGTTATTCGTTGTCATCATTGCTAGAGCTGCCATTCACGTTTCAATGTCAACTCTCTGATGTTATTTATGTAGCGGGACGTTACGAATCATTATTACTTTAGCGGGACGTTACGAATCATTATTTTGAGGAGGAACATCCTTAATGTAACTCATATCTTCTGATTTAGACAAAATAAGAAGAAAGAAGAGAAATTTTCGAAATTCTTTCATAATTTTTTTTTTTGCTGTTAATGTTGGCTGCAGTCAAAAAATAAAAAAGTAGGCTTTACATCATAATTTGTGCAAAGAATATTTTGCACATTATTATAACATTAAATAGTTAACAGAAAACAGTTAATGTCACAGCAATTCCATAATTATGTGTCTTGATAGAAATAGAGAAATGTGTTGATCTCTCTTCAGAGCGTTGAGTGTTGGAGATTGCAAAGAAAATATGTTCAAATTGCCCTACTTTTGACGTATTGACAGAACAAGAAATCTAAACACTTTAGTAAGGACCTCGAAGATTATGTTGTTTCCTTGGTTTCTGGCGCACACACACATAAAAAGTCCCCTTCATGGAAAGAAAAAAAAAAGTGTCACTGTTGACGTTAGAATACATTAGTGGAACATAGCACTATTCATAGCACTATTCATAGCACTATTCATAGCACTATTCACAACTTACACAAAATGTTAGAATACATAAGGGGAACATAGCACTATTCACAACTTACACAAAAAGTTAGGGTTAGTTTGGTTTTTTTAAAAAAAGAGTTCATGACAATGTATAAGTGTTAAAAAGTGCTGTCATATCCTGCTTCTTACAAATGAAGTTTGTGTCTTTACATTAAAAAAAAAAAAAAAAAAAAAAAAAAAAAAAAAAAAAAAAAAAAAAAAGTCATTATTTTTAACCTAATTAGCGCTGTATCTATTAGTAAATTCTCTCAGATAGCCAGCTGTCTGCCTAAAGTCTGGTCTCCCAAATAATTATCCATCATGGAAATATTATTGTTGTTTTCTATTTCCTTGGGCCTAGACCAAGTTATTATAGTGGTGTTCGTATTTGGAACGGAGGTGTCCAAGTTTTGGTTTGTCTTCGAATTGTTCTCATCGGTGTGATTCGATTGGTTCATGTTTTCTCCTTCGCTGGCATAATTTGGAGGCGGGGCTACTGACTGTCTAGGTACATAATAAGGATCTAGCGGGGATTGGCTGGAGTTGATATTTTGAGATTCTAAATCATCATCTTTTGATCTGCCGAACAGCCCACCGAGGAATGAGAACAATGATTTAGATGTCCTAGAACTGGCGGTGGAATCAACATCTTTGGCGGGTACACGAATGATTTGCTGGAAAGGAAGGCCTCTAAGATTGTTGTGCTTGAAAGAACGTATTTCCAGCGGAGCCTTAGGTTCTTGGCTGACGTCTGACGTGGTTGAAGATGGTGACACGAGGCAAGATTTACCTAGGACTGGCTCGTATTGTCCTGGTCTCTTCTTGGGTAAGGAGAGCGCAATGCGTTTCCAAAACTTTTCTAGCTCCTGAATAAGAAAGAGAACAGAATTAAGAACTATTTTATATTTTACAAATAAATAACACGGTGAATTTGCTATCTTCATATTAATTTTAATTTGTTTAGTCAGATTTGCCTGATACTCAGAAAAATTTTTGCACGTTCATAAAAAAAATTAATTCGGTAGAATTACTCTGCTTTGATCTTTTTAAAATCCTTTAGATTAACTTCACTTTTGTTCGCGTGTTTCTTTCTTTCTGTCTGGGTGTATGGCAAAGTCTTCGGAAGGCCAAGGACCCAATTTAAAACAGC
Organism: Omphiscola glabra; assembly: GCA_964017045.1. Classification (NCBI taxonomy): domain Eukaryota; kingdom Metazoa; phylum Mollusca; class Gastropoda; family Lymnaeidae; genus Omphiscola; species Omphiscola glabra. Next base: position 8,725,014 of record OZ024796.1, read on the forward strand.
GAAAAAAAGTGCCCTACATCCCCTTTTCTCTGCGCTAACATTTTTCTATATGCCCTCTTTTCTATGCTATACTTTGCTCTACCCCCCTCCCGGCCTCTCTGTTTTTTTTCTCCACTCAAACATTGCTCTAGTTGACCCCCCCCCCCACCTTTTTTTCCTTCTCCAATCTAATATTGCTCTATGTTCTCCGCTCTATCAATTTTTCCCTTTTGCTCCTAACATTTCTTTATTTGCCTCCATGCTCCACTCTAACAGTGCTATATTTGCCCCCACTTGCTCCGCTCTGATATTGCTCTATTTCCCCCCCCCTTCCCCGTTCCTCTCTAACATTGCTCTATTTCAGACTTTTTTCTCACCTGTTCACTGGCGTCTTTTCCCGGGTACTCTAACCACGTGACTGTATTTAATATAGACTTCAAAGTGTCGTCCATTTCACCTTTCAGATGACTAACATCCCCTGAAGACTCACAACGCTATATTTATTAACATTTAATCTATAATATTTATAATTTGAGTGAAACAAGTGTGGAGAAAATAAATTTGTAAATAATTAATATTGTAACAGAAGTATATTAGGACTTATAAAGGGAGGACCTTGCAAAGGGAGATCTCCAACGTGCCACTTTGCGGCCCGATAACTCGGACTTGGGGGGGCGGGGGGCTTTGGGGAGGGGAGCTTTGGGAGTGGGGGCTTTGGGGAGGGGGGCTTTGGGGAGGGGGGCTTTGGGGAGGCGGGCTTTGGGGAGGGCATAAAGAGCTTGGTACTACCTGGACGGCTCGCTGACGTCATTTCCTAATGCACATTTTCAGTACTTATAAATAATAATTCACTGCCCAGTATGTCTTTAACATGGAGGAATGCAAATTCAGTTTTTACCCCAACATAGAATCATTATGACGACACTTTTGTCAACATCTTGAGGGCTCCATATCTAACCTCAGAGAGTTCAAACGTCGGCCCAAGCTTTAATTCGTGTAATGCCTCCAACACCCCACGCACTCTCCCACACTTTCCCTCACCCTCCTTCAATCATAATTTGGTGTTATCAAGGGTGGATTTTGGAGGGCATTGAAACACTTTTTTCTCTTTATAATCCATAAGTCACCCGCTAGTGTTGTCCTTTGTTTGATTTTCCTTTTCCTGCTTTTTTAAAATTCCGGAAAAGTGAAAGGACGTCAGTTTATTATTAGACAATCACACCTCCTCACCCCCACCCGGGTCAAATATCTCAGAACCCCCCCCCCCCTTTTTCCCTTTTTTTATAAAGTACGTAAATACGTGACACTTTCGAACTAAAAAATTGTTTTAAAAACAACAACAACAAAACAACAACACAAACAAACATTTAATCTCTAATGCATTACACTATTAAATTGTTACATTTGAATTTATCAAAGTGAAAGCGTGTACGAATACAGTCATCACAGCAGAAAGAAACTTCAATATCATTGTCAATTTCAGGTTTCATATGTACGATACAAAAAGGATCGAAGTAAGTAAGGACATCTTTCTCAATCTATTTAATTATTAGGGTCAGTTCACACGATCAAATTTCGCGTCAAATTGTTGTTTGAACGCACTGATTTGTGCGTGGTTTCTTTCTTGGGGGAATTTGATCAAATAGTGATTTGAAAGTTGTGAGATGGCTTCATACACGAATTGCATCAAATGCTTGAAGGAAAATTTGATCGTGTGAACCGACCCTTAAATGAGAACTTTGCATACACACACAATATAAGAACAACAAACAGGGAAAGACTTTTCTTGTTTTCACTCATATTATAAATATATATATATATATATATATATATATATATATATATATATATATATATGTGTGTGTGTGTGTGTGTGTGTGTGCATGTATATTAACATGTTACTAATGTTACTTTGTATATTGATAGTGTTTATTTGTGTAAGGCATATATATATATGGTGTGACTTGGTCAACTTTATTTTTAACTTTGATAGTACCATATTTTTCGAGGCGTAAGAAAGTAGCTTTGGCAAAAGTGCAGTTCAGGGGCGTAAATTATTTCTAAACGCATTTTGTATTTTAGCATGTTGACGTACGTGTATTCTTTGTTAAATTAAATGGGGGGCCCCCAGTTCCATAGGAGTTGATATTAAGAGTTCAGTATCTTTCAGTATTTGAGTACAGATAAAAAGGAAGACCCGTATGTTTACATGAGAAAATACGAAACGCGTAAAGAAATAGTATACGCCCCTGAACTGCACTTTTACCACGTAACTATAATGCTACACAAGATGTCAGGTATCAATAACTTTAATATCATCTAACATGAAAAGTTGGACTTCATACCTATAATAATTGGTAAAATTCTGTGTTTCTCGTGAAGCATCTCCTGAAGGGCCATCTGGTACTCAAACTTGCACCAGCTGCTGGACACGAACGCCGGACTGATGACGAGCAACGTACGACGACTTTTCTTGACAGAGCCCGTAATGTTGTCTGTGATGTCTACAACGTAGAGCAGTCACGAATGGTACAGGATGCATAAAGCATGGGCACCCACGAATGGTACAGGATGCATAAAACATGGGACAATACACCAAACTCTTCGTAAAATGACGGGCCTAAGAATTCTCCAACACTTCTCCCTATACACCTCGCAGTAGTGCGCTTGAAAGACTACAGTACCACCAATGCATTACGTCAAAGTAATACTCTATGAAATTACCACTACAAGCCCCCCCCCCAAACCACGACAGTTCCAAACCACTTGGTTAAAGCAAATGATATTACTTATTGCATCTGAGTTTCAACAATCTTCCAGCAGGAATTATGAACTAATAAATTATCTAATCAATCATTCCTTTTGACCAACAGAGCATGGTCACACTTTAAAGTTTAAGTTAAAGATAGAGGGTAGAGTATGGCATGGTAGGGTTGGGAAAGTCAGGGTATTGTAGGGCAAGGTAGAGTAAGGAAAGTTAGGGTATTGTAGTGCAAGGTAGGGTAGATTATAGTAGGTGAGGTAAGGGAAGGGTAAGGTATGATAGGTATGGAAGGGTAGGGTAGGGAAGTTAAGGCAGTGGAGATTAGGGTGGTAACCGGAAATTTGATCGAAAGAAATTTCGTCGACGGAAAATTGATCGACGGTAATTTGATCGAAAGGAAATTTGGTCGAATCTTTTTTTCAGTTCAGACGTTAAAATTTTTGTCAAATTTCTTTTTGAACGCACCATACTATATAGTAAAACAAAATAATGTGTTTAAAAAGAAATTTGACGCAAAATTTGAACGTATAAACGAAAAAAACGATTCGACCAAATATCCGTTCGATCACATTTCCGTCGATCAATTTTTCGTCGACGAAATTTCATTCGATCAAATGTTCGGATACGGATTAGGGTAGGATAGTGTTGGGTAGTGTAGGGTAGGATAGGGTTGGGTAGTGTAGGGTGGGGTAGTATAGTTTAGGGCATAGGTTAAGTTATGGTAGGGCAGGGTAGGGTAGTGTAGGGTAGAGTAGGGAAGTAGAAGGTATGGTCAATTAGGTAAGGATAAGGCAATGAATTATTAAAGAGAGACAAAAAGTCCATACACTAATCACTTACATAAGCCGGCCACAAAATTTCTCTGATGTATGCACAATGTGTAACACATCCGTCCCTCTAGCCGTGGTACCAGCGTCTGTATAACAAACTGTCGGTCAAGGTCAGCAGAGGCATACGAAACGAAGGCGTCATAATCTCTACCATCTGGTGAGTAAATACAAACATATTATCTCTACCGTCTGGTGAGTAAATACAAACAAATAATCTTTACCGTCTGGTGAGTAAATACAAACATATAATCTCTACCATTGGATGAGAAAACACAAACATATACCTTGTTATTGTGTGACATTTGAACCTTTAAAATTGTAATAATCTTATAGAATGATATGGTAAAAGTAAGAAAACATCAGGTGTAGATAAAAGTAAAACAATTACGTCCAGAAACTGCCACCCATTCTATAAACGACTTGCTAAACCGGTAAATAAGATGCTATCTTTCGAACAATAGGCCTACACCACATGTTCATCTCACCACAAGCCACTGTTTTACGAAGCCTTAGATGAAAGTAAGAAATTGCCAGAGGCAATGAATTTATTCATATATGAATCGGTTTAACTTTTTAAAATTTCCACGCCCTGCTTGACATTTTAAGCAGCCATTTATTTCTTTACAGTTTATGACTTAAACACGATTCCAAGGAGTCGTGCTAAGTCTAAGGAGTCGTGACAAGACCAAGGAGTCGTGACAAGACTAAAGAGTCGTGCCAACATGTGACTATATAAACTATTGGGTCATGTATGTGACTTCTGAAGCCTGGCACACGAACAATTCTTCCTCAGACTCCCGCCTCCCAATTGGAGAACCACTGGTGCATTGTAATCTCATCTTACAATTTATATAAACGTCAAAACCAGCGAAGCAGGATGACACGCAGGAGTTACGGATGATCCTAAAATATGCAGATATTTTGTGGATAGTTTGTCGTACACTGACCTGGATAGACACTCCCATAAATTTAAGCAGGAAATTGAGCCATTTACATTTATAAATGACTATCTACTTTTTAAAATAATTGTATTATTTCCACCCCACAATTTAGGTTGGACTAATGTAAAAGATGTATGAAAAACGCATTGACTTAATGTCAAACTTTAATAAAAAAAAGTATTAATTTATTTGGATCGCATGTGTTCCACAATCTAAATTGTTACTTTAAAAAAAGTTATGTTGCCAGCAAGGGGAAAAAAACAAATAATGGCGACTTCAGATTAAAAACCCATCCTGTGTTTCTAAAATCAAGCACAACAGCACAGATTAAGCGCCAAATTCGGCCTCTGCTAATATTGGGAGATCTCCGCCAAAAGTCAATCAGTGGATTTGTTTTTCATTTGGGTTAGAGAGTCGCTCCTTGACTGTGCAAACAAGTCAAGTCCACAAGGGGGAGGGGGAAGTCACTCTGAGAATTCAGCGCACGTACGGCGGAACGCACAGCCGCCCTGACTACGTCACTTAAACAGCGTAGTCATGTCGTGCAACAACGTAAAGTCATTGTTAAACGGGGGCTTTGCTGGCGGGAGCAGGTGTCATCAATGCAAGATACCCCCCTAACACACGCAGAGAACGAACGTAACTATGAAAGAACGAATTCCCCACCAACCTCAACACTGTAAATGTAGACATTCCCAAAATTAATTATAGCGTGCAAAGCTTCTCTCCACGACTTTCAATGGGATTGCTGGCAAATTTAAGTGTATCACAAATTCAACTTAATTATAAATGGTGAAATCACCAATTTATTTTTATGACACTTCAGGTTTAATAAATCTCTCATTTGATATTTATTACCATAATCGTTTTTATTATTTGTTTTGGTAGGATAGTGACATCTTGTAGCTCTTGTCATCGCCTCTGACTGTCATCACCCTTGACTGTCATCACCCTTGACTGTCATCACCCTTGACTGTCATCACCCCTGACTGTCATCGCCTCTGACTGTTATCGCCTCTGGCTGTCATCACCTCTAACTGTCATCACCCTTGACTGTCATCACCCCTGACTGTCATCACCCCTGACTGTCATCACCCTTGACTGTCATCACCCCTGACTGTCATCACCCATGAATGTCATCGCCTCTGACTTTTATCGCCTCTGGCTGTCATCACCTCTAACTGTCATCACCCTTGACTGTCATCGCCCCTGACTGTCATCACCCCTGACTGACGTGGCCCCTGCGTGTCATCGACGCTGAATCTCATCTCCCCCGACTGACATCGCCACCGAAAGTCATCCCTCTTGACTGTCAACGCACCTAACTGTCATCGCCCCTGCGTGTCATCGCTACTATCTCTCAGCGCCTCTGACTCGTATTTACAGTCCACCCTCACTCAACATGTTTCTGCTATAATTTATCAATGCCCAATGGTGTCAGAGAAATTATGCTAATTTTGAAATTCATCTTTTTGACGTGTTGTTGCTGCGCAATTAAAGTGCACATGTTTTACTTTCTTTCTGTATTAAGGTTCGCACCCTTTTATACAATCAGTTAGAGCTCTCTTTAACGCATGATTACCATTCAGTTCTCAGAAGTGCAGTGTTGAAAGTGCAGCATGTGTTGGCCCATTGATCTAATTTTATATAAAAAATACTGATATCTCAAAAACAGCATAACTTTTATACACACCCGAACCTGCTAGCCTGAAACACATACACAAACAAACATACTCATCTATCTATCTATCTATCTATCTATCTATCTATCTATCTATCTATCTATCTATCTATCTATCTATCTATCTATCTATCTATCTATCTATCTATCTATCTATCTATCTATCTATCTATCTATCTATCTATCTATCTATCTATCTATCTATCTATCTATCTATCTATCTATCTATCTATCTATCTATCTATCTATCTATCTATCTATCTATCTATCTATCTATCTATCTATCTATCTATCTATCTATCTATCTATCTATCTATCTATCTATCTATCTATCTATCTATCTATCTATCTATCTATCTATCTATCTATCTATCTATCTATCTATCTATCTATCTATCTATCTATCTATCTATCTATCTATCTATCTATCTATCTATCTATCTATCTATCTATCTATCTATCTATCTATCTATCTATCTATCTATCTATCTATCTATCTATCTATGTCGCATAAGAGATGGAGTCAATGGGCCGTCGAGCGTGAGCTCTTAATGCCCCCCCGGCGCCCCCCACACAGTCCAGAGCACTGAAGGACTTAACCCGACTCCAGCCCGTGCGGGAGGGCGCCGGGAACTTCCCCCTTGACCTAGGGGAGGCCCGGTCGACCGAGGACGCTGCGTTTAAAGCGTCCGCAGTCCACTCTCTGAGGGTCAGGATGGCTTTGCTTCCACTCCGGGGGGTTGGTGTTGCGTTACCACTCCCCACTATCTATCTATCTATCTATCTATCTATCTATCTATCTATCTATCTATCTATCTATCTATCCATCTATCCATCTAATCTATATATCTATATATATCCCAACAAGCAAGCCTGTAGTTTAACCCAGCATTTCTACTACACTTACTACATACTTTATTCATCATCAAATCCTAACAAACTATAACACGAGTTGATCACTAACAACATATTTAAGAATAAACTTTTACACACACTCGATGCGAAATGGAAATGAGTGCAGTAAAAGGTGGGAACACCTGAAAAAAATAACGCAACAAAACCGCAACAAAACAAAGAACGTGTCGGCAAGAAGCCTTCATCGGCGAACAAACAACAGTAAAAACAGACAAAATAGCACCTTGATGAAAGGTAGAATCGTAGAGGAGGCTCGTGGAATTTTGTGTTAGTGTTTGAATTTGACATGATTTGGCTGTGAACGCAATAACTAGTGACGTATACGATAAATATTATTATAATTGTTCAAATGTCGGGTTGGGGGGGATCATAATCTGGAGAACTGTCTTGGAGTACCAAGTTTAGTGTTGCCAAATTTCTTTTAAGTAGACCTTAAGTCCCCAATAAACATGCCAAATGCCATAACTACTATCTGGAGGATAAAACGTAACGCAAACTTTAAGTGACACCTTGGTGTACCCGCCCCCTGCCTAAACATGACACAATATTATGTCTGAAGTTATAAACTTTCATTAGATGCACAAAGAGCACACGATTCTTGAGCGCCAAGACGCCTCGTTGATTTTGAGAGTTCGGGTGGTACAAAAAAATGGGGATCACGTACACTGCAAACAGTGCTTCACTTTGCTCTAAGAAATAATTTACTGTAAAAACAATGCTGGTTGTTACTCAACAAAGAAATAACGAATTATAAATAGACAAGTCTGATCTTTACTCACCGTCTTCCTCAAAGGGCTGAAACCAGTGGACAATGTTCATCATGGTAAGGTTTCGCTGCTTCCACAGCCAGTAAGGTATCACAACCAGGAGAATGGCCAGGACGGCTAGCAGCACTGCAGCGATCGCCACTCCAACCCACGGGGATAGTGCTGAGACGAGCCATTAAAAAAAGCATGTCAGCAGAAAGATTGTATTTCTGTCATGTTATGAAGGATGACGTGTTCTTAGCACACCTATCTTGCGTCCCACGTGCATGACCCCTCGTGAACTCTCGTGACCGCCTTTGAAGTGTGGCTAGAAAACCCTTATTCACAACATAAATTCTAGTCAGGAGAACTGTCGAAAATAATAGAAGATTCTGGATAAAACGGGAAGGCAAAACAATGTGTTAGGTGGTTCGAGAGACCTTAGTAGGAAATGCCTATAAAAAGGGCTGACCGATAGAGAGGGAGAGAGATTTTGTTTTGATCACGAGATATGCTATGTCATACTCTGTTGTGTGTAGAGTTTTCTATTTCCTCATACAATTTTGTGCTCATTGTATTTTTATATACAGTACCGGTACCAGAAAATCTGTAAGTTTATAATTTTAATAATATTTCTCTTGCTGTTATTATTTACTTGAAGTTCACAAATTAAAAAGTTACTACTTGTAATTAGCTCTGGCCTTGATTGTCGTTATATTTGTTATTATTTTTAAATGTTGGTATCGTCCTTTATTATGGACCGTTTCTAGAACGAGCCGTAGTCTAAAATTAAGAGATTAAATTCTCAATTCATAACGGTCCTTAATAGTCATCATAGGTCTCAGTTTTCCTCTCTTTCGGGAACTGACGAAAACGCCGGTTTTCTTAGCGACGACTTGTGTCGCCACCCAGTGTCTGTAAAAATACAACTACCTTAAAGCAGTGGTTCTCAACCTTCCTAATGCGGCTACACTTTAATACAGTTCCTCGTGTTGTGGTGACCCCCAAACCGTATAATTATTTTCGTTGATACTTCATAATTATGTGTTTTCCGATGGTCTAAGGCGACCCCTGTGTAAGTGTCGTTCCACCCCGAAAGGGGTCGCGACCGCCCCCCCCCCCCCCCACGTTGAGAACCGCTGATCTAAAGGAATCCGTTTCCTGTCCGTCTGGGGACCAAACATTATTGCTTCACGTGATTGAGCAATCTTTAAAATTTGATATAGTATATGATTTGATAAGACCCATGCTACTTTACCAGAGAAATGGTGTGCAGTGAAATATTCTCATCAGCACCAGGCACAGAAACATTGCAAATCCGTTCTACGTGCATAGGAGCCAGAATGATCAACAAATTGATCGTGGGCCCTTAACATATAGAAGAAGAAGGATTTAAATCAGCACTATTGTTTTAAAAGACCAACGCAAAATACCTGATGCTTCAAGGGGCCGGGGTGCTGAGCAGTTGAGTCCAGTGAATTGGGGATCAACGCACCAGCATTCCATAGTTTTATTGATGCCATTCAGTTCACATTTGCCATGCTCTCCACAGTCCAGAGAACACGGCTCACTGCAAAATGCATCTGGGGAACATTCAATTAGTAGAGTTTGACATAATGTGCATTTGCGGATCAAATACATTGGCTGACGAAGTATGAAGAAAGCCTTAATAGGTTATGTTGAGCACACAGGTGTTGGTATGGGGCATAGGGCATCAAAGGCTTGAAGGGTTGGGGGGGGGGGGAGATTGATGAGGCAAAGAAAGGAAAGTTTTCATAAAAATGTCAGTGGTTCTCAAAATGACCAATTTAGTGCATACAACAACAAAAATGTCTTAACATGAAATAATTTATTTAATAGTCTAGTATGTCTATAATCTAATTGTCTAAAATGGCTATAGTTTAATTATCTAATATGACTATAATATAATAGTCTAACTATGACTATAATCTGATAGTCTAATATGTCTATTATTTAATAATTTATATGTCTTTAATTTAATAGTCTAATATGACTATAGTCTAATATCTAATAAAACTACAACCTAATAGTTTAATATGACTGTAATCTAATATCCTAATATTGCTTTACTATAACAGTCACATATGATCATAATCGTAGCCTCTAATATGACTAAAAACTAGGCCAGCGTAGCCAAACTAGCGCGAGTAATGTATTTATTTTTTTATTTTTAATATGAGACACTATCTTTTTTTAAAAAATCACACTTTAAAATATTAGGAGGTGAATTACGAATTTATATATAAAAAAAAGAAAACATCAGACATTCCGTGGTGCAGGCAGGGTTAGTGTCACACAAGGCGGCCCAGGAATTAATTAACCCCCCCCCCCCCCCAATTTTCCAAAGAATCAAAATCTAGAGTTGTAACAAAATGCCCCACTCCCCTTATAAAGAAAAAAGTGCAGAAAGTGACGAACTACCCCTTACGCCCCCCCCCCCTTTTTTACCATTTTTACCTACGTCCCTGAAGACATGATATCTAAATGGAAATTTCTGCTCTGAAAATGCTTGTCTAATATTAAATTACGTTATTAATAATGCATATTTAAAGCAGATTTTTCCTTCATACCTTTGTCCACAGTCAGGCATTACAGTATTTGATTTCGTGAAAAGAGACATGAGAAGCTAGCAAACATTTAGTCCACAAACCTAGGAAATCTTTCTGACATACACACTTCAGATTGTCCTCTTCCATCGAGCAGTTGCCATAACGACAGACGAAGCCAGGACTGCAGGCTCGTAGCTCTAGAGGGGGAAGAGCCCCGTATTCCGGCAACATCGTCCACGGGTCTTCAATGTTCGCTACATTAAAACGTCTTTTATTCGACGCCCCTGGTTTGGTCAAGGACGTTGCTGGGTCAACCCCATTTTCAATATTCCCGACCTTGACGCTCGTCTGAGTGGTCACGTCTGTCAACAGATAATAATGTTTTGTTTACAATCTCAACATAATGGAAAGATAAGATTGGCTAACGACTGGGGAGAGATTTTGTCAAATACTAATGATCAAGCTCAGATCAACCCGCCGTTTTACCCGACAGTGAGTGTACTCTTTTCTAGCTGTAGAGTAAATTACTGAGACGTAAATTATGCATTTGACAAAAGTTTTACATGCCAGAATTAAGTGTAACTAGATATAGCCCGCCAAACATTGGCGGCAGCAATGCGTGAACGTGCCACGATCTACTAATGTTACTTGACAAAACATGAACTCAAGTCACGCACAGGTAAGAATCACAGTTTTTTTGCTACACCCCTTCCCCTCATGATACGTCACTGCGACATTTTAATTTCACGCACATGAACTATATTAAATATTCTGATGTCACAACCACTTTTAAACCAATATTTGTATATCATACTTAAATTGAAAAGATTTCATTTTCCGAAAAGAAAATATTACGCGCAAAACACAGTTATTTAAAAAAAACATTTAGCGTAGTTATCGTAATTATATTTTGAGCTCATTATTGAACTCATTATTGAGCTCATTATTGAACTCATTATTGAACTCATTATTGAGCTCATTATTGAACTCATTATTGAACTCATTATTGAACTCATTATTGAGCTCATTATTGAACTCATTATTGAACTCATTATTGAGCTCATTATTGAACTCATTATTGAGCTCATTATTGAACTCATTATTGAGCTCATTATTGAGCTCATTATTGAACTCATTATTAAACTCATTATTGAACTCATTATTGAGCTCATTATTGAACTCATTATTGAGCTCATTATTGAACTCATTATTGAGCTCATTATTGAACTCATTATTGAACTCATTATTGAGCTCATTATTGAACTCATTATTGAACTCATTATTGAGCTCATTATTGAACTCATTATTGAACTCATTATTGAGCTCATTATTGAACTCATTATTGAGCTCATTATTGAGCTCATTATTGAACTCATTATTAAGCTCATTATTGAACTTATTATTGAACTCATTATTGAGCTCATTATTGAACTCATTATTGAACTCATTATTGAACTCATTATTGAGCTCATTATTGAACTCATTATTGAGCTCATTATTGAACTCATTATTGAACTCATTATTGAACTCATTATTGAATCATATTTTCTTTCAAACATTTAGAATTATTTGTAATGTACTCTCAATACCAAATACTCTTGTTAGAAAGCAGTCCATGAGTCACAGCAGAAACGTAATATATATAATAGATTTGTACTGAAAACTGCAAGCCAAAGTCAAAATGTCAACGTTTACTTCCGGGTCTTAAAACATTTAGACCACTCGCAGGGCCGGATTTACAATTTTAGGGGCCTTAGGCCAAAAAAAAATTGAGGACCCATTTTGAAAAATAAAAAATATTGCTAAGTTTTTTTCATTCAAAAATATTTTTTTATATACTACTCCCAATTTTGGGGCCCCTTATTCTGCGGGGCCCCTAGACCACGGCCTAGTCAGCCTGTCTGTAAATCCGGCCCTCATCATTTGTCAGCCCTTTCATTAGTACTTAGAAATTATTTATATATTTTCTTTGAAAACAAGTTTCTTTTAAATTTTATCTGTTATAATTTCAGGCTGAAAACTTTGTGTACCGGCACTCTAAGGTGGTCTCTTAGCTAAAAATCTAAATTGTCTCTTAGCTGAAAATCTAAGATGTCTCTTAACTGCAAGTCAAGGTTGTCTCTAGCTCTAAATCTAAGGTGGTCTACATTTTCTCCATCACCTTGTCGGTGAGGTTCGGTTGTTTGATTACATGTAACTATAGTATCATCATCATCATCATCATCATCAGCATCATCATCATCATAATCATCATAATGTCCCGTAGTCCTTCGATCGTTGGGGTGCCACAGATGACACGAAAATGATTTTTCTCCATTCCACTCGTCTACTCATAGCATAGCCTAGTTTTAATCCCGTCCACTCTTTGATGTTATCATCCCATCTTTTTCTCAAAACCGTTTGAAGCTATCCCATGATGCCAACCATAGCGATGTTTTCATAAAAGTAAATCTCAGATGTTCATTGTATTTTAAATATCATCTTACCTTCTATCAGATTTGACCATATGTTGCCATGGAGTAGTCATAACGACCTTAATTAGAAATTGTTTGAAGACATTGTTAACCATCTGTGGCTACACAGAACGGGTGTATGAAAAACTGACCATCCTCTGTGGAATTACAAGCTACCCCCATGTAGCCCGAACAACACTTACCTACCTCGGTCAAATTGCTAGCCCTCCCCCATGTAGCCCAAACCACACTTACCTACCTCGGTCAAATTGCTAGCTCCCCCATGTAGCCCAAACCACACTTACCTACCTCGGTCAAATTGCTAGCTCCCCCATGTAGCCCAAACCACACTTACCTACCTCGGCCAAATTGCTAGCCCTCCCCCATGTAGCCCGGGTCACACTTACCTTCCTCTGTAAAATTACAAGCTACCCCCGTGTAGCCCGGGTCACACCGACATGATAAACGATCATCTGAGCCCACGGTGCACGATCCATTCAGACCACAGTCCAGTGTGCATGCCACATTACAGAAAGGTCCACCGTAGCCAGGGTCGCAGATACAGGCGATCGTCTGGGTCCCTTTCTCGCACTGACCATACTGGGAAAGTATACAAGCTTTGATTTTAGTGACGCAATAAAGAGTTCAGATTATATTGAATGGTGGAGACGTGATGACAGCTAAAAGTTCAGGTTGATCAAATTGTTAAAACGAGAGCTGAACCCTAAATAAACAATGAGTACTAAACAAACAATGACAACTAAAAAAGCAATGAACACTAAACAAACAATAAACATTAAACAAACAATGACCCATAAACAAATAATGAACCCCAAACAAACAAGAACAAACATTATTGTCAAAATTAACTACTTCATTCCCCATGTCCTTGGTTACCGGAAATTTGATCGAAAGAAATTTCGTCGACAGAAAATTGATCGACGGAAATTTGATCGAACGGAAATTTGGTCGAATCTTTTTCTCAGTTGACACGTTAAACTTTTCGTCAAATTTCTTTTTGAACGCACTATACTATATAGTAAAACAAAATAATGCGTTCAAAAAGAAATTTGACGAAAAATTTGAACGTGTAAACAAAAATAGATTGAACCAAATTTCAGTTCGATCAAATTTCCGTCGATCAATTTTCCGTCGACGAAATTTCTTTCGATCAAATTTCCGGATACGCATGTCCTTGGTTGTAATGCTATATCCCCAGCATATCAATTGGGTATATATTTTTCCCCCTTCGTATCAAGATGAGCCATCTGTCTAACAGAAGTCAGCTTTGCCTCACCTCACAGACGAAGCCCGGTAGGCACTGACGCTCAGATAAAGGCCTTAAAGTCACGGTCCCTGAAGATCTCCGGGTCGAACCGGAAACATTTAAAGCTGGAGGTGTCGTCAGGTCTTCGGAGAACCACATGCTGTTCGCACCTACGCCCTGAATCTCCTGCCTGGTCGTGTTGGATGGGACGGCAGTGGTCACGTTAGCCAGCGGCGGCGTCTGACAGAGGCTTCCGGTGTAGCCCGTGTCACACACACAGAACATGCCGAATTCGTTGTTATCTCGACACCTTGTTGGAGAAACATGGACAGGAATAGAAACATGAAATTTCAAAAGCTGTTGTTTTTTTTTAAAATCCGTTACATTAACTTTGCTTTTGTTTGAGGCTAGCTGACTGGATGGCGGACTGAAAATATCGTCGGACTGCTAATTGACCCACTTCTCGTGAAACTATCAAGCTGAAACTTGGCACATTGACTCGTTGCCGATGACAGCACATTATTTAATATTTTCAGCACAACCCCCCATTGATGCACGTCAGCACCCTAAGCTAAGGATTTCAATTCGTATGATGAATTATAAATTATTTATAAAATACATCTTGCAAATAAGATTCATTGCCTTCATGTATTTCCCTTGTCTCTCAATCCAATATTGAAAGTGTACTAAATATAAATAAAGATTCCTTAAAGCGTTGACAAGTAAGTGAAATGACATGATCAATGTCTGGTCGGTTCCATATGTGTCACTGCAAGCCGTGTACCCTTGCACTTACTGCAGCCAGGCGGGGCGGATTAAGGACCACCTGGTGGGCCGGATCTGGGCTGCGGGCCGTGGTTTGTGACCTCTGGTCTAGCAACTCACCTTCCATGCGCACCACACTTGAGATCACAGCGCTCGTGACACAGCTGCCCCTTCCAGCCCACGTCGCAGAGGCACTGCATGGATCCCAGGTCACAGTAACCATGGATACAAATGAAGCTACCAAAACATTCACGTTCTGTCAGTTCTCTCAGGGTTGGGTCCACAGTGGTGGGGGCGACTGTCGTGATCGGGGTGTCGTCTGAAAGAAGGTGCTCAGGTTTTTAAATGACTCCCCTAGCTGTACATTTATAAATAAATCGGGGGCGGGGGGTACTTTCGCTGGCACTCCCTCCCCCTCCCCATAAAATATTTTTATGTACAGCGCTGTGAGCCCAGCCTTAGGCTGGGGTACCGCGCTATATAAGACAACTAATAATAATAATAATAATAAATCTACCTTTCATAATTCAATATATACTACAATAACAGGTAATGTCTATTGAAGTAAAAATAATATTACATTTAATATTAAATAAAAGTAATACAATTTAAACAATTACACAATTGGGGGGTATTTTGTTTATAGAAAAAACAGTTTTTTGTTTTAATTTTTTTTTAACTTAACATTTCAATAATAATATCAACAGTGAATCTTTTCGTGTGAGATTATTGAACTTAAGGTAAATTAATTCCACCTATTTTTAATGCACAATGCAAAATGTATAAGTATCACTTTTATTTCACGGTGCATTAGTACCACTATTATATCACAATGTATTAGTGTCAATTTTTATTTAACAATGTAGTAGTAGTATCCCTTTTAATTCACGATGTATCGGTACCACTGTTAATTCACGATGTATCGGTACCACTGTTAATTCACGATGTATCGGTACCACTGGTAATTCACGATGTATCGGTACCACTGTTATTTCACGATGTATCGGTACCACTGTTAATTCACGATGTATCGGTACCACTGTTAATTCACGATGTATCGGTACCACTGTTATTTCACGATGTATCGGTACCACTGTTAATTCACGATGTATCGGTACCACTGTTAATTCACGATGTATCGGTACCACTGTTATTTCACGATGTATCGGTACCACTGTTATTTTAAAAAATAACAGTTATTTTTAGGTTTATTTTTTGGTTTCGGCTGAATGTGATTGAGGTTTTCGGCCGTGTATCATAATTAAGACTGTCCTTTTGTATTTCTGTCGGCCGGCAATTCATTATTGCTCGACGTTTTGCCGTCCTCACATGATATATGACTAATCCTCCGAGAACACTGCTCACAGCTGCACGATGACATACCTTTCCCGATATCTTAGGATCACTGTCATACTTTCAGTAGCCACGTGTCATACTCACCGATCTCTTTCTGGACACATCCAACATCCGGGACATACACTGATGTCTCATTACAAACACAGATGGCCAGGTTTGATGTACTGGTCACACAGGTACCCTCTGGGGTACAGTTCTTTGGACAGGCGTCCTGGCAAAACAGGCCAGCCCAGCCATCAAAGCATTTGCAACTCATCCCTAGGGGGCGAACACAAAAATAAACAGACCTTGAAATTTGATAAAATCAAAAGTCAGTCATTGAGGGAAATATTCTTAAATGAGATGGCCTAACAAATGTGTATGTTTTTAATAGTCACTCCCCCTTGTAACGTACATAATTTTTATGTTTTTACAAACCACGCACCCTTGTAACGTACATAGTTTTGTGTGTAAAATCTTTCTTGTAATTTACAAGCCCTATTGTAAAATCCCCTCAAAACGGCTATATAAATATATTATTAAGGAGTCGGCTAACTTTTCCGACAATAAAACAAGTTTACTCTAATAAGATAAAATTGTGTAATTGTGAAAGTACCACTTTTGTTTTTGAGAAATTCAACTGAATTTTTTTTTATCGCACAAACAGATAAAGCTTATATACTAAGTTGCGGTATTAGCTTTCCCATTCACATATTAAGCCAACAATAGGGGTATCATCATCAAGTTTAATAACTTTAATTAAATCACAATTAGTTCTCAGACCCTTCAATAACAGATCAAGAATGCTATGTGATGTTCAACAACATTTAGCATTAGATTTGGAAAGTGTTTTGCCATGTTTATATGAAGTATGAAGAGATGATTTTCAAAACACGGTATCCGCCATTTTCCGAAAAGAACCACACACAAAGAGTACCTTCTTGTAGAGCAAATCAGGTTCCTTTAGGATATGGTAAAGTTTATTTAAAAAGCACGGTATATTACTATTTTCTTCTATGCCTAAAAATGATTTAATTTTCTAAACGTGCAATGATTTTTAAAATTATTTATTCAAATTATGTACATTTTAGACCAATCAGTGCGAATGGTAAGCTATTTTTGCGGCATTTTGCGCAAGCGCACTAAACACCACTAAGTGAAAAAACAACAAAGATGGCGGATTATGAAGGCTTCAATGAAAGAATTATTTCTACTATAAAATCTCGAAGAGAAAGAACGTTCAATTCCAATGCGAGACAAATAAAAATCATTTTTCTTCATTCTAGCGGAGGAAAGATTGCTTTTTTTTTTTTGTTTTGAAAATCAGCTCTTCATATTGTTTCGAATCCAAATTATGATAATGATGTCTTTAAATTTAATTTTCATCTTTGTTGAAAAAATCATTGGCCGACATTATGGTAGCCTGGTCACAACAAGATTACAGCCATACACATAACACTGATATCCGCTATCCGTCCGGTCAGCTCCATCCGCCGCTAGATCACAGTTAGCGCAACTAAAACACTAGTCTGTGCTCTTGTTCTCTCTCGTCATGACTATTGTAACACTCTTCTGTCAGGTTCACCAAAACATTTCATAGAAAAACTGCAGAAAGTTCAAAACTCAGCTTCTAGGTTAGTTCTAAAGGGAAAGAAAAGTTATCACGTCACTCCACTACTTCATTCACTTCATTGGCTCCCTATACAGCACGCATTGATTACAAGCTGTCTGTTCTCTGTCACAATTTTTTCTCTGGTTCCTTTCCTTTCTATCTTACTGAAATTCTGTCTGTCTATTCACCCCTTCGAAAGCTTGTTTCCTCCGCCGACACACGTATTCTTTATGTTCTCAGAATACGCACTAAAACATATGGTGAACGATCTTTATGTGTTCCAAAACAATGGAATTTTCTCCCATTACAAATCCGCAATATAACGAAGATCCCAGACTTCAAAACTTCCCCCCAAGAGACATCTTTTCAAACTGTACTATACCGACTCATTCTCACCCCCCCTTTTCAACTGCTAAACAATGCTCGATGCTGATGGGTGCTGTCCATGGCTAGACAGGGGTAGATAGTATTTGGTTGGGTGCTGTCCATAGCTAGACAGGGGTAGATAGTATTTGGCTGGGTGCTGTCCATAGCTAGACAGGGGTAGATAGTATTTGGATGGGTTAGGTCATGCTTTTCACCAATTGTTGTTTTTAAATATATAATTTTCTGTAACTGTTAATTTTTGAGTGAAGCGCGGTGAGCCTGGCCCTAGGCTGGGGTACTGCACTATACAAAAACACCTTAAAAATAATAATAATAATAGCTTCTCAGTCTTTCATCCCGAGTAACACCCGGGCAGCTCCCTTTCGTAACTGGTCAGTCTTACTCTTGCACAGAGCTCTGATTGGTCAATCTTACTCTTGCACAGAGCTCTGATTGGTCAATCTTACTCCTGCATAGAGCTCTGACTGGTCAATCTTACTCCTGCACAGAGCTCTGACTGGTCAATCTTACTCTTGCACAGAGCTCTGATTGGTCAATCTTACTCCTGCACAGAGCTCTGACTGGTCAATCTTACTCTTGCACAGAGCTCTGACTGGTCAATTTTACTCTTGCACAGAGCTCTGATTGGTCAATCTTACTCTTGCACAGAGCTCTGATTGGTCAATCTTACTCGTGCACAGAGCTCTGATTGGTCAATCTTACTCCTGCACAGAGCTCTGATTGGTCAATCTTACTCCTGCACAGAGCTCTGATTGGTCAATCTTACTCCTGCACAGAGCTCTGCGACATTTCTTTCATGCATGACCCACCCCAGGCCTATTCAATAATGCCACGGTCCACCCCAGGCCTATTCAATAATGCCACGGTCCACCCCAGGCCTATTCAATAATGCCACGGCACACCCCAGGCCTATTCAATAATGCCATGGCACACCCCAGGCCTATTCAATAATGCCACGGTCCACCCCAGGCATATTCAATAATGCCACGGTCCACCCCAGGCCTATTCAATAATGCCATGGTCCAGCCCCGGCCTATTCAATAATGCCACGGTCCACCCCAGGCCTATTCAATAATGCAACGGCACACCCCAGGCCTATTCAATAATGCCATGGCACACCCCAGGTCTATTCAATAATGCCATGGCCCACCCCAGGCCTATCCATTAATGCCATGGCCCACCCCAGGCCTATCCATTAATGCCATGGCCCACCCCAGGCCTATTCAATAATGCCATGGCCCACCCCAGGCCTATTCAATAAAACCACGGCACACCCCAGGCCTATTCAATAATGCCATGGCCCACCCCAGGCCTATTCAATAATGCCATGGCCCACCCCAGGCCTATCCATTAATGCCATGGCCCACCCCAGGCCTATTCAATAATGCCATGGCCCACCCCAGGCCTATTCAATAATGCCATGGCCCACCCCAGGCCTATTCAATAATGCCATGGCCCACCCCAGGCCTATTCAATAATGCCACGGCCCACCCCAGGCCTATTCAATAATGCCATGGCACACCCCAGGCCTATTCAATAATGCCAAGGCACACCCCAGGCCTATTCAATAATGCCATGGCCCACCCCAGGCCTATCCATTAATGCCACGGCACACCCCAGGCCTATCCATTAATGCCACGGCACACCCCAGGCCTATTCAATAATGCCACGGCCCACCCCAGGCCTATTCAATAATGCCACGGCCCACCCCAGGCCTATTAAATAATGCCACGGCACACCCCAGGCCAATCCAATAATGCCACGGCACACCACAAGTAAAACTATGCAAACAATTTTGGATAACTGGAAATTTTTATTCGAAATTACCTGAGTTGTTATAAATCTCATAGTAAATTACAGAATATAGTTAAAATTCATTTTGGAGTAAAACGTAAAAAAAAAATTAGCCGAGTCCGCCACCCAAACAACAAGCCAGACACGAACAAAAACGATGTTAATATAAATATAAGGGATTGAAAATGGCAAAATGAAGACGGGTAATATCTACAGAATTAATACATAAATTAAACCACTCTCTTCCAGTACACAATTATCCCACTCTCTTCCAGTACACAATTATCCCACTATCTTCCAGTACACAATTATCCCACTCTCCTCCAGTACACAATTATCCCACTATCTTCCAGTACACAATTATCCCACTCTCCTCCAGTACACAACTATCCCACTCTCCTCCAGTACACAATTATCCCACTATCTTCCAATACACAACTATCCCACTATCTTCCAGTACACAACTATCCCACTATCTTCCAGTACACAATTATCCCACTATCTTCCAGTACACAACTATCCCACTATCTTCCAGTACACAATTATCCCACTATCTTCCAGTACACAACTATCCCACTCTCTTCCAGTACACAATTATCCCACTCTCCTCCAGTACACAATTATCCCACTATCTTCCAGTACACAATTATCCCACTCTCCTCCAGTACACAACTATCCCACTCTCTTCCAGTACACAATTAACCCACTCTCTTCCAGTACACAATTATCCCACTCTCTTCCAGTACACAATTATCCCACTTCCATCCAGTACACAATTAACCCACTCACCTCCAGTGCAATAACCGTTGACGCATGCGAACCCAGGTAGACACTTGGCCTCTATAGACTCCTCTGTTGGCGGCATCTCACTCCTGTGTAATGACGTAATGTTTGCCAGGTGCTTACAGAGGAGAGAGGTGTTCCACGCAGGCGTGGACGGAGGTAGAGTGGCCACAAGGGGAGTGGACGTTGATGATGCCTGGGAGCTACTCCTCTCGATACGCCCATGGACGGACGTGTAGGCGGTCCACTTGAGGCTTGTGCTGCTTGGTGACGGACTCACCGTGGACGCGCCTGCTGTAAACAACTTGACCCCGTACACAGTTGCCATGGCAACAGCAACAATCACCAACCGGGCGCCAGCCATTGTGACTGTCAATAAAAAAAACAACATTTCTTTCGTGATATATTTTTATTTCAAAATTTTATTTTTTGTTTGACACTTACATAATAATATTGCTTACGAAATATTTATTTTGTTTTTCAAAACTAATTTAAAAAACTCTCTAAAATCTGAACCATCTACTGTGTGTTCTCACTAATTTAGTAGATTTTTTTTCCCATTAGTAGAGTTATCACAGGACCAAACTATTTGTCTCGAATTTATTATAAACCTGAGTTAAAAACTATGTGAAATGTGTGGAAATTCCCGTTCAAACTTAGTCTTACTGTTTCAGTTAAATTTTTATTTTTCTTCCCTGTTTTTCTTTGATTTCCCTTTATATATTAAATAATTATATTATACATTTATATTGTGAATAGGGATAAAAAAAACTGTCACGCAGCGGGCGTCTTGGGTCACGGTTGAACTTAGGTAAAAAGTTTGAATTATCTCATAGGCGACATGAACAACGTACCATGGGTATGGTGTAGGACCGTCTATTGGAATGTTTTCGTTGGACTATTATTGAAATGTTGGCAGGTAAAGTGTACTCTTAGACCGACTGGGAACTTTCTAAAAATACCGGGACCTGGTGTAGAAAAATGAATTGCTTCCGGTCAAGACCTACTATTTATTTATTTGTTGTTGGGCGGCACTTAGCATATTGTTTTGTTTTGTAATATCCAGGTGTTCCCATACTATGTGAGCATTGCTTCATATTTCACATTGCTTCATGTTTCATATTGCTTCATATTTCACACTGCTTCATATTTCACACTGCTTCATATTTCATATTGCTTCATATTTCATACTGCTTCATTTTTTACGTTGCTTCACATTTCATATTACTTCATATTTCACACTGCTTCATATTTCATATTGCTTCATATTTCAAATTGCTTCATATTTCACATTGCTTCATATTTCATATTGCTTCATATTTCACATTGTTTCATATTTCACATTGCTTCATATTTGACATTGTTTCACATTTCACATTGTTTCATATTTCACATGGCTTCATATTTCACATTGCCTCATATTTCTCATTGCTTCAACCTTAACGCAGCCTGATTGATTTTAGGAATTTTAACTTCGATGTGAGATCATTGCTGTAAACTAAATTGAACAAAACTTTTAAAAAAATGTGTTGGTATAAATCCTTTATATGCATATTTTAAACATTATTTTATTTTATATTAATATTCCATGTTCCACCAATTTTTGAACCGCAGAATTATTACACGAACTATTTCAGAAATTTCAGAAAGACAAATGAAAACGTTTACAAATTACGCACTAAAACTAAAACGCACTTGCGATTTTTTTCTAAGAATGTCATTTAGCGCAGTTATTTTATTTCGTAAAATCAGCGTCATCATACTCCCTTCATCTTATTCTTGAGTTTAAAACAGGAAAACCTAAGCTTTGGGGGGTGGGAGCTGAGGCCGAAAATTTTATAGAATGTATTGTCATCGGCAACGAGTCTGTGCGCCAAGTTTCAGCTCGAGAGGTTGACAGGAAGGGTGACAATTAGACGTCTGAAGATTTTGCTCTAACTCTAAACAAAAAAAGTGAAGTTAATGTAATAAAGGATTGAAAAATGTTGTCTCTCCCAGTTTTGTTATTCTAACTTCTTTTGACCCCCTTAACGACCAGGATGTGGTACCCTTACCCTCCGTACTGTTTATGTATTAGTATTACCAGCATCCTCAAATACTATCAGCCATTAGCGGATGAGATTTATAAAGTTTATGAATTTTTTTTTATCAGAAATGCTTCAAACAAAACAAAGAGTGTCCTGGTGAGGTCGTGTGAGAAAGCACAACAATATACAACAAGCGGGACGTCTGCAGTCATGGTTAGCTTGAGTTTCAACTACAGCTTTGTTCTCACAATCATCTATGACACTGCTTAATAAACTAACTGAGCCAAATTACCTTTGTATTTCTACACAACAAAAAACAGTTCTGTAGCGATATATATTTGTCGCTAATAATAATAATAATAATAATAATAATAGTAACCAAAAAAGCAATCATATAAAATTAATAAAAGACCGGAAGTAATGTAGCCACTTCCGGTCAAACTAGAAACTTGACACCCTCGATGCTGATGCCGTCAAGATCACTCAAAAAAAAAAAAAAATTATGAAATCAATTCCCCCGAGTAATGACTTAGTGGGGTTGTAAAAAAAAAGGGGAATAAAGAATTGAATTAATTTGGCAATCCCAGACTTCCCACGGAAGTAGACCTTGGTACCCTCCAGGTTGACACTCAAAAGATGCCAAACCCATGTTAAAATATTTATAAAGACTTGCGGGTTCCATGCTGGGGTCAGAGCCGTTCTTAAGCATAGGCAAACTAGGCGACCGCCTAGGGCCCCACTGCCAAGGGGGCGCCGCCGGGCGCTTTCTTTTTTTAGCCTATAACTTGCAAGTCCGTATATTTCAGAAGTAAAATTTTCTCTAGTGGATTGGAATTATCTATATTGTTATTGGTTACACGCGAGCAAAGAGTGAGGAAGGCAGAGTGGTGGTGGCGCAGTGGTGGGTGGTGTTTTCTCCTCAGCTCCGGGGGAGGTCCGACCCCCGGACCCCCTTCCAGGGTCCACTACCTACGTTCCATGCCTAGGGCCCCCAAAATCCCAAGAACGGCTCTACTAGGGTGGGGTGACTTAATTTTGATCTAACCGAAAAATTGGCATTTACAAAGAAGCTTATAACACTAAAATACCTAAGCATAAAAAGTAAACACTTCCTAGAGGAGCTGAAAGGAAAATAATGGGGGGGGGGGGTCCAGATTGGCAAAGGAATTGTATGGATCATGCACGTCTAATCGGTAATATACATTGGGGAATATATGATATAGTAAGATCATTTGTAACGGATCATAACATTATCCGTCTTACTACAAAGCTATACGAAAAAAGGATTTCAAATTGTTAATGGGAAACCAAGAATCCATTATCATTAGAACCGAGATTGAACATTCATATTTTAAAAAAGTTGATCTAATTCATTCCTATGAAATTTGATTTGCCAGATGTAAGACTTTGATTTCTATTAAGTTTTTTATTTAATATAAATAAATTGTTTCCTTTCCCTCTAATGATATTGGTTGTAGACTTATTTTCAATTATATATAAATGAGAAATGTTTTCTTTGTGCTTGATTTGAATCTATAATAAAAATCCACTGGATATGAGCCGGCAATAAGACATATGAGAGTCACCCACCAATAGATGTCAATTAATGACAGCAGCAAACAAATGACCACCAGAGTAACATGCCTGAGGAAATGAAACATGTGTCATCCACCAATATACGCCTTTTAACAACAAAAGAAAACACAAGATAACCAGAGCAACATGCCCCAGGAAATGAAACATTTGTCATCCACCAATACATGCCATATCAAGAAAGCAGCCAACATCCGTCCTACCAGAGATGAAACTTTGGAGTGCCATACCTACAAAACATTCGCAGTAACTTGCAAATTCTGATAAGCTATTAACATAAACCAATATCCCTACCGTAGTTAGCTGTTTCCTTTTTATGTTCTTTGCCGACTCAATTAAATGGAGATAACATAGCCATAAATACGGGGGGGGGGGGGACCTTTAATTGATTGATGATACAAAATGTGTATGTATATGTCGTTTTGAAAAAGAAACCACGATTTTGTATATTCAATCAATTAAATGTAATAATAATAATAATAATAAAGTTTATTTGAAAAATCACGCTTCATCCCCAAAGGCTCGAAGCGCGTTACAAAGTCAAATCTAGGAGATTGATTGATTGATTGGAGTACTTATATAGCGCTCATTCCATAGCATGCACACGGCGCTCCGCTGTTTGATGTTCGAGAGGTCTCACTGCTGCCAGTTAGGCGCATGTGAACTCCATCTCCCAATCTCCGGGTTTGAATTCAGAGTTGCCTTCTCTTAGATGGGTTGCCGTCCAAGGTTAAGAGTCCCATCCACCCGGGCTGCTGGTGGTGTATTTTTGCTTGACTGGGCTTTGGCGGGGATTGAGCTCCTGACCATTAGCTTGAGATTTGCTCAGTTCAGACCACTCGGCCATCCAGCACCCACCCCCCTCGCAGTGAAGCACTGGTATATTCCCTAGTATACCATACTCACTGTGTAACACAACAAATTAACCTTTATCTGTCACATGACAATATTATTTATTCCTACTGCACGATGGCGTAGGGATTCGACAATAATGAATTAATTTCACGAGAACAAGCAGGAACTGGTTTTTCATAGCGGAGTGAGAACTCAAGATTTTCTGGGTAATAGAGAGGGTACAATTTATCTGTGAGGATGTCAGACATGTTGGATTTTACTATTGTATTAATTTAGGAAGGAATAGTATTCAAAGTGTGTATTACATTCTTTACATCTTTACATGTAACTAGGTATGTTACAAGGATGTAACAATGCCAAGGATTTATTTGTAACATTTAACATGTAATAAAAGTACTGTGTTATTTATACTAACGGAGTATTTTCATCACGTGAAAGAAAGTGTTATTGAGGTTAAGCTAAGGAATGAATAGTGACAGCTTTAGATCATCCATAATATCAAAAGCATTTGTTAACGTTGCAACATTGTAGCATCAGAAGTATTACATATGTTACATCCCTTACACACTGCAATATAATGTTTATATACGAAAGGTATAAAACTCAACCATACCTTTATATCGTCCGCACAGGATGTGATACACAAATGAAACCACACAACAAAAACAACAAAACAAAAAAACAACACACAAACCAAAAAGCAGTGGCATACTCTGAAGGCTATTTAGCTTTCCGCCATACGAGTAACAGCTTGGATACTCTGAAGGCTATTTAGCTTTACGCCATACGAGTAACAGCTTTGATACTCCGAAGGTTATTTCGCCCTACGCCATACGAGGAACAGCTTTGAAGTGTGTCCAAAAACGAATGAACGTCTTGAGTGTGTATCGAGGACCAGATACGATCACCTGCATTATGCAGGCTTTATGTTTGGCTTACAAATGTATGGGCCCCGGGGAGAAGCAGGAGATAGAGATCGATACATCAGGAACAATTTTATTCATTTTTGATTTTAATATTTTCTGAAACAATAAAAACATGTTTTTGTTTTTTTAAAGAAGTGATTTTGTACGTATCCGGAAATTTGATCGAAAGAAATTTCGTCGACGGAAAATTGATCGACGGAAATTTGATCGAAAGAAATTTCGTCGACGGAAAATTGATCGACGGAAATTTGATCGAAAGAAATTTAGTCGACGGAAAATTGATCGACGGAAATTTGATCGAAAGAAATTTCGTCGACGGAAAATTGATCGACGGAAATTTGATCGAAAGAAATTTCGTCGACGGAAAATTGATTGACGGAAATTTGATCGAAAGAAATTTCGTCGACGGAAAATTGATCGACGGAAATTTGATCGAACGGAAATTTGGTCGAATCTTTTTTTATTTTACAAGTTAAAATTGTGTGTCAAATTTCTTTTTGAACGCATTATTTTGTTTTACTGTATAGTATAGTATAGTATAGTATAGTATAGTATATATATAAAGATGTAGGTAAAGAATAAAATTATTTAAAATATGATTAATAATTTTTTTTAAAATTAATGTTGTTACCTAGTTAAAATTACCTTAATGTTTTAAGCCACATAAAAAAATGTAAATTATTAAACCCGGTTTCAGTTGAATCCACCGATGAGGCATGGCCGTGATAAGAAGGTCATGTATTTCATCTCAGAGGCCTAGCAAATTTCCCCCGACCCGGAAACAATTAATTTTAGTTGTCATGTATTGTGGGACAGAGACACGTTCACGGTGTACAAGAATAGAAAACATATCAAAATAGCCTTTAATATCATTGGGATCAGAGGCGTGACGACTCCTCCATGAACCAAGGTAGCCACGCGGACATTGGGGCTACTCTTTTGTGCTTGAAGTTAAAAGACTTTCTTTGAATCAAATTCAGTCTTATGATCCATGACTAACTCGGGTATTTAAAACATAATGAAAAAAAGTTTGCTCTAAAGTATATTATTGTTATTATTATTATTATTACTATTACTACTACTACTACTACTACTACTACTACTACTACTACTACTACTACTAATACTACTACTACTACTACTACTACTGCTGCTGCTACCACTACTGACTACTACTATTAGTATAGCTATAACTTTTAATATATTAAAGTACTATTATCATCATCAACATTAATATTTTAGTTATTATAATTATTCACAGTTCCGTTATCATGTTTCCCGTGAGTTACCCATCATGTTACCTATGTTGTTTACCTGTGTAGTTATTTATGTCGTAACATAATTATGTTGTTATTATGGTGTGACCAATGTAGCTACCAGTGTTGTTTCCCTTGTTGTCACCTATGTAGTTAACTATATTATTACCTTTGTTGTTACCTTTGTTGTTACCTTTGGTGTCACCTTTGTTGTTACTTTTCTTGTTAACTTTGTTGTTTCCCTTGTTGTTACCGTTACAAGGGCTCAGCAATCTTATAACCACACCCCTACACCAGGTGAATACGCCCCTACACCAGGTGGATGTTCCCAGAACATTCAAATCAATTCACATTTTTATTTCATTAACTGACTAATTTAACCACAGCGCCAGTTGGCTTAGTGTTGGCTGTCCGTTCATTGGGCAGATATAACAAATGTTATTGAGCAGATATAGCAAATGTAATTGGGCAGATATAGCAAATGTTATTGGGCAGATATAGCAAATGTTATTGGGCAGATATAGCAAATGTTATTTGGCAGATATAGCAAATGTTATTGGGCAGATATAGCAAATGTTATTGGGCAGATATAGCAAATGTTATTGGGCAGATATAGCAAATGTTATTGGGCAGATATAGCAAATGTTATTTGGCAGATATAGCAAATGTTATTGGGCAGATATAGCAAATGTTATTGGGCAGATATAGCAAATGTTATTGGGCAGATATAACAAATGTTATTGGGCAGATATAGCAAATGTTATTGGGCAGATATAGCAAATGTTATTGGGCAGATATAGCAAATGTTTTTGGGCAGATATAGCAAATGTTATTGGGCAGATATAGCAAATGTTATTGGGCAGATATAGCAAATGTTATTGGACAGATATAGCAAATGTTATTGGGCAGATATAACAAATGTTATTGGGCAGATATAACAAATGTTATTGGGCAGATATAGCAAATGTTATTGGGCAGATATAGCAAATGTTATTGGGCAGATATAGCAAATGTTATTGGGCAGACATAGCAAATGTTACTGGGCAGATATAGCAAATGTTATTGGGCAGATATAGCAAATGTTATTGGGCAGAGATAGCAAATGTTATTGGGCAGATATAGCAAATGTTATTGGGCAGATATAGCAACTGTTATTGGGCAGATATAGCAAATGTTATTGGGCAGACATAGCAAATGTAATTTGGCAGATATAACAAATTTATTGGGCAGATATAGCAACTGTTATTGGGCAGATATAGCAAATGTTATTGGGCAGACATAGCAAATGTAATTTGGCAGATATAACAAATTTTATTGGGCAGATATAGCAACTGTTATTGGGCAGATATAGCAAATGTTATTGGGCAGACATAGCAAATGTAATTGGGCAGATATAACAAATGTTATTGGGCAGATATAGCAAATGTTATTGGGCAGATATAACTAATGTTATTGGGCAGATATAGCAAATGTTATTGGGCAGATATAACTAATGTTATTGGGCAGATATAGCAAATGTTATTGGGCAGATATAACTAATGTTATTGGGCAGATATAGCAAATGTTATTGGGCAGATATAACTAATGTTATTGGGCAGATATAGCAAATGTTATTGGGCAGATATAACTAATGTTATTGAGCATATATAGCAAATGTAATTGGGCAGATATAACTAATGTTATTGAGCAGATATAGCAAATGTAATTGGGCAGATATAACTGATGTTATTGAGCAGATATAGCAAATGTAATTGGGCAGATATAACTAATGTTATTGAGCAGATATAGCAAATGTAATTGGTCAGATATAACTAATGTTATTGAGCAAATATAACTAATGTTATTGAGCAGATATATTATGACTTACTTCATCCAACCATGGACAGCTTTCAGCACAACATTACGTCCTATAACAAATGAACCTGAAGCCATTGTTGCATTTATTCAGACATGAACTTCCTACCTTACAAATACAAACAACAATAACGCCATTTGTTCATAAAGAAAGTTCATGTATACTTTTGAAGGCTAAAGCATCGTGTGGACGAAATTAAAATTACGCGTAGAACCTACGCTTGAGATGGCAAGAATGTATAGACTACATCAGTGGTCGGCTAACCTCGACTCCGGAGACGCAAGAGTAGACCAGATTTTTCTGCGGGCAACCTAGGACCCGGCTGCTTGCCCCCCCCCCCCTATTCCGCCCCCCCCCCCCCCACACAAAAGTCATAAATAGTTTGTATAAATGTATTGAAAGACACGAGTTACTGAAGGGCAGAGAACAACTTCATTAGAATAGATTATACAGTATACCGGAACTATATGTCATGGGCGTTATAGATTATACAGTATACCGGTACTATATGTCATGGGCGTTATATATTATACAATATACCGGTACTATATGTTATGGGCGTTATAGATTATACAGTATCCCGGTACTATATGTTATGGAACTTACCTTACGTTGTGTTCATCTGGAACCACGGGGACAATAAAGAAGAAAAGTGCCAGGAATATTTTGTGAGGAATTTATGAACACTTTCTGAGACTGGAAGAACAGCTTACCAGTGAGTAACTACCCACAATTGACACAACCGACGTGTGTCAGAAATATGAAGCATCAACACGTGAACTGTAATTATTATTAATTTAAAAAATCATGACACACTAATATTAAAATTTTTGAGATGCGCGAAAAGCTCTTGGAACATGAGATTTTTTTTCTTGAAAACCATATCTAAAATAGTCACACGCATCACAGAGAATGCATTTGACAACCAGCACATGTTTCAATGTATTGACTTTGAGTTACGATTTAGCAGGTGTCAACATGTTGTTTTAATCCGAGAAAAAATCTCTTACTCTGGGAGCATTTGTCCCTGTCTAAGGAAAATTACACAGTTCGTCGGAGAACGCTACTGACCGTGACATTTCCTGACTTTTCGGGGACGCCGGGACAGGTGATACGAAAATATGGACTTTCCGGGTAAACCGGGACGAAAATAGGCACTTTCCCGGGTAAACCGGGACGAAAATAGGGACTTTCCCGGGTAAACCGGGACGAAAATAGGGACTTTCCCGGGTAAACCGGGACGGAAATAGGGAATTTCCCGGGTAAACCGTGACGTCTAGTCACCTCACATGACGTCTGGTCACCTCACATGACGTCTCTTCGAATATATATATATATATATAAATATTTCTTTCTTTTTTTTTAAATCGAAATCTGTGATACCATTTACAAGACCAGCCCTTGTCTGCTGTTCCCAATATCTTTGCCTAGCGAATTTAATATATAAAATGGCTCCTCACTCAAAAAGGTTGCCAACCTACCCCTGGACTTCGAAATATAAGAAAGAAAAATTAGAGTAGTCGATGCCTTGGTATTAAAATTTAATGGAGCCGATATTTTCTTAAAACTATGGTTTTAAAAAAAATAAGTTAATGAATTCTTCTCAAACATTAATTAAGCCAAATACTTTGTCAATAATGATATTAATTTAACTAACTACAATTAAAGCCGGAATATACACATTCATTTAACTAGTTCAATGAAAGCTATTGTAACATTTCAAACACACGATAAATCAACTAGGTGTGGTTTTTTTGGTTGTTGTTTTTTTCCAGCAATTTAATTAACTTTTAAACACTTTATTCTCAAGTTAACTTTGAAGTTTCTTCTTCTTATTTTTGAGGGCCCACGATCAATTTATTGATCATTCTGGCTCCTGGTTTGAATTCAGAGTTTGCCTTCTCTTAGATGAGTTATCGTCCAAGGCTAACGAGTCCCATCCACCCGGGAGGTGCCGGAATGTTTCATTGTATCAATGTTATCCGCCTATCGGGACTCCATCTCCGGGTTTGAATTCAGAGTTTCCTTCTCTTAGATGAGTTGCCGTCCAAGGTTAACGAGTGCCTTCCACCCGGGGTGCCGGTGGTGTGTTTGCTTTGGTGGGGATTGAACCCCAGTTTAGACAACTCGGCCACCCAGCACAGTCTTCATTCGAGCTGGTAGCCAATAGCTATAACAAAAATTTCATGTATGAGTCTATTTCAGTACGCTTCAGATGGTACACTCGTGGATGACCAATTAGCATATCCGTGCTCCTCAACTTCAATTTTCACTAGCCCAACAGTGTGAGCACAAAGATATGCATTGACTTTAACTAGTGTTAGTCACACACTCAGTCTATTTAAGTTTACTTCAGATGGTGTACTCATGGATAACAATCTAGCATAACTATCCTTCTCATCTTAACAGTTTTGAACGGTGCAACGATTTCCATTGAATTTCAACACTGCTGATCATATACGCGGTGTAATAAGTAAATGAGACATTAATTATATGTTGCGTTGTTCAAGAGTGCTACATTACAGTGTCAGACAATCGTAACTTCTGACCAGGGGCGTAACTGGGGTTCATGGCACCCTAGGCGGGATAAGCTCTTTTCCACCACTTAACACAAAAAAAAATTAAAAAAAAAAAATGCAGCTGGTGGAAATGCCCCAACACAATAAGAGGAAAATGTGCCCCCCCCCCCCCCCCGGCGCGGACTGCTACCTTTGTGCATTCTTCCTACGTCACTGTTTCTAGCAAAACTGTTTGTTTCAGTCGTCGACTGCCACTGTCACGATCATTGAAGTTATTTTGTGTTCTTATTAATGGAACGTGTCAATGTTGGATTAAAGTAATGGCATTTTTAGACATTTCTAAAATTATCGAATTTTGACTCAAGATGACCGAGGCTTGAGGTTATTATTTTTTTTTATTTACTGCGTGAAAATACGGTTTTTAAAATATATTTAAAATACGGTAATAAAATATACTTAAAATACGGTAATAAAATATACTTAAATACGGTAATAAAATATACTTAAAATACGGTAATAAAATATACTTAAAATACGGTAATAAAATATACTTAAAATACGGTAATAAAATATACTTAAAATACGGTAATAAAATATACTTAAAATACGGTATTTACAGCAAGTGACCACCTTAAGAAATTAAATGTATTAACACAACATGAACGTACCTAAGATGATAAAAGATACTTGACTACAACGTGTACACAAAAATCAGCAACTAATGGGGACCTACCTGGCAACGAAGCAGTTAGTCCAATGAAAAAAATCCACCAAAACAACTAGGGCGTCTGTTTCCTCAACTCCATTTTTATAGGTTGCCCGCGGGCTAGGCCCCCCTTACGTGACATGCCGAGCACGGATGACCTCCCCTGCCTGACACGCTAAAAAGATTTTTGTTACCTTCCTTACCTGCTTCATTCTTACATTGCCCTAACCGGCAAATAGGTTTTAAAAAAACATTTTACTCTCTACTATCGGGGTAGAGCAATATACAAATTATTATTATTTTTTTTTAATTCTTATGTGGCAGTGTGCATATAGGAATGAGGAATATACGCTCTAAGCAGTGTTTCTTTTCGATGGTGGGGGGGGGGCATTTTTTATTTTCAGGGGGGTGGGGTCGCCAGAGGCGTAGCTATGGGGAGGCAGAGCAGGAGGCACCGGACAAAACAATAAATAGAAAAGACGTACTGGATGCCCAAGCACCACTTGCGGATCTTGTACCGGTCTCAAGTGTGACCCCCCCCCCCCCACACACACACTTTCCAGAAATAGTCGTCATTAGTGACAGTGAGGCAAACCTGCAGCCCAAGGCAAATAATGTAGTCTTCTTCGTTCTTCTTTCGCCTTTTTGTCCTCAAGGAACATCAGCCGATCTTCATCGACGTCTGTGATCCTTCCTAGGACAAAGGCCGCCTACAAGAGTCCACCAGGCATCACGTTCCTGAATCTCTCCAGCTTCCCCCAAGTGTGATCAAGTTTCTTGGTATCTTGGTAAAGAATATAGTACCTCCGTCAATTATCCCACGTCGATCAGCGCGCATCACAAAGTGAGAGACACGGAAATAGAATTGATGCAGCTGTACAAGGTCACATTTGTTTTGTTTATGCTCCTTGTTTTACTCCTATATGTAAGTATGTTCCGTCTGCTTTAGCATTATTTGTAATTTTGGTGCTTGCAAATTTTGCTATTGTTTTACAGTCGAGCCAGCGAGGCCGCTAGGATTCAACCAGTTAGGGTGGATGTGGCAGTGTGGTACCTTAGGAATAAGGAATACACGCTCTAAGTGTCACTGTTGATGGTAGTCACAGGCACCTACACACCCACTGAAAAGTAAAAGCAACACAAAGCTGTTTACCGGGACCTTAAATTCTTTGTTTGGTCATTTACACGCCCCATGACCATCCCTGCCCCCGCGGTTGACCTTGATCAGCTCGTGACGCTGACGTCATTGTTGCCATGTGTGTGCTACTGAAGGCGGGTTTGATTTAACCCGCTATATTTTCAACTGATATTCGGTGGTCCGCTGCATTTGTGCTTAGACATTTCCCTGTCTGTATCTTTCCGTTCTATATTGTCCCTGTTCTCTGGTTCTTTTTCTTCAGCCTTTTGCTTCGATCTTTTGTTTCGTGTTCAATGCTTTACCACACTTTAGAACCAATAAAACTTCTTCTTCTTCTATATTTTGAGGGCCCACGATCAATGAATTGATCATTCTGGCTCCTATGTTTCAGAACTAAGCTTAGTTCTCAGGACCTGATTTTCTTAAGTTTTTAAATAAAACATTTAAAGCAAAACCGGGCTGCACTTATTTTTGCAAATTTTTTTTGCTTTTCAAATGTATCAAGTTAGCACAGATTATTACAAACTAAAGTTTATTTTATGTTTACTCTAATTAGCCCATTTGAATAAAAATAAGATATTTTTGGCTGTTTGCTTGAAATTTGCTCATTTCAGCTTGTGTTTTGGACTTTATTCGGTGTTATTGGGGGGGGGGGGAGTTGCTAGAAACGCGAAATAGTATTAAGGATGCAGTGGTCAATGGGTATTTATGTAATATTTTTGTGTAATATAATATGTGCACGGCAGCTATGATGATTGATTATTTTATATGCTATTTTAGCCTTAACCGAGCGCTAGGATGTTAAAAATCTGTTTAAAGAAAAAGTCTTTAAATGTCTCTTAAAGGATTTTTTATCATTTTTAATTTTCCACAACGATTGAGGCAAACTGTTCCATAATTTAGGTGCAATATCTTCAAAAGAGCGCAATCCGTAAGATTTTTTTCTGTGTCAATCTACACCGGGAATTCTCATTAGGGTCTGTGATGAAGAGCGCAGGTTCTTTACGGATTCATGTTTGGAAATCAGTGCTTTTAGATATTCAGGTGCAAAGCCTTCCATACAGCTGTACATCAGGGACAGAATTTTTTTGTCAATGCGCTCATTCACAGGAAGCCTTTGGAGATCTCGTAGAACTGGGGTGATGCGGTCAGATATCTTTATCTGCGATACAATGCGTGCTATAGTATTTTGTACCTTCTGGGGTCTCTGCATTTAATTGGGTTAGAGCAGTGGTCGGCAAAACGCGACTCGCGAGCCGCTTTGGCTCTTTAGCGACCTTAGTGCATATCGGCAAGTCGGTCACAAATCAGTTTTGACTCAGAAAAACATGGTTCTTGACAGGTTCTTGAAAAGAAATTTGTCTCTCAAACATATTTTAATCGTCCTGCTGCTGATTTTTTACTCTTTTGACCACTAACAAATCATGTTTTTATATTTATGGAACCCGCATGGTATTGTTATTTGCATTTGTCAATTTTTGTAACATCACTACTGTAAGTGATGTCAAAGAAAGGAGCGGAGGAATATTGTGAACATGATTTGTTAGTGTGATGTTGGGTATGAAAGGTTGTCCATACATGGTGAGAGTTGAATTTGAGAATCATTGTTGTTAGTGTGAACACTTTTTGGGTGCATGAGTTGTGTTATGAATTGTGTTATTGTGGCTGAATGGTCATTGGTTGCGAGGGATATTAATAAACGAGTGCGTGGATAAAAGGGCGGTGTGTTAGTTTTGTCGGTAGAGAGAGATCGAGAGATTGGTAGAGAGAGAGGACAAGTGATTGCTAGGAAGACCAGAGCTTTATTAGGGAGATCAGAGATAGAGAATTGCTGTTGAGGACTTGATGTGTGTGTAGTGACCCTGGATGGGACGACGTTTTGTACAAAGTAAATAAAGAACTGATTTATGAAACCATGAGGAATTATTGTGGACTTAATTGTGTCATTGATTGGACCTAGAGAAGAGACCCTAGACAACGTGGAAGTAGACCGTCACGTTGTGAAGGTCATAACAGTTATCATATTTCTTCCCCCCCCCCCTCTTTAAAAAAACAAGAAAAACAGATTTTTTAGGGTTGGGGAGGCGCTGAAAATTTGTTAGAATAAAAAGTCATCGGCAACGAGTTGATGTGCCAACTTTCAGCCCGATAGGTTGGCGGGAAGTGGGTCAATTAGCCATCCGAAGATTTTCCTAGATTGCCACCCAGCCAGACATGCACAAAAGTGATGTTAATATAAAGGGTTTACAAATAGTTTTAAATTGCGCCTGTTTAATATAATTGTATAGAAAATAAGTTTATATCTATCTTAATTAAAACACAAATGTTTTACATGATTTTTGGATTCTTGACAATGTTCTTGTATCACGTATGTCTGAGCCGGGTGGAGCCTTTTAGTCCCGGATGGGTACGGGTATTTTGAGACAATACCCGGCATGTCTGAGTCCGGGACCAGGTGTTACAAAAAATAGTTATCTGCTAATTTCCTTAAAAGTGTTCAACCCCATGGGCAGAAGTGAAACGAGCATGTACATAACCAGTAGCGATCACGAAGGCATCGACGTTGAAGGATTCAAAACGCTCATAGCTTAGTAATATAATGCAAACCCAGCGGCTCTAAACCATTTATGCTGCAGTGACCCTTTTATAACTTTGGCTATGTTTTGGTGTGCTACAACCAGAATTATACCATGAGACACATGTGATGAAAGTTCAAGGAGGGGCTGAGGCAGAGCTTTTTAGAAGTTAAAAGATGTTAGTAAACACACACACAAACACACACACACAAACACACACACATTTCTGAAATTGTCAAGAAACCCTTGACATTTTCTTTGGTGGACACCAGCCCCCCCCCCGCCCGCCCCCTGTGGGGCGTGCTTTGTGTGGGGCGTGCTTTGTGTGGGGCGTGCTTTGTGAGGGGCGTGTTTTGTGTGGGGCTTGCTTTGTGTGGGGCGCGCTATGTGTGGAACATGCTCTGTGCGGAGTTTGCTTTGTGTGAACTATGATTTAAGCTTAACATTCAACACATTAGAGGACACCCTTTTTTTTGCTAGCTTCTGACACAAACTTGACACAGACATAACACAAACATGACACATTGAAAGTATAAAAAAAATTGCCTTGTTTGAAGCACGCTGCTAACTTTGTGAGCGTCTACAAGGGGAGGCAATTAGACGACGATGGTCATAAATTGTGTTGGCCAAAGTCCCGCCCATCTATTAAAACATTTTGTCACAATTGGCAGATTTAACGCTATTATGATCCGTGATCATGGACTCGAACTGTGAGAACGGCTGATAAAAGATTGCCCATATTTTTTCTACAAATGACACATGTATAGTTTTCAAAACTGTAATTCAGAAGAAGTGAAATTTGCATTTCGTATGAATAAAACTTATCTTACAGCATGCACCTCACCCAATCCCAAATTTCTACAACATGCGCCTTACCCCCACCCCACATTTTACACCCACAAAACGCACATCACCCCACCCCAAACTTTAAACCAACAACAAGCACCCCCACACCACCCCAAACTTTACACCAACAATAACCACCTTATCTCACTTGTCCTTAAAATGTACATAGAGGTATTTTACAAGATGAGGTGAATAGATGTTATTTACAAGTTGAGGTAAATATATGTTATTTACAAGATGAGGTAAATATATGTTATTTACAAGATGAGGTAAATAGATGTTATTTACAAGATGAGGTAAATAGATGTTATTTACAAGATGAGGTAAATTGATTTTATTTACAAGATGTGGTAAATAGATGTTATTTACAAGATGAGGTAAATCGATTTTATCTACAAGATGAGGTAAAAAGATTTTATTTACAAGATGAGGTAAATAGATGTTATTTACAAGATGAGGTAAATAGATGTTATTTACAAGATGAGATAAATAGATGTTATTTACAAGATGAGGTAAATATATGTTATTTACAAGATGAGGTAAATAGATTTTATTTACAAGATGAGGTAAAAAGATTTTATTTACAAGATGAGGTATATAGATGTTATTTACAAGATAAGGTACAAATATTTTATTTACAAGATGAGGTAAATAGATGTTATTTACAAGATGAGGTAAATAGATTTTATTTAAAAGATGAGGTAAATATATGTTATTTACAAGTTGAGGTAAATAGATGTTATTTACAAGTTGAGGTAAATAGATGTTATTTACAAGATGAGGTAAATAGATGTTATTTACAAGATCAGGTAAATAGATGTTATTTACAAGATGAGGTAAATAGATGTTATTTACAAGATGAGGTAAATAGATTTTATTTACAAGATGAGGTAAATAGATTTTATTTACAAGATGAGGTAAAAAGATTTTATTTACAAGATGAGGTATATAGATGTTATTTACAAGATGAGGTACAAATATTTTATTTACAAGTTGAGGTAAATAGATATTATTTACAAGATGCGGTAAATATATGTTATTTACAATATGAGGTGAATAGATGTTATTTACAAGATGAGGTAAATAGATGTTATTTACAAGATGAGGTAAATAGATGTTATTTACAAGATGAGGTAAATATATGTTATTTACAAGTTGAGGTAAATATATGTTATTTACAAGATGAGGTGAATAGATGTTATTTACAAGTTGAGGTAAATATATGTTATTTACAAGATGAGGTAAATATATGTTATTTACAAGATGAGGTAAATAGATGTTATTTACAAGATGAGGTAAATAGATGTTATTTACAAGATGAGGTAAATTGATTTTATTTACAAGATGTGGTAAATAGATGTTATTTACAAGATGAGGTAAATCGATTTTATCTACAAGATGAGGTAAAAAGATTTTATTTACAAGATGAGGTAAATAGATGTTATTTACAAGATGAGGTAAATAGATGTTATTTACAAGATGAGATAAATAGATGTTATTTACAAGATGAGGTAAATATATGTTATTTACAAGATGAGGTAAATAGATTTTATTTACAAGATGAGGTAAAAAGATTTTATTTACAAGATGAGGTATATAGATGTTATTTACAAGATAAGGTACAAATATTTTATTTACAAGATGAGGTAAATAGATGTTATTTACAAGATGAGGTAAATAGATTTTATTTAAAAGATGAGGTAAATATATGTTATTTACAAGTTGAGGTAAATAGATGTTATTTACAAGTTGAGGTAAATAGATGTTATTTACAAGATGAGGTAAATAGATGTTATTTACAAGATCAGGTAAATAGATGTTATTTACAAGATGAGGTAAATAGATGTTATTTACAAGATGAGGTAAATAGATTTTATTTACAAGATGAGGTAAATAGATTTTATTTACAAGATGAGGTAAAAAGATTTTATTTACAAGATGAGGTATATAGATGTTATTTACAAGATGAGGTACAAATATTTTATTTACAAGTTGAGGTAAATAGATATTATTTACAAGATGCGGTAAATATATGTTATTTACAATATGAGGTGAATAGATGTTATTTACAAGATGAGGTAAATAGATGTTATTTACAAGATGAGGTAAATAGATGTTATTTACAAGATGAGGTAAATATATGTTATTTACAAGTTGAGGTAAATAGATGTTATTTACAAGATGAGGTAAATAGATGTTATTTACAAGATGAGGTAAATAGATGTTATTTACAAGATGAGGTAAATAGATGTTATTTACAAGATGAGGTAAATAGATGTTAATTACAAGATGAGGTCAATAGATGTTATTTACAAGTTGAGGTAAATAGATGTTATTTACAAGATGAGGTAAATAGATGTTATTTACATGTTGAGGTAAATAGATATTATTTACAAGATGCGGTAAATAGATGTTATTTACAATATGAGGTGAATAGATGTTATTTACAAGATGAGGTAAATAGATGTTATTTACAAGATGAGGTAAATAGATGTTATTTACAAGATGAGGTAAATAGATGTTATTTACAAGTTGAGGTAAATAGATGTTATTTACAAGATGAGGTAAATAGATGTTATTTACAAGATGAGGTAAATAGATGTTATTTACAAGTTGAGGTAAATAGATGTTATTTACAAGTTGAGGTAAATAGATATTATTTACAAGATGCGGTAAATAGATGTTATTTACAAGATGAGGTAAATAGATGTTATTTACAAGATGAGGTAAATAGATGTTAATTACAAGATGAGGTAAATAGATGTTATTTACAAGATGAGGTAAATATATGTTAGTTACAAGATGAGGTGAATAGATTTTATTTACAAGATGAGGTAAATAGATGTTAGTTACAAGATGAGGTGAATAGATTTTATTTACAAGATGAGGTAAATAGATGTTATTTACAAGATGAGGTAAATAGATGTTATTTACAAGTTGAGGTAAATAGATGTTATCATACAAGATGAGGTAAATATATGTTAGTTACAAGATGAGGTGAATAGATTTTATTTACAAGATGAGGTAAATAGATGTTATTTACAAGATGAGGTAAATAGATGTTATTTACAAGATGAGGTAAATAGATGTTATTTACAAGATGACGTGGCTGATCTGTTGCTTCTTGGGTGGGTTGGGCCGGAACTGAGTACCGTATTTTCGCGTATGTAAGACGCGTCATGTACAAAGTTTGACGTCTCCCGCACCCAGGGTGTGTCTTATATATTGGTGCGTCTTATGTCAAATATTTTTTTACACAAATCGTCATTGCGGTCCTGCCTCAGAAAATTCTTTGATCTACCGGTAAATTAAAAATGGCAATGAAGCCTTGTTTACATCCGACAGGTGATGAAACATTGGACACATCTTAATTTATGATAAAGGAATGGAAACCACTGGATATAAATTGCTCAGTGCGGCAGATCGCTATAATAGGCCGTATGCGTCTTATGTCATTTTTTTACGCAAATCGTCAAAACCCGCGTCTTATATATGGGTGCGTCTTATGTAAAAATTTTTTACACAATTTGCCAAAGCCCGCGTCCTTAATACGGGTGCGTCTTATAATTGGGTGCATCTTATAATTGGGTGCGTCTTATAATTGGGTGCGTCTTATAATTGGGTGCGTCTTATATGCGCGAAAATACGGTAATTATGCTAAACCTGATTGATTGTCAGTTCCTCTTATGCCTTTTATCTTTGAGGTACATGTACATGCATTGCTAAATGAGGAACTACTGCTAACTGAGGAACGAGTTGTCGCGCATAATGGCTAAAAGGTTAGATAATCTCCCTTGTCTAATAAGGGGAAGTGCTGACAGGAAATGATGATGCCGAGTGACAAGACAAGACATTCATAACGAGGTCTTAACCTGAACATTCACTGTTTGAAGATTCCCAGGAATTAGACTCGTGTTATCCACGATGAGCTAATTAATAAGTTGAAAATTTAAAAATACTCTGGCTATAATTTTAGTCATTAATCACTAAGTGGACATGTTATTCTGAATTAACACAAGTGATTTATTACACTTTGAAGGATGTGTTCATTGGATTAAATTAAGTACTGTTGAACAATTTGTATATTGTATTATATTCCGTGCTGAGTAAGCAGCAGCTCCCCCGAGGAGACTTGGGGGCGTCCACATGGGGCTTGCCTCTTCGTGGCGTGGCGGACTAGTAGGGTGGACTTGTTCACCCGAAGCCAAAAGCCCCGGCCAAACGCATGACTCCCAACGCAACAGGAGTAGCGTCTAACATGATTACTTGTTGCCGTTGATGGATATGAGGCTTGGGGGGCGGCCAAAACCCATGCCGATGATTTTAGCTATGCGGTCGAGAGAAAGCCGCTCCTAGGCAATCGTTTCGTCCCGCCACTACTCGTCCCGACCAATATACTCCTTGGGCGGTGGGGGGTGGTAACGCAACACCTCCCCTCCGGAGTGGAAGCAAACCCGTCCTGACCCTCGGATAGTGGACTGCGGACGCTTTAAACGCAGCGTCCTCGGTCGACCGGGCTTCCCCTAGGCATAGGGGGAGTTCCCGGCGCCCTTCCGCACGGGCTGGCGTCGGGGAGACCTTCAGTGCGCTGGCTTGTGTGGGGGAGCGCCGGGGGGGGGACATTAAGAGCTCGCGCTCGACGGCCAACCGACGCCATCTCCTATGCGATATTATCAGTATATTGTAGTATTAAAATTTCTTCTTAACCATGTTAGGTTTCTGTTAGAGTTTACTTAAATTTATTACTCTTTTTTTCACCTTGATGACGTTTCATTTAAACTTAAACAATTTACACAATTATTTTCTCCTGAGTAATTCATCCATTACAGTCCAGTCGTGATCTGAGTTCATCCAATACCCATTCATTCATCCATCCATCCGTTTATGCATACATTGCCCTGTTTTGCGTTTTGTTCTGAGCTAATTCACCAGTAGTCTCGCTAATCCACTACTTTATCTTTCAAGGTTGTGTCCATTTATATAAATCTCTTACCAGACCCACCCAACCATGTAAATGTATATTATGATAGAGAGTTTAAACGGACAACATAGCTCTACGTGGTTGTGATAGAGAGTTGTAAATTGTAACATAGCTTGTTGGTGGTTGTGATAGAGAGTTGTAAATTGTAACATAGCTTGTTTGTGGTTGTGATAGAGAGTTTTAAATTGTAACATAGCTTGTTTGTGGTTGTGATAGAGAGTTGTAAATTGTAACATAGCTTGTTTGTGGTTGTGATAGAGAGTTGTAAATTGTAACATAGCTTGTTTGTGGTTGTGATAGAGAGTTGTAAATTGTAACATAGCTTGTTTGTGGTTGTGATAGAGAGTTTTAAATTGTAACATTAGTAAGGTGACCATTCTTAATGATTTTACCAAGACAATACTAGGGATTTTTGTTTTTGCTTTTTTATTTAAATTCTGTCTGGGTTGGTCGTGAGCTGAAACAAGTACAATTTAGTGAACTGAAATCAGCACAGTTTAGTAAGGGTACCAGACGTCCGTATTTAGTACGGACAATTTGTATTTTCGACCCTCTTGTCCGTTCTAATTTTTGCGTCCGTATCTATCCGTACTATCCTCTCGTCGTCCGGTTTGTGCGTACTTTTG
Source organism: Omphiscola glabra (assembly GCA_964017045.1). Classification (NCBI taxonomy): domain Eukaryota; kingdom Metazoa; phylum Mollusca; class Gastropoda; family Lymnaeidae; genus Omphiscola; species Omphiscola glabra. The sequence continues at coordinate 8,767,740 of OZ024796.1, forward strand.
GCAGATTGATTGGTTTGGGGGGGGGGGGGGGCAAAATAAAAAGCACAACCCAACGTGTAATCACAAATAATCGTATATTTTGGATACAAAATGATTTTAATGTCTTGGTTCTAAATTTAACTTTTTTAAATGTCTTGGTTCTAATTTAAAAATTTTAAATGTCTTGGTTCTAAATTTAATTATTTTTTTTAATGTCTTGTTTCTAAATTTGACTATTTTAAATGTCTTGGTTCTAAATATAACTATTTTAAATGTCTTGGTTCTAAATTTAACTATTTTAAATGTCTTGGTTCTAAATATAACTATTTTAAATGTCTTGGTTCTAAATTTAACTATTTTAAATGTCTTGGTTCTAAATATAACTATTTTAAATGTCTTGGTTTAAATATAACTATTTAAATGTCTTGGTTCTAAATTTTAACTATGTTAAATGTCCTGGTTCCATGGGCGCCCACACATAGTGGCAAGGTGGGGCACTTCCCCCCCCCCCCCGGATTGAATGATTAAAAAAATTTTTTAGACAAAAATAGACAAAAAATGTATTAAAGTAAAGAGAAAATAAAGAGAAACTAACTAAGCTGATGCTGATCTCGTTTTACTGGGTAATTATTTTTATATTTTCTATATTAATTAGTTTTACAAAGTTTTATCCGGCTGTCAGGTATGCCTTACTAGTTTTGCTAACATTACAAGCAACAACATGTACGGTGAAGCGATCGTTCAGCACATTACGTCGTGTAAAACATGGCTTAGATCTACAATGTCAGATGAACGTCTGTCTGGGTTGTGCATGTTAAGCGTACACAGAGACAAAGTAAACTGCAACAAAAAAGACTTTATGGACAAAATTGGAGATATGTTTGGTAGCGATAACAGACGACTGCAGTTCTTGTTTAAAGAATACATTTTATTTTAAATTTATGTTGTAATATTTTTTGTTATATACATATATTGTGTTAATAAAAATGTGTTGCTACAGTATGCCCTTCATTACTACAGTGTCCTGTCCGTTCGTTCACCATACACATACGTTATAGTAAATTAAAACTACATTAAAACATAACTAAAAATATTTGCCCCCCCCCCTTAGAAATAGAAAATAGTTGCCCCCCCTAGAAAATATTTTGCCCCCCCCCCCATAGAAAATTTTTTGCGGGCGCCCATGCCTGGTTCTAAATTTTAACTATTTTGAATGTCCTGGTTATGATTTTTTTAAAATGATTACCTTAAACTTAGGTAACATGAGTCTATTCGTCTTGATCGTCTTGATGATATATCCATCATGGCTCCAAATAACATGCTCTAATACACCAGCAAGAGGGAAGCAGGAACACAAATTAATTTTCGGCACCATATCACAGTATGGAATCAATTGAACTCTCTCTTACCAGCGGTCCTCAATTTCTCGATATTTTTATAATTGTTTTAAATATTTTTTTTTGTAGTTTAAAATATTAACTTTACATTCATATTAGTAATACCACAATTCTCTTATTTATTTAGTACGCACCATATAATTATGTGACAGTACGCACCATATAATTATGTAACAGTACGCACTATATAATTATGTGACAGTACGCACCATATAATTATGTGACAGTACGCACCATATAATTATGTGAAAATACGCACCGTTAACTTCCGTTTTGATAGTTCGCCTTTTTTTCTACACAGAGACTGAAAGAGGTGCATTGTGGTCTGAGAGAGGTGCATTGTGGTCTGAGAGAGGTGCATTGTGGTCTGAGAGAGGTGCATTGTAGTCTGAGAGAGGTGCATTGTGGTCTGAGAGAGGTGCATTGTGGTCTGAGAGAGCTGCATTGTGGTCTGAGAGAGGTGTATTGTGGTCTGAGAGAGGTGCATTGTGTTCTGGGACAACATAAGTGTGTGAGATACATTGTGATCTGAGAGAGCTAAATTATTATCTGGGAACACTTAAGTGAGAGAGCTATACTCTTATCTTGGAAAACTCAAGCGTGAGAGCTACATAGTCATCTTAGAATACTTAAGTTTTAAGTTTCATATAATTTGAAAATACTTGTTTTGTATTGTCTGCTGAAGCAGGCATTTAGCCGAAACATCTTTATTTGTTCTTTCTCTTTTTTTTCAAGCCTAAACATAACTTGTGTCGCCATTTTCTATAGGTCGTGGCAGATTTGTAGACATTTTACACTGTCTTCCTCATTTATAGAAATTCAATTTAAACTGCTTTCCTCATTTTTATACATTCAATTTACACTGCTTTCCTCATTTATTGGCACTCAATTTACACTGTCGTCCTCATTTGTAGACATTTAAATTAACACTACTTTTCTTATTTGTTGGAACTTAATTTACACTGCTTTCCTCATTTTTGGCACTCAAATTAAACTGCCTTCCTCAATGAAGTCTTTAAATATTTTTTGTTTATATAATTTATTTTGTAGTAGCCATTTTTATCTTTGTTTCCGCGTTCCATGCAGTATATCGTTGTTTAGGTTAGTTCAGAGAGTGATGTTGCAGTGAGAGCAAAATGTTGCTCAGTTTCAAGATTTGATCTATGTAGAAACGAGTCTTGTTTAAAATTACTTTTAATTTTATTGCAAGATTTTCAATCTTGCGCACCTCCTGTGAATCTCCATTCTCACCCGCCCTTGTAACCCTCTCTGTCACAATTCATTGTCGTCCGCTCCTGTCACACTTCTCTTCTCCTACACCCTTTTAACCCTCTCTGTCATTATTCATTGTCTTCCTCTGCATTCACACTTCCCTTGTCACCCTCCATTCTCCTTCACCCTTATAACCCCCTGTCACTATTCATTGTCAGTCCTCTCCTGTCACACTTCCCTTGTCACACATACCTTGGCCTTAAACTTCGGATCTGATTAACAATGAGAATTCTGTCACTCACAGTGTGACTCTTCCCCGCCTGTCCCTGTACAAAACTCGAGATCATTAGTTTTTACTTTGTCACAATCAAATCCCCACCATAACCACACAGGTTCTCACTAAAGATACTTCCTACATAGATAACACTCAAAATATTCATTGTTGACGAAAATAAAGTTAAGATCAAATTTGTTAGGACCAAAAACGTTTAATGTGATTTGAGCTAACCTATCTAAAACCTAACTAAAACCTCACTGTAGCCTAACTATAAACTAAGATTTAAATGTAACCTAACTGTAACCTAAGTAAAACCTAACTATAACCTTACTATAACCTAACTATAGCCTAACTATAGCCTAACTATAACTAACTATAACCTAGCTATAGCCTAGCTAACATCGCTAGTTAAGCTTTTTAGTAACCACTCTAGAGTTATCCCCATTCATTCCACTGGTTCCATTTTTGTGAGAGTCCCCGTTACTCGGAATGTGACCATTGATGACACGGTGGTCCTTTTTGTCAACTGGACCAGGTTTTGCCGACCGGGGAGCATGGAGATAAGCTCTGATGTAGAAGTTGAGGAACAGCAAGAGGATGCTGAAGATGTAGCAAGCTATTATCACCAGGAAAGCTGTAGGAGCCGGGCAGTCAAATATCATGATGCCCACAGTTTGAGCAATCAAAATGAAAAACTGGCCCTGTGGGGTGAAACACATTGTTTAAAATTTAGTATAAAATAAATCGAAATTAAATACGAATAAAATACTCGAATGCTATTTTTTTAACGACCTTGACATTCTTGGCGTACACAGAAAATGAAAGTTTACAGCCATAGCGTTTCTTTGTTGAGCCTCAGCAGCCTAGCATTAATTTAACGACGGATATATTGACCAATACGAAGGCATTACCTCCACAAAGACATAGAGCGGAAGCCTGGATCACCGGAGACTGATGACCAGAAGCAACATCTAACTATCTAAAGGTTCAACATCATACTAGTTACGTGAAAAATTTTATTCAAATATAATAGTTTTTCTTCTAAATTTCTTGTTGTTGATCAGACGTTAATTAAAGGACTGACTAGCACGGTATAGATAATGTTGTCTTTTACGGGATAGTTAGGGCTGGCCTGTAAGTTATTGATAGTGCTGTCCTGTAAATATATAGATAGGACTGGCCTGTATGTTATAGATAAGGCTGGCTTTTATGATATAGGACTGCGAGCTAGTAATTCGGAAAATATCCTGTCAATATAGTGTTAAAATGAAATAAATTGATTATTGGAGATTCATTTTAATAGAGAAGCGATATTTGACTTAATGAAATAAAATGTTATTATAGTATTTTAACATTAACATTGTAAAAGTTCTGGGGTGGGTGGGAGTGAATATATATTTTTTTTGTATTGTTGTTATATATTGTTCTTTATGACATAAATGTATTTTATTTTAATGTCTCGATTATATCTCATTTGCTAATATTTTTATATACGGCGCGGTGAGCCCAGCCCTAGGCCTGGGTATCACGCTATATAAGACCACTATTAATTATAATATAAATAACACTTACAATCTGCAGTCTTGTGATATATTTTTTCCACCACAGAAACGGCCTCATTTCTGGACCAAGGGCAGCAAGTCCATAGTAAGTGTACATGACGATATGAACCACGCAGTTTACAACGGGGTAACTAATGTCTGTGGACACATGATGGTCATTATACAACCGTATCACTAATGTCTGTGGACACATGGTGGTCATTATACAACAGTAATCACTAATGTCTGTGGACACATGATGATCATTATACAACAGTATCATTAATGTCTGTGGACACATGGTGGTCATTACACAACAGTATTACTAATGTCTGTGGACACATGATGCTCATTACACAACAGTATCACTAATGTCTGTGGACACATGGTGGTCATTATACAACAGTATCACTAATGTCTGTGGACACATGGTGGTCATTATACAACAGTATCACTAATGTCTGTGGACACATGGTGGTCATTACACAACAGTATCACTAATGTCTTTGGACACATGGTGGTCATTATACAACAGTATCACTAATGTCTGTGGACACATGATGCTCATTACACAACAGTATCCCTAATGTCTGTGGACACATGATGCTCATTACACAACAGTATCACTAATGTCTGTGGACACATGGTGGCCATTACACAACAGTATCACTAATGTCTGTGGACACATGGTGGTCATTACTCAACAGTATCACTAATGTCTGTAGACACATGGTTGTCATTACACAACAGTATCACTAATGTCTGTGGACACATGATGCTCATTACACAACATTATCACTAATGTCTGTGGACACATGATGCTCATTACACAACAGTATCACTAATGTCTGTGGACACATGATGCTCATTACACAACAGTATCACTAATGTCTGTAGACACATGGTGGTCATTATACAACAGTATCACTAATGTCTGTGGACACATGGTGGTCATTATACAACAGTATCACTAATGTCTGTGGACACATGGTGGTCATTAGACAACAGTATCACTAATGTCTTTGGACACATGGTGGTCATTATACAACAGTATCACTAATGTCTGTGGACACATGATGCTCATTACACAACAGTATCACTAATTACACAGAAATGAGCATGATGCTCATTACACAACATTATCACTAATGTCTGTGGACACATGATGCTCATTACACAACAGTATCACTAATGTCTGTGGACACATGATGCTCATTACACAACAGTATCACTAATGTCTGTGGACACATGATGCTCATTAAACAACAGTATCACTAATGTCTGTGGACACATGGTGGTCATTACACAACAGTATCACTAATGTCTGTGGACACATGGTGGTCATTAAACAACAGTATCACTAATGTCCGTGGACACATGGTGGTCATTACACAACAGTATCACTAATGTCTGTGGACACATGGTTGTCATTACACAACAGTATCACTAATGTCTGTGGACACATGATGGTCATTATACAACAGTATCACTAATGTCTGTGGACACATGGTGGTCATTACACAACCGTATCACTAATGTCTGTGGACACATGGTGGTCATTACACAACAGTATCACTAATGTCTGTGGACACATGGTGCTCATTATACAACAGTATCACTAATGTCTGTGGACACATGATGCTCATTATACAACAGTATCACTAATGTCTGTGGACACATGGTGGTCATTACACAACAGTATCACTAATGTCTGTGGACACATGGTGGTCATTACACAACAGTATCACTAATGTCTGTGGACACATGGTGGTCATTACACAACAGTATCACTAATGTCCGTGGACACATGGTGGTCATTACACAACAGTATCACTAATGTCTGTGGACACATGGTTGTCATTACACAACAGTATCACTAATGTCTGTGGACACATGATGGTCATTATACAACAGTATCACTAATGTCTGTGGACACATGGTGGTCATTACACAACAGTATCACTAATGTCTGTGGACACATGGTGGTCATTACACAACAGTATCACTAATGTCTGTGGACACATGGTGGTCATTACACAACAGTATCACTAATGTCTGTGGACACATGGTGCTCATTATACAACAGTATCACTAATGTCTGTGGACACATGATGCTCATTATACAACAGAATCACTAATGTCTGTGCTTAAAATCTTCAATTTACAACATAAACTATCTACGTCTTCATCCGACCCAATGTAAAAAGGGCCAATAAAATAAACAGGATATCTAATATAATCAACACATCGTTCAACTATTTGATGGATGTACTTCATCATGTCATCCACAGCTCATCCAACAGGATATCTAATATAATCAACACATCGTTCAACTATTTGATGGATGTACTTCATCATGTCATCCACAGCTCATCCACAGTTCATCCACAATGTTTATTAACTGATATATATTCTTTACTTAACATTGGAAATGCCTTGTAAGATATGATGGCTTTTTAAAAACCCATTTATTGCACAGAACACACTGTATTCTATCATTATTTGAAAGGGTTGTTGTTCTGTAATATTGAAACACTTCTACGGATGTTAGCGAAATTTCAATTTCGGTTCCTTTAAAAAAAGGGCACACAATTTTTCTTTTAACTATGGTAATAAATTAGAAAAATATAGATTTTAATTTCATTTATCTCCATCTTTTCATTATTTCCAATATTTACTTGTATCTTTGGGTAGAAACTTGACCACTGTCCAGGAAAACAAGAGCATTGATGTATGGTGATAGACGTGAAGGAATGTCACCTGGTTGTTTTTCTTTCGAATGATGAAAAATATCTGGGGGATAAAAATTCAACGGAACATCTACATAATAGCATGTAGACTTGAGCTCTGTATTGGGTAAGTTGCTATGCGTATTATGAACTGGCTCAATTCAAATAGCCGGTGCCTGGGAGTTCAATACCCAACAAAGCCAACACCCCACCCCCGGGGGGGGGGGGGATGGGACTCGTTAGCCTTGGACAGCAACTCATCTAAGAGAAGGCGAACTCTGAATTCAAACCAGGAGCCAGAATGAGCAATAAATTGATCGTGGGGCCTCAAATATGCACCCCCAAAAAATAGTGTAATGTTAGTACATGTAGACTTACAAGTGTAATATTACTACAAGTATTAGTCTTACAAGTATAGCATTACTACAGGCAGTCTTACAAGTGTAGTGTTACTATATGTAGTCTTACACCATACAAGTGTAATGTTGCATACATTTTGGCTTCAATTGTCATGTTTTCAATATTCTACAACATAAACTCGCATAATTAAAGTAGCCAATTTACCCGGGATTACATTAAGAAAAATAACAACTTCTCCAGCCTTTTAATTAACATTAAAATGAAGCACCATATAAAAAAACACCCTGATGGTAAAAAAATCCTTTCTCTCATATAAAAACACAATTATAATAACTTTTGTAAAACTTTCGTTCCCCAATGGAATCCCAATCACAAGGAGATCCCAATCGGATCCCGTTACCTGATGGTATCACGTATTCCGATGGCTTCCCGGTACCCAGAATGATCCCGTTGGTATCCCTATCGCGTCGGTACCCCGATCCCGGTGCGATCCCGATCCTTCTTGATCCCAATTCAGCCAACCCTATCTATTCCAGCGGGATCCCGATCGCGTTAATGGTGGGTTCAATTTACTTTTGGATCTCGTTAACATTACAATAAGCTATTAGATCCCATTACATATCCCCGTAGAAAAATATAGAAATTTCTGGAACATTCTAGATAAAATTTAATATCCTCCTCGAAACGTGTAATCAATAATTTTCTAAGTTATGACCCCGGGGGGGGGGGGGGGTGTAGCAAAACATTCGAATGAATAATAACATTTAAATTTAAAAATTGTCCCATTAAAATCGGTTTCAAAATGCCATCTGGAAAAGTCTAGATCGGCCCTGAAATGATTTGATATTAAATCATCGTATGTGGAACAAAGCCGCAAACAAACAACCTTTCACTTTAATATATGTATATGATATGATGTGATATATGAAAAGTTTTAAGTCCCTTGCACACGCAGTAAGGTAACATACCGTGTCCAGCAGCTCAATCACCTTTGAGATAACAAATAACCAGGCGATGTCCAAACTCTGGAGAAAAGGTAAAGCATGTGCGTATGAAAGGAAAATAAAAAGGTAAATATAAAAGCAAAAAAACAGGTTGATATGAAAGAAAAAAAAACAGGTAAATATGAAAGGAAAAAAACAGGTAAATATGAAAGGACAAAAACATGTGAATATGAAAGGAGCACACACACACACACAAATGAAATTAAAATTACGTTTCTGTCATTCAAGTCAAATATTCAAAGACTCGGTACAAATGCTTGATACATAAGATGTTCTATTGCCTGTACTTTGATCCAGCGATACCCTTACGAATAATGAATCTTGTTCACAACAAGCGTCATCAAGTGCCCATACAAACAGGGCAGAGTTACAATTTAATAAGCTCATAAACTATTTTATAATTGTATACTTACATAATATCGCTGAAAGACCAAAAAAAAGAGGTAAAATTTAGTGGTGAATCTATGTCAAAGTAGGTCATTTTGTATTTTAGAATGTGGTCAATTGAATTTAAATGAAATTTATTTTTTACATTTTGCAATATATTTTTTTTTAATAAATTGCTTAATTTATATTTTATTGTGCATTTATAATAAAACGCTAAAAAGGAAAATTCATCTAACAGTACTAGACCAGTGGTTCTCAACCTTCCTAAAGCCACGACCCTTTAAAACAGCTCCTCGTGTTGAGGTGAAACCCGCAATTTTAAATTATTTTCGTTGCTACTTCATAAATATGTGTTTTCCGATGGTCTTAGACGAACCATGTGTAAGGGTCCATCGACCATCAAAGGGTTCACGGCCCACTGATTGAGAACCGCTGTACTAGACGAACAAAGTGAGCTCCGGTCATCCTCAAAATCCGTTTGACAGCAGAAAATCAAAATTCCCATTTTAAATTTCAATTTCTTATTAAAATTCATTTTTAAAATCAAACATCACAAATAATTATCAAATATCACGAATAATTGTGAAATATGAAAAATAATAATCTGACTACCCTTGCATTTAGTTAATCGACAAAGTGATTAGGGGGTCATCTTGAAAAGGTGAGATAACAAGTATATAATTAAAATCGCTTCAATTTGATCAATGGTTAATTACCTTTAATTTCCAAGACTAAAATATGAGACTATCATACAAATATAATTCGAATGTACGAATTCTTTCTTTAAACTAAAAATTCGTTTTAAAAATCAAACTAACTAATATAATAATATATAAATATTTCATTTATGCACTTTCGAAGAACACGTTTTTCTGTTAATCACCTGATGTGCACATACTGTGCATTTGAAACTTTTCCCCTTAATGTGCAATAAATACACTTACTTACATTTGCAATAACCACATTTAATCATATTGCCATAACAGAATTTACTAACATTTCCATAACCACATTTACTAACATTGAAATAACCACATGTATTACATTGCAATAACAACATTTATTTACAGCGCAATAACCACACTTACTCCCATTGCAATAACTACATTTACTCCCATTGCAATAACCACATTTACTCCCATTGCAATAACCACATTTACTCCCATTGCAATAACCACATTTACTCAATTTACTATAACGACATTTAAACCACGTGCGCCATTGACTTACAATGCTCCGTTCCCCTGCAAAGTCCCCAGCCTGGACGTTGTTACACTTGAGCGAATAGTTTCCAACAAGAATCACCGCATGCAGGGCCTAGAAAATAAATATTTCGTCTTTCTTGATGAACACAGACACGCTAATAAACAGTAATAAAGACGCATCAAGGTATAAAACATTTCCGGGACACTTTGCTTTATCATATCATTAACATTGAAATAAATTAAATGTGATGTTACCAATATGATCAAAAGTTGATACATTGGAAAGACACACACATTAAATATTACTTAATAATAAGGATCATCAATACCCTCAGCCAATCTAATGACCTATACCCTCAGCAAATCTAATGACCTATACCCTCAGCAAATCTAATGACCTATACCCTCAGCCAATCTAGTGACCTATACCCTCAGCAAATCTAATGACCTATACCCTCAGCCGATCTAATGACCTATACCCTCAGCAAATCTAATGACCTATACCCTCAGCCAATCTAGTGACCTATACCCTCAGAAAATCTAATGACATATACCCTCAGCCGATCTAATGACCTATACCCTCAGCAAATATAATGACCTATACCCTCAGCAAATCTAATGACCTATACCCTCAGCCAATCTAATAACAAGGATCATCAAATCAGCCAATCTAATGACAGATACCCTCAGCAAATCTAATGACATACCCTCAGCCAATCTAGTGACCTATACCCTCAGCCAATCTAGTGACCTATACCCTCAGCCAATCTAATGACATATACCCTCAGCAAATCTAATGACCTTTACCTACATCCAATCAAATGACCTTTACCTACAGCCAATCGAATGACCTTTACCTACAGCCAATCAAATTACTTCCAGGCAATAAAATAACACAGTGCTATCGCATGACTGTTGAAGCCCCCTCTCCCTCCCTTGGGAGTTGCTTAGCTAGGGTTAGTACCCCAGGGCATATAATTTACCGCTTATCTTCCATGAAAAAAACACCGTTAGATTTAGCTAAAAATGCAACCTCTCCATCTAAAGAAAACAAATGCCAATGGAAGTAGTTCGCCCACTCCCCCCCCCCCCCCCCGCCCCAACCCCCACACCATTTTTTTCCTGAGCCACTGCCCCTTGCCATTTTTCTGTTTTTTGTCCCAAGAATATAATTTTTTTAAATTTGGCCACGTCATAACTTTGAGCACCATTAAATATAACAAATCCATACTTACAGCTAAAGCAGGGGTCACCAAACAACGGCCTGCGGGCCACATCCGGCCCGCGACGTCAGTTAATCCGGCCCACCGACGGTACTAGAATTTGCTTTGATAAAACGTACGGAACACAGTGGCGTAGTGAAGGGGGGCAAGGGGGCATCATGCCCCGGGCGCTACTCACAAAGGGGCGCCAAATGGTATATTTTACATATAATATTGTATGGTTTTCGAATAGGGGGGCGCTATAAAGGTATTGTGCCCCTGGCGCGAGTTAAGCTCGCTACGCCACTGACAATGCCAAAAAGTTAAATATTATGTTTAGAATCATAATAGATCTTCCCACTTTCCAATTTTGGATTGCGGTATCTAAATTTTCTTGTTTATTGCAGAACCGTTTACCCTTGAACTCCTAAAATCGTACAATCGTAAAATGACTACAATAACCACTCGCATCGCAGTGCCTATTGGGATCAAGTTATGCTGGCGTCAAAACGGTTAACTGCTAATAGATTACCAACCTTTATATTGCAATGGTAAAGGATAAAACATCATTTAAGAAGCTTTTTTAAAAGACTTTTTTGTTTAAATAGATTTAAGAAAACCAGAGCGCAGTGAGCATGCTAAAGTAGCATGGATACAAGCAGTGAGCATGCTAAAGTAGCATGGATACATGCAGTGAGCATGCTAAAGTAGCATGGATACAAGCAGTGAGCATGCTAAAGTAGCATGGATACAAGCAGTGAGCATGCTAAAGTAGCATGGATACAAGCAGTGAGCATGCTACAGTAGCATGGATACCAGCAGTGACCATGCTAAAGTAGCATGGATACCAGCAGTGAGCATGCTAAAGTAGCGTGGATACCAGCAGTGAGCATGCTAAAGTAGCATGGATACCAGCAGTGAGCATGCTAAAGTAGCATGGATACCAGCAGTGAGCATGCTAAAGTAGCCTGGATACCAGCAGTGAGCATGCTAAAGTAGCATGGATACAAGCAGTGAGCATGCTAAAGTAGCCTGGATACCAGCAGTGAGCATGCTATAGTAGCATGGATACCAGCAGTGAGCATGCTAAAGTAGCATGGATACAAGCAGTGAGCATGCTAAAGTAGCATGGATACCAGCAGTGAGCATGCTAAAGTAGCATGGATACCAGCAGTGAGCATGCTAAAGTAGCATGGATACCAGCAGTGAGCATGCTAAAGTAGCCTGGATACCAGCAGTGAGCATGCTAAAGTAGCATGGATACCAGCAGTGAGCATGCTAAAGTAGCATGGATACCAGCAGTGAGCATGCTAAAGTAGCCTGGATACCAGCAGTGAGCATGCTAAAGTAGCATGGATACAAGCAGTGAGCATGCTAAAGTAGCCTGGATACCAGCAGTGAGCATGCTATAGTAGCATGGATACCAGCAGTGAGCATGCTAAAGTAGCATGGATACAAGCAGTGAGCATGCTAAAGTAGCATGGATACCAGCAGTGAGCATGCTAAAGTAGCATGGATACCAGCAGTGAGCATGCTAAAGTAGCATGGATACCAGCAGTGAGCATGCTAAAGTAGCCTGGATACCAGCATTGAGCATGCTAAAGTAGCATGGATACCTGCAGTGAGCATGCTAAAGTAGCACGGATACCAGCAGTGAGCATGCTAAAGTAGCATGGATACAAGCAGTGAGCATGCTAAAGTAGCCTGGATACCAGCAGTGAGCATGCTAAAGTAGCATGGATACCAGCAGTGAGCATGCTAAAGTAGCATGGATACCAGAAGTGAGCATGCTAAAGTAGCATGGATACCAGCAGTGAGCATGCTAAAGTAGCATGGATACCAGCAGTGAGCATGCTAAAGTAGCATGGATACCAGCGCTATAGAAGTATCCAATCAATCAATCAATCTGCGGTCACTTTGTTTTGCAGACGTTTATTTGCTATTGATATTAATGTATATTGAGTGGACTTACAGATCACATGATCACAGTTTATCAATGGTAAAAAATAAAGTAACTGGTGAAATTTATCATGGTTCAAACTCGAAGTCAGATCACAATAGAACAAATTGTATTTCAATAAGAATTAATTTAAAAAAGATGACATCATTTTCAGTATCTTCCTATAGTTACTTAAGGTTGATTTTTTTTTTGAAAAGCTTGTTTAAAAATAATAAAATAAGAAGCAATATCAGTGAAGCCTATTCCCCTTAACGTATTACAGTCTGATAACTGGGTGAATGGAAGAAGAGTGTTGGAATCATACGGGGGGGGGGGGGTTGGGGGGCGGCATTAAAAATCGTACTCGCGTGGTTGGAAGTATCAGCCCTTCGGCAAGCCCAGTTGTGCGGAGAGCAGGAGAACTTGGAAGACATCATCAAAGTTTGATTTGTGAGCATATATTTTCAAAAAATGGGGGATATGAAGTCAACACATCGAATGAGATTGACTGATGAACATTTGAAAGCATTATCTTGATTGGATGCAGCAATTCCAAACCAAACATTGATGATATCTTGATTGGATGCAGCAATTCCAAACCAAACATTATGATATCTTGATTGGATGCAGCAATTCCAAACCAAACATTGATGATATCTTGATTGGATGCAGCAATTCCAAACCAAACATTGATGATATCTTGATTGGATGCAGCAATTCCAAACCAAACATTGATGATATCTTGATTGGATGCAGCAATTCCAAACCAAACATTGATGATATCTTGATTGGATGCAGCAATTCCAAACCAAACATTGATGATATCTTGATTGGATGCAGCAATTCCAAACCAAACATTGATAATATCTTGATTGGATGCAGCAATTCCAAACCAAACATTGATGAAATCTTGAAAGCCAAACGACAGTTTTACAAATCTCACTAACCTTTTTTTTGCTGCTTACTTTGTGAGATTCGAATATGTGCGCACCAGGTCTGGTCTAACTATCTTTTTGCTAACGTCGCCTTCTTTGAGAACTTTTTTAGTAAATAAATATGTTAGTTGTCTTTTTTGTTGTTGTTGTTGTTGTTTTTTTGTGCATTGCACACCACTCACCCATGATTAACATGAAATACTAAACTTAGTTTTTCATCCTTTTTTTTCCCAGAGCTTTCGTTCTGGCTTGCAAGTATTAGCATTATACAAAACGATTATACGGCCCACGCTAAATCATTTTTGTCCGTTATCCGGCCCGCCGTGAAAAAAGTTCCGTGATCCCTGAGCTAAAGCAATGTAAGACAATTATAACAGAGCCATACTTACAGCTAAAGCAATGTAAGACAAATATAACAGAGCCATACTTACAGCTAAAGCAATTTAAGACAAATATATCAGATCCATACTTACAGCTAAAGCAATGTAAGACGACAGGAGCACTAAAGCAAAGTTGTACACAATGATAAGGTGCTGTAAGTCCCAAGGTTTGCGTGATGCCATCCACTTGGGTCCTTGCCAGACAATAAACAGATAGATGCCAATGACGGCCAGAACAGTGACCGGAGACTTCATCATGAAATACGGTTCTACTTCCGGATCTGTCATGAAAGCAAAGACGTTTTAGACATTGGGGAAAATGGACACATGAGTTGTTGTTTTCCAAATTTTTAAATGTAGTTTTTTCCGTCTTACATATTTCGTTGTAATATTTCCTCAGAAAGTTAGTTGATTAAAGACGTGTAAACATTAAAATTGTTTCATCCAATGTCATAAATTTGGTCCATTTTTTTTACATCATGCGAGATGTATCCTATCTTGTTTTGCTAAATATTATATTATGTATATATCATTTTGTAAAGATTGAAAACAGTAAATCGCCAATATTCTGGGAAAATCCTCCAAAGACAATATTTTGATAGTGATAAAATTATATGTGTCTATTTGGTGGTGGTAATTCTTGTGAAATTTATTCCATCCTGACTTTGCCATACTTCATTCTATCTCCTCGCTCTTTTTCATCGACATTCATCGTGACAGAACCTTTTAACAAATTAATATTGACACAAGTAAGACGACGTCTGATAGTGTCAATGTATGTCTCCAAATGTTTGATGTCAAGCATTTAATACCTACCTGCGTAAGCCATGATGTAATTGTAAGACCAACTTTCGTTGGCCATATCATTGTAAGACCGACCGGCGTGGTCCAAGATGTCATGGTAAGACCTACATGTTGTCATTGTTACCTACCTGCCTGGGCCATGATGTCATTGTAAAAAATACCTGTGTAGGCCATGGTGTCGTTGTAAGACATACCTGCTGGGCCATGATGTCATTGTCAGACCTACCTCCGTTGGCCATGGTGTCGTTGTACATCTTCTCCAAACTCTGAAAGCTGAATGACGCCATCTTTCTTGTGACGTAGTAATATCTATACTACAACAGCAAACGACGTCAATGGCTTCCAACACTGAGGTCTGAAACGGTTATCACAGCTATGGAGTTAAACGTATTGAAATCGTAGCAAGGCTACACTATACATTGACGTTTTGAAAAACCGTGTGATCAATGCACCGGCCGTATGATTAGCTTAAATTCGCATATAGAACACGGCTACAGTTGGAATAAAATGTTTCTATAACTAATACAGGTGGAGGAAATATATTTTTAAAAACTTCCGCGATAAAGAACACTTCAACGCTAGGGCTGCACTGTTGAGTGGCGCAAAGTTTAGCTTTGAATAAATCGTGGCTAAGTTTAATCATCTTCAACGTAGGATTCAATAGTCACCCTGCAACAGTGGTAACTGGTTTGACGAGACTTGAAACAAGAAAATTTTCATTTTTTTGAGACCATCAAGTCTAATGACAAGTCTTTGTGTTTTTATTTTAAATCCTTTATTTCAACTTGGCTTTTGTTCGCGTGTCTCTCTCTGGCTTGAGGTGTGGCGAGCTCTTCGGACTTAAAGAAAATGGGTGGAAGTACAATGTAAAATCCAAACCGGAAAAGACACTGCAGGCGAATTTGATTAAAACCGCGTCTACATATAAATTAAATCAAGTTAACAATATACCAACAACTGATTTGTTGATAGTGTGTAGATGTTCTCTAAAACGTTTTCCGAGACGAAAACCTGTTTCCCCGTGTGTGATACTCCGAATTTTATACAAAAGACGCTGTAAAACACGTTGCACCTTGTGCAAATAAAACCATCTCTGATTCTGTATATTTCCAGAAGGAAAGTGGTTTATCAACCTCACTCACAAAGGAAAATATGTTACAGCGTCTATGGTTGCAGCTTTTCGTGCCTAGATGTTCTATAATAGCGGAGGAGTGGCTTCTAGCGAACAATGTCCTTAAGGAAATTGCCCCTCCGGAAAGCGAAAAGTAATTTTTTTTTTTTTTTTTTTTTTTTTTTTTTTTTTTTTGCGTATATGTATTGAACATTTTATTTGTGACATTGGCTGCTATTAGGATTGAATAGTTCTTACGAACTAGGTAAAGAACCATAATGATGTGGGCATGAAAATTAAATAATGAATTTAGACCTATCCCTACTATCAGGATGAGTTTCTTTGAAAGACAGCAGTACGTTCATACCCTTAATTCGAGTCACAACTGTCCTGACGTACCCTTAATTCGAGTCACAGCTGTCCTGACGTACCCTTAATTCGAGTCACAGCTGTCCAGTCGTACCCTTAATTCGAGTCACAGCTGTCTAGTCGTACCCTTAATTGGAGTCACAGCTGTCCAATCGTATCCTTAATTCGAGTCACAGCTGTCCGGATGTATGCTTAATTCGAGTCACAACTGTCCAGACGTACCCTTAATTCTAGTGACTGATGCTTCTACAATTGGCTCAGGATATAATACCCGTCGGAAAAAAAATTGACCGTTCTTTCTCAAACATTCTCATCATTGCTGCAAAGTCTTCTTAGTCTAATTAATGAAAAGAGCGAAATGAAATCTCTACATGATTGAGGATGGGAGGGTGGGAAGATGGGGATATGAACTTACTTAGCATAGCAGATTGAGACATTTCGTACTGCTCAATACCCGTCAGATGGATGACATGATCTGATTTGGGAAATAGCCATCAGATCGATGGTATGATCGGTATTGCTCAACAGCCATCATCAGATAGATGGCACGATCCTTACTGGGAAATAGCCATCATATGGACGACACTATTTGTATTATGCAATAGCATCCAGTAAATAACACTAATTCTTTTATGCACTATTAGATGGACACTATCATGTAGATGTTGTTACTTACTTGGAGTTCACGGACTGCTGTGTGAGCTGCAACAGCTCCTGTCAGTGTGGCCAACATATCAAGTCAACAGCTGATATGTGGGTCAAACTCTCATCCAATCTGATTGGATAGTCTGACCTATGGGCGTTCGTAGTATATGTAATTATTGGGGGTTGGGGGGGGGGGGTCGTGTGACAAAGTTAAAACTCTTTTTTTATATCCTCTTCCGTGTATCGTAATGTAATTATAAATACATAAGTCATGCTTTGTTACCACCTCTGATCCCCCATGTCATTACGTAGTCGCCTATTCAGATCGCTAATCCACATTTTGTTTAATCATGCAATAAGTATTCCTAGAACAAATTGAGTTGTTCTACAGCCCGACCTCCTAGCCCAAGGGGGGAGCTGGTCCGGGATGTGACTTGAGCATGTCACGTGTTTGGGTTCGGCATGAACAGAAAATAGTTGTCTAAAATAATTTGAATCCAACAAGATTGTAATTTGCAGTTATTTACGAAATAGCTGATTAATGTCATCTATGTAAAGTAAGATGTATAAGGTCAGATGTGTAAAGTCAGATGTGTAAAGTCAGATACGTAAAGTCAGCAGCGTAAAGAAAGATGTATTAAGTCAGAAGCGTAAAGTCATATGTGTAAAGTCATATGTGTAAAGTCATATGCTTAAGCTCAGATGCTTAAAGTCAGAAGCGTAAAGTCAGACGTGTAAAGTCAGACCTGTAAAGTCAGATGTGTTAAGTCAGATGAGTAAAGTCAGCAATAAAGAAGTAGAGATGCACTATTAACTCACTAGTTAGAGCCCGCCAAAAAATCGCGGAATAATGTAGGAAGTTTTCCCACTTACTAAGTTTTTTTTTTCAAAACATGCATTCAAGTAACACATTTTGAAGACTTTCCAGTTAAGCGCTAACCCCCACCCTCTAGTTACACCATCTTTCTTTAACTATATTAATATTCTAATGTCCCACGCCTTGTACACCGTAGGTTCATGACATCATATTTAAATTGAGAGTTTTTGTAAAAATAAAAGTCAATATTACGCACCAAACGAACTTGCGGTATTAAAACTCACAGCACAATTAAGACCATCGTGCTAAAAGTAATGAAGTCACATTTTGGTCAAAATCAATCTAAACTGTGACCTTTTTCTTATCCGCTTTAGCGAAGAGTACTGCAGAAATTTAAACACTTTAAAGTGTACGCAAGTCCTTTAATCAAGACAAAACATGAAAAGGATCAGATTTGTTAGAAGAAAAGAATATTGGAACTTGAATAGTTTAAAATGGGTCTTTCGTGACTTAAGTACTTTTAATACTAATGTCTCCAGTTGTACCCAACAGAACTATGGCACTAACGGATTGGTCTTACTCCAATGCATTGCCTGCACTTGAAAAGTGAGACATAGATTTCTCTTCATTAAAAAATATTGACGTTGTAAATTATCATGAATATGAAATCAACCCTGGGTTAAGCCCCTTGTTTGAAATGTTGAGTGTTGGAATAATGAACAACTTAAATATTTAGATTAAGACTATTGGTATAGCAGACTACTCTTCCGTTGGGGGGGGGGGGGGGGGTGGAGGGGGGTGGAGATATTTTGAATGTTGGTATATTTGTGTTCAAGTCAGCTCACTAATGTTTTGCATAATAATTGTGACTGGATGTGGAGTTGTTGGGGAGGGGGGGGGGTGCTGTGCCCCTGGAGCAAGTCAAGTACCCAAAACCCAAAATAAAATGTGTACAGCAATAAAACGAATATACATTTTATTAAATATGTCTAAATTATCATTCTCTTAAAGTTAAAAAGGATAGTAATTGGGGCCATCAACCAATTACAATTAGACGAACCTTTGAAATATCCCTACTATCGATTTATTCGATGATCCTCATATTTGAGGCTAATCTTGTTAATCGAGCCTCAGTAGAAACCCAAGTCTTAGTTCCCGTTCTTCGCATGTATCGGTATCCTCATCTTATTTATTTGTTTGCAACTTCACAAGCTTAAAGACTTTAATAACACTGTATTAGACAACATTTACATCAATATAAAGGTCTACAATTTTAATAATAGTTCTCGCTAAGCATCAAACACGTGCAATCCATTTTCAAAGTAAATTTCATCACAAAAGCATGACTTTTAAAGTAGCGATAGGATTTAGCTATAAATCGTATGATGATATTAATATAGTGATTTTAAAAAAATATAGTTGTTCGAATAATTTTCAATTTTCTTGATTCCATGTGTGTTGCTATGTTGGCAGTATTATGTCTAACACTCAATGAAGTCTTACACGTCTCTTCAGCTGCGTGACTAGATCTTTAATGAATGCAATACCAGCAACCAGCAAGCTCACGGGACTTCTCAGCTCACATAACAAGGACCTCACGCATTGACACAAAAGGACGCAACTGTAATATAACAACAACAGTGATATCACAACATGTGTTTAGATAGATACAAGGAAAACGTTAAAAAAATTGATACGTAAAATTTTTTTAAATTAAGAATTTTAACAGACGCATATAAGGGGATTTGGTTTCTTAAAATGTGCCGTCGCTCAACTTTTCGAAACCCCTGCCCCCCCTTTTTGGTTTTGTCCTCCCAACCTTTTATTGAAAGATGATAATTAAGAAAGTGTCCACATCATAATCTTTAAACCCCTAAACTATCCATGTCTCCCTGCAGACGTTAGTGTTTCTGGGCTCCCTGCAGACGTTATGGTATCTGGGCTCCTTGCAGAGGTAAGGGTTTATGGGTTTATGGGGTCCCTGCAGACGTAAGGGTATCTGGGCTTTGTGAAACCTATTTTTTTTTTAAATCAGCATCTCTCCAATTTCTCTCCCATTAAGTTTAGAATGTTACAAAACTAAATTGAGGTAGGTGATAAAATGTATTCTTGTATTTTGACTTCATCGAAAACCTTCTCCGGACTGTAAAGATTAAAGGGGCGAGATTAAGCTAGAGCAAAAGCATACAGTTAAGGGCGACACAACTGGAATGAATGTAGTCCCATTGGCGCGAAGTTAAAGATCTCAAGGATCATTCATCATCATCATCATCATCATCATGATCATCATGTCTCTTAGTCTTTGGGCCGTTGGGGCACCACAGATGTAATGAAAACTATCCTTCTCAAGTTCATCTCTGTCTTCTGCACGACGCATAGCATCGCCTAGTTTTAATCCCGTCCACTCTTTGACGTTATCTTCCCATCTTTTTCCTCTGTCTTCCTCTTCTTCTCCCTCCTCTAGTTGTGACCTGCATGATTTCTTTGGCGAGCCCTTGTTTTCTTGTCACGTGGCCATACCACTCAAGTCTTCGCTTTTTTACAGACACCAGGAGGTCATCGTACTGCCCGATTGCTTGACGAATCCTTTCTTTCCTTTGGATCATTATTATGGCTAATTATGGCGCTTCCCACACGAAAGTTTGAAATGCCCCCTCACAATTGTCTGAAAGAAACATCAAGTTCAAGTACGGTGAAATGCATCTGCGGTGTAAAAGCTGGAGGATTAGAATGCTAATATAGTTCAGGGGTGTGAAAAGCTGGCCGCTTTTTACCCTGGGCGGGGGGAGCACTAATTGGGATTCTTATAAAGTGCGTTACAGTGGCGTAGTGAGGGGGGCAAGGGGGCATCATGCCAAACCTCCTCCTAGTTGGCCTCACTCCAACCCTCCTCCTAGCTGGCCTCACGTCAACCCTCCTCCTAGCTGGCCTCATGCCAACCCTCCTCCTAGATGACCTCATGTCAACCCTCCTTCTAGTTGGCCTCACTCCAACCCTCCTCCTAGCTGGCCTCACGTCAACCCTCCTCCTTGCTGGACTCATGCCAACCCTCCTCCTATCTGGCCTCCCACCAACCCTCCTCCTAGATGGCCTCATGCCAACCCTCCTCCTAGCTGGCCTCATGCCAACCCTCCTCCTAGTTGGCCTCACTCCAACCCTCCTACTAGTTGGCCTCACTCCAACCCTCCTCCTAGCTGGTATCACTCCAACCCTCCTCCTAGCTGGCCTCAAGCCAACCCTCCTAGCTGGCCTCATGTCAACCCTCCTCCTAGCTGACCTCACACCAAACCTCCTCCTAGCTGGCCTTCCACCTACCCTCATCCTACCCGGCCTCACACCAAACCTCCTCCTCCGGGCCATTGAGGAGTTTTCAGCTAAATATAATTTTAAAGCTAAATTAGCCATTCATTTCGACTGCAAAATTAATCTTTATCTAAAAATAGATTTTCCTCTATCTAAAACTGCAATTAAATTATATCTTAAAATCGCCGAAACATTAATTTAGGTACTACATTCAAGTTGTAGCATTGTTTATTTCGGTATTGGTTGTTTCGGTATTGGTTATTTCTGTATTGGTTATTTCTGAAGCCGCCATGCAACAAAGCGTTGATATATTTTTTGAGGCCTGCAACAACTTTGGCCTAACAATCAACGCGAAGAAGACTGAGGTGTTGTATCAGCTAGCTCCCAGTAGGCCGTACGCTGAACCCAACATCATCATCAGCGGACAGCGTCTTAACGCGGTGGATAAATTTACTTACTTGGGCAGCATCCTCTCCAGATCTGTCATCATTGATGATGAAATGAATGCCAGACAGGAGAGGTATCAGACGGGAAACGAAGATCAATGTCTATAGCGCAGCAGTCCTCTCAACATTGCTCTACGGGTGTGAAACGTGGACAGTCTACTAGCGTCACGCCAAAAAACTGAACCATTTTCACACAACCAGCCTCAGGAAACTCAGGAAACTCCTCGGCATTAGTTGGCAAGACAAAGTTCCTGACACAGAGGTTCTCGCTAGAGCGAACATACCTAGTATCTTCACCACCCTGATGCAGTATCAAATCCGTTGATTAGGACACGTTGTCCGTATGGAAGATCACCGGCTCCCTAAACAAATATTCTATGGTGAAATCACGACAGGCAAGCGCTCCCAAGGAGGTCCAAAAAAAAACTTTACAAAGACTCACTGAAAGAGGCACTAAAGGCCTTCAGCATCGACACTACTAAATGGGAGCAGACAGCTCAGGACAGAGTCAGGTGGAGATCAGTGGTCAAGATAGGGGCTAAATCTTATGAAGCCAGTAGGATGGCCCCCATTGAGACACGCAGAACACCCGAAAGAACATTATTAAATTCACGACTGCACCAACTATCCCCTGCCGGCGGTGCCACAGACTATTCAGAGCACGTATAGGATTGGTAGGCTACGTACGAATCCACCGTAACCCATCCCCTTAACCGGATGACTGGATGGTCTTAGTCGATTTCACGAACGAACAACAACAACATTTCTGCATTGGTTATTTTTGCATTGGTTATTTTTACATTGGTTATTTCTGTATTGGTTATTTCTGCATTGGTTATTTCTGCATTGGTTATTTTAGCATTGGTTATTTCTGCATTGGTTATTGATATAATATGCGATTTTGGTGTTTTCAGATGTGACTGCCCTCTGAGCCCTTTCATTAGACCCATCCCGTTTTGAACATAAACAAATAAAGAGAACTAAACAAATTGAATAAACAAATAGAGTTTAATGATATAATATTTCCTTTTGACCAAAGCTCACCCACACGAATAAATCAGAAAATAAAAACAGCAAACAAAAAGAACTTCTGAAATTTACAAAATAGAGAGCAACAAAGAAAGACAAAACAACAAGAACAACAACAACAAAAAATAATCAAGATATAATGTTCCTTTACAAATGCTTAAACTAAAGTGGTTGAGAGAATAGTCGCTAAATAATGTTTGAGGTACATAACGCGCAAAATGACGCTGTTCACAAAAATAAATTATTTATACCCACAGTACTTTAAAATACAATATTGTACACAACTACTCAGTTTTATTTTATGCTTTTAATACATTGAAAAGTTTCAAAGACGTGAAGATGACAAGTAAAAAAAAATTCAATGGCTTCTGAAATGATTTGGGGATGTACGAAAAGTTCCTTTGACAGATTGTATTATGAAATCCTTTCTACTGACTTCGCTTTTGTTCGAGGCTGGCTGACTGGCAAAATCTTCGGTCGGCTAATTGACCCACTTCCCGTCAACCCATCGAGCTGAAACTTGGCACATATACTCGTTGCCGATGAAAACACATTCTTTCGAATTTTCAGCCCATCCCTAGCCCTCTCCCCCCCCCCCCCAAAAATATATCTGTTTTTCCTGTTCTTCAAGTGAAAGATAAAAATAAAATTCCCGATAACTGCGCTAAATACGATTCTTTTTTTTTTAAACGCACGTGAGTTTGGTTTGTAATATTTTCTTTTGTTTTTTGTTTTTTTCTGAAATAGTTTGTTGAAATAAATCTGCGGTGTACAAGCTGGTAGGTCGTTAGAATATTAATATAGTTCAGCGGCGTGAACAAAACTGTGCGTTTGCGGGCCTTAAGGGGCGTGGGGAGGACCACATAGGATTCTTATAAAGTGTTTAGTTGTGTGCATATTTGGGTCAAATGTTCAGCCCCATCCCCATTGCTTATATAACATGTCATAAAGGATTTATACGAACCACTTTATTTTTAAGGGTTCTTTAGTTAATATACATCTTCAAATGTCCTACTGTACCGCGTGATGAGGCGGCTGAGATTTCTATGTGATCAAAGATACCCGTACCACGTCAAAAGTTTATCCATGGTCATTGTTAAGTCAAAAAAAAATTTTTTTGCAAAATGTCTACATTTCATGATAAGGTTTGCATTACTCTACCTCGGATTATGACAAGGCTTACACTACTCTGCCTCGACTTACCTAAGTCGATTCGATGAATTCAAACTTGTGTTACTTCCCATTTAGTGAACTTTCTCCATAGACGTTAGCAAACAAACGCCATATTTTCGATAATCTCTCCTTTTTAAAAAAAAAATACTTTTTTTACATCTCATCATGAATGTTCAGATTTAGAGAACTTAAGATACAGTTTTCTTTTCTTTCAATCACTCTTTTCCCACGCAGTCCGGTCACAGTTCTGTTTCTGAATACTTAGTTGAAATAAATAGTTAATAATTAATTCAAAAAAAAATTATTAATAAAACTAATTCCATTCCAACGGGCCCGCTTTGACCCCGCTAACAACCCATATTAACCCGTGACTAATCGCTATGAAACTGCTACCAACCAGCTATGAACCCGCTACCAACAAGCTATGAACCTGCTACCAACCCACATGAACCCGCTACTAACCGCTATGAACCTGCTACTAACCCGCTATGAGCCTGCTACCAACCAGCTTTGAACCCGCTACCAACCCGCTATGTAGCCGCTACCAACCAGCTATGAACCCACTACCAACCACTATGAACCTGCTACTAACTGCTATGAACCTGCTACTAACCCGCTATGAGCCTACTGCCAACCAGCTTTGAACCCGCTACCAACAAGCTATAAACCCGCTCCCAACCCACTATGAACCCGCTACCAACAAGCTATAAACCCGCTCCCAACCCACTATGAACCCGCTACTAACCTCTATGAACCTGCTACTAACCCCGCTATGAACCTGCTACTAACCCGCTATGAACCTGCTACCAACACATTAAGAACCTGCTACCAACCCGCTATGAGCCTACTATGAACCCACTATGAACCCGCTACTAACCGCTATGAACTTGCTACTAACCCGCTATGAACCCGCTACCAACCCACATGAACCCGCTACTAACCACTATGAATCTGCTGCTAACCCACTATGAACCTGCTACCAACCCGCTATGTAGCCGCTACCAACCAGCTATGAACCCACTACCAACCCACTATGAACCCGCTACTAACCGCTATGAGCCTACTACCAACCCGCTATGAACCTGCTACTAACCCATTATGAACCTGCTACTAACCCGCTATGATCCTACCACGAACTTACTCTGAACCCGCTACTAACCGCTATGATCCTACCACGAACCCACTCTGAACCCGCTACTAACTTCTATGAACCTGCTACTAACCCGCTATGAGCCTGCTACTAACCCGCTATGAGCCTACTACGAACCCGCTATGAACCTACTACGAACCCACTATGAACCCGCTACTAACCGTTATGAACCTGCTACTAACCCACTATGAACCCGCTACCAACCTGCTATGTAGCCGCTACCAACCCACTATGAACCCACTACCAACCCACTCTGAACCCGCTACTAACCGCTATGAACCTGCTACTAACCAGCTATGAAACAGCTACCAACCCACATGAACCCGCTACTAACCACTATAAATCTGCTGCTAACCCACTATGAACCTGCTACCAACCAGCTTTGAAACCGCTACCAACCCGCTATGTAGCCGCTACCAACCAGCTATGAACCCACTACCAACCCACTATGAACCCTCTACTAACCGCTGTGAACCTGCTACTAACCCGCTATGAGCCTGCTGCCAACCAGCTTTGAACACGCTACCAACAAGCTTGAACCCGCTCCCAACCCACTATGAACCCGCTACTAACCTCTATGAACCTGTTACTAACCCGCTATGAACCTGCTACTAACCCGCTATGAGCCTACTACGAACACGCTATGAACCTGCTACCAACACATTATAAACCTGCTACTAACCGCTATGAGCCTACTACCAACCCGCTATGAACCTGCTACCAACCCATTATGAACCTGCTACCAACCCGCTAGGATCCTACCACGAACCCACTCTGAACCCGCTACTAACCGCAATGAACCTGCTACTAACCCGCTATGAAACCGCTACCAACCCACATGAACCCGCTACCAACGCGCTATGTAGCGGCTACCAACCAGCTATGCACCAGCTACCAAACCCACTATGAACCCGCTACTAACTGCTATGAACCTGCTACTAACCGCTATGAACCTGCTACTAACCCGCTATGAGCCTGCTACCAACCAGCATTGAACCCGCTACCAACCCGCTATGTAGCCGCTACCAACCAGCTATGAACCCACTACCAACCACTATGAACCTGCTACTAACTGCTATGAACCTGCTACTAACCCGCTATGAGCCTACTGCCAACCAGCTTTGAACCCGCTACCAACAAGCTATAAACCCGCTCCCAACCCACTATGAACCCGCTACTAACATCTATGAACCTGCTACTAACCCGCTATGAACCTGCTACTAACCCGCTATGAACCTGCTACCAACACATTATGAACCTGCTACCAACCCGCTATGAGCCTGCTACCAACCAGCTTTGAACCCGCTACCAACCCGCTATGTAGCCGCTACCAACCAGCTATGAACCCACTACCAACCACTATGAACCTGCTTCTAACTGCTATGAACCTGCTACTAACCCGCTATGAGCCTACTGCCAACCAGCTTTGAACCCGCTACCAACAAGCTATAAACCCGCTCCCAACCCACTATGAACCCGCTACTAACCTCTATGAACCTGCTACTAACCCGCTATGAACCTGCTACTAACCCGCTATGAACCTGCTACCAACACATTATGAACCTGCTACCAACCCGCTATGAGCCTACTATGAACCCACTATGAACCCGCTACTAACCGCTATGAACTTGCTACTAACCCGCTATGAACCCGCTACCAACCCACATGAACCCACTACTAACCACTATGAATCTGCTGCTAACCCACTATGAACCTGCTACCAACCCGCTATGTAGCCGCTACCAACCAGCTATGAACCCACTACCAACCCACTATGAACCCGCTACTAACCGCTATGAGCCTACTACCAACCCGCTATGAACCTGCTACCAACCCATTATGAACCTGCTACCAACCCGATAGGATCCTACCACGAACCCACTCTGAACCCGCTACTAACCTCTATGAACCTGCTACTAACCCGCTATGAAACCGCTACCAACCCACATGAACCCGCTACCAACGCGCTATGTAGCGGCTACCAACCAGCTATGCACCAGCAACCAACCCACTATGAACCCGCTACTAACTGCTATGAACCTGCTACTAACCGCTATGAACCTGCTACTAACCCGCTATGAGCCTGCTACCAACCAGCTTTGAACCCGCTACCAACCCGCTATGTAGCCGCTACCAACCAGCTATGAACGCACTACCAACCACTATGAACCTGCTACTAACTGCTATGAACCTGCTACTAACCCGCTATGAGCCTACTGCCAACCAGCTTTGAACCCGCTACCAACCAGCTATAAACCCGCTCCCAACCCACTATGAACCCGCTACTAACCTCTATGAACCTGCTACTAACCCGCTATGAACCTGCTACTAACCCGCTATGAACCTGCTACCAACACATTATGAACCTGCTACCAACCCGCTATGAGCCTACTATGAACCCACTATGAACCCGCTACTAACCGCTATGAACTTGCTACTAACCCACTATGAACCCGCTACCAACCCACATGAACCCACTACTAACCACTATGAATCTGCTGCTAACCCACTATGAACCTGCTACCAACCCGCTATGTAGCCGCTACCAACCAGCTATGAACCCCCTATTAACCCACTATGAACCCGCTACTAACCGCTATGAGCCTACTACCAACCCGCTATGAACCTGCTACTAACCCATTATGAACCTGCTACTAACCCGCTATGATCCTACCACGAACTTACTCTGAACCCGCTACTAACCGCTATGATCCTACCACGAACCCACTCTGAACCCGCTACTAACTTCTATGAACCTGCTACTAACCCGCTATGAGCCTGCTACTAACCCGCTATGAGCCTACTACGAACCCGCTATGAACCTACTACGAACCCACTATGAACCCGCTACTAACCGCTATGAACCTGCTACTAACCCACTATGAACCCGCTACCAACCCGCTATGTAGCCGCTACCAACCCCCTATGAACCCACTACCAACCCACTCTGAACCCGCTACTAACCTCTATGAACCTGCTACTAACCAGCTATGAAACAGCTACCAACCCACATGAACCCGCTACTAACCACTATGAATCTGCTGCTAACCCACTATGAACTGCAACCAACCAGCTTTGAAACTGCTACCAACCCGCTATGTAGCCGCTACCAACCAGCTATGAACCCACTACCAACCCACTATGAACCCTCTACTAACCGCTGTGAACCTGCTACTAACCCGCTATGAGCCTACTGCCAACCAGCTTTGAACACGCTACCAACAAGCTATGAACCCGCTCCCAACCCACTATGAACCCGCTACTAACCTCTATGAACCTGTTACTAACCCGCTATGAACCTGCTACTAACCGGCTATGAGCCTACTACGAACACCCTATGAACCTGCTACCAACACATTATGAACCTGCTACTAACCGCTATGAGCCTACTACCAACCCGCTATAAACCTGCTACCAACCCATTATGAACCTGCTACCAACCCGCTAGGATCCTACCACGAACCCACTCTGAACCCGCTACTAACCGCTATGAACCTGCTACTAACCCGCTATGAAACCGCTACCAACCCACATGAACCCGCTACCAACGCGCTATGTAGCGGCTACCAACCAGCTATGCACCAGCTACCAACCCACTATGAACCCGCTACTAACTGCTATGAACCTGCTACTAACCGCTATTAACCTGCTACTAACCGCTATGAACCTGCTACTAACCCACTATGAACCTGCTACTAACCCGCTATGAACCTGCTACTAACCCGCTATGAGCCTACTACCAACCCGCTATGAACCCGCTACCAACCATCTATGTACCTGCTACTAACCGCTATGAACCTGCTACTAACCCACTATGAACCTGCTACTAACCCGCTATGAACCTGCTACTAACCCGCTATGAGCCTGCTACCAACAAGCTATGAACCCGCTACCAACCAGCTATGAAGCCGCTACCAACCAGCTATGAAGCCGCTACCGACCCGCTATGAACCCGCTACCAACCCGACATGAAAGCATTACCGAGTAAAAAAAAACACACACGCGGCGGTTCTATTTTCAGTTTAAAACTTCGTTAAGACATCGGCTGCTTGGGTAAGAGCAACATGGAGCCACACGAGTTGAAATAGTGCTATGACATACAACAAGGATGGCCTGCTACATTGACATGGAGCCACACGAGTTGAAATAGTGCGATGACATACAACAAGGATGGCCTGCTACATTGACATGGAGCCACACGAGTTGAAATAGTGCTATGACATACAACAAGGATGGCCTGCTACATTGACATGGAGCCACACGAGTTGAAATAGTGCGATGACATACAACAAGGATGGCCTGCTACATTGACATGGAGCCACACGAGTTGAAATAGTGCGATGACATACAACAAGGATGGCCTGCTACATTGACATGGAGCCACACGAGTTGAAATAGTGCGATGACATACAACAAGGATGGCCTGCTACATTGACATGGAGCCACACGAGTTGAAATAGTGCGATGACATACAACAAGGATGGCCTGCTACATTGACATGGAGCCACACGAGTTGAAATAGTGCGATGACATACAACAAGGATGGCCTGCTACATTGACATGGAGCCACACGAGTTGAAATAGTGCTATGACATACAACAAGGTAGTGCTATGACATACAACAAGGATGGCCTGCTACATTGACATGGAGCCACACGAGTTGAAATAGTGCGATGACATACAACAAGGATGGCCTGCTACATTGACATGGAGCCACATGAGTTGAAATAGTGCTATGACATACAACAAGGATGGCCTGCTACATTGACATGGAGCCACACGAGTTGAAATAGTGCTATGACATACAACAAGGATGGCCTGCTACATTGACATGGAGCCACACGAGTTGAAATAGTGCTATGACATACAACAAGGTAGTGCTATGACATACAACAAGGATGGCCTGCTACATTGATTGATAGTCTTTAATGTAGCCAACTACTTATGTATGGCTGCAGTTTAATATGTAATGAGGATGAGGCTAAGAAAATTATGGGGAGGGGGAGGGTAGAAGAAAAAAAAAGGGAGGAGGGGATGCCTTACCTAACGAGTGCTAATATTTACCTAATGAAACCTTTTTTTTATCACTTTTTACTAATTTTTACCTAATGAAACGTACTTTTTTACCACTGTAAACTAATTTTACCTTATGAATTTGTACCAATGAAGCCTATTTGTACCCAAAGAAACCTAATCATTACCTAATGAAACCTACTCTGCACAGACTTGAACACACCAAGACGTCGTTGTATTTGACCTAAACATCGGCCTACAGTCAAAAATGCGTCATTCCAGATTTGACTGTGACTTGTTACATCACGTTAGGATTCTGAATAACATGGCTGAACCAGGTGCCGAACTCCATACCAGGAAAGCCGAGTATTAAGTACCCGGAACTTATCCGGACCCCCAGCAATAAAACGAAACCGTCCCCTGGTGTTTAAACAGACTTATTGACTTATGGGCACATTTTAAGGACAAAATAATTAAGACGTGACCTAAATTAAATAAATAAAAATAGAAATTTGAATTGCGTGAGGGGGCCAAACTAATTTGAAACTAAACGAAACTGCTAAGTACTAAAAAAAAAATTATACTTTATATTATATTTTAGCAAGATGCTTATCTTTGTTCAGGGACACAGTGGCGTAACAACGGCTTGGCATTGGGCCACTTGCCAAGGGCGCCGGCCTGCGCCAGTTCAAAAGGGCGCCGCTAAATCTCTAATTTTTAAATTTCTATTTAAATATCAAGGGCGTCCAAAATGAATTAGCCAAGGGCGTCAAAAACACAGTTACGCCTCTGAAGGGACATACCACTTCCTGTTTACAATTGTTTACTTTCACAAACTGACTGATGATACTGAGAAGTCAAAGTCTCTTCTGTTGATCATTGCTGCCACCATTGCTGCCACCATTGCTGCCACCATTGCTGCCACCATTGCTGCCACCATTGCTGCTACCATTGCTGCCACCATTGCTGCCTAGGCTCTGTTATAGAATTCATTGATTGTAATAGAATTTAACATTCATTTAAACATTGATGCTGTCTGAAACCGAGTGATGTCTACGATGATATAAATAGTTGTTTAAATAACAGGTGCACGTAGGTGTACGGAAACGACAATTACTACAACCAGCGACCAGAAGAACTAACAGCGTCCAGCAGCACTATCAGCGACCAGCAGCACTCACAGCGACCAGCAGCACTCACAGTGGCCAGCAGCACTCGCAGTGACCAGCAGCATTCACAGCTGTCAGTAGCACCAGCAGCGGCCAGCAGCACTCACAGTGGCCAGCAGCACCCACAGGGTCCAGCCGCACTCACAGGGTCCAGCAGCACTCACAGGGACCAACAGCACTCACAGGGTCCAGCAGCACTCACAGGGGCCAGCAGAACTCACAGGGACCAGCAGCACTCACAGGGTCCAGCAGCACTCATAGGGACCAGCAGCACTCACAGGGACCAGCAGCACTCACAGGGCCAGCAGCACTCACAGGGCCAGCAGCACTCACAGGGACTAGCAGCACTCACAGGACCAGCTGCACTCACAGTGGTCAGCAGCACTCACAGGGACCAGCAGCACTCACAGGGTCCAGCAGCACTCAGAGTGGCCAGCAGCACTCACAGGGTCCAGCAGCACTCACAGTGGCCAGCAGCACTCACAGGGGCCAGTAGCAGAGTGGCCAGCAGCACTCATGGGCCAGCAGCACTCACAGGGACCAGCAGCACTCACAGGGTCAGCAGCACTCACATTGGCCAGCAGCACTCACAGGGGCCAGCAGCACTCACAGGGACCAGCAGCACTCACAGGGTCCAGCAGCACTCACAGGGTCCAGCAGCACTCACAGTGGCCAGCAGCACTCACAGGGGCCAGTAGCAGAGTGGCCAGCAGCACTCATGGGCCAGCAGCACTCACAGGGACCAGCAGCACTCACAGGGTCAGCAGCACTCACATTGGCCAGCAGCACTCACAGGGGCCAGCAGCACTCACAGGGACCAGCAGCACTCACAGGGTCCAGCAGCACTCACAGTGGCCAGCAGCACTCACAGGGGCCAGTAGCAGAGTGGCCAGCAGCACTCATGCATAATTCGTGTTATATTTGTATGCTATTAGTGTTATATTTGTATGCTATTAGTGTTATATTTGTATGCTATTAGTGTTATATTTGTATGCTATTAGTGTTATATTTGTGTGCTATTAGTGTTATATTTGTATGCTATTAATGTTATATTTGTATGCTATTAGTGTTATATTTGTATGCTATTAGTGTTATATTTGTATGCTATTAGTGTTATATTTGTATGCTATTAGTGTTATATTTGTATGCTATTAGTGTTATGAGGCCTTCAACTTTAGTGCTTCCGTGATCGTTGGTTATTCCTTCTATGTAGCGTTCATTTTTTACTCATGAGCACATTTCTTGTTTTCCATAGCTTACTCCGGGGTTGTGATACTCGGACCCGATACCCGGACTAAAAAACAACTGCACAAGGTTCGGCCCTAATGAATAGATAAAATGGCTGCACGGCTACACAGACCTCAGTTTCTATAACCCGCCCCCCGCCACCTCCTTCGCCTAAAATTAAAGATGAGCGGTTTCCACCCTGTCTCGTATTGTAGGGAGTTATATAAATGTTGAAAATCATTTACAGAGTAAATATGGGAAAGTGTATGTTATTTGATCAGAGACAAGTATGTGCATGGGTATATTTATTAGATGTCTTTTTTACATTCAATGCCCTCGTTCTTGTATGTGTCACCATTCAATATCTCCCCACTGCTAGTGTCAACATTCAATATCTCCCCACTGCTAGTGTCAACATTCAATATCTCCCCACTGCTAGTGTCAACATTCAATATCTCCCCTCTGGTAGTGTCACCATTCAATATCTCCCCTCTGGTAGTGTCAACATTCAATATCTCCCCTCTGGTAGTGTCACCATTCAATATCTCCCCTCTGGTAGTGTCACCATTCAATATCTCCCCTCTCTTGCTGTCCGTATGAGCAATGTGTTCCTTGTCATCGCGAGACGCTTGCGCGGGCCGACTGTAGGTTGTCACGTAGAAATGGACGAACAGCAATAGGTTGGTGAAGATGAAGAGCCACACAATAGCTGTGAAACCTCTGGCACACGGACAGCCGAACAGCAAACTCAGGATGATGTGCAACAGGAATATTGACAGCTGGACCTGGGGGATTTCATAGTTTTAATTTTATTTCACTTACATAATAATGAAGTATAATGTTAACAGCATCGTCAAAATAAGGAGGGCACTAGATTAAAAATATAAATTTGACAAGAAATAAGTTTTGGAATGTGTAGGTTGGTAGATGGTGGACGGGGGGGGGGGCGGGGAATGCAGCTTGCCTAGCCAATGTAGGTATCAAATAACAGCTCAATTCTCCACATCTCGGTGGAAAAAATATCTTCAAAACAGGCGGAAATAAAACATGTGCAAAAAGTTGATGAAAATTAGAATTGATTGAAATCTTAACAAAACTTTGATGACGATGAAATATCGGTGAGGCCTAATCTACATAAAATAATTGAACTTGACTTTTAATTGAAATATGAAAATCATTTTTGGTCTTTAAAAGGGGGGTTGTCTAAACAATCAAAATATCGCAGTCTGGCGGACCAGAGCCAATCAAAGCGAGCTCCGATCTACTAGAAGAATGATCAACACCGATAGATAAATATGTTATCTATACTGTCAGATTGCACTTACTATTTGCATTATGGTGATGTACTTCTTCCACCACAGAAACTTCCTCACTTCTGGCCCGATAGCTGATAGTCCGTAATATGTATACATCACGGCGTGAATGCAGCTGTTCAACATCGGATAGAGTACATCTGTACACAGACAGACAAAAAATTACATCGGATAGAGTACATCTGTACATTGACAGACAAACAAATTACATCGAATAGAGTACATCTGTACACCGACAGACAAAAAAGTACATCGCATAGCTTGTTGAACAACAGACACACAAACATTACATACTGCCATTAAAGATCGATCTTAGAGTTTTGATACTGAAGACGGTAAATTTACGCCATCCGCACCATGACGTTACCCAAGGCAGCCATCTTGGTTGCCATGATGTTTTCACGGGGCGTGGCAACCAAGATGGCAGCCGTGTAAAAAAAAAACAACAACACATGTCTGCTAAAATGGGGAGGGAACTGGAGAGAATGTGATGGTTTAGCTATTAACCGTTTAATTTAAAACATTCCATCATCGAAATGGCTATTGGTACATTTGTACCAGAATTGAGATGTTGGGATTAAACAACGATTTAAAATATTTTTGTTGGGTTTGTAAGACCAAATGAGGTATCAAATGAAAGATAATTGAATGTACTATACGTTTGAAATCTTAATTCTTCATTTTAACTAAAATAAACTACCACAAATAACATTTGAATAGCATTGAGTTTAATGTGTCCCGGGTCCGAAAGGGGGCGCTGCGTGTCAGTGTACATTTTGACTAATGCTATTCGGATGTACCAATAGGTGCAGCCTTCCATCATCGTATTAAAGAAAAGTTAACTCTTGTAACAACACAAAGAATAAACAAAAGGGAGAGAATCCAACACACACACCTATACACCATGGCGCGGATTGCGGAAATTTACCAGGAAGACAATAAGTCTTGTGAAAGATGGACAGAATGCAAATCTAAAGCTATTGATTTTATCATTTATATCAATGCCATTATTTTGTCACGAGCTTCCAATGTCAAGGACGCTAATGTTCACCTACTTGATTCTGCTGGTAAAAACTTGAACCCCAGCCAGCACAGGATGGTCGCTGTCACGTGATGGTACACGTGGAGAAAGGAGATCTGATTGTTTTTCTTACGCAATACAAAAAATATCTGAGGAAAAAAAAATCAAATTCTTACATTTAAATTTTGGTAAATTCCAAGAATTAGTTCCGCGATGTCTCACACGGCCGCCATCTTGGCTGCTAAATGTATCCCTAAACCTAACCTGAACCCTAAATCTATCCCTAAACATAACCTGAACCCTAAATCTATCCCTAAACCTCTAAAAAATATATCCCTAAACCTAACCTGAACCCTAAACAATCACGCTGGGCACTAATATGTTGATCCTGTTAAGTGTAATATAATGCGATACGGCGTAAAGCAGCGAGGTTCATAGGAAAGTAGACATGTTTTAATGATGTGATTACATCACGTGACTTCCGTTATTACGCGTACAAATTATAATATACAAAACATGGATCACAGCCTTGAAGCCGCTTATTCGAGGAACAATTATAGCTTATTTTTACAGTAAAGGAGACCTAATTATTGTTACACCGTTTTCATCAGGACAGCCATCATTCCTGCAGTCTGTATCGTTTGCATTAATAATCTTGTTACACAATCTAAAATACTTCTAAGATTAAAAAAAACTATAAAAGAAGAATTGGTAAATCTAGTTACCGTGTCCAATAGCTCTACCACTTTAGTCATAGTGAATCCCCAGCCGACTGTCATGTACTGGTGAGACAGAGCTTTGCGTTAGTTGAATTTCACACAAATTAACTAATTATGGCATTAAATAGAGATCCTAGAGTGGTGGAGTACATTAATTGCTTATGGCACTAAATAGAGATTCTAGAGTGGTGAAATTATGGCATCAAATGGAGATCGTAAATGGTGAACTATGGCATCAAATGGAGATCGTAAATGGTGAACTATGTTGTAATCATTGAAAGAGACGTGACAGCCATTAGGGCCCAATTTTTAAAAAAGTTTTTTTTTAAATAATCTTCTATCTTTTTTAATACATTACATATACTTACATAGCGTTTCTGTGGAATAAAAAGACACATTTTTACTATTTTGGGTGTCAAATTGTGTAGGTTATTACGGACCGTTATAGATGTAGAATTTAATCTCTGTTGTTTTGTCTAGGGCTCGTTCTAAAAACAATCCATAATAAAGGACGATACCAAAGGTTAAAAATAATAACAAATAAAATGACAATCAAGGCCAGAGCTAATTACAAGTAGTAACTTTTTAATTTGTGAACGTCAATTAAATAATAACAGCAAGAGAAATATGATTAAAATTATAAACTTACAGATTTGCTGGTACCGGTACTGTATATCAAAATACAATAAACACAAAATTGTACGAGGAAATAAAAATCTCTACACATAACAAAGTATAATGACACACAGCATGCCTCGTAATCAAGGAAAGGAAAATCTCTCCCCCGTCATTTATTCTTATCCCTTTTATACCCAGTTTCAGATGATCATTCTGGAAATGGAATAGGCAGTCTTACTGCTTCCCTCATTCTCTAGATCGTTCTATCATGTTCGACAGAAACGGACGATAGTAAACAAAAGTATCAACAAAGGGATATTTTTTCTAGCCGCCCCAACATGGGACCGACTTGAAAGAGGTCATGCACGTGGAAGGCGGGCAAAGCGTGTCTCAAAATACGTCATCCCTCATAACAAGGATTACAAAACATGTTACGCTTTAATTTGCCTAAATGATGTTTACAGTGTGGGACTGTTTCGATAAACACATGTGCTCTTGTGGATTCAGTGCTATCCACATTACGATATGTATCGAATACTTGACATTATAATATGTATCGAATACTTGACATTATGATATGTATCGAATACTTGACAATACGATATGTATCGAATACTTGACATTACGATATGTATCGAATACTTGACATTACGATATGTATCGAACACGTGACATTACGATATGTATCGATTACATGACATTACGAACACAAGGCACACACTTAGCTTACCTCTGCTGAATCTTCGGCGAACGTGTAATGTTCCATTCCATAGCAAAGTATCGAAGGATCCCACGTAATATAGAGGCCAACAAGTGTCTGCGGGAGATTTTAAACATTTAAATACATTAGTGAAAACTATTTTATTTTCAATAGTCCGAGCCCACACCCCCCTCCACCCTTTTTCTTTTCACAAGCTTAAACGGCAGTGAGAAACCAATTGAAAAAAGTTAGAATGTAAGGACAAAATTAAACCATTAGGATAAGATTCGAAATATTTTTGTCCTGGATCTCTTTTAGAAAAATCTCATGATTTCCTGAATAATATGCTGTTCACAGTAATCCAGTCCTGTCACGAAATATACGAATATCCTCTAAACCACATACTCTATTCGCTATTCACTTTTCCCATTTCTTCAGAGACTTTAATCACCCATAAATACCAAAATTCATAGACTATCCCCAATGTGCAAGTCATCATTACTAGACTATCCCCAATCTGTCAGTCATCATAACTAGACTATCCCAAATCTGCCAGGCATCATAACTAGACTATCCCAAATCTGCCAAGCATCATAACTAGACTATCCCAAATATGCCAGGAATCATAACTAGACTATCCTCAATCTGCCAGCCATCATAACTTGACTATCCTCAATCTGCCAGCCATCATAACTTGACTATTCTCAATCTGCCAGGCATTCATTTCACAGATATTTCACCAGATTATTTTGTGATTTCTATCAAACACTAAGGAATCTTACATTTTACCAGCTTGTAACAAAAACGATGAGTACAGCTTTAATGTACAACAATAAATGACTTGTCTAACATCACAGCCCATGTCTGTGACATGTCTTGTCTAACATCACAGCCCATGTCTGTGACACGTCTTGTCTAACATCACAGCCCATGTCTGTGACATGTCTTGTCTAACATCACAGCCCATGTCTGTGACATGTCTTGTCTAACATCACATCCCATGTCTATAACACGTCTTGTCTAACATCACAGCCCATGTCTGTGACATGTCTTGTCTTACATCACAGCCCATGTCTGTAACATGTCTTGTCTAACATCACAGCCCATGTCTGTGACATGTCTTGTCTAACATCACAGCCCATGTCTGTGACATGTCTTGTCTAACATCACAGCCCATGTCTGTGACACGTCTTGTCTAAAAGCACAGACCATGTCTATGACATGTCTTGTCTAACAACGCATCCCATGGCTACAAAAGGGCAGTTACTCACGGCTATTGAGATTGTTGATGACACTATGGCCAATATATAGTTGTATATCATTAGTGTAGTTCTAAGACTCCACGGCCTGTGCGGCTCCATCCACTTTGGTCCCTTGACAACCACAACGAGGTAGATCGCAAGAATAGCTAATACTTGTAAAGGCGAGTCCATCATGAGGTAGTACGAGACATGAGGATCTGTCCATTGATAACAACATTCATATGTATATCAATATGCTCATTTATGAATAAAATAATAATATCGATAAATTGATAAAAATGTAATAATTTAAGATTTATAAAATAGACCAAGCCATTATATTGATAAATACAAACTTACAGTCTTCAACAGATATCAGGTTGTTTTTTTTTCTTCAAGTTGTCTTTATTGTTTTTACTGGTGAAGGCTTTCTGTCGAAACGTCCTTATTCTTGGGTTTTATCGTTATTCAGACTTTCACATGTCCATACTTTTCATTCACACAATTGAAAGAAATTATTCTCTATTATATCATTGCAAGTATTATCAGTAAATGAATCGCTACCGACTGGTTAATTTGCTTTCAAGTGGTGTAATTTTTTTTAGAAAGCTGTTGCATGTTGTAAAGAATGTTGAGAATCCTAACTTGGGTAGTGCAGTTGGGTGAAGAATTCCCACAGGTACGAGGGCCGGACACTGATCACATGTCGTATTGTACCAGGCGGCACCAGGACCAGGCTAGTACGACGGTAACGTGATAGTTAGTTAGAAGCCAAAGGCATTGGAATGCAGATGATGGTGGATAGTTGATGAGAAATGTCCATGCAGACCGGGGTGTGTGAAACTTGAGTAGCGCAGGTGGGTGGAGAATCACAAATAAGTGCTTGGTTCGCACCTGTCTTTGGGTGCCTTCACCAATGAATTGGAGAATCGACACGGCCGGTAGGTATCACTCAAGGGTGGCTAGTTAATGAGGCACGCTGTCATGAGGGATGACGTGTTAAATCACGCCTAACTCGCTTCCCCCGTGCATGACCCCTCGTGAACTCTCGTGAACTCTCGTGACCGCCTTTGAAGTGTGGCCTTAAAAAAACCTTGTTTACAACATTTATTCCAGTCAGGAAAACTGTCGAAAATAATCTAAGATTCTGGATAAAACGGGAAGGCAAAACAATGAGTTAGGTGGTTCGAGAGACATTAGTTGGAAATGCCTATAAAAAGGGCTGACCGATAGAGAGAGGGAGAGATTTTCTTTTGATCACGAGTCGTGCAATGTGTCATTTTGTTGTGTGTAGATTTTTCTATTTCCTCGTTGTACCATTTTGTGCTCCTTGTATTTGTATACACAGTACCGGTACCAGCAAATCTGTAAATTTATAATTTCAATCATATTTCTTTTGCTGTTATTATTTAATTGAAGTTCACAAATTAAAAAGTTATTAAATGTAATTAGCTCTGGCCTTGATTGTCGTTTTATTTGTTATTTATTTTAAACTTTGGTATCGTTCTTTATTATGGACTGTTTCTAGTACGAGCCATAGACTAAAATTAAGAGATTAAATTCTCCATTTATAACGGTCCTTAATACACGCCCATGCAGACTGAGGAAAGGGTGAGGTTAATCATCGTACCAGTGTGGAGAAACAGTTCGTAGCACAGAGGCGACAATTGATATTCAGGACGATGTATTACAATGACATTTATTTCAACATTTCCAGACACTGTGCTATATGCAAGCAAAATAGAACACAATATGATGAATAGATACTTAAATATATTTATTATACTAGTAGACGCACACACTTTGCTATGACATGTGTCCACTCTGTGATTGTTAGAGTTGAGAGCTGAAGAATGCTCATCTTCCTCAATTTCACAAAGTCTGTCTTATTTTCACAAAGCCTGTCTTATTTTCAAAAATTCTGTCTTATTTTCACAAAGTCTGTCTTATTTTCACAAAGTCTGTCTTATTTTCACAAGTCGACGTTCCTGTCAATATTATGATTCCCTCCGTTGATTTTTTGACACGCTGACCAAGTTGAGGGACACAACCATACAAACTGTTAATCATAGAACTAGTGTGGAGAAACAGTTCGTAGCACAGATGCGGAAATTGATAGTCAGGGGAAGGAATCTCTAGAGATGGCACGACTAATTCGGGGACTAATAGAAAGAAGAGACAGAAAAAAAGGGGGGGGGGGGGTGTGGCGGGTGGAAGTCAGTAAGAGCTTTAATCAGAACTCAGTCGCACAGCAGTAGAGGGCAGTCGGAGAGCAGTAGAGGGCAGTCGGAGAGCAGTAGAGGGCAGTCGAACAGCAGTAGAGGGCAGACGGACAGCAGTAGAGGGCAGTCGGAGAGCAGTAGAGGGCAGTCGGACAGCAGTAGAGGGCAGTCAGACAGCAGTAGAGGGCAGTCGGACAGCAATGGAGGGCAGTCGGACAGCAATGGAGGGCAGTCTGACATCAATAGAGGGCAGTCGGACATCAATAGAGGGCAGTCGGAGAGCAATAGAGGGCAGTCGGACTGCAGTAGAGGGCAGTGGGAGAGCAATAGAGGGCAGTCGGAGAGCAATAGAGGGCAGTCGGAGAGCAATAGAGGGCAGTCGGACTGCAGTAGAGGGCAGTGGGAGAGCAATAGAGGGCAGTCAGAGAGCAATAGAGGGCAGTCGGACAGCAGTAGAGGGCAGTCGGAGAGCAGTAGAGGGCATTCGGAGAGCAGTAGAGGGCAGTCGGGGGAGAAATCAAGCGAAGGGTAGAGAGAGAGTACCGTCGCAGGGTAGCGCCCTGATGTTGATGGAACGACATGGACAGCAGAGATATATTTCTTTAAAAAACATATTTTAATTACACATCATTAAGAAAAAAATTAATTCCCGGCTCCAGAAAGCTTTGATTTACTAACATGAGTCTTCATCTTAAAATGTACACCCAACTTCAGCCCTCAGGAGTACTGGAACTTAAAGACATGTTCACATCGAGATGTCTTAAAGACATGTTCACATCGCGATGTCTTAAAGACATGTTCACATCGAGATGTCTTAAAGACATGTTCACATCGAGATCTCTTAAAGACATGTTCACATCGAGATGTCTTAAAGACATGTTCACATCGAGATGTCTTAAAGACATGCTCACATCGAGATGTCTTAAAGACATGTTCACATCGAGATGTCTTAAAGACATGCTCAAATCGAGATGTCTTAAAGACATGTTCCCATCGAGATGTCTTAAAGACATGTTCCCATCGAGATGTCTTAAAGACATGTTCACATCGAGATGTCTTAAAGACATGTTCACATCGAGATGTCTTAAAGACATGTTCACATCGAGATGTCTTAAAGACATGTTCACACCGAGATGTCTTAAAGACATGTTCACATCGCAATGTCTTAAAGACATGTTCACACCGAGATGTCTTAAAGGCATGTTCACATCGCGATGTCTTAAAGGCATGTTCACATCGAGATGTCTTAAAGACATGCTCACATCGAGATGTCTTAAAGACATGTTCACATCGAGATGTCTTAAAGACATGTTCACATCGCGATGTCTTAAAGACATGTGCACATCGAGATGTCTTAAAGACATGTTCACATTGCGATGTCTTAAAGACATGTTCACATCGCGATGTCTTAAAGACATGTTCACATCGCGATGTCTTAAAGACATGTTCACATCGCGATGTCTTAAAGACATGTTCACATCGAGGCGTCTTCAAATGACACGCATTCAAACCCCAGAGAAAGATTTTCCTGTCGCAAGATGTTTTTTTATTTGTGGTTGAGAACCGCTGCTAATAACTTATCACAAATAATATAAAGAAAGAAGTTTTATGAACATTGATTAATCTATCGTGAATTGTATAAACCAGGACTTGCTTACCCCCTTTTTCCAGAATTCCGTGGTAGTAGTCGACCAGACGTTTTAAGCTTAGCGACGTCATTTCCACCCCACAAACACGCTTTGCTGTCTGACGTCCAGACAGACAGACTGACTGACTGTTTCAAGCAGAAGACTTTTTGTACCAGCAAATGACAGGAATTGTAAATATTTCTGCTGCTACAACATGAGGAAAATTATAAAGCCAACAATGTCTCTAACAATGTCTCCAACAATGTCTCCAACAATGTCTCCAAAAGACGAATTCTTCAACTCAAAAAAACGTTGGACGCTTGAAATGAAACCTATGACAGCAACTCTTTGAAACGACCGAGTCTAATGGTCAATATAAATGCAGATCTTCAATTGACATCGCCAACATTTTATTGATCTCATTACAATAATGGAAACCTCATTACACAATGTAATGGTGTATTATTTTATACAAAGATCGGGGTTAGGTGGGTGGGTGGGGTAGCATGTAGCGTGCTGGGGGTTTTATTGGGGGTGTCGATTTCAGATATTTTGGGATCACTTCTCTCCCTTGAGCTATGGGGTCGTGGACTGGATTATTAAAGTTCTCACCCAACTCAGTAGGCAGGCTTCTAATCCACGCTAATCCTCACCACGAGCAATCTAAATAAATATGGTATTCACATACTTCATCCTTTCTACTGGGAAAATAACTTTTTCTTTAGAGACCGGAACTTAATATTATGGATTGGAGGGAATTCATCGGTCTCACCGGTCTCATCAGTCTCACCGGTCTCATCGGTCTCACCGGTCTCATCGGTCTCACCGGTCTAACTGGTCTCATCGGTCTCACCGGTCTCATTGGTCTCACCGGTCTAACCGGTCTCATCGGTCTCATCGGTCTCACCGGTCTCATCGGTCTCACCGGTCTAACCGGTCTCATCGGTCTCATCGGTCTCACCGGTCTAACCGGTCTCACCGGTCTCATCAGTCTCACCGGTCTCATCGGTCTCACCGGTCTCATCGGTCTCATCGGTCTCACCGGTCTCATCGGTCTCACCGGTCTCATCGGTCTCACTGCTCTAACCGGTCTCATCGGTTTTCACCGTTCTCACCGGTCTCATCGGTTTCATCTGTATCACCG
Organism: Omphiscola glabra; assembly: GCA_964017045.1. NCBI lineage: Eukaryota > Metazoa > Mollusca > Gastropoda > Lymnaeidae > Omphiscola > Omphiscola glabra. Next base: position 8,811,149 of record OZ024796.1, read on the forward strand.
TTCTAATCAGTCTCACCAGTCTCATCGGTCTCATTGGTCTCATCGGTCTCAATAACTTAATAATAATAATAATAAAGTTTATTTGAAAATCACGCTTCATCCCCAAAGGCTAGAAGCGCGGTACAAAGTCAACCACATTAAAAGAGAAATGAAAACAATCTATATCTTACCACATTGAAATACAAAACGCAACAATGCAAAAACTAGATACGAGCAAACCCATTCAAAGTCGTTCATCCCTTGCAACCATTAAGAACACAAGCCATTATACATCTAGTAAATAATAGCTAGCTGGAAAAGATCGTAGACAACAACACCCACACATGTGTTTGCGAAATTGACGTGTTTTCAAATCGGTTTTGAAGGACTCCAGCGTCTGGCTGTTTCTGAGAGCGACAGGAAGGTTTTCCTAATTGTTGGGCCAGCAAATGCGAAAGTGCGCCTTCCGTAAGTCTCAAGGCGAACACGCGGTATCGAGAGTTTGCCACTATCGGATAAGCGGAGTTGTCTAGTGGGCACATAACGCGTCATGAGCGCTTTGAGATAGGACGGCGCCAGGTCATGCAAGCAGCGGTAGCACAGAGTTGCGATTCTGTACTCTATGCGAGCACGGACCGACAGCCATTGCAGCTCTCTCAGAAGTGTTTTAGCATGATCGAATTTGTGCTTGCAAAGAACAATGCGAGCCGCATTCTATGCTTTTTTAATTGTATCCAGGAGCGTAGCTGGAATACCCACCATGAGAGCATTGCAGTAGTCCATGCGTGCTAGCACGAATGCAGACATCAGCCTCTTTGATGCATTACACGTTAAGAAAGGTCTGATCTGACTAATTCTGCGCAGCTCTAGAAAAATCGCCTTGCAAAGCATGTTAATGTTATTTTTAATAGTTAGTGTTCTGTCTAAGTAGACACCCAGGTTTCGCACTGTTTGAGCACACTCAATCTGCACGCCTGAGAGAGTAAAGGACGATGCGTGATTTAAATATTTTAACTTTTGAGCGGTAGAAATGGGGATCAGCTCAGTCTTTTCATCATTCAATTTGAACTTGTTTATAGTCATCCAGTGCTTAACTGACTCCACTGTCTTCTGTGTCATACTATGTAGCTGTGGGAACTGAAAGGGGATCACGGATTGTTGAAGTTGGGCATCATCCGCGAACATGGGATATAGCATGTCAAACTGCTTGATCACTGCACCATGGGGATGAACGTACATAGTGAAATGCACCAGGCCTAGGACCGAGCCCTGGGGTACTCGGAATATGATAATAGATTGCTTCGAAGTCAAGCCATTTGCGATAACTGATTGGACCCGATTTGTCAGGTAATATTATGTTGTTGGTTTTTTAATGTACTTATATTTATTGTTATTTTTTAAAAATTATTATTATTATAGTTATATTATTATTTAGGTCTAATTAATTGTTATTTTGTTTCCGTTGTTGCTGTTGTTGTTTTTGCTAACGTTGAAGTGCTGTGTTGGGTGAGGTGAATATACTTTTTAAAAATTATTTTTTAAGTAAACAAATATGTGTTGTTATTTAGTGTCATATTAATGTTTGCTAATATTTTAATGTGCAGCGCTGTGAGCCCAGCCCTAGGCTGTGGTACAGCGCTATATAAGACAACTGTAATAATAAAGTAATATAATGTTGAAATAATGTTAGACATTTAAAGTGTGGTTAGCTGAATGCTTACACTATATCGATTTCATGTCAATGAACGTAGGTAGTTTGTTCATATGTAGAGTTTAAAGTAGAGAATAAATTGCCCCCTTTAATATACTTATTCATTTGCTCTCGGTGGACTAATGGTATTTTAGCCCGGGGCCTAGTGGGAAGTTTAGATCAACGTGTGAAAATTGCAAGGCAGAAGAAAAAAGTTTGTGTGGGAAAGGGGGGGGGGTGTAAAGAAGTTACGTTATAGTCATGGACAATGCCTTTGTATTCATAGAAATCAGGGGCAACTACGCAGTTGTGAGGGATACACAGGGCAAAGATCCCCCTCCAAACTGAAGTTAGCATGTATAGCTACGTGGTCGTTTCCAAGGACAGAGTAACTGAATGATTCCACTGGTTGGCTCGTGGAGTAAATGAATGATGCAAATAAAGTGATATGTGTGATATGCACTACATCAAGAATAATATTGTATTGTGACGTAAAATAAGTTGTGCAATCAAACAACGCCTAAAAACAAAGTTTTGTAGGTATAAATCTACACATATAAAAATAAATGATTGTCCATATGTATGTCCCGTATGCGCTCCTACAATATTCATGAGATTGCGGTAAAGCTTTAGTGGGTTGTTTTTCACAAGCCCGCGCATTTTTCTAAATTATTACAACCCTTTTAAAATATTCCGTCTTGGGTCGTTGGCTCTACATTCGGTGTTTTTCTTATATGAGCTCTGTAAAAAATAATTTCCGTATGCGATCCTGTACCATTTATCCGATTGCGATAAAACTTTGGTGAGATGTTGTGCACGCAATCAAAGAATTTTGAATTATTAAATCCATATTAAATTATTCCGATTTAATCTCTATGTTCGTTTGTTCTTATATGAGCTATATAAATATACCTTCAAACCGTATGCGCTCCTACACCATTCATGCGATTGCGATAAAACTGTGGAGATTTGTTGTCCACAAGCCCACGCATTTTATTTTTTAGTCCATTACAACCCTTTTTAAATATATAGTTTGGGCCATTGGCCCTAAATTCGTTTTTTTTCTTATAAGAGCAATGTATTATTAAGTTCCGTATGCGTTCCTATACCATCCATGCTATGGCGATACAACTTTGTTGAGGTGTTGTGAGCACGCCCGCAAAGGTTTCTGGATACTTACAACCATTTTAAAATATTCCATTCGGAGCCAGGGGCCCTAAGTTCGTTTTTTTCTTATAAGAGCTATATAAATATAATTTCAAAAAGAGCTAATGCTTGGGTGGATAGAATTTTAATAAAATTACAAATAGCGACGTTAAATTGTGTGTGTCGGAAAATAAGTAGGTTTCTGAAGTAATAAAACCATTCTACAATATCCCGTTTGTGGCCAGGGCCCTAAATTCGTTTTGCCCCCTTATTTTAGCTATATAAAAATACTTTCCGTAATTGTTCCTATACCATCCATGCTATGGTGATAAAACTTTGGTGAATTGTTATGCGCCCGCCCGCAAATGTTTCTAAATTGGTGCAACCATTTTAAAACATTCCGTTTCGTGCCGGCGGCCCTTAATTTGTTTTTTCTTATATGAGCTATAACAAGAAGTAATGCATTGGTGGCTGGAATCTTAATCAAATACAAATAGCGACATTTAAATTTGCGTGTGACATAATAAGTAGGTTTCTGAATTTGTGTAACCATTTTAAAATATTCCGTTTGTGGTCGGGGGCACTACATTTGTATTTTTATTTTTACGAGCTAATTTAAATATAATTTCCGTATGCGCTCCTATACCATTCATCTGGTTGCGATAAAGCTTCGGTGAGTTGTTGTGTGCACGCCCGCAAAAGGTTTATGAATAAGTACAACCATTTTACCACATTCCGTTTAGGGGCGGGGGCCCTAAAATCGCTTTTTTTTCTTAAATGAGTTATGTAAATATAATTCCAAACAGAGCTATTGCATGGGTGGATGGAATTGAATCAAATACAGACTGCTAAATTTCAGATTGTATGTGACATAATAAGTAGGTTTCTGAATTAGTACATCCATTTTACAATATTCCGTTTGGGGCCGGTGGCCCTAAATTTGCTTATACACCCATACCTCGCTTTACGGCCTAGATACGTTCCGGAAAAGTTGGCCGTAAAGCGAAAAGCCGTATAATGAATCAATAATTTTGATATAAACCAATACAAATTTAATTAGATCTGTTCCAATTTTTGTATAAAATAATATAGTCGTTAGTTCATAAATCCTTTTATTCTTTTCATTTCCTATAAAAATAAAAGTACAAAACATTGTAATACAAAACATAATAGAAGTGCCATAATTTAAAGTTGGCCGTAAAGCGAAATGCCGTATAAAGAGCGGCCGTATAGCGAGGTATAGGTGTATGTACTAAATGAGCTATATAAATATAATTTCAAACAAAGCTATTGCATGTGTGGATCAATCGCTACAAATGTGTGGACATGAATAGCTGTGTGTGGCCTGCTCACGCTTCGAAAAAACCTTCTAATTTATCGAATACGCACCAGATGGTAAAAACAAAACAAAAATATAGTGTATATAAAAGTACTTCAAAAAGCATAATTAAAACACAAACACTTTATTTCTTTGAGTGGCATTGCAACGCATGCCGTGTACTCGATAGTCTTTCATTAAATATAATATCGAGCAATGGTAGTTGGGGCTGACAATTTGACAAGAAATGCATATAAGTAAGGCACCTTATCAGTATCCCAATTAGTGCTCCCCCTCCCCCAATGCTCGCAACTCCATATGTTTTATCACGCCCCTGTATTACATTACTATTCTAATGACCCACCCCCTTTTACACCGCATATTTATTTCAACAACTAATTCAATGGAACAAAAGAACATTTTACGCACCCAACGAACCGTCGATATTTTTTTTTAAAGAATCTCATTGAGAGCATATAGCGGGAATTTTATTTCGTGAAATCATATTTCCTTCATCTTCTCCTTGAAAACAGGAAAAACTGATCTTTGGGGGTTGAGGGTGGGGGTGAAACTTTAAAAGAATAAGTTGTCATCGGCACCGAATATGTGTGCCCAGTTTCAGCTCGATAGGTTGACGGGAATAATAATTGATGGACTGCATTCAAGCTGTGTAAATGAAATAGTAGAACAAGGTATGTTAAGCTTGAATTAATAGACATGACAATAAGATCCGGACGGATTGACGGGAAGTGGGTCAAAAAGCCATCCAAAGATTTTGCCAGCCAGCCGCGAAGAAAAGCGAAGTTAATAATTGGGATTCACTAACAAAGTACATCTGCAGCCTGTAATAAGTCTTACATTATTAGCTTGGCACTTGATTCAACTAACCTTAGTTCCAAGATGTCTCCGTCGTCTTAATGTATTGTTTTCAACTATATCGAGCTGATCATGTAGAATACTATTTCTGTTAGATGTGACTTATATTTTCGAATGAATTATACAACTGTATTTTCAAAAATGAATTCAACTCACTCGATGTTGAGAACCACTGGCCTAGCAGATGTATGCATAAGGTTGTGACTTATTATAAGTATCGCTGTCAAACTGACGCTATCTCATTATTACGGACCGTTATAATTGGAGAATTCAATCTCTTAATTTTAGACTATGGCTCGTTCTAGAAACAGTCCATAATAAAGGACGATACCAACGTTTAAAAATAATACCAAATAAAACGACAATCAAGGCCAGAGCTAATTACAATTAATAACTTTTTAATTTGTGAACTTCAATTAAATAATAACAGCAAGTGAAATATGATTGAAATTATAAACTTACAGATTTGCTGGTACCGGTACTGTATATAAAAATACAATGAGCACAAAATTGTACGAGGAAATAAAAATCTCTACACACAACAAAGTATAATGACACATAGCATGCCTCGTAATCAAGGAAAGTAAAATCTCTCTCGTCATTTATTCTTATCCCTTTTATACCCAGTTTCATATGATCTTTCTGGAAATGGAATGCGCAGTCTTACTGTTTCCCGCATTCTCTAGATCGTTCGATCCTGTTCCACAGAAACGGACGATAGTAAACAAAAGTATCAACAAAGGGATATTTTTTCTAGCCGCACCAACACAGGACCGACTTGAAAGAGGTCATGCACGTGGAAGGCGGGCAAGCGTCTTAAAATACGTCATCCCTTATAACACTCATTCTCTCGTCTTCTTATCGCATCAACTCATTGAGCCTCACAGATATTCTTAAAGCGCAAAAAGCTTAGAAGTATATACTTGTTTCAACTTGTCAGCATGTACATCTTGCATCCACTCATTAGCATGTAGTTCTTTACACAGTTTCTGTTTCCACTCAATAGCATGTAGTTCTTTACACACTTTCTGTTTCCACTCAATAGCATGTAGTTCTTTACACACTTTCTGTTTCCACTCATTAGCATGTCGTTCTTTACACACTTTCTGTTTACACTCATTAGCATGTAGTTCTTTACACACTTTCTGTTTCCACTCATTAGCATGTAGTTCTTTACACAGTTTCTGTTTCCACTCATTAGCATGTAGTTCTTTACACACTTTCTGTTTACACTCATTAGCATGTAGTTCTTTACACAGTTTCTGTTTCCACTCATTAGCATGTAGTTCTTTACACAGTTTCTGTTTACACTCATTAGCATGTAGTTCTTTACACAGTTTCTGTTTCCACTCATTAGCATGTAGTTCTTTACACAGTTTCTGTTTCCACTCATTAGCATGTAGTTCTTTACACAGTTTCTGTTTCCACTCAATAGCATGTAGTTCTTTACACAGCTTCTGTTTCCACTCATTAGCATGTAGTTCTTTACACAGTTTCTGTTTCCACTCATTAGCATGTAGTTCTTTACACAGTTTCTGTTTCCACTCAATAGCATGTAGTTCTTTACGCAGTTTCTGTTTCCACTCATTAGCATGTAGTTCTTTACACAGTTTCTGTTTCCCCTCATTAGCATGTAGTTCTTTACACAGTTTCTGTTTCCACTCATTAGCATGTAGTTCTTTACACAGCTTCTGTTTCCACTCATTAGCATGTAGTTCTTTACACAGTTTCTGTTTACACTCATTAGCATGTAGTTCTTTACACAGTTTCTGTTTCCACTCATTAGCATGTCGTTCTTTACACAGTTTCTGTTTCCACTCATTAGCATGTAGGTCCTTAAACAGTTTCCGTATTAACTAATCAGCATACGGGTCTTTAAACAGTTCCTGTTACAACTAATTAGCATTTACTTTTTTAGAATGTTTCTGTTACAAAATGTCTGTGTTATTTCCATTTACCAGGAAATTGGGCTTTGGGGGTTATTATGGGTTTAAAAAATTTAAACATATCTTCATTTTAATTTTTTATGTCCTTTTTTTTTTTTATTGAAAGAGAAAATTTAATTGACTTGACTACAGCTTACAAATCTTAAAAGTAATTTTGAACAAGGAAGTGAACGATCTAAAGAGATGTAATGCTAAATTACTCATGATTGAAGCTTCAATTCAGTGGCGTACCTAGGGTTGGTGTCAACCGGTGCGGTAAACTCATGGTGTCACCCTCCACCCCCATTTTCCTTCCAACCCCCGATTTAAACGATGGATTTCTTATAGTTAGAATAGGTCCACAGTATAACAATGTCAAGAGCAAAAACAAATTAATTGCAGGTCAGGAGGTAAATGTATATAAGAACTGTAACTGGTACTTAGAATCGCCCAACCACATGGTATTTGGTATCAATGGAAAGTTGTATTTGTCAGAATTTAGATAACTATAGCATCCTGTCACTTGCGATGGTTATCGAACATTTGAATCATGGTTAAAACTATGTTTTTCTGACTAATTCTTGGGTCATCTCACCTCCGACGCATCAACCTTAAAATTTTAATAAAGCACACATTTGGAGTAGTAACACGTGTGGAAAATTGACGTGTGGTCGGTTATCCTTTTATGGAATTCGGTTAGACGGAGCAGTGTGTGCAATTTTTCAATTTGGTGTCACAATACCCCCCACCCACCCCCACCCCAAATACGTTGTAAAAACATGACTTTTCATCACACAGCTATTGAGTTTCCGCTAAGGACTGGTATATGCGGTCCACACTTCACTGCCATATGGGCGCGAACTAAACACACATGCCTTAAAGACACTTAGTTTTGTTTTATCAGTTAGATTGAGCTCACTCCACACCTGCTTATTCAGTTTAGCTATAGCTGCCTCTGCTTTTGCGATCCAAATGTTTACCTCTTCGTCAGCGGAGAAAGAATTAAAAATATTGGATCCAAGGTATGTGAAATTTATTTCACAATTAATTTAATTATTATATTTAATAATTTTACCTTTAAAAAGGGGAAAAGACATTATAAGTTTTGTCACGCGCGGTTATTGAATCAAAGAAACGTAAAGGTTTAGATTTGCAGGTTTAAATTTTTCCTTAATTTGAGCTCAATCGACAATTATTTTAATGTGATATTGTTTGGAGACATGTAGATCAAATTAATTTTAATTTAAGTTCTTAATAATAACAACTCACTAAAATGCGCTAAAAACAGCTGTTTGGGTTTTTCCAATTAATGTGATTATGATTTGGTACAAATAATTCTTAGGTCATAATTTATTGGTGAAAAGATATCATAACTTTCAAATACCGATAAAATGCATAAAATAGTTCCTTTTGTTATTTTAATTGTATTTGTAATTTATAATCATAATACTTATCTTATATATATATATATATATAATATATGTATTAAAATAAAATATGATATAGTCTATTTTATTTTTTGCGCATTTAAATAATTTATTCGATTTCAGTCAAATATTTTTTGTTTAAATCACCATCATTGTTTTTTAAGAAGCCGAAAGTTTTTAATTAATTCGTTTCTTTAGTGTTAAATTGAATAACCTATAGCTCAGGGGTGTCAAACTTAATTGCTTAGCGGGCCAAAAATCAAAACTTTAAATAAGCGGAAAATTAAACCTTTTTTTAAATATTAGTATAAATTAAAACAGGAAAAAAATTCAATTATAAAAAGAGCATTGGCATCTTTTCAGTGCCTCAGGACTTTGTACAGCTTAAGGCCTCAGGACTTTGTACAGCTTAGGGCCTCAGGACTTTGTACAGCTTAGGGCCTCTGGACTTTGTACAGCTTAGGGCCTCAGCAAGTCTAAATTCGGCCTTGGTAATACATATTATTATTTTAATATAAATTTCAATTCTATTGTTATCATGTCTTTATTTCATTAATGCGTATCTAATCTTTAATTTTAAAAATAACTTACACCTCAACAAATAAACACACAAACAAATAAACAAGATCGCGTTGAAAGAAAAGAAACAATTTTTTTTTTTTTGAAATCTTCAGATGACATCCGCTTCTGACTGAAAACATCTGTAAAAATATTCCCCTAGTACAATCAACATGTCTTTATGTAGCAGTGACTGTCTAGCTCTGTAGTAAAAATCTATCAGTATTGCATTATTACTTTGATGATATTTTCATGCGTAATAATAACATTATGAAAAGTGATGAGGAAGAAAAATATAATATTTGAAAAAAATATGCTTTTTTTAAATACTTGAATAGGCAAAGACTGAAAGTTACAATAAAATCTATTGTATCTCTATTTTACACATAGAATAAACGACTCTATTACAGTTCATTGACAGATGTTGCGTTGACAGATATTGCATTTATGGATATTGTATTGACAGATATGGCGTGGACAGATATGGCGTTGACAGATATTGCATTGACATATATTTTATTGACAGATATCGTGTTGAGGGAAATTGCTTTGGCAGATAATGTGTTGACAAATATTGCTTTGAAAGATATTGCCGTGAAATATATTGCGTTGACAGATTATGTCTTGACAGATACACAATAAAATTCATTTTTTTGTTGAAACCGGCGTCACTCACAAGCATTTCCATTTCATATTAATTTCAAGGTCACTTGAGGGACTTCCTACAAATAATTGCATCCAAGGATATGCAAAAGAATTTCTCGTCGCTGGACGCTTCTCATCGTCATCCATCTGGGCATTCATCGCTTTATTCAAACAATCTCAAATATTGATTGATTGCACTTTGGACAATCAGTTTCTCTTAGATCCAATACTCATCACAACAGTAGTACGGAAAATTAGCAGAATAGCTGGAAGACTTGGTTCACATTATGTCAGCAGGTACCATTAAACTTTGGCCTCACTATTCTGAAGTAAAACTTTTCTAGATTTAATTTTATCCATTACCATGATATGCATTAATCATAAAAAAACACATAAATTCTTTCTTTTTTTCCCCCATTAGTTTGCACTTTGCAACCGTGCATTAAGTTAAGCTGTTTAAAAAAATTGACGTCGACAGATTGACAATGAAATGTCTTAAAATGAAATGTCTGTCAAGGATATGTCTGTCGATGAAAAGTCTGTCGATCCTAGATCTTTCATGGTGATAAGCTATCAGAAGAAAATCCATGTTTGAGTTACAGATCCTTGTTTGGCGTTTCCATGAGAAGCCAACTGTCGGATAGATCAAACCTTCTCTTTCTTTGTTTTACGTTGATAAAAAAACAACTGATTCCCACTTAAGAACAATAGACTGACGTCACGCAAATACATAATAGCGAATCTTGTACGTCTTGCATTTTAAAACCTTCTTATCAAATTGTTCCATTTTTTTAAAGTCTCAGTTTTAATTGTCATCATGTTTTGTTTTATTTTTTCTTAAATTTGAATAAAAAACCATAAATTTCACATACATACTCGAGTTAATTGTATTTAACACATGAAGAGAAGATTATACATATATTATTTTATGTCTTAGAAATAGTATTGACTTAAAATTCTTGAAAATAGTTTACATCTTAGTTAAAGAAAATGTAATGCTTTGTGTAGAGGCCAGTCCCAGCAAGGTCATCTGCTTCGGGCTCAAACGCTTCATTAAATCTGCTTTTTGTTAGAAACATTCTGAGAAATTTCCCCGTCTCTTCCCGTGTCTTTATCGTTGCAAGACTCTTCCTTGTTCGCCTCCACGCCATTCCTTTGGTGGACGTTGGCTTTGTTTGCGCCAGGTTGGGGGAGGTAAGCCTTAATATAAAAGTTGGTGAATAAGACGAGGAACGTGAAGATGTAGAATCCAATCATGTAAAAGGTTCCCGAGGAAAACCTGCAGTCGTAGATCTTGATGGTAAACGACTGGATTATTATAATGATAAACTGGCCCTGTGAGAGGACAGTAAAATGAACGTTTGATCAAGTATAAGGATAACGTTTTTTATAATACTTCTAATTTTTAACTAGTACAGATCTACTCAATGAGGTGCTCTGTGGACCTTTTCTGGACCCGTCGGGCCGCTTTAGTACCGTTGACATGTAAAGATTCTATAGACTTAGAAGAGCAAATCGGTAGAACAAGAGATCCTACAGAGAAGATGGAGATGGATCTGCCATACACTCAGGAAACCTGCCTCCAGCATAACTAGACAAGCCCTGAACTGGAACCCTCAAGGAAAACGGAAAAGAGGCAGGCCGAGAAACACTTGGCGCCGTGAAGTGGAGGCGGATACCAAAAAACTTGGCCACACTTGGGGGAGGCTGGAGAGATTGGCTCAGGATCGTGATGCCTGGAGGGCTCTTGTAGGCGGCCTGTGTCCTAGGAAGGATCACAGACGTCGATGAAGATCGGCTGCTGTTCCTCGAGGACGAAGAGGCGAAGAGAGAGAGAGAGGGGGGGGGGCAAATATAAATATACTGGACCTTTTCTGGACCCGTCGGGCCGTCATAGTACTGTTGAAATGTAAATATTCTATAGACTTAGTGGGGCAAATATAAATACACTGGAACATTTTACGACATGAACGTGATCGATGTCAAAGAAATTACTATGAATTGTTTCACGGCTTAAAGAGATGCACAGAGTAGTAATACGGCAATGTCAAAGAAATTGCTGTGAAATGTTTAAAGATATTCATCGACAATGCTATAGAAGAGCTTGACGATACATCTCCAAATAAAGTTAAAAATAAAGCAATGCAATGCTAGTTACTTACCATCTGCAGTCTGGTAATGTACTTTTTCCACCACAAATATTTCCTCAGCTCGGGCCCAAAGGCAGCCAGTCCGTAGTAAGTATACATAACGACATGGACCGTGCAGTTGACGGGGATGTAGCTTATGCCTGGGGACCAATGAAGACACAGAGTTATTTTGTTGGTGTTAGCTCAACACTAACTGTATTGGGGATGATTTTTTTACTTACGTTAACCAATAGTTCTTCAGCTACCAAATTGTATCAGTTAATCTAACCAAATGGCCTTTAGCAACCAAATTGTATAAGTTAATCTAAGCAAATGGCCTTTAGCAACCAAATTGTATCAGTTAATATAAGCAAATTGCCTTTAGCAACCAAATTGTATAAGTTAATCTAAGCAAATTGCCTTCGTCATTTAACTTCTGCGAAGTGACTTAGGCCATGCATGTGGAAAACTGCTATCGCTTTAGAAATCAGGTGATTTTTATTGCATTACGAATACTAAAGAGAGAAAACGTTGACTGCTAAAACTATTGCTATGACAACAGCATACTTTAAAATAGATGAGGCGATGTTTGATCAAATTGTGCAGCTGATTAATGAAAGCTAGACGTTTCATTTGCATTTTGATGACTTATTCATTCATTTGCTCTACTTTTCCCATTAATTGTGTGTATATATAAAATAGAGCAGGCCTTCACAACATTCGGCCCTCCAAGACCCTCTTTGCAGCCAGCGAAATAACAGTATTTTCTTAATATCTTCCCCTCTCTGTCCTATTTTCTTACGGCCCGCACGAGTTTTTCATTAAGCATTACGGAACGCCTTACACTTTGAGTTGTGCAGGCCTGGAATAGAGTGTCGTGAAAAGTTATATTCTGAGAAAGTTTATTATGGAATAAGACAGAGGCGTTCAGGGTGAGCTTATGATCAAAATCGGGCGATGAGCGGAAAATGTTTGAGAACCACTGCTCCAAAGCAACAATAGTTTTTTTCAATGAATATGATGGACCGTAGTTAATGGTAATTAGCGGACCATTCACGTGATCAATTCAAAATCTTTCACCTGGACAAAAGTGAACGCACAAAGGCAATACAGTTTGGCAACTTCGGTGCCCTTGGAAGGCCCCAGGAATTGAATGAATATCTCTATATGAGACTGCTCGCCTAGGGCTAAACACAGGGGCTGTAACTGCAAGACAAGGGCTGTAAATGCAAGACAGGGGCTGTAACTGCAAGATACGGGATGTAACTGCAGGACAGGGGCTGTAACTGCAAGACAGGGACTGTAACTGAAAGACAGGGGCTGTAACTGCAAGACAGGGGCTGTAACTGCAAGACAGGGGCTGTAACTGCAAGCCAAGGGGATGTAACTGCAAGACAGCAGAAGCTTGTTATAATAGTAAAGAAACTTTCCTGAAAGTATTTGGGGACCACTGACTCGGTGACATGACCCTGAAGTATAATGACATTGAGTCATGTGACCATGAAATAAATCTATATATTATTTTATTTAGTTAGTGTCGTTTTGTGTCGTGTTTTCAAGTTACATGAATTTTTGGTCATGAACTTTAATCCCGCCCAAGTACACAGGACCATCGACGTGTGGTGGTACACATGAAGAAATGTCAGCTGGTTGTTTTTCTTGCGAAGAATGAAAAATACCTGGAAAAAACCAATTGAAAAGGGCTAATAACTTACATCACTAAATAACTATATCACATTTACACACCTACACACACATACACACAGATGTATATATATGGCATCCTTCCATCTTCGCGAAACGATGGAGTAGCTATCTTGTAGTCCTACACTTCGACGAGTGGCTCACTAGGCCAATCCTGGAATGATAATATCGACAGTATTTCTCGCAGGAAAATATTGATTACTGGTTAATTTTGGCCTTCCGTGCTGTTCTTTTTGTTGCAAGGGCTTCGTTTCACTACAATATATATATATATATATATATATATATATATATGTGTGTGTGTGTGTTATATTATACATATATATATATATTTATTTATTTATTTATATACCGACATACACATATATAAATATATATATATATATATATATATATTTATTATATTCTGTTTTATATATCTAATTTAATCATGCTTTAAATGTTTTATAACCTCACAAATTATTCATTAAAAATTGGTCCACATTACAATGATCAAGATTAGTCAGGGATTTGGAGGATACTTTTTTTGTCAACTTCGAGGTCCGTGTAAGATGTGGTTGATGCGGTGATGATAGGGTGTGGTTGATGCGGTGATGATAAGGTGTGGTTGATGCGGTGATGATAATGTGTGGTTGATGCGGTGATGATAAGCTGTGGTTGATGCGGTGATGATAAGGTGTGGTTGATGCGGTGATGAGTGATTAAAGGAATGTCTTAATTATTTTCACTTACCCCTCTTACTTTCTAGGCATAAGAAATACATGTACCAGCAACATAGCTGATAGAAGAGTTAGGCAACATAGCTGGTAGAAGAGTTAGGCAACATAGCTGATAGAAGAGTTAGGCAACATAGCTGATAGAAGAGTTAGGCAACATAGCTGATAGAAGAGTTAGGCAACATAGCTGATAGAAGAGTTAGGCAACATAGCTGATAGAAGAGTTAGGCAACATAGCTGATAGAAGAGTTAGGCAACATAACTGGTAGAAGAGTTAGGCAACATAGCTGGTAGAAGAGTTATGCAACATAGCTTGTAGAAGAGTTAGGCAACATAGCTGATAAAAGAGTTAGGCAACATAGCTGGTAGAAGAGTTAGGCAATATAGCTGATAGAAAAGTTAGGCAACATAGCTGATAGAAGATTGGGTGGAACATGGTTAAGGAAACTGTGCAACATAGCTGTTACACGATCCGGGGAAGCTCCGATCTCCCGCGTCGGGCAAAAAGACCTATCTCTAGAGCTCAGAGCTCCAACTCCGGGCAAAAAGGCCCTGCTTCATAGCTCTGAGCTCCACTCCAAATCCCTGAGATTCACAATCTGCTTTATATCGTGTGATCCAGAAAAGTCAGCTTACGTTGTACACATGTTTGTACATATGTGTGTACACATGTATGTACATATGTGTGTACATATGTGTGTTCACGTGTGTGAACATATCTTACATTGCAGTTGGTACACAATAAGTGGAGGGATGTATATATCTTAAAAATGTCCAACGTATGTTTACTGTATACCTAGTGATATAATAATCTGTACTTTTAACTATCCAGGAGCCACGACAGTCATCCCTCTACTATACACAGATCCCACTGCCCTCGGAGCTAACAACGGTACCTACCGTATCCATCAACTCAGCCACCTTGGACATGAAGAATAACCAAGCGAGAACCTTTGCCTGTAGAAACAAATAGGAGCTGTTTATTAAGAGCTGTATAATAAGAGCTGTATTATATGAGCTGTAGATAAACATTTTCTTTTTGAATAGTTTAATTTTTTTTATAAAATTATTTATTTTATTTTAACAATTTTAAAGTGAACTATTCATTTATTTTCCAAGCTTAAAAGAAAATATATTTTATTTTTAATGCAAGTCATAGTTACGATGCGTCTAATAATTACAGTCACCTGGCGAGGTTCGTCACCTGGCGAGGTTCGTCACCTGGCGAGGTTCGTCACCTGGCGAGGTTCGTCACCTGGCGACGTTCGTCACCTGGCGAGGTTCGTCACCTGGCGAGGTTCGTCACCTGGCGAGGTTCGTCACCTGGCGAGGTTCGTCACCTGGCGAGGTTCGTCACCTGGCGAGGTTCGCCACCTTGCGAGGTTCGTCACCTGGCGAGGTTCGTCACCTGGTGAGGTTCGTCACCTGGTGAGTTTCTTTCACTTATTGTAAACTAATAAGTAGGACAACGCCATAGAAATCTAGGATTTGAGCTATACAAAATTTATAAATTGAGAAGAAAAAAAAATGAAAATATATACTCACATAACCTCGCTGTAATGTTTTTTTTAAAGAAAGAAAAATTAAAACATATGAAAGTGATATCTAAAAGAAGAATACAATCAAGCATACAATATATTGGTCAAAACGTTTTTTTTTCTCCTAATGTGCACATCTTGATAGACAATGATGTCTGGAGTATTCGTACCAACGAAGAGCTGTACCAATTGTACAAAGACCAACCCATAGTCGCAATAATACAAAAAAGGCAGACTGCGCTGGGCAGGACATATTGAAAGGATGCCGGATTGTAAAGCAGCAACGGTGATATACAGGCATAAACCCAAGGGCAGACGACTCACCGGTCGTCCAAGACTGAGATGGATAGACGATGTAGAGCAGGATTTACACCGGTTGGGAGTTCGCGCATGGAGGCGGAAAGCCATGGATCATTCCGAAAGGAGGGATGTGGTGAATCAGGCCAGGGCCCTACATGGGCTGTAGCGCCACGGATGATGATGTCCGAATGGAAGGATGTGGTGGAGCAGGCCAGTGCTCTACATGGGCTGTAGCGACACTGATGATGATGATGTCTGAATGGAAAGATGTGGGGGAGCACGCCAGGGCCCTAAATTGGCTGTAGCGCCAATGATGATGTCTGAGTGGAAGGATGTGATGAAGCAGGCCAGGGCCCTAAATGGGCTGTAGCTCCACTGATTGTGATGATAATGTGCAAATCCTCACAATATTTGTCAAATATATCATAATTAAAATGAAAATATACAAATGTGCTAGCCAATTGCATCAGTTGTATGACAAATGTGTCTGCCTCTGCTCGCAGACTATCTCTGCTGCGACAGTTTTACAAAAGGGTGGATCAGGAAGGTAGATGGGGTTAGAAATGGCTTGGCTGAAGTTGGGTATATGGAGGCGTGTTGTGTGGGTGGGGATGTAAGGGAGGCGTGTGGTGTGGGTGTAGATGTAAGGGAGGCGTGTGGTGTGGGTGTAGATGTAAGAGAGACGTGTGGTGTGGGTGTAGATGTAAGGAAGACGTGTGGTGTGGGTGTAGATGTAAGGGAGGCGTGTTGTTGTAGATGTAAGGGAGACGTGTGGTGTGGGTGTAGATGTAAGGGAGACGTGTGGGTGTAGATGTAAGGGAGACGTGTTGTTCTAGATGTAAGGGAGACGTGTGGTGTGTGTGTAGATGTAAGGGAGACGTGTTGTTCTAGATGTAAGGGAGACGCGTGGTGTGGGTGTAGATGTAAGGGAGACGTGTGGTGTGGGTGTAGATGTGAGGGAGACGTGTTGTTCTAGATGTAAGGGAGACGCGTGGTGTGGGTGTAGATGTAAGGGAGACGTGTGGTGTGGGTGTAGATGTGAGGGAGACGTGTTGTTGTAGATGTAAGGGAGACGTGTGGTGTGGATGTATATGTAAGGGAGACGTGTGGTGTGGGTGTAGATGTAAGGGAGACGTGTGGTTGTAGATGTAAGGGAGGCGTGTTGTGTGGGTGTAGATGTAAGGGAGACGTGTGGTTGTAGATGTAAGGGAGACGTGTGGTTGTAGATGTAAGGGAGACGTGTTGTGTGGGTGTAGATGTAAGGGAGACGTGTGGTTGTAGATGTAAGGGAGACGTGTGGTGTGGGTGTAGATGTAAGGGAGACGTGTGGTTGTAGATGTAAGGGAGACGTGTTGTGTGGGTGTAGATGTAAGGGAGACGTGTGGTTGTAGATGTAAGGGAGACGTGTGTTGTGGGTGTAGATGTAAGGGAGACGTGTTGTGTGGGTGTAGATGTAAGGGAGACGTGTGGTTGTAGATGTAAGGGAGACGTGTGGTGTGGGTGTATAGGAGGCATGTCATGTGGGTGTAGATGTAAGAGGGTGGTTGATGCGGGGTGGGTTAGAGGAGATTGTTTGGGGAAGGGGGGACGATGAGGGTGTTCAGGAAGCAACCGAAAAAATAACGATAAACTTGCTGCCACAACATTAGCTCTATAAATCATGACTACCTTGTCAATGCATTATGAATTATGATTTCTGAATAATTTTAACGATGATCTTTTATGTGATAAAAAAGATAAAATTCTGTTTGATTTAAAGAGAAAAAATATTGCCCTACGGTGTTGTGTGGCGTATTTTAAAAGTTTAAGTTTCTGAAATCTAAAAATAGAAGTGATATAACCAATTACTTACCATGCTCTTGTCCAGTGAAGCTTCGTAGCTAACTTCATTACACAGTGGATCATAACTTCCAGCCAGATATATGCCAACAAAAGACTATAGAAAGGTTATTACATTTGTATTGAGCAGATCTTTCATATATATATATATATATATATTACTTTAGAGAAGGTGTGAGAGAGAGAGAGAGGGGTAGGGGGAGAGATGTGGGAAGAAAAAGTGGGTGGGAGAGAGGTGGGGAGAGAGAGAAGTTCGGAGGACAGGTGGGAAGAGAGAGAGGTAGGGAGGAGAGGTTTGGAGGAGAGATGAGAAGAGAGGGAGGTTCGGAGAGAGAAAGGTTGGGAGGATAGCTTCGGAGAGAGAGAGGGGTATAGAGAGAGAGGGGGGAGAGAGAGAAGAAAAGAGAGAAGTTGGAAGGAGAGTGGGAAAAGAGAGAGGTAGGGAGAGAGGGTGGAAAGAGAGAGGTGGGGAGAGAGAGGTTTGGATAGAGAGATCGAGTGGGTAGGGAGAGAGAGTGTGGGGAGAGAGAGAATGGGGAGAGAGAGAATGGGGAGAGAGTGGGGAGAAAGAGTGGGGGGAAGAGAGGTGGAGAACGAGTTTGGAGAGAGAGAGATATGGGGAGAGAGAGTGGCGGGGAGCATGAGGTGGAGAAAGAGTTTGGAGACAGATGGTGAGAGATGGGAAGAGATGAGGAGAGTGGGAGAGATGGGGAGAGAGAATGACAGAGAAAGATTTGACTTTTTAAAGTACCTTTTTTTTACAGAAACTTACTATTTTGACATTTTCCGTTCAAGTTAATAATAATAATAAAACAATAGTACTAGTAGTAATAATAGAAGTAGTAGTGTTAGACGTAATAGCAGTTGTGGTGGTAAAAGTAGTAGTAGAAGATGAATTCGTAGTATTATATGTGGCAGTAGTAGCAATAGCAGTAGTTGTTGTTGCTGATGCTGCTAAATAGACTGTCAGACACACAGACAGACAGACACATAGAAAGACCGAGAGATTGACAGACAGACCGAAAGACTGACAGACAGCCCGAAATACTGATAGATAGACCGAAAGACTGACAGACAGACCGAAAGACTTATAGAGCGAAATACTGACAGACAAACCGAAAGCCTGACAGACAGACCGAAATACTGATAGACAGACTGAAAGACTGACAAACATACCGAAAGACTGATAGATCGAAAGACTGACAGACAGACCGAAAGACTGATAGAGCGAAAGACTGACAGACAGACCGGAAGACTGACATCAGACCGAATGACTGACAGATAGACCGAAAGACTGACAGTTTGGCAGGCAGGTACTTGTAGTGCACATTTAACATCATAGTCATCATACAACCTACCCCTATGGCTAAATATGATGAGAGCAGTACACAGAAAAAGTTGTACAGAATGATGGTATTTTTCAGTTCAAATGGTTTTCGATGCTGCATCCACTTCGGTCCTTTCCATACAACCAACAGGTAGAGTCCCACTATTGTTAATACTTTATCCGGATGGTCGAAGAAAATGACACCATCGCAATCAGGATCTGTCAGAGACATTCAGAGACAGTCAGAGACCGTCAGAGACAGTCAGAGACCGTCAGAGACAGTCAGAGACAGTCAGAGACAGTCAGAGACAGTCAGAGACAGTCAGAGACAGTCAGAGGCAGTCAGAGACCGTCAGAGACAGTCAGAGACCGTCAGAGACAGTCAGAGACCGTCAGAGACAGTCAGAGACCGTCAGAGACAGTCAGAGACAGTAAGAACGTTGCACAACAAAAAACAATAAAATAACTTTAATCTGAAAAGTAGAAATTAATTTTAGGACCAATAAAATGTGTTATGTCGGAAGGACTTTATTACTATGTGATAAAATATGCTTTGTGTTTTGTTTATAATAACGAACGTTTGTCATTATTAAACAAGGCAGATCATACATTTTCAACACTGTTTGATCCATGATGATTGTTGCATGAATCCGATGGGAGCAGCAGCTTAGGAAAGAAGGTAACAGATGGTAGCAGAAGGTAACCAAAGGTAACAGATGGTAACAGAAGGGGACAGAAGGTAACAGAAGGGGACAGAAGGTAACAGATGGTAACAGAAGGGGACAGAAGGTAACAGAAGGGGACAGAAGGTAACAGGTGGTAACAGAGGGTAACAGAAGGTAACAGAGTGGATCTAGAAGTTGTCAACGGAGAATGTTATGACAATGCAATCCGTCGGGAGGGGCGATATCCAATCCTCCACTTCAGCTGATAATCCAGCAGACGAAGTTGGTTTGGTTTTCTTTGCAAGTGTTTGTGTCAAAGGATTGGCCATAGGCCCAAACTCAAGGATTGCCCATAGGCACAAACTCAAAGATCGCACAGAGGCACAAACGCAAGGATCGTCCATCGGAACATGCTCAATGATCGTCCATAGGCACAATCACAAAGATCTTGAGCAGCGCAAACACAAGGATCTCCAGCGGCACAAGTGGAAGATATTAACTTGCGGCACCACTACATCCGAGGACCTTGGCTGATTAAAATATTCTTTCATTTCATTTAATAATTCTATGTAAAATATTTGCTCTTGGAAAACTAATCCCAAAACTTCCTTAAAAATTTCAAAGATATTTACCAACCTGCATAGGACATTATGCGAAAATAATAGTCCTTGACGCTTTGAAAACCTGAGGACGCCATTTTGACTGTGACCTCAAAGCACGCAGGACTCCTTCTCTGTCTGCAACTGAAGATCTGAAACAGATGGTTTTTACTACAGCAAGGTAACACATTGATGCAGTTTATACCATTGATGACAAAAATGAAACTAGAAACTAGAACCATTATGTCGTTGGCGTTTGACGTACAATTTTGTTACAAAAAAACAGACATTAAATAATGTAACGGTGTTGTAATTTTAAGCATTGACTAAATCTGGGGTGGGCAAACTACGGCCCGGCACTGGTAATATGCGGCCCTCAAAGGCATTTAGAAATTTTAAAAAATACTTTGTTTTTTTAAGTTATTTTGTTGAATTTTACAGAAATTTATGTACCCTTATGATTTTTAAACCATTTTTGATCAACTTTCATTCTAATTTTCTATTTGTTAGGCATCCCTTGACTTTTGTCATGTAATGCTTAAATGCGAAATTACCGATTTTAATATAGAGAAATGTTTATTGACATGTAAATATTGGACATAATATACATGCGGCCCCCCAATAGCTTTCAATGTGGCTTTCCGCACAAAAACTTTGCCCAAACCCTAGACTAAATGGTCCATTTTAAAGCCATCAGTGTAAGCAACAGTGGTCATGACGATTGCAAAATATTCTAGTCACAAAATATCATACGTTACTTTGATATTATAGATGTTATTGTAAGCATCAAAGAAACTGATATTATAGATGTTGTCGTGTCTATCTATTTCTTGTTCACCTACAAAACCATTGCCAACTTAAAGAACGGAGAAGATCGCAGGAGAAAGACAGCAATGCTCTACTTGCTATTCAGGATTAAGACCGCAATGTTCTATTTGATATTTTATTGTTGTGTTCGTCTTTCTTAATTATTATCTAAAATCATTTGTTCAAATTTGTCATCAGGACTTGATAGAAGAAAGCAAAGCGTTTCAAAACAGCTGTTCCCCTTTAAAACTAAAGAATTCAACTTAGTCATTTTTTTCCCAGTGATCTCAAAACATTGACCAGTTACATTTGAACTCTAATACTTACGTGTCCACTTGTTACAGTAACTCGAGCAAGTGTGACAGCAAGCCGAAGCCGCCAACCGAGCAGTATGTAAATATGCATCGGTTGCATGCAAATTTCTGTAATAAGTCAGTTGGACGGTAAGGCAATCATAGATTAGATACAGCAAGCATTGTCCAAGGGGCTCGGCCCCGCTGGCAAGAGGGTGACATGCCCTGATTAAGAAACCTGGCGATGTAGAGGAGAGAACCGGCAATGCCAAAGCAACAAAAAAAAAGAGATATTGAACGATATAACTTATGACCCTGATTGTCAGCAGCTCCAATGGTAGCGGACGATCTTAAGCAGAAATTTGGAACAAATGTATATTCTTAAAACGGATTTTTTTTTTTTTAATTTATGAAGGGGCAATATTAGAAGATTAATGCCGTATTTAATACATACACAATTTCTTGAATAATGAATCCATTTAACCTTGATAAGAGGCGATGTTTTAACTTAACATTTATTTTATAAATGCAAGGGCGTAGCCTAATCAACATGTGGAAAGATGTGTCACGGTCATCTGAGTGCACCGTTTCTTTTTCACTGTTGCTCTCAAAATTACACCCACGCCATTTCCGTTTGTCCCCATTTTCCCCTAAAATCCATAGATTCTCTAATTTTTCTCCTTGAGGTTTATATCACATAAGAGGCGGATTATCTTTAATCTGTTTTTTACATCTGTAGTAGGAGAAGAAAGATTAATGTTAAATTCAAGAAAGAGCTATTTCAAATATCCCGCTATTTGACACGCAAAATTTTTTTTTTCTCCGACGATATGTGTTAATATGAGACTTTCAACGTCTGATATATATGTTATATGGTCTTCGGTGTCTTCGGGAAGCTCGCAACGCTATAGGGCTCATACTCATAACTACTTTCAGTCCAGCTTGACCATGTCCCGTGTTAACCTGTAGTTTCGTTCTATTATCGCCACTGAGTCTGTGGAGATTTTGCTATAGACGTTAAAATACATATTTATCATCTTTATAAGAAGAGTTCAAATTAGTTGAACCAAGTATTCTGTCTATCATATCGATTCTACCAGGCATCCTTTCTACCATATCGATTCGATAAAGCCTCGTGTCTACCATATCGATTCTACCAGGCATCCTGTCTACCATATCGATTCTACCAGGCATCCTGTCTACCATATCGATTCTACCAGGCATCCTGTCTACTATATCGATTCTACCAGGCATCCTGACTACAATATCGATTCGATAAAGTCTCCTGTTTATCATATCGATTCTACGAAGTATCCTGTCTACCATATCGATTCTACCAGGCATCCTGACTACAATATCGATTCGATAAAGTCTCCTGTCTATCATATCGATTCTACCAAGTCTCCTGTTTATCATATCGATTCTACCAGGCATCCTGACTACAATATCGATTCGATAAAGTCTCCTTCATATCGATTCTACCAGGCATCCTGACTACAATATCGATTCGATAAAGTCTCCTGTCTATCATATCGTTTCTACCAAGTACCAGTCTATCATATCGATTCTGCCAAGTATCCTCTCTATCATATCGATTCTATTGGTAAGTAAACCCTGAAACGTTTTATTTATGTAATTTAAATTAATTAATTATTATTACACACGTTTTTTTATTTATTCAGTTCAAAACGGAGGCCTACCATGACGTCAACTAGTGAAGACGTTGGACCACAGAAGAGAAGAATCACAGAAGAATATAATAGTTTCCATGACAGGTGGACTATAAACTATTTTTTGCGGAAATTAAAACCCAACCCTTATGCTTAATATGCAACCAGGGTTTCTTTCAGGCATACCTCCGGGGGGGGGGGGGCGGAGCAAGTCAAGTGCCCCCCGGGGGAAAATGTGTAAGTAAAAATAATTTTTTAAAAAAATACTCTAAATTTAATTTTTATAACATTTTTAAAAGTTATTGAAATGTGTGCCTTTCATCGATTACAATTATTGGAAAAAATAAAATATCGCTTTGTTCGATATATATTGATGATCCATAGCGTCCAGGTTAATCTTGTTACAGGCTCGCAGAAATCGATTATAAATATTGTATTGTTTTGAAAATTGGCCGCTCCTGATCATAAGCTAAATCTTACATTTTCTTATTCGCAGATATCGGTATCTTTAATTTAATTACATTTTGCAGCTGCACAAGTTGAAAGACTTTTTAATAACACTGTATTAAACTACCTTTGCATCGATATAAATGTCAATAAATTGAATATAGTTCTTACTAAGTAATAAACATGAGCAATCTGTTTTTAAATTAAATTGTATAATAGCATCATGCTTTAAAAAATCATTTTAGCAAACATTTTAATGTAGTAGATTCCATAGATGTATACTGACTTAGATAAAATGAAAATTAAAATAATAATAAAAATAATTTAGGAATTTACCGGTTGCATACAAATAGTGGAAATTTCATCAATAATTATTAAATCGAGTGTTTCTAATTTTTTAACACAGTTTCGGGAACAGAGTAAAATGATTTTAAAAAAAAACAGTCTTTATTTATAAAATTCCCAATGACTTTTCTCTGTTAATATAATAATAATAAACAATCTTCCCCAGCTGTTTGAACTATTTTTAAAAAATATTTTAAGATGATACTCCAGTAGAAAGAATATATATATTTAAACAACGAATAAAAAAAAATCGAGTATTTCGATTATCTTGTAAATGCCATTTTTGGTAGTAGTTAAAAAAAATTATATGGAATTGGTAAAAAAATTGTATAATATCGAAGAGACAAGTTGTATTGATCTGAAGCAAATTATAGTAGTCTAAAAATCTTAATTAACATTTCAATCAACTGAAAATTGAGAATTTAAACTTTAATTTTATGTCTTTTGTAAACAACTCATGACTTCTTAACAATTATGTCGGATACATATGATCTATAAATACATACCAATTTTGAAAACCCATAAAGATTTAGTCTATCGCCTTTTGTACAGAAAAGCTCTTTTTTTCTTTTTGACTTTGGTGAAACTTGGAAATTTTTAGAAATAAACGTATGTTTTTGTTTGTTCTTTTTCGTTCAAACTGTAAAACTATTTTAGCATTTCTTTTTTGGGGTGGATCACTTTTTTGGAAGGAATTATTATTATTATTTTTTTAAATATTTTGTAGTAAATTCATTATTTTTATGTAGTTCACCCCAAAAATATTTTAAAATAATAACTTTAAAAATACATGACTTTTCAATTTTAAACAAAAATGTTTGCATAACACAGTTAGTCAAGCAGAGACGTTGCTTGACTTTTTATGACACCCGTGCTACTTTTCGGTTTTGTCCTTCCCTACCTAGCAGTAAAAGTTGATAATTTAATGTAATTACAGCCCAACTTTAAGTCCCTAAAATATACGAGGCCCTATGCAGCTATACGGGTTGCAGACCTCACACGATGGCTCTTAGGTCAAATGACACATACAATCTTAACTAGCATCTCTCCCGTTGCTCTCCAGTTAAGTGTATAATGATGCGAAACTAAATTTAACTATGTATAAAATGCATTCTTGCATTTTGAATTTATCAAACATTTTCCGGGCCTATAAAGTTTTAAGGGACGAGTCTAAGCAATGGAGTATCTCTCGATAAAAAAAACATACCCTAAGGGCTCCCAACTGGACTGAATTTATTTAATATTGTCCTGGTGGAAGAGTTAGTGATGTCCTGTTATTATCGTTATTTCTAGCTCTTCCCACCCAAATGTCTGAAATGTTTACATCAGTGGCGCTTCATCCCATTTAGGGCCCTGGCCTGCTCCACCACATTCTTCCATTGTGATCGATTCATCGCTTTACATCTCCATCTGCGAACCCCACCTTTGTAAGCCCTTCTCTACATCGTCAATCCATCTCAGTCTTGGTCGACCGGTGAGCTGTCTGCCCCTAGGTTTCTGCCTGTAGATAGTTTTTGTTGCTCCAGAATCCGGCATCCTTTCAATGTGTCATGCCCAGGGCAGTCTGCCTTTTTTTTATATTGTTGTGACTATGGATGGGTATTTGTACAATTGATATAGCTCTTGGTTTGTATGGATTCCCAAAGCAAAATTGTCTATCATTTGGTCATATATTTAGCAGGTTCTCTGCTTTTCTGGTAGGAACCAAGTCTCACTTGCGTAAGTTACTACTGGTCTTGTGATAGGGGTGTATACTGCCTTCTTTGTTCCCCTAGTGAGGTTTTTGCTTTGAAGTAGCTTTTGTAAATTGAAATAAGAACGGTTGCATGCTGTTATTCTTTCTTGCACCTCCGATTGTATTTCCTCTTGCTTATTTATAGTCAACCCTAGATATTTGAAAGTAGCTACCCTCTCAAAGGAGTAGATGCTCATATTGATGAAGTCATTAGTGCGTATTTCCTGACATTATCATATATATTGCCTTCGCTTTATTTACATCAAGACCAGCTTTGATCGTCACATCTTCAAGTTCCCTGAAAGTTTTAATTATATCATCAATGCTGTTTCTATCAAGTAGCGCTATATCGTCTGTGTAGGCCAGGTATTGCAGTGGCTGGCTTTATAAAGTTCCTTATGGTTCTTATGTACCACCTCTGTGCTGCTCACACGTATGTTTCTTATGCTTTTTTCTAAAGTGATGTTGAAAAGGATACACGGATTTCCTTGTCTGAGGCCCAGATTGATTCGGAACTCCCTCAAGTACTCTCTCTGTACTTTGATTCTACTTTTGTAGTTATCCATCGTCATATGTATGAGTCGGGTAAGTTTGTTAAGGACTCCAAGTTCCAGCACAGCATCGTTCATGTATTTCCTGTCTATGCTATCATAAGCTGATTTGTAGTCCACATATAGTTGGTGTAGCATTTTTCTACGAGACATCTAACAGTAAATATATGAACGTTTGAAATGCCCCTTCACACATTGTCTTAAATATACATTGAATACAGTGCATGATACCCTCACTAGGTAACTCTTGTTACCAGTGAAATATCGCATCAAATCCAGGGACAGAAACATTTCAAATCCCATCTACATTCATAGGAGCCATAATGATCAATAAATTGATCGTGGGCCCTTAATATACAGAAAAAGAAGAAGAAATATTTGCACCACAATGCATCACTGCATTTTGAATTTATTATTTTTAAATTAAGGTGACCCCTGCCCTCACTTTTGCTCAAACTCTTCGGATTCCTCAATTTCTGCTACCCCCCACCCCCCTTTTTTTTTCCTTGACGTCGATCAATGTGACTAACGGGTTGAATCTAATCTTGTGTCAAATGATTTTCTTCGGCGCACCACAACCAGAATGAATTTAGTTTATGTATGGCACTGCGCGACATAATGCCTCCCCTGACGCTTGAAAAATTATTTTCCCCGATCAATGAAAGTCTTATCTAAACATTCGAATCATGTATACCTTCGTATCATGCATTTTAATGCACCTCATGATTGTTAAATAATCACACATTTTCTGCTGCCCTACTTCCCGATAAAAATTACTTGCCATGACAGCCAAATTTGGTGCTGATATATACACTGCCCAGCGGCGTGCCTAGTGTTAGCGCCACCCTAGGTGGGTCAACTTTTTTGTCACGCTACCTTTCTCGATAGAAACTCTGCAGATGTCCGAAAATCCCGTCGCTCTATCTAAAGAAAAAATGACACCTGGGAAGACCAAATGTTCGCTGTTGAGACCCGCTGGTCCTCACTTGTGTGAGACCCGCTGGCTCACACAACCTACCGGTCACTTGTCAGTCGCTTGTCACGTGATCACTCAATTAGGCCAGTACTGATGATAATAATGACTCATAGTCAGAAACAATGGAAGTTCCCGGTCAACCAGAAAAATGGTCAGCGTGCGACCAAGCTTGTGACCTAGGGTCAGCTGGTGAACCATTGGTTGACCAGGAGAAAAATTAGCATATAATATATTAATCATATGTATGACCCAGAGGTCACCGTTAACTGGACTAGGTCAGCGTTAGTTCGATCCGAGTATATATAGAGTTGTAAGTCAGTTAGTCGTTCTCTCTCGTCCCTGTAATTACGGTAGTGTAATTGACAGACAAGTATGAGCCTGGCTTATGACTATTTGCTTTTTGGAATGTGTCCAATCAAGTGTCGTAGGGTTGGTAACATTATTATCGTTGTTAGTTTCACATGTTTGTAATGTTAGCATTTTGTTAGAGGATATGTTAGGATTATAGTTAGTTATCAAGTCATTGTTAGAATACTACGTTATATGTATGATTAGTAATATTGTGATAAGACTGTAATTCTTAGATGTAGCTTATGTTGTATCTATTATTCTCTTTACAGCCAGTTAGTTAGTAGTTAGTAGTTAGCAGTTAGTTAGTACAGTTGAAGTAGTTAGTTTAGTAAGTTAATACAGTTAGTACGTTAGCTCAGTTCAGTCAGTTGAATGAGATTATGCTCAGGGCTATAGAAACATATGCCATAGCAGAGCTCAGTAGACTAGAACTCAGTACTGTATAAGACGTCAGCGGTTAACAGTTTAACCCTGACGCAGTAATTGCACAAGGAAGATAATAACGAGCGAGTAACGCACTAGAGAGATAAGGTAAGCAGACGACCCAAACAGAAGTGTTGTAGAGGTAGCAGAGCGTGGCGAGCAGTTCCTCCCCCCCCCTGCACAGCTGAGTGACCAGTGGCGACCCTTCCAGGGCTTTGTTGTGTGCTGTAAGAGTCTGGCAGTGTGTATAGCAGACGAGAAGCAGGCAAGAGAGGGCAAGCCGAGACGAACGTTCCACCGAACGTCCAGCAACATAATATCGAGTTATTAGTATAGCCTTGTATTTGGTATCGACATTAAGTATTACTATTTGTATGTTTCTATATGTATTTAGTATTTTACTAATTAAAATAATTATTTGTGGCTGAACCACTGGTGTTTTTAAGTAATAGTAACGTTATTATTGTAACTGTTGATTGTAGTAATCATTCCCTAGACTTAGTCATAGTAATAGTAATCAACGTATCGCTAGGGACCTTTATCTATATATATATACCCCCTGTTCTGAAAGTATTATTCGTGGCTCGACATTTTGGGGACCAGATATATATAGATAAGAATAGAATTTTCGACATATTGGGGGCCCGTCTAAAACTTATACGTAGATTAAATTATTAGCATTTGTTTATCCAATTTTATTTTGAGTTAAATTTTATTTAAGTTATATTTAAGTTAGTTTGTTGTTAAATTATTGGTTGCTATTCCCTTCCACTTCTATAGTTAGGCGTGTGAATGCTTTTGTTGAATGAAAAATTATTTTTATACCTTAGATAAATACCTTTCATTAATTATTACAAATATTCTCTCCACATATTCCTGTGTGTTATAAACCGGAGTCAGATCACGGTCTAGCGGTCTAGCAGTTTGAAGCTGGTATTTGAATAACTGGGTATTGCGGAGTCCTCGTCTCCTTGCATTGAATCTTGGGCTGCATTTGAGTGGGGCTACAGTTTGACAGAAGGTTTGATTTATAATTTCCACCTTTGTCACCTCACGGTCCACCACACCAATTGGGTTATATTTATTCTTCGTTTTGTGTTATTTGTTATTCAATTTGTGTGGCATTGTAAGTATCTTTTCCTGTATTTGAAAAGATAGTTTTAATGTTCCTACTTCTATTAGGGTACTGTAGATATATATAGATAAAATTCGTATACCCGTAAGAGCGATAAAGTTCGCTGGGGATTTTATTCTATATATCTCTTCATCAGTGTTAGCTGTAGTGTCAGTTGTTCTTAAGGGTTAAGTTACGTGGCGTCTACTATCTTCTCTTTTCTTTGTGTTTGGATTACAAAATATTATTTTTTTCAGCCTTGTCTTGTCTTATTGTGTTTGTAGGGAATTGTTAAGGGACATTGTTATTGTTTCGTCAAGTCTTACGTTCACAGTTGTCTTGTATACGTTTGTTGTCCATAGTACTATTTTAATCTTTTATATTTTCAATTAACTTACTGGTACCGTTTTATATAAACAGTATAGTTAGTTAGCTAAGTATGACAATGAAGTCAATTCAGGATTTTAAAGATGAAGCCACCGAGTTGGGGCTAACAGGTAAAGAAAAAGCATATTACGTAAGGGATAAATATACAGACCAGAGGGATAAATTATTCAAGCAAGAAAGGGCTAGAAGAGATAAATTATTTGAAGAAGAAAGAGCTAGAAGAGATAAATTATTACAGCAAGAAAGAGCTAACAGAGATCAATTATTTCAGGAAGAAATGGATAGAATAGACAAATTATCCCATGTAGAAGCGATTAAAAGATTACGTAGACTTCAAATAGAATTATCATCAAGAAAATTTGAACGAGAAATGGAGAAGCTAGAGATTAGAATGGCAGAGAACAAGCGACAGCGCGAGCTCACTTCGGCACGCATGAGTTGTCAAGATGACCTAGGAGCCGACTTAGCATTAGAGAATGTAGGTTACGCTAGCCACCTGTGTGTACCTATTGTAGCGATGACCGCTATCGCATCTAAACAGTGTTTACCGACAAGGGCGATCATCCATGACGCGCCTGACCATAATAAGCAAACACAGCAGTTGACCTCTGAGAGTAGTGTAGGCATAGACAATAACACCGTCTGTCAGGAAAATTTAGCTGACCCAGAAATTAGGTCACACTCAGAACTAGGTAAAGTGCCCGTGCTAAATGTAGAGTCAAGCACAGAAACAGAAAGCAATGTTAGTCTTAATCCAGAGTTAATTGAGAGTCAAAGGGAGGATCACACAATAGAGTTAGGAAAAGTATCTATTTGTTTAAATGAGGCAGAATTTAATGTAAAACAATCTGAATTAAAACTAGAGCTCGACAGCATAAAATTTTTAGGATTTAAAATAGAAAAAGGTTCGTTACAACCTTATAACAGTGATAAAATCAAAAGGCTACAACAACCTAAAACTAAGAAGCAACTCAGACGATTAGCTAGATTAGCATACTACAGTAAATTCAGGCAAGGGTTCGTGTCCTTAACCACATCGCTCACCGAACTCAAAAACAAAGGTAAGTCCAATAAGGTTGTGTGGACAGTTGAGCGTGATAAGGCATGGAAGAGTTTTCAAACACTTCTGTTTCAGAACCCCATTCTTAAATTGCCTAGCAAAAATCTACCTTTTATTGTTAATACATCTAGCAAAGGCTTAGAATATGCATTATGCAAGAGAAACAAGAGATTTTGCAGTCATTCAGGTACAAAAGCAGAAAGCTACTGGATCATGACACCAGATACTATACTATTGAAAAAGATTGTTTAGACATCATATAGGCAGTACGAAAGTTAACTCGTTATCTCTTAGGTGCTAAGTTTACACTTCAATGTGACCATAAATGTCTTAGTTATTTAAAAACTTCAAATTTTGCCAATCCACGAATCTGTAGATGGGCTTTAGCCTTACAAGAATTTGTTTTTGACATACATTATATAAAAGGACAGGATAATGTTGTAGCGGATTTTCTTTCTCGGGTTGGAGAATAGTCATTAATCTTTGAAATATACTATAATTTCATTTTCCATTTGATTTCTTATCATCCTCACAGGTTTAATTATCACTATAATTATTTATCATTATGTATTTTAAATGTTATTATTGCTACTATTGAAAAAAATTTGTAACATTTACTGACATGTAATATTGTACTTGCAATTGATATTATTCTTGTATGCACTATGAATGTATGTTTGATATGTATATTCATACACTGTGAATGTATGCTTGATATGTATATTGGTTACCATTTCTATTCAAGTTAAAATGTATAATTTCAAGTCTTAGAATGTTCTAGTACAGTAATGTGTGACAATACGGGGTATTGTCCCAAAGTGAAGAAGGGGGGAGTGTTGAGACCCGCTGGTCCTCACTTGTGTGAGACCCGCTGGCTCACACAACCTACCGGTCACTTGTCAGTCGCTTGTCACGTGATCACTCAATTAGGCCAGTACTGATGATAATAATGACTCATAGTCAGAAACAATGGAAGTTCCCGGTCAACCAGAAAAATGGTCAGCGTGCGACCAAGCTTGTGACCTAGGGTCAGCTGGTGAACCATTGGTTGACCAGGAGAAAAATTAGCATATAATATATTAATCATATGTATGACCCAGAGGTCACCGTTAACTGGACTAGGTCAGCGTTAGTTCGATCCGAGTATATATAGAGTTGTAAGTCAGTTAGTCGTTCTCTCTCGTCCCTGTAATTACGGTAGTGTAATTGACAGACAAGTATGAGCCTGGCTTATGACTATTTGCTTTTTGGAATGTGTCCAATCAAGTGTCGTAGGGTTGGTAACATTATTATCGTTGTTAGTTTCACATGTTTGTAATGTTAGCATTTTGTTAGAGGATATGTTAGGATTATAGTTAGTTATCAAGTCATTGTTAGAATACTACGTTATATGTATGATTAGTAATATTGTGATAAGACTGTAATTCTTAGATGTAGCTTATGTTGTATCTATTATTCTCTTTACAGCCAGTTAGTTAGTAGTTAGTAGTTAGCAGTTAGTTAGTACAGTTGAAGTAGTTAGTTTAGTAAGTTAATACAGTTAGTACGTTAGCTCAGTTCAGTCAGTTGAATGAGATTATGCTCAGGGCTATAGAAACATATGCCATAGCAGAGCTCAGTAGACTAGAACTCAGTACTGTATAAGACGTCAGTGGTTAACAGTTTAACCCTGACGCAGTAATTGCACAAGGAAGATAATAACGAGCGAGTAACGCACTAGAGAGATAAGGTAAGCAGACGACACAAACAGAAGTGTTGTAGAGGTAGCAGAGCGTGGCGAGCAGTTCCTCCCCCCCCCCTGCACAGCTGAGTGACCAGTGGCGACCCTTCCAGGGCTTTGTTGTGTGCTGTAAGAGTCTGGCAGTGTGTATAGCAGACGAGAAGCAGGCAAGAGAGGGCAAGCCGAGACGAACGTTCCACCGAACGTCCAGCAACATAATATCGAGTTATTAGTATAGCCTTGTATTTGGTATCGACATTAAGTATTACTATTTGTATGTTTCTATATGTATTTAGTATTTTACTAATTAAAATAATTATTTGTGGCTGAACCACTGGTGTTTTTAAGTAATAGTAACGTTATTATTGTAACTGTTGATTGTAGTAATCATTCCCTAGACTTAGTCATAGTAATAGTAATCAACGTATCGCTAGGGACCTTTATCTATATATATATACCCCCTGTTCTGAAAGTATTATTCGTGGCTCGACATTTTGGGGACCAGATATATATAGATAAGAATAGAATTTTCGACATTCGCCCCCTCCCCACTTCTACGTCACTGACGTGAGTCTTTGATGACAGCGGACAAGATTCATCCAACCCCCCCTGCTAAACTCTGAAACCTGTTATTTTCATCCATTAACACTATAGCCCATTAGATGCCCCCACAAGTCTGCGTTTAAAGTGTCTGCAACCGACTCTCCCAGGGATATAGGATGGAACATTAACGTCCTAATATATTCCCCTCCCGGGAAGTGTCGGACGCCCTTTAAGAAGGGTTCTACAGAGGATTTCCAACCCGCAACTGGTTTGCGAAGAAGAGATTCTATTGCAGTTCATTGACATATATTGCGTAGAGAGATATTGAGTTTACAGATATTGTATTGACAGATATTGTGTTGACGGATACACAATAAAAATTCTTTTCTTTTTAAACCGGCGTCAACCACAAGCTTCTCCATTTCCTATAATCGTCAAGAGTGACTTCCTAGAAATAATTACATCGAAGGATATGCAAAAGAATTTCTTGTCGCTGGAAGCTTTTCATCGACAACCATCTAAGCATTCATCGATTACTTCAATTAGTCTCAAATAGTGAATGATTGGCCTTCACTCAAATAATTTACTGGACAAACATTTTCTCTTAGAAGAAATAATTAACA
The DNA here is from genome assembly GCA_964017045.1 of Omphiscola glabra. Lineage (NCBI taxonomy): Eukaryota > Metazoa > Mollusca > Gastropoda > Lymnaeidae > Omphiscola > Omphiscola glabra. The sequence goes on from OZ024796.1 coordinate 8,844,575, forward strand.
CAACAGTATTTGGGGTCATTTGCAGAGTTGCTGGAAGACTTGGTTCAAATTATCTCAGAAGGTATCGTTAAGGTTTGGCCTCAATATTCTAAGGTATAAATTGTCTAGATTTAATTTGATCCATTATCATTTTATTTATTTCCATTGTTTTGTATAAATATTTGAATATTTATGTTTATATCTTTGATCATAGAAAGCACAGTAATGCCTTTTTCATTAATATGTATTTTGTATCTGTGCATTGAGTGTAGCTGTTGATAAAATGACGTCAAGAAACTGTCTGACAATGAAATGTCTTAAATCAACTATCTGTCGACGATATTTTTGTCGATCAAATATCTGTAGAAAAAAAAATCGATGTTTGATTTACAGAACCAACTGTCGGATAGAACAAACTGTCGGATAGAACAAACTGTCGGATAGAACAAACTGTCGGATAGAACAAACATGGAAAAAAACAACTAAGTCCCAATTAAGCACAACAGATTCTGACGTCACGCAAGTAGAAAAACGAATCTTGTACGGCGAGCGTTATAGCAATTTCTTATCAAATTTTTTTCAATTTTTTAATTCTTAAGTTTTAATTGTCATCATGTTTTGTTTTTCTTTTTAAGTTAAATACAAATCAATAAATTTCACATGCATCCTCAAGTTAATTATGTTTAATATATGAAGAGAATATTATACATAAAATAATTTGTGTCTTAGAAATAATATTGTCTTATGTGAAAATATTTTACGTCGTATTCAAAGAAAATGTAATAATCTGTGTAGAGGCCAGTCACAGCATGGACATCTGCTTCTGGCTCAAACGCTTCACTAACTCTGCTTTTTGTTAGAAACATTCTGAGAAATTTCCCCGTCTCTTCCCGTGTCTTTATCGTTGCAAGACTCTTCCTTGTTCGCCTCCACGCCATTCCTTTGGTGGACGTTTGCTTTGTTTGCGCCAGGTTTGGTGAGATAAGCTTTAACATAAAAGTTGGTGAATAAGACGAGGAACGTGAAGATGTAGAAACCAATCATGTAAAAGGTCCCCGAGGAAAACCTGCAGTCGTAGATCTTGATGGTAAAAGACTGGATGATTAAAATGCAAAACTGGCCCTGTGAGAGGAAATTAAAATGAACGCTTGATAAATTATAATGAGCATTAAAAAAATAGATATAATATTTGAACGAGTGCAGATCTACTCAATGTGGTGTTTGATGGACATATCTTGGACCCAATAGTACAGTTGAAATCTAAAGATTGCATAGACTTAGTAGAGCATACATATATTGTAGGCATGAACTTCAGCTGCTCTTTTTGTTTTCTCATCTCTCATGTAATCCCACGCAATCCCACGCCATCTCACACCATCACATGCCATCCCACGCCACCCCTCACCATCACATGACAACAGGCGCTCAAAAGCCGCACTGTCATAATAATTATATCAGGTAAACTTTCAGCTTGAGTTATTTCCATTCCTTCTTTCTCTTCTCCCCTTCTGGAAATTATTTTCACAACTTAATGAATTCACAAAATAGCAGCATCGAAAAGGCAAAGAAATTGCTGTGAATTGTTTCACAACTTAAGGAGATTCACAATGTAGCAGCATGGAAATGTTAAAGATATTGCTTTGAATTGTTTCACAACTTAATTAATGAGAGTCATCGAAGTTGCTAAAGAAGAGCTTGACGTTACATCTCCAAATGACGTCATAATTAAATCTATGAAACACTAGCTACTTACAATCTGCAATCTTGTAATGTACTTTTTCCACCACAAATATTTCCTCAGCTCAGGCCCAAATGAAGCCATGCCGTAGTAAGTATACATAACGATATGGACCGTGCAGTTGACGGGGATGTAACTTATGCCTTGGAAACAATGAAAATACACAGAGTTATTTTCTTGGTGATAGCTTAACACTAAATGTATTGTGGATGAATTGTTATGCTTACGCTAGCCAAATGGCCTTCAGTAACTAACACTGTATCGGTTAATCCAACCAAATGGCCTTCAGTAACTAACACTGTATCGGTTAATCCAACCAAATGGCCTTCAGTAACTAACACTGTATCGGTTAATCCAACCAAATGGCCTTCAGTAACTAACACTGTATCGGTTAATCCAACCAAATGGCCTTCAGTAACTAACACTGTATCGGTTAATCTAACCAAATGGCCTTCAGTAACTACGTTGTATCGGTTAATCCAACCAAATGGCCTTCAGTAACTAACACTGTATCGGTTAATCCAACCAAATGGCCTTCAGTAACTAACACTGTATCGGTTAATCCAACCAAATGGCCTTCAGTAACTAACACTGTATCGGTTAATCCAACCAAATGGCCTTCAGTAACTAACACTGTATCGGTTAATCCAACCAAATGGCCTTCAGTAACTAACACTGCATCGGTTGATCCAACCAAATGGCCTTCGGTAACTAACACTGTATCAGTTAATCCAACCAAATGGTCTTCTGTAACTAACACTGTATCAGTTAATCTAACCAAATGGCCTTCAGTAACTACGTTGTATCAGTTAATCTTAAGAAATAAGCTTAATTGCAAAGTTTCATAAAAATATTAATTTTGAATAAGTATAAATTGGAACACATTAAATGGTTGATTCATGTCACCGATATCTGACAAAATTAAAAAGCTCTAAAGCAATGGTTCTCAAAGTGAGTGGTACCTCCCCCTTGGGGGCGGTGGGATAGATCGGGGTGACGCTGATAAGCTTGGGACTCAAAGGTGGCGCCGAAGAATTAAACTAACATTTATTTTTTAAGTAATGTCAAATACACCCATACCTCGCTTTACGGCCTAGATACGTTCCGGAAAAGTTGGCCGTAAAGCGAAAAGCCGTATAATGAATCAATAATTTTGATATAAACCCATACAAATTTAATTGGATCTGTTCCAATTTTTGTATAAAATAATATAGTCGTTAGTTCATAAATCATTTTATTCTTTTCATTTCCTATAAAAATAAAAAGTACAAAACATTGTAATAGTAAACAGAAATTTAAAAAAATAAACATATAAACTAAAAAACAAAAGAAATCATATGCACATATTTATACATAAAATAAAATTCACCAATTAATCCAAACAAACAAAACAGAAACAAACACGTCAACTTACTGAGTCACATGATATGAATAAGGTGGGATAGCACAGGAAATAAGGCAGACTACTAAAGCAGGGCCGCCTAAGGGGAGAAGTTGAAACTAAAGAGAGGATATCTATTGGCCGTATAATGAAACATCGTGGGCCGTAAACCGAAAAAGTGCCATAATTTAAAGCTGGCCGTAAAGCGAAATGCCGTATAAAGAGCGGCCGTATAGCGAGGTATAGGTGTACTAAAGCAGGGCCGCCTAAGGGGAGAAGTTGAAACTAAAGAGAGGATATCTATTGGCCGTATAATGAAACATCGTGGGCCGTAAACCGAAAAAGTGCCATAATTTAAAGCTGGCCGTAAAGCGAAATGCCGTATAAAGAGCGGCCGTATAGCGAGGTATAGGTTTACTGATTTGATCATTTACATCAAATAACAGCAGAGGATAATAAATATAATTTTTCCCTCACGTATTAAAGACAGTGGTGTTTTCAAATATATCTATATTCATTTAGGCGTTATGAGCTGACTACACGTGGAACTGTGTTTCCAAACCCCGCCTCACCTCAAACACTAAAATGTTTGATACGTTTTTCAAATATAAGTGGTAACCGCATTTGATGGAGCACCGCCAATGACTGGCTGCAACAGTTGGTTGTTGTTTATTCACTAGTAAAAGAAACATTGTCGAATGTTTTTATTAATCTTAGCTCTATTACTCACCAACAGAAATAAGATCACAGTCATTCAACTTATGCGAAGAGACTTAAGCCAGGCATGGGGGAAAACTGCTATGGCTTTAAAAAATCCCGTGATTTTATTGTATTACGAATACTTAAGAGAGAGAACGTTGACTGTCTAAAACTCTTGCTGTGACAACAGCCTACTTTAAAATAGATGAGGAGTTGTTTGATCAAACTGTGCAGCTGATTAATGAAAGTTAAACGTTTTTTTGGTATTCAGATGACTTCTTCAATTATATGGTGTAGCTTGACATTTGATTGTGTGTATATCTAGAAAAGAGGGCCGTACAAAGTTGTATTCTTAGATTGCTTATAATAGGTTAAGATAGAGTGGGGTTTAAGTAGGTTTATTGTCCAAAGGCGGCAGAGATCGGAAAAGGTTTGAGAACCACTGCTCTGATCCAACAATAATTTTTTAATTATTATGATGGACTTCAGAGAATGGTAATTAATGTACCAATCCGTTGTCAATTCACCTGGACACAAGTCAACGCACAAAAGCCGTGCAACTGGGCACCTGCTACATATTGGCACCTACGTACATCTTGGCACTACCTACATCTTGGCACCTACGTACATCTTGGCACCTACCTACATCTTGGCACCTACGTACATCTTGGCACCTACGTACATCTTGACACCTACGTACATCTTGGCACCTACGTACATCTTGGCACCTACGTACATCTTGGCACCTACGTACATCTTGGCACCTACGTACATCTTGGCACCTACGTACATCTTGGCGCCTACGTACATCTTGGCACCTACGTACATCTTGGCACCTACGTACATCTTGGTACCTACGTACATCTTGGCACCTACTTACATCTTGGCACCTACTTACATCTTGGCACCTACGTACATCTTGACACCTACATACATCTTGGCACCTACGTACATCTTGGCACCTACGTACATCTTGGCACCTACATATATCTTGGCACCTACGTACATCTTGGCGCCTACGTACATCTTGGCGCCTACGTACATCTTGGCGCCTACGTACATCTTTGTACCTACATACATCTTGGCACCTACGTAGATCTTGGCGCCTACGTACATCTTGGCGCCTACATACATCTTGGCACCTACATACATCTTGGCGCCTACGGCCCCTCAGTAGGCACCGGAATTGAATTAATACCTATATCGGAGCCTGCTCGCCTTGCAATAAACATATTGGCTGTAGCTGCAAGTCAGGGACTGTAGCTGCAAGTCAGGGACTGTAACTGCTAGTCAGGGGCTGTAACTGCAAGTCAGGGGCTGTAACTGCAAGTCAGGGGCTGTAACTGCAAGTCAGGGGTTGTAACTGCAAGTCAGGGGCTGTAACTGCAAGTCAGGGGCTGTAACTGCAAGTCAGGGGCTGTAACTGCAAGTCAGGGGCTGTAACTGCAAGACAGCAGATGTTTGTAATAATAGTAAAGAAACGTTCCTGAAAGTGTTTGGGGACCATTGACCACATTATGGCCAATTCCGACTCGGTGACATGACTCTGAAATACAATGACATTGAGTCATGTGACCATTTAATAAGTCTACTTATTATTTTATTTAGTTGCTGTTGTTTTGTGTTGTTTTTCAAGGTACATGAATTTTTGGTCATGAATTTTATAGCTGCCCAAGTTAAGAGGACCATCGACGTGTGGTGGTACACATGAAGAAATGTCAGCTGGTTGTTTTTCTTGCGAAGAATGAAAAATACCTGTAAAAAACCAATTGAAAATTTCGTATAACTTACATCACTAAATAACTATATCCCATTTACACACATACACACAGACATATATATATATATATGGGCTTGGTGCCGAGTGGTCTAAACTGAGCAATTCTCAAGCTGATGGGCTGGAGTTCAATCCCCGCCAAAGTTCAGTCAAGCAAAAAACACCACCAGCACCCCGGGTGGATGGGACTCGTTAACCTTAGACGGCAACTCATCTAAGAGAAGGCAACTCTGAATTCAAACCCGGATATGGAGTCCCGAAAGGCGGATAACATTGATACAATGAAACATTCCGACAACTCCTGCGATGCCAAGCTGTATCATCCATATTATTTTCACTTGGCGTCGAGAGAGGCGATTTGCTGTTGGGAACCAGCTTATAAACCTAGAAGATTAATCCCAGGCCTTGTGGATTTCGTCCTGCGAATTCCATACCATCGTCACCTTGCGACGGACAAAAAATACATTAAAAATTTATGAAGCTCAGAGCAGTAAGAACAGTATTATCTCCAGATCTCCAGGCAAAAAAGACCCTGATACAGAGCTTCGGGCAAAAAGACCTGATCGACAGCTCTATACAAAAAGACCTCTATGTTTGCAGTTGGCAGACAATAATTGGAGGGATTGCTATATCTTGATAATGTCCAATAGAGGTTTACAATATGCCTAGTGATATAATGATATCATAATAATAATAAAGTTCATTTGAAAAATCACGCTTCATCCCCAAAGGCTCGAAGCGCGGTACAAAAACAAAGCTGGGATATAATAACTAGCTGGAAAAGATGGTAGACAACATCATCCCAGCAGGTGTTTGCGAAATAGATGAGTTTTTAAATTTGTTTTGAAGGACTTCAGCGTCTGGCTGTTTCTGAGAGCGTCAGGAAGGGTGTTCCAAATGGTTGGGCCAGCAAATGCGAACGTGCGCTTTCCGTAAGTCTCAAGAGTTTGCCACTATCAGATGAGCGGAGTTGTCTAGTGGGTACATAAGGCGTCATGAGCGCTTTGAGATAGGACGGAGCCAGGTCATGAAAGCAGCGGTAGCACAGAGTTGCAATTTTGTACTCTTTGCGTGCGCGGACCGGCAGCCAATGCAGTTCTCTCAGAAGAGTTTTAGCATGGTCGAATTTGCGTTTACGAAGAACAATTCGAGCCGCATTATTCTATGCTTTTTGAATTTTATCAAGGAGCGTAGCTGGAAGACCCACCATGAGAGCATTGCAGTAGTCCATGCGTGGTAGCACGAATGCAGACATCAGCCTCTTTGATAGATCATTTTAACTACCAGGTTAACTATATACCTAGTGATATCATAATGTATACTTTTAACAATCAGGGAGCCATGGCAGTCATCCCTCTGCTATACACAGACTCCGCTGTCATCGGAGCAAACGAATGATGAAAACGACAAGGCGGTACCTACCGTATCCATCAATTCAGCCACCTTGGACACAAAAAATAACCAAGCGAGAACCGTTGCCTGTAGAAACAATTTGGAGCTGTATATAAAAAAAAATTAAAAAACACATCCATTGAAAATAGTGTCAATTTTCTTTCTTCATAAATTAATAATTCTTTGTTTTATAAACTGAACCATTTATTTTTACTATTTTCCAGGATTAAACAAAGTGTATTTTATTTTTAATGCAAGGCAGAGTTACAGTCGCCTGTCGAGTTTCTTTCATTTATTTCAAACTAATAATTCGGACATTTTTATGTAGGATTTGAGTTAGTAAATATTTATAAATTTATTTTTTTATAAAAATCCTTCAAATATATACTTACATAACGTCGCTGTGTTTGAAAAAAGAAAGAAAAAACATATTTTATTATATATGAAAATGAACTCAATAGAAATGAAGAATACAAATACAAATCAGCCGCATCTTTGTCAAATATATTTTTCTAATTCGCAAATCATTAAAATGTTCATCAAAAATGTCATAATTAAAATACAAATATTCAAATGTCTTGGCTAAGTGTGTCAGCTGTATGACTGCTGGGTCTGCCACTTCTCCATGACTTTCTCTCTACTGCTAAAATACTCTATCTCTGCTGCTAACATATTCTATCTCTGCTGCTCCCAGATTCTATCTCTGCTGTTCCCATGCTCTGTCTCTGCTGCTCCCAGACTATATCTCTGTTGTTAAAATATATGTCTCTGCTGCTCCCAGATTCTATCTCTACTGCTACCAGGTATTATATCTTCTGTTCCCACATTATATATCTCTGTTGCTCCTATATTATATCTCTGCTGCTCCCAGATTCTATCTCTGCTGCTCTCAGATTATATCTCGGCTGCTCGCAGACTCGATCCTCTGCGACAGATTTCCAAAGGGATGGATCATGAAGGTAGATGGTGTTGGACATGGGGTTGGACATGGTGTTGGACATGGAGTTGGACATGGGGTTGGACATGGATTTGGACATGGTGTTGGATAAGGGGTTGGACATGGGGTTGGACATGGGGTTGAAGTTGTGTCCATGAGGCGCGTGGAGTGGTTGGCTGTAGATGTGAGTGGTGGATGTGTGGGTTGGAGACTGGGGAAGATGGTGGGGGTGGGTTGATGAGGGTGTTCACAAGAAAACCGCAAAAATAGCGGTAAGCTTGCTGTCATAATATTATTAGCTCTATAAATCATTACGACTTTGTTAATACGTTATAAATGAAAGATTTTGATTTATTTTAATTTTGAGTTTTATGTGATAATTAAACAACCTAAAAAAATGCAATATTAAGCAAAAAAGAGGGGGTGGGGCTCAAAATTTGACCAAACATGCACACAAGTAACGCACTTTACGAGAATCCCAATTAGTGCTCACCCCCACCCCACATGGCTCGAAACCGCGCATTTTTTCACACCCCTGAACTATATTAATATTGTAATGAACAACCCGCTTTTACACCGCAGATTTATTTTACCAAATATTTTAGAAAGCAAACAAAATATTGCGCACCAAATGCACTTGCGATATTTTTTTAAGAATCTCATTTGGCGCAGTAATCGGGAATTTTCCATCAAGTTCCCCTTTAAAAAAACAGGAAAGACTTATTTTGAAGGTTTGGTGATTGGAGGCGGGTGCTGAATATTTGAAAGAATGTGTTGTCATCGGCAAGGAGTCTATGTGCCAAGTTTCAGCTCGATAGATTTAAGGAAAGTGGGTCAAATAGCAGTCCGAAGATTTTGCCACCCAGCCAACCACAAACAAAAGGAAGGTAACATACGGGATTTTAAAATAGATAAAATTCTGTTTGATTTGAAGGGAAAAAATATTGCCATTTGGTTTTGTTTGGCTTTTTTTTTAACGCTTAAGTACCGGTATGTATCTGAAAGCAAAAAATAGAAGTGATATAACCAATGTCTTACCATGCTCTTGTCCAGTGAAGCTTCGTAGCTAACTTCATTACACAGTGGATCATAACTTCCAGCCAGATATATGCCAACAAAAGACTATAGAAAGGTTATTACATTTGTATTGAGAATATCTCGCATATATGTATTACTTTAGAGAAGGTGTGAGAGAGACGGGTAGAGGGGAGAGAGAGAGGTGGGGAAACATAGTGGGAAAGAGAGAGGTGGGAGAGAGAGAGAGAGTTAGAGAAAGAAGTTTGGAGAGAGAGAGGGAGAGAGATGGGGAGAGAGATGTGGGGCGAGAGAGGCGGGGAGAGAAAGAGAGTGGCAGACAAAGAATTCAATTTTTAAAATCAACTTTTATTTAGGAAATGTACTATTTTGACATTTTCAGTTCAAGTTAGTAATACTAATAATAATAAAATAGTTGCACTAGTAATTTTAATAGAATTAGTACTGTAAAAGTATTACAAGTAGTACCAGTAGTCTTGGTAGAAGAGGTAGTAGTAGTAGTAGTCATTGTAGTTGTAGTAGAAGTAGTAGCAGTTGCTGTTTTGGTTTTTGTTGTAGAATTAGTAGTAGCAGTAGTTGTTGCTGCTGCTGCTACTGTTAAATAGACTTCAGACACACACATACAAAGACCGAAAGACTAACAGACAGACCAAGAGACTGACAGACAGACCGAAAGACTGACAAACAGACCGAAAGACTGACATACAGACCGAAAGACTGACAGACAGACCGGAAGACTGACAGACAGACCGGAAGACTGACAGACAGACCGGAAGACTAACAGTTTGGCAGGCAGGTACTTGTAGTGCACATTTAACATCATAGTCATCATACAACTTACCCCTATGGCTAAATATGATGAGAGCAGTACACAGAAAAAGTTGTACAGAATTATGGTATTTTGGAGTTCAAATGGTTTTCGATGCTGCATCCACTTCGGTCCTTTCCATACAACCAACAGGTAGAGTGCTACTATTGTTAATACTTTATCCGGATGGTCGAAGAAAATGATGCCATCGCAATCAGGATCTGTCAGGGACAGTCAGAGACAGTCAGAACATTGCACTTCAAAAAAACAACCAAAAAAACAATTTTGAAAAAAATCTTAAATGTGAAAAAAGTAGAAATTATTTAAAACAACTTTCAAAAAAATGTGTAATGTGGGAAAGACTACGTTCACGGTGTGATAAAATATGCTTTGTGTTTTGTTTATAATAACGAACGTTTGTCATTATGAAACAAGACAGTCAATACATTTTCAACCCTATTTTGATCCATGTTGATTGTTGCATGAATCCGATGGAACAGTAGCTTAGGAAAGAAGGTAACTGATGGTAACAGATCGTAGCAGAAGGTGGCAGAAGGTAAAAGAAGGTAGCAGTATGTAACAGAAGGTAACAGATGGTAACAGATGGGAACCGAAGGTAACTGATGGTAACAGGTGGTAACAGGTGGTAGCAAAAGGTGAGTGAGGGTAACAGGTGGTAACAGATGATAACAGAAGGTAACAGATGGTAACAGATGTTAACAGGATACTGGATGAGTGCACCGTAACCCGCCCGCTTTTCGCTGGCGAGATAGAAGCCGTCTGTGAAGACTTGTACCACGTCGTCTTTATAGGCCTCAATTGTCTCTTTTTTGGGGGCTCGACTTAGTAACAGCTGTGTGTGACAGGGTCAGACGAACATCAGGGGGTTCGCAGCTATCCTGTGGTGATCTCTCCTGGATCAGGCATATTTTCTCCCTGTTTTCTGGTAAAGGGTGCTTTTCCTCGAGTGCATAGACCGCATCCACGAAGGAGGGTCTCTTAAGCCTTGTCCGCTTTACCCAACGGTCTTGGAGTTAAAAACAGGGTTCCGTCTTTTCCATTCGACGGTAGCGCTCAACGGTCGTTAGGATAGCCTTGTCCCTCCTAATGTGTAGTGGTTCTATAATATGTCTGAAATAATTTCCACAGCAGCCGTGGGTGTGGTACGTAACGCCCCACATACAAATCTTACAGCTAGATTTTGTATCCGATCCAGGCTCTCTAGAGCCGTGCGGCTTGCGAAGGCCTGAACCGGGAGGCTGTAGTCAATGGCACCTCTTACACTCCCGAGATAGAGAGCTCTCAGGAGTCTTGCATCGGCTCCCCAGGTAGTGCTGGCAAGTTTTTTGACCAGGCTGAGTTTCGACGTGGCTCGAGCGCCGAGTTCCCGTACATGGTTATGCAGCTGGAGTTTCTGGTCCAGCTTAATTCACAGATACGTGGGTGATTTGTCCCATTTTAGTGACTTCCCGCAGATGTGAAGATCAATTTCTTCTTTGAGCACTTTCCTACCGTTTGTGAACAATGTGTATACGGTCTTCTCCGCATTCACCACCAATCTCCATTTCCGAACATAGGCCTGTATCTGTGTGAGGTCTTTTTGCAGCCGGCTCTGCAACTGCTGGATGGATTTGCCCGAGCTCCAGATTGCTAAATCATCTGCGAACATTGTGTTCTTCGTTACCAAATATGACTGCAGGTCATGCACGTACGCCAGGAACAAGGTGCAGCTCAAGGCTGACCCCTGTGGGAGCCCGTCCTCGAGTGCACACATGTTCGAAACCTTGTCCCCTACACGGGTGGATATCGTACGATTTGATAGAAAATAATGAATCCACAGGTGCATGTTGGCTGTTACTCCGAGCTGTTGCAACTTGTACAGCAGACCTGCCCTCCTAACTTTATCGTAAGCGTTCTGGAGGTCAAAGAACACCGCGACAGTATGATTCTTCATCTGAAGCTCATTGGTGGTGCTTTGGATAAACTGGATCACTTGATCCATAGGCTGCAATCCCCTTGCGGAAGCCGCCTTGGTTGGTAGGGATGATCTTGGTTCGTTCCAAGAACCAGTAGAGTCTTGCGTTCACCATTCGCTCTGCTACTTTTCCCACACACGATGTGAGGGAAATAGGCCGGTAGCTAGACATCCGGTCACTTGGTTTCCCCTCTTTGGGGATAGGGACAATCACCGGTTTCTGCCACGCCTTTGGCAAGGCACCTGTTGTCCAGGTTTTGTTGACAAAGTCTAGTAATGTGCGTTTTCCTGTTTTGCCCAAATGTGTGAGCATTTCATTACAGACTCTGCTCGAGCTGCAGGTGTTTTCCTCTTTGCGGCCTTCCTCCGTGCTTTTGCTCTTTTCTCCACCAGCGCCTTCAGAGTCTTGTTCCAGTACGGTCTGAAGGTTTGTTTTCCGTTCGTTCTCGGAATTGTTCTCCTTGCCGCCTCGAGAATCTTGCTTATGAGGAGCTCGTACTCCACATTTAAATCGTTCGGTCTTGTTGCATGGGTTTCAGGCAAACTGGCTTCGACCTCTGTTTCGTATTCGTATTTAGCCCAGTTCGCTTTACGAAACTGCCAGTGCCTTTTTCCATGGCTGATTAAAATATTCCCTCACTTCATTACATGCTTCCAATTTTCAAAGATATTTACCAACCTGCATAGGACATTATGTGAAAATAATAGTCCTTGACGCTTTGAAAACCTGAGGACGCCATTTTGACTGTGACCTCAAAGCACGCAGGACTCCTTCACTGTCTGCTACTGAAGACCTGAAACACGGTTTTTATTACAGTTAAGTTACACATTAAGAGTGTCTATACCATTGATGGCAAAGGTTTGTGTAAGGTTTGCTTAAGTTTTGTGTAAGGTTTGTATAAGGTTTGTGTAATGCTTGTGAAAGGTTTTTGTAAGGCTTGTGTAAGATTTGCGTAAGGCTTGTGTAAGACTTGTTTAAGTTTTGTGTAAGGCTTGTGTAAGACTTGTGTAAGTCTTGTGTAAGGCTTGTGTAAGGTTTATACCTAACCCCTCCCCCCCCCCCCAAACAGAAAACAATATGCTGTTGGGGCTTGTCTCCAAAAAGACCTTCAGTAGACTATGTTCCGGTGTTGTGTTCGTTATCAATGACTCAGTGGTCCATTTTAAAGACATCATTGTGAAAACATTGGTCATGACGATTGTCAAATTTCTAATCACAAAATACGGTAATTACAATAACTTCTTTTATATCAGTCTATTTATTTCTTGTTCACCTTTAAAAACATGGCCACCTTGAAGGACGGTGAAGATTGCAGGAGTGAGACCGTAGTGTTCTATTTAATATTGGGAGTGAGACAGTAATGTTCTATTTGATAGTAAGAGTGAGACAGTAATGTTCTATTTGATATTAGGAGTGAGACATTAGTGTTCTATTTGATATTTAGGAGTAAGACAGTAATGTTCTATTTGATATATAGGAGTGAGACAGTAATGTTCTATTTGATATTTAGGAGTGAGACAGTAATGTTCTATATAATATTTAGGAGTGAGACAGTAATGTTCTATTTGATATTAGGAGTGAGACAGTAATGTTCTATTTGATATTTAGGAGTGAGACAGTAGTGTTCTATTTGATATTTAGGAGTGAGACAGTAATGTTCTATTTGATATTAGGAGTGAGACAGTAGTGTTCTATTTGATATTTAGGAGTGAGGCAGTAGTGTTCTATTTGATATTAGGAGTGAGACAGGAATGTTCTATTTGATACGAGTAGTGGGATAGTAATGTTCTATTTTATATTTAGGTGTGAGACAGTAATGTTCTTCTTGCTATTTAGGAATTAGACCGCAAAGTTGTATTTGCTCTATAATTGTTGTGTTCGTCTTTCATAATTATTATCTAAAATCATTTGTTCGACTTTGTCATCAGGACTTGATAGAAGTAAAGCCAAGCGTTTTTAAAACAACTGTTACCCTTGACAACTAAAGAATTTAACTGAGTCTATGAAAATAGAAACTACGCAATTTTTCTACGTCACAAATCTTATCTTGCAACAACACGCTCACTGGCCTGTCACTTAACTTAATGTTTACATTGAGTTTTGATGGTCTGATACAAGAACCAATCTTGTTGTTTTTTCCCAGTGATCTCAAAATATTCACCAGTTACATTTGTACTCTGATACTTACGTGTCCACTTGTAACGGTAACTCGAGCAAGTGTGACAGCAAGCTGAAGCCGCCAAACGAGCAGTATGTAAATGTGCATCGGTTGCATGCAAATTTCTTTAATAAGTCAGTTGGACGGTAGAGCAATCATAGATTAGATATATACAGCGAACATTGTCCAAGGGGCTCGGCCCCGCTGGCAAGTGAGTGATATCCACTGATTAAGAAACCTGTCGATGCAGACGAGAGAACCGTCCTGCCAAGGCAAAAAAAAAAAAAGATGTAGAACACCACGTTGTTAAAAGATCGTAAAACTTATGACCCAGATTAGCAACTCCAATTGTAGCAGACGACCTCAAGCAGAAAGTTTGCACAAATGTATATTCTTAAAACGGATTTATATATTTTTAAACATATTTATGAAGGTGCAATCATTACAATAGTAAGACCTGTTTTAATACATATGCAGTTACTTGAATAATGAATCCATTTTACTTTGGTTTTGTAACGTCGCATAAATTTTTTAATGCAGGGGCGTAGCTTAATGAGCATGTGGAAAGATGGGCCACGGTCGTCTGCGGGCACCGTTTCCTTTTCACTGTTGGTCTCAAACACACACACTGACTCACAAACTGCCACTTCCGTTTTTTTTCCCTATTTCCTCCAAAATCCATACATAGCCTAATTAATCTCCTTTAGGTATAAATCAAGCTTATAATCTGTAATCTACTTTTTAAATCTCCATTAGGAGCCGTAAGATTCATCTATTTTAAGCTATATTTTTTCTAATGTCGAACAATTAAAATTGTGAAGCATTTTTTAACTTCAATTAGATTCGTTGTTTTGCTTATACTTATTATTTTTATTAATACTACTATTGTTATTATTATTAGTTGTAGTGTTTCTTTAGGGCATCTCTCCATAAGCGGGGGGGGGGGGGGGGGGCCCTCCTCAACCCCACCCCCCCTCCGGTGAAAGTCAACTCCTCCTGGCCAGAGCAAAATGTGTACAAAAATAAAACGAAAGCATACTTTAGAAAGAAACCACTAAATCATGGGTGGCAAACACGAGGCCCGCGGGCCACATGCGGCTCGTCGAGAGTCGTGTTGCGGCCCGCTGAACTAGGTAAAAAAAAATCATAAATGCTCACTTTATTGTACATATCACCAAAAGAACACTACATCATGAGTCTTTCGTATCATATATTTTTAAATTGTAGAATTTTTAGTTAAGAGAAATTTGAAACTCGCATTTTTTGTGTGGAAAAATTCATTGGGTTTGAGCTATTTCAAATAACCCGTATTTTCTCAAAAATTCAAAGATTTTAACTTTTTTAAATATCCCGCTATTTGACACGCAAGGTTACTTAGTTTTCTTCCCTACTTAAACTTCTTATATATTATATGTTCTGTGGTCTTCGGTGTCTTCGGGAAGCTGGCAACGCTATCGGGCTCATAATCATTATTACTTTCAGTCCCGCTTGACAAAGTCCCGAGTTAACCTGTAGTTTCATCCTATTATCTCCCCAGCGTCAGAAGAGATTTTGATATCGACGTTAAAAAATATATTTATCATATTTATAGTGAAAGTTCAAACTACTTGAACTAAGTATCCTGTCCATCATATCAATTCTACGAAGGATCCTGTCTACCATATCGATTCTACCAAGTATCCTGCCTACCATATCGATTCTACCAAGTATCCTGTCTGCCATATCGATTCTACCAAGTATCCTGTCTATCATATAGATTCTACCAAGTATCCTGTCTACCATATCGATTCTACTAAGAATCCTGTCTACAATATCGATTCTACGAAGTATCCTCTCTACCATATCGATTCTACCAAGTATCCTGTCTACCATATCGATTCTACTAAGTATCCTGTCTACAATATCGATTCTACGAAGTATCCTGTCTGCCATATCGATTCTACCAAGTATCCTGTCTATCATATAGATTCTACCAAGTATCCTGTCTACCATATCGATTCTACTAAGAATCCTGTCTACAATATCGATTCTACGAAGTATCCTCTCTACCATATCGATTCTACCAAGTATCCTGTCTACCATATCGATTCTACCAAGTATCCTGTCTACCATATCGATTCTACTAAGTATCCTGTCTACAATATCGATTCTACGAAGTATCCTGTCTGCCATATCGATTCTACCAAGTATCCTGTCTGCCATATCGATTCTACCAAGTATCCTGTCTATCATATAGATTCTACCAAGTATCCTGTCTACCATATCGATTCTACTAAGTATCCTGTCTACAATATCGATTCTACGAAGTATCCTGTCTACCATATCGATTCTACGAAGTATCCTGTCTATCATATCGTTCTACAAAATATCCTGTCTACCATATCGATTCTACCAAGTATCGTGTCTACCATATCGATTCTACCAAGTATCCTGTCTATCATATCGATTCTACATTCAAAAATATATTTTTTTATATACTACTCCCAATTTTGGGGCCCCTTATTTCGCGGGGCCCCTAAGCCACGGCCTGCCTGTAAATCCGGCCCTGGTAGTAGGTAGCAAGAAGTAGCAACATCCCCTAAACCATAGCTCAGCAACCTTTTATCATTCAAAGTACATTCTAGGTTTTCCAAGAAATTTGCGGCACACGCCAAAGGAAAAAAGTAAAAGTATACTAAATTATTACACAATGTATTTTATATTTATAATGGCGTGTGAGGCTGAAAAGAAGGCATTTGCAGCCAGCCATCCTCACAATACCATTTCTTTGGCTTTGAGGTTGTTCTCAGGCCAAGACAATGGTATTGAAACCTTTCGAAGCAACCCTCGCACTCTATCATCTTATACTGGCTATCATCCAAACACAAATTGCAATAAAATAAATATTTTCCCTTCTTTTCGGCAATTCTGGCCTCAAGTATTTCTCATGCGTCCTCTGTAAATAAAGGCTGAATAGAAGATAAAGAAATATTGTCATTGGCACATAGAGAAAAAATGTTTTCCGTTGACTTCAGTTGTAAAGCAGAGAAAGGTGGGAGAACAGTAGAATCCAGTAGACAACCAGAGAGAAGCATCTGCTTCTTCACCTCATATGATCTAGTATCAAAATCCAGGGGACATGCTTTTCTTTTTCTGTACCGTCTGGTGAATGACGGTACCTGTCTAAGTCTGCCTTTTGTCTTTACCAGGGACAGATTAACATTGGAAATCCACAGGATTATCCAGCAGAGGAAGATGAAGGAACAAAGCAATCAGAAGACACAGAGGGTTGTGGTGAAGATAAAGGTGGCAGGATAACAACACCAAGACTATCAGAAGACACAGAAGGGGGTGGTGAAGATAAAGGTGGCAGGACAACAACACCAAGGCTATCAGAAGACACATAAGGGGGTGGTGAAGATAAAGGTGGCAGGATAACAACACCAAGGCTATCAGATGACACAGAGGGTGGTGGTGAAGATAAAGGTGGTAGGACAACAACGCCAAGGCTATCAGATGACACAGAGGGTGGTGGTGAAGATAAAGTTGGCAGGATAACAATGCCAAGACTATCAGAAGATGCAATGACACCTGCATTAAGGTTTTCAGTTTCAGAATACAAGGGCTGAGTTGGAAGAATTATATCTCCTTCTGAAAGATCAAAAACCGCCACAGGGCGGTCAGCTTTAATTAGAGTGAAAACTCTTTCAAGGTGAGAAACCGCAGATTGGAAAGCCTGTTCTCCCAATGGAGGTAATAAAGATTCAATAGCCTTTGTGATTCCTTTCGTAATAATGTGATAACGAGATTCAGGAGTGCTGGCTTTTCTTGCGGGCAATACTTCATGTGTTATGTTGTGGTGGTCATTGGAGCTAAGAGAAGAACTGACAGCAGTGCTTTTGAAGCGTTCATCCACAGTGATAGAGAGGCAAACGAAGTTCAGATCTTAGAGCAAAGATGTGTCGACAAGGCAAACAGAATTTCATAAAGAAATCACACAAACAGGAGTAGATAGTGCAGTCGTACTGAGATGAGTCAGAAGTTGTAGAGGACAGAATGTATGTACCAGGGCAAGTCAGAGAACACCGAGAGACATAGCGAGTATGTTGAGAGTGAATAAACTGTTCTAAAACAAGTTTGGCTGCAAAAGGAGTGAGGTCATTCTGTGTTGTATTGATCGTGTCAGAGTTATGCTTTGTATTGTATTTTAATGACATAGCGTGTATGGAAGCAGATGCATCTCTGGATTGCATTGAGTACTTTGTCAGACTGAGTAGCATGGTGATGCAGATGCTTAGTGGATTTTTAGCAGACAGGACTCACTTAATTTTCTGATGGAAAGTTTTGGCATGATTTGTGTTTGTTGTATGAAATGTTGGAGATTCCAGGAAAGAAGCAGCCCGAAGTCGGGGACAGTTCCACCAGTTAGGAATAAAGTAGGCGAGAACGTCAGGAGATGAGAGTTCAGAAATCTTGAGTTCTATGAACAGATCAAGGAGACAAGATATTTGAGAAAAGGACCTTTTTTTTTTTTTTTTTTTTGCTGTAGAGCCTTTTTTACAGCAGTGTTTGTGTGGAAAGCACAAAGTCAAATGCTAACAGATGGAAGCGATGATTTGATAGCACAGATTTCTGCAATGTCCTTGTCAACAAATATGGCTTTGGTGAGTTGAGATGCTAAGGAGCATGCAAAAACCAAAAGACAAGAAGAAATGATAGTGGGGTCTTCTGACGCAAGAAAAGCACGAAGCGCTCGTCTGCCTTGGTCATTACTGTCCACAGCTAGGATGTTGAGAAGGGGGTAGTTTTGTTTATTCACTTTGTAACTAACATCCATAATGAGAATTTCTGGAAACTGATTAAGGGAATAAAGCATATCTGCTGTCATGAATGCTAGAAATTTAAACTCTCCACTCTCACTTGTTCCATACTTGATGAAACCCCCCTCAGCCTGCACCTTTCCCAAAACTTTATCCCCATTTTCAGCCTCTTCCCCTCTTTCATAGTGACAGAATTTGTTCCTCAAATTTCTTATGTTTTGGGCCATTAACATTTTCCCCTCCTTTGTAGCAACAATTTCTTGTACCTCTTTGGTAGATGCAGATTTAATGTTGAGAACATCCACCAGGTGCTCTGACATTTTTGGCATCCTGTTTTCTGGATATAATCTTGAAAACTGGAGAGAAAAAATATAATCCTTTACTGTTTCCTTTAAAAATTGTTATGGGTAAAATTTTGTAACTTCATTATCTGGAAAAAAGTGGCATACTTTCTCTAACTTTTAAATTGCTAATCATATATTAAAATGAAAAATACAATAATTACTTTTCTAATCACATCACAATGTTGAAGACCTAAGGCATGCGTTTCTATGCTAGATAAAAATACTGGAGCCTAACACATGGTTAGTAGTACTTAATATAAGGAAAATAAAATACTAAATAAACTTATGGCAAAATAAATGGATTAAAAAAATATATTAATGCTAGACCAGTGGGATGATTTTCATCCACCAGGTTGCAGGTGGTCATCTTTAACTTATATACAGCCCCATCTTCCACGAGATTTACCCTGATAAATGCAGGGCATGCAAACTTGAATGTTCTGAAACACAAAAAAAAGGGGGAAGCCTGATCAACACTGATTTACGCCCATGAACTGTAAATAAAAATATTGCTCTATTTTTTAAGATTAAATTTCCATGTGTTAGTCTAAATGACTGAGTTTTGTGATTCATGGGTATAGTTATGTAAATGTACCCACGTTTGTTAACGCCATTAATTTTCTTTATATTTTATAGGTAAACATGTTTATTTGTTTATTTTTCACCACTTTAATATCATTGGATTTAAAGATATTGTCATCCACGTAAAAATGTACAAACCATATTTCCTATCCTCCAATATATATGTACCAAAGAAGGTTATTTATTTATCAAATGAATTCCTTTATTCTGAGGCGTATCTTGTGCTGTCTGGGTCAAAATGAAAGTATCAAATCTGACCCAGATCCCACGGATTTTAATAAAAATTAATAAAATCATCCATGGGATGGTAGGCCCCTATGTATACAACACATTTTTTGCAGATCCCTTTTACCACAAATCTTTTATATTTTCTAAAAAAAATACATGTATATATATAATTCTACACTAAATACCTTGTTTTTCAAATATTTTAGTTATTTATTTTAACAGTAAAAACTATACCAAAGTTCAAATCTGTCACATAATTGGGTCTTTAGATATAGGTATTAAAATGAAACAATAGCAACTTCATATGGTTTGTTCTCATTTGGAATGAGTTATAAGTTCTGATAAGTGAATTAGTGAATGCTATTTGGCTATGAAGCTTTGCTACACTAATTGACTTAAAGTACTTAAACGGAATTTTCTTATTAAAAGTATTTTTCAAAGTTAAGTTTTTTATACTTTATAAAATTTGATGGAAGTATATTTTTGGAAAGAAATATGAGTTCACTTATAACATGTTAAAAATACAACACTAAAAGTTGGGGTATGTTATTGAACATTTAAGAAGCAATCAACTATATTTATTAATTTTACTTTTGAAAAGGGAAAAATTCATGATCAGTTTTGTAACATGAGCTTATTAAATCAAAGCTGTTTAAAGTTGCCAGTTAAAAATTGTACTCTTTTGAAATTAGTTTTTCTTTATTGAGTTCAATTGAAAATTTTAATTCGATATTGATATTTTCATTTAGGGCAAATTAATTTTAATTAAATTTCAAAATATTAACAATGCACAAAAACGCATTAAAACATTATTGGGTTTTCCCAATAAATGTCATTATGATTTAATACAAATAATTCTTAGATCATAATTTGATGAAAAAAAATATAACTTTCAAATTCGGATAAATTTAAAATGCTTAAATAGTTATTTAATTTTTATTTTATATGTATTTGTAAATATTGTAATTTATAATAATACTTAAACATGTACTAAAATAAAATATAAAATATTTTATTTTTTGCGCATTTAAATTTATTTGATTTCTGTAAAATAATAGAAAATCACTATCATTGTTTTTAAGAATCCTGACATTTTTAATTCAACTCCTTTCTTTAGTGTTTCATGGACACCCTAGCTCATTCTTAAATGTATATATCAAATACTTGATTCTAGCTACTATTTATTTAGAGAGTATGTTTGGTACTAAGCAGTGACATGCACATGTTATAATTATAATGACAAGTAGATTATCAACAGTGTTCTGTTAACAGTTTTTTAATAGGTTAGGAGACACTAAAAGGATTCACCACACAAACAAAACAAACATTTTCACAACATGTAATAAATAGACAGTAGTTCAGATATTGACAATAGGTACATTTTATTATTAAAAAGAAAAAAAAACACTATAGAATGGTGCTGGAAGCTAAAGTTGCCTACAGATTGATTATAATTATACCTCTAAGCATTAATTTGACTCAAAAAAAGTTGAAAAGCCATACTTCAATCTAAAGTTATAGGAGTATTCAACTTTCAGAACCGCATTTTATAAGTCAGCATATTCAAGGTAAAAAACCAGGTGGTTATTCTATAAAAACGCAAAACAAAACTTTCATGGATAAATCCATAGATTTGTGTGTGAGGATTGCCTAAAATAACCCAGGTATTCCAGTAGTTATCCAGTTTTCCAAACAAAGCCATGATGTCCTCTGATTTTATTTTGCCCAAACAAATCCTTGAAATAACAAACAGGAAAAATGGCTTTAAAAAGAAGTTTCCATACAAGTGGTCAATAATAGGGTGGTCAATAGAAAAAGTTTGTAAAAAAACAAGTTTGATAAAATGGAATGTTTATTAAAACATGTGATATATGACAAATCTCAACATTCTTTCAACTCTTATATGATTCATCATTTACGACTGTGTTTCATAGGGGATAATTCATGCTATCCAACTGCCCACCTCCACCAAGGGGCAGATGGTTGCCTCATTAAGGCACAGTAAAGTTAAAGGACTTCAGGAGGTTGAGGGGCAACCTAAGTTGCATCCAAATTAAATTTACTGCTTTCTATCTATCAATAGCGTTAACAACACGAAAACGTTTGAGAAGCACTGATTTATGACAATGGTACCTGCAGCAAAACTGCTAACAGCATCTAGGATTTGTATCACGTGGTCAGTTTTCCTGGTTGTAGAACAGACATCACTCACACGTATTGTTCCACACATACATCATCAACAATGGATTTAATAATGTGGCCAGGTCAGTTCCATCAAACTGAATGTTGTGATAAATTGGCACTGGGAGTAGGACAGTTCCATCAAACTGAGGGTTGTGACAAATTGACCTTCTAGTTACCTTACTGGCTATAGTGACGAAATGCTCAGAAGTTGTAACATACAGACATCTGTATAATACCAGCATAATGTTTGTACACATCAAATAACACAGCTATGTGTGGGTCTCATTGATCTCAAGTATTACACATTCCAGAAAGGCTCACAACACACTCTAGCAAGGTCGTTAACATGTAGTCCAATCTTACACACTTACAAAGGCAAGGATAAAAAAACTAATCCAAAACAAGGGAAACTACTTATTTAAACTAATTTATTACATATAATCTTTATTACATACACATAATCTTAATTTATTACACATAATCTTAATTTATTACACATAATCTATTTCTTTTGGGTTTTTTCCTTAAATTTATTGATACAAATTTATAATTGTAAAAAAGGTCTGCTCTAAATAGAGCTGAAGAGCCAATGATCATGGACACCTAAAATAGCATTACAATTGATACAAATGACATGTACACAACAGTTAGAACTGGATGTGTCATACAAGAGGCATGTACACAACAGTTAGAACTGGACGTGTCATACAATAGACATGTACACAACAGTTAGAACTGGACGTGTCATACAAGAGGCATGTACACAACAGTTAGAACTGGATGTGTCATACAACTGGCATGTACACAACAGAACTGGACATTTCATTTAGTTAAAACAACAAAATGGCCAAACAAAATAATTCAGTTACTGGCTATTATGAAAATAAATGTCCAAATAAACTCAAGGCATTCATCCCAAACAATCAAGAGATTGCCAGCATCCCATGCTAATGAGTACCCTACTTAAGGCTTTTATAAAAAGAGAAATGGTCCAGGCAAGGTCACTTTGGATTATTGCATAACATAAAATGACATGGAACGTTAAATCTAGCTGTATTTAAGCATGTTACAAGACAGATGAGCAGTTGCTCCATGGTCAAATAGATTTCACCAGTGTACATAAGTTGACAATTTATCCACTAATATTGTAGTAGGTTAACATTGTGAGTGACTTGTATTTGATAATTTAAAGTAAGATACATTTTGGTTATTATCTGTATTTATGCATGTCTAACATTGACAACCACCTTCAGGGTTGACATGATTTATCTATGCTTTAGAACCTTATAAGATCTCGCAAGTCTACTGTCAACATTCACAGATAAGTTCATAAAATAAAATATGTTCATAATATCTTCTTCATTTTACTTGACTCAATTCATCTATTTCTATTCTATTCAAGGTAACATTTATTAATATGCCTTTACCACAACACTAACATTCATATTTACCCTTTTAAGAACTTTGTCAAATCTTTACCCAGTTCTTAACATTACGTTATTAAAGTTTCTTGACAAATCTTTACCCAGTTTTTAAAAAATATGTTATTAAAGCGTTTTGTTTATTAAAAATTTTTTTTTACTGTTTAAGCCATGGGTCCTCAAACAGCGGTCCACTGGCCAGATGCAGCCACCCAGGTGTCCTTAACCCACCCCACCTAGCCACCGTATCGGCACCTGAAGGTAAAGTGACGAATATGGAAAAGGATATTAGCATCTGTATGTCCAAAAAGCAGGCCCCTACGTCCCAATGAAATAATAATTATTTATGTTTATTACACTTATAAAAAAAGTGCAGTGTGCATAGGAATTGATTCCTATTATTTTAAAACCATGGTCTGGCCCAAAACAGTGTCAGAGATAGGGCAAACTGGACCCCTGGTGAACAAAGTTTGAGGACCCCCAGTTTAAACCATTTAATTTTTGTCAAAAAAATCTTCATCAAAGTAAATCTTTAACAGATATGATATTATCAATATATAACAATGTTCTGAAGGATTTAAATATACAATAATAACAAGGCAAAGTTTTAATAGCAATAGAAATTGAAATATGACAATAATTTTATGTACATATTTTTAGTAACTCATGGAAGAAAATTGGCATATGTAGGAAAATGTCAATGGTGTCCAAGGTAAGCTGAGATGTAAGTGGAATGTATAGGACACTAAAACTACATCGATAGAAGCTGAAATCATCACATAATCAGAGGACGTCAACAACAAAAACAAAAAAACAACGGTGGATTGATGGCATTACGGACTGCTCATTGCGCCGACCTGTTGCCCTCAGCTCAAGTCATAGCAGATCTGACTGATGGCTCGGCAAGTAAGCTTCAGGCAAGGTTTTAAACAGAACACACTTCAATGGAATGTTACACCGATACGTGTCTCGGAATTTTCATTCAACCTTAGGAGCAACAACAGTTCATTAAAATAATGTATTTTATTACTGTCACATGGATAAATATGATTATTTTTAACAATACGCACTCAACATACACAAACATGCGATGAATTCATGAATGTTGAGAGAACTAAAAAGTTCAACAACAATCATTTCCATTTCATTTGTCCAAAGAGCACAAGAAATGCATCCACCCTCACAAGATTAATATCCTTCAAATAATTCTCTCCTGCGGCCAGCATTATTTATTTTCAATGATAAAACAAAATAAGAAAAAGTTTATGTAACTAACATGTTATAGAATTTTACCACCTAGAAACAAATCACTAACTATATGACCCTTTGTTAACACCAAATCAGCTGCCAGTGTCCTGACTTTCTGTTACCAAATCAGCTGCCAGTGTCCTGACTTTCTGTTAACATCAAATCAGCTGCCAGTGTCCTGACTTTCTGGTACCAAATCAGCTGCCACTGTCCTGACTTTCTGTTAATATCAAATCAGCTGTCAGTGCCAGACTTTCAAACAACCATTCCCTACACACATACAGAGTAGCCGGTTTTTTCAACATTATGAAAATTTCAAGGTCATTGTTGAAAACATCATAACTTCATGAAAAATAGTCCTTTTATTTTAATATGTTAAGCCAATTATGTTGGAAACTGCTGTTACAAGTTGTCCACCTATAGCACCGCAAAAACCAGCCGGCTAGATACCAAAAGCAGCCAGCTAATGACCAGTGTCTGCTAACACACACAATAGAAAAATTGTATAGATGTCTTTGAAAGGTACAAATAATATTCAAATAAATACTTGTTTAGACAAAAATAAACAAATTAAATAATTGATATTTAAGCATTATAGTCCCATGAGCTAGTTCAGTTTTTTAGTAGCTCCATTTTTATTGCTGTTTCCATTCCTGCCCATGTTTCTATGCTTGGTTATGTCCCCATTCTTGCTAAGGTCTCCACTCTTGCCAATGTCCCCATTCTTGCCAGACTCTCCATTATGGACTATGTGACCATTTGTTTCAACTGCCCCTGGTTTAGCTGGACTCGGTGACTGAATGTAAGCTCTTACATAAAAGTTGATGAACAGTAAGAGGATGGTGAAGGTGTAGATGAAGACGGCATAGACAAATGCCTTGGAGAACGGACAGTCGTACATAGCATTGAGGACCCCTTGGGACAGGAAGATGACAAACTGGCTCTGGGGAAAA
The DNA here is from genome assembly GCA_964017045.1 of Omphiscola glabra. Lineage (NCBI taxonomy): Eukaryota > Metazoa > Mollusca > Gastropoda > Lymnaeidae > Omphiscola > Omphiscola glabra. The sequence goes on from OZ024796.1 coordinate 8,870,214, forward strand.
ACGTTAATACTTTCAATAATACAATTCACTGAAGTCATTCATAATCATTTTAGCAAACTGTGGAAAAAGAAGACCTACTGCTATAAAATAATCTGTATTTCTAATAAATTATAATATTGCTGGGTTGCAGACCTGGATTAACCATTAGGCAAATAAGGCACGTGCCTAGGGCACCAAGCGTTTGGGGGCACCACAAGTCCTCAAGATATATATATAAAAAATAAAGTATTTTTGTCTATTATTATTTCAAAATTTATTAACTATTAATTTTAGGTTTTATATAAGTGAAAGTAGTACAAACTACAAACATATATGTTAACAACTGTTTTCTTTGCATAATATTGAACATACCAACGGTCACGGTCAGTGAAAGATCAGGGGCCCCGGGCAGAAGGGGGCACCCATGTGGGTTTGTGCCTTGGGCACTAAAATGGCTTAATCCGGCCCTGCTGGGTTGGGCAAAGCAACCAGGTTGTGCAGGTAAAATATGGGAAGATGTATATTATCTTAATATCTCCATACATCCACAAATACTAAGTTGTACTCACTCTATGTAGAGTGGGGAGTGACAGGTACTGATGCTGTATTCATTGGGTGTTGACGGTTAGTAGTGTTTTTTATTAGGGTATTTAAGTGTACTGACACAATGGCAGCTTTAAAGTTCTTCTTTTGTGTGGATTTGGTGTGTACTTGACCAACTGCAAGATGTAAAACAATGAGGGAGAGGCAGACAGGGTGTGCAACCTGATCAAGCTGGTGGTGAGTACTTGATCAAGCTGGTGGTGAGTACTTGATCAAGCTGGTGGTGAGTACTTGATCAAGCTGGTGGTGTGTACTTGATCGAGATGGTGGTGTGTACTTGATCGAGATGGTGGTGTGTACTTGATCAAGATGGTGGTGTGTACTTGATCGAGATGGTGGTGTGTACTTGATCAAGCTGGTGGTGTGTACTTGATCAAGATGGTGGTGTGTACTTGATCAAGATGGTGGTGTGTACTTGATCAAGATGGTGGTGTGTACTTGATCAAGATGGTGGTGTGTACTTGATCGAGATGGTGGTGTGTACTTGATCAAGATGGTGGTGTGTACTTGATCAAGATGGTGGTGTGTACTTGATCAAGCTGGTGGTGTGTACTTGATCAAGATGGTGGTGTGTACATGATCAAGATGGTGGTGTGTACTTGATCAAGATGGTGGTGTGTACTTGATCAAGATGGTGGTGTTTACTTGATCGAGATGGTGGTGTGTACTTGATCAAGATGGTGGTGTGTACTTGATCAAGATGGTGGTGTGTACTTGATCAAGCTGGTGGTGTGTACTTGATCAAGATGGTGGTGTGTACTTGATCAAGATGGTGGTGTGTTGTTACGTAGACCACGTGTTTACGTCATCTTTCCCCATGAATGAACTCTAGCTGACCCCAAGCTCGAAACCGCATTTAGGTTGCGGCTGTGTAGATTCCTTTTCCTCATTGTACCTTTTTACAACATTGCATCTTCTTCAACATTGTACCGGTACAAGCCAATCATTATGCTGTAAGTCAGTAGCTTTAATTTGATTTCTTTTTGATTTTATAATTTATTATTAACTTAATAAAAATTTATTAATAGTTATTGACCCTGGTTTGAGTATCATATTCTTTGTTATTGTAATTTAACATATGGTATCGTCTTTTGTTGTGTACTGTTTTAGAACGAGCCATATACTTAAATAAGAGATTAATTTCTCCATACGTATAACAGTATGTAACAGTGTACTTGATCAAGATGGTGGTGTGTACTTAATCAAGATGGTGGTGTGTACCTGATCAAGATGGTGGTGTGTACTTGATCAAGTGCTGGGTGGCCAAGTGGTCTAAACTGAGCAAATCTCAAGTTAATGGTCAGGAGTTCAATCCCCGCCAAAGCCCAGTCCAGCAAAAAAGACCACCAGCACCCCGGGTGGATGGGACTCGTTAACCTTGGACGGCAACTAACAGGCAGTAGTGAGACCTCTCGAACATAGAACATCAGAGCACCGTGAGCATGCTATCATAGCATGGAATGAGCGCTATATAAGTACTCCAATAAATCAAGTGCAAGATGGTACACAATGAGTGTACCTGATCAAGTGCAAGATCCACTCAGGAATTATAAAGATTAGGTACGTAACCACAAAACAGAAAGTTACCAGATTATGTGATTTGCTTATAATGAACATGACAGCACTATATCCTAATTTGCATTATAGCGGGATTCCACTGTATCTAATTCACTGATAACATATTCAATAAATGACTCACTATTTGCATTTTGGTGAGATATTTTTTCCACCACAAATATTTCCTCATGCCAGGCCCAAAGGCAGAAAGTCCATAATACGTATACATGACAGCATGGATGAAGCTATTTATTAAGGGATAAATTACGTCTGCGGATACATAAAAAATTACAGTTTATTATATTGAATCTTTCTGCTATAGGCAGTGAAGATACAAAAAACGTAAATCATATAGAGAAATATTCATGAAATATGTATGAATATTTCCACAATTTAATTGTTCAACATAAAATCATGCAGACGTCCATGACAAGGAAAAATATGTATATGATTATTGAAAGTGATAAAGATTTGAAAACTCAAAATTAAAACAGTCCCTTTATAGATATTAAATGACAACACAAGAAGCAATAGAAATATTTTCTCTCATACCAGTTGATATTTTTAAGCTATCTACATTTAGTATAAATTAGTTAATTAACTATTTTTTTCTTAGTAATTGCACAAAAAGTGTATTTATGATAGATGGAAAGATTTTAATTCATAAAAGAATAGATTATCATACAGAAATTATGGTGAAAAAAATAATAGTTTTTTTAAAATGGACTTACTTGATCCCCCTGGTAGAAACTTGACCCCCAGCCATGTAAACACAGTCATTGTTGCATGATGGTACACATGCAGAAATGTTATCTGACTGTTTTTCTTGCGAAGTACAAAAAAAATCTGAAACAATCAGAAAGGGAAAAATAAATTATGAGAAGATTCAATGACCATCCATTGAATATTGCATGTTTTATTTACAATTAACACAATTTTTCTCAGTGCAGATAAACATCCATTAATACAGAGCACACAAGCGGAGCTAACACCAAAAGTATTAGGTAACTAGTTTCTAGAAAGGTTTGGACAGTTTGATACATGCATAATTTTCAGTAATTCTTACAATGAGTCAATATTTTCCTTTGTAATACTATATTAGTGATATAAACAAGCTACCGTACAAAGTAGGGTATTGTTTAAAAACCACTACAGCATAAATAATTTTGCTCACTTCGTTCATTAATAAGTTAAATTCATTAAGAATTTACCTGATCTCTTAAAAGAAAAGATCTTTAATTCCTACTGATGATTTCTTAGTAAGTGATCAGTAAATTACCAACAGAGCAGGTTTTCAAACTCTTACCCAATATGTTCTTACACAATCTACTTTTACACAATCTACTCTTACACGATATACTCTTACACAAAATACTCTTATACAATCTAATACTTAATTTGTAATCAAACATTTACAGTGGTCATTTTATGACTTAATGTAACGATAAGTAATATGTTTAGTCACTATAATTCATAAAATGAGTTATAAAACAGCTAAAAACTAATATTGATAATTTAATGACAGATTTGCTGTCAGTGTTTGTTTAGAACCTACCGTGTCGAGGAACTCGATCAGCTTAGATATAAAGAACAACCAGCCGACAGACACATACTAAGAGAGAACAAATTTAAACAAAGTTATTTAATGCGTGCGGGGTGGGGTGTAAAAATGAGGACTACTTTTAATTCATTATTTATCTGGAAGTATAATTAAATTAAATTATAATCCTAGGATAACGGAATTATAGCATGTAAGACAAAATTGTATTGTTTCTGTCACCATAGATTCAGTTTCTCCTTAATTAACCCTCTTGAGGCGGCCGATCTATATGCTGAGTGTTGTGGCAAAAAAGACCAAAGGTCAATCTATTGGCCCATAGTCTTATGGCGAAAAAGACGAAAGCCGGCCTATTGCTCCAATAACAAAAGCCTAGAGATTGGCTGGCTGGTCTTCGTACCAGCTAATCAGATTTCTTCTAACATTTCTTGCTTTTCTCCCCATTTAAATGGCAGCTTCATTGATAGTTTATGGCGTTGTCATTTTATATTTAAAAAAATTGGACCTAGTGACCACAATAAATGCTTTACAAAATATGTGACCTTGAAATAAGCTAAAAGGCATAACATCCCTAGGGGAATATTGTTTTTGTGGTTTTTCACACTGAATCTCATTCAAATGTGGGTTAGGACTTATTAAGGCTTCAACAGTCATAAAATTCAACAAAATTCTGTAAGCAAGACACTTTTATTCTAAGTGTTAAAAAAAACTACATGCATAAGTTATCAAATCAGGATATCTGAATTGCATAAATGTTGGGATTTCCGTTTGGTTCATAAAGATCTTATTAGTTCATTCAATTCCCAACAAGAATATATATAGTTTTTTGGTTAAACAGTAATTTGTTTATTTTTTATAATTTTTCAGGCAATGAGTGCAGGGCTTGTGAAGAGAGCTCCATCTTCTTGGCAGACAGTAAAAAAAAAGGCTCCAACTCAAGAGGGTTAAGTTCTATATAATGTATGTAAATCAAGGCAGAAGAACATTTCAATCTTATTAGAAAAGTAATAAATTAAACTATAAAAAAAGTTATGACTACAGTAGGGCTTCAATTTAGAATTAAACATTTTAGCACATATGATAAATTGGATCAGGCATTATTAATAATCTTGATAAATTTATTTAAATTATTTCTTAGTTGAAATCTTTTCAGCCTATCAGTATCAAATGTTAATCACATTCAATGCTAAACAACAATATACATTTTTAACATGTACGGGTGGGATAAAAATTGCAAGACATATTTTAATTAATACTTACATAATATTTCTGAAATTTAAAAAAAGAAAAGAGAAAAAGTATTTATACTTGAAAATATCATAAATTCACACTAGGATATTTTTCCTTTTTTTAACTTGTACTTTTAAGATGTCATTTTAATGATAAGACGTAACATGCAACTTTTTATATAGCCAATAGTTTTTTTTCTTATATCCCCTCTCTCAAATTTAGATATAAAAGCTTTTAAAATTTCCTTTTTGAGACTGGCAGATCTTCAAGTTGTGACAATCAAAGTAATATAAAATAAACATAAGTATGCATATTATTTAAATATTAAACTGAAATTTGTCATGAAAATGAGCAGAGATGAGTGAGTTCAATGAGTGCCTGCTGGTGATGAAAGCTGAGTGATGTCAATATAGAGATGTAATGTTAAACTCCTTACCAGACCACTGTCATCATCAAACTGATACTTGTCCATTCCATCGCAGAAAATGGAGTAGCCGCCAGCATGGTAGATACCATATACGGACTGAGAAAGATAATCAAAGATTATAGCTACAGGTGATCATGAAAGTTAATGAGCACACTTTTTCCAAATAAGATTTCAATATTTCTTTCTCTGATCAGTGCAATTGTTTGAAGTATAACACACACATTGATAAATCAGTACTATTGTTTGAAGTGCAACACACCCAATGATAAGTAAATACTATTGTTTGAAGTGCAACACACCCAATGATAAGTAAATACTATTGTTTGAAGTGCAACACACCCAATGATAAGTCAGTACTATTGTTTGAAGTGAGCCACACACAATGATAAGTAAATACTATTGTTTGAAGTGCAACACACCCAATGATAAGTAAATACTATTGTTTGAAGTGCAACACACCCAATGATAAGTAAATACTATTGTTTGAAGTGCAACACACCCAATGATAAGTAAATACTATTGTTTGAAGTGCAACACACCCAATGATAAGTAAATACTATTGTTTGAAGTGCAACACACCCAATGATAAGTAAATACTATTGTTTGAAGTGCAACACACCCAATGATAAGTAAATACTATTGTTTGAAGTGAGCCACACACAATGATAAGTAAATACTATTGTTTGAAGTATAACACACACATTGATAAATCAGTACTATTGTTTGAAGTGCAACACACCCAATGATAAGTAAATACTATTGTTTGAAGTGCAACACACCCAATGATAAGTAAATACTATTGTTTGAAGTGCAACACACCCAATGATAAGTCAGTACTATTGTTTGAAGTGAGCCACACACAATGATAAGTAAATACTATTGTTTGAAGTGCAACACACCCAATGATAAGTAAATACTATTGTTTGAAGTGCAACACACCCAATGATAAGTAAATACTATTGTTTGAAGTGCAACACACCCAATGATAAGTAAATACTATTGTTTGAAGTGCAACACACCCAATGATAAGTAAATACTATTGTTTGAAGTGCAACACACCCAATGATAAGTAAATACTATTGTTTGAAGTGCAACACACCCAATGATAAGTAAATACTATTGTTTGAAGTGAGCCACACACAATGATAAGTAAATACTATTGTTTGAAGTGCAACACACCCAATGATAAATCAGTACTATTGTTTGAAGTGCAACACACCCAATGATAAGTAAATACTATTGTTTGAAGTGCAACACACCCAATGATAAGTAAATACTATTGTTTGAAGTGCAACACACCCAATGATAAGTCAGTACTATTGTTTGAAGTGCAACACACCCAATGATAAGTCAGGACTATTGTTTGAAGTGCAACACACCCAATGATAAGTCAGTACTATTGTTTGAAGTGCAACACAAACAATGATAAGTCAGGACTATTGTTTGAAGTGCAACACACCCAATGATAAGTCAGTACTATTGTTTGAAGTGAGCCACACACAATGATAAGTCAGGACTATTGTTTGAAGTGCAACACACCCAATGATAAGTAAATACTATTGTTTGAAGTGCAACACACCCAATGATAAGTCAATACTATTGTTTGAAGTGCAACACACCCAATGATAAGTCAGGACTATTGTTTGAAGTGCAACACACCCAATGATAAGTAAATACTATTGTTTGAAGTGCAACACACCCAATGATAAGTCAGTACTATTGTTTGAAGTGCAACACAAACAATGATAAGTCAGGACTATTGTTTGAAGTGCAACACACCCAATGATAAGTCAGTACTATTGTTTGAAGTGAGCCACACACAATGATAAGTCAGGACTATTGTTTGAAGTGCAACACACCCAATGATAAGTAAATACTATTGTTTGAAGTGCAACACACCCAATGATAAGTCAGTACTATTGTTTGAAGTGAGCCACACACAATGATAAGTCAGGACTATTGTTTGAAGTGCAACACACCCAATGATAAGTAAATACTATTGTTTGAAGTGCAACACACCCAATGATAAGTCAGTACTATTGTTTGAAGTGAGCCACACACAATGATAAGTCAGTACTATTGCTTGAAGTGCAACACACGCAATAAAATAACAATTGTGAGAAGCATAGACAATAAATTAACATGAGACTTGAAGAACTCAAGACAGCGCCCAATTGGCCTTGTGAACTACACACTCATCATTTTATAGCTCATGTCACTGATATCAGGCTGCCAATGTGATGTACTTTAGTAACTGATGGGTGGGCTATCAAAGCTAGGAAACACCTGTGTTTGGCCACAGTGGACCATTTTTGTGATTCAGCTATGCTTCTAGGAACAGGGGAATTATGAGAAACTCCATTTCTGGTTAGAGTAGCAAACCTAGCAAATCTATAATAAAAATAGGGATGAAAATAACAACGTTTGACATTTTAATACTAACATATAAATTATATTACTCAATAGGGACTGACATGAGATTATTACATTAAACTGAGACTGACATGAGATTATTACATTAAACTGAGACTGACATGAGATTATTGCATTAAACTGAGACTAACATGAGATTATTACATTAAACTGAGACTGACATGAGATTATTACATTAAACTGAACCTGACATGAGATTATTACATTAAACTGAGACTGACATGAGATTATTACATTAAATTGAGACTGACATGGGATTATTGCATTAAACTGAGATTGACATGTACATTATTGCATCGAATTTTGGCAGAAATGTAAGAGACAATTACTTACAGCCAATGAGATGTAAGAAGAAAGTAGCACCATGGCAAAGTTGTACACAATGATGGTATTCTTTAAGTCCCAGGGTTTGTAAGGGACCATCCATTTTGGTCCTTGCCATACCGCCAAAAGGTAGAGCCCTATAAGGACAAACATTTTGTCAGGAGAATCCAGTAATGGGTAGCCATCACATCGAGGATCTGTGGGGAAATGTTACAGCCATCAATGATCAAAATGTACAAAGCAGAAGGACAACTTGTAACTAATAAAAATTGAATGATAATTTCATGACTATAAGATTATAAGCTCAGAGGGATAATTTTGTCAAAACTAAAGAAAGGAGCATGGGTGCCACAGATCAATAACAAAATTAAACTTATTGATAAATTAACAGGTGAATAAGTAAAGCTTAAGTTAAAAAACAGTAAATACATTTTTTGAATTTTTCAATTACTTACGCTTTATACTAGTCTATAGCAACCATCTCCTATGTAGCAACCATCTCCTATGTAGCACCCATCCCCTCTGTGGCATCCCTCCACTGTATAGCACCCCTCCCCTGTATAGCACCCTTCCCCTCTATAACACCCACCCCCCTCAATAGCAACCATGCCTTCTATTGCACTCATCCCCCCTCAATAGCATCCGTCCCTTCAATAGCACCCATCCCTTCTATAGCACCCATCCCGTCTATAGCACCCATCCATTCTATAGCAGCCATCTCTTCTATAGCACCCATGCCCTCTATAGCACACATCCCCACTCTATAGCAACCATCTCTTCTATAGCACCCATCCCCACTCTATAGCACCCATCCCCACTCTATAGCACCCATCCCCACTCTAAAGCACCCATCCCCTCTATAGCACCCATCCCCTCTATAGCATACATCTCTCTATAACACCCATCCCCACTCTATAGCACCCATCCCCACTATAGCACCCATCCCTTCCATAGCACCCATCCCTTCCATAGCACCCATCCCTTCCATAGCACCCATACCCTCTCAAAAAAACAAATAGAACAATAATTTGGTTATTTGATTAATGCTGGAACTAAACGAAAACAATTTTTTTTAATTTTTTTTTTTGAAAGTTGAAAAATAGTCGAACAAAGGTAAGTTTAGATTTGTAAAAATAATATGTATAATAACCCTTAAAACAAGCAGACGTGTGAACCTTGGATCCCTGGGACAGGACTTAGCAATAGACCTAGGGGCTTGAAATCAATCTGATACCATAACCTGCTCATCATTTTGCAAATCTGTCTGTTAAAAATGCCAACCCCTTGAAATATGGGTACAGGTAGTTTCATATCACCAAGTTGGGTGGTGTTGTTGGCAATAGTACATGGAGGATATCAAAGGCCTGAATGGGCCATTCCAACCAGTGCTAGGCCGACATTGAAAGGACTTTTTTTTTTTACATTTTACATTTAAATAATAATAATAATAATGAAGTTTATTTGAGAAATCACGCTTCATTCCCAAAGGCTCGAAGCGCGTTACAAGGTTCGATGTTCGAGAGGCATCACTGCTGCCAGTTAGGCGCATGTGAACTCCATCTCCCCATCTCCTGGGTTTGAATTCAGAGTTGCCTTCTCTTAGATGAGTTGCCGTCCAAGGTTAACGAGTCCCATCCACCCGGGAGTTGCCGGAATGTTTCATTGTATCAATAAATAGAACGGCAATAAAAAAAATCAGTGCATTCAACCGTGACCAAAAAAACGCGTCACGATTTAATAAGAGTGAGAGAAGGCGAGTGTGTGACACGGTACGGATAATGGGTGCGGGGGATGGGGTATGGGGGTTGGGGGAGTGGTGGTGGGAGGGGTGGGGGAAGGAAGGGGGGAAGGAAGGGAGGAAGGAAGGGAAGGGTGGAGAAAGGTGTGGAGGGAGGGAGGTGTGGAGGGAGGGAGGGAGGGGTGGGGGAAGGGAGGGGTGGGGGAAGGGAGGAAGGAAGGGAGTGAGGGGTGGAGGGAGGGAGGGTGGAGGGAGGGTGGAGGGAGGGGTGGAGGTGGAGGGGGGAGGTGGAGGGAGGGATTTGTGGTGGGCGGGAGGGGTGGGGGAGGGATTGGTGGTGGGCGGGAGGGGTGGAGGGAGGGAATGGGGTGGGAGTAGTGTGGAGGCAGGGGTGTGAAGGAAGCTGGGTGGAGAGACAGAGGGAATTACTAACCTGCCTGGGCCATGGTCTCATTGTAAAATTGCTTTAAACTTTGAAGGCTAATTGACGCCATCGTTTTCCTTGACAGTAACAGTCCAAAGAAAATCACTGAAGTGGTCCGCCTTCCTCACACACAGAAGGCCTGAAACAAAATCAAAACAAATTAGAAATCGTATCAGCAACGTGTAAACCAGATCATCAAGCTCGCTAAGGAAGTGGGTTGGGTAAGGAGCTTTGTCTGAAACTGAACACGTGGTGATTTCAAGAAGTGATGTAGAACTCTATGTCCTCCAACCAGCCACACTCCAAACATCGCATGACCCTGTGTACTCCCTGCTGGTGCATCCAAAACTTAATTTAGTCGTTTTAATTTTATACATTTCAGTTCTCACTTTCTAAAAGATCACAAGGAGTTGAGGACAAGTTCTACCTATCTAAAAGATCACAGGGAGTTGAGGACACGTTCTACCTATCTAAAAGATCACAAGGAGTTGAGGACAAGTTCTACCTATCTAAAAGATCACAAGGAGTTGAGGACAAGTTCTACCTATCTAAAAGATCACAAGGAGTTGAGGACAAGTTCTCTATTGGATAATCCAACACAAAATTTGCTGACGTTTTCAACCTAATCTAAGCGAAGAACGTACCATTACATTCAATGACGTCATTCAAATAAACAAATTCAAAAAAAAATAATTATATGGAACATTTTTCCAGAACATTTCCGACGTAAACATTGTTAGATAATTGACCAAAGCTGTATAGTGCTTTCATTGATTTCTTACCTATGAACGGTGTAGCATACTAAAAGTACAAGACAAATAGAGCTCGGACTAAGGGGAGATTACCCTCAACACCCAAATGTATTCACCGTGCAACGAATAGTTCACAAACTATTTATAACTCGACTGAAAGAAGGTCTTGTATTTACTAAAACTTTGAAGAATATCCTAAAGAATTCTATAGTCATCACATACTGTCACAAACTAAGACCGCACAGTAAAACATGCTGCTTACAACTTAAGCATCTATGTGAAGTAACAACATCTTCCTCTTCCAACTAATTCGGGTCTCAGTCATAGTGATGATTTAATCAGCGACGATAGCGATTCTTACTATTTCAGGGACTGCGGGAAACACTTCGTTATTTCATCATTTGGAGGAAACTCGTAATTTTTTTTTTTTTTATTTGTAACTGTCTACTGACACGCAAATGCAGTGACAATATAAATTATGATAAATATAAAGAAAAGAAAAAGTTGGAACACTAAGAAATGTCCTCCCACGACCAGTGAGAGGACCCCAGTTTTGAGAGGCGATATTTGACTTAAGGAGTAGTGAACTGATATAAAGAAGTCCTGAAGAACAAGCCCCCCTCCCCTAAATGTGTCAAACTCAGTATTCGGCTGACCTTGCATTGTGCCTACACACGACTGTCTCGTCATGTTAGCGTGTTACCTACTCCCGATCAAAACAATTAGACAGAGGCACTCACATGGCTGACTTATTCACAGCCTGAACGAACAAGGCGGGCGGCGCGTGCGTTAAGGGCAGCCCTGGTCGACACGAGGGATACAATAGGATGCGACGCTATTTACACGGTCAGTATGCCTCTCATTCGGTGGGAGGAGATTTCTATAGCAGGGGACGAAATGACAAAACTGTTTCAAATAAAACAAATGGAATCCAATATTATTGATTATCTAAAATAAGAAAACGATTGTGGAGGAGAAAAGGGGGGGGGGGGGGAGTGGAGGAGAAGGGGTGAAGAGGAGGGGAGAGGTGGGGGGAAAAGGTGGGGGGCAGCGGAGGTTCTCAAGGAAAATTTGAGTGGTATTAGAATAGAAACTGAGTAGTGATTCAAAGAAGTTCGGGCAGGTTATGTCCCTTTTGCAATCACAAGTAAATAGAGAAATACTTGCCTCACTCTCCAGATTTTTCTAAAATGTACATGGGAAACACAGTATGTGAACTTGCCAACGTCCTAGTTTATAAACGAGTGTGCGACTAAACGACATTGTTGGGATGGTATGTTTTATCAACTACTGGTTATTACCAATGCCATTGGCCATTGTTGGGATGGTGTTTTATCAACTACTGGATATTACCAATGCCATTGGCCATTGTTGGGATGGTATGTTTTATCAACTACTGGTTATTACCAATGCCATTGGCCATTGTTGGGATGGTATGTTTTATCAACTACTGGTTATTACCAATGCCATTGGCCAATCAACCATTAATTAAAACGATAGTGTGACCCACGATGTACTGTTAGCACTGTGATCTCTTTAGATGAGTTGCATTGCAGCAATGTAACATATTGGCGCCGGGGAGAGATGTAACAGTGGAGAGTTGCAACAGGGGAGAGTTGTAACAGGGGAGAGTTTTAACAGTGGAGAGTTGTAACAGGGGAGAGTTGCAACAGGGGAGATTTGCAACAGGGGAGAGTTGTAACAGGGGAGAGTTGTAATAGGGGAGAGTTGTAACAGGGGAGAGTTGCAACAGGGGAGATTTGCAACAGGGGAGAGTTGCTACAGGGGAGAGTTGTAACAGGGGAGAGTTGTAACAGGGGAGAGTTGCAACAGGGGAGAGTTGCAACAGGGGAGAGTTGTTTTATAGTCACTAGCCGTGTCGACACTGATGTTACACGTTTCAGACATTAAGCTAACATAATGTAAAAAAGGGAAAGGAGGGGGGGGGGGGAATCAACATTTGATATTTTGAAAGAAATTTCTCTGTAGTAAACAGAACTTCTGAATGTTTTCTCATTAACAAACAATGCCCGATGAATTAATTTACCTATAAACAAATATTTCAGTAGGGCATAAACCACATCCTTGCTTTGTATTTTTTAAACCGATAAGTCAAAACCATTCACGAGCCATTGCTTCACATTATTATTATCATTATATGATTAGTAAATATCAATTATCAATTTATTTAAAGGCCACGCAAAATATAAATATAGGGCTCTAAAATGCTTCTATAAGCCTAATATAAATAACCTAATATACTAAGTGCAACAGTGGAAAACAAAGCGGTTTAGATGAGTCTATTATCAGTGGTTGTAGTTAAATTTCAATTGAATTTAATAAGACTAATAAGTTATCAATAAATTCAACAATCAATAATTGAATTGTTGACTTCGTTCTTTCTTGCGTGCTCTCTATTCAATTCTACTGGTACTAACTTGAATGTGCTACAACGAATATTTCCATAAACAACAGTTTTAAATAAGTATATAGACTAAGACCGTTGTAGGCATGTTTAACACTTCTGTTAGAGTCTCTTTTTAACAACTACAATATTTAAAATTATTTACACTAGTCTACTCAGGGAGTCGTCTGTTTCTGTGGTTAATTTATTAATTTCAGATAATATTTAACTTAGTTGACTCGTCACAAATAGCGTCTTCATTATTTCCTCTCTAATATTTTTTTAGCAAGGAAAGGGTTCGAAACTCCATATTAAATAGATCACTTAGAAATAAATATCTGTTTATTTATATCTAGAGGTGGAAGTGGAAGATCTCACAGTCAGTCCTGGTCACTTGAGAGAAACTTTAATCCAAATAAAAGACAAACGAAAAAGTTCATCAGAAATTCCGAAATGCATTTAGTTAGTTTAAAAATCAAAATCAATTTACAAATACTGCAACATAGTTGTTTTTCTTTTTTCCTTAAATGATTCTGTAATGAGAAATGTATTTAATTTCATAAGTTTTGGGGACAACTTTTAACTGCTATTCAACATGCCACTTTGTCTGTGAGTTTATAAATTAATAAAAAGTATGAGCGGGGAAAATAAACGCGAAAGAGCATCCATTAAGACTATTAGGTACCGGTACTGCAATTATATATTATGAAAAAAAGTGTTATTCGTAAACTATAATGCTTGCCACTTTTATATACCTAGTCGTAATTTGCAGTTTCATTTTCTTTTTATTAAATCCCATTTTAAAATTTCGTTTTTTTTCAAATGAAATTAAGGATACATTCTTAGCGTCAGTTCACACAATCAATTTCCTTTCAAATTTTGCGTCAATTTTTTTTTATGAACGCACTATTTTGTGCGTGGTTTTGTCTTGTTTTGTTTTTTGTTGTTGTTTTTTTTTTGATCAAAAATGGGAATTTGATCAAATGGGAATTTGATCAAACAGTAATTTGAAAGTTGTCACAAGGCTTCATACAAAAATGACATCAAATGCATGATCGAAAACTTGATCGTGTGAACTGACGCAGTAAAAAAAAATATTTTTTTTTAAATTGTGAGATAAGATTACGAAGTTGTTCATAAAAGCAAAGTGGGGGACGGTTGGTCTATGATTGAGCAATGTACTTTCTTTCTCCCTCCTAAAGCCTTTATCTATATAGGCAATGTTTCTCTGTTGATATTTGTCATTATTGCTTTGTTTCTCCCACCTAAAGTCTTTAACTAGGCAATGTTTCTCTATTGATGTTTGTCATTGATGCTTTTCTATCCAAACCCACAGAATGATAAAGAGGAATTATTATTTTCATCAGGAAAAAAAAAACATATTTGTCATAATATGTCCCACCGTCCAACCACCCACCCCCTATGATAGTCTGCAGTCTGGTGTCGCAACAATCCATCATTTCACAACTGGCCTGCTGTTAAGACATTTCTGGAATGGACAAACGTGAGGATTAGCTATCGGATAAGCTCATACAAACTGTGCAACATGACATAAGCTGACAACTAAGCAAAGGTGACTTGGGGGGGTGGGGGGCTATCTCCATATACAGCAGAGTTCTTAAGTAAAAGAAAACCCAACTCAGTATTTCGGTTACGTAAGATCTGTATGGTCCCATGTTTCCCAACCCGATATTTGCCACATGTAGTAAATGTGTAGTGTGTAGTGATGACGAAGTAATCATTTATGCAGAGCAATGTTCTCATAAGCTCAGTGCACTGCAAAGCCAAGGTGACTTGCACCGTCAATAACTCATGATATAACCAAAATCGGGTGTCTTGGGCCGTCAATATCTGATACATCTAAGGCGGTGCTGTCCAACACGCGGTCGGCGGGCTGCAAACTGATATTAAATGGCCCGCCATATCTTGAGAAATTTTTATGATGTGGGTAAAAAAATAAAACATTTTCCGTTGAATATGAATATATTTTCAAACGACATTCTTTAATTCAGTATTGTTCAGAAATCGCATGAGCGCACAGGACACGTTGTAACATAGAGCAGAGATTGGGGAGGCGGCACAAAGCCCAGAAATGGGATGGCTTGACAGGTAGCAGTAATTTATTTAAAGCACATCGGGAACATGTTGCGACATCAATTCGGATACTATAGATACTATATTCTCATTTCTGTCGCTTTTACTGGGGAATCATCAAACGGTATGGGACAAACCGCGTTGGAAAAGATGACTTGGGAAACCAAAAGTAACTTGATGTGTAGCTATTTGTCCATGCCCCCTCCATCCGGACCAGGTTAGAACAAACAGATTGGTGAGCACAGTGAGTTAATGACTGCGCGTTGTAGGATGATAATAACATGAGTGGAACGTCTTTGGTTCAGAGTAATCGAGAGGGGAGCTGGGGTGCTCAAGGTGTCACAAATGACTACGGTGGACAGTGTGGACGGTTTATGGTACCATATTTGAATATGAGACTTTCAATAATTAATAGTTGTTATGTAGACTACGTGTTTACGTCATCTTTCCCCGGTGAATGAACTCTAGCTGACCCCAATTCGGCTGCACTGCACTATTATTAGGGTGTGGCTTATTAAATATAGTCTCTCTTTGACCTCGGTTACAATTAGCTACAATCTATGATCTGTTTATTATTAGAACTTTGTAGAATTATGTAGAAGGTTTGAGAGATGATTACAACGCGTAGGCCGGTTTCTCGAAATGTCTTTGAAACCGGCTATATATATTGAGCGATAGGAGCGTGTGTGGAGGATTTTTGGCTATCATTTTATCACGAGATATTTTGAGCGTGTGTTATTTTTGCTACGAGACAAGAGACTTGTTTACTTATATGTGTGCAGATTCCTTTTCATCATTGTACCTTTCTACAACATTGTGTATTTTTCAACATTGTACCGGTACAAGCCTATTATTATTCTGTAAGTCAATAGCTTTAATTATGTTTCTTTTGATTTTGTAATGTATCATTAACATATTAAAATTTATTATTTGTAATATTAGTCCTAGTTTGAGTATCGTATTCTTTGTCATGATATTTAACTTATGGTATCGTCTTTTGTTGTGTACTGTTTTAGAACGAGCCATAAACATAAATAAGAGATTAATTTCTCCATATTGATAACAGTACGTAATAATAGTAATGCTGTAACCTTCTTCAAATTAATAAAACTACATGTACAATTCCAAGCAAAATATTTCTTTCGAGAAGTGGTACAGTGTTTATTGGCTTTAGTATTGATGAGCCGATCATACTAATGTATACATGATTTTTATGCATAAGGTAAGAAGTATTAATAATGGGGAAAAGAAAAGAATAATAATAAAATTCAGAAAAACAAAATTATTTTTTTTTAAAATGTAAAAAAAATAATTAAGAGATGCCATGTGTGGCCCTCTGCTTCGCGGGAAAATGTTGTTGGCCCACAGAGTTTAAAAAGGTTGGACAGCACTGATTTCAGGTGTCTTGGGGCGTCAAGATCTGATGCATCTAAGGCAGTGGTTCTCAACCTTCATAATGCCGTGACCCTTTAATACAGTTCCTCGAGTTGTGGTGACCCTCCAACCATAAAGAATTTTTCGTTGCTACTTCAGAAATATGCGTTTTCAGGTGGTCTTAGGCAACCACTGTGTAAGGGTCGTTCGACCCGTGTGGGATCGCGGCACACAGTTGAGAACCGCTGATCTAAGGTGTCTTGTTCCGTCTTGATGCATCTAGGCTGTCTAAGAAAAACAATGTCTAATGTTACATGAAAGTGTCTTAGTCAACAATCCCATGTTAGATCCAATGGGTCTTAGCAAGGTTGCCATACTTCGGAAATTTACGGACAGTCTCTAAAAATTTTGACATGAAATTACTTTCCGTAAAGGTCCCCAAGAACTTAAGGATCTCAGTAAAGAAAATGGGAAATAGTTCTTTATTATATTCAAACAAAACTGAAATTCTCCAGCATGTATGTTTTGTTTTTTCCTTGCTTGCTTTAAACTTGCAGAGGAAGCCATACAATAAACTAACTTTACCATAGGATTAGGATTTTGCATCAAATGAGAACGATTTACATATTGGTTGGAGATATAGCATACGCCATGGATATGTTCATTGCTTTAGCTCATTAGTTTTAAAACTGTGTCAATAAAAAATGTTTGTTTTTGTCAGTGACAGTAAAAAAATATGTTTGTGTCAGTAAAAAAATAAGTTTGTCTGTGTGAAGAATAAAAAAATCTTTGTGTGAAGAAGAAAAAAAAGTCTGCAAGATTTAAAATATTGTTTCAGTAAATTTTACTTTTTTGAGTGAGCAGCTGTGTGTCATTTTAGCAGGTTCTTGCAGTTACACCAAAGGTCCCGTTATAGCAGTTCATAAGACTCATATAAAGAGAGCCATTTTATTTACGAATTATAAATTGTGTTTAAACGAGAGGGAACAGAACTCTGAATGAAAGTGTAACTCAACATAAGTTCCAAACGTATACAGACAACAGACAAGTATGGCTCCAGTACTTCCAACAAGCCAAAAAATCAAATGGTCAACAGAAGGTTTCATTATACAGCACTTCCAACAAGTCTAACAATCAACTGACCAACAGAAGGTTTCATTATACAGCACTTCAAACAAGTCTAACAATCAACTGACCAACAGAAGGTTTCATTATACAGCACTTCCAACAAGTCTAACAATCAACTGGCCAACATAAGGTTTCATCATATACAGTGCTTCCAACAAGCCTAACTCATTTTTTACCATAGTTTATTATTCGATACTTTCAAAGATGTCACTTATCTATAACACATACACAAGTATTATTGAGCTGACCGGGTCACTCCTATTTAATTCACTATTGTCTCATTATAGAAACGAAATGGTTTAGGTAAATTGAAGACTCTAGGGCTAAAAGTACTTATGTCATATTTTTGTCAAAATCAATCTAAACTGTGAACTTTTGTTATCAAGTCTAACCAAGTATACTGCAGAAATTTGAACACATTAAAATGTTACCAAGTCCCTTAATTAGACAAAACAAAATATTAAAATGATCACATTCTATAGACAAAAAGAATATTTGAAATTGATTATATCAAAATGTGTTTTTTGTGACTTAAGTACTTTTAGCAATAAGGTCTTCAATTGTTTTTAAACATTTTTTTTTCAAATTGATTTGAATAACTCCAAAAATTTAAGAATATTTCTTTGTTTTTTTTCAATAAATTACGGGGAAAATCTATAACACAAAATTAATTCAACATACTGACCCGATAGATTTGATTTTCCAAGCGCTGGCGTATGAATATATGGTGTCTTTTTTTTAAAGTCCCGTTAGTTGGGTGTGTATTATCTTGAGTAGGTGCCTAACGTGTATCTAAAATTAAAGTTGACAAAACTTATCGCTGGGCGCGTCCTTAAGAAATCTCTCGGCACCTACCCGAGGAATAATACCGCAGCCCGACCCTGCCAGCTCCACCCCCTTACACAGAGACATATAAACAGGACACCGTATACAAATATGTTGACGTTACCAGAGACCATATCTAGCCGTACATTACAAATGCCGAGTAAAACCAGATAGAGTATTTGCAATGAGATTCAAATCGCAGATCGTTATGGTTCAACAACACAGTTCTGAACACTAGCCAAAAGTGGCAACGCGTTCCCCCCGAACCCCACCCCTCCAGATCCCCTCTCTTAACCCGGCACACAGTCTCAGTGGCGGATCAGTTAGTTCAGCGGTTTTCAACCTGTGGGTCGCGATCCCTTTAGTGGTCGAACGATCCTTACACAGTGGTCGCCTAAGACCATCGGAAAACACATATTTATGAAGTAGCAACGAAAATAATTATATGGTTGGGGGTCACCACAACATGAGGACCTGTATTAAAGGGTCGCGGCATTAGGAAGGTTGAGAACCACTCTGAGTTAGTTTTTATGTTTGGTGGTTGTTCTGTTGTTTTTTTTCGAGCAAAGGTTTTGTGTTTCCGCCCGGGGAAGCTAGGAAGATTGGAGTTCCTGGGAATTTACAAAAACCACGAGCTCCTTAACGGCCCACCACAGTGACTTTTGTGTGTGTTCCCTGATTTCCAACCACATGTGTACTCACGGGCGGTCAACAACAGGTGTCTGTCAGGTGTGCTCTCTGATGACCAACCTCTAGTGTCTTGTCAGGTTTGCTCCTTAACGGCCAACCACAAGTCTGTTAGAGACTCAGGGTCAGGGTGGTGCCCGACCAAAACCTTATAACCACTGAGCCCGAACAAGACCATCTAACCACTGGCTGTGCCCGATCAAGGCCATCTATCCACTGTGCCCGACTAACACCATCTAACCACTGTGCCCGACCAAGATCATCTAACCACTGTGCCCGGTCAAGACCATCTAACCACTGTGCCTGACAGCAATCACCTAATTATACACAACAATCAAACCACCGTTTTCTTATTCATATTTTCACCCTGACCCACTTTAGAGGAACTGCCTGTCCATCAAAGTTTGCACACGACCCTATAGTTTGTTCAAACGAACTCCTCAATGATAATGAAATCATTGACCGCCAGGAAATAACTAAGTCCCGAACAAGTTTTTAGCCAAGGCGTCTCCTTCCCTCTCACCGACGAGAGTTATAGATTCCGTTCGATGGAATCAACGCTACGTCACAGTCTAAAATTATCACAATGTCCCACCACTAGGGGTTTTCGCGCGGGTTCACACTTTTAGAAATTTCAGCAAGTGACACATTGTCACAAACTGTCGCAATATTGTATAACCCTAGCCCTGTAAAATCTAGTTAACTGCGCTGAATTGCTAAGCTTAGTAAGCGCTAGTACACGTGTTCTAGTACACGGGTTCTCAATCGTTTTCAAGTTTTCAAGTCACGACCATATTCATTTAGAAGCCAATGACCCTTACCACAATATATTGGAAATAAAATTATTTTTGTAAAAATATATACATTTTAAAAAGACTTTCTATTTCTATCGAAGACGAGTAAATACGCACCAAGAAGTAGAACGTAATTTACAGTTTCTTAAAATGCCTATCGCAAAGAAAGACTGAGCAGAAGTGTCGATGACCACTCTATGTGACCATAGGATTTGAATTAAATGTAGACGAAACTTAAATATACTTCTTTATTTTTGAAAAAAAAAAATTAATATTGTCTGCACAGAATTTCTTTGCGTAATGCTTTTGGAGAAATTGTCAATTATTTCTAATTTTTAGTGCGTTTAAACTCGTCTTTGGTAGAAAGCCTTTTTTTTTTTTTTAAAGTATTAAAAATATTTTATGCATTTTCTTCTTTTTAGTATTTTAATTTAGTCTTTAAATTTCTACAAAAGTAAAATTATTTACTTTTTTTAAACATCGAATGTTTACAAAATCCGACTGAAGTGACTTAACTCTTTACCTAGGCATAAAAAGGGAGATCAAACACCCACCTGTTCACTCAACCGCGAAGCGGACCAAGAAAATGTAAGCGACATTGTCAAGCCGCCTTCGTCGACTCAAGAGTAGGCGCGATGTTGACACAATTCAGTTGCAACGCGACGAGCAACACCATCTGTCACGTGAACACTTCACGAGACACGGTCAACTGAGCGAAATCGTCACGTGTTTAAACAAAAAATAACGCTCCATCCACGCATCCACGCATCCACAAGATGAAAATGTAAGTAGAAATAGAGTCTATACAAGGGGGGCTTTTAAACCGGTAAATTCTTGGAAAGGAAAAAATTTAAATCTGGAGGACATTTTAAAACTAAAATGCTCCAGTGTAATGCAGTTGGCGAATATTCAATGCCATGATTTAAATTGAAGCTCCATTTTTAAGACACCAATTCAAAAGGAAAACCATTTTAAAAAATCAATACTTTTAATCTATTGTTTCAGTCAGCGAGATCAAAATAATCCCCTAAGCAACGGCCTCACATGGGCTGGAAACATGTCATCTAGTAACTTGATTTTCCCAAGATGTTCGTGTGTCAAACTACTTTTTAAGGCGTTTTTTGATTTTTTAATTCCAAAAAAAATCAACATAATAAGACATTCTTATAAATAGATAAATGTATTAATATAGTAAGACGTATCAATATATAGATACATGTGTTAACATATAAATACATACCTATATATAGATAAGGGTATTAAGTTCAATCCGACAAGCTGGTACAAAAGTCAACCGCTAGACAGACATTTGAAGTGTAATGGAAAACCTCATCACTATGCAAAGAGACATTAGTTGTTATTCCAATGGGTCCAAACAGCACTATGCAAGGAGACATTAGTTTTTATTTCCAATGGGTCCAATCATCGACAGGCAGGTCATTTAAATTTTCATTTCACACGACAAAAAAGACAGTTCAAATTAACTCACAGCATAGCAGACAAGCCATAGTATGACATATGATCCCATTAAAGCCATAGTAAGACATATGATCCAATTAAAGACATAGTAAGACATATGATCCAATTAAAGCCATAGTATGACATATGATCCAATTAAAGCCATAGTATGACATATGATCCAATTAAAGCCATAGTAAGATATGATACAATTAAAGCCATAGTAAGATATGATACAAATAAAGCCATAGTAAGACATATGATCCCATTAAAGCTTTGTATTTACTGTGCGGTAGTCTCCGCGTGGTGACATTTCAGTGAAAGCCAATTCATGATTATAGTATCCATCTTGAATTTAACTCTGGGCCACCATTTTATCAGTTTTTCACATAGCAACCGTCTGCATCAGTGTTTCACATAGCAACCGTCTGCATCAGTTTTTCACAACAAATCGGAAGATATATAAACAAGAGCGACAACAAACGAACTATTACTTAACTCGGGACAGCACACACTATAGGTATTTGTCAATTTTACGATAATTGTCGAAAAGTAATAACAGCTCTCGGCGCTACTGACAAGGTGGGAAATAATTGGCGGCAAATATCGACTTGGCAAAATACGAACTACATAATTTAACATACAGGCATCGACCAAGCTGACATATTAAATAACAAGTGTGTTACAAGTTGATACTGCCATCAGTTGATACTGCCACCAGTTGATACTGCCACCAGTTGATACTGTCACCAGTTGATATGTTTGTACAATGCCTGTCCAATGTAAACAGTTCACAGAATCCCTGGTGCCTTCAGTAATAATTCAACGAGACCTTTCTCTCCCTGCACTACGTGAATCAATTCAACGAGACCTTTCTCTCCCTGCACTACATGAATCAATTCAATGAGACCTTTCTCTCCCTGCACTACATGAATCAATTCAACAAGACCTTTCTCTCTCTGCACTACATGAATCAATTCAACAAGACCTTTCTCTCTCTGCACAACATGAATCATTTCAACAAGACCTTTCTCTCTCTGCACTACATGAATCAATTCAACAAGACCTTTCTATCCCTGCACTACATGAATCAATTCAACAAGACCTTTCTCTCCCAGCACTACATGAATCAATTCAATGAGACCTTTCTCTCCCTGCATTACATGAATCAATTCAATGAGACCTTTCTCTCCCAGCACTACATGAATCAATTCAACAAGACCTTTCTCTCCCAGCACTACATGAATCAATTCATTGAGACCTTTCTCTCCCAGCACTACATGAATCAATTCAATGAGACCTTTCTCTCCCTGCACTACGGGAGATGAAACGTACAAACCCCGTCAACTCATTCCTATTAATAGTTTTATCAATCATAATTTTGGCAGATCAGTGAAATGGGCGAGAATCATTCTGTGAAACAAAACTGCTGAAATATTTGCAAATCGATAGTATTAGCTCATCTCGCCATATTTTCAACTGGGGACCTGGTACGCGAAGCACTGCAATATTTAACAGATTCTCTCATCACTACGGTTCGTGGATAATGTTACGAGGCCAATGGCAGTGCACCGGCTCCACGCCATGATACAGGTGCTTGTGCCACATGTTGCCTCGTCCTCCCACCTTGCTGTATCATGTTTCGGGCAATGCAACCAACTGTTGACTAAATCATAAGGCGTGACACAGAGTTTTCTAAAAAATAATCGTAGTTATTTACAACTCATAGTATAACATAATCCATCCATTCATATACTACATCAAATCATACTTTTAAAAGGATATATATATAAACGGTGGTATGCCCATAGTTGTAGCTAGCCATGGCTGTGTAGAAGTGTAGCTAGTCAGAGCTATATTTAACCATATTTTTTTATGTAGGACCGTGTCACGTCAAAAAGGCCCAAGACAAATCGGCCTTGACAAGCCGGCCCCGTCAAAAAGGCCCCCGACAATAATCCCCCCCCCCACCGTCAATATTCCTCTCTTGTCGAGAGCCTCATAGACAGGGGTCATTTTGTCGAAGAAGGGGGGGGGGTTGTCGAAAGGGGGTGGGGCATTTTGTCGAAAGGGGGTGGGGCATTTTGTCGAAAGATTAATTGACGGGGGCATTATTATCGAATGAAAGAAACGAAATATTAACAGAAATCAAAGAAAGAATATCGGCCGCAAACAGGGCATACTTCAGTAGTCAGAAAGAGTAAAATACATTACAAGAGAAACAACGAAAACTATTTATAAAGCTGTAATCAGATAAGTATTAACTAGACAGTAATACTTGGACCCTGACAAAAACGACAAAAAAAACTTTTAAACACATAAGAGAGAAAAGTTCTTCGCAAAATTTACGGACCAACAAAGGATGAATATGAATGGAGCATACTAACCAACCAGGAATTGTACAGTCCAATGATCAGGATCCCATTATAGTAGCAGAACTATTTTAAAAAGGGCAGGCTACGCTGGGCTGGACATTTAGAAAGAATGCCAAACGACAGATGAGTGAAGTGGGTGCATCACTAAATCCCCAGAGGCAAACGGCTCCAAATCAGACCTGCGAGGCTTGGGTGGATGGATGATGTAGAGAAGGATCTAATGCAGCTGCGGGAATCCAAGCATGGAAAAGAAAAGCATCAGTTAGGTTTGAGTGGAAGGAAGTGGTGAGGCAAGCCAAAGCCCTACATGGGCTGTAGCGCCACAGGGATGGAATTATTGTGGGGGGGGGGGGAGAATAACGGGACCCTTATAGTTGTCGGGGGCCTTATTGTTTGAGACACTTTTGACGGGCCCCTTATGTCGGGGGCCGATATCAAGGGCTGATTTGTATGGGTCAATAGGTCGGGGCCGTTTTTTCGTGGGCCGAATTGACGGTTGATCATGTAGGACAGATGAATTTCCTCCCTATAGAACGCCGTACACATGGCTACATGGCCTGGAAACACAAATCTAGTCAACTGAAATCCTGTGCTGTTTTCCATTGAGGGCTTCGTCACAGGGCTGCAGGAGTAGGTGTAACCGAGGGGTAGCGTTTTTCCGAGGGCTAAATGTAACCAGGGGTCCAAGCTACCAGATATTTAACGCAACCAGGGGTTCCCTGGGGGGGGGGGGGTTATGGATTTGTCTTACCTAATTGTTCCGAATGTGGTCCCCTAACGTTTTAAAAGGAAAAGTTTTAATAGTGAATTAAACGGAAAAAGCCCATATACTTCACAAAGACAAGTGGCGCTAAACTCTTCTTTTTACTGGTACGCCCCCAGGCGCCACTGTTTCTGTACACATAGGTGCGGCATTTTCAGTCCTCGCCCCGGGTGCCGCTTTTCGCCGGCATGGCCTTGTATCTGATATATCCATATACAATAATTTATGTTCATATTTGACGACAATTTTCAGTCATTTCCACTATACGTTATATCACGAAGTCATGCCCGGGTTGTTAGAAAGTTGACATCAAGATTAAGACGATCTCAAGTGCCGACATGAAAAGGGTTGACAAGATTATAAGATTACTGGGAGACTTGACTACCGTGCCCGGCCTCAGATGCACGCATTACTTATGGAAATCTTGACATAGTTTTAAGAGATATGGGGAGGGGGGTCTATACCTGTTGTAGCAGTAACAGGTATGTCAAAAACCTTTCCCTCAGCCCCCCTTCCTATAACATTGAGTGTGTTGAGTCAAGCAGCGTTTCAAAGAACGGCTAGTGAACCCAATGTTAATGATCACTACTTGCCAGACTGAGAAATCAAATTAGGGGAACCAAATGATTACATCTTATCACACATTGAATTTGGTTTTTTTCGGTTTTTTTACCTTCATTTCAATCGTTTTCTATCATGTAATCATAAGGCAGACGCGGCTGCAGTTCCCAGCTTGTGATAACGTCGTCTGAATTTTAAATGAAACCTAAAAGCTCTATACAGCGCATGGGATCCTGATCAAGTCTAAATCCGAATCTGATAAATGATGGCCAGAGATTTAAACAGCATATGTTATCACTCAGCTGTTTCTAGCCATGGTAGATATAACAAAATGAGAAACAACGTACGTGATCAAATCTATTTTTTATCCGTTTGTCTGTGACTCCACTATGAGTCTGTCTATGACTCTTTTGTATGTCCATGAGTCTATGTCTCTTAACAGCCTGCCGGCATCACTAAAATGTCAGACAACACAGCCGTGAATATCACTCTCCTGTATGTTTATGACTCACCCATGAGTCTATGACTCTTAACTGGCTGCCGGCATCACTAAAATGTCAGACGACACATCCGTTAATATGACACATATAATATCATTCAGCAGTTCTGATTTCTGTCGACCTCAGAGTGAAGAGTTCAATTTTTGTTTGCCTGGGGACAAAATGGTAAAATATACACTGCTATTGAAAATTCAATAAAATATTAAAACGTGAATAGACTCAGTGACGTCATTCGTCTACTTATGCCCCTGTTTTTATAAATTGCAGGCTCTTCGAGGCGACACAACCTGCTGAAATTTTATACATGGATAAATATTTCAGATCTAAAATAAGTGAAAACGAACCCAAAACTGATCGGCAGTATGTGAGCTATGTTATAAAGACTGATGAGTCAAGATACTTTGCAGTGACCCCGGTTTAAGTCAATAGATACCATGGTTATTATATACCGATATCTCCATGCAACACAACAGATTTCTTCAGTGAGGCGATGTATCTATCAGCTCTGTTTACAGCAACACGTAACTCCGCTTACAGCATCACATAGCTCTGCTTACAGCGACACATAGCTCTGCTTACAGCGACACATAGCTCTGCTTACAGTGACACATGGCACTGCTCACAGCGACACATAGCTCCTCTTACAGCGACACATAGCTCTGCTTACAGCGACACATAGCTCTGCTTACAGCGACACATAGCTCTGCTTACAGCGACACATAGCTCTGCTCACAGCAACACATAGCTCTGCTTACAGCGACACATAGCTCTGCTCACAGCAACACATAGCTCTGCTTACAGCGACACATAGCTCTGGTTCACTAGACCGTAACAGAGGGAGATGTAAACAACGTCCGAATCAGGCGCTGTGTTCGCCAACGGTCCTCAAAATGTTTTGCTCGTCCGCTTGACACTCAATTTTGTATCCGCTATATTTCATTTGGACACAATTTAAAAGTCCCTCCACTTTAAGTTTACAATACAAAGTCTCCAGAACTCCAAGGAACCATTGAGTGGACAGTTAAAAGACGCATGGGGACAATTAAAAGACGCATGGGGACAATTAAAAGACGCATGGGGAAAATTTAAAGACGACATGGGGAAAATTTAAAGACGCATGGGGACAATTAAAAGACGCATGGGGACAATTTAAAGACGCCATGGGGAAAATTTAAAGACGCATGGGGATAATTTAAAGACGCCATGAGGACAATTTAAAGACACCATGGGGACAATTTAAAGACGCATGGGGACAATTTAATGACGCCATGCGGACAATTTAAAGACACCATGGGGACAATTTGAAGACGCCATGAGGACAATTTAAAGACGCCATGGTGGCAATTAAAAGACGCCATGGGGACAGTTAAAAGACGCCATGGGGACAATTAAAGACGCCATGGGGACAATTTAAAGACGCCATGGGGAGAATTTAAAGACGCCATGGTGGCAATTAAAAGACACCATGGGGACAATTAAAAGACGGCATGGGGACAATTTAAAGACGCCATGGGGACAATTTAAAGACGCCATGGGGACAATTAAAAGAACCCCGTGACAGCAATTTAGATGGATATTTATCCCGTAGGGGCCATTTCAACGGTCTACGGAACATTTTAAATATTGCCCCTTTAGAGCATTTCGTGTCATATATTCCCTTAAGTACCCTCAACTGACTCGTAGGGCCTCGTTCGACATGTTCACCTCAGGAATGTTGTCATTTATGAATGTATAGTATAAACCACTAAATGACATTTTAGACTACAGCTGTGAGCGACGCGCCATTGTGTTTACTTGAGAACATTTGATTCAATGTTCCTTTAGAAACACAAACTTGCATTCTCGATTTAATATCGGATGACGTCAAAGAATGACAATCTGGTTTAATGTAGCCAAATGGTTGTGTGAAAACAGCACATGTCATCACTCGGCTGGCTTGAAAACAGCACATGTCATCACTCGGCTGGCTTGAAAACAGCACATGTCATCACTCGGCTGGCTTGAAAACAGCATATGCCATCACTCGGCTGGCTTGAAAACAGCACATGTCATCACTCGGCTGGCTTGAAAAAAGCATATGCCATCACTCGGCTGGCTTGAAAACAGCACATGTCATCACTCGGCTGGCTTGAAAACAGCATATGGCATCACTCGGCTGGCTTGAAAACAGCATATGCCATCACTCGGCTGGCTTGAAAACAGCACATGTCATCACTCGGCTGGCTTGAAAACAGCACATGTCATCACTCGGCTGGCTTGAAAACAGCATATGCCATCACTCGGCTGGCTTGAAAACAGCCTATGGCATCACTCGGCTGGCTTGAAAACAGCATATGTCATCACTCGGCTGGCTTGAAAACAGCACATGTCATCACTCGGCTGGCTTGAAAACAGCATATGCCATCACTCGGCTGGCTTGAAAACAGCACATGTCATCACTCGGCTGGCTTGAAAACAGCATATGGCATCACTCGGCTGGCTTGAAAACAGCATATGCCATCACTCGGCTGGCTCGAAAACAGCCTATGGCATCACTCGGCTGGCTTAATAACAGCATGTCATCACTCAGCTATCTTGAGAACAGCGTTTGTCATCACTCGGCTGTTCCTAGCAATGGTAGGTATAACAAAATAAACAACTTACGTCATCAAATCTATTTTTAAAGGAGTTGGAGGATGACTAGTTCGCTGTCTGTGATTCTCCTGTGTGTCTATGACTCCCATGTGTGTCTATGACTCACCTGTGTGTCTATGACTCCCTTGTGTGTCTATGACTCCCCTGTGTGTCTGTGACTCCCCTGTGTGTCTATGACTCCCCTGTGTGTCTGACTCCCATGTGTGTCTATGACTCCCCTGTGTGTCTATGACTCCCATGTATGTCTATGACTCCCCTGTGTGTCTATGGCTCCCCTGTGTGTCTATGACTCCCCTGTACGTCTTTGACTTCCCTGTGTGTCTATGACTTCCCTGTGTGTCTATGATTCCCCCGTGTGTCTATGACGCCCCACACAATCGTGGAATGGGTTTCAGGGAACACAAGCGTGGACTGGTGTTTCAGGGAATACAAGCGTGGACTGGTGTTTCAGGGAACACAAGCGTGGACTGGTGTTTCATGGAACACAAGCGTGGACTAGTGTTTCAGGGAACACAAGCGTGGACTAGTGTTTCAGGGAACACAAGCGTGGACTGGTGTTTCAGGGAACACAAGCGTGGAAAACACAGTGTTCAGAAGTTGAAGAGGGGAACTTGAGAAGGAACACACGTTTACACCTCACATAAGTTCCTACTTGACCTGCGTTTACACTGCAAACATCGGTCACTAGATCTCGGCGGATTAAAGCACTATGATAAGTACAAAAGAGTGCCATATTGGTTTAAGATAAAAAGTGATCAACAGATCGATTACATCCGGTTGTTGCCTTCGTTGAGACTTGAGACTTTAGGCTTTATCTCTCTGAGAGATTTCCCCGAAAGTGCGTTTAGATACGTTGTTTGGAATGCTCTATTTGCAGTGTTGTGGGTGAAAGTGAACTATATCTGATATGTCTGTCTGTCGAGTACCACTGGGTGGTGACCAACGCGTCTTACATAGAGGGAGAGCTCTATGATAAATAAACAGGATACTATTTTTCGTGGATTGGGTATATATATATACTTGCTCACAGTATCAATAATAGCTCTATCTTCTATACACGTTCGAACATATTACTTAATAATAAAGAAAGCATTCGAGAATAATCATAGTTGGTCGGTCAACAAAGTGGACCAAAGTAAGTCATATTAAAAGTAAGACGCTATATGATCTATATAATATGGTATGCGTACTATCATATGGATAGCGAAATGCAATAGTCATCCTTAAAATGGAGTTGGAGATGCCTAACGTCAAACATGATACGAAAATATGTCAAATGTATTGCGATATGACGTCATGCAGTGTCACGTTACACAAGAGTTACTTCATACTTGAAGTATATGATGTCACGCAGTGTCACATTATACAAGAGTTACTTCATACTTGAAGTATTATACTTAAGGCGGGAGCTCGTGATAAGGCGTCCCGTCATGGTATGTGTCCCCCACCCACACGTTTCAGATTTCCCAACTACCTTTAAAAGGATATACATACTCTTTATGAGACCATGTTCAATACTTTTTATGCGACCATGTTACATACTCTTTATGAGACCATGTTCAATACTCTTAATGAGACCATGTTACATACTCTTTATGAGACCATGTTACAAACTCTTTATGAGACCATGTTACAAACTCTTTATGAGACCATGTTACAAACTCTTTATGAGACCATGTTACAAACTCTTTATGAGACCATGTTACATACTCTTTATGAGACCATGTTCAATACTTTTTATGCGACCATGTTACATACTCTTTATGAGACCATTTTACATACTCTTAATGAGACCATGTTGCATACACTATATGAGACCATGTTACATACACTTTATGAGACCATGTTACATACACTTTATGAGACCATGTTACATACTTTCAGTAAATGATTTACAAACGTTTTATTCACTTATTTGAACACTGAACATACAACAAAACCCTCTAAAAACAAAGTTTTGGTATAAATCCTATATAAAATGTAATATTGAGCAATGGAAAGGGTGTGAAGGGGCGTTGAAAATTTAACTAAATATTCATACAAGTAATGCTTTTTATAAGAATCCCGATTAGTGCCCCCCCCCCTTTTTTTTTTTTTCAAAGTTCTCAACCGCAAAATTTTGCACGCCCCTGAATTATATTAATATTCTACTGACCCACCCGCTTTTAACCGCAGATTTATGTTACAAACTATTTCAGAAAAACAAACGAAAATATTACGCACCAAACGCACTTGCGATACATTTTATTAAGAGTCCCAATTAAGTTATCGGGAATTTTCCTTCACGTTCCCCTTGAAAGACAGGAAAACTGATTTTTGGGGCGTTCGGCCTGAAAATTTGAAAGGATGTGTTGTCATCGGCAACGAGACTTTGTGCCAAGTTCCAGCTCGATAGCTTGACGGGAAGTCGGCCAATTAGCTGTCCGAAGATGTTGCCAACCCAGCCAACCAGCCACGAATATGAGCGAAGTTAACATACAGGATTTTAAAATATTTAATATAGTGACGTATGTCTCTTAAAAAAGTGGAACTGACCCAAGGGGAGAAGGAAAACAATATAAAATGAAACCGACAATAAAGAGATACGAATCACTTTATTATTGTCTCTTAAATCATTTCTCTTCTTCCTCTTTCCATTAAATCATCGCCCCCCCCCCCAATCCGTCATTATATATATATATATGTGTATATATATATATATATACGTGTTACTATGTTCATTCGCACTTTAGCGAAATATTCAAACAATTGCACGACCGTTGACCTTAAGATCTTGGCCATCAAAGCACCTGTGTCGTGCCCATTAAACACCTTATCAAGGTAAAAGATCATCTGAGCATTGCTACAACAAACCTACGTACTGTGGTCTACACATGCTTCTAGAGCACTCGCGATTAAATGGAACATCCTGGTATCTGTTGGATGTGACCACCCCCACCCCTCTTCCCTTTTCCCAGACTCATTTTTTTTTTTAAACCTGTAATTTATATCTGACCAGTGACAACCTAAGCAGTCCGTCACATGACTCTGTGATAAGAGAAATGGAACAGCCGATGGGTCTTCACGTTAGTTCCAGTCCACCACCACCAAGGGGGCTACTCCCGAGACCCGCGTATCAAACGAAACAGGACACACCAGTGCAGTGGCGTAGCTAGGGTTGGTGTCACCCGGTGCGGTAAACTCGGTGGCGTAGCTAGGGTTGGTGTCATCCGATGATGTAAATTTATGGTGACATTCCCTGCCCCCCCCCCACTTCTCCCCGATTTCCACGATGGATTTCTTCTTTTTATAATAAGTCCACAGTAGTATAACAATGAGTAGACGAACAACAAATTAATTAAAGGTCGGGAAATAAATTTATTTAAGAACTGTAACAACTTCAAGTTATAAGTTTATTTCTACACTAACTTTATTTCCTGGTCTTCAAAGCTGCAAACGTGTCAATCACGTGATCAAAATCAATATCCTCCTCCGTATCATTTACATTGGTTACATGTGTGGAAAATTTACTTGTGATCGGTCATACTTTAATGAAATTCGTATAGGCCGAGAAGTGTGTGCTCTGTAAATATGCAATTTTTCAATTTGGTGTCACCCCCACCCTTGAGATAGAATAACCCGTTTCAGTCCGCACCCCCACTCTCCTAGCTACGCCACTGAGACACACTCATACACAAATAACACACACACACAGGGCACAACCCTATACAAATAACACACACACGCACAGGGGACAACCCTATACACCGACACACCCATGACGCGGCATGTGACCATTTGTAATTGTCAGTGTGAATAGAAAGCACAAGGATACAATTCACAGTAACTTTTTACTCACTGGTTCACAAACTGTTGGGTGTTAGAATGAGACCAGTGTTGCAAACTATCCGTAAATTAAAGGACAGTCGGAAAAATTCTGACATAAAATGACTTGTCCGTTAAAGTCCATAAGACATATGAACTTTAGGGTGTCCGCAAAATGAGACTTTGTCTTCAAGTTCAGAAAAAAAATTATAATTCAAAAATTCTAAAAAATTGGTTTTTAATTATTTTTTTTAATTGCCCATTTGATAGATGCAGGACAATCTTCACACTCACTGGAAGTGGAATGAAAACCTTAAGTCTCGACCGTGCAAATATTTTTTTAAGTATAAAATTACCACACTCATAAATATCGTATTTGAACAATATTTCATCAGAGCATCCTTCCATCAAAAAAAAATTTCTAATAAAAAATTAAATATCCAAAAAACCCGCATATTTTATGACCCCCTCCCCACTCCGGCCACTCTTTTTCAATTATAAAATCAATATCCCACACATTTTCTTGATTCACACCATTGCCAAGCGTTCCACATCTACGATGAACTACACATCCACGTGTGTGTTTACTTTGAATGAACGCCCTTAAACAAAATATGACATCATTTTAGTTCTGACGGCATAAAGTACACATGACCCAAATCTCCAGGGTTACCGACAAACTTGTCAAACACTGCCTTCAGCGGTTCTCAGTTATATTATTCTGGCCATAATTGGGTCGCTACCAATTTATGAATTCCCCTCTTCCCGAATATGTTATAATTTTTAAATAACATTTTTTTTTACAGATGATTAACTTAACCCTTTTCATGCAGCTGGGGAAAACATTTGGAAATCCTTTTCTTAATCGTAATCAAATGACTAATCTGAATGCAACTAGTAACTAGTAGCACGCCACATTTTAGCGACCTCTGCCTCTGGTGTGAAGTAGCATTCATAATTCTAATGTATTATTTTAAAAATTGATATTTTTTTTTGAACAGAAGATGACGTGGGCTTCTAGATATGCATAATGAGAACGTACATCAAATCACATGGCATGGTTATGGCCGAGTTCTATGAGTATCTTTTAGTGCTGTTATGTTATGTTTATGCAAATACATTTACGCAGCTAATTTTGAGTTAAATCTATTTTAAATATCAATAAATCATCCTCTTACACACACAATCTAATGGAAATAGAAAGTTATTAATCGACAATCACTGGGTACATACAAACACACACACATTTCATTGGGTAGACAGGCACATAGTGGAAGTGGAAGGCAGATCTCAAGGTCGCCAAGTTGCAGCCAATACATGCTTCGCTACCCATGGCCGCAGGGTTTAGGGAACCAGGATTATTGGGGTGGGAGGGGGGCTTCATTCATCTGTATTCTATGAATAGCAGTATATTTATCATCATATACTGTGCATCTACATTGCGATTCTGTATTTAGACATTTCAACGTAGTGTCACCTATTGTAGCAACATCAAGCAAGACTATTAATAAAGGCTATTTATTTTTTGTAAATTTAAAGGGCTGCAATGCAATTGCGCAATGGTTCGTTGCGTACTTTAAAAAAGCCGATATTTGACGCATATAGAACTCTAGCCCATTTCTAGTCATAAAAAAAGGGGGCAGGTCTCAATGACAAACTCATCTCATCAGTGTCTATATTTGTAGTATATTATTATAATCAATAATTAACAGAGCCTACTCAACTTGTCTTCACATTAATCACGTTTATAGAATTTATAGCAGGGATTCTCTAACTACTGGATCAAATCAATCAATCACAAGTCACGATTAGAAAACACTAGCCCCCCCCCCCCCCCAATAAGCTCATCCCGCTATTTATGGACTGTTAGTATCTCCGTCCCTCCCCCACCCCATGTCAAACTAATTAGTAGATGGACACCCCCCCCCCTTATGAGAAGTGTGAGGTACTTTTTGGACGGCCCATCATAGATTTCATATTATAAGATAAATAAAATTAAATTGACAATCCAGCTGATAATTCTTCTGGATACATACATTTCATACATGATACATAATACAATAATACATGACTCAAACTCAAACGGAGGAGACAGTCGTACCACCTTTGGTGACATTTTTTTAAACTGGTACACTGGTAAAAAAACAAACATCTACAGTAATACACTTCTGTACGCCATACTTTGTTCATCAACGCTGGCTTCTCCACCAACACTTAAATTTTAAATATAACCTAACTTAAGACGTGCACTGCAGTTCAAATTTACACACGCGGGTCGCTGAAACGAGAACGTGACGAAAACTCAAATTTCTACTTACCTGTTGACGCTCGCACGTTATAACTCCATCACGAAACGAGAAATCAAATGAACTATTCCTAGTCACTCTTTTGTTCAAACCATCAAACTGTGTCTAACCGTGAAGTACTTTCGCGAGCTGGCGAAATCCTGCGTTTTAATTGTTTTAAAGAAAAAGTATCATCCAATTGTCGGGGTTTTGTCATCAGCCCACGACACAAGCCAGCAGAGCACAGCTTCTACACACAAATCGTACGATGTGCTCCGCCGTGCCCACCCCGTCTGCTGAAATACCATCGCTTGACAAGGTTTAGTCGCTATTCGTCTATTTTAGACCCTTTTTTCCCCCTCAGCATTCGAACCTACACACGGTGACATGTGGGAAACCCGGGTCATGGGCGACAACTCGTGAAGAGGAAAAGTAGGGTGAAGGGAGGTGATATGAGGTTTGGTGGTTAAATTAAAAAAGGTATTTGGGAATATTATTAAATAACGAGTGGGAGTAGATATTAACGATAACAGTCATTGTGTGTGTGTAAAATATCATGGGGAGGGGGGAGTACGACCATGACATCTGCTACCACGTCGAGTCAAGCTATTGTGGCGGGGTGTAACAGGTTGAGAAAAACATGGTGAGTTGGTGGGGAAAGCTAGCCATAACAGAGAGTGAGTTCAATGTTACACACACCCAGCAGAGTAACAGAGAGTGAGTTCAATGTTACACACACCCAGCAGTAACAGATGGTGAGTTCAATGTTACACACACACAGCAGTAACAGAGAGGGAGTTCAATGCTACACACATTATGTAAATGAATAGCTTGCTGCAGATTTCTCTGGTTTACTCTAATAAACCACGGAGTGCACGCAACTCTTCCCCCCCCCCCCCCCCCCCCCGGTTGATACGCATTTGGCCCGGGCAACGACACATTCGCAAAATGTTATAGAAAGTTTTGTCGCAATGCTTTTTGGGGGGATATCACTCATGCGTGACTGCCAGAAAACGGCTCTGGATCATAGCTGGTTTTTATTCACGTTTTCAATTCACGTATCTCTGTCGATAGTCACAATGTTCAAGGTGTTTTCTGATTGGATGATACCGCTAACGTGATGTGGAAAAATAAGCTCTTATTTACTTTATCTTAACAGGCCCTTCTTATTTACCTTATATTAACAACGAGCCCTTGTTTACGACGTCTTAACAACAAACAAAGATTGACCATATTTGAACAAGTCCATATTGAACTTTGCGCAACTGACCACTAACGACTGGAATCTACTGGGCATTCTGTTCACTTGACCTCGATGCAACAATTGATCAGTAGTAGTTGGCGGTCAATAGACCGGCACCGCTTCTGCTGCAGCTCAGATAAATTTTGCGGGTCCGCCAAGCTGAAAAAAGTTTGAGAAGCGCTGTGCAAGACCACCTGTGATATGACATAGTCTGCCAGTGAACTAAAGCTGCTAACAGTGTTGCTATGGAAATGGCTGTTCGCGGGAAAGCCCATAATTTAATGACGTCAAATTCTATTCATATATTTTTTTTTTAAATAATATTTTCCGACAACATATCATTAGCTTTTATTTATCTGGCCAAGATTTAGTCATCCCGTTCCCTTCAACATTGTCATATCTCAAAGAATGAAGTCAGCAGTGTTTGTTTGTTTGTTGTTTGTTTGTTTTTGTTTTTTGGGGGGAGGGGGGTGTGCCTAATATCTAGGTCCATGATTCCCTAACCCACATAAATTTTAAAAAAAAATAATTTTTCACTTAATTGGGGGGGGGGGGGGGGGCGAACGAGATACAAATGAAAATGTAGGTGCCCTTGACCTAACATGTTTATAATAATCCTTTACTTTTAGTTGCTATTAAATATAAATGTTGTTTATAATTTTATTGAGACGATTTTATCGTTTAATGTGCTCTATCAACTATCAATAAATGATTAATTATTATTCAGGTGTTGTTTTTTTTAAATGCCGCACTTTGATAATTATGACTTTTGTTGCAATGAGTTTGTAGCCGCCCTTTGATAACTATGACTTTTGTTTAATGAGTTTGTAGCCGCCCTTTGATAACTATGACTATTGTTTTTATGAGTCTCTGTAGCCGCCCTTTGATAACTATGACTTTTGTTGCAATGAGTTTGTAGCCGCCCTTTGATAACTATGACTTTTGTTTTAATGAGTTTGTAGCCGCCCATTGATAACTATGACTTTTGTTTTAATGAGTTTGTAGCCGCCCATTGATAACTATGACTTTTGTTTTAATGAGTTTGTAGCCGCCCATTGATAACTATGACTTTTGTTTTAATGAGTTTGTAGCAGCCCATTGATAACTATGACTTTTGTTGCAATGAGATTGTAGCCGCCCTTTGATCATTATGACTTTTGTTGCAATGAGTCTCTGTAGCCGCCCTTTGATAACTATGACTTTTGTTGCAATGAGTTTGTAGCTGCCCTTTGATAACAATGACTTTTGTTTTAATGAGTCTCTGTAGCCGCCCTTTGATAACAATGACTTTTGTTTTAATGAGTCTCTGTAGCCGCCCTTTGATAACAATGACTTTTGTTTTAATGAGTTTGATTAACCTCGCTATAGGTTCTTTTCTCAATATATATATTACTTAGGTCTAAAAATAGTAGCACGGGGAGACCGGGGAGACCGGGGAGACCCCCCCACCCCCACCCCCACCCCCACCCCACTATTTTTTTTTGTTGTAATATCCAGTACATAATTCCCAAATGGTAGTACACGGACAGATACCTTTTTTGCCGCCTTATTTTGCCGGTCCGCACAACATGAATATTTGTGGTCAAATAAAGAGAAAATATATGTAATAAATCTGGCACTCTTCCTTGGTACAATTACTAAGTGTGTCCACCGGCCGACAAACTTTAAAGTTTGAGAAACGCTGCATATATATATATATATATATGGATAATTTACTATTTTATTATTTTGGCCTCCCCCACCCACTCACCCTCAAAATGGCGCTCGGGGACGGCAATCCTTTCACTCCTTACACCCCTCCGCCTCCCCCCTACAATTGTATGTATGGTCCCGATAAAACCAGTCGCACCAGTCTTAAATTTATGGGGGAAGTCTACGTTTTTTTTACTGAAAGGGGAAACAACTCAGGGTAAGAGATTGGCCAACCCCAGTTGTCAGAGTCTATCGGTGTGCGGATATCAAATGAATCTATTTTGTTTTAAACGTTTTTCTTTGTTTTGTTTTTTAAATTTCAGTGGTTACCTTATAAATTTGTATTATGTGTTCCACCCAATGGGGTGAAATGAAAAGTGTATGTCTAAAGTCATCATAGCTTAACTACATATATGTGTTGTGTGCTTATAGTGCAACTAGTGCAGTAATGTTGTGTGTTCGTGCAGCTAGTGCTGTAGTGATGTGTGCTAGTGCCGTAATGTTGTTAGCTAGTGCAGCTAGTGCTGTAATGTTGTGTGCTAGTGCAGCTAGTGCTGTAAAGATGTGTTCTAGTGCCGTAATGTTGTTAGCTAGTGCAGCTTGTGCTGTAATGTTGTGTGCTAGTGCAGCTAGTGCTGTAGTGATGTGTGCTAGTGTTGTAATGGTGCTTTAATGTGTCAATGCTGTAATGGTGTGTGTCAGTGCTGTAATGTTGCGTGCTAGTGCTGTATTGGTGTGTGCTAGTGCTGTAATGTTGCGTGCTAGTGCTGTATTGGTGTGTGCTAGTGCTGTTATGTCATGTACTAGTGCAGCCAGTGCTGTAGTGATGTGTGCTAGTGCTGTAATTGTGCAGTAATGGTGTGTGTCAGTGCTGCAATGATGTGTGCTAGTGCCGTAATGTTGTGTGCTAGTGATGTAATGGTGTGTGTCAGTGATTTCAATGAAAGGACGGCGGAAGTCATTTTATGTTAGTTAATAATGATTAAAATAAAAATTCTACCTTAGCACAATATTGCCCTTTGGATGCTCCATCCCCAGCTATTGACTTATGATTATTTAGAATAAGGATTTACTTCAAAGATCCTTGTAGAATTTAAGGTAATTTTAATTATTTTTG
The DNA here is from genome assembly GCA_964017045.1 of Omphiscola glabra. Classification (NCBI taxonomy): domain Eukaryota; kingdom Metazoa; phylum Mollusca; class Gastropoda; family Lymnaeidae; genus Omphiscola; species Omphiscola glabra. Next base: position 8,908,977 of record OZ024796.1, read on the forward strand.
TAATAGGGAAATTCTCCCATCATGGGTAATCCCTAGATATTTTTTTCAAACTTTATTATTTTTTTTTTTATAGATTTTAAGCTTCACTGAAAGTCTTTTATACTACACACTCGTACGAAAAGAGGGTGGGCGCGAAGGGGACACACGTCCAGGAAGCCAAAATCGTCTTTAGATAGGACCCCAACAGTGATAAAACGATATAATAACATTCACTTCACAGAGTCAAAGGGCGCCAAAATCATCTTTTTACTCATCCGCCCTGGGATGCGCGTTTCCCCCCCCCCCCTCCATATTGGTGGGCGCCGCTCTTCCTCTGCAGATTCCCGTGTCAAATTATGAATGTACACGTCTGTGTAAGATAAAGGTTGAACTACTTCATGGTCATAAATATCTCTTGCTACGGTTGATGCCAATAGACTCTACATCAGCGGTTCTCAACCTGGAGGTCGCACGAACCTTTTCCGGGGGTCGCCTGAGACTGTCTGAAAACAAATATGCTTTACAGTCATGATGTAGGAAGGAAAATAATTTTGTGGCTGGGGGTCGCCACTACATGAGGAACTGTATTAAAGGGTCGTGGCATTAGGAAGATTGAGAACCACTGCTCTACATCATTCATACGGAATGGCATCAGCGGCCCGAGCCGAGGGTCTGATCGGCATCCTGGGAATCCTTATTCCCAAACCCTCCCCTCCTTTTGACCTTACTTGGTAAGGGATGGATTCCAGCTTCGTATTGCTATGACATTGACACAAGAATATTTACCTTCTGTTCTGATAAATTTGATGGAGAAATGCCTTTAACTTGTTTATATAAGCTGCATGGATTGATTTCTGTACAGGTCGCTTTGTCTTACAATTCGTTAAAAGAAATCTATGGATAAATAACAATATGCTGGCATCCGTCCGTCACAAGGTGACGATGGTATGGAATTCGCAGGACGAAATCCACAAGGCCTGGGATTATTCTTTCTAGGATTATTAGCTGGTTCCCAACAGCAAATCGCCTCTCCCCACGCCGCTGGATGACCCCAAGGGAACATCACGTGGATGATACAGCTTGGCACCAGTGGCGTCGCAGGAGTTGTCGGAATGTTTCATTGTATCAATGTTATCCGCCTTTCGGGACTCCATCGCCGTGTTTTGAATTCAGAGTTGCCTTCTCTTAGATGAGTTGCCGTCCAAGGTTAACGAGTCCCATCCATTTGTAATAAGTTGTTAAAATTTGTTTATTATCATAACTACGTTTAATTTTAAATAATTATTTATTTAAAAATCTACTGAGTTTTAAAGTTTGTGGTGGATTTGAAAAACATTTTAAGTACTACATTGACTACATGCTATTTTTGATAATCTTTACCACCCTCCCCCCCCCCCCTTTCCTCCCCTTGTCATAATCGGTCAGAGATCTCGGACCACACCTCCCCCAAAATACGTCACACGTCAAAACACGTTGTTTATTTAATTAAGTAGATCTAATTAAACTTCACTTTCAAACACACTTCACCATTTAATTTAGACTCTATTAAGTGAAATCTTCTTTCAGAATGCATCCAGCACAACAGACACTTAAATATAATTGTCGATTTAAACTTTTATAAGTATAATAAAAATATATAAATATGTGACGTCACATATGACCAAAACAACCCCCCCCCGGGGTCACACTAATTAGAACCGCCCGCCCCTCCCCCTTTTTCCCCGAGCGTGACATACTTAATGAACGATCCCTTAAACAATTTTAAATTTTCTTCCTGCGTCACAAGACGAACAAAATCGGAATTAATCGAGTATACAACTGAAACTACAGATAACACGTAACCACCCTCCACCCTCCTCCCACCCCGTGGTCAAAAAAAATTATTATCAAAGGAAGGGTGTTACGGTATTTCAAAATATTTGTTTCTACAATTTAAAAAAACTTGATATGAAGATATTTTTAGGTTACTTGATGGAAAGATGATGAAAATGATAAACTAATTTGACTGACCTTCTTTCGCCTTTTCGTCCTCGAGGAACAGCAGCCGATCTTCATCGACGTCTGTGGTTAGGACATAGGCCGCCTACAAGAGCCCTCCAGGCATCACGATCCTGAGCCAATCTCTCCAGCCTCCCCCAAGTGTGGCCAAGTTTCTTGGTATCCGCTTCCACTTCACGGCGCCAAGTGTTCCTCGGCCTGCCTCTTTTCCGTTTTCCTTGAGGGTTCCAATTCAAGGCTTGTCTAGTTATGCCGGAGGCAGGCTTCCTGAGCGTATGGCCAATCCATCACCATCTTCTCTGGAGGATCTCTTGTTCTACCGGTTCTTGCTTTGTCCGCTGCCACAGTTTCTGGTTGCTAATTCTGTCGGGCCAGTGAATCCCGAGAATCCTTCTTAAGCAGTTATTGATGAAGAACTGGATTCTCTTCATATTCCCAGCAGTGGTTCTCCATGTCTCTGCACCATACATTAGAACCTGTTTCACCATGGTGTTGAAGGTTCTGATCTTCAGTTTGGTATTTTGACTGACCGCGTATATGTAAAATCGTAAACAAGTTGGTTTAGATTTGTACGTTTCACTTTGCCATCTCCGCAAATAAAAAAAATATATAACAAGTCAACAAAACCTTGCCAGATTGCTTCTCCCATCCATTCCCTGAGAAAACCTGCCACCGGTTGCCAGATTGCTTCTCCCACCCACTCCCTGAGAAAACCTGCCACCGGTGGCCAGATTGATTCTCCCACCCACTCCCTGCGAACACCAGCCACCGGTGGCCAGATTGCTAATCCCACCCACTCCCTGAGAAAACCTGCCACCGGTAGCCAGATTGCTTCTCCCATCCACTCCCTGAGAAAACCTGCCACCGGTGGCCAGATTGCTTCTCCCACCCCCTCCCTGAGAAAACCTGCCACTGGTGGCCAGATTGCTTCTCCCATCCACTTGCTGATGTCTTGTTTTTTTAACAAAAAGAAATAAAAACAAAGATGTCACAGAAAATTTCTCTTAAATGCCACAAATTGCTTTCTCTTTAAAAAAAAAAAAAAGAATAAATGAATGAATAAGAGATTTAAGTGGAACCTAGGGTGCCTTTTGCAAAACGTCTGAACCACTGGAAGGACGTGTTCTGAATTGTCATTAGTATCACAGAATCTATCACCTTTTCTTCCAATCAAATATCATATTGAGCTTATGGTGTATCAGTAAAATACATCATTAATGGACATGTTAAGGAAGGAAACAGTTTAAACAACTGCTGCTTGGATTCTGGCTGCCATTGAGTTTATTTCTCTGTATTATAAAGCAGAGACAGTCGCAATCGATGTACATTACAGTAGAACGTATACAAAGCTACATTGCTGAATATTTTAGTATTTAAACAGAGCTTTACTTTATTTGGTTATGTCAATTTATGTAACAATTGTTACGCTATTGTTTTGACCTCGATGAAGAAAGAAATCAGGTTGGAGTTATGGATAAATATTTGGCATATAATCAGCAATTGGCAGGGATAATAAATTGTTGATTACCATTGGTGCCATATTATATCTCCCTACGGATCACTCCTTTTAAGGCGTGGTGCACACACAATAATATCAAACACGATGAAATGACAGACACATGAAATATCAAACATGACATTATGACAATACATGAATTGTCACAACATGAGAATACAACATACATGAATTGTCACAACATGAGAATACAACATACATGAATTGTCACAACATGAGAATACAACATACATGAATTGTCACAACATGAGAATACAACATACATGAATTGTCACAACATGAGAATACAACATACATGAATTGTCACAACATGAGAATACAACATACATGAATTGTCACAACATGAGAATACAACATACATGAATTGTCACAACATGAGAATACAACATACATGAATTGTCAAACGAAACATCACAGAATAAGTGTTTTTCAGTAAAATAATGTTGATTAAATCAAGTGGTAGCTGGTAATGTTAAAAGCTTTTTTATTTGTTCACAGACCAACAATACAAACATAAGACTTTCACCATACCAATCATCACCATGTCAATCATCACCATGTCAATCATCACCATGTCAATCATCATCATGTCAATTATCACCATATCAATCATTGTAAACAGCATGAACTTATTCATTGTCTTCTTCGTATGCCTTTTTACCCCGTCTCGGGCATAGGCAGTCCACAAGTATTTTCCACTCATCTCGGTCCTGTGCTTTCCTTTCCAATTGCTTCCAGGTGTATCCCTTTTATTTATTTTATTGTTACATATTTAGTAGGACTGTCTTTCGCGACTTTTTAATATAAGTATATTACAAATATTACAATTGTAAAGTGGAGAGACTTTGCTCAAACATTAACTAACACATGTACATAAATCAAAGTAATCAAACAAAAATATTCATAATGTAAATCCATGCAGGAAATATTTCAAGGTTGCGGCCTGTGTTCAAACGTTGCCTGTCCGTTGAGTTATTTACAATAGGAATGTTGAAGTACAATAGTGGATACTTCCTTTTAGACAATGGATATGTCAAGATACTTATAATCCAAATAAAAGATAGAGAATTATTTCACAATCAGTTTTTATATATACTCTATATCACTATAGAAACTGGCAGTTGGACAAATTTTCAAAAGCATGCAGTCATAAAACACATTATACATGTGTAGATAAAAAATAAGAGCTTACTGTCAACAAAAAATTATCTGTCCGTCTTATAATCAGCACAAACTTTCTGGCAAGCTATGAAGCAGCACCAACTTTCATCCAAAACACATTATCTGGCCAGCTATGAGACGCGTGCAGATCTATCAGCCTGTCTGGATCCACCCCCCAAGTGGGCATCATGCCGTAGGATGTGAGGAATCTCTTGACCTTTCCACTGCCCTCATCGTTATGACGGTAGTACATCCACTCTATGAGAACAATCTGTGGACAAGGAGCATGCCTTTCACACACATTGCCTTTCTGAACAAAATCCACTAGCACTGAACATTGACTGCACCACCTCCATTATCATATTAGTGTGACTGGCGCTAGCATGAACAATCAATTGGGATATTCACAAATTCAAACTGTCAATCTTCAATGGTCCATACATTCTGGAGCTTACGCTTGCAACTTGTGTCCACAATCATCTCACCAATCGTTCACACACTGGCCAATTCTTAGAATATTCCAATCTTTAACAGAATGCATTAACCTTCCCACACTAATCATTCTCAGACGTCTCTTTACATCATCATTCCAATCATTGAGACTTACCTTGACCTTACCGCACCAATCATTCGCAGACTTACCTTGACCTTACCGCACCAATCATTCGCAGACTTACCTTGACCTTACCGCACCAATCATTCGCAGACTTACCTTGACCTTACAGCACCAATCATTCGCAGACTTACCTTGACCTTACCGCCCCAATCATTCGCAGACTTACCTGGACATCGACTCGTGTAAAAAATTCGTGTGCACACTCCAGGACAGCCGCCTCGTTGCCTTCCAGGTCAATCTTCAGGAACACTCGTCTGCCAGCCACGAGCGGAACCAGGTCATCAAGACAAATGGCGTCCACGAACTGGCTGATAAGATACCAATGTTCACCGGATATACTACTACTACTAGAAATATTCTTTCGATATCTTAGTATGATTAAACAATTTGACATAAAGAAAATATTTAATTCGAATCCAATGGGAAGAGAGGACAAAAAACAGAAACTGACAAGAAGAAAAGAGAAAGGCACGTGGCTCAAATTGAAAAAAAAAAAGAATTTAGCGAAGTATTTTGAAAAATTGGTCCAACCTTTTGGGGATCTTATCCCGGCGAAACTCTAAGATGTCCACCACACTGGAACCCCCGATGTTGCTGGGGTCAATAGCTAGCCTCATTTCTTGGCGTTTTCGGTGCAATGCGTTGTGGATTAGTGTCACGTGACACGAGAGGCCGTTTATAAGCAGTGATCTTTGCAGAAGTTTCAGACTCTTTAACATGGCATCAACAGCCACAACCTGGCACAAATTTTGAAAACCGATAAAACTTCAACTGTCCATATATTTTATTGATACATGGATGGTGCTGCCAGGGGCGGGCCAGGGTCCCCCCCCCCCCTCTTTTCAATTAAAAAAAAAACAACTTCTTCAGTTGTCTGAACATGCCAACCACCAACATATAGAAAACAAGTAACCCTCCACATCCTCTTCATACGCCACTGGATACAGCTTCCCTGTCAATGACAGTAGTTGAAGCTTCCCTGTCAATGATAATGATTATAGCTTCGTGTCATTGATAATGGTCATAGCTTCCCAGCCAATGATAATGGTCATAGCTTCCCTGTCAATGAACACTAATACAAACACACCATTTACATGGAGTATTTGTTCAACTTCTACATCAGCACATTTGAAAATGATCAACCAGTTTGTCAACATCAAGGTTTAATCTAAGTGCATGCAACTCAGTAACACTATTCAAATCGTCATTGCTAAGACGGTTTTATGTCAATTTATGCAGACATTCTTTTTGTACCGATCAAATACTTATTTTAACCAACTAGTAGCGGGCCGCATGCAGCCTACCACGTTAACTAGTGCAGCCCCTCGCATAGCTGATTTATCACAAATGAACCTATTACCGGTAAATCTTTATTAACATTACAAAGAAATCGGTTTTTTTTTTAATTAAGTGAGGAAAAAAAAGATCGAACCACATCACATTAGTTACATTTTATTTTGATGTGTCGTCATTCATTTCATTGTGTACATTAAGAAAATATTATTAATTGTGCGAGCAGTCGGTGGCTGTTTATTTTAATCTGTATTAACATTTAAGGTGTCATGACATAAGGTGTCACGACATAAGGTGTCATGACATAAGGTGTCATGACATAAGGTGTCATGACATAAGGTGTCACGACATAGGTGTCACGACATATGGTGTCACGACATAAGGTGTCATGACATAAGTTGTCATGACATAATGTGTCACGACATATGGTGTCACGACATAAGGTGTCCTCGCTATCAAAGTGGCCCGTGAAACCTAGTGGGTGGGCCATCCCTGAAACCATACGTAGCATAAATGGTAATACCGTTCAATTAAATAGACATGACGACGGGTAATGCATTTAACCAAATAGGTGCACAAGAGAGGGTCACGTCATCATTACCTCTATCCCCATTCTATGCCATCATTACCTCCACCCCCATCATATATCATAATTATCTCCATCCCCATCCTATGCAATCATTACCTCCATCCCCATCATATGTCATCATTACCTCCATCCTCATCTTATGTCATCATTACCTCCATCCCCATCCTATGTCATCATTACCTCCATCCCCATCCTATGTCACCACTACCTCCCTCCCCATCCTATGTCATCATTACCTCCACCCCCATCCTATGTCAACATTACCTCCATCCCCATCCTATGCAATAATTACCTCCATCCCCATCCTGGCAGCAGGTAAAGTAAACACGCCAACATTACACCCCAGGTCAACAAGTGCAAGGTCGGGAAACATCTGGTGAGCCTGGTACATAGCTTCAACATTCTCTGGCTCCCATGATCCCTCATTCTGTGGACATCAAACATGCTCATTACGACATCAAACATGCTTATTACGACATCAAACATGCTTATTACGACATCAAACATGTTTATTGCGACATCAAACATGCTTACTACGACATCAAACATGCTTATTACGACATCAAACATGCTTATTACGACATCAAACGTGTTTATTGCGACATCAAACATGCTTATTGCGACATCAAACATGCTTATTACGTTTGGCCGTTTACGTATACGAGTCTCCATGGGTTAAATACAGAGCAACCTCGTGACTTTTGGGGGCCACTAACCACCATTCGGGTCTTTGACCCCTACATTCAAAGCTAACAGTTTAATTAACTTTCCACATCACAACTTTGGGCCCTTTGAATATTGTTGTAACATCTGGTGGCTGCAGGGCCCTCTCGATGGATCTGGTTAAATTTTTATTGATAAAATGTTTTCTCTGGGAATTGTATCCTAATCTTAAAAATATATTTATCATGTGACTGAAATACAGTCAGACTGTCTCCAGTAGTTATGAAGTGTTTTTTTTGCTGCAGGCCAAATTAAGTAGTTCTTTTTTTTTTTTTTAAAGAAGTAATGTAATTTATTCAAATATGTTAGTTTGAGATTTATTAATGGCATGTGCGTTGTGTGGGATCAATGGATGTTTATTTGATGATACCCCTGTAATCGTGGGCGGGCGTACCTTCAAGTGGGCCGAGACCATGAGATCTCTCTTGGGGTCGTGGATGCAGATCAGCATCTGTCCTGACTTGTCTGGTGTGAACACCTCCACGCATTCATTGTCGGTGACGTCATCTTCTCCCACGACGACGGCGCCGCGACGTTTTTGGGGGGTGGAAGGGATGACGTGGATTCCCGATTTATTTAAACTATCTGACCTCAGGTTGACCTCGGACTGACAGAAGGACATTGGGGTCAACTCATAGCGAAGCGAATGTCCTATGAGAAGCACCGAGCCTATGGAGATGCACGCGAGGAATCCAAGCGCCAATCGGTGGTTTTTAACGGTTGATGGCAGGTATGTGTTCAAGATTCTTTGTAGCTTCATTTCCCCAGCGTCATCTTCTGGGGTCATTGGGTCATCCGATTACAAAAAAATGTTACATGGAGATAACAGGGTGGGACAGTCCATTAAGGTCAATGAAACTGCAAGCAGAAATTAATGTAACAATTAAAATAAAGTTAGCAGAAATGTTAAAGCTTGTGCTATTGCAGTTTCACTGTCAAGTGAATGGTAAAAAAACAAATGGCGTCATGAATGGGAGATGGGGGGTTACGAATTTGTGACGATGTATCATGAGGGTGTCAAAGATTTGTGACAAATAGTTGTGGGTGGGGGGGGGAAGAACTAATTTAATATATATATAATATTATCGGTTCCATGGAAGGCCCTATATTTGACATGATTGGGTCCATGGAAGGCCCTATACTTGATTGGGTCAAGTTACGTGTCATCGAAATGCACGGTTCAGAGGACATATGACTAACAGACAGGACAAGAGCAACAAGCAAACAGTAAACAGTATGATGCTAATGCAAAATTTGTTGGTGTTTGATCCGGACATGTCAGTAACTCCGATTGTTTACTACAAACATTGCGTGTTGTTATCTATGGACCATTCACTACGGCACTGATTGGTGGAGTTGGCTTTGTGTTTGCAATGTTGTGAACAATGTGAGTGTTGAACACTTAATATCATGCGAGCTGTGGTTGTCACGTTTTGTTAAAAGATGAGGACGCTTGTCACTTGGGGTGAGTTCAGTCAAACATGTCAGCATTGATCATTCATACATTCACCACTAAATGATTGAGCACTGCCTCACTATTCATAATCATGATTTACTGGTAGTGAAATAATGAAATACTTATTTTGATATTGTCACTAGTAGGGGTTAATTTATTCCTTTAAACATTTACCAAAATTTTCGATGACACATCAAGTCAACAGAATATAAAAACAAATGCGGAAATAAGAAATAGCGTCCCACGAACACATTTCAAACACCTGTGTTGACACACCGACGACAGTAAACCCCGATGTGACCTACTTTTCCAATGCACCAATCACTCTCTCGATTATAAATAGCACATACGATCCCTAGTAGAAAGTGCAATATCTCACCTCGGTGTATTCTTATAAGTTTTAAATATATTATTAAACCAAATTATTTTGTAAAGAAAAAAACTCAAAATGATTGATTAAGCCTCACTTAACTTTGAAATGTAACATGTCTTAAACACGCAACACAACATTGTCAAGCAACTTCAAATAGATTGTAGATACATGAGTAATATTTTATGTGAGGAAAGTGCAAGCAGTTACATATAAAAATTTAAAAATTCAAACTAAAATTTGACTTTAATCTACTAGAGTGCCTAGGATCTTCTTTTACGAGTGAATAAAAAAATTCTTTTTCTTTTATTGTACGAGGGGGGAAAAATTGTTGTTTTCTGAGGTAGAAGCTCAACTAGCTGGAACTGGAAAACTTGAATTAATTTACAAAAACCTCATAGCACCTTTTGTTAATATGTCCAATAAAAAATACATAAACTACACTGTAATTTTCTTTTTTTTTTTTAACCTGAAAATGTATTTTTGTAAATGTAATTTCGCGAACTTTATGTATTATGCCTAAACCTTTCTCTGGCGTAACAAACCTTTCTCTGGCGTAACAAACCTTTCTCTGGTGTAACAAACCTTTCTCTGGTGTAACAAACCTTTCTCTGGCGTAACAAACCTTTCTCTGGCGTAACAAACCTTTCTCTGGTGTAACAAACCTTTCTCTGGTGTAACAAACCAATCTCAACCCTCAATCACCAAAGGCACACGGTGTTATAAACAAAATCCAACGGTGGCACGGTCACAGCTATTTTATTCTTCGCAAATTAACAGAAACTCTATGTTTGAGTCTGTTTGTTCAAAAATTATCAAATGTAGGATTTCAGCTTCTAATCATAAAATATTAATCGTACGGTCAAAATCTTAAAGGAAATAGTAGAGCGAGACATTCAGATGGACGTTTCAACTAGAAGCCTTCGTCACCAGATAAAACAATAAGGAACAACAAACGAATGAGAACATTTGAATTTGAACAACAAACTTAAGACGGTAGCTACATTACAATTCCTTCGTTAAAAATAGGCCCGGGGTGGGGGGGGGGGGGGCGACAGGCATAGTCCACATGAACCAACTAGAAACACACTATTCCAGATAACGTAACAGTTTAATTTGAACTGCAGCTAGTATTTTTCGCATATGCACACCCTTTATTTCCCAAAGGTAGACAAGAGGATAATTTTACATTAGCGTATCACTCGTTCTGTCCGCTTCTACCGGGTGGGCGTCATAGGGGCAGGGGGTGGTAAGTTTACGATCTGTCAAAAAGTCGAAGATCTACTTATTTTCCCTATACAGTCGGCGCTCTACTTATTTTCCCTATACAGTCAGCCCTCATTTATCGCGGTTAATCAGTTCCAGGGTCTACCATAAAAAGTGAATTTCCGCGAAGTAGGATTCTTTATTTATTTATGGAATATTTTGGTAGTTACAGTAAAGAAAACCTGTTCACAAGCCTGTAAATACGGTTTTTTAAGACCCTCTGAGGGTGCTCGAATACATAGGCCTACAGTCAGGGCCGACTCTAACAATTGCGGGGCCCTATGCGAAACGGATTGCGCGGGGCCCATTCTGGGTAGAGGATAAGGATAAAAAGTGAAAATTAAGATTTTTTTTTAGAAAATAAATTCGGGGCGGGACCTATGAAAGTGCGGGACCCATTGCGACCGCATAGGTTGCAGTGGCCTAAGGCCGGCCCTGCCTACAGTCCATAGGTACAGTAATTTTAATTTTAATACAGAGGAGTATAATTGACTCAGACAACCGAACACGCGCTGTATCATTATAACTTTCTCGATCAAATTTTTCATGCACGCATACATGTTATATCTGAAAAGGGGGGTGGGGGCGTGATAAAGTGAAGCTGCGAAAGTCTAAGCGCGAAGTGGGGAGGGACGACTGTAATTAATTATAATTTCTTGATCAGCTTTTTTATCCACTTCCGGCTGACCAGGCATGTTGTTGCAAAGGTTCGTAATCCGGATTTTCATTAGCTTACATTAGCCATCATCTAATTCTAAGTTGATGAATCATAAGACGTATGTAACACGAGACGTTTTGATACAATTTAAATTAAAGATTATGTTTAGAATACATGGAGATCTTCACGCGTGTGGAGACCTTCTGGCCGCTATGCGTCTTAAATTTACCACTTTCATTTATAATTATTGTATACGGGTGCTCTTGTTTATTACAGACCTGTTTACTGACGAGATGTAGAGCTTAGTGTCTACTCTTTGAAAACAGATGCTTACTGGTGGTATATTGCAATCTCTCACTTACTCACACGGACTAGTGTAATTTGTAACTGATATCATTACACCAAACACTGAATATCTTGATATAAGTTATAACGCTATAAGCATAAGTTTATTATACATCGTCAAAACCTGTATACCGTACTAACAATTCAATTCCTATACAAATCAACGTTTCCATCCGTTTGCAGCATGCATGGAATAACAACAGAAAAATAAATGTTCATGGAAGTGCAAAAGCTTTTGTGCACTATAACCTTCAGTGGAATCAGTTTTAAAGTGTAACAGTTGATGGAGGCAAAATCATGACTGGAGTGAGGAAAGGTCTGGTGGGGCGGATCAGGACTCAGTTGGAAGATTTGCTAATTCCAGGTGCTCTGTTCATACACTGCATCATAGATCAGCAAGCACTCTGTGGGAAAGACTTAGGTGTTTCTTAAGTACTGAAACCAGTCTTTTCTGGTCGAAGTCACTTCCCACATGAATGAACTGAACTTGAAACTTCAGGGATAGGATAACCTCATCTGTGATCTCTATAGAATCATCAAAGAATCTTGGAGAAAGCTGTCATTGAAGCACAGCTGGAAGGAGAGAAAGTTTCTCATTTCTTCTATACATTAAGGGCCCACGATCAATTTAATGATCATTCTGGCTCCAATTTTACTTGTAGGCCCAATATTAGGGAGTGGTTTTGATCAGTAGGAGTGACATTCCTGTGTTTAATGCCATTACAAGTGAACTGCTATATTTTGTTTTTAAAACTGTTACTTCTATTCCTGCCATGAATGCATCTGAAGGATCATCACTATCATCACAGTCACCACCAGGACTGTCAGGAGCTTTCTGATAAGCCTCTTCACTTTAACCCCTGGTTGCCCCTCTTCCTCATCATCATTGAAATACCTGATTAACAGAAAGAGAAATAGAAAATATTACCACTCTCCAATTATGCATGAAAAACAAATACAAGCAGCAGAGCATAACAGGGATCAATATCAAGTTAATTTTTAGTTTAATTACCCTAAATTTCATTTAAAATGCAGACATTTTAAAAACTATAGTGAAATAAAAATAATATTGTACGAGGGGGGAAAAATTGTTGTTTTCTGAGGTAGAATTTATTTCTTAAATCCATTGATTCTGTAAGTTTGAGAATGAAAAAGACTATGAAAACTTTAATTTTAAGAATGTGTTAAAATAACTTACTCTTCCTCTGTCATAACTCTACATTTACCAACATTACCAACATGGTGGTTAAGTGTTCTACCAGGAACAAATGTTTAGCTACTGATAGCCCCTTGCATGGCAGCATAACCAGACACTGGAGCAAATTGCCTCTTCCAAATCCAGAGTAAGACATTGTATGGCACAGGTTGTTTTTTTAAAATTTGTTTCCAACAGTTTTGCGCTACAATCGACGAAGATGTCCACATCGATTTGCGAAATTATTGGTGACTTGAAGAAGCATTCTTTTGAAGAGATTTTCAGATTTTGACAGAAGTGAGAGACATTCATCTGTTTCAGAATCCGTTTGATTGTAACCTTGATGATGTGCCAGTTGAACTACAAATGGAGCTCATTGATTGACAAGCAAAGAACTTGTTGAAAGAGAAGCACAGAGAAGGAAAACTTGTTGAATTTTATCGCTGCTTACCTCATGTGGAGTTTCTGCAACTGAAGATCTTTGCCGCTGGTACGGCATCCGTGTTTGGAACAACTTATGTCTATGAACAAACATTTTTGAAAATGAAGTATGTGAAGTGATCACATCGAACGAGAGTGACTGATAAACATTGGAAAACAAGTCTCTTGATTGGATGCAGCAATTCCAAACCAAACATTGATATCTTGAAAGCTAAGCGTCAGTTTTATAAATCTCACTCACCATTTTTGATGATGAGTGAGTACTTTTATAGCGCTTGTGTCCATGCTATTTTAGCATGCTCACAGCGCTCTGATGTCCTAATTTGTTTGTGAGAATCGAATATGTGCACACTAGGTCTGATGTAACTATCTTTTTGCTAACGTCGCCTTCTTTGATAACTTTTTATTAAATAAATATGTTGGTTGTCTTGTTTTTTTTGTACATCACCCATGATTAACATGGCATACTAAACTTAGTTTTTCATCTTTTCTCCCAGAGCTTTCGTTCTAGCTTGCAAGAATTGTACAGAATGATTATACGGCCCGCGGTCGTCATTTTGTCCGTCATCCTGCCCGCCGTGAAAAAAGTTTGGTGATCCCTGATCTAGTAGAATTCAAGATAATCTCATTTTTGTAAAAGTTATATAAATTTTGACATGTTCTATCATTTTTCAACAAGTGCAGAACGTGAGAGCGAATGAGTTCCAAAATTCCTAAATCTTTCGGTTTCAGCTGAAAATAATTTTAAGCTTTTGGTTTCAGTAATGACCAAAAGTCATTTTTAACTTTTGGTTTGGTTTCAGCAGAAACCAAAAAATCACAATCGGACAGTCTCTTTATACAACATCAAAAGTTCCACTCAACGTTGTTTCACTCCCCTAGCTACGCCACTGGTCCAATGTTGTTTTGTTAGTATAGATTTCGCTGGGTTTCGACATCCAGCCCAATATATATAATGTATATATGCGTGTGTATTTGTATACCTGGTATATAATTACTTCAAATTGATAGGCTACTTACATCACGGAAGCCGATACTTGTCTCAGACTTTCTTTTTATAATACCAGAAATGAAAGTCTAGAATCCAGACTAGTTGAACTCATTGTTGAAATTAATTTTTAAAAATTAGTTTACCATCGAAAAAGCTTTATTTTGAACTTCAGTGCAGAATTAAGTCCTTTCAGGTCGGCTCGGCAAAGTACGGCCCGCGGGCCATATGTGACCCGCAACTTCGGTATTTCCAGCCTTTGGCGTCAATAGTGATTCCCAAGCGTCAGAAGGATTCGCGTCTGTGCACAATAATTAGTATGGAAGTTAAAACAAATAAGCAGGACATTTTCCAAGGCAGGTATAAATCCATTGCCTAATACGATTTGGATTGGACGAAATTTAAGAGCGTCAGTTACAGGGGTGAAGAAAATGCTGGTGACAGGGTTGCCTGATCCCACTTCTGTGTGAGAGGACATTTATTAAAATTGTGAATTGTTTTTACAGCTTTATCTATTGAGCACTTGTTTGCCGTTTTGAAGATAAGAATTACTACCATTGTGCCAGTAAAGCATCAATATCACGCTTTTCACTGTTTGGGGGAACAAAAATACTACCATGCTATTTATTGCTGACCATCTAATAATATTTATTTGAAGTCTCAAATTAACTTAATGTGACAATGTCAGAAAAACACAAATATCTTGCTTCCTGTCCATTTTGACAAGAAAAAAAAAAATTATACTATAAAAAAACAATCAAAAGTCACAACCAGAATTTAAAAAAACTGCATTTCTTTATTTCTGTCACCATTCTCTAGGATCAACTGTGCTTTAATAAATCAAGATAAATTTACATTGTGCATAGTTTTTTTTTATGATAACTTATTTCTTTAAAACAAATATAAATTGAGCTGAGACCTTGGTATTAAAATACATAAACCATATAGACTAGTTTTAATGAATAGCACATCAAAATAACAAACATGTTACAGAGGGCCTTTCAGTGATTTATATATATATATATATATATATAAAATACATGCATTTTGTAAAGACCCCCCCCCCCCCCCCCCGTTATCTTGTACCCTGTCTTCGCGATTGAGTCATACAACACTTTGATAGTAATGTACATCCCAAAGTACAGGTGGCTCATACACTCAAATCTTCTGACACCACATCATCAGGCTAAAACTCATACCAAAAGTTCATATCTTACAGGCAGTGTTACTTAAGGTAGCCATTACAATTGAAACAATAAGACAACATGACATTAATTAATACAAAAACCATTTCTGTTTTTATCTACCATTTGTTCAATCAATTTCATTGTTATAACACTGGTAATATCAGCTCCAACCGCCACTACCTCACAGTTAGTGCAACAAAAACCTTAGTCTGTGCTCTTGTTCTCTCTCGTCTTGACTACTGCAACTCTCTTCTGTCAGGCTCACCAAAACACTTCTTGGAAAGATTACAAAAGGTTCAAAACTCAGCTGCTAGGCTAGTTTTAAAGGCAAAAAAACGTGATCACGTCACACTACTACTACTACTTCATTCACTTCATTGGCTCCATGTACAAGCACGGATTGATTATAAACTCTGTTCTGTGCCACCACTTTTTCTCGAATTCCTGCCCTTCCTATCTAACCGAAATTCTCTGTCTATTCACCCCTTCGACAGCTTCGCTCCTCCGCAGACGATCGTATTCTTTCTGTCCCTAAGACTCGCACAAAAACATACGGTGAAAGATCTTTCTCTTACTGTGCCCCCAAACAATGGAATTCTCTTCCACTACACATCAGAAATATATCAACCATCACAGCCTTCAAAACCGCACTCAAAACACACCTCTTTAAACTTTACTATCCTGACTGATCCCCCCTCTGAAAGTTAAACGATGCTGCGGAGTGCCGTCCATGACGTCACATGTAAATTGATATGGAATGGTTGGTTTTTAATTTCATTTTAATTTGCATGTACAGCGTGGTGAGCCCAGCCCTAGGCTGGGGTACCACACTATAGAAAACTACCCATAATAATAATAATAATAATAAGCAAGGAAATAAGTATTATTTAAACATTAGTTGAATGTAGTTGTTAAAATTTAAAATAACTTAACAAGTTAAAATCAATTTTTTTCCCCCAGGCAACTCAATGCAATGAAATGAACCCTTTACCAAATAAGTTTTGCATCACTCGTAATAAACTGTGTTGATCTCAAAAAAGCAAGAGGTTGGCAGTTTTGTGACACGATGATTCAAATGTTTGACAAATCTCATTGTGTCCTTGTCTCTGTAAACCAAGGCAAGAGAATTTCCTGATGGGCAGATGGACAACAGCTGAGGATGGACAAGAGGATGAAATGGTAACACTTTATATGTGTGGCATAGGGCAAGTTTTATGAAAGGACAACAAGGTCATAACAAGTCATACATTATGATGGCAAACACGAAGAATTAAATAAACAAACTATTTTCAACAGAATTATAATCCAAGGTTCTCTTTCTAGCACCTTAGTACTTTGTATTTAGTCAACTTAATTTTTCAATGACCCTTATGTAGCCAGGGTTTTTCAGTACGCTATTTCTAACATTACCACTATCTGACAAGCTGCGCAAAAACATTTTTATACATCCTACATTAACATCAACATTACAATTTATCTGCACTAGAAAGATAGCAAATCATTTCAATTATGCAGTAGAATTTCTTTTCCCAAATGCACTTGATGAAAGAGAATCACTAAAACAAAAGAATGATTTCAAGATTTCTTACCTCCTCATCTTCTCCCTTGGCAATGTAAGAAGTATAACCTCCATTATCAAAGTTCCAATCTGAAGCAAAATAACCACAGATTTATACACCTACACAGGGATGAATTCAAGAGTATACCTTTCTCACTAACACACACATGACATCAAGAACATAACCTTTCTCACTACCAACATACACGATGACATCGAGTGCATACCTTTCTCACTGCCCACATACATGATGACATCGAGAGCAAAGTCCATAATTTCCGCATCCGTGTCATGGGCCAGGGTGTAACATCCATGCTGCCACTTCCTTACTTCACTGCGGCATCTTGGGCAAGAGATCTTTGACACTAAACAAAAGACGTCATTACAGTATCAATATTTTGTTTCAATAAAATCAAATAAATTGAATTTTAATCTAATCAGTCTCAATCTGCCAGCGACATTCCCACACCTTGACTCAACAGCAATTAATTTATTGCACTGTTGAAGAATCGCAAAACCATTTTTTTTAATGTAACAGAATGGAAGAGACTGGATGACAATCGCAGGGTGATGTTTGCCTGTTACAACTTTTAAACTGTTAAACTAAAACCTGTGGCAGTCCTGCTTAATGGATGCACTCATGGCTGCAGAGCTTTCACCAAGTCAACAGTACCAGCCTGAAGCGCTTGGAAGGTGAACAATAGCTGAAGATATTACCGCTGCCTGTCAATTGGTGCAGCCCTAATCCCAAGTTACTCACAGCAAGGGTTGACTCTTTCACTCGTTGAGCACTCTCCAGAACTTTCACTTGGTTCGTCCTCTTCGGATGAAGGTGCCAAGGGATGTAACTTAAGACCTGTCAAGTTTGAAAGAACTAAGAAGGCGGCATCGGAGTGCATAACACGTAGGAACTCAGAAACCACAGCAGGAAGGTTGTCTTTATCGGCCAGGTAATACCGCCTAGAGACAGAAAAATACTAAAAACTTCAGTAATGGTTGGTGGTCTTTAGAAAAATCAATCATTTAAAAAATCTGTGATTAAAAAAAAAAAATTTTGTTTAGAGAACATGGCAAGTTAAAAAAAAAGAAAAAATCTAAATATTTTAAATACAATAAAAGTATCTTCTATTGAATAGTATTTACTCCATGTTTGAACTTTGACCTTTTATTAGCTGGACCTGTAAGTCCCCAGTTAATATTGTTTTCTTGTAAAGCTGCCATTAAAGCCTGGTACTTGTCTTCCTGGAAAACAAAATCTAAATTGTTGGCTGGAATATAAATAAATAAGAGGCATCACTGCTGTAAACTCATGGTAACCCCCCCCCCCCCCCCCACCTGCCAAATGCAATTCTCAGCTAGATTGAGTGTATAAAATGATCAGAATTATTATCATTTTAAACAAAAAAAGAGACTTTTAAGGCTACTTCAAAACAAAAATATTTAATGGAATTGACATAGGAGCTTATTTTTCAAGCAGAAACTGGGAATCCAAGCATGAAAAATAAAAGCATCAGTTAGATCTGAGTGGAAGAATGTAGCGAGGCAGGCCAAAGTCTTACATGGGCTGTATTGCCACAGGGATAGAACGTATTTAAACTTTAATGCTCATAATAAAGAAAAAAAAACTGTTGAGAATGTCATACAACACAAGCTAACACCTAAAAATAGGCTCATGATCCAAATTACAGTCATGGAAACATATGTATTTGATATTTGACATAGTCATAGAAATATTGTATGGATATTTGATTTGTTTTAGTTTTAGCTTCATAGTTTCAACATCATAAAATTGTCACATGTTGCACTCTGCACACACCCCACACCCCCCCCAAAACCATGATGCCACTGGCATTAAGAACATTGGCTGGAATCCAATTTGGTTAGTTAAAATATTGTAATATCAGCAGCATTAACTACTGAGGTACACAAATATGTCAAAATTGATTTGCTCACTAATTTCACCAACCTGTAAGAAATCCGTAAGTTCTATTTCTGAATCTGCTTCAAATCTACTTCTGACATCTGTTTGAACTTCAGGAGCAAGGTACAATGGGTTGAACCAGGCATAAAAAACTTCTTCCTAAATGCAAGTTGATGGAAGTTAAAACTTGTTCCTGACATAACACTCTTGGGTATAACATTGTTAATTGTTTATATTCTAATTCTATTTTTAAGAATGGTTTTGGAGTAATTTAATTTTAAATAATTTGTTTGTAACATATTTATTTAACATCAGTTAAACCACAACATAACCCAGGCTTCATACAATTAAATACAATGATTGCAGAAACATTAAGAGAAACTAATTGAAAGGTTAAAGTAAAAGTAATCCATGAGATTTTGCAAAGGTGACTAACTTCAATACTTCCAAAAGGCACAGCAGGTGGTAGAGTATCAACAAGTGGATGTGGTTGCCTAGTCAGCGGGGGTCCATGAAACCAGCCACTTAAAGACAATCTTGTCTTAGACTCAGACAGAACTTCAGCCACCTGTATGAAAAAAAAAACTATTGTCAACATGCATCCCAAATAAATATATATACACACATATATAATATATATATATATACATATCTATTTATGAAGATCTTAAATATATCCCGGCCACTGAACTTCTGAAAAACTAAATTCAGATATGCCCCAAAATGATCCAACCTTGTATTTTGAATTGATAAAAAAGTCATAAATCTTTATTGATGAAACAGGGGTGGGGGGCACCGTAGGGTTAGATTGATTGAGCACTTTTATAGCGCTTGTATCCATGCTATTTTAGCATGCTCACAGCACTTTGTTGTCCTAAAATCTATATAAAGAAAAAAGTCTTTAAATGGTTCTTATATGACTTTTTATCATTTTCAATGTCTGTATCTATTTGCATGAAATGAAACATGGTAAAGCCTACTGTGATTTTAAACATATTTTCTGCTTTGAGAGATTGCACTTTTATATGAACTGGCCAAGGAAGGATTAGGCATTGCAACAACAGCTTGGTAAAACTGATACTTACCACTGTCAGAGTGTTTCCCACAAATTTTAATTGAAGTATCTGATATATTATAAGACTGTTTAATAATTCCCCATCTCAGCTCAATTGTTTTACATTAACACATATAATTTGTTCCATTTTTATAGCAAGATGTAAGATTCACCTGATGAAATGAAGTTTCTGAAACCTCAAAGAACAAAAAACTGTTTCTTGTGGGAATAATGGATTTTACAATATTTTTGGGTTGAATTTTTTCTGAAAGTAGAAATAAACATTAAATTATCTAATTTACAATTAATACAACAATAAAATGCAATAAATTTCCTAAACATCTTGGAACAGTGATAGAAACAAACATAGAACAAACTAATCCAAACTTCTAGTTAAACAAACTAAACATATTTAATGTTTCATTTAGCTTTTATAGTCATAATTTGGGTATACAAAAAAATATTTTAAGATTTAAAACAATTTAAAAAAGAGAGTTTAAAAATTTGAATTGTGTTACCATCAGAATCAAATAAATCCAGTGTTCCTCCATCAGAGGCTGACCAAGAGCTAGGTACCAGGTAGTAAATAAATGCTATTCTTCTCTCTTCAAGCTCATCATCATGACATAGTAAAACATCTGAAGTGATTTTCACAATGTTTATTTAGGATAGAAAATTGTGCTAAATATGTTACAAGAGTTACAGCTGTAAGAGTTTTAAGGAAATGCTGAAACACAACAAAGTTCAATCCAGTTCCAGAGATAAGTAGAAATAAAAGTTAAATCAATCCATTTTTAAATAGAGTGAGCCTTAAGAAAACTAATTCTTATTACCTGTATACTTGTACTGTGAACAAAATAAATCCATCTTGTTGTTTAGGGGGATACCTGTCACGTGTGTTATGAATTTTTTCAGATTTTCACAAAGTGATCTGAAAAATAATGTCCAACCACAAGTCTTTACTTTTCTCTCATTCATATTATTTTCTTAGCAATAAAATAATGAAAAAAGCCAGTTTCAATCCTAATTATTAATAAAATGACAATGTAATTTTACAAATAGAAATTTTTTTTATAAATTATACAAAGTTATTGTTGCTTTATTTGTCGGGATCAACAACCAAAGAATCAGTACTAATTTTGAGGTCTGCTTAAGTTACCTTCAACCACAGCATCATCAGTATCTCTCTCTGTATGCATTCAAATAGACTCTTCATAGGTCTGTTTGAAAGTTTCATCATCTAAGCTTAGTACTTAAACCAACAATTTACCTACATCCATGATAAAGTGGAACATCAAAAATGTGTGCTATACCAGAAACAAACTGTTTGTGTTGATGTGTTAGACAGTGTTTAAAGAAGATGTCGAGCTAATGATGATACTTACCTAAATTTGGAGATGGCTGAATTTTTACTGCAAGTCAGATCACCACTCTGTAATTAAAAATAAAATTATGTTATCTCTACAGTTTTCTAATTTGTCAAAATGGCATATGCTACTAAGCAATTATAATTTTGAAAAATTATTAATTAAAAAATAAATTGAACAAACTTAAGGATTAAACATGCACTGCAAATATTTATCTTTGTTTTTATACCTGTAAAAATTTATATAGATCATTATTTTTAGTCCTTAAAGATATCTCATGAAGAACTGACTCTAAGTTGTTGATATAGTTATCATTAGAGATGAAATTAGGCAACACACAATGACGGAAGGGGTAACCACTGAGTTTTACACCAGAAGCAGCTGGAAAGTAAAAATAGCTTTGCATTAGGACATTAGAGTAATTTTACATAAATATGGAAAAATCAAGGTTATTTTAAGGCAGAAATTCAAAGTAAAAAATCCAAGAGTTAAGTAAGAACATAATTAGGGGTAATATAAACATATTTTAAGAAAGAGTCTTGGTTTAAAGATAGTAGGTGGACAATGGGAGAAGCGTCATTGCTAACACTTTATTTAGGTACTTCACTAAAAATTTCAAAGTTGTTATATATTAATGAAACTTATATCATTAGAAAGGACTTAGTATTTCCTTTCCATTGATACCAAGTTTATGTTTCTATCTTAATTGGAAAAAAAGTTATTGCATTTTTAGTGTCAGAATTTTTCCTTATATAGCCTTAGTAAATAATTTCCAAAATTCTGTGACAGAAAAAAGCCCTCAAATTTTCAGCATAGTTTAATTAAGTATTGGGCTTTTATAATAAGCCATTTTCATATTATTATC
This sequence comes from Omphiscola glabra, assembly GCA_964017045.1. Taxonomy (NCBI): domain Eukaryota; kingdom Metazoa; phylum Mollusca; class Gastropoda; family Lymnaeidae; genus Omphiscola; species Omphiscola glabra. Next base: position 8,931,523 of record OZ024796.1, read on the forward strand.
TTAACTAATGTATTCATGCGTGGGGTTTGAACAACGGAGGGTAAGTAAATTTCATTAACAATGTAGCGCCTGTTCTCAATACTCCAAATGCCATAACTATTTTACCTGTAAAGTTAAAGCCCTGAAATTTTCAGCTTAGTTTAATTAGGCATTGGGCTTTTATAATAAGCCATTTAAATATTAATACATCAATAAATTAATTAAATCAGAGGCATTTGAGCAACTGAGACTGAATAAATTTAATTTTAAAATGTTACCTGTTTGTGCATTAAAAATACAAATTGCATAAATATTACTATTACCAATTCAACCTATTGCTAATGCATCATATAGTGAATTAATATTAATAATGTTAATAAACAGAAAAGATTTATAAAATTATTTATAATAATGGATAAGTCGCATTGAAAAAATGCTAATCACAAATGTTAAATCCAATCATCCATGTTCCAATCCATGAAATTGACAATCCAAGTAGCCATGCTAGTGCTATTAGTATTACAAATCCACAGTAGAACTGGTGATCACTTAATATTATATTAGTACTTTTATAGTTCACTGAGCAGCTGAATAAAAGAATACATTTTCTTTCATAGAAAGATGATAGTCAAAAGTAACGTTTTGGTTGAGTCCATGGCAATCTTGATCAAATTTGTGACAGTTATAGATACCATTAGTAATGATTCAGTTTATGACATAGATGATGGAGTCCTAGTGTAGATTCCATTGGTAATGAACAGTTTTTCAAAAATGGTTTTCACTGTGTCAATATTGTTGATTCCACCCATCATGATGATAAATAGGAGCCCTGAGTGTATAAATTGCCAACCAAATGCAGTTGATGGTGAAAAATATCAATAGCTGTTAAGATTATGCTCTGGTAGTCCATACTGTGGTGGATTGTCCAGATGGACATTCAGTTACACTTGACAGATTTTTGTTAAAACAGGAAAGTCCAATACAACAAAGTTAAATTGTTCACGCAGACACATTTTGCCCGTAGAGGCCATATCCAAGAGAAGTATCCAGACAAGTGTCTAGAAAAGTTTTGCTGAAGAAACACTTGGTACAGCTAGGAAGTCAGTACCTCTAAGCAGAAGAGGCACTATCTTCCACTTCATCGTTACACAAACGCCTTGTAATTAAATGTTGGTCTCGTAGTAAAGACAAACTGAAATAGAGATAGAAATAAATTCATTTTAACTAAACACAAAATAAGCATATTATCATAAGTAACAAAAGGTACCATCTATATTTGATTTTTATATATATTTAATTAAATAAAGATTGTGTATTTCCGTGTGGTAGTTTTGTAATTAAATTATTAATTAATTAAGACAATGGTGATTTAATTTATCCTGTCTATCCAGTATAGATAATATATTGTGATGTTCTATTATTTTTGTTATTCAGAGTAAGCCAAGTATTTATTACATATCCATTAGGGAACATTATTCATTCATCGGATATATTTACTTATATAAAAAAAAGTCTGGTAGTCGAGACCCCATTACAGCTTGTCCAAATGGAATGAACAGGCGTGAATCCGAGATACTGGTAGTACTAGAAGCACAACTCTTCACAGCTCCTCCAAAAAGTGGTGGTGACATGGCTGTATATTTAAAAGAATGAAAGTGATAAGACGTTTAAGAAATGTTAACACCAATATTTGAACACAAACTACGGGCTTAGCTGTTAATGTTATTTTACAAATGAATTTATTCAATGACCAGCATTCAGACTGGACTAAGCCTAAGCCTGAAAAGTCAAATATAATAGCTTTGAACTCAAGCAGTCTAGCTTAAAAAGGGTATACAAAAGTAAAATTAAGAAAGGGATACATGTTATTTAGAAGATAAATATAAATAATATTATGTTACCTAGTAAAAATTGACAATGAAGTTCAGTAGCTGCCGAGCCTACAATTCATTGATTATATAAAATGAGTTTAAGATAAATTATATCAATATCATTAAGGACATTATTATCCATTACCAAAAATATAATTTACAATTGGATATTTTGATAATTATTACAATTAAAACATAGATTTAAATGACTAAAGTAATTTAGTTATGACATGGTGTATTCATGAATATAAATTTTATTATTAAAAAAAAATAATGAAATTTCATAAAATATGTATAAATTTGTTCTCAGTCATAAAATTAAAACAAATTAAGTAATATTAATGAACTGGATGGCTTTTAAAAAACAATAGATTATAAAGATTTTTAAATACTTCTTATGCAATAAGAATAATAATAACAGAGAATGGCTATCACTTCCGGTTCATTTGGCCTAGTCGATAACTGGTTACGAATTATGCTCAAATTCAGACCTATCTATACAATTTATGACCTATCTAAATGTCATCATGTGTCTTGTTTCAATTAGTTAAATCGTTCTTACACTCAATACAAAAAAAATTAATTGCAATACTATTATAGTTTCCGAAATATAGTGCTAGCAAACTTACCGGTTTTCCTAACGAAAGATATCTGTTACAAGCCATGTCAGTCCGGTGAAAAGGTTTATGTTGTAATGATCGTCGTCCTTGTGTGCACAAAACAGACTATAGTAAGGTCATAGTCTCTCCCTTACGTGGACAAAGGAAACTAAATATAAATACGACCCCGTGACCTACCGGCATTGACCGGTCATCGGTTTATGGTCTGTTTTCGACATCCGAAAAATCGATCGGCGCGCGCCGCTTAGCGAAGTACCTACTTTATTGGGTACACAAATTATATATTGAAATAAAGAGACTGGGCCTGGGTGAGCCTTAAATTAAATGCCTTAATCTGAGTTCATCCAGAAGGTTACTTTCTCTATCTCAATTTATAATATGCCCATTATAATTTAAATATTCTTGTTATTTACACTTCCCCATTTTAGCCGTATAATGTTTAGTGACATAGTGTGTTCCTATTTTTGTTGCCAGTGTCATTTATCTCTACAATAAAATGACAGAAACATAAATTAAAGTGGTAGCTTAATCAAAAATGGTTTTAAATCTTTGACCCAACTCTACCTTTTTACCAAACACAGTAACTAACTTTTTACTTGACTATTACTGACTTACCATCGGTAAAACTAGAATCTTTAATTGCAGAAAATTTCTCTTGAAGCAGAGCCTCTGTCTCCAAATTAAATATGGACTTATTTAGATAATATAAATCAACCAATGAATCTAGAACAGTGGCTAACGTCGGCAAAACCACTGACACAGGATCTTTTGACTTTGTTGTGTCATCACAAGCTTGAAGTCCTAGATCTGTTGTAAGTGGTTGTTTAAGTTTAAAAGCTGCGGCAGTATAATCGATTTCTGTTACATTTTTCTTCATTGAGTCACCATTTTTAAAGTGTTGCCTTTCATCAATTGTGGGTATATTCACTCGCCCTACTCCTGCATGATCGCTATTAATATTTCCATAGACAAACGTTTTCAGATTGATGTGGTCGTGGGCAGTATCACCGGCTTCACTGTCTGATTGGTCGATGAGATCTAACTTAGATTTTTTCAAATCTGGCTCTTGTGCTTGTAAAGCAGCAAGACGTTCGATAAATTCTTTCTTTTTATTCATTTTGAACGTATTTGTACTAGTGATACAAAAATAAAATATGTTAACTAATAAAATACAAGAAAGACATGCTTTCGTTTTATCACAAAATCTTTTGTTTACGGAAGTAACTGGGTTGTTAAAAAGTTAATTTTGTATTTAAAAAACATTTTTAGAAACATTTGTATTGTTTCGCTTTTTAAAATATCCAATTTTAGTCATTTCTATTAAAATAAATTAATAAATTTTGCTTTAATAAAATATAAATAATTTTTAAACGGTAAATTTTATTTAATTGTTCTAAAATTTTCGCAAAATAATTTAGCTGTAGTGCCTGTCCGAGTCTGACAGTGGAGTTTTCAAGTTTTTAAATAAAATTATTTAGTCTCGAACATCAGAATATACACATATTTCATTTAAAATTATTTTATTTAAACAATATTTAACAAGTATATACAGAGTGAAAAATAGAAAAAGTATGCATTATCAACATGGATTTTATAGGAGCTAATTAAAACATTGACTCTGTTAATTGGATACTAAGTTTAGTGGGTTTTATGGCAACCAAAATGGCTGCCAAAAAGTTAACTCGAGGAAATGAGATCGAAGTAAGTGATCAACTTCGCTTGTTGTTGTTGTTTTTAATTATCAAAAGGATCCATAGATTTGATTTAAACGGTATTCAGAACTGAAAGTATGTTTTAATTAGCCAATCAAACCCATTCTCATTTCTTTTTTAACAGTGAAGGTGTTCTTTTTTTTTTTTCTACACTTCACTTTAGTTATAGTCATAGTTATATAAGTTATATATAAGTTATAGACCACACTCACACAGAGAGAGAGAGAGAGCAAGACTAAGAAGTAGTAAAGAGTAAGAAAGAAGTACTGACAGTAGTGTAAGTGAAAGTGTAACATTAACAGAGTAGCCTAAACTAAATGCATATTAATATTATATTAATTAGGCTTAGGTCTAGGTCACTCTTATGCCTATTAATGATTATTATTATTTACTGGTCGCTAAGTGTCTACTCTACCACAAGACCACACTGGTTCATATTGAACAGCTTTATCTTAAAACTAGTTCAGTACTGAGAAATAGGGTTTGTTACGGGGGTCATGTGACTTGGTCGCCGGACGTATAGCTCCCGCACTAAAAAGTCCGGCGCGCCGGACATTTAGTGCATGGGATAAAAAGTCCGGCGCGCCGGACGTGTAGACACTTCCTATTAAATAGGCTTAGGTCTAGGTCACTCTTATGCCTATTAATGATTATTATTATTTACTGCAATGATTATTATTATTTACTGCTGAGGCTTTTTTTTTTTCGCTGGCCTTTTATTTTAATTACTCTGACTTAGCCTTAGCAGGTCCAGGCCTAGTTGGACTAATTTCAATTTTAGCCTTGATGCCTGGATCCAATCATTACCAATGGTGTTTCTAAGGACGTTAAGGTTGGTATCACCAAGTCAGCCCTGTGGGCAGTAGTCACACCCTTCCTGATGCTCTCAGACACAGCCAGACGCTGGAGTCCTTCAAGACAAATTTAAAAACTCATCTATTTCACAAACACCTTATGGGGTGAAGTTGTCTACCATCTTTTTCAGCTAGTTATTAACTCCCAGCTTTGTTTTGTACCGCGCTTCGAGCCTTTGGGGATGAAGCGTGATTTTTCAAATGAACTTTATTATTATTATTATTACTCAGTATTCATGATATTATCACTCCCCTCCAGTTTCGCCATGGCCATACTCATAGCCATGACCCTTTGATTTATTTACACTTCCCCATTTTTAGCCGTTTTGCTTATAATGTTTAGTGACTTAGTGTGTTCCTATTTTTGTTGCCAGAGTCATTTATCTCTGCAATAAAATGACAGACACATAAATTAAAGGGGGGGCTTAATCAAAAATGGTTTTAAATCTTTGACCCAACTCTACCTTTTTACCAAACACAGTAACTAACTTTTTACTTGACTATTACTGACTTGACTGCTCTGGTGACACCTTGTCTAGTGGCACCGTGTTCACAGGTGACACCTTGTCTAGTGGCACCGTGTTCTCAGGTTACTGTTAATTTTGACCTGATATAGTGACACCCTAATTTGCAACCTGACCTGGTGACACCCTTCTGCTGATGGCTCTGATGTTACTGATGACAATCTGTTCTTGTTTAACTGAGTTCTGTTTTGAAACCAGCTTGAAATCGAAGTAGCTGTCGAATTTTCAATTTGATGCCCCCCCTCCCATGAAGGTGCTCCCCCACACACCTCTATTTATGCTTTTGCCTGGGCCTACATGGTTAATTTAGGCCATAATATTATTATTAATAAGTAGTAAGTGTTAACTAAGTTCCATCCATCGTATATTAAATTTAAAGTAAAAGGGTGAAATTTTATTTTTTTAGTGTAAAATTATTGCAAATGAATTGCCATATTTAACAGGCTCGTCATACATTGTATTAATTTTTTTTTTTTAAGTGTATGCTCCAATAAACTCTTCAAAATTTCTGATGAAATGCAAGGGGCAAGCTATTTGGTTTTATTTTTTTCCATTTCTACCAGAGAGGCTAGTGAGGAGGTACAGTTGGGAATCTGCTGTAAGGTGTGAGGCCTGCTAAAGTTAAAGCCTTATGATATGAAGTTTTAAGGTTTTCTAAAAAAAAGTCAATCCAACCCATGATATCAATCTGGCTGAAACTGGAGTGCCTGCTATTGTAGGCTTGCAATTGATTGAAGTGCATTCTGACCAGGGGGCTGAACCAATTATTTTACATTGGCCCATTTACATTGTTTTGCAACGATGTCTTATTCTTTGGTTCAGAAGGTGATTTTTTGGGGTTATATTTATAGAATTATTCATACTTTCAATTTTAATACTACTATGATTTTTTTTTTTGCAGGAATTCCAAGATGCTCTTGATGGACTACCGTCGTCAAGGTAATTTTATAAATTAAATCTTGTTACTTGTTAATTATGTTTTTTAGTTTTTTTATTGAAAGGAAAATTTTTTATACAGTTATTTTTAAATCCCAGAATTGAGATTTTTAGATTTTTTAATAGCCTTGATATTTTTCTTATTTTTAAATATGTTTAATGTATTCATTTATTCCTTCAACCTTGTATCTTTTTGGCTCTTTATATGTTCTATACCAGTTGTAACCATTTATTTAATTTTTTTCCATTGTTATTTTGAAATTTTATTTGTTATACCAAATATTTCCTTGTTTTCTCCTAGCACTGGACGTCTGGATCTTGAAACAAGCATTCGGGAATCAGATCTTGCTCTGAATCTTTTTTTTAACAATAAGTTTACTCTGGCAAAAGAACACATGCAACCATGGTGAGTTAATTTACCGCAATAAATATTTTCTTCATATTTTTTTTTCTCTCACTGTCATTATATTTATTTCTTATATCTAAAGCAACCCTTTTAGGGTTTAAACTATTGAGATTTTATGTTGCTTTTTTACTTGTAAAGCTCACAGTGTAATCTCAGTTATTAAATATTTACATTTCCTCTAAACTTTTGATACCGTTTTTCAGGGCTGATAGGAGCATGTACCATGCCTTGGGGTACGGAACTATCCTTTACATCCAAGCCGTCATGACCTTTGATATGGTGAGTGCATTGACAACATTGTAAGTAGGCATAATACTCTCAGCTAATACTCATTAAACATTGCCACTTGTTAATTATGATGAATGTTTTTTCCTTGCATCTTGCAAATTCTGCTATCTTAAAAAAAAAATCACATTTAAAACATTATCAATAAAATAATTAGATACCTTTTTTTTTTTTATATCCAACCCCACTGCTCCTTATTTATCCTTTTTAATTCCCTCGCTGATTTTTTTACATCATGCCTCCTTATATAATTAATCTAGGCTGATATAGAAGTTGCTATAGAAGCTATAAAGAAATCAGTGATTGTGTGCAACAAATTCCGCAAGAAGTCATCAATCATGAGTTCATTGACCAAGTTTGCCATGAAAGTAGACTATAATGACTTCAGTGAAGGTAATTATAAAACCTTATGTAGGGTGATGGTCTCTTTTTTAATTATAAAACAGTTTATAATAAATTTTATTGTTATTTGAATACTTCTTTTTTTTTTTAAAGTCTGATGGTAAGGATAGTTTTTGAAAACCAACTTTTTTTGCCTTATGTTTTTTTAACAGAGGAGATTCACGCTGAACTATGCTATGCCGAATGTCTTTTAATACGAGCTTTCCTCACATTCATTCAAGATGAGAATCTTATCAGCTTTGTTAAGGGTGGACTCAAAATAAGAGAGTGCTATAAAATATACAAGTAAGTTGCTATTTTAGAAATTGTTGCGTGCTGTTATATGGTTTGGAAAATTTAATCTGTTTAAATTCTTTTGCTCTTAGAAGGAACAATATATAAGAAGGGACTGAAAACCAGTATAGAAAGATTCAATTTATTTATACTTTTAAAGGTCTATAAAAATACAAATTCATATACACAGAAACAGAAAAACTAAATCACTTACCAACTCAGTAAGTGAAAAGGTACAATCCTTGAAAAATACAAATATCAATTTATATACACTCATAAAGAGTATAATATGGCAATTATATAACATCTCTCCCGGCTAGGAAAGCTGCCTGTCCATTATAAGGATGAAACCAGAACACTCTAGTAAATAAATTATAGAAATTGAGTCACCTGATAGCATTCATTATAAAAAATAGAACATGTTCTAATGTATAAAGCCTTTTTCGAATTAAAGGAGAGGCAGGGATGGGCACAGCGATACACATTTGATCGGTGACATCAATTTCAAAACAAATCAAAGGGAGGGGAGTGATGGACGCTTTAGCTCTACATTGAAGTGGAAAAAATAGGTCAAGACATATGCAATACCAACAGACATAAAATTCATTTAATTTTTAGTAGGTCTGAATCTTGAAGCAATTAAAAGTAAAATAAATATTTTTTATTCCTTAACATTATTTTTCAGAGACTGTCACAAAATCTTAGAGAACAGGAAATCCCCAACAGACACCCACAGAGTTCATTTTGAGAGTGGAGTCTGCATGGGCATCGGAGCCTTCAATTTGGTAAAGCTACATATTTTTTTTGTCAGTGTTGTTTATAGGGAAAACCAATTTCATTATGTTTTACATGAACAAATAAATTTCATGGTTTATTTGTTAATTTTTAATGTTTTAAAATGTATCATTTTAATATGTTCTTTCCTCAAAACATAAAGCTCCATTAAACGAGATAGCTATGTTTATAAACCGGATAGATTGTCTAACCAGGTTTGTGGATTCTTACCTTGATATAGTAATTGTTATCTGAACCAAATGTCAAATTTGCTTGTCAGAAACTCTTCTATTTTGTTGTTTTAGCATAACTGTGTTATTCAATCATGTTTATAAAATAGAATGATAGCTGAATAAGACACATGCAATTTAGTCTGGCGCCCAATGTAAATGGACTCTTAACCCTTTGAACCCTGGGCCTAAAATACCCATGCCCCTGGGCTCCTGGAAAAAATGTCCACACACTGATACACAAGCAAACAAAATCAAATGATTATAAAATTAAATAAATTTTATTTATTTCAATCTAAATGTGTCTGTTAGTAGTCCATTTGTGTTAAAAAATGTATCACAGAAATAAAATTGTCTTAGAAATGTTGTAAAATGGCATTGTAAAAGGGCATTTATATGACCCTGAATTTTCATAAAATCAAAGCTAGAACTAGGGGGTAGACCTTGTTAATTTTATTCCCAAAGCACACATCGATAGCACTAGAGTTTGAAGTCAATCGATCGTCACTATCATTATCTATTTGTTTATTTCAATCATTTTTCAAAAGAAAATAATAATCCTCTGAATTATTTACATTATCATAAAACTACTCTAGTTTTCGTCACCTCTATACATCAAAAAACATTACTAAAACATAACAAAAACAATGCATTCATGGGCGCGGCCATTACTGTGACCTTTCGCAAGTCACGTGATGAACTATGAACTCAGTATTTTCAACACTTTTTACATACGGACTGTCGATCTATGGTAAGGTATGGGAGACCGAAATATCAGTCTGGCGGGTTGCGGATTTTTAAGGCGCAGACCGATAAAGCGGGTTCAAAGGGTTAAACCAACTCTATCTATCATGTTTGTGTCTTATCTATAATGTCTTCATTAAATGTTTAAATTTTTTTTGTTAAATATTTTAATATCTGGCTTGATAATTATCTTATTTTACTCTCTATTCTTACAGATGATTTCACTTTTACCAAGCAAGATTATGAAACTTTTGGAGTTTGTTGGTTTCTCTGGGAAGAAGGTAGCATTCACTGAATAATTATTGATAGGTTTTTTCAATATCTTTAACAAAATATATAAATTGTATCATCATTAACTCATTCCTTATGGCAGTGCTACTTCCATACTTAATTTATATGCCTGAGAGAGGGAAGTAACTCCGTTTTGCAATTAGATTACATTTGTAAAATATTTTTTTAAGCTGATAAATATTAATTAATGTTAATAAATTAAGGACAAATGAATCAAAAAATTAATACGGTTTAATAAAAAGTATAACATTAATGGAAAAAAAATAATGAACGATGACCAAAAAATCGATTTTTGGCACTTCGGATGAACACATTGTAGATGTAGATGCCCTGTACTAAAGCATGCATAGATTGATAGTGAAACAAGATAAAAACTTCGGAAGTCTCGAGGGATTTGAGATATCATTGCTATTTTAAAATAGAAGTGAGATAGGTGTTTCGCTTTGTGCCAAGATGCATTTGGATGCATCTGTCGAAACCCCCTAAAGGCGCATTTAGTCGCAACCATCAGGAATGAGTAAATTTACATTCCTGGAAGGGAAGTAACTCTGTTTTGCAATTGATTTACATTTGGAAAAAGAAATTTTAGGCTGATAATTATTAATTAATATTAATGAAATAAGGATAGATGCATCCAAAAGGAATAAGGTTAATAAAAATATAACATTAACTGCAAAAAAAAAACAATGAGGAAGAGATTCATTTTTGGCACCAGGGACGAACACATGAAAGATATAGACGCACCATATTTAAGTACACATAGATTGAAAATGAAACAAGATAAAAATTTCTGGTTTTTAAAATTGAAATCACGCAGAATCATATCATTGCCATCAAGGCATGCGAGATTTCATTGCTATTTTAAAATAAAATGAGGGAGTTGTGTCGCTATGCACTGAAACCCCTAAATGGTGCATTAAATTATTTTGCAACTGTCGGGAATGAGTTAATGTTTGATTCATGACTTTAGATTGTCATACATAGATGAAAAAAATTAGCCTCACTCTCACAGAAATCCTTGTACTAACACTGTTTCAAATTTTTTTAAAGTTTTATTGAAAATGTTACATTAAAATATTGATCCTAAGATATAAAGTTTTAAAAAATATATTTTTAATCTTTAAAACTCTCCAAGAGATTCGTTTTTTTTTTAAGGATGCACCTATTGGTACACGGACACGCAGCGCCCCCTCTCGGACCCGGGACACATTAAACTCAATGTTATTCGGATTCATTTGTGGTAGTTTATTTTAGTTAAAATGAAGAATTAAGATTTCAAACGTATAGTACATTCAATTATCCTTCATTTGATACCTCATTTGGTCTTACAAACCCAACAAAAATATTTTAAATCATTTTTTAATCCCAGCCTCTCAATTCTGGTAGCCGTGTACCAATAGCCACTTTGTTTTTTTAACTTGCATGTTTGTTAAAGTTGCAGTTCTGTCCTAAGCATGCACTCTGGTATTTACAAAATGGTTGAAGATCTATACCTTTGATTTACATCAAAAGGTATGGTGTTTATATCAAGAAATAGATTATTAATATTTTCAAGTTGTAGCGTTCTGTGATTGTTTTGAAAAAATTTATAATGTCTTTTTTTCCAGGCATTGGGATTGACCGAGTTACATAGAGGGTGTGAGTCACGTGTTGGCCTGAGGAGTAAACTTTGTGCAATAATGCTGGTGGCTTATCATTCACTTATCACATACATTTTAGGTAAACAGTGCTCAACATAATATGTGCTCATGCAGTTTTTATTTGAACATTTCTCACCCTCTTTAGTGGAAGCAATTTTTTTACCCCTGTATTTAAATGAATATTTCTATTTAAATGATTAAACTAGGGCATCTATGCACTAGGCCCACCAGATAGTTATCAAATGGTATTTAAAGACCAGTTTTAGGCCCACCAGATAGTTATCAAATGGTAGTTAAAGACCAGTTTTAGGTCCACCAGATAGTTATCAAATGGTAGTTAAAGACCAGTTTTAGGTCCACCAGATAGTTATCAAATGGTAGTTAAAGACCATTTTTAAGCCCACCAGATAGTTATCAAATGGTATTTAAAGACCAGTTTTAGGCCCACCAGATAGTTATCAAATGGTATTTAAAGACCAGTTTTAGGCCCACCAGATAGTTATCAAATGGTAGTTAAAGACCAGTTTTAGGCCCACCAGATAGTTATCAAATGGTAGTTAAAGACCAGTTTTAGGCCCACCAGATAGTTATCAAATGGTAGTTAAAGACCAGTTTTAGGCCCACCAGATAGTTATCAAATGGTAGTTAAAGACCAGTTTTAGGCCCACCAGATAGTTATCAAATGGTAGTTAAAGACCAGTTTTAGGCCCAGTCATGTACAGTATGGTCCAAAATCTTGAATATTGTATTGGTGGTTCTGAATATTTATTTTATCTGTTTAAGGGTTAGGTGATGGTGATATAGATTTAGCAACTGAAGTTCTAAGTCCATGCCTGAAAGATCATCCCAAGGTAACTATTTTACCATAGCAAAGATACGAATACGCAATATGTGCAAAAGGAAAAACAAATGAGATTTTTTGTTGTTCATTATTGTAATTTTATTTTTTTAAAACTCATAATAATTTTCTGCACTGGGCATTATTATGGTGATGACATGGAACTAAGGATATACATATTGTTGAGTTAAGTCTGTGGACTAAGGAGAGACTGCTTGTAAACAGAAAACTTGTTTGTATATTGTTGTCTTTGTTGTGCCTGCTCTTGCTTTGTTGGGCCTACTGTTGTCTTTGTTGTACAAATTGTTGTCTTTGTTCTGCATACTTTTGTCTTTGTTGTACACATTGTTGTCTTTGTTCTGCATACTTTTGTCTTTGTTGTACACATTGTTGTCTTTGTTCTGCATACTTTTGTCTTTGTTGTACACATTGTTGTCTTTGTTCTGCATACTTTTGTCTTTGTTGTACACATTGTTGTCTTTGTTCTGCATACTTTTGTCTTTGTTGTACACATTGTTTTCTTTGTTGTGTACTTGTAAAGAACTCAGCAGTGACAGAACTAGAACACAATCCACATTGGTAATAGTGGTTGAATGTTTATATTTTTTTACAGACTGGACCTATTAGCTTTTATCATACATATGTCATCTTACCCTCAGGGGGCCCTGTTTTTGTTTTTCTCTGGTCGCCTAGAGGAAGTCAAAGGTCGTATTGATGATGTAAGTTCAAATCATTTTTTCATATCTAATTTATTTTTTTGGGAATTCCCCGTTTTCTAAAGATAATTAGTTATCTTAACACTCTGTTGTATAGATCATTTAAATAACTTACCTATGTCTTACTCTGTTGTATAGATCATTTAAATAGCTTACCTATGTCTTACTCTGTTGTATAGATCATTTAAATAGCTTACCTATGTCTTACTCTGTTGTATTGCTTCTAGGACTAGGATTCAGACACTCTTTCACAAAATTCCCATATTCTTAAATGATAAAGTTGTTTGTGTAAGACATAGATAAACTATTTAAATAATCTATCTATAGTATTTTTGGCCCATCCTGGAGTCTGCTGTGTCATCTCACACGGCTTTAATAAATAAAAGTGGGAGCCAAAAGAATTACAGTTTTCTATTTTGATTTTTAAAGTCTTTATTGTGTGTACAGCCTGCCTTGAATTTAATTCTAGGCCATCAACAGATTTGAGGAGTCCATCGATTCTCAGAGTGAATGGCGTCAGTTTCATCATCTTTGTTACTGGGAGCTCATGTGGTGTCATTGGTGAGTCGCAATGACCGATTATGTGCTGTCTTAGTGACAGATTATGTGTTGTCTTAATGACCGATTATGTGTTGTCTTAATGACCGATTATGTGTTGTCTTAATAACCGATAATGTGTTGTCTTAATGACCGATAATGTGTTGTCTTAATGACCGATTATGTGTTGTCTTAATGACCGATTATGTGTTGCCTTAATGACCAATTATGTGTTGTCTTAATGACCATTTATGTGTTAACATATTTTATAACCCTGTTACACCCCCTATTGTGTTCAATGAATTTGAACAGGCTCCTGGTCTAGGAGATTTGAAAAGGGGGCTAACACAGGTAGATTTTAGACACACTATTGGCTAACAAAGGTAGATTTTAGACACACTATTGGCTAACACAGGTAGATTTCAGACACACTATTGGCTAACACATGTAGATTTTAGACACACTATTGGCTAAAATAAAGATAATCAGTGCTCTATATAAATGTACTTTATTACATTGAATATAATATGAACAAAGGTACATAAAATCTACAGATAAAGAAAGGAATACAGGTCTAACACTCAGAATATCTAAATCTCACAGTAATATGTAAACAATACTATCACAAATCTAAGGTCCTGGAATTAATATTTCTGCTAACTAGTGAATGGCCCTATCTAGTACTTAGCAAATGCAACGGAAAGCTAGTTGTGCATTGATATGCTCATTTTGTCTCTCCCTCCTATAGGGGGATACACCCAGTCTTATACTGATCATTTCGTGTGGCTTGACCTTAAAATAGGTCAATGTTCGCTTAATAGACGTTGGTCTTGCCATTGTTAGGACAAAGACATGTCACCCCTCCTGGAGGGTGGTCATCTGATACGTCTAGGTTAATGGAGTACCGGTACATAAAGAAAACGGCCTTACCTTGTAACAACCCTAAGTACAATGCCATTTAAGTTGTGTAATCCTGGAATAAAAGCCGGAGTAATTGAACAATTTCTTTTAAGATCTAGATTTACGTGAGGTAAATGTGCAGCATGTGAAGGAATTCTGCAGCTATTTCAAAAGTCCACCTATGTTATGTGTATTTTATTGCCATACCTATGTATTGTTTCTCACCAAGTTTCAAAAGTGACTGGCTGATGGCAATGAAGTATGCTGAGAAGCTATGTAAGGAAAGTCGATGGAGCAAAGCCACATACACCTACCAGAAAGCTTCATTCCTCGTTATGTGCTCTGACCAGACAGAGGACACCAAAAAACACATAGACTACCTATTTGCGTATGTATTTAATCAGTTCATTATATTCATCAGTTATCTTGAAAAGTATTTTCAGAACCTCATATAAACTATTTATTTGATAGACATATCATTGGTGAGATACACTTACTGACCTGTTTACTCCTACGCTCTCACAGTAGTGATATGTTTTAAGCCTCCGAATTAAGGCACTATAATAAGCCTATAAAAACTATGGTTTCATGAGTTTTTACGTTTTGTTTTTTAAAATAAAAATATAAAAAAATTGGGTGTTTTCAGTAAAAGTTACCATATATTTTGTTTTTACACCATAAGCAAACAAATAACAATGACAATGATTGGCCTTTTTGGTGTTGATCCATGAGCCAACCAGAGTCTCAAAGAGATATTTTCTTTTGATGCTCTCATAGGCCATTTTATAGTCCACATAGAGTTGATGTACTAGGATATTATATTCTTAACAATTCTCTAATAGGCATCTGATGGTTAAAATCTGATCAGTCAGTGATCTGTTTTGTCTGAATCCACATTGGTAGTCACCTGGTATTTGTGCAGCTTAGGGTTGTAGTCTTTTGGGAGTCACTTTTGTCAGCATTTTTAATGTAAAATTTAATAAGGAAATTCCTCTGTAGTTTGTGCATTGAAGTTTGAAACCTTTCTTGTGTATTGGGGTTATTAGTTCTGTTTCCCATTAGGTTGGAATTTTCTTTTCTTTCCAAATTTTAGTTAAAAGTTTATGTGCATGAATGTGAATATTCCCCCATATTTAATAAGTTCTGCTGTGGTGAGGTCTTCTCCAGGGGCTTTGTGTTTTTTTTCATAGAAGGGATTACTTCTGTAGTTTGTTCCCAAAGTTGGGGAGTTTTATGCAGGGTCTTGTCCTCCATGTGGTAGTTCATAATCTTCAACTTTTCCATTGTCTGTAATACTCCCTCAGCGCACCTCTCCATTACTTAACTATGTTCCCTAATTAATTCTCCATCTTTGCTCTCACACATTTGCGACCAGGCTTGGTATCCATTCTTTTCATCTTTTATCTTCATGTACATTCCTCTAATATTTCCCTCTCTAGATAAATCTTCTATTTCTTTTAGTTTAGCTTCTTCCCATTCCCTTTTTTTTCTTCCTACACATTTTTGTGGCTTTCCTTCTGGCTTTCTTGTATACTTGTTCAGTAACCGTATTTCTTTTTGCCCTTTGTATATTGGTGCCCTTTTTATCTTGAATGGTAGTACTACGCCTACCGTCTCTGACCAGTACTGAGGTGGAAAGTATGCAACTGATCAGGCAAAAAACAATATCAGTGCCAGGAATAACATTACGATAGGTACCTGGAACGTGAGATCGTTGAGAGAAACAGGCAAGGTGGAGGAATTAGTGCATGAAATGAACAGATACAGATGGGACATCCTAGGTCTGTGTGAAATGAGATGGAAAAACTTTGGAGATACATCGACCCAAGAAGGCCACAGACTATATTTTAGTGGACAGGAGGACACACACGAACAAGGAGTTGGCTTCCTCGTCCATAAAAACATTAAGAACAGTATTATGAGCTGTCGACCAATTTCGAGCCGACTCATCACTCTCCGTCTAAGGGCAACACCGTTCAACTTCACCATCGTACAAGCGTATGCACCAACTTCAGATTATGATGACGCAGAAGTGGATGACTTCTACCATCAACTCCAAGATGTGCTGAACCAAACCCCCAAGAAAGATATTCTTGTTGTTCAAGGTGATTGGAATGCAAAAGTAGGAGAAGATGCCTATGCTAACTGGAAAGGAACGTGTGGATGCCACTGTAACGCAACTTCTAACGAGAGAGGTCTGAGGCTCTTGGAATTCGCCAGCTTCAATGAACTCATACTGGCCAACACACTGGGTGAACATAAAATATCCAGGAAAACCACATGGCATAGCCCCAATGGGAAACATCACAATCAGATTGATTATATCATGTTGCAAACATGTTTCCGGTCTAGTGTAAACATTGCAAAGACTCGCAGCTTCCCAGGAGCTGACATTGGAAGTGACCACGATCTAGTCATGATGACCTTTAGGCTGCACTTAAAGAGGGTAAAAAAACAAGGTTATACCAGAATCAAATTCGATCTTGAAAAGCTGAAGGATCCTAAAATAGCAGAAGCCTTCCAAGCAATGATAGGAGGAAAATTTGCAGCGCTTAACATTATAGATGCCGACTGTTCAGACATGGACACAATGATTGATAACTGCAACACAGCTGTGATGGACACAGCCCATGACATCCTTGGTAAACATCGACCAACACAAAAACCATGGGTGACAGCTGACATCCTCGATCTGTGTGACAAACGGAGGCAGTTAAAGAAAACAAAAATGGTGGATACAGAGGGGGCCAATAAATATAGAAAAATTAACCAAACCATCAAAAAGGGTATGAGAAGGGCAAAGAAGAACTGGATTGAAGAGCAATGCTACGACATTGAAAATTGCTTGAAGAAAAACAATAGCAAAAAGGCATACCAGTTGGTGAAAGAACTAACCACTGCAAAACAAGGGCGTAGTACTACCATACAAGATAAAATGGCAAATGTTTGACCGAGGAGAATGATATCCTAAAAAGATGGACTGAATACTGCTCAGAGCTGTATAATGAAAATATAAAGATAGACTCAGAGATCCTTAATGTCCGCCCAGCAACGGACAATGAAAGCTTCCCCATTCTCCGCGCAGAAGTAGAAGCAGCAGTCCAAGCACTCCAAATAGGAAAGGCCGCAAGAGTAGATAATATCCCTGCCGAGTTAATAAAACAGGGAGGAGAAACAATGATAAATGCCCTAACCAATATTTGTAACAAAATATGGCTAACAGGGGAATGGCCCAAATCATGGACCCAATCTCTCATCATCACCCTCCCCAAGAAAGGTAACCTACAGCTATGCCAAAACTATCGTACCATTAGCCTAATAAGCCACCCAAGCAAGGTCATGCTCAAGGTCATACTGAACAGACTAAGACCATATGCCGACAGAATCATTGCTGAAGAACAGGCGGGCTTTAGGCAAGGCCGTGGCACTACTGAGCAGATCCTAAACCTCCGGATACTATGTGAGAAATATGCTCAACACCAACAAAACCTATACCACGTCTTTGTGGATTTCAAGAAGGCATTCGACAGGGTTTGGCATGCTGCTTTATGGGCCACCATGAGGCACTACAACATCAACACAAACGTAACCAGAATGATAAGAAGCCTCTATGATAAGGCCACCAGTGCAGTCTTCTTCAACAATAACATCGGAGAATGGTTCCAGACCACGGTTGGAGTACGACAAGGCTGCTTGCTCTCCCCCACCCTGTTCAACATCTTCTTAGAGAGAATTATGTCAGATGCACTAGAAACGCATGTAGGGACAGTCAGCATTGGTGGCAGAACGATCACCAATCTACGTTTTGCGGATGACATAGACGGACTGGCGGGAAGCGAGGAAGAGCTAGCCAACCTAGTAAAGATTCTCGATAAGACTTCATCCTCCTTTGGCATGCAAATCAGTGCAGAAAAGACAAAAATGATGACGAATAGCACTAGTGGCATCACCACTGAAATTAAGGTCGGAGAGGAAAGATTAGAGACAGTTGGCAGCTTCAAATACCTCGGAGCAATAGTATCGGAACAAGGCTCCAGGCCCGAATTAATGGCCAGGATTGCGCAGACCACAACAGCACTAAAGAGGCTCAAGAAAATATGGAACAACAAAAATATAGCCCCCAGCACCAAAATCAGGCTGATGCGCTCATTAATCCTCTCCATTTTCTTATATGCCTGTGAGTCCTGGACATTAACAGCAGAACTTGAAAGGAAAATAAAGGCGATGGAGATGAGGTGTTACAGAGGCATTCTTGGCATCTGCTATAGAGACCACATCACCAATGAGCAAATAAAAGAAAGGATACGTCAGGCAATTGGGCAATACGATGACCTCCTGACGTCTGTTAAAAAGCGCAAGCTTGAGTGGTATGGCCACGTGACCAGAAAACAACGGCTCGCCAAAGAGATCTTGCAGGGCACTACTAGAGGAGGGAGAAGAAGGGGAAGACAAAGAAAAAGATGGGAAGATAATATCAAAGAATGGACTGGATTACAACTAGGCGATGCTATGCGTAGGGCAGAAGACCGAGAGGAATGGAGAAGAATAGTGTACATGTCATCTGTGGCGCCCCAACGGTCGAAGGACTACGGGACCTGATGATGATGATGATGATGATATTGGTAATTTGTGCCTTGTTCATTTCTTGAAACGGTCTCTCTGCATTCATTACCTAACCAGCCTACTCTACTGTTAGTTTTCTGAAATCCTACTACTTTTTTGCTGATCTTTTCACAGCATTTTTTATCTTATCCCACTATTCATCTATGTTGTTTCCCTGTTCATTTCCTCCTGTAATGCTTCTAGTGTGCTTCAACTTCATTTTGGTAAGCTTTTGCGGTTAGTGGGTTTTGGTAAGTGTTTGGAAATCATATTGTTTTTCTCTTTGATTTCAGCCATATTCTCTGATTATATTTAACCTTTAAAAGTAAAGGGTCAGAGTCTGCATCTGCTCTCAATAGCTTCTTACTTGTAGTAGGTCTGATCCATGCATCTGATCTATTAGAACATGTTCAATTTAGTTGTGAGTGAATGCATCTGGTAAGTTCCAAGTAACTTTATGTATATTTTTGTGTGGAAAGTGCTGTCATCCTTTTTCCTGAAGCAAAGTCTATGAGTTGGATCCCATTGAATTGTGATCGGACTCTTGATTGAGAGTTGGCATAAACACTCCCCCCCCCCCTATTTTGGCATTTAAATCACTAATCGCTATTTTAATATCATTTCATAGTGCCTCATCATAGTGCCCCCCCCCCCTTCCCCGGCCACTTATTGCCCTTACTCTTTGGAGAATGAAATAATATTTTTGAGAGCTGAAAATTACTCTGACAGGACCTAGGGGTAAACAGGTCTGCTCTTATTTCTCAGTGTTGCTTTTGTGGCTGAGCATTACTCTGACAGGACCTAGGGGTAAACAGATCTGCTCTTATTTCTCAGTGTTGCTTTTGTGGCTGAGCATTACTCTGACAGAACCTAGGGGTAAACAGGTCTGCTCTTATGTCTCAGTGTTGCTTTTGTGGCTGAGCATTACTCTGACAGGACCTAGGGATAAACAGGTCTGCTCTTATGTCTCAGTGCTGCTTTTGTGGCTGAGCATTACTCTGACAGAACCTAGGGGTAAACAGGTCTGCTCTTATGTCTCAGTGTTGCTTTTGTGGCTGAGCATTACTCTGACAGGACCTAGGGGTAAACAGGTCTGCTCTTATGTCTCAGTGTTGCTTTTGTGGCTGAGCATTACTCTGACAGGACCTAGGGGTAAACAGGTCTGCTCTTATGTCTCAGTGTTGCTTTTGTGGCTGAGCATTTCAAGAAATGAGAGTTGAACACATTTTTTAAGGTTCATTTTTTTTCTAGACATTTTTAAAAACTTTAATTACTGATATAAATTTTTCAAACATCTCTTGTTAATTTGATTACATTTTTTCTTTGTTGTAAGGCAATGTATAGGATGTTTGTTTAAGTGCTGATGGCGAAAAGGGCTGTTTGTGTACATGCTATAATTTAGGGATGTTTGTGTACATGCTGTTTACATAAGGGTTGTTTATGTAAGTGCTATATGTGAAAGGGCTGTTTGTGTAAGGGTTGCTTGTGTAATGACTGTTTATGTATGGGTTGTTCATGTAAGGGATGCTTGTGTAATGGCTGTTTATGTTATGGTTGTTTGTGTAAGGGCTTTTTGTGTAAGGGTTGTTTGTGTAATGGCTTTTTCAAAAATCATTCCAGTATTAACATATTGAGTATTTTTGGCTAGTTTTATCACCCATCTTTTTGAAAAGATAACATGAATTATAATTGGATGCAGTGTTAAATGGAAATCTTTTGTTCAGTGATGTTCCACGACTGAAGCAAAGAATTGCCGGCAAGTCCCTGCCGTTTGAGAAGTTTGCAGTAGCAAAATCCCAGCGTTACTTTCAGCAAGGCAACACTCTTATCCTTCCAGCATTAGTGAGTACCTAAGAGAACACCACCTTTTTTTAAATCACTTCCAGCATTAGTGAGCATTAGTGAGTACCTAAGACAAGATCACTTTTTTTTTATCACTTCCAGCATTAGTGAGTACCTGAGACCATTTTTGTATCACCTCCAGCATTAGTGAGTACCTAAGACAAGATCCAAACAAAGATCATTTGTTATGATTGCAATGTTTCTATGACAGCATATTTCATGAAAACACAAAGATTGAAAGTGTATGCTTTAACTGAACAATTAAAAAAATTAATTACATAAGCGTATTTCAAACCACTCTCTTTAATGTCATGCTGCCTTAAGAACTAGAATGCAATTAAACTTCTAAATGCTGCTAGGTTGTGTAACAAATGAGTTTCTATATCTCTGTTTGTTTGCTTTGCACTGAATAGTAACAATGAAATAATACATTAACTGCTATTTTATTTGTCACATAATCCTGACACTATTTTATTTCATTTGTCAAATATCCTAAATCTATTATATATCATTTGTCACACAATCCTAACACTATTATATTTTATTAGTCACATATTTCCAACTCTATTATATTTCATTTGTTACATAATCCTAACACTATTAAATTTCATAATGTCACATGATCCTAACACTATTATCATACATGATTTCATTTCAGGAGCTGATCTATGTTTGGAATGGCTATAACATAGTTGGAAAGAATCAGGAGCTCCTGGAGAAAATGTTGGTAGTTATAGAAGCAACTGTTACTGACATAGCAAGCAAGAAAGGTTAGTACATGTCGTTTTTAAAAGAAAGGCTGTATTGAACCATCATGAAATATTCCAACCTGGCATATGGTCTTTTACTGAACAAAGTATATTGGGTTGTTTTTTTTGTAGGGTTCATTTTTTTTTTTACATGTTTTTGTGTTTTTTGACATAAAATTTTTCCAAGTTTAGCACCTGCACCAATTAAAGCGTACAGTATGTACTAGAATTCATGTTAAATGCGATGTGTTAATCTTGTTCCATTTTAATACAATAAGTATCAACTATAACATTATTTATTTATAAGAAAAATGTCAAAATCCTTAAAACTATTATAATATTTAAAAAGAGCTGTGGTCATACCCATACAAATATGCTAATATCCCATCAAGGGACAAAATTTACATCACTTGTGATATGCGCAGATCAGATTCACGCTGTCACCAAATTCAAGTGGACCAAGAAGATTGGTTACATAGACATTAGAATATATCGTTTACCAGTATGAAAAATTTCTTACATCTGCGAAGAATGAGAACACCTAGTTTGAAGTAGCATTTTGTACCCCATATTTCTTGCATTATACGTAGTAATATACAGTAGCAGATCTGTTGTATACTTAAACCTGTCAGAACTACGATTTTAAGAGACCTGGTAAAAAATATATACTCCCAGTACCGTAGTATTTCTGATTAGAATTTGTTTTTAAAGGACACTTAAGGCTGTTACTTTTAGCTCCTCTCTACATCCAGCAGTGAATGGATCAAGAAATATGATTGGTTGGGGACCATCTATAATTATATTGCGTTTGCCCTAAAAAACAGCACCGCCACGTTTTCATAATGATGTTCATATTTTTTCTTCGTGTTTTCATAATGCAATCGCTAGACACGGCAACAGTAATATTAGCACAGTCACCCTAGTGAACATTTTGGTCAATCCTGGACTTAGTTTTTTTTGTTTGCTTCGGTGCTGTATGACATAATTTTACGATATACAAATATCCTCATCAACACCAGGCACAGAAACATTGCAAATCCCAACTACATTCATAGGAACCATAATGATCAATAAATTGATCGTGGGCCCTTAATATATAGAAGAAGAAGAGGAAACCAGTTGTTTTTTTTAAACAATGAGAATGCATAATCTGCTGTTCCAGACAGCGACATTGGATTTCAACATATTTTATCGGATCCTGAGAGATACTTTGAAATCTATTTTTAGAATGCACCAAACAGCTGTACAATTTTAACGCCCCCATTCGGTTCCAACACTCCTCTCCATACCACCCATTTACAGCTTGTGGTAGTTATCAGACTTTAATATGTGAATGGGAAATTGGCCTAATGGACATTGATCCTTATTTTTTCTAAACAAGCTTTTTTCTTAAAAAATAAATCTCAAGTTACATGGTGCGTTTTATACATGACGCCCTCATTTGTTAATTAATTCTTATTTCAAATAAATTTTATTTGACGCGGAACTGATTTCCAGTTTGAGCAACATTAAATTTCACAGTAAATTTATTTTGACCTGTGACAGACTGTGATAATATGATCTGCATGCTCACCCAAATATTAATTGATATCTATAGCAGATACACGTTTGCAAAAAAAAAAAGTGACAGCAGTTTGCAATACAGATGCCAGTCATCTACTTTTGGATGCTTTCTTTTTTGACGTCAGCTTAACTCGAACCCACTAGAAACATGATGCAAGTAGTTGTTTAGATTGAGTTTAGTGTTCCAACTGCTTATCCAACAAGGTTTATGTTTGGCATTTGTCTTCCACAGACCTTGCGGCTTCTGACAAGTTTTACTATGACAACTATAGCCTGGCACTATTGCTTAAAGGAGTTTGCCAGCGACACAGGGGTCAGTTGTTTCAAGCTGAGCAGTGCTTTATTGAGGTTGTTGCAAAGTAAGAAGATTTTCTTTTCATTTATCTCGCTGCATGCACCAGTGCTTTTTTGAGGTTGTTGCAAAGTAAGAAGATTTTCTTTTCATTTATCTCGCTGCATGCACCAGTGCTTTTTACTAAATTTACTATGAGATTATATGGGACTTTTTAAAAATTCTTTTAAAATCTTTATTTTATCATTTTATTTTTCTAGCTGTAAAAAAAAAAATATAACAGTAAAAGATTTGATCAGTTATATTTTTTTGTATTTTTATTTCAGAAATCTTTTCATGCTATAATGTTTTTTTTAAACTTTTGTTATTAATATTGCCTGTCTAGTGAGAAAAAATTGCATAGTGACCACTACCTGGTACCCTACAGCATTGTTGAGCTGGCCATTCTGTATCTCTATCAGGAGAGATTTGAAGAGACTAAGAAACAGCTGGACCTGGCAAAGTAAGAAATTTATCACCTCTATGTTTTCCTCTACCCCCAGGCTCAGTATAGCAGACCTGTTTACTCTTACGATTTTGGCGTACAATGTACGATTTTGAGGTGTAAACATCATTTTACTGTATGTTTATTGTTTTACTATTAAGAACGATTGAACGATTTTGTGATGATATTGTACGATTTTAAGAGTTGAAGGGTAAACAGGTCTGGTATAGTACATTTTTATGTTCCTTAATATTATTAATTGACTCTGACTGATGATGCACATTTGTTTAATAACTTATTTTCTGTGAATCCATTTTTTTTTTCCAATCTTTTACCACAATTAAGAACAAAACAATGACACTTACATTTTTAAAATGTGACAAAGTCAAACAACCATACACAATTATTGTCACTAAAGGAATGAGGTCTTAAGGTATATGATGGCTGATTGTTGCACAGGAGAACTACATTATATGTCTTGAGTTTAAATCGTTCTACTTTCAAAACGTTGTCTTAAATGTTGTACGATTATTTATCCATAAACTGAAAATGAATATGAATGATGTAATCTTAATTCCATTTATTAGGATCGGTAAGAAATCTCTTAAATATCACTTGTGTTAACAGGAAGCAATATAAAAGTTATTACTTAGAGAATCGCCTCCACTTCCGTATCCATGCTATCCGCCTTCAACTTAAAACTGCAATGAACAGTGACAGTGACAACCAGTCCGTGACAGAACTAGCAGCTCATGATGTCAAGAGCAGTCCTCTGGCAAGTGAGGAAACACTATCCTGGGGAGAGGAAGATTTTGTTGACGCCCGTGATGCACCCAAGTGACCATAGGTCAACATGTTCTTTATTTTATTTTTGTTCATATATTGCTACCATGACAACTTTTTTTTTAGTTCATTCATGTTGTTATACAGATTGTGGATGGGGATTTGGGTGGAATTACATTTGAAAATCTTGTTTGTAATATATTCTATGATTGTTGTGGAACAGATTTAAGGAAGAATTTTAGAGAAGAAAAAATCTTCTTTGTAATATATTCTATGATTGTTGTGGAACAGATTTAAAGAAGAATTTTAGAGAAGAAAAATCTTCTTTGTAATATATTCTATGATGTTGTGGAACAGATTTAAGGAAGAAATTTAGAGAAGAAAAAAAATCAATTTTTAATAAATGTTATATATCCTCAAGTCTATTTGAGTTTGATGCAAATTGGCATGTCATTGAAATATAAGGGGTATTTAATAGTTGAACTAGCTGCAGTGATAGTTAGAAAGATAAACTGTATGCTAAGAATAGATTGACAAAATTCCCAATGAAACATATCCAAGCGTTTGACTGTATATTAAATTTTTTGTTGTTTTTTTTTTAAAAAAAAAAGGTTTTGAATGTAATTTTGAACAAACCAATAAATAACTCTGGAGCTAATCTGCTAGTTCAGTGGTCCCCCCTTTTTACTCTTGGAGCCCATTTTTAGAATCAATTTCTACGGGTGGGCCCCTTTAACCTAAAACATATCGTGCAAGTTAATTGTGTGAAGTAGTTTCTTGAGCTGTCACAGAGCCCCAGAGAAGTGCATGTGGAGCATCGGTTGAGAATCACTCTGCTAGTTGAAAGCATTAGCCTACATTTATTGAAAAATACATGATCCCCTAACAACTTAAATCAAACAAGCCAATTTAATCTGTTTATCTGATCTTGAGACAATGTGATTTTTTTCCCCTCCATTTGTTGGCATATGAGAATACTATGTTTAACACTGTCATGGTTTCCATGAAGACGTTTGAGATTATTATTATTATATCTTTATTGGGGTCCAGCCAAGATTTCACAGCATGTCTTTATTTAAATGAACAAACATTTTTACTTGACCCGTTTGAAATGTAAAACAGATAAGTTTGAATGTACTGGTAAAGAAGTGTGCTGAGAAAAACATTTTGCTATGTATGTCGAGTTTAAGAACTGGTGAAAATGGCTTTGGCTTATCATGAATCTGTTTTCCTAATTTAAGATCACTATGTTTAAAAGTATAAAATTTGTTTATACTTCTTTTTGAAATTTGCACAATTTGTTTATATGATAATATGAAGTTTTTATCTTTATTATGTTGATTATGTGATCACTTCTGTCTACCAGCCTGTGATCACGTCTGTCTACCAGCCACTTCTGTCTACCAGCCACTTCTGTCGACCAAAAACTTCTGTATACCAGCCACTTCTGTCTACTAGCCACCTCTTTCTACAAAACACTTCAGTCTACAAAACACTTCTACCTACAAGCCACTGATGTCATTCAGTTTTCTTAGCCAACTGGTCTTTAGGAAAGCCACCTCTTTCTACCAAACACTTATGTCCACAGTCACTTCTGTCTACCAGCTAATTCTATGGGGGCTGTGTATAAGGTCAACGTTGTGTAATGCAGATCCTTCTCCAATCTTGTACAGCATGTTTCTTTTTGACTTCTGAGGTTTCATTGCCACTGAGTTCTGTCCTGAGAAGTGAGTTTTGGTGGCATTTTACATATGTGACCAAGCCATCATTTTCTATTTTTCATTAAGATCAAATGGATTTTTTCTCCTGTGTATGAAATGATTCAATGCAATAATACCCTAGTCATACAGCAATTCATTTGAACAAAATATAAACACGTTTTAACTGTAGGATTTAAGGGAGTGTAGTATAGTGATTGAGAGAGACAGGAGTGTAGTCAAGTGATTGTGAGAGACAGGAGTGTAGTCTAGTGACAACCAAACCCTCAAATGTTGGAAATGTGCTCCCTTTGGGACAACAGACGTCAGTGCAAGATGAATTCATGTTCAATCATTTATGATGACTGTGAATCTTTATTTTTATACCCATGTTTAAAATTGTTCAACTGTGTGCTAATCTCGTTTCTCTTTTTATACACATCAAAAAATGCTTATTTTAATCTTGACAACAAATCCAAGATTTTGAAACATACAAAAACTTCCATGTGGAACGAATTTTTTATAAATATTTTCCCCTCAAAGTTCATATTCCTCAGAAGCATGGTTTCTAATGTTCAAAGCTCTGATGGAATTGTTTTGTCATCAACACTATTTGAGTTAGCTCAAGCTCTGGCCATCCCAGACCCTCCAAACAACCACAGCCCCAAAAACCATTCGACCCCCAAACCACACCAACTCCCTAACTACCACAAAACCCAATACGTCCCCATAGTCACTCCAACACCCAAGACTCTCCAACCCACCCCCTAAATCCATTCGACCCCCAAACCACACCAACTCCCTAACTACCACAAAACCCAATCCGTCCCCATAGTCACTCCAACACCCAAGACTCTCCAACCCACCCCCTAAAACCATTCGACCCCCAAACCACACCAACTCCCTAACTACCACAAAACCCAATCCGTCCCCATAGTCACTCCAACACCCAAGACTCTCCAACCCACCCCCTAAAACCATTGGACCCCCAAACCACACCAACTCCCAAACTACCACAATACCCAATCCACCTCACACCCAACCCCAAAACAAGGCACCATCCCCTAGCAGGGGGATGTAAGCCACCGACACAGTAAAAATTTCATTCAGTTTTACCCCAGCCCCAGTTGATGTCCCGGTTTTGTGTAAAAAAATTAAATTTCTTTACTCGATTGATTTGCACATTTTTATATGAGGATTTTGTTTTTCACTTTGACTGTGCCTACAATGTTTGATATTTTGAGACTCTTTTCTTTCTCTCATTGTGTTGACATTATACAAGTTTCTCGTAGAGGAAAATACAAGTCTTTAAATAGGTGTTCTTTGCTTTGTACATTTTGTTTCCATTGTGATAAAGACGTGTTTATTTATTTTATTGAGCTGTGTTAAAAACACCATTTAAACCAAATGCCATTATCATATGCTTCTTTATCAGTTTTGTTATGTTATTAAACATTTTCATGCTCAAAGAAAGGATGATAAACAGAAACAATGACAGCACAATCTTCAACCTTTGACTGTTATCCCTATCCTTGCTATCTTTATGCTTCAACCACTGGACTTGGTTTCATTTTATGTTCAGTGGAACTCTCCACCATGGAGACACACTTTTCAAAATAATCTTCCCCACGTTTTCTACATAATAATCAAAGAATTAATCAATTATAAATATTGAAAGCTGAAAGAAGTTAACATTTTGTTAATTTTTATTCAGTTATCATCATTCAGGGGGATATTTTACAAACATAAGTTTTAGCATTAGGCATAATCAAGGGTATATTTTACAAACATAAGTTTTAGCATTAGGCATAATCAAGGGGATATTTTACAAACATAAGTTTTAGCATTAGGCATAATCAAGGGGAAATTATACAAACATAAGTTTAAGCACTAGGCATAATCAAGGGGATATTTTACAAACATAAGTTTTAGCATTAGGCATAATCAAGGGGATATTTTACAAACATAAGTTATAGCATTAGGCATAATCAAGGGGAAATTATACAAACATAAGTTTAAGCACTAGGCATAATCAAGGGGATATTTTACAAACATAAGTTTTAGCATTAGGCACAATCAAGGGGAAATTATACAAACATAAGTTTAAGCACTAGGCATAATCAAGGGGAAATTATACAAACATAAGTTTAAGCACTAGGCATAATCAAGGGGATATTTTACAAACATAAGTTTTAGCATTAGGCATAATCAAGGGGAAATTATACAAACATAAGTTTAAGAACTAGGCATAATCAAGGGGATATTTTACAAACATAAGTTTTAGCATTAGGCATAATCAAGGGTATATTTTACAAACATAAGTTTTAGCATTAGGCATAATCAAGGGGATATTTTACAAACATAAGTTTTAGCATTAGGCATAATCAAGGGGAAATTATACAAACATAAGTTTAAGCACTAGGCATAATCAAGGGGATATTTTACAAACATAAGTTTTAGCATTAGGCATAATCAAGGGGATATTTTACAAACATAAGTTTTAGCATTAGGCATAATCAAGGGGAAATTATACAAACATAAGTTTAAGCACTAGGCATAATCAAGGGGATATTTTACAAACATAAGTTTTAGCATTAGGCATAATCAAGGGGAAATTATACAAACATAAGTTTAAGCACTAGGCATAATCAAGGGGAAATTATACAAACATAAGTTTAAGCACTAGGCATAATCAAGGGGAAATTATACAAACATAAGTTTAAGCAGTAGGCATAATCAAGGGGATATTTTACAAACATAAGTTTTAGCATTAGGCATAATCAAGGGGATATTTTACAAACATAAGTTTTAGCATTAGGCATAATCAAGGGGAAATTATACAAACATAAGTTTAAGAACTAGGCATAATCAATGGGATATTTTACAAACATAAGTTTTAGCATTAGGCATAATCAAGGGGATATTTTACAAACATAAGTTTTAGCATTAGGCATAATCAAGGGGGTATTTTACAAACATAAGTTTTAGCATTAGGCATAATCAAGGGGAAATTATACAAACATAAGTTTAAGCACTAGGCATAATCAAGGGGATATTTTACAAACATAAGTTTTAGCATTAGGCATAATCAAGGGGATATTTTACAAACATAAGTTTTAGCATTAGGAATAATCAAGGGGAAATTATACAAACATAAGTTTAAGCACTAGGCATAATCAAGGGGATATTTTACAAACATAAGTTTTAGCATTAGGCATAATCAAGGGGAAATTATACAAACATAAGTTTAAGCACTAGGCATAATCAAGGGGAAATTATACAAACATAAGTTTAAGCACTAGGCATAATCAAGGGGAAATTATACAAACATAAGTTTAAGCAGTAGGCATAATCAAGGGGATATTTTACAAACATAAGTTTTAGCATTAGGCATAATCAAGGGGATATTTTACAAACATAAGTTTTAGCATTAGGCATAATCAAGGGGAAATTATACAAACATAAGTTTAAGAACTAGGCATAATCAATGGGATATTTTACAAACATAAGTTTTAGCATTAGGCATAATCAAGGGGATATTTTACAAACATAAGTTTTAGCATTAGGCATAATCAAGGGGGTATTTTACAAACATAAGTTTTAGCATTAGGCATAATCAAGGGGATGTTTTACAAGCATAAGTTTTAGCATTAGGCATAATCAAGGGGATATTTTACAAACATAAGTTTTTGCATTAGGCATAATCAAGGGGATATTTTACAAACATAAGTTTTAGCATTAGGCATAATCAAGGGGAAATTATACAAACATAAGTTTAAGCACTAGGCATAATCAAGGGGATATTTTACAAACATAAGTTTTAGCATTAGGCATAATCAAGGGGATATTTTACAAACATAAGTTTTAGCATTAGGCATAATCAAGGGGAAATTATACAAACATAAGTTTAAGAACTAGGCATAATCAATGGGATATTTTACAAACATAAGTTTTAGCATTAGGCATAATCAAGGGGATATTTTACAAACATAAGTTTTAGCATTAGGCATAATCAAGGGGATATTTTACAAACATAAGTTTTAGCATTAGGCATAATCAAGGGGATATTTTACAAACATAAGTTTTAGCATTAGGCATAATCAAGGGGATATTTTACAAACATAAGTTTTAGCATTAGGCATAATCAAGGGGATATTTTACAAACATTATTTTGAGAACATCAGATACAAGCAAAGTATTTTTTTTAAACCTATTGGTTATCATCTAAATATCTAGACTTTATTCAGTATTGCCCACCATCTTGTTCTTTTGAACACTCTTGTTGAACCACCAGCAGTAATATCATTTGTTTTAAACTGGTAAGACTGGTGTGTGGCAATTGGCATTTTTTCTATCTATTGTCAATGATCAAATGTTGAGTTAGTTGGTAGGAACTAATCTCACCACAAAAAAAAATTAAATTTGATGGAACAAAATCGGTGACAAAACCATGAAGTAACCGGTATACTTTTGTGTAACTGTTCATATGTCAAGTATTTTCATGTAAGCAGATCTTTGTTTCTTTGTTTCATGTCTTAACAAATTTAATAAATAAAAATCACATACAGTTTAATACTGACCAGAATATTTACCCAGTTTTCATGTTCAATGATTTCCACTGTGTTACGCAAGAGTTATTTCATGTTGTTCCAGTCAAACAGCCGGCAACTATCACCTGACTAAACTGACATCATGTGTTCCAAGCACAAACAAACAACCCATTCATTCTGTTTCACAAGCTTATGCTCTCGGTTTAGACATGTACTCTAGGGCTGAGCTGATAACAGTGGAATTTGAAAAGCATATATTAGCATTTGAATTTCACCTGAGGTTTGGTATGTTTTAAAGCCTTTGTGCGACGTAGCTTCAGCTTGTAACATTTGTTTTATGATCACGTTTTATATCCAAGAGCATATGTTCGTTTTCGGTCATCTCTACTAAATCTCTTCAAGACTTTTACTTTTTTGTATGTAATTGATGGCGTTGGCTATCTTAGCTTAGGTCTCCAACCTTTTTTTGAGCTATGACCCCATCTTATTGAAGCAAAATTCTTTTTCAATGCCTATTAAAAGTGAACAAGAAAATTCATTGACATAAAGTTTTCCAGTTCAAAATAATTTAATATAATTTTTAGCCTACTCCATATTTAAAGCGGTTATTGATATTGTCGTTAGTAAATAAGTTTCAAAATTTGCATTTGAGTTTTCATTAGTGTCTGCGTCATGTCATTCTCAGCATATTTTTTTTTTCCCATGTCAAAAAAAACAATAGTGTTGAAAATGCACTTTGACCTTTGACATGGATGTGTGGACGAATAAGGAGTATTAAGTTGTTGTTAAAACTTTATGACACCGATTAAAATGAAAATTGTTTGCAAATAATTATTTTATTTTGTTGCCGGCAACCCACGGAAAGCTGTTTGCTGGCCGAAACGAGGTCATGTCCCTGGGTTGGTGACCCCCACAAAAAAACGCTTGCCGGCCAAAATGAGCTTTGCGTCCCTGGGTTGGGAACGTGTGGTTTAAAATTATACAATGGCTTGCAGCATTCAGGAGTTCTAGCCACAACGGAATCCAAACTTGACGACTACAATTATGTTATGGCCTTGTGTGATGAATATTTAAACGTCTTGAATATAGCACATACCTGGGGCCTTGAACCCACTCACTGTTTTGGGGGCTGTCATGTCATTCACATCAAGTATTGTCATAATATATAAGCCCATTAAAAAAATAATAGAGAATCCAAAAGATATGTACGAGCAACATGTGTAACAATAAATGTAGTTAACAAGCACTGCAAGCATTAGCAATATCAGCTAAACTATAATGCTCAACTTTACTTTTGACTTATCCTTGTATGTGTTAGGATTACTTTATGAGTTACTAGCAATGATTTCTTTGGCATTCACACATTTTATACAGTTTTTTTTTTATTATGTCGCATAAGGGACACGCCACGAAGCAATCAAAGTCTGACTAAGTAGTGACTGAGCTGTGGCTAAGCTGCGACTAAGCTGTGACCCTCTGAGAAAGATTTTATTATTTTTTTGTTAACTTCTACCACTCTTGTCTGTACCAAGCTAATGATGTAAAATAAATCGGTTTATGATGATAAGTTGTTGCATTAATGTATCTGTTCTTTATGGACCTGGTCTCTTCAACCATACATTCTGTCACACAAACTCTACATTCTGTCTGTCACACAATACACTCATTGACAACCATACATGCTGTCACACAAACTATTGACTCATTGACAACCATAC
Source organism: Omphiscola glabra (assembly GCA_964017045.1). Taxonomy (NCBI): domain Eukaryota; kingdom Metazoa; phylum Mollusca; class Gastropoda; family Lymnaeidae; genus Omphiscola; species Omphiscola glabra. The sequence continues at coordinate 8,964,335 of OZ024796.1, forward strand.
ATTCTGTCACACAAACTATACACATTGACAACCATACATGCTGTCACACAAACTATTGACTCATTGACAACCATACATTCTTTCACACAAACTATACACTCATTGACAACCATACAGTCTGCCACACAAACTATACACATTGACAACCATACATTCTGTCACACAAACTATACACTCATTGACAACCATACATTCTGTCACACAAACTATTGACTCATTGACAACCATACATACTGTCACACAAACTATACACTCATTGACAACCATGCATTCTGTCACACAAACTATACACTCATTGACAACCATACATGCTGTCACACAAACTATTGACTCATTGACAACCATACATTCTGTCACACAAACTATACACATTGACAACCATACATGCTGTCACACAAACTATTGACTCATTGACAACCATACATTCTGTCACACAACTATACACTCATTGACAACCATACATTCTGCCACACAAACTATACACATTGACAACCATACATTCTGTCACACAAACTATACACTCATTGACAACCATACATTCTGTCACACAAACTATTGACTCATTGACAACCATACATACTGTCACACAAACTATACACTCATTGACAACCATACATTCTGTCACACAAACTATTGACTCATTGACAACCATACATTCTGTCTGTAACACAAACTATACACTCATTGACAACCATACATTCTGCCACACAAACTATACACACAATGACGACCATACATTCTATCACACAAACTATACACACAATGACAACCATACATTCTGTCACACAAACTATTGACTCATTGACAACCATACATTCTGTCACACAAACTATACACACAATGACAACCATACATTCTGTCACACAATTCTTTATTATACTTAACTCCTCAGTATCATGTAAATCACATGATCACCTGATAATCTCCCCTTACTTTGACAATTCCTTAGTCAATCAAATATTAACATTACTGGACTGGTCATTGTGTAATATGTGGTAGCTCTAACATTACTGGACTGGTCACTGTGTAGTATGCTTAGTTCTAACATTACTGGACTGGTCATTGTGTAATATGTGGTAGTTCTAACACAGCGGTTCTCAACCTTCCCATGGCAGCGACCCTTTCATACAGTTCGTGTTGTGGCGACCCCCAGCCACAAAATTATTTTCGGTTATGCTTCATACCTATAGAGCATATGTGTTTTCAGATGGTATTAGGCGACCCCTGGGAAAGGGTCGTGCGACCCCCAAACGGGTCGCGACCCATAGGTTGAGAACCGCTGTTCTAACATTACTGGACTGGTCACTGTGTAGTATGTCTAGTTCTAACATTACTGGACTGGTTATTGTGTAGTATGTGGTAGTTCTAACATTACTGGACTGGTCACTGTGTAGTAGTTCTAACATTACTGGACTGGTCACTGTGTAGTATGTCTAGTTCTAACATTACTGGACTGGTCACTGTGTAGTATGTCTAGTTTTAACATTACTGGACTGGTCACTATGTAGTATGTCTAGTTCTAACATTACATGACTGGTCACTGTGAAGTGTATCTAGTTCTAACATTACTGGACTGGTATTGAATATAAGAGCAACAATTACCTAGTCAATTCAAGTAAACCATGTCAATAATATTCCATTCTACTATTAAGTTCAGAAACATTGGGTTGACACAGTGGGTTGACACAGTGGTTTGGCACAGCGGGTTGACACAGTGGGTCAAAAGAAGTGAAATGTCCTGAAACTGTAAAGATGTGATCAGTGGTAGGGATGTCCCAAAGTTCCACTAGTTAGAAGCAACACAGTGTTTGGGGCGACTGTCATGTTACTCTGTGTGAAGTATTTCCTGAGGACAACAACAATTTGATGCATCACAAATAGAGAACTGAACAAGCCCCTGAAGTCTGTAGGGTAGTACGATGCCTCATCAAATCTGTCAGTTTAACTTACGAGTACATTAGGATAAGAGTGCTTTAGGATGCCTCATCAAATCTATCAGTTTAACTTAAGCGTACTAAAAGTACTCCATCAAATCTATGTTTAACTGTATTTTAGGATGTCTCATCAAATCTAACTTAAAAGTACTTTAGGATATGTCATCAACTATACCAGTTTAACTTAAAAGAACTTAAGGGTACGTCATTAAATCTATCAGTTTAACTTAAAAGTAAAAGTACTTTAGGATACGTCATCAAATCTATCAGTTTAACTTAAAAGTACTTTAGGATATGTCATCAAATCTATCAGTTTAACTTAAAAGTACTTTAGGATACGTCATCAAATATATCAGTTTAACTTAAAAGTACTTAGGATACGTCATCAAATCTATCAGTTTAACTTTAAAGTACTTTAGGATACGTCATCAAATCTATCAGTTTAACTTAAAAGTACTTTAGGATACGTCATCAAATCTATCAGTTTAACTTAACAATACTTACTTAGGGTACCTCATCAAAAAGTTGACTTCCACCAGGGACAGTTCAACCCCCTGGTCAGCTTGGCTTGTTAACTTGACATCTACTTGATTGACCTCACCAATATCAAGGTCATTTACAACTAACTTTCTAAGTGCTTCACCAGCAGACAACTGGCCTCTAGAATAAGTTTAAAATTTAGCAAAGCAAGTCAGTTAAATAGTTGAAGAAATGATATAAAGCACACCATTTGTTACCAACACATGTGCGGTATGTGGTAGTATTCTAAAACAACGCATCAATACACTAGAGATTATTTATTATATTAGTATTAAGACTTCCAAAGGTTTCCAATGGTAACTTTTTCTATTTGTGTTAACGTAAGGAAACTACTAGAAATGTTACCCATTGTAGCAGTATGAATATACCCCTGTCCAGATTAATCCTTGGGTTGGGCTGACCAAGGGCCAAATCACAAATCATAACCGGGGGGGGGGGGGGTAAAATAGCCTAGGCCGGACTATATCCCCCAGGTCCAGATTATACCACCCACCCTGATATCAGTAGTGCACAGTAAATTACTGGATATTTCAACATTTTATTGGGTGCTTAGCTTTGTCATGTAATTTAAGTGAGAGAGAGAGTTATCTGGCTAAGATACAGTCACAAAGATCAAAGTGTTTACGCATTAAAATAAAGGGACACACCCCAGACATTACAATGAAATTGAACCATAATGTTTCATTAATTACACCGTTCATAATATATAATAATAATATCCTGAAGCTGTAACGTCTAGCACAGCGGTTCTCAACCTTTGGGGGTCGAACGACCCTTTCTAAGGGGTCGCCTAAGACCATCGGAAAACACATATACTCTATAGTTATGAAGTAGGAGCGAAAATAATGTTGTGGCTGGGGTCGCCACAACATGAGGAACTGTATTAAAGGGTCGTGGCATTAAAAAGGTTGAGAACCACTGGTCTTCGGTGCAACATAAGTAGTTCAATATCATTATGATTGTGCTTGTTTTTTTTTTTTAAAGATTATGTTCATTTTCTGTTGTTGACTGTGCTATTAAAATTGCGCTATATGTCAACTAATCCGACTTTTGTGTGTATGACAATATCGCAACTTAACAGATTTGAAGTGGTCATAAACTCAGTTATGAGAGATGACAGACGTGTTCACGTAATGAGAGATGACAGCGGTGTTCACATAATGAGAAATGACAGAGGTGTTCACATAATGAGAAATGACAGAGGTGTTCACATAATGAGAGATGACAGAGGTGTTCACATAATGATAAATGACAGAGGTGTTCACATAATGAGAAATGACAGGGGTGTTCACTAATGAGAAATGACAGAGGTGTTCACATAATGAGAAATGACAGAGGACTTCACATTATGAGAGATGACAGAAGTGTTCACATATTCCTCCATATTTTGGTTTGTTTCAAGTAGTACTGTAGCTTTTCTTTCAAGTCGTTTTCCATGTATTGAATGACTTTATCTCTGAGATTGGTGTAGCTCTCCTATGATCCTTTCAGATTGTGGTTGTCTGGTTGTCCTCTGATCCTGTCAGGATGTAGCTGAGTGCCCGGAAGTAGCAGTTCCCATCAGCTTTGGTTTTATATGTACCCCATGGTTATCCAAAGTCCCCTGTGCGTCCATAGTACACAGTCTCAACAAATTTATGACCAAGAGTGATGCTAAGATAATTACTTCATGGAATCGGCAGTGGGTCAAAAGTCTTAGTCTGCTTGCGTTTAAGGGAGATGCATTAGTCATCATTGTCTGTTTCTTCATTTGATCTTTTTCAGTTTCTTTTGTTTTGGTCTGACCTTGGCAGGGTCACTGAGATAATCATCAGGGGTGGAGAGGTCTCTTCATATGACTTAGCTGTATGTCTCGGATATGACTTGGCTGTATGTCTGGGATATGACTTAGCTGTATGTCTGTGATATGACTTAGCTGTATGTCTGAGATATGACTTAGCTGTATGTCTGATATATGACTTAGCTGCATGTCTGAGATATGACTTAGCTGTATGTATGAAATATGACTTAGCTGTATGTCTGACATATGACTTAGCTGTATGTCTGACATATGACTTAGCTGTATGTCTGAGATATGACTTAGCTGTATGTCTGACATATGACTTAGCTGTATGTCTGACATATGACTTAGTTGTATGTCTGACATATGACTTAGTTGTATGTCTGACATATGACTTCGCGGTATGTTTTAGATATGACTTAGCTGTATGTCTGACATATGATTTAGCTGTATGTCTGACATATGACTTAGCTGTGTGTCTGACTTATGACTTAGCTGTGTGTCAGAGTTATGGCTTAGCTGTATGTCTGAGATATGACTTAGCTGTATGTTTGACATATGACTCAGCTGTATGTCTGACATATGACTTAGCGGTATGTCTTAGATATGACTTAGCGGTATGTCTGAGATATGACTTAGCGGTATGTCTTAGATATGACTTAGCGGTATGTCTGAGAAATGACTTAGCGGTATGTCTGAGATATGACTTAGCTGTATGTCTTGGATATGACTTGGCTGTATGTCTCGGATATGACTTGGCTGTATGTCTGGGATATGACTTAGCTGTATGTCTGTGATATGACTTAGCTGTATGTCTGAGATATGACTTAGCTGTATGTCTGGGATATAACTTAGCTGTATGTCTGGGATATGACTTAGCTGTATGTCTGACATATGACTTAGCTGTATGTTTGGGATATGACTTAGCTGTATGTCTGACATATGACTTAGCTGTATGTCTGACATATGACTTAGATGTATGTCTGACATATGACTTAGTTGTATGTCTGACATATGACTTAGCTGTATGTCTGATATATGACTTAGCTGCATGTCTGACTTATGACTTAGCTGTATGTATGAAATATGACTTAGCTGTATGTCTGACATATGACTTAGCTGTATGTCTGACATATGACTTAGCTTTATGTCTGACATATGATTTAGCTGTATGTCTGACATATGACTTAGCTGTGTGTCTGACTTATGACTTAGCTGTATGTCAGAGATATGGCTTAGCTGTATGTCTGAGATATGACTTAGCTGTATGTCTGAGATATGACTCAGCTGTATGTCTGACATATGACTTAGCGGTATGTCTTAGATATGACTTAGCGGTATGTCTGAGATATGACTTAGCTGTATGTCTTAGATATGACTTAGTTGTATGTCGGAGATATCACTTAGATGTATGTCTCAGATATGACTTAGCTGTTTGTGTGAAATTAAACTTAACATTTAAACATTTCTCTGGAGGTAGATCATATTTCAACTGGGGGGGGGGGGGGTTGCGAGGGGAATGTGAGGGGTTGTACTTAAGTTGTGCAGAGTAGAATCATAAAAGTTGGTCATACTTTTGGTTATACAGTTGTTACTACATTTAGTCTTCCGTGATTGTCAAACTTTGAGGCAGGGTGGTTTTGGGGCATATTATACGGGGCAAAAATTTGTTCTTTAAGCCCAGAAATATGATATGATGACTAAAGCAACATTGGTGAAATCCAATAACGTTTCCTCTACTGCTCCATCCTTTTAAGAGCAATGAAATAAAAAGGGAATGGGGTAGATAAAAAAAAAAGGATAGGTGCCCTGGAATGTTTTCTTTTGAATAAAGATAAGCCGCCCAGTCACACATCGTAAAATGTATGACAGTGAAATACAAATTATTAATGAAGTTTTAAAAAATAAATGGTTAAATTAAACATTATAGAACAACATTTCTAGTTGGTAAAATTTAAAATAAATTTGTATAGTCACATGCAGGTCAAGGTCAAGAGAATTTAAATTTCCACCAGCATTTCAAACACAAAAATAAACTCTTATATAATCCTAATTAATTTTATTTCATGATCTTATTAATTTGGTATGTGGGCATTTAAAAAAAAAACAACTTACGTAAGTTCCCCCAAGCGTCAAAATCTGGCTACGCTACTGCTCCACGGAGACTTTGTTTGACTACCCCGTTAGATGAGTATGGTCTAGCCAGGAGTGGTAAAGTTTGGCCTTAGAGTTTGAAAATTAAGGTCCGTCAGCTTTCTCACTTAACTCCTGATGAAGCCGAACTCCCAACAAAATGTCAAAATATCAAGTAATTCATGTGTTTATTACTGTACACCCCATGAAAGGTGGGGAATAATCTGATGGGGTATAATCTAGTGGGGAATAATCTGGTGGGGTATAATCTGGCCTGGTGGGGTATAATCTGGCCTGGTGGGGTATAATCTGTCCTCGTGGGGTATAATCTGGCCTGGTGGAGATATAATCTGGCCTGGTGGGATTTAATCTGGCCTTGTGGGGTATAGTCTGGCCTGATGGAGGCATAATCTGGCCAGAGGTATAATCTGGCCTGGGGGTATAGTATGGCCTAGGCTATTTTCAACCCACAGGTATTATATGGCCTAGGCCAGACTAACCCCATGATTAACCTGGTCAGGGGTATACAGTATACTCATGCTGCTACACCAGTTAATTATAAAAGGGATGGTTTGCCTCCATCAACCTTTTATTTTGAAGTTTTGTGAATATAGCAATACTTACAGCATTATTTCGGTCCATCCAATGTCGCCATGGGCTCCCATCAGCCGAACACTCAAACGACCACGAATGGAGTTCATGTTTGAAGACAGTGTCACTGTTATCACGCAATGATGAGCTGGCCAGGAGAAGAACATTTTGAAATATCTTTTATGTTTTATTGGGTGTTTGAGTTTTTGTAAAGATGTTAAAATAATAAAGATTTTGATATATAAAAAATATAATTTTATAAAATCTGAAGAACTCATAAAGGACCGTGCACATATTATAGAAAGCCTAGGTGGTAGGGGTGGTGTATCATTTTTATATTGTTTTGTATGGAGTGGAGGTAGTCGAGAGTAATGTTATATAACAATACTTTTTATTTTATGTTTTTATTACTATTAACCTTTTTTTGGTGCAAAAACTTCTGCTTTTCAAATTGAAGACCTTAGTGCTAAATACACATTTTGAGATAATCGCGTTCAAATATATTTTTTTTGTCTATAAAACGTGAATATTTTCATATTTTGTGTTGTTGAATTAAGGACTTTGGCACAAATTTCTGCAGTACACTTGGCTAAACACGATAAGAAAAGGTCACAATTTAGATTGATTTTGACAAAAATGTCACTTACGTACTTTTAGCACTAGGGTCTTCAATTTACAAAACCAACATTTATTATTAATAAAGGAAACGAATTTTGTTTTACAATAATTTGCACATTTAAAAAATTAAAGTTTTTTGGCTTTTTTGTTTGAGATTTCAGCTGGTTTTTTTTTTTTTATGGTGTATACAAAGAAAGCGGACTGCTAGAAAAGCTATATAATATTACGGTGCGGTCAATGAAAATTTACAAACTACTCTGGTTTCTCGAGTCATGAACCTTCGAGTATTTCTGTCACACTACAACACTGTAACACTATGCACTATAACAATTTGCATTCAGACACTGTCACACAAGGCCCTCAGAGTCATGCACACTGGTTACTGAGGCAACAACCCTTCGTCAACAAATATGGTTAATTTTTAGTCTTGCTATCTGCCACACAGATCCGCTTGGTTGAAATATGTCCTCATAAACACAAACTATCAAATATGATGCATACACACAAACTATCAAACATGATCCATAAACACAAACTATCAAACATGATCCATAAACACAAACTACCAAACATGATCCATAAACACAAACTACCAAACATGATTCATAAACACAAACTACCAAACATGATCCATAAACACAAACTATCAAACATGATCCATAAACACAAACTATCAAACATGATCCATAAACACAAACTATCAAACATGATCCATAAACACAAACTATCAAACATGATCCATAAACACAAACTACCAAACATGATTCATAAACACAAACTATCAAACATGATCCATAAACACAAACTATCAAACATGATCCATAAAAACAAACTATCAAACATGATCCATAAACACAAACTACCAAACATGATCTATAAACACATACTATCAAACATGATCCATAAACACAAACTACCAAACATGATCCATAAACATAAACTATCAAACATGATCCATAAACACAAACTATCAAACATGATCCATAGACACAAACTACCAAACATGATCCATAAACACAAACTACCAAACATGATCCATAAACACAAACTACCAAACATGATCCATAAACACAAACTATCAAACATGATCCATAAACACAAACAGTCAAATATGATCCATAAACACAAACTACCAAACATGATCCATAAACACAAACTGTCAAACATGATCCATAAACACAAATTGTCAAACATGATCCATAAACACAAACTGTCCAACATGATCAAGTACCAAGCAAGGGCCGCACCATCACTCACCCATTCTCTATGAACTCTTGATCACACGTTATATTCACACACTTGTTTGTTATGCTTCTTTTGTCATTCAATGACCATTTAGTCACAATAATACAACCCACGGCACAATTCAAAAAGCATTCACCTTAACAACAGGGATTCTCATACCCTTGACATATATGTTATGTAACGCTATAAAGCAGTGGTTCTCAACCTTTCTAATGCCGCGACCCTTTAATACAGTCCCTCATGATGTAGCGACCCGCAGCCACAAAATTATTTTCGTTGCTACTTCATAACTGTAGAGTTATGTATTTTCCGGTGGTCTTAGGCGACCACTGGCAAAGGGTCATTCGATCACCAAAGGGGTCGTGACCCACAAGTTGAGAACCGCTGTTTTAAAGGGTATGGGATGAGTAAAAAATGTCATATTTTTGTGTTACATAAGAATGTGCACGCACATAAATTAAAAGTTCAGCTTACCACAAAAAGGTGCTGCCCCTGTTGTGTTGAGGAAAAATACTCCACTTGGTCGGGAAATTGTGTCTGCTTCAAAGCCCATGACTGGACACGGCCAATTACCACATCCGCCACACTCTCCTCCCCAGAAACTCTCGGCAGACTGGCAGGGGAATGCCATGAATGAACATAGCTGGGAGCTGTTGGATGTACTGATGATTGATGCTGTGAAGAGTTCTGCAGATCTTTCATGGCTGCAGCCTAAGTGTACTTCAGCTCCTGGCAGTTTAAAACAAATTACATATATTATATCACGACAATCAACAATTATTAAATAGCTTTATGAAACAATGGGGTAAATGTCTCTGTGTGGGTAGTGTATGACAATGTGATGTGTGGGTAGTGTATGACAATGTGATGTGTGGGTAGTGTATGACAATGTGATGTGTGGGTAGTGTATGACAATGTGATGTGTGGGTAGTGTATGACAATGTGATATGTGGGTAGTGTATGACAATGTGATGTGTGGGTAGTGTATGACAATGTGATGTGTGGGTAGTGTATGACAATGTGATGTGTGGGTAGTGTATGACAATGTCTCTGTGTGGGTAGTGTATGACAATGTCTCTGTGTGGGTAGTGTATGACAATGTCTCTGTGTGGGTAGTGCATGACAATGTCTCTGTGTGGGTAGTGTATGACAATGCGATGTGTGGGTAGTGTATGACAATGCGATGTGTGGGTAGTGTATGTCAATGCGATGTGTGGGTAGTGTATGACAATGCGATCTGTGGGTAGTGTATGACAATGCGATCTGTGGGTAGTGTATGACAATGCGATGTGTGGGTAGTGTATGACAATGTCTCTGTGTGGGTAGTGTATGACAATGTCTCTGTGTGGGTAGAGTATGACAATGTCTCTGTGTGGGTAGTGTATGACAATGCAATGTATGGGTAGTGTATGACAATGTTTCTGTGTGGGTAGTGTATGACAATGCAATGTATGGTTAGTGTATGACAATGTCTCTATGTGGGAAGTGTATGACAATGCGATGTGTAGCGTGATTTTTTGTATGTTTGGATGTCATTTACCACTATCAATGGGGGAATTGGGGGGGGGGGGCACTCCAAACATATTTTGCAATTTAATCTTATCTTACATAAAATGTTATCAAAGTTGATTTAGAATTGTAGAAAGGTTTGCAGAAAGGGAGTGTGGGCCCCAGTGGGGGTTCACAGAATCAGTGTCAAAGAGAAATAGTCGTCAAAAAATAAGGTACACAGTAACAGGAATTTTTCTTCTCTTAAAAAATCCAAGGTCACATTAATAGCCAAGGTCTTGTTTGTCGAGTGTTTGAATTTATGGCAGATGCTATGAATGGTGGGTGATAGCTGTAGGAATCTCTGACTTGATGCTGGTGGTGATTTAAAACAATACAAGCTGATGGTTAAGATATGTTACTGACTTGTTAGCCCATGACTCAACACATCGCCAACAAAGTCCAACACTGAGGTGTCTTCGTAGCAGCCAGGTTGATCATAACCTCCATTGGGATAAAAGTCAACATGCCCAACAGGTTCCATCATGCCATAGCCTGGAAATGACACGATGAAAAATGAAGAATTGACTCGTGGATAGATTCAAACACTGTAATTTAACTTTAAACAATAATTTACAAAGCACTGTAAAGTTATAAGAGAACTTTTTATGAAAGACGTATATTCTTTCCCGTTTTTAGTATTAAAAGATTTTTTTTAATCAATAGATGTAACATTTTTCATACATAATAGAAGAGGTTGGGGTTTTATACAACTTGAGACCCATTGGTGCAAGATGAGTTCGAGGCCTGGACAATCCATTCCAAGGCCATACCTGAACAATCCATACCAAGGCCATACATTTCAAAGTTATGTCTTGAGTGGAAACTCTTATGGATCAGGGTGTGAAAGATTACTAACACATCAGAACGAGGGCTGAAAGTCTTCCAGACCAAATGCATCAGAAAAATAGATAGCACCTTTTGGCCAAAGACAATCTCCGGTAAAGAACTCAGCTGCTGATCAGGGGGGACAACCATTGCCTGCAGTCTGGGGAAGGGGGGGGTTCTGTGGAATAGCTTCTTTTCTTTCGGCGGAAAAAAAATTTGGACCTTGATTTTGAAAGCAACTGTGGAGTTTAGAGCTAAGTAAAGTAGCCCCACAGCAAAGTTTGAGATTACACCACTGTCTATTGCATAAACCATACAGGAATAGCGCATGAGATGGGTCCACTGTCCATTGCATAAACCACACAGGAATAGCGCATGAGATGGGTCCACTGTCCATTGCATAAACCATACAGGAATAGCGCAGGAGATGGGTTGGTCGTGCATGTAAAATGACACCGAGCTCACGTCTCGAGACGTTACTAATATGGACAACCCGGGTTGAAGGAACCCACACCAAACACCCAAAAGAACCTGGTGCCGAACAAATGAGTAAGAAGCGGGCGACAAGATAGACAGAAATGGCTATCACTGGCTGCTTCTTCAAGACTCAGACCAATCACTGGCCGCTTCTTCAAGATTCAGAACAATCACTGGCCGCTTCTTCAAGACTCGGACCAATCACTGGCCGCTTCTTCAAGAATCAGACGACGCGTGATATCCAAATGAAATAAGAAATGTTAATCCTAAGGATCCTTAAAGAAAAAAAGGTATTGTAGATTCCAAGTCAAACCTAAAACATCTCAGATGACAAAACTTGCTACTGCTCACCTCGGACAGTCCTGAAAGGTGAAGCATCTGTATGAATAATGTCCACAAACCTGGCATCCGAGCCATCCAGTCTGACGGCCTTGTCGTAGCCCGAATAACTGGGCTGGGCGGGGTCAAGACCTGGAAGGAAACTCCTGCCAAGTTAGACAATGCCTAAAAATAGAAGCAAGTTGTATCACGTGACGATCTATAACTAAGTCAATGCCTAAAAATAGAAACCAGTTGTATCACGTGCAGTGGCGTAGTGAGGGGGGGCTACTCACAAAGGGGCGCCAAATGGTATATTTTACTATAATATTGTATGGTTTTCGAATAAGGGGGCGCTAAAAAGGTATTGGGGGGCGCTAAAAAGGTATTGGGGGGCGCTAAAAAGGTATTGTGCCCCGGGCGCGAGTTAAGCTCGCTACGCCACTGATCACGTGACGATGCATAGCTAAGTCAATGCCTAAAAATAGAAGTAAGTTGTATCACGTGACGATGCACAACTAAGTCAATGCCACTTTATTGTAAATTGATGGCATATGGATGATTTATTTATCTCAGAAATATTGATTTAATTTTCTCTCAGATGTATTATTTCCCCATTTCCTGTCTAACACTGGCTTGCTTTAAGGGAAAGCATCTTCCTACTTAACCAGTGCATGATGGTGCATCTTTAGTTGATGGTGTTTAACTATAACATGACCACCATTGTGGTATCTGATGACCCAATCAAGGTTGTTGTCTTTCTAATTATTATTTTGACTCTGAGTTTTGGGGTATATTATATAAATGAACCAAATGAAATAAGTATTGCTGAATGTTTAAAAAAAAAATGAGTTCACCTGTAATCCTGCTGACACCTTGCAGACTGGTACCAACGTAACCAGCAGCATGTGCCCCCAGGCTGTGGCCAATGAGATGAACTTGTTGAGTTGTCACCCCCATCACTTGCCTCAAAGTTTTCAACAAGCGAGTTGTCTCGGCTCCCACAATTCTTGTGTTGGCAACAGCTCTTGAGTACGGGAACCCAGCACCACTACCCCAGTCGACAATGATGACATTCAAGGGACTCTGGATTAATCAACAATGATAATCATGGGAATCTTAAGTACTCAACAATGAAGTTAATGAGAATCAAAAGCATATCAACAATGATATTGATGGGTATCAAGATTATATCAACAATGAATTTCTCAAGAAGCTGACGTCTTTAATAAAATTGATATCATTTTTTGTTCTATTGTCACATTTGTCGTTGGTTTTGTCTGATTTTAAGCTTTCAGTTAAAACAGCGGTTCTCAACCTGTGGGTCGCGACCCCTTTGGGGTTCGAACGACCCTTTGCCAGGGCTCGCCTAAGACTATCGGAAAACTCATATACTCTAACGTTATGAAGTAGCAACGAAAACAATTTTGTGGTTGGAGGTCGGCACAACACGAGGAACTGTATTAAAGGGTCGCGGCATTAGGAAGGCTGAGAACCACTGAGTTAAAGAGTTAATTGTTTACGCGTTGGTACAGAAAGACATGTCTTATCTTAACAAGAGTCGGATCTAATAGAACTGACTACAAGACCTGAACTCCACACTTTTACTTCAAACGGAATTTTTGACAAGTCCCAACATGGCCAAGCCAAATTTGTACTTTGTTTAAAATAAATATCCCAAGATGTTTGATGAAATTGCATGAGAGGGCAGAGAATTTTAAAAAAAGATGAGTAATGTGATGGTATTACATAAGTTAGCAGAGCTCTGGTCATATTGAGGATATAATCCATCGCGCCATATTGTAGGAATCCGTGGATCAATATCTTTACAGGTAAATGAGCATCGTAGTGTGATCGCTTGATACTTGACCTGTAAAGATGAGATGTTCTTTAATATTAGAATGTTAATTGACAATAATAGTAGGCAAAGTATGCTTACTTAGATCTACAGCTAAAGTGGATGTAGCTAAAACGATTGTAGCTCAACTAGGAGGTGAACTAATCAAAGATCTGATTGTTGGAATAAAGCCAATAAAGGGGTCGTGCTTAATAAAGGGTTCGTCTTCAATAAAAGGGTTCGTGTTCAATAAAAGGGTTGTGTTCATTCGACTAGCTTTATCCATTTCATGGCACATGCATAATTTGATTCTACGGTTGAATGATTTCATGGCACATGCATAATTTTATTCTACAGTTGAATGATTTCATGCTGCATATCTATGAATTCCTGTCAGCAGACAATCAGTATTCTGACTTTTCATTCAGTTCTTGCGATTACTAAGTAGAGACTGATGTTGCTTTGTGGTGCAACCCTAATTTAATCAAGTAATGTTCAACTAAAACACGTCAAAAGTAAATATCAATAAATAGACAGACAGGTCGAGAAAACATCTGTTTTCCCCACCTTGCAGCATTTAATGTTCGAATATAGCGGAATGGTATACAGGAAATAATGGTATATTTTTAAGCTTTGCCACTTAATTTTCGACAAATGTGGAGCCCTCACCATTCGATCGTTGTAATTTAACGATTATTATAAAGAGCAAAGTCACTAGATTTAAACTTCTAATTAAGTCTGATTGTAGTAACTCAGACCTGAGAATCAAAGAAACATTTTAAAAAGCCCAAACTTGCAGATATTTTTGTGCATTTGTTGATAAATAGCAACCAAATATCTAAAGTTGTCTCCCTTCCTCAGACGTATTTACTAGGGGTCGCAAACCGGGATCCCGAATTTGGAAAATACCGGAATACCGGACCATAATTGATGCTCGAAAATACCGGGATTGGATTTATGAAAACCGGGATTTTACCGGGATTTTCGATAATTCCGGGATTTCATTTTCAATTTTTAAAAAATAGTTTTTCTTAATTTCCACATCGTAGTTAAAGCAAGACATATCAATAATTTATGAGATGTGCAAATCCATCACACCACGTGTCTCAAATTCAAAGAGAGCCAACCAACGGGCTGGATCTGTGTACTCTTATTTTTCAGAGAATCATGACGTTGTGATTAGTTTTGTTTTTTCATCGTGCGTGTGTAGTGTGTAAGTGCAGACGAGTCGCGACCTGAAGGTACAGGATTGGTAAGTAAATGTCTTCATATTATTGCCAAATAAGTAATTGGTATTGTCAATGAAGGTCGAATGTTGACTTACATTAAGAGTTTGTATGGAAATAATAACACGTTGCACTCAAATCACGGGGTCAACTATAATTTAAAAAATATTTTTGATTGCTTTTAATTATATCAAAAAACCTACACATTAAAAATATGAGTAAATCCGTATTTTGATAACCCAATACCTTAAGTTTAAGACACAGAAAAATAATATTACTTCTATTTTGTGATAACAAATATTAATAATTTACATTCAACTCATAATTGATTTTCGAGCTATTTTGTCTCAGGCTGAATTTCCCAGTTTGTCTGTACCGCATCTAGCCAACATTTACATGACTGACTGTCTGTACCGTACTTAGTAAAAAAAATGTTTTATAGGTCAAACCAATTCGATTGGATTAATATTTTTGTTTAATGATTTATTTTCCAATGTTGATAGAAAGAAATGGGGGGACCCTGAAAACAATAAACCTAAATTTGAAAAGCATATGAAACTATTGGAAACAAAGACATCAATTTGGACTTATTTCTTGAAAGCTATACAGTCAATCTCTCAGCTAAATGTATTAGATGTAACAAGATACCTAAAACATTGGGAGGAACAACTTCAGGCCTTCACTCTCAATTAAAGTCTGCACATTACAATGATTACTTGAACGTATTTCTAAGGCCAGATTGCGACCAGATGCGAAAACATATCGTGGATATTCAAAAGCTTGGTCAGACAGTGGATTCCTCGTTGGAAATATCTTTGAACAATGAAATTGAACATCTTGGATCTGAGCATGATGAACTTGATGATACACTGCCGCTTAAGAGACAATTAGAAATTGAAAAACAAAAGAAACTTCAGGCTGAGGATAATACTTCCAGACCAACGGATGGAGACATTGATACATTGGTAAAAATAGAAATGGCTTTATTTGAAAAAGGCGGTTCAAGAAGAAAATATCTAGAAATTGCGCACGATAGCCTAAGGTCTAATCCTCCGACCAGTGTGGATTCTGAGCGGGTGCTCTCTTCATCAGGTTACTTTTGTAACCATTTGCGGTCAAAGTCAAGTGACCAAACATTGGACACGTTGTCATTTTACAATCTCATTATTTAAATTTGACCAAAGTATAAAACAGCACCAATTGTTTTAATATTTGATTCATAAAATTATTTCAATTAAAAAGTTAAGAATATTTGTTTTTCATTTGATTAAAGTCTGAAGATAAACATTTGTGTTATTGTTAAATGAAAATGTGATATTTTTTTCTGAATGTTTTTATTTAATTGATAAATCCTCAACTCTAATCTCGACTAAAAACTCTCCGAATATCGAATATATCGAAAATACCGGGATTCCGGTATTCGGAAACTTCAATATGGAAAATACCGGTTTTGGCAAAAGGCTCCGGTTTTGCGACCCCTAGTATTTACTTACCTCTTGCTGGTTTAAGATTGTAATTATTATTATTATTTCGCAAATCTATTAGCCAAAGTGCAGCCGGTCCGCGAGCCATGGCGGTCCGCGAGCCTTACGATGCCGGTCTACACAGCATTAGTAAAGAGACTGGTGGGTTTGGGGGGGAGTTACATGTTTGAGTATCGTTTCAAGACAAACTTCAAACATCGAGATGGTCTTAATTTAAAGAAATTTGAAAGCTATTAATGAAAAGTCCCAAAGAGACTGAACCAGTTTAATTATACTTGTTTTTTTTCGGCGTTACAAAACCTGCCCAAACTGGCAGCCTCAACAAGTTTCCATCGATAAAAGAGGGGATGCCACACAATAGTTGGACAAGGGGACTGAATACACGTGATCGAAGGGGAAAGCACTAGTGTGTGATCCTTTTCCGCTTCTTTGGTGTCCAAGCAGGTGGATATAGAGTCTGAGCATGAAGATATTGTATGCAGAGGCGTAGCTAAGTGGGGGCGGGGGGACATATGTCCCTGGCGCCAGCTAGTTAGGGGCGCCAAAATGTGCTTTGATACCATTTTATTGATGAATATAATGGGTTTGAGAGTTGAACAAAGAAAGGGAGGCGCTTGAAAATGAATCTTGTCCCCGGGCGCAAATCTTGTCCCCGGGCGCCAAACACTCTAGCTACGCCTCTGATTGTATGGCCATAAAACATCTCACAACCATGACATCACGAGCGTGTTTATCGACTCATATCAAAGTAGAAATCCTGCACTTGCTGAAAGAGTCTGAAATTTAAATTCGTCTCTATTTTTCTTCAAAATTACAGATGCGAAACTGGTTTTTCTTCCATGAACATTATTATCAGGAACAGATAGGATATTCGTTGTTTTTTTTTCGTCTTTTGAACGTACCGCTGTCTCCAATCCAGTCATAATTTGAGGTGCTTGTCAATAAAAAGAATGCTTACGTTTCTCATTAAATAGTCATTGTTGGCTGAATAGTGTTTTACTCCAACGTTTCTTTTGTATACAGCTTAAGTTATGAATAGTGTTTTTCTCCAACGTTTCTTTTGTATACAGCTTAAGTTATGAAACTTTTTCTTTTATATTTCAAAACAGCCTTAACAACAACAAAAATCGGCGGCCTTTAAATTGTGGTCGTACAGGCCTACCGAGTTGGAGGATTATGGATTAAAAATAATTAGCGACATGTTAAGGTCAATTAAAAATAGCAATAGTTAATAAATCTGGCACCTGCCCATGGTACATTGGTAAACATGTCCACCGATCCCTGGTACAATGGTAAACATGTCCACCGATCCCTGGTACAATGGTAAACATGTCCACCGATCCCTGGTACATTGGTAAACATGTCCACCGATCCCTGGTACAATGGTAAACTTGTCCACCGATCCCTGGTACACTGGAAAACGAGTCTACCAGTCCCTGGTACAGTGCCGACCTTAGGCCACTGCAACCTATACGGCCGCAGTGGGCCCCGCACTTTCATAGGCCCCGCGCTAATTTTAGGTGTAAATTATTAAATTAAACCATTATAACTTATAATCGTGTATAGGTCAGTGTGTTTATTCTGTTTTTATGTTTTTAACGCATTGACGTCATCAACAGACCAGTCAGCAGATATATATGGGCGAGAATTAGCAGATGAAATGGAATCTTTAAGGCATATTCTACCAAATACCGCCAAAACCCCGGTAGAAATTTTGGCTTATCTGTCCACTAATGAAAGATACACTGCTTTCCCAAACTGCTTTGTTGCACTCAGAATATTTTTAACAATACCCGTAACTGTGGCATCGGGTGAAAGAAGCTTCTCGCGCCTCAAACTAATCAAGAATTACTTGAGATCAAGAATTACTTGAGGTCAACAATTCACGAAGATAGATTGAACAATTTGGCAATTCTTGCTATTGAGCGTGATCTATGTAGGAAACAGAATTTTGATGATATACTGTATGACTTCGCTACACGCAAGGCTCGTAAAGTAAAGTTAATTTGATCGTGATTTTGTGCTTAGTAAAGAATGAATAAAATGCAAAGACGAATTTATTTGCTAATACAAAATCTTAATTTTCACTTGTTATCCTTATCCCTACCCAGATTGGGCCACGCGCAATCCGTTTCGCATAGGGCCCCGCAATTGTTAGGGCCGGCCCTGCCCTGGTACACTGGTAAACTTGTCCACTGGTCCCTGGTACAATGGTAAGCGTGTCCACTGGTACCTGGTACAATGGTAAACTTGTCCACCGATCCCTGGTACAATGGTAAACTTGTCCACCGATCCCTGGTACAATGGTAAACTTGTCCACCGATCCCTGGTACAATGGTAAGCGTGTCCACTGGTCCCTGGTACAATGGTAAACTTGTCCACCGATCCCTGGTACAATGGTTAACATGTCCACCGGTCCCCTATACCCCGACCCCCTATACCACAACCCACTATACCACAACCCCTATACCCCGACCCCTATACCAGGTTAATTCAGAAAATGATCGAGACAGAGCAAATAATCAGACACTTCATCCAACCTGTTTTTAGCAGAAATTGTGTCGGCGATTGTTGGATTGGATCTTGTATACAACATGAAAGTTGTATTAACGTCAGAAGGATGTTGCGGTAGCCACTGGCTGTTGTTGAATGGAGGATCCAGAGTGAAGCAGCCCAGACCTGGGTAGTTGACACCTCGGCATCTGACCAGGCGGCCTGACCTTGTACCTGCTGTAGGAACATTGGTGTTAATGTATCAGTGTGTGACAGGAACATTTTTGAAAATG
Organism: Omphiscola glabra; assembly: GCA_964017045.1. Lineage (NCBI taxonomy): Eukaryota > Metazoa > Mollusca > Gastropoda > Lymnaeidae > Omphiscola > Omphiscola glabra. Next base: position 8,983,680 of record OZ024796.1, read on the forward strand.
TATCAGTGTGTGACAGGAACATTGGTGAAAATGTATCATTGTGTGACAGGAGCGTTGGTGGAAAAGTATCAGTGTGTGACATGAACATTTTTGAAAATGTATCAGTGTGTGACAGGAACATTGGGATAAATGTATCAGTGTGTGACAGGAACATTGGGATAAATGTATCAGTGTGTGACAGGAACATTGGTGTAAATGTATCAGTGTGTGACAGGAACATTGGGATAAATTTATCAGTGTGTGACAGGAACATCGGTGTAAATGTAACAAATTAGTTATGTGACAGGAACATTGGGATAAATGTAACAGTGTGTGACATGAACATTTTTGAAAATGTATCAGTGTGTGACAGGAACATTGGGATAAATGTATCAGTGTGTGACAGGAACATTGGGATAAATGTATCAGTGTGTGACAGGAACATTGGTGTAAATGTATCAGTGTGTGACAGGAACATTGGGATAAATTTATCAGTGTGTGACAGGAACATCGGTGTAAATGTAACAAATTAGTTATGTGACAGGAACATTGGGATAAATGTAACAGTGTGTGACAGGAACATTGGGATACATGTATCAGTGTGTGACAGTAACATTTGGATAAATGTATCAGTGTGTGACAGGAACATTGGTGTAAATGTATCAGTGTGTGACAGGAACATTGGGATAAATGTAACAGTGTGTGACAGGAACATTGGGATAAATGTATCAGTGTGTGACAGGAACATTTTTGAAAATGTATCAGTGTGTGACAGGAACATTGGGATAAATGTAACAGTGTGTGACAGGAACATTGGGATAAATGTATCAGTGTGTGACAGGAACATTGGTGTAAATGTATCAGTGTGTGACAGGAACATTGGGATAAATTTATCTGTGTGTGACAGGAACATCGGTGTAAATGTAACAAATTAGTTATGTGACAGGAACATTGGGATAAATGTAACTCATTGTGTTATAGGGACATTGACGCAAATGACCGAAATAGTTCAAACTATATATTATACGTTCATTTTACAATTTTCAATGTAGGTTGTTTTTTTTTAAAATAGACTTAACATACGTCCCGGCTTAGCAACGTTGTACCGGCGTTCCATTTTCAATCTCAATTTAGTAGAAATGAGTTGGTCCCGTCTATCTTAGAAAGTCTCGTACACATTCTTGATATCAGAATTAGATAGGTATAAAAATGCCAAAATTTTATTGCAGCTAAGTTTAAATTATTCAGTTTAAAGCAAGCCTGCACAACTCTAAAATGTAAGGCAAGCCGTTATACTTTATGAAAAACGTGTGAGGGCCGAAAGAAAATAGGACAGGGGGGGGGGGGAGCTAACAAAGAAATAATAATAATAAAGAATATTTCGTTACTTCGCGGGTCGCACAGTTTGTGCTTGCAGGCCGCGGGCCGTTTGTTGTGCAGGCCTGGTGTAAAGACTCACAAGTTGTGTTACGCAACTTGCATTTATTGATGTTGAAATCCACATGTAAAGTTGAGGCCTCTTTAGATAAGACTTATAAGGGGCCTGTAGATAAGAGGCCTAGATAAGAGGCCTGTAGATAAGAAACCTATAGATAAGAGGCCTGTAGATAAGAGGTCTATAGATAAGAGACCTAGGTAAGAAGCATGTAAATGAAGAGGTCTGTAGATAATAGGCATGTAGATAAGAGGCCTGGTCCAAATTTAGTTTTAAAGAAGACTTTTTTTCCCCGTGAGACTTAAAATAGGTCACACATAAAGGCCTGTAGAATTGCTCACATCCAATGGGTTTCGTTCGTTTCAACCATTTACTCACCAAGAATCCTGGACTCAAGTGCTCCAAAAGCACTAATGAACAAACACAAATGAAACAATAGCGTGTACATTGTCATCAGTCAGAGCAGTTTCTTTCTATTATCACACGCTCTGACCTCCACTTGTTTTTTGCCGGAGCTCCTAGTGACTTCTACTTCTACTGACACTCCGCAGGTAAATGGCGTAATCTGTTGGAAACTCGCCCATTTTAATGGTAGTTGTGCAAGAAGAAAGTGAAATGCTGGTAGCTTGGGAAATAAGAGCAGGGCTGTTGTCGGTTGCTGAGGTCTCTCTTACAAGCATTTCTTTCTTCCATCCCAGCACTCCCTTTTTCTTTTTTTTTACTACAACCACAACGCTCACACACCTTTCTTTTATAGTAGGCCTACTAGCGTCCTTATAGGCTTTAGTTATGCTGTTATAGGTGTACATACGAGGTTGTAAATTGGAGGGGTCTTAAAAAAAGGTAGGACATTTTCGAAAAACGACATTTAGAAAATTGAGTAAACAAGTAAAATTAATACAACAAAGTACACGTATGATTAGGTATAGGCAACGTCTGCCATCTTTCTTTCAGACACATAGATAGGTCTAGAAATTATATTTGTAGGTCTAGAAATACAGGTCTAGAAATTATATTTTTCTTTATCTTAAGGCCCCATTGGTCTCACAACCAATCCAGTCACTATCTTTCTGTGCCTCATTAATTCCAAAATAACCAAAAAAAATCAATGCTGGTATGGTCGTTGTTTAAAAGCGTGTGTGAGTGTTGAGTGTACTATTTATGTATAAGATAAGCGCATTAATATTGTTGTAATTATTTTTATTAAATCATGGAATAGTTGTGTTTTTTAAGAAAGCTGTATGTTCTGTTTGTTTGCATGCCCCCCACCCCCACACCCGTGCATGTTCTTTTAGTGTGTCACTATGTACTCCAGACACGGTGTAGGTAAGGTCTGAAAGGTCCCTGCTCAGGGCAAATCTGGTCAGCCCCTTGGAGTATTTCTAGGCAGTGGAGAAGTTGATAGGTCCAAGAGTTATTTCCCCTTCACTATTTCCTAGCTTCTTTAGTCATCGTCAGCCGTTAAAAGATGTAAACGAAACTGTTTTCTTCAAGCGCACAATTACAGCATAGCTTTGGAATCTAACTTTTTCATTACAGGTGCTAGGTCATAAAATTGAATTATTTGAAGATCGCAAGTCGCGCTTTAGAGGAAGTCGTTTAAGAGAGTTCGTTAATATAATACAAAGCATCGATGAATTTTTTTCCAGTCGTATGTTGGAGAAAGTCGTTTAAGAAGTGGTCGAAAAACGAGGGTTTTACTGTATAAGCAAACTCGCTTTTTATATTTCTGTGTTGCGACTTCTTATATTAGGCCTTTGTTTTAATCGCTTGTGAGCTCCGTCAATTTGACTTGTAACCATGTTACTCTAATAGTTGAACATACAGCCGTCCACTGAATTCTTACATGGAATTAGATACCAGTGTGTACGTGAGTTATCGTTCTCGTTATACACACTGCTAATGTGCTTATAAGCGATTGTTACAACAGTATCCAACCAGCGAATATACATAACATATATTTAATCGGCTAACTTTCATGGCATGTGCTAAATTCTCATATAGGAAATGATGCATGTGTTAGGATAATATTAGCAGCTGTAGTAATATAATTAGACATTTTATTATATATACATTTTTGGTCTTAAAAAGACATAGCGATTGATTGATATTTACAACAAGTATCAAACTAACGGCTGTTCCAATAAATAACATTGTAATAAGTATCCTGCTATGGGTGCATCTTATGTAGACACCATGCATGGACGACAATACTGTCAAAATGCACAGAAACATCGCGAACCCCTCTACAAACATAGGAGTCAGAATAATCAATACATTGATCGTGGTCCCTTAAGATCAAGAAAAATATCATTTCTAGACCTGCATTTTAGCCCTCACATCTCACACTTACATAAAAGTGTTAAATGTGAGGGATAACATAAAGGTGTGAGATGTGAAGGCTAAAATACAGGTCTAGAAATTATATTTTTCTTTATCTTAAGGCCCCACGATCGGTGTATTGATCATTCTGACGTAGCTTTGTCTCTCTCTTCACCATTCAGCGACAGTTTTTGATGTTGGCAGGATTTAAATTGTGTCAACAACGACCAACGATCACACGTCCCACACTCCGGTCACCCCACTGCAGTCCGCACACTCCTGTCCCCTCACTCCGGTAACCACACTCCCGACCCCACATCCCGGCCACCACCATCCAGTCACCATACGATTATATCGATAAGAGAGTTGAAAACTAAAGATCATTCAGTATATTTTATAAATCCTCTCTCCCCTTCTCTTTCTCCCTCTCTCTCTCCTTCCCTCTCTCTCCCGTCTCTCTCTCCTTCCCTTTCTCCGTCCCTCCCTCTCTCTTGTGTAGAAGGTGCAGGGGATGGATGGTGACATCTCCAGGTGCAGAGTTAACACGGGCTTTTCTGTCATGTCTTTTGTGCTCCGTGACAGCTGTTCTGGTATTCGTCACGGAGCGTCACGGACCTCGTTCTTTTGAACATGTGTTCCTGGTTTACGTGAGACTATTTCATCGATGCTGTCTTTAAAACGTTTCTTCTGCGCCACCCCCGCCCCCCCCCCCAAAAAAAACAACAAGCAAACCACCTGCCATGCTTGAGTTCTATTTTTGGGTAAGCAGTCGTCTTACATTTTTGCAAACTGTCCTGCATTAAAAAAGTTATATATGATTGGGATACCTGATTATGCGAGTACCTATAGGTGCCTGAGACCGTGTCTTGTCATTAGATGTTGTGTACCTAGGTGTCTGGGACCTTGTCCTGTCATTTGATGTTGAGTACCTAGGTGCCTGGGACCTTGTCCTGCCATTAAATGTTGAGTACCTAGGTGCCTGAGACCTTGTCCTGCCATTAGATGTTGAGTACCTAGGTGCCTGGGACCTTGTCCTGCCATTAGATGTTGAGTACCTAGGTGCCTGGGACCTTGTCCTGCCATTAGATGTTGAGTACCTAGGTGCCTGGGACCTTGTTCTGCCATTAGATGTTGAGTACCTAGGTGCCTGAGACCTTGTCCTGCCATTAGATGTTGAGTACCTATAGGTGCCTGAGACCTTGTCCTGCCATTAGATGTTGAGTACCTAGGTGCTTGGGACCTTGTCCTGCCATTAGATGTTGAGTACCTAGGTGCCTGGGACCTTGTCCTGCCATTAAATGTTGAGGACCTAGGTGCCTGGGACCTTGTCCTGCCATTAGATGTTGAGTACATAGGTGCCTGGGGCCTGGGACCTTGTCATGCCATTAGATATTGAGTACCTAGGTGCCTGGAACCTTGTCCTTCCATTTCATGTTTAAAAAGTTTTCTTTGGCTCATCGTGTGAAAGTGGTTTAGTTTCCTAGTATGGCGTTGACAGAATGCCCACGCTTCCCATCCACACGAGCACAGAGTCGGGAGCACAGCCGCCTTGTGAATTTGTATTTTGGTTTTGATGCTAATGCCTCTACTGGTCAATACATTCTTGGTCTTTTTAAATGTCCGGAGGTTGCGCTGGCGCTTGCAATTTTAAGGTTCACCTCGTCATCGATGGTTACGCGTTGGGACAGTGTGGTGTCGAGGTAAGAGAAGCTGTTAACTACTTTAAGCATTTCGCCATTGACTGGAATGCTGGGCTCGATGTCAAGCTTTCGAGGACATGATTGGTGCAAGACCTCAATCTTGTTCGTGTCTGTCAGGACTTTGGATTTAGCCGTCAGGACTTTGGATTTAGTGGTCAGGACTTTGGATTTAGTGGTCAGGACCTTGGATTTAGTGATCAGGACTTTGGATTTAGTGGTTAGGACTTTGGATTTAGTGGTCAGGACTTTGGATTTAGCGGTCAGGGCTTTGGATTTAGCGATCAGGACTTTGGATTTAGTGGTCAGGACTTTGGATTTAGCGGTCAGGGCTTTGGATTTAGTGATCAGGACTTTGGATTTAGTGGTCAGGACTTTGGATTTAGTGGTCAGGACTTTGGATTTAGTGGTCAAGACCTTGGATTTAGTGATCAGGACTTTGGATTTAGTGGTCAGGACTTTGGATTTAGTGGTCAGGACTTTGGATTTAGTGAAGTCTCCTGAGCTTAAATATTTTCTATCAGTTCAGTATCTGATGCCGATTCCAATGCCCCCCTCTCTGAAAGCAGCAAACAGAGTGGTGGGTAATATGATTCTGAAAAGTGTTGGTGCAGAACGCCACCTTGTTTGAACGCTAGGAATGATTAATCCATCTCTCCATTTTCCCGAACCATAGCCTGCATACCATCATGAAATCGCCGCACCATTGAAATGAACTTTCTGGGGCATCCATGATGTTTGAACATGATCATCCAAAGACCTTCTCTACTGACCGCTTTGAAAGCCTATGCCAGGTCTAAGTAGGTGTAGAATACGTCAACATTCTCCTGCTGTCTGGTCGCAAACACCATCTGGATAGTTCCACGCTCTTTGCGGTAACAGAAATAACTTTCTCACAGGAGACCCTCCTTAAGATGCGAATTTAATCGGTTCAACTGGATTCCAGATAGTTATTATTTTGCCTGCAATAGAGAGCAAAGATATGCCACGGTAGTTATCCAAGATTAGTCTAATGGTACCCGGGTGCGAATGGCGGCGCTGCGTGTCTGGGTCCACTTTGACTAATACTATTCGGATGTCATTTGTAGTATTTTTAGTTAAAATGAAGAATTAAGTTTACAAATGTATAGTACATTCAATTATCTTTCATTTGATACCTCATTTGGTCTTACAAACTCAACAATAATATTTTTAATCGTTTTTTAATTCCAACATCTCAATTCTGGTATCCGGGTACCAATAGCCACTTCGTATAATGTAATACCACTATATGAGTTTATTTGAGTATGTAGCGCAATTGTGTAGGTCTCAAAGTCGACTGCTTATTCCAGTGGCGTAGCCAGGGGGGCATGGGGGCATCATGCCCCGGGCGCTACTCTCAAAGGGGCGCCAAATGGTATATTTTACATATAATATTGTATGGTTCTCGAATAGGGGGGGGGGCGATAAAAAGGTATTGTGCCCCGGGCGCGAGCTAAGCTCGCTACGCCACTGGCTTAATCTTTAAGTATCCTAAATTCATAATATCCAACACTCGGGAAAGAGAGCGAGATCATTCGTAAGTAAAAATTTAATAATTTTTTTTTTTTTAAAACTCAATTTTTTTAAACAATCAATAAATGTTTATAGATTCATATGACATGGATTCATATGACATAGATTCATATGTCATGGATTCATATGTCATAGATGTGACCGAAGGTACGTTGTCTAGAGGTTAGGTCCCTTCGCTATAGCCACAGACAAGTTTCAGAGTAAGAAAAACTCCTGTCCTTCCAGCTCCTACAGAACCGATGTGTTGAATGAAAAAAACGCAAAGTAGCGTAACAGTTCATCAAATTTATATTTAATTCCTTTTGATGCATTTTTGTTGAAAATCATCAGAAACCACAAAATACTTATATCCACCTAAAAAAATCACATCCACTGCACAAAACGAAAAACCACCAAACACTCTGTTCGACTCCACTCGTCACTGTCTCGCTCAACATTCTAATCGTCTTCATTCTTCACACACTTCCTCACGCGGGTTCCCCCCCCCCCCCCCCGACACACCAAGACGGTCATACATGACTGAGAAAACTCGTGGGGTATACTGGAAATCCCACGAGCGCTCTCTTAACCTCATCAAAACATACGCAGAAAAAACTCACACGATCTGACCGTGACAATAGATAAAATTCAATTTAATAGAAACAAATGTATCTTGCATACAGTGGCGTAGCTAAGATTTTTTTTTCCACAAACAAAACGCTGAAGTTAACCCAAAATACCGCCTGGGGCGACCCCCTCCCCCATTCCTACGCCACTGATCGCAGATATTTGATTTTTTATTTCTTTAGTTTTAAATTTCAGCTTTATATTTTCAAATATTTTGTTTAAAAAATGTCTCTATTAAAATTGCTTTCAGAAAACGATACTTTGAGAATTAGGGGGAAAGTAAAGTGATTTACAGTAATAACATCGCTGCTTGAACGGATTTGCAAAATCTGTAACATCTATTTTGCATCGCAAGCCATGTGGAAAAAGCATGTTCAAAAGCACCGACAATACCCTCTTGAGCATAAGAAATTAGCACCTGCTTCTTAAACAAAAAAGAATTCGACCAATGCCAGTAGCTGCCAGGAGACAGAGAGAGCTTATGGCAATTATAGCAATTTAAATAAAACCTGCAAATTCAGGGGGGGGGGGGGGGGCAAATTCCCCCTGCCTTACCCAAATGATGTCCCTGATGTCATTTGTTATGATAGAGCAGCACCGGATACTCCACGTGAAGATGATAGCAGTTAGAGGCTAGAAACTAATTGTCTAATTTTCAGCTTTACTGACAATAATCATATTTATACCACAAACAATGATATTTAGTGTCTAACAACTTTTTAATTAATTCTGCATCATAAAATGTAAATGTAAAACTTTTTAACTTGTTGATTAACAAGCTGGAGATGCAATAACATTGTGTCATTACAATAGATCAGCACAAAGTAAAATATATTATACATTTATCTATATTATAATTCCTTTTTATTTTATTTATTTTTTTATATATTTTTGTTGTTGTTGTTTGTTTTTTTTTTTGGGGTGTGGGGTAGAAAATGTTGACATAATTAAATAGGGGGAGGGGTCATTGAAAGTTTGACAGTTGTTGACAAGGGCGGGGAGAGGGGGATTGCGTAAAATTGTTGACGTATTTCATGAACGACCCCAATCTGGAAATATATCTGTTTAGCCAATAATGTGTATTTTATACCGGACCGGTGGTCCATCTCTGCGGAAGGCAGTGAGAATAAAAACAGTTACTGCATCTCCGGATAAAAGAGACGGAGTTACTTTTGTATTTATTTAATTAATATATTTCGTATTTCGTTTCATTTCTATATTATTAATTTGAATGTTTAAGCTGAAACAGGTGCCAAATTGGTATTGCTATTGTTCGTTTTAATATTTAAATTACGTAGTAATATTTATTTATTTATTTTGAAAAAAAATCGCAGCAAAAATTATATAGGTGTAATTAAAATTGTACATATCTTTTTTCAAACATTTAAGTTTGAATAATCCTTTTTAAAAAATATACATCTCATTTTAGCATGAGTTCCTGGCATTTAATTTACTAGGTCAGAAACACGCTCGTAGTTATCCTTAAACACAACGCGTAGCGAAACCAAATTAAACATAAGGCAGAGATTAGGTAAGCTATTTGTTGATTATCAGTAGATGCCCCAACTTTGTCAGTATTAGTATATTACATGATAAATGTCAGGTCATTTATTAACTGTAATTCTCAGAAACAAATAACTAACTTACTGTCTTTATGCGACGGTGTCGACGAAACTTCAAGTCAAGTTGTGTTGTCAATTGTCTGAATTGACAGCAATTCAATTCAATATAAAATTCCTGGAATAAAAATTGAAATAATCGGGTCAATTTGGAGAGATAGTACCCTGACCGCCATCTTGGTTCCCGCAAACTTATGTCCTAAATGCATCCCTAAACCTAACATGAACCCTAATTCTTTTACTAACCTGAACCTTAAACTTATCCCTAACTGTGGAACCAGGTCCAGGGTTTTGACCCTACCGGAACCAGGGTTTTGACCCTATAAGAACCAGCGACGAAAAACGCAAATGACGTCAGGACCTATCTCTCCAAATTAGCCAAATAATCAGACCCATCATGACATAAAATTACTGAAATATCAATTAAGGCCTAAATACTAAAAAACATAGACTAGACCTTGAGTATGATAATTGATGATGACAATTCAATAATTAAAAATTAATAATAAATTATAATAGATATGCCATGCCTTTCCTTGACCATCAAGCTGCCTTGTAAATGTATTTGTACTTGTGAGACAGCACTACTCAGTGTCATGAATGAAATACTCTTTGTAGTGCTGACCGCTGCAATCTGTCGCGTTGGTCCTGTTGGACCCCAGTGTTGCTTTTGATGTGATTGACCATGCATGAGCTTCTTCTATCAATACTTCTGACAGAGGGGGGCATCTCTGTAACTGCACTTCACTGGATTACTTCTTATCTCATAACAGTACAGGACTCGGCGTATTGTAGTGAATCATGCATCTTCTTTGTACCACTTCCATTACCTGTGGCATGCCAAAGGGCTCAGTTTTAGGACCTATCCTGTTCTCCGTATACACTAGCCAGTTTGGCAGAATTATTGAAAGTCATGGTATATCCCGCAAATTATTTGCGGATGACACAAGAACTGTAAAAGTTTCCGCCCTGATCCTTTGGACTGTGCTGCTGCTGTTCAGGCTCTTAAGACTGCTGGCTTTTGGTGATATCTGGGATTGCATCAAAAAGACTAAGATGACAACAAGACAGACGCATTTGCATGTGGTTCTGATGCCAATCTTCGGAATGATGTCATCGCATTAATAAAAGTTGGTGCTTCTAAGATTCCCTTGTCCAACACTGTTAAAGACCTTGGCTTTTACACTGACAGTAACGTCACAATGATTCCTCATATCAGGGCTTGTTTCTATCATCTACGCGCCCTGGGTAAGCTGCGTCCTCAACTTAATAAGAGAACAGCAGTCGCACTAATGCAATCAAGATTAAATTACTGCAACAGTTGTCTGTTGGCTTTACCTCAAAACCAAATTCAGTGACTCCTGAAGGTACCAAATACTGCATCACGCATTTTATAGCGTATAAAGAAATCTGACCACAATCCACATCACCCAGTTCTTAAAGCTCTTCCCGTGAGTGATCGCATTGACCACAAAATTCTTTCTCTGGCATACAGCTGTATGAAAGGCTCTTGGCCTGAATATCTAAAAGCACTGATTTCCAAACATGTATCCTTAAAGAACCTGCATACTTCATCAAAGTCCCTACTGAGAGTTCCTAGTGTAGATGGACACAGAAAGAAGTCATACGGAGTGTGCTCTTTCGAAGCTATAGTGCCTAAGTTATGGAACAGTTTGCATCAATCCTTGAGGGAAATTCAAAATGATAAGAAATCATTTAAGAAAAATTTAACGACTCTTTTCTTTAAATTTAAATCGATTTTATGACATCAGAGTCAGAGCTTGGGGAGCATGCTAAAATAGCATGGACACAAGCTCAATAAAAGTAATCAATCATCATAATATTGTATACTTATAATAATGATTTATTAATTATAGGCTTCTATCTTTTCTTTTATGCAAATATTAATTTTAATTTGTTTGTATTATGTTTCAGAGTTTGATAATGGGTCGTCGTAAGAAGGCAAATAAACCTCCACCAAAACGCAAAGCCATTGTTCCTCTTGATACTCTCTTTAACTGCCCATTTTGTAATCATGAAAAGTCATGTGAGGTTAAGTTGTGAGTACCAATATCATTATTTGCTAAAATTTTAAATTAAATTTTAATGATTTTCTTATTTATTTTCTGGCTGAATTTATGCAAGAATCAAGTAGCTTAAATTTAGCCCTCTTTCCTATCACCTTAACTTGCAACTTTAGCAAGAAATGATTTGCCTTAACCAGGTTGGCATCCAGTGAAGTTTTTACAGTTCGTTTCCTTGTCTTGAAAAACAATTACAGTACTTTGTTAATGCACCTATTTTACCAGTGCCTTTTGGGCAACTCCTATCTCTTGGTCAAGTCAATGCTGTGTCTTGGGAAAATGGGGGAAGTAGTGAAAATTGTTGGTAATTATGATTTTCCTTAATATATATTTCACTTTGCATTGACTATGTCACAAAGCCCTTATCAATTAGTTTTTAGATGGCAGTGTAATTTTTTGACATAAAGGCCTTCAAAAAAAAGATTTAGACAAAACTGGCAGGAAATTTATTTGCAGCTAATTATACTTTTGATGGGGCAATGGTTCCCTAATGTTGTTACAAGTATGGCAGGGACAAATGGAATATGTCCAGGATGATTTTTTGTTTTGACGTTTTAATTTGTGTGATGATACTTTTATGACATAGCTACAAAAAGCTTTCAAAATTGATGCAGTGTTGCAATTTTACATCAGCAAGAAATGCTAACTTTTTTGCTATTTCCAGAGCACCAAATTTTATAATATTATGTAACATTGATTGCTACTGGTACGTAATTTCCATTAATAGTCACTATAATAACTAGTTGTGAAAGGATTTTGAATTCAGAATTATCAGAAGGGAGTCCTTTCTTATTATATTTGACTGAGCATATGCTGTAGTACTAATTATATAATGTGACCATTACAACAAATAATAGCAGCAGACATTCATACCAACAACTTCATGAGGTGAAAGTGCAAGAAAAACCCTGCTTTATATCAGTCGTTGAAATTATTTAAATCTAGAAATATTAAAAGAGCTGGGTTTTTTTAAATGTTATTTTCTTTTATCTGTTTTCTAGATCAGCGTTTCTCAAACTTTAGCGGCCCAGTCGACTTGTTTCGAAATTGCACCAGGGACCCATGGGAGATGTATTAGTTAAATTTGTTTCTGTCTTTGGCCAGAAATATTCATGTTGTGCAGACTGGCAAAGTAAGGCTCAGGGACCGGTGCTGGAGACCACCATTAGGGGAACGCTGTTCTAGATTATATTTTCTGTATGTATTTATAAGTAAATTTTATTTTTTTTAAATTTATCCATGTATGGCATATAAATAATTTGTTTCTTTGTATTCTTTAGGGACAGGGAAAGAAATACAGGAATAATAACTTGCAATGTGTGTTTGGAGGACTTCCAAACCAACATAAATTGTATCCTTTTATGATAAAAGAAAAGTATGTTTAATAATCAGTGGAAAAAATAGGTTTTATTGGATCAGTTTATTACAGTTCTTTTTCTTTTTTTTTTTTTACATCAAACATATAGGTTTAATAAGGTACTGCCAGTTTACATTTCAAGCAACATCTATTTACACAGTTATTCTACATTCTAACAATAGTCATTGCTTTCCATTTAATTATTAAAAAATTGTGTCAGTAGTTGACAATTACAAATTGGGATGTCAAAATTACATTAATATAGATATTTCTTGTTGCTTCTATTTGTCCTTAATGAAATGTCAGACCTTTCAGAAGCTGTTGATGTTTATGGTGATTGGATTGATGCTTGTGAGAGTGCTAACCAGTAGCAAAGGCATTTGTGGTTTGGATCAGTCGAACCACACATTTTTTTTTTTGTGGATTTGTTGCTCATCAGATGGTGCATTGCTTGTGATGAATGTATTTGTGAGATAATATGGATTCGTTAGTTAGCAAGCTTGGTTTCCAGGTCAGCTTGTCTGTGAGTTTAATTCTAGTGAGAGTTCATTACATCCCTGGGAATGAAATAATCTTTAAAGAGCATCGATGCATTTCAGATACCGGGTATTTGATAATGATAGTTATGGTGCATTATTATAAGTTGCCATGGTTAGTGCTACACATCTGTCCTATGTTTTAAAAAAAAATAATAATAATTTGATAGCTTATGTAACTATTTTACAAATAGATACATTGTTAAATTAAGGATAAATAGATTACATAGGTTTCTATAAAAACATAAGTTTCATTTTGACAAATTTGCTATTAAACAAAAATTGGGTTTTAATTGCCAGTATTATAATATTAATAATGACTTCAATTATTAAATGTATGAACATTAGACTGATGTGTTTTAGATTTACTTGAATCTCTTTTAAGTAAAAATTTCATGAAATCTCTTTTTCTGGCAGACATATGTTGCTTTTGAATTAGAAATGAGACTAATGTGCATTTTGCACCCCTACCTTTTAAATTGCTGCAATATTTTATGTATTTTATTCGCCTGTTTTGATCTTAAAACAAGCAAATTTGAATTAACGTTTGTGGACCCCTTTTTTCTTTTTTTTTTTTAAAGGAATTATAACTGTTGTAACCATTTTATACAACTGAAAGCGTTAGAATTAGATGTACATAATGGTATTTTTTAAGACAACATTTCAAAACAAAATTCATCTTGTTTATATTGATTCTCTAAAATTGTGTTACATTTTATAGCTCTTGTTTAGTTGAGATTTAGGTCTCTGTGTACAATTATGTATTGTATGTGTGCTATTACTACTTTTGATCTGTTCTGTATGTGTACAACTGATCTGTTCTGTATGTGTACAACTGATCTGTTCTGGATGTGTACAGTTGAACTGGGCAATGTTGAATTGATGTGGATGCTAACGTTGAATGTAATGTGGTGCAGAATGAAAGTACATTTTAAAGAGAAGAATGAGGCGGCAGTGGATAATTTATTTTAACTAATATTCTGAATTTTAATTGTAAAATGACCAATCAGATTTATGACATCAGGCCTTTATTGCCAGTATCTTGAACCTCTCTCATACCCATGTGTGTCCCTCAAACAGCAAAGTCAGATTTTATGGCCAATTTCTGTCTCTGAATCACGGCACTGGTACTTAGGTAAAAATGGGAGCTCCAAAAATACTATTTCCCCATTTTTTAGATGTATCCATTACGGGTACTTAGCATTGCCATTTTATGTTGATTAAAGAAACTCAACAAAAATTGTTTGTTGTATGAACCACAATGTGCTAAATTAATTGTGATACTGGTGCTAGTTATAGTGCGGAAGCAAAGCCTGGGCTGCTCTATCAGAATTACAGTACATCACATTCACAATATTTCATGTAACAGTTTCACAAATTATTTTATATTTCATGAAAACAAGTGTCAAAATGAAGATGTAAATTTAATAAATCTTTGATTTTTTTTATTTGATTTTGTAATTTCTGTTTTGTTTGTTTCTTCTATATTTTTTCATTTATTAGGTGACCCTATGACCTTAACCTTTGTTGACCCTGAAGTCATATTCTAACATCAGTGCAGCCATGTGCTTCTAGAAAGTCTTTTTATGAAACTTAAACATCTGAGTCTGAGACTAAAATTTGGTGCCTTCAGAGGGTCGAATGTTTGTGGTACAACAATAGGAACCATAAAATGATTGATCATCTGCCTGTACCCTTTGTGTAGTTGTAGTTTGGCTAATCAACTGAATCCAGTGTTGTTGCAAGTCATTAAGTAACCACATATTTAAAAATTTTATTTTTTTGTAATGATGAGCGACAAATGTCCATCAAAAGAGACTTATCTGTTTCAACCTAATGATTGCAATATTGTTTTGTATTATGAATACTTACTAGCATTTCATGATTGTTTTAAATTAAAAGATATCCATTGATGGGAATACGCTTTATGAATATTTTTTTATTCTGTTTCTGATAACTATCGATCCTAACCAAATCATTGACCATATTGATTTACTTTTGACCTTAAAAAGGTTCATTTTCACAATAGTTTTATTCTGTTTCTGAAACTATAACTCATAAGGAGTATCAGGGCATTTCAAAAAAATTCATCACATTTATTTACTTTTAACCTTCAGTTAATTTTCACAATACTTCTCCTTTTTTTTTGTTAGGTAGGTATTGGCACATTGATTCTATTTTCCGTTTTGAACCGTTTCTGTAAAAATCTCCTTCTTTCCTCATTACCTTAACAATTAAAGCTATTACCTACCGGATCCAGTACCCCATGATCTAATCAAAGTCGGAACCCTTATACTTATACTTATAATAAGTTATTGATTCTTTTTGTTTTTCTCTTCAACGTCGCCCACAGCTTCAGTTTGCCTTTTTTTTTCAAAATGTTTATCTGCCCTTACGTCAAGATAACAATTAAGATTCATTTATTGAAGTGGCTTGCTCTGACTTTTACTATGGGTAATTTTTCCTATTTGTTTTCCTGAAGTCTGGAGTGTGATTGATGTAAGAAGTTCATGTCGATTGTATGAAAGTAGTTCATTTTCCAACAATAAAACATCTATTTCAAAAATCTTAAAGCGTGTTCGTTGTTTTCTTTGGTTCGTTGGTCATACTGGGTACCCGGTACTAATAGTACTGTATATTGTGCAGGTTGTACCGTAATATATTGTCATTATTGTATAGATAACTGAGATGACTACGGGTATCAAGGAATTGATTGGTTTAGGCCTTCTGTATTACACAAGTTTTAATAATCATTAGGTTATAACATATATCAATTATACAAAGCTAGTTATATTAATATTCTAAGTTTGTAAGTTTATTTTTTTTTTAATTTATAGGCGACACGTATCACATGTACAATTTAACGAAAGCACTTTAGAAAAAAATTAACCCCTAAAAAAACATAGTTTTTCGAATACATTCCATTATTTTTTTTTACGCATTTCTGTAATTATTTGTGATTTTTCATTAGAAGCGGTTATTTAAATGGTTAACTTCTGACGAAAAGACATTTCATACCGGTACATATTTCCTTCGTTTTCCCCTTAAAAAATACATTTTATTTTTACTGCATTTTACACAAATACAAAACACTTAGCAACAGCTACACATTGAATCTCCACATCAAAGCACGCTACAATTGGAAAAAAAATCATATTTCTTTCATCTTCCCCTTGATAAAAACAAACTGATTAGAGCGGTGGGGCTGAAAATTTGATAGAACTTGTTGACATAAGCAACGAGTCTTCGTGCTAAGTTTCGGCTTGATAGGATGACGGGAAGTGGGTCAATTAGCCATCCAAAAATGTTAAATAAAACATAGAAACACACGAACAAAAGAGAAGTTAATATAAAGGTGTGTTTTTTTTTTAATTCAGTGTTTCCAAACAGGTTTTAAGTGAGGATACTTTCATATCCTCAAAGCTAAAAAATTGTCTCCCATTTTGTTTCTAAATGAAGTACACATTTAACTTGAGGTTTATCTATTCTTAAATCTAAACCTGTGTTTTGCAACGTGGTAGTGGTTGCCGGTCCGCGTGGTGAGCTGAGCGATTTTTAAAAAAAATGTTTAACGACTAGCGTGAATTGGAAAAATAGTTAATCTCATCAAACACATTTTAAAAATATTTTATGGCATATTAAAGGTACCGATGTGGTGTGATGGTTTGTGTAACTGTGATGTGATGGTTTGTGTCCCTATGTTGGTTTGTGTCCCTATGTTGGTTTGTGTACCTATGTTGGTTTGTGTACCTATGTTGGTTTGTGTCCCTATGTTGGTTTGTGTCCCTATGTTGGTTTGTGTACCTATGTTGGTTTGTGTCCCTATGTTGGTTTGTGTCTCTATGTTGGTTTGTGTCCCTATGTTGGTTTGTGTACCTATGTTGGTTTGTGTCCCTATGTTGGTTTGTGTCCCTATGTTGGTTTGTGTACCTATGTTGGTTTGTGTCCCTATGTTGGTTTGTGTCTCTATGTTGGTTTGTGTCCCTATGTTGGTTTGTGTACATGTGATGTGATGCAATGATTTGTGTAACTATGATTTAATGAAAAGTGTATTTATTGGGCGCCGATCATTGCAATGGGAAACGTGTCCACCGGTCCACAAAGTCTGGGAAAGGCTAACCAAAACTAGTTTTTTTACAAAGCATTTGGTCCTGTCAGCAAAACAAAATTAATATTTTTGCATACATTAGTAAGTCCATGAGTGGTGGTACACAATTTTTTTTTTAGAGATTGCCTGTACAATTTTGGTATCACAGTTTGGTTCACGAACTTGACCCGCCACATCAAACCACAGGACAGCTTGTGGTAGTTATTTATTGATGGCAAAAAAATATATGGGAAAACTTTAATAGTATGAAGTGTAACTGACGCACTACCACTAGCAACACAATCATCGTCGAACACACACTCGAACATAAACCTACCTTGCAAAAAGACTGTATGAAAACTGGAATTTAAATGAACAAAAAGCCACATTTTTACCATACAAAAATATATTTATATAATGAGATTATCTTTGCCATTAATTAACTAGTTGAAAGAATAAACAAATCAAAGGTACACACACCACATTAAATAATATGTAAAAAAAACATCTTATTACATCACAGATATACAAACCATCACTTTAAATCATAAGTAAACAAACCATCTCATTAAATCATGGGTACAAAAATCATATATTTTTGGAAGTGAAGTTCCTGGAATTCAGCTAACCCCATCTAAGTTTGCAGTACTGTTGACACACTATGTCAGTAACGATTGTATACATTTACTGCTAGTTTAAAATCTTGATTTTTAAAAAAAAATCCGTATCTTGTTGGTGAAAATCAACAACCTTTGTTTTTTGTATAACTTTCTTAATCTAAATTTAAATTCTGTTTGAATATCTTATAAAATCGATTGGCAATAAAAGAGAGATAACTCAATATGTGTTTAAGCTATATAATTATACTATTTGTTTCCCCTGCAGTGTAATCTCAAGCAAATTAGGTTTCCCAGTGGCGTTGACAGGGTTAGTGCCGCCAGAGGCGGGCGAAGATGTTTGCGGTCCTCTTATACTAAAAAATTCTCTTCAGGTTTGTGGCGTAGGATCGGGGTGTGGAGGGTGTGGGGGAGTCCACCCAGGCCATCACGCTTTATATGAATGGATAGGAGACATTGTCAGCCAACTGAAGGTTTTTTTCAGGGAAAGAGCAGGACCGGGCGGCACAGAGCCTAGTGGCAGAGAGAGGGAGATAGAGAGGATACAGAGTGAGGGTGACAGAGAGAGAGGGAGTCAGAGAGAGGGAGTCAGAGAGAGGGAGTCAGAGAGAGGGAGTCAGAGAGAGGGAGTCAGAGAGAGGGAGATAGAGAGAAGGAGACAGAGTGAGGGTGACAGAGAGAGGGAGTCAGAGAGAGGGAGTCAGAGAGAGGGTGACAGAGACAGAGAGAGGGAGATAGAGGGAGGGAGATAGAGACAGAAGGGGATAGAGAAAGGGAGACGGATACAGAGAGAATGAGACAGAGACAGAGAGAGGTTGATAGAGAGTGAGATAGAGAGAGGAAGATAGAGAGAGGAAGATAGAGTGAGGGAGACATAGACAGAGAGAGGGAGACAGAGAGAGGGTGACAGACACAGAGAGAGAGTGACAGAGATAGAGAGAGGGGGGCAGAGAGAAGGGGATAGAGATAGAGAGATGAAGACAGCGAGAGGGAGACAGAGAGATGGAGATAAGACAGAAGGAGTTAGAGACAGAGAAGGGAGACAGAGAGTAGGAGATAGAGAGAGGGAGACAGAGAGACGTTGACCCTCACATGTTGTTTCTTGGATCTAATTTATTTTATTCTTTTAATTGATCGCTTCATGCGTACATCTGTTGATGTATTTCCATTCTTCTAAAATATGTCCTCTATTTTGATAGCTGGCATAAATCTATCATAAAATTGCACACTATTTAAACAATATATGCGTATATTTGATTGATCATTGTAAGCAGTGGACTAGGAAAGGGGCAGGGGTGGTACGCCCCTGGTGGCACTTTTTTCTCTTCTCAGTGAAGGGCGAAGTCAAACGAAAAGGAAGGAATTTAAAGACTCAAGGCATACTTTTATCTGACCATCCATTGCTACACATATAATAAATTATGAGATGCTGGATCTCTGAAAATATTGGCGTAATTCTAAACATTTTATTCAGCCTAAATATTCTGACGGGGTCAAAAAAGAAGTATTGGGAGGAAAATAATGAGCGAATTAGAACAGAGCTGCTCTGTCAGAGCAAGCCCTCAACTAGGGCGGTAGTCAATCAAAGGACGGTATTTGAGAGATAATTTCTTTTGATGACATGAAATAACAAACTCCATATAGGTTTATGTGACAGCTCGAAAAAAATGCCGGTATTCTAAAACAACAAGATAAGAATGCTTTAGCCTTTCTCTCACACACACAAAAAAAAAAAAAAATATATATATATATTTAAAATCAGTTGAATATATTTTAAGAATTTTTTTTTTTTTAAAAAGAAAAAAAACAACAACACAGAAGGTAGGACCCATGAGAAGCAGCCATTTAATTAGATGAACTTTAAAAAAGAGTTTTTAAAAAAAAAAGCAGCCAGTGTTGTTGTGTGCATGGATGATATATAATTGTAAGTATGGTCCTTTTCAGTCTAAATCCAATAAATCTCTTTAATACTTACCGTATAAATTAATGATTAGTGATTGCATGCCTTCCCTCCGGATCCGTTGCCCAAAAGACGTGGTTTCGTTTGGCCTCATAGTTAAACTAGATTGTGACCATCATCGTGTGGTTGCAATCTAATTTTTCTTTGGTATGATGCATGGTCGAAATAGGGCGTTAGAGGCACTGGGTAAACTCCACATAGGGACTGACACATAGAAGTTTATTCATTGCGCATAGATTGTGATACGCCCGGGACTAAAGGATTGAACATGTAGTACGATTTCCCATTTTGGTATTTTAAAATGAAAAGAAGCCAGAATTGATAGAAATGGCAAAATTGAAAGAATTGACTAAACAGTACTTTACCCTCACGGCTCTGTTAATAATATAACTCAGCCCCATAATACACACTCGGGGAGCAGTAGTATATATATATATATATATATATATATATATATATATATATATATATATGCTTTTTAATTAAGTAACTGAAAAGAAATTCCTTTACTAATGAAGAAGTTTAAACAAATCAATGAGCCCCCTCCCAAAGTCCACCCTTTGCTTCCGCTCAGGAGCATTCTGCGCCTTTTATTTCTCCCCCCCCCCTCCCTCCCCACCCCCCACATCGCCGATCAAAGTGACTTACCGGCGTGAAAACTTGATTTCAACTAAATCCTCGGGATCGGGAGCAGAATTGTTGTTATTTTGTAGGTTCAGCCAGTGTTAAAATAGTATTACTTGGCGGGCCAATTTAACGCATAATGCCAGGCACACGGCTATTTCAAGGGATTGTATGGGGAAATAAAGTCACAGGAAAAAAAAAGGCACTGGAAATAAAGTCACAGGAAAAAAAAAGGCACTGGAAAAAAAGTCACAGAAAAAGTCACAATAAATAAACTCCTAAGTTTCAAGGCTTACGAAACTATATTTATTTCTTAAGTCCATATATATATTTATTTACTGAAATAAACAAAATAGCAGTAGCTTATTTGGATCGTGTTTTGATTCTCTTTTGGGATTCAATAAGTGCTTCTTAATGATACTATACAGGGTGGGCCAATAAAAGTGAGAACATCTGGTAGCATATGAGTTATTTCAAAATATAATTTAATTAATTATAATTCTTCATACATTTTTTTGCGAAATATTTAGCTAATCAGAAATCATTTTCCTTATATAAGTAAGTAAATCAGTAAACTATTTAATCTAGCATGGGTACAGTTAAACTACTTTTATGTAATTAAATCACACTTTACGAGATGTTCTCACTTTTATTGGCCCACCCTGTATATGCACATTATAATTCACACATTTAATAATATGATTTATTATTACGTAGTGTTTCTGTGTTATTTGTACTACGCATACATATTGCAATCATACATATAATTCTATGATTTATTCCATATTAGTTACATTGTCATGCGTGACGCCAATAAACACCATATTAGAGATTGAATAACTACCATTGTTAGGATGTTATTTGATTCTCGCGTCTGATCTTACCGACACATCTCACATAATAAAGGAATCAAAGGAAAGCAAAGGACATTAAATTGTAGTACTAGTTTAGTGGTGACTCAGTTCAAACAAAGCATCAATTGTCTCTATGTGGTCAATCGTAAATTCGGGGGAGGGGGTTCAATGTGGTGAATGCGGCGTTGGACGGAAAGATATAAAAAATCTTTTGTTCCCCAATCTTGTCAGACTTTACCAAGGTGCCCCCTCCCCCCCCCCCCCCGGGCTGTTGTGCAGTCACATACCTGTAATCACACTAAAACCCATTGCTGTCACCAAGGGCGCGTCGTCGGACCGAAGGATTTACAAATTCATTGTTTCCCAGACTTGTCTTGATTGATTTATATCTTATATTCTGATTTTTTTCCTGTGACTTTCTCCCTGTGACATTTTTCCTGTGACTTTTTTTCCTGTGACATTTTTCCTGTGACATTTTTCCTGTGACATTTTTCCTGTGACTTTTTCCTGTGACATTTTTCCTGTGACTTTTTTCCTGTGATTTTGTACCTGTGATTTTGTACCTGTGACTTTTTACCTGTGATTTTTTAACTGTGATTTTTTTTCCGCTCACCATTTCAAGGTTCGTTATTTCCAGGTTTCACTTGCCTGACGCCTAAAGCACTAGGTCCTATGTTTTCGGGGTGAGGGCAAACTCCAAAGTCCGCCCCCACCCCGGTGGCACAATGTCTGGCTACGCCACTGATTGTAAGCTTCAATACTTTTATTTCAGCTGGACCAAGCGTGCCCGAACGTGACATTTACAAACTCACTGAAGGAGGGTGGGGAAGGGACGACACTCTAGTGAAAGATACATTCTATCTAATCTGTTCAAGATTCTTGAAGATTGTCAAATTGGTTTGATTGACGAAATCTGGCCAGTGTGCAGGTGGCCTCATGTGTGTGAGGAAGGGAAAATATCGGGTGGGAAAGAAAGAAAAAAAAGGTGGGGAGAGAACAGAGAGGTGGGTGGATCCCAGGTGGGTGGGTCCCGTGGGTCAAAGTATGGACCGTGAAATGTGTTTTTAAAGTATAGAAGTGATTACCAGTTGCTAGTGGTGTAATGGATACAGAGGCGTAGCAAATGGGGCGGGGGTGGACATATGCCCCTTGGCGCCAGACTAGTTAGGGGCGCCAAAGTGTGTTTTGATATTATTTTATGGATGAAAATATTGAGTTTGAGAGTTGAAAAAAAAAAGGTACTCACTTTAAAATGAATCTTGTCCCCGGGCGCCAAAGTGTGTTTGATATTATTTTATGGATGAAAATATTGAGTTTGAGAGTTGAAAAAAAAAAAGGTAGGCACTTTAAAATGAATCTTGTCCCCGGGCGCCAAACACTGTAGATACGCCTCTGAGTGAATGCGTGCATGTTTGTCCATCTCAGTATTAGAATTAATGTTTAAATGATCTGGTAGTGCCGGTACAAGGGTTTGTGTGCCGGTACACGGGTTTGTTTGCCGGTACAGGGGTTTGTGTGCCGGTACAAGGGTTTGTGTGCCGGTACAGGGGGGATGTGCCGGTACAAGGCCAAGGGTTTGTGTGCCGGTACAAGGATTTTTGTGCCGGTACAAGGCCAAAGGTTTGTGTGCTGGTACAAGGGTTTGTGTGCCCGTACAAGGGTTTGTGTGCCCGCATGGGCGCCCGCAAGTAGTGGCAAGGTGGGGCACTCCCCCCCCCCCCCGGATTGATTGATTAAAAAAATGTTTAGACAAAAATAGACCAAAAATGTATTAAAGTAAAGAGAAAATAAAGAGAAAGTATTTTGCCCCACCCCCCAGGAAAATATTTTGCCCCCCCCTAGAAAATTTTCTGCGGGCGCCCATGTGACGTGTGCCGGTACAAGGGTTTGTGTGCCGATACAAAGGGTTGTGCATGAGCGTGCCAGAAGTATCCTCACTCTTTCTAGTGATTTTTAAAAAATACCAAAATGCCCTTTTCAAAGATACAATTTACTATTTACTACAATATTAATGTAAGCTTCTAGATTAACAAAGTTAGATAACTCCAATCGTTCTTCATACCAGCGTATTTGAACGAGAATAATATGGACAGGGGACCACGAGAAAATCCCTGTGTTGAGAAAAGTCCCCACAGCCCACAGCCAGCTGACTAAAACATCTTCTGTTATATTATAATCTAATTTTGAGAATGTGACAGAAAGTCCTGCCTTGCGGAGCGTCAGCTGTTTGATACTTCTCTCAAATGAATCAAATTTAATACACTATATTTGATAGAGACAGATTTGTAACCAGACTTTTGTTAGGTTTTTTTTTTTTTTTTTTTTTTTGAGTTGTCATTTATTTTACGATTAACAAAACTTCTTTACAAAATACGCTTTTTAATTTATTTTTCCTTGTTTTTCTCTGATTCTCTGCTCTGTTGTAGATTTGATGTGTAAATAAATGAAATATTTTAGGTTCTGGTTGGAGCTCAAAGATCTGGACAGCGCCATCATGGTTAAAGTGCGCTTTTTGTGACAAGTTTGGTGATAGCGTTCCTGCCTCGGGCTATAATTCCCTAATTACGTCAAACAGGGCGACCCTGTCACGGTTGTACATCCGGCACATTATCCGTTACAATCAGTGACCTGCAGGTGTGCGAGGCGGCCACAGAATGGAACCTCCCCGTCCGCCTCCCCAGTGTTACACACTTTCATGACCTTAGGGTCGGAGATTACTAACCTGACTAACCAATCAGACGTGACCATCGTGGCCGGCCCTAGGATGGACGCAACACGTGGTGATGAATGGTAGCTACTAAAGCCTTGATTACGTCACGTTACCATCTCAACGTGTCCATCCCCCCCCCTGTGGCGACATCCTCGTCCAGTGGTAACTGCCCGTAAAGGTCAGGGCAACATTAATGACCACAAGGTCGGTGTTCTGACACTGACTGATGAGTTGGTATTTTTTTCCCTTGGGCTCAAAATGGCCGGCATTATTCATGTCGTGCCGGCAGTCCGGTCTGCTGTTGTGTTGGCTACTAGAAATGAAACATGATCTTTTTCTTTCTCGATGTTTGTGGGTAAATCTGGGATGGAAGGCAACACTGGGGGGATAAAGGCAAAATTAGGATGAGAACATACACTGAATACTGTAGAGTGTATAAATAATAAAATACAGAAATTAATTGGAGATACTCCATTAAAATGCAACACTACTGAGCACTACGCTGAACGATTATAAAGTACATGGTTTACAAGAATAAAGGTTTTCAATGAATAAATTATAAATCATGAACTTATAATGAGCGTCTCAGAATTATTATTTTTCTATCGGAAACATATTTGAAAATAGGACCAATAATCAATATGATTATTTAAATGTCATTAGGACAAGTATTTTCATGTGAGTATCAGTTGCTAGTGGTGTAATGGATACAGAGGCGTAGCAAATGGGTTGTGAGACATCTTAATCTTACGGTCAAACTTAACAAACTGTGTTGATCTAGGCAGAAAGCATTGGGGCAATTGGGGAAAAAATACACAATTATTGATGACGTCATATGTAGTGGGGGGGGGGGGGTTAAGCCAAATTTTACGTTGAAGTAGACGTCAAGTGGAGGCAAGACTGTTTCATTGAACCTATTACCCGTCTGGGACCGCAGAGTTATCTCTTGACGAGGTAATGACCGCCCTTTGATAAGGCACGATGAATAATTAAATGGACCACAGGTGTCTCGGCTGTTGGGAAAGGGGGGGGGGCGCGGAGGTTGGTTTTTTTGGGGGGGGGGAGATTTCCTGCAGTTATTAAAATGTAACCTTTAACCTTATAAATGTTGTCCTCACTCTTTCTCAAACTGACGACAGTAAATGCATATGAATCCTGGTTAAGTATATCTAAATGTTACATTATGTATAACTAAAACTCACTTGAAAAACAATAGTTCCACGACATATTAAATGAATATAGACTACTTGTAAGTACGGCTTGTAGACATATTAAATGAATATAGACTACTTGTAAGTACGGCCTGTAGACACATCAAAAAAATATAGACTACTTGTAAGTACGGCCTGTAGACATATCAAAAGAATAAAGACTATTTGTAAGTACGGCCTGTAGACATATTAAATGAATATAGACTATTTGTAAGTACGGCCTGTAGACATATCAAAAGAATATAGACTACTTGTAAGTACGGCCTGTAGACTTATTAAATGAATATAGACTACTTGTAAGTACGGCCTGTAGACATATCAAAAGAATATAGACTATTTGTAAGTACGGCCTGTAGACTTATTAAATGAATATAGACTACTTGTAAGTACGGCCTGTAGACTTATTAAATGAATATAGACTACTTGTAAGTACGGCCTGTAGACATATCAAAAGAATATAGACTATTTGTAAGTACGGCCTGTAGACTTATTAAATGAATATAGACTATTTGTAAGTACGGCCTGTAGACATATCAAAAGAATATAGACTATTTGTAAGTACGGCCTGTAGACTTATCAAAAGAATATAGACTATTTGTAAGTACGGCCTGTAGACTTATCAAAAGAATATAGACTATTTGTAAGTACGGCCTGTAGACTTATCAAAAGAATATAGACTATTTGTAAGTACGGCCTGTAGACTTATCAAAAGAATATAGACTATTTGTAAGTACGGCCTGTAGACTTATCAAAAGAATATAGACTATTTGTAAGTACGGCCTGTAGACATATCAAAAGAATATAGACTATTTGTAAGTACGGCCTGTAGACATATCAAAAGAATATAGACTATTTGTAAGTACGGCCTGTAGACATATCAAAAGAATATAGACTACTTGTAAGTACGGCCTGTAGACATATCAAAAGAATATAGACTACTTGTAAGTACGGCCTGTAGACATATCAAAAGAATATAGACTATTTGTAAGTACGGCCTGTAGACATATCAAAAGAATATAGACTATTTGTAAGTACGGCCTGTAGACATATCAAAAGAATATATACTATTTGTAAATACGGCCTGTAGACATATCAAAAGAATATAGACTATTTGTAAGTACGGCCTGTAGACATATCAAAAGAATATAGACTATTTGTAAGTACGGCCTGTAGACATATCAAAAGAATATAGACTATTTGTAAGTACGGCCTGTAGACTTATCAAAAGAATATAGACTATTTGTAAGTACGGCCTGTAGACATATCAAAAGAATATAGACTATTTGTAAGTACGGCCTGTAGACATATCAAAAGAATATAGATTATTTGTAAGTACGGCCTGTAGACTTCAGAGAATGAAAAGAAAATTTGAAAAAGAATTTCAAGGGTGCAGTCCGTTAATTAAAAATCTCCCAGCAGCCTCGAGGCGCCACTTTATTATAATTATCTTATATAAGAATAACAGTACAGTGAATGATTCAATGCATGCATGTCAACAATCAAATGTTATGTTCTCTGATTGTGTATGCTATGCTCTTGTGTCAACTTCACACTCAACACTGGATTGCAATGGATGGCTTCAGGACATAAAATGTGTCTCAAGAATGTGACCATGCCATATCTTGCTC
Organism: Omphiscola glabra; assembly: GCA_964017045.1. NCBI lineage: Eukaryota > Metazoa > Mollusca > Gastropoda > Lymnaeidae > Omphiscola > Omphiscola glabra. The sequence continues at coordinate 9,010,560 of OZ024796.1, forward strand.
AATAATGTGACCATACCATATCTTGCTCAAGAATGTGACCATACCATATCTTGCTCAAGAATGTGACCATACCATATCTTGCTCAAGAATGTGACCATACCATATCTTGCTCAAGAATGTGACCATACCATATCTTGCTCAAGAATGTGACCATACCATATCTTGCTCAAGAATGTGACCAGACCATATCTTGCGCCAGATTGTGACCAGACCATATCTTGCTCAAGAATTTGAACTTACCATATCTTGCTCAAGAATGTGAACATACCATATCTTGCTCAAGAATGTGAACATACCATATCTTGCTCAAGAATGTGAACATACCATATCTTGAGGTACGACTTAAATGGGATCATTTCAAATATTAAAAAAAATTAAAAATTATTGCCTCAATTATTGCCTCAAACTGATCAGATGAGAACCTACAGGAATTTAATATCAATCAATATCATTCATATAGATGTCTCGATAAAACAAACAATTACCCAATCAAAAGGCGCAGTTTTTGTACATTAAAATAATCTTCGCTTATAGAAACAATACATTTTGGAGACCATCACATTTACATCTAATATGTACCACAACACTACTCAGGTAGTAGGATATGGGACCATGCTATACCTCAGTTAGTACGATTTAGGACCATGCTATTCCCCAGCTAATAGGAATAGGACCAGGGACGTCACTTGGGTAGGGCGGGGTGGGGCATCCCTCCACCACTAAATTTACAGGTTTTACTTAAATTGGAATGTACTGTGGTGCCTACAGTAATAAACAACTCAACGATCTGACCAAGTTTTGGTTTTGCCCCCCCCCCCTGAAAAAACCTGAAATGACGCCCCTGAATAGGACCATACTATATTACAGCTAGTAGGATATAGGACAATACTGTACCTCAGCTAGTAGGATATAGGACAATACTATACCCCAGCTAGTAGGATATAGGACAATACTATATCCCAGCTAGTAGGATATAGGACAATACTATACCCCAGCTAGTAGGATATAGGACAATACTATACCCCAGCTAGTAGGATATAGGACAATACTATACCCCAGCTAGCAGGATATAGGACCATACTATACCCCAGCTAGTAGGATATATAGTACTATATCCCAGCTAGTAGGATATAGGACCATACTATACCCCGGCTAGTGGGATATAGGACAATACTATACCCCAGCTAGTAGGATATAGGACAATACTGTACCTCAGCTAGTAGGATATAGGACAATACTATACCCCAGCTAGTAGGATATAGGACAATACTGTACCTCAGCTAGTAGGATATAGGACAATACTATACCCCAGCTAGCAGGATATAGGACAATACTATATCCCAGCTAGTAGGATATAGGACAATACTATACCCCAGCTAGTAGGATATAGGACAATACTATACCCCAGCTAGCAGGATATAGGACAATACTATATCCCAGCTATTAGGATATAGGACAATACTATACCCCAGCTAGTAGGATATAGGACAATACTATACCCCAGCTAGTAGGATATAGGACAATACTATACCCCAGCTAGTAGGATATAGGACAATACTATACCCCAGCTAGCAGGATATAGGACCATACTATACCCCAGCTAGTAGGATATATAGTACTATATCCCAGCTAGTAGGATAAGGACCAAGTCATATTACATAGATGCCTGACCAGGTTCTATTACATAACAAATTAAATGAGTTGTTGGCAGCAATTGCCATTTATTTTAAGGTAAAATATTCTTCTCCCCATCCCTATACCTCTCTCTCTCTACCATACCAGTGATGTATCGGGACATTGCAAACAAAAGTCACACTTGAATTATCCTGTATTGTTTTGCTGGGGTAGTTTTATTACTAATACTTGATTTCAAAGTCACATATTGGCTTTTACTTGTGTGTCCCCTAAGACTAGTTATCATCCGGTCTGTTGCCTAAGTTACCTGTGTTATAAGTATTACCCGTGTTGATTGTTAATATTAAATTTGTTACATATATTACATATATATATATATATATATATATATATATATATATATATATATATAACACGAACTACCTAATATACCAGTGATGCAGAGTATAGAATCTATCGCCTTCCTCTTGGACGTATTTATTTGCTGTGTGTAAATATAAAGCCCGACATTACTGTACACCGTTATCGTGAAGTGTACGGCCCACACTATCTTGTCAGACTGTCGTGTGTGATATCACTGGCGCCACGGAGCCGGACCCCTGGTGAGAGGATTAGAGTAATCACAGTCATCACACTGTCAGCCCTAAGACCCCCGCCACCGGCAACCCCCTTGACTTGTTCAATGTTTTCAGTTTCATATCTACACCAATGCTTCTCAAAGTGGGATTCCGTGACCCTCCCCCCCCCCCTTCTCAGGGTTCGTGGTCTCTGATTCCTAAAGGGGTCATCGACTACTTGAACGCGGCGAATCAGATGACTGAATGGATTTATTCTCTTTATACATGAACACGAAGAGAATTGCTGACATAACAGAACATTTGGTGGGGCCAATACCAACGGTACCAGGACAGCCCCTCATCATGAACTGCCCCCCCCCCCCACTTCCCTCCACCTTGCGCTCCAAACACTGGATGTCTCGAATTTCCCAGGCCAAGTGTCGGAGTGGTGGCCTACCATTATTGTAGACACAGCTGGGTGACTTCAAGCAACATTTAGACCATGGACTTGTTGATTTAGTCGACATTTAGACATTATTCGGGGCATATATATACCACCGGTTTCAAAACATGGAAAATATATATTATAATATACCACCGGTTTCAAAACAGTGCAAATATTTACTATAATATACCATCGGTTTCAAAACAGTACAAATAAATACTATAATATACCATCGGTTTCAAAACAGAGCAAATATATACCACCGGTTTCAAAACAGTGCAAATATATACTATAATATACCACCGGTTTCAAAACAGTGCAAATATATACTATAATATACCACCGGTTTCAAAACAGTGCAAATATATACCACCGGTTTCAAAACATGACAAAAATAGTCTCAATGTCCTACTCAGATATATTCTGCGATTTTTCTAGTCTAGTTTCTTTGACAAAATCTAAGCTTATTATTATTTTTTAATTATTCTTTTGTTAGTGTCTTACATTCAGAGACTTTTCAACAAGTGAAGACAAAGCTATAGAAAAAAAGGTGTGGGGGGGGGGGGGCAAAGATCTTAAAGATTTTAGTGTTGTGAAAAGGCTCAAAAGGAGACATGATTTTGATTCTGTATGACATTGCGGACTCAAACTCAATGTCTTCATCAGATGTTCAAATCCTATATATATATAAATAATGAACTGTATAAGACAAGTTGCGTTTTAAATAGACATTTCCACAGATTCGTTCACTATACTATTACATAATTTGGCAAATTGCAATGACAGGAACGACAAGCAGATGGCCTTAAAACAACAAAAAAATGATAAAATAAACAAAAAATAAAAAATAAAAAAAAAAGTATTAATATTAAGTATTGCTGAGATTGCGTGCCCCATTTAGCTTAAGAACCATTTTATTTCAGGTCAAGATTTCAAGCAAACATCGTAGGTATAATCAGCTGTTGAATTAAAATTAAAATCTACTTTAGTTGGTGTATCAGTATTAGCAGCGCCCTCTACCCGCCACCGCGCCTCATGTCAGGTGTGAGGAATTGAAGGGATCTCCCCCCCCCCCCTTTCCCCAACTCCGTCCGTCCGCACAGGCGCCAGTCTGTCTGCTGGCGTTTACACGAGGCGGTGACGAGGTGCGCAATCAACAAAGGGTCCTCCCCACCTGCAGTCCCCCCTTCGCCCTGACATGTTTGTAACGCCACACATACATTTTGATTGTACACAATGTACATTTAAAGGTTTGAGGAGTTCCTTTATAACGACCGGGGTGGGGGGGGGGGGGTCCCCCAGGGTGAATTAATGAACAACTGCACATACAATCACGAGAGTAATTTGCATAACACAGATGAAATTATTGGCTCATGTCTGTTACCAGCTGGCAGGGGTCAACCTAGGACGGTTGTCAGTTTAATGAAATACTGGCAGTGACGGAGGAAGTCTAACCTCGAAATTCCATCAATAAGTACTTGACATGTCACATAATTTAAATGGCACATACGTTTGTAAGCCATCTGGGGATTTTACAAATTAATTTGCAAATGTATCAACTTCCGGTACTTGGGGGTCGGGGTTGGAGGGGTTGGGGTGGGGGTCACTCGCGCACCAGAGACCAGGCCATGCGCGAGGATAGACATTTGATTATATATAACCCAGGGTTTTTTTTTTCCATTATTAAGGTCATTAGCTATAATCTGTCTAATTCACAGGTTCTCAAGCGTTTTTCATTTGCGACCACATTTAGTATCATTTACATAGAATAAGTAAACTGATCACGACTGTGATAATTATAAATGAGAAATAAGCTTTTGAATAGGGTAATACCAATAGGACCGGATAATTCTGTTTTTATTCACCAAATACTTGATGCCAATATTGAAATTGTAACACAAACTTTAAGACAATTATTAATTTTAATCAAAATAAGAAGGAAGCCGTTTAAAAATCACTTTTTTTTTTTTTTTTTTTTTTTTGTGTTGTTGTTTTTCGCAAAAATCCCTTCGCAATCAAATTAAAATTTGAGGTCACAACCCGTGTTCATCCAATCTCTACCCCAGTAACTGGATTTTACCACACGCCAGATGATACCAGGCTGTCCACGCCATTGCTTAACTATCTCCATTTTGTGCAGACCTCCGTCATAGACTACTACAGTAAGATAAATACAATAATGGATGCTTGTATTTAGGAATTAAAGAAAAAAAATTATTATTCGAACGAAGCAATGTTACGTGACAGCGACCGATTCAAAACTATAATTAATTAGTGACGTGTAAAAACAGACATTGATTGGCTAACACAAGAATAGTGATGCATTAGCTGGTTATCAATTACTTGAGGCTACGCAGGGGGAAAGAAGCAACTCGTAGTGGCAAGTGACTAACCCATCATCTCAAATAAACATCGTTTTCATTCAATAAAATATTAGAAAAATTAAGCAATAATTGAATCACATTATATCATTGTTTAATTCAATTTATATATATTATTATAGAGAATTAATTGCAAATTTTATCCCGGAAAAAATGAGAAACAATATTATATTCCGGATTTTCCCGATTTCAAAATGCAAAAAAAATTGAAAGATTAATAATTGAATTGTTTTTTTAAAAATTGGTGTTTTTCATTTAATCATAAAACTGGCCTGGTTATTTTTGTTTTTGGAACCTTATCCACTGGATAATCCAGTGACAACACTACTTTTTACCCTCACCATTCACTCTATATGAAAAGCTGTCGGTGGATCCAAGCATGATTTCATCTATATATATATTAAAGTTTTTTACAGATGGATGTGTAAAAAATAGCCTATGAAATATGGGGGGGGGGGGGGGGTTGATGGATGTGTAAAAAATAGCCTATGAAATATGGGGGGGGGGGGGGGTTCTGCGCGACACTGAAATGGTGCTCTCATTATTTCAACGTCGTGTATCCACTATAATCCACATTATCCTCCACGTCGGAAATTAATTTGTGATTTAGTGTACTTCAATCTCGACTTAATTTTACTTGACCGTAACCACAATCCACCCAACCACAATCCACCCAACCACAATCCACCCAACCCCATTCCGCCCAAAACTCCATTTCACCCAAACTCCGGTCCACTCTTACTCCACGCCACCATAACTGCACCCTAACTCCACTTATCTCAGCTGTGTTGGTTTTCTCCCCCCTTACCACCGCCCTCGTATTTTCAGTTGAAAGCTCGCAGTGTGACCGCTGGCGCCAGTCGCTGAGAGACTCGAGTGTTGTGGAATGCGGTTGTACCGACCAACAGTACGACCAGGTGCGAGCTAGACTGTCTGTCGCCGGCGCTTACACCAACGAAAGCTTTAAACTCCCCACCCCTCCTCCCCACTTTTTCCACGCTGCACTATGTAAACGAGGAAACGTCCCCTCTCCCCCCCTTTTTTTCCTTCCCTACACCCCCCACGACTGGCCGTCTGCGAACGTAACGTGACAGAAAACCCTCCCACCCCCCGACAATATGGTGAACAGCTGACTAGAGAAAAGGTCACGCATCTGACCACGAATATTTTAGGACTTGTTGGTGTAGGAGTGGATGACGTCACCGCCAAGAAGGACGTAGCACGCTGACCACAGACCAGACGAGACTGAAAGGAAGCAATGCAAGGATAATAATATTAGGATCTATCATGTACATGTATCTTGCTTATACTTGGGATAAAAATAACTAAATTGTCCTTTGGTGACATGATGCGTCATACGACACACATATTATGCAAACACATATTGTAATAGTAATAGAAATAAATTGCAAGGAAAGAGTCAGAATTAAAAATGTTAAATGATTATTTGAAGACCCCCAGTTCATCATATTTTGGATTCTAAAAAAATGTATAGGAAAGGAGATTCAAATGAATAATAATAAGGCAAATTAATACAAAATTCCTGGTCTTTAGGCAAAGTTTCGTTTAAACAAAATCCAACTCATTGCTTAATTGCTATAATAAGATCAATGACTGCTATATTCGTATCTATTACTGCTATAATCGTATTAATAATTTGGTTCCGTGCATTTCATTTAACTTTTCTTCTAATTTTGCTACACACAGATGTACATGACACTGATAGGCGGAGGTCAATACAGTGATTCTTTCGTGATTAAGGCTGATTCTTTGAGTTTTGTATTTGACATTTAGTGTTATGGATAACTGTGTATTTGGAAACTAGTATCATGGATAACTGTGTATTTGGCAACTAGTGTCATGGATAACTGTGTAATTGGCAACTAGTGTCATGTATAACTGTGTATTTGGAAACTAGTATCATGGATAACTGTGTATTTGGCAACTAGTGTCATGGATAACTGTGTATTTGGCAGCTAGTGTCATGGATAACTGTGTATTTGGCAACTAGTGTCATGGATAACTGTGTATTGGGCAACTAGTATCATGTATAACAGTGTTAATTTTACCCAAGTTAGTATAGAGTATGCCAACTAGTAGAGTGTAAAACAACTGATAAAGATATATTATATATTATATATATATGTGTGTATTTATATATACACCAAGGAAATATATGTGTGTATTTATATATACACCAAGGAAATATATGTGTGTATTTATATATACACCAAGGAAATATATGTGTGTGTGTGGGGTAGTGTATTTCTATGAGTATAGTGTATAAATATAGAATCAAAATTAAAACGTGTTTAAAGTAAGAAATCAGTAAGAAAGTCTAGTGCCATTTGGTTTTTTTTACTTTTCTTTTGGAGTATTGATTGTTCTCTGGATAATTCGATTGTTCTGTTGGTATCTGGATTGCTCTGTTGGTATCTGGATTGCTCTGTTGATATCTGGATTCCTCTGTTGGTATCTGGATTGCTCTGTTGGTATCTGGATTGCTCTGTTGGTATCTGGATTGCTCTGTTGGTATCTGGATTCCTCTGTTGGTATCTGGATTGCTCTGTTGGTATTTGGATTGCTCTGTTGGTATCTGGATTGCTCTGTTGGTATCTGGATTGCTCTGTTGGTATCTGGATTGCTCTTTTGGTATCTGGATTGCTCTGTTGGTATCTGGATTGCTCTGTTGGTATCTGGATTGCTCTGTTGGTATTTGGATTGCTCTGTTGGTATCTGGATTGCTCTGTTGGTATTTGGATTGCTCTGTTGGTATCTGGATTGCTCTGTTGGTATCTGGATTGCTCTGTTGGTATCTGGATTGCTCTGTTGGTATCTGGATTGCTCTGTTGGTATCTGGATTGCTCTGTTGGTATCTGGATTGCTCTGTTGGTATCTGGATTGCTCTGTTGGTATCTGGATTGCTCTGTTGGTATCTGGATTGCTCTGTTGGTATCTGGATTGCTCTGTTGGTATCTGGATTGCTCTGTTGGTATCTGGATTGCTCTGTTGGTTATCTGGATTGCTCTGTTGGTATCTGGATTGCTCTGTTGGTATCTGGATTGCTCTGTTGGTATTTGGATTGCTCTGTTGGTATCTGGATTGCTCTGTTGGTATCTGGATTGCTCTGTTGGTATCTGGATTGCTCTGTTGGTATCTGGATTGCTCTGTTGGTTATCTGGATTGCTCTGTTGGTATCTGGATTGCTCTGTTGGTTATCTGGATTGCTCTGTTGGTATCTGGATTCGTCTGTTGGTATCTGGATTGCTCTGTTGGTATCTGGATTCCTCTGTTGGTATTTGGATTGCAGCCTTTCGTAACTCTCAAAGATCTGTACATACAAGTATACATCATTATTATCACGGTACACATTGCTTAAAAACACTTTAGCCTCGGTACAGTATTTAAGGTAGTTACACAATCTGTAGATTGTTCCAATATATACGTTGGAATAAAGCATACGTTTTAGTAACGCAGATGTTTAAATGATCATAGAATATAATAAGACCACTTAAATAATAATAATAATGATTATAATTGTCTACTCCAGATTTAATCTAAACTTAAACCGTATTCCTTGACCCATCTAAGACCGACACAAACACACTCGCACACACTCACGCTCTCACACACACACACACACGGGCACCCACACCAAGATCGACCAATACAAAATACAATTTGTTGGGTTTTTTTTAAAAAAAAATTTTTATCACGAGCTCGAGCCACTCGATGTGACGGGCAGGTAACCCATTTGTTCGTTGTTCACCTTGAATGGGCAACAAGTGGCCGACTGAAGGACAGAGTTGTCACCCCTGATATAGTCTGTCTGGTCGGCGTGGCTGGCTGATCCCGAGATGGCGCCACTGGGATAATCCTCTTATCCATGAGATATTCTCCTCGCTAACGGTGGAGCCTACAGAAAGATAGTTGACTTGTTTTTTTTAACATGGCAGGAAAAACAAGTCACCGGCGGTGTCCGGCTTTATTTATTTCCACAAATAAAAACATTTGTCACTTTCTGGGTCCTGAAAAACAAAACGACAAACGAAGGGCATGAGGCTGGATTGTAGGGAAAAAAAGTCACAGGAAAAATGTCACAGAAAAAAGTCACAAAATATGTTCCATATAAACTCCTAATTTTTAGTGTTTATCATATATATCACATCATATATATAAAGTGAATGTTTGTGGGTTTGTGGCTTTGTTACACAAAGGCTTTTAAGGTGGATTGATGGATCTTGACCAAACTTGGCACATATCCATCATTATCCAGAATCAAATAATGGGGGGGGGGGGTAATGAACTTTTTATAACATTCCGTTTGGGGTCGGGGGCCGAAAATATCATTTTTTCCAATATCATATATCATATCATATATCATATCATATATATATATAAAAGTGAAAATCTGTTTGTTTGTGGGTTTGTGGGTCTGTTCCACAAAGGCTTTTTACACGGAGAGATGGATCTTGACCAAACTTGACACATATATCCATCATTATCCAGAAGGAACTCTTAAGGGGTTGAGAACTTTTAATAACATTTCGTGTGGGGCCGGGGGCCCCGAATTCATTTTTTTCTTATATGAGCTATATAAAAAAATTACTCAAATACTCCTACGTGAATGTATGGATATCGATCAAACTTATTACACGTACACTTGATTATCCATATTCAAATACTGAAGGGTACTGAACTCATAATATCCATTCTTCTGGTCCGGGGGCCCCATTTCATTTTTCCTTATATGAGCTATATAAATATCGATAGGCTTATTACTCCTACATGAATAGATGGTTCTTGACCAAACCTAGAACACATACACCTTAGTATCCATATTCAAATTCCGAAGGGCACTGAACTTATAATATCCATTCCTAGGGGGCCGGGGGGCTCCATTTAATTTTTCCTTATATGAGCTATATACATATCAATAGGCTTAGACAACACAATAGGTTCTATGTAAATTGATGGATATAGGCCTAGAGTGAGAGCAATACACTTCATTGTCCATACTGAAACATCGGTGGATTTAAAACTAATGATATCCAATCTAGAACTTTCTAGAAATTTCGATAACTTAAAAACGCTAGATCAAAGGCATTATTCAATAGATTTTAATGGGACAAATTTTAAATTTTTAACTTTATAAGTTACCTGAAAGATTTTTATAGGGCCCCATCTCAGGCAAAACTAATTCGGTAAATTTATGGAATTGCCCCCCCCCCCTCCCCGGGCCCCTCTTTTAACTTAAATGTAATATAGCTATAACAACGCAATTAGTTGTATAATTTTTCGTATTCGAAGAATAATTACTTAGAAAAGTGGGGTTGGGATTCCAATGGGTTAGAGATCCCAGTGGGGTTGGGATCCCAATGAGATCCTTCTTGGGAAGGGATCCCACTTGGGATCGGGATCCAGTTGGTATCGGGATCCCATTGGGGTCAGAATCTCAATGGTGTCAGGATCCCAATTGCATCTTTTTAAGGAAAGGGATCCAAATCGGGATCGGTATCCCAATGGGGTCGGTATCACAATGGGATCCCAACTGGGATCCCAATCGGATCGTAATCCCAATGGGATCCGATTTGGAAACGGGATCCCGATCGGTTTCTCAGCCGGGATCGGTAACTCATGGGGGGGCTGAATTACAATGGGATATGGGATCCCAGTGTGTTCGGGATCCCCATGGGATATGGGATACCATTAGGAAACGGGATCCCACCACTCTTGTCATAATTTATTTATGATATATGATGCCTGAATGGTTCTGTGACTTATTTCCTGTGACTTTATTTCCTGTGACTTTTTTTCCTAGCAAAATTTGTGACTTTTTTCCGTGAATTTTTTTCCTGTGAATTTTTTTCCGCTCACCATGAGGCTGAATGCTCTAGATTAACTTCATCTTGAATTCAAATGTCGTATCTTCTCGTGTTTGCATATAGGCCTACTAAGAGTCACTTGAACTATTCTTATTGAACAAACCCTAAAAAACATAGTTTTTTCGTACAAATCCTTTATAAAATGTAATAACGAGCAATGGGTTAGGGGGTGGGGATAAAAATCTGACAAAACATGCATACAAGTAACGCACTTTATAAGAATCCCCAGGGCCGGCCTTAGGCCATTGCAACCTATGCGGCCGCAATGGACCCCACACTTTCATATGCCCCGCCCCGAATTCATTTTCTAATACAAAATCTTAATTTTCACTTATTATCCCGATGAGTGTTTACTCCACCCCCCTCCCCCAAGGCTCCCAACCGCACATTTTTTCCCGCCCTTGAACTATATTAATATTCTAATTCCCACCCCGCTTGTACACCGCAGATTCATTACACCAATTATTTTTTTTTAAAAACAAAAGAAACTATTACGCACCAAACGTACTTGCCATAATTTTTTTTAAAAGAATCTCATTCAGCGCAGTTATCGGGGATTTCCTTTTACTTTTATCTTTCCATTGAAAAACAGGAAAATTTGTTGTTTTTTTTGGGGTTGGGGATGAAAATTTGATAGAATGTGTTGTCATTGGAAATGAGTCTAAGTGCCAAATTTCAGCTTGATAGATTGACGGGAAGTGGGTCAATTAGCCATCCGAAGATTTTTCCAGCCCAGCAAATCACAAACAAAAGTGAATTAATATAAAGTATTTAATAAACCCCACTCACAATTTAAGGTTAGCATATGTGGAATTTTGTTGTACTGTTGTTGAACATTAACAATGACAAAAATCAACCACAATCTGACTGTAGATACATCATTGAACATTCCCTGTATAATTCTACTCTGTCTATAGATACGTCATTCAACATTCCTTGTATTGCTCTACTACCATTCGATTTTACTTAAATTAAAGCAGTGTAGTGATAGTGAATCAATAATCATGCCCCACACACACACTTAGTCCCCCCCCCCACACACACACTTAGTCCCCCCCACACACACACTTAGTTTCCCCCACACACACCTAGAACTTTCCTAGACCACCAACCTGTTAAAAAATCGCAGTGATCTAAACAATGTTCACACACACACACATTGAGTCATTGAGCGCCCCAGGCCCCGGGGCAGACGTAACTATTAGTATCCCACCAGACAGTGGAGTATTTGCTTTAATAAGCTGTGTATTCATTTCTTTGCATCATCGATTGAACTGTGCGTATCCATTTCTTACTCTTATCCATTGAACTTATCCATTTCTTACTCTTATCCATTGAACTGTATCCATTTCTTACTCTTATCCATTGAACTGTCTCCATTTCTTAAAACATCCATTAAACTTTGTGTAGCCATATCTTACACCCATCCATCAAACTGCTTGTATCCATTTCTTACACTCATCCTGTGAGAACGCCATCCATTGCACAATGACAATATTGAACAACAAATTTCTTTTATTTTCTTTTTCAACTTGATTTTTCAAAATACGATCCACAATGATTTAAAAATCAACTCAGATTTGACTGGCGTTTGGTGACAAATCTACCTGACTGTTATCTATAATGTAGTTGAATATTGGTAAGATTTAATCTGCATCCTATCCTAAACTATAACGGTAATAGCAAGGAGAGGAATGCGATAACATTGTCTCGTCATCTTTCTGGGTTTTTTTTTTCTTTTATACTTTAAAAAAATTATAATATTTACTTCAGAAAATAAACGGTTTTTTTCTTAACTTGTAACCGATTCGAAATTATTGTAACACGCTAATCTATCACTTCCTTTATGGGATTGTCTACGTCAAGTCGATTTGTTGTATGTATGTAAAAATTGTTTCTCTAGGAGACGAGTTGATTCTATTGTGATTTAATGTTCTTATTGCTTCTATTTACGGATCAATCATTCGGCCTAGACAACACTATAGTTTCTGTGTGAACGTAATGCAATCTGGAAAGGTATCAAACTGGGATCGGGGTCCTAATGCGATCCCGGGCCACGCGGGTATATCGGCTAGTAATATATACATGTAATTTTTTTCACCACATAAACCAAACATTGTAAGAGATTTCCAGATCAATACGTCCCAACGTGTTTTCATTCTAAAATCTCCTATAAACCTTTAGACTTCAAATGAGAAAATTCGGTATCTGTGATAATGCCATGGGCTGTCATTTCAGAATGTTTAAACCCATGTCATTTCAGGGTGAGCGGGAAGAAGTCACACATTTTTCTAGGACAAAAAGTCTCAGAAAAAAAGTCACCAAAAGTTTGATTATAGGTCAGTCTAAAAAAACCAAATTAAACAAACAACGTATTATTCTGCGAAAAAGCACGTGAAAAACCACGTGATCAACTCACATTCATTTTTAAAAAAAAAGTATTTCAATGCCAGCAATAGTATGATGAACTTAAATAAATTCTGACAAGATTGCGGAATAAATCATTGCGTATATCTTTCGGTCCAACCACACTTCCTTGGTGACCATAATGAGTTTTGGTGTAATAACAGGTATGTGATTGTACACCAGCCCGGGGAGCACCTTGGTAATTTCTGACAAGATTTGGGAAAACAATATTTTTACATCTTTCGGTCCAAAACCGCACTGACCACCCCCGTCCCCCCCCCCCTTTTTTACCACTGACCACATTGAGGCCTGTGATGCTTTGTCTGGATAGAGTTATCACCACACTAGTACCAAATTGCAATGTCCCTTGCTTTTCTCTGATCCCTTACTGTGCGAGATGTGTCGGTGATATCAGGGGCGAGAATCAAATGACAATCGTTTGGACGCCAGCTTAATCTCTGACCCAATCGCGTCCTACCATTTATTGCTATTCAATCGTAATATTCGTGTTCATTGGCCTCGTCACAGTTCATGCATACCAATGTAAATAGTTTTGAATGAATCATAGAATTGAATGTGTGATTATGAAATGTATACATAATATCGATAACACAGATATGCATGTATAACTGAGCAATAATAAATGATATTATAAAATGTGTATATATTATACAAATAACAAAAGTATGTTGAGTCCGAAGCAAGAATGAAAACACAACCCGAATAAGCTGCTGCTATGTTCAATTTACTGTTATCACTAAATAAACATACACATATGGACTTTAAATAGCATCTCATAAACACTGACACATAACAGTTTGCATAAAAAATAGTTTGTGAATTTTTTCTGTGACTTTTTTTCATATATCATCTTTTATACCTCTCACTGTGCACTGACCTTTTATACATCTCACTGTACACTGACCTTTTATACATCTCACTGTACACTGACCTTTTATACATCTCAGTGTACACTGACCTTTTATACATCTCACTGTACACTGACCTTTTATACATCTCACTGTACACTGACCTTTTATACATCTCACTGTACACTGACATTTTATACATCTCACTGTACACTGACCTTTTATACATCTCACTGTACACTTATTGAGTTGTGTTTATTAGTGAACTTCACATATTTTTCAAGCCGTAAGTCCAATCCCCACACATCCAATCCCCACACGTCCAATCCCCACACATCCAATCCCCACACGTCCAATCCCCACACATCCAATCCCCACACGTCCAATCCCCACACATGCAATCCCCGCACATCCAATCCACACACATCCAATCCCCACACATCCAATCCCCACACTCACACAATAGAGAGCCCAAAGCCTGGCAAAGCTGTCCCCTTTTAGCACAGCAATAAATAATCAAATAGAAAATCTGATTTAAACATTCAAACAATTTAATACACACAAATCCATTCTCTTCAAAGACCCGCTGCGATGCTAGACACAATAATTGTGTTGCTAGACTTTCAGTTCAAATGACGTCAGCCGTTCTGTTATTTTAAGCTCTACCATGTGAAGCTGGCCAGAGTCACATAAGACGCGATATGAAGCTGGCCAGAGTCACATAAGACGCGATATGAAGCTGGCCAGAGTCACAAAAGACGAATTTTCGGAGAGTCACGTGAACTCTGAATTGATGCCCTGGAGTCGATGCCCTGGAGTCGTTGAGTAGAATTATTTGAAAGACATCCTAACGACTCTTGTTTGTTGTTTTTCGTAAGCGTGGTGAGGAACCCGGATGTGGCAGAACTGGTACAAAAACAAGATCACGTTTTGGGCTTAAGTCAACATAATGTTCATTCATAAGAAATCTTTTCTAAACTTTACTTCATCCCTCTATCTACATCTTTTTCCGACAATCCATTTATTTACATTTCACAGCCTTCTGTCTATTCAGTCGACCTCTGAGTCCCTCCCTCTATCTTATTCCCTCTCTCCATTTCTGCTCTGGGCGTCTTCCCTGTTTCAATATGTTAAATATCTTGTGTTTGTGATCCTAATTCAAGTGTTGTGTTAATTAATGAACACTTGAGTGAGGCTGCACCATCATCCATGTGTCTACACAGCGCGAGGTTTTTCTCTCTTCGAAAGTTTCAGAAAAGCGGGCGATAACCGAACGACTTGCATGTATAATGTGGCGAGGGGGTTGGAGGGGAGGGGGTGGGGCAGGATACGAAACGCTAGCCGACCATGGCGCCTGACAGTCGGCTGAACACCTGGGCAGACGCTAGCAATAAAATAAGCCGGGAGGCGCTCAGGTGTCCGGGCCTGCCCCTTGAACGGATCATGTGATAAATCTATCCGTCAATTGTCGCTCCTGGTCCCACTTATTTGTTGACGATTCCTCACCAAATGTACAACGTAAACAATGCAATCCCGCCCCGCCACCCAACTCACACTAGTCACACCCAACAGCCACAGACCCCGGGGGTTGGGGGGGTGGTCTCACCAGCAGGTCATGCTTCACTTAGACTGTCTAAGTGTACATCAACCATCAGACAGTAAACATTGGAAAGCTTGTTGGTATTAATGGCATATTTGATGGTATTAATGGTATATTTGATGGTATTAATGGTATATTTGTTGGTATTAATGATATATTTGATGGTATTAATGGTATATTTGTTGGTATTAATAGTATATTTGTTGGTGTTAATGGTATATTTGATGGTATTAATGGTATATTTCTTGGTATTAATGGTATATTTTATGGTATTAATGGTATATTTGATGGTATTAATGGTATATTTGTTGGTATTAATGGTATATTTGATGGTATTAATGGCATATTTGTTGGTATTAATGGCATATTTGATATATTAATGGTATATTTGATGGTATTAATGGTATATTTGTTGGTATTAATAGTATATTTGATGGTATTAATGGTATATTTGTTGGTATTAATGGTATATTTGATGGTATTAATAGTATATTTGATGTATTAATGGCATATTTGTTGGTATTAATGGTATATTTGATGGTATTAATGGTATATTTGATAGTATTAATGGTATATTTGTTTGTATTAATGGTATATTTGTTGGTATTAATGGGATATTTGTTGGTATTAATGGTAAATTTGCTGGTATTAATGGTATATATGTTGATATAATGGTATATTTGTTGGTATTGATGGTATATTCATTTGTTGTGTTTGTTTGTCTGTTGTTTTCTATGGTGGTTTTAAAAAAGGGTGGGGGGGGGGGGGGTTGGGGGGGTGGGGTGTGTGAACATTGTCAGTTTTATTATGTGGGTCCAATTCTAAAAATAACACAAAAAAACAACCTGTACAAGTTATGAAATTTAATCAACCTTTAAATCAGCTTTCATTTTGTCATTGTCATATAATGGAATAACTTTGTGAATACGTTACTTGATTCAGTTCCCTAGATGTGACGTCAGTTCCCTAGATGTGACTTCAGTTCCCTAGATGTGACGTCAGTTCCCTAGATGTGACTTCAGTTCCCTAGATGTGACGTCAGTTCCCTAGATGTGACTTCAGTTCCCTAGATGTGACTTCAGTTCCCTAGATGTGACTTCAGTTCCCTAGATGTGACGTCAGTTCCCTAGATGTGACTTCAATTCCCTAGATGTGACGTCAGTTCCCTAGATGTGACTTCAGTTCCCTAGATGTGACGTCAGTTCCCTAGATGTGACTTCAGTTCCCTAGATGTGACGTCAGTTCCCTAGATGTGACTTCAGTTCCCTAGATGTGACTTCAGTTCCCTAGATGTGACGTACTCAGATGAGACAATCCAGCAGGTATACCGGTACTCAGATGAGACTATCCAGCTGGTATATCGGTACTCAGATGAGACCATTCAGCTGGTATACCGGTACTCATATGAGACTATCCGGTTTGTATACCGGTCCCCCTTTGAGACCATTCAGCTGGTATACCGGTAATCAGGTGAGACCATCCAGCTGGTATACCGGTGCTCATATGAGATCAACCAGCTGGTTTACAGGTACTCCGATGAGACCAATAAGGTGGAATACCTGTACTCAGGTGAGACCAATAAGGTGGAATACCTGTACTCAGATGAGACACGTCAGCTGAATACGGTAGCGAACTGGCGCCAAAGTTAGAGAACTCGTACCAATATTCAAGAAAGATATGACATGACTCCTTTATAAAGATTATTATAATTACTTCCAAATTTTTGCAAAATACAATTTTGTTCACCTTTCTTAGTGGAAGATGTGCGCCCTTTAACCCCTATGGCTGCGGTAGGCAAAAAAAAAAAAAAAAAACACAAGGAAAGAAATTCACAGAAAAACTTGTATTTAACCGTAATTTTGTTAGTACATCCATATAGATGTTTATTATAAACTAAATATAAGTATATGGAAGTAAGAGACGGCTCATTGGGATCGTGGTTCTATTCCAACTTGGGATTTGATATGTGTTTGTTTTATTTGTGTTATGTATGCATATTATACTCAGACATTCAATTCTATGAATTGTTCATAATTTGTTACCTTGTCATGCATGAAGTCAATTACATGAATTTTACAGATTGAATAACAATAAGCGATTGGGTAGAGATTAAAGCTCTCGTCCAAAAGGTTTGCGTCATGTGATTCTCGCTCTGGGTGACAGATGTATTAAGTGATCAATGTGGTCAAAATGTGGAAATAAATGAACAATAAATTATTAATAAATTGAATTAAATGGCTAAAAATGTGTTATTGTGGCACTCTGTAAATTGTTAAAAAAAGTTTAATCCACGAGTTTTTTTAACGGCCGATTATCCTACGAATCACAATTTTTTGTTAAAGGGTGGCAACTCTCGATTAGGGGCCTATTATTGTTTCCCCTTGAACTTCCTTAGGAGCGATATCATAAACAAGTTCAAATGTTCAATTACGTTTCATCTAATTAAATCAAGTTTTAGGTGACCCAAAATAACTATGCCACCGCACTGATTTTTAAAACTGAAAACGAAAGGATTGAAGATATAGCCTTGTTGTGTGTAAGGGGGGGGGGGGGCGAAGGCCCGAAGGGGCGCCCATGTGTCTTCATTAGGACCTAAATAGTGTATAAAACGATAAAATCCCATGTACTTCACAAAGACAGGGCGCCAAAATTGTCTTTTTACTCCCCGGCGGCACTTCTTCTATACTTTGATCGGCGTCCTATTCGGGCTTCACCCAGGGCGCCACTTTACCCTGGCACGGTACTGCATACAGCAAAACGACATGTTGTTTAAATTTTAATTTTACTGATTTGATTCTGGACAGAAGTGTTGAAATACACACACACAATTCTAGTACATCTGTGATCGCCCCTCAACGAATTAACCTTTCAATGCCAGTCAGTGTTGCAAGCGGATACCTTAGTTCCTCAAATGTGTAGTTAATGAAATCGTAGTTACGCTCAGCCACGACACGGGCAATGATATCCACCGAGCATGAACAAAGTGCTGTACAAGGCTTGATGACACTAAGTTGATCCAATTGTTTGTGTACAAGGCTTGATGACACTAAGTTGATCCAATTGTTTGTGTACAAGGCTTGATGACACTAAGTTGATCCAATTGTTTGTGTACAAGGCTTGATGACACTAAGTTGATCCAATTGTTTGTGTACAAGGCTTGATGACACTAAGTTGATCTAATTGTTTGTGTACAAGGCTTGATGACACTAAGTTGATCTAATTGTTTGTGTACAAGGCTTGATGACACCAAGTTGATGGAATAGTTTCTGTACAAGGCTTGATGACACTAAGTTGATGGAATAGTTTGTGTACAAGGCTTGATGACACTAAGTTGATCCAATAGTTTGTGTACAAGGCTTGATGACACCAAGTTGATGGAATAGTTTGTGTACAAGGCTTGATGACACGAAGTTGATGGAATAGTTTGTGTACAAGGCTTGATGCCACTAAGTTGATGGAATAGTTTGTGTACAAGGCTTGATGACACTAAGTTGATCCAATAGTTTGTGTACAAGGCTTGATGACACTAAGTTGATGGAATAGTTTGTGTACAAGGTTTGATGACACTAAGTTGATCCAATAGTTTGTGTACAAGGCTTGATGACACTAAGTTGATCCAATAGTTTGTGTACAAGGCTTGATGACACTAAGTTGATCCAATAGTTTGTGTACAAGGCTTGATGACACTAAGTTGATGGAATAGTTTGTGTACAAGGCTTGATGACACTAAGTTGATGGAATAGTTTGTGTACAAGGCTTGATGACACTAAGTTGATGGAATAGTTTGTGTACAAGGCTTAATGACACTAAGTTGATCCAATAGTTTGTGTACAAGGCTTGATGACACTAAGTTGATGGAATAGTTTGTGAGTCGTGGAGAGCAGCGTTCCTGTATGAGTAAACTATTGAATAGTTTGAAACGTCTTTGTTTATTATTTCTTTCAAATTTTAAGTAAAACCAACACTTGAATGAAACCGAAAAGTGACAGGGGGTCATTCCCCAAAAGTCACGTGACGGCGACGGCGGAAGTAGACACACAACTGTCCACCTGGTTTGATATCGGGAAATGACACCTAGGGTGGCAGTAGATACACAACTGTCCACCTGGTTTGATATCAGGAAATGACACCTAGGGTGGAAGTAGATACACAACTGTCCACCTGGTTTGATATCAGGAAAATATATCTAGGGTGGCAGTAGATACACAAGTGTCCACTTGGTTTGATATCAGGAAAAGATATCTAGGGTGGCAGTAGATACACAACTGTCCACCTGGTTTGATATCAGGAAATGACACCTATAGGGTGGCAGTAGATACACAACTGTCCACCTAGTTTGATATCAGGAAAGGATATCTAGGGTGGCAGTAGATACACAACTGTCCACCTAGTTTGATATCAGGTAGTGACATCCAGGCTAGAAGTAGATACAAAATCGTCCACCTTGTTTTATATCAGGAAGTGACGTCATCGATGAATTGTACAAGAACTCAGTCAATAGTTTTTTCATAAATATCTTCTTTAAAAAATAGAAACGAAATGGAAAGCCAATCACATAGTTTCTGACGTTGAATATGAACACGACATTTTGTCAGCCGAACACGACATTTTGTCAGCCGAACACGACATTTTGTCAGCCGAACACGACATTTTGTCAGCCGAACACGACATTTTGACAATTGAGCATCTGGTCGTCTCAGTTCTCAGCTGCCAACATTTAGTCAACAGGAAATGAATAAGTTCATCAAATAGTAGGAATTCGTCAGTGATAAGCCATCTCACTGACCTGATCAATTGATCGTAGGAAAAAAAGTCACTGGAAAAAAGTCACTAGAAAAAAAGTTACAAGAAAAAAGTCACAGGAAAAAAGTCACTAGAAGAAAGTCACAGGAAAAAAGTCACAGGAAAAAAGTCACAAGAAAAAAAAAGTCACAAGAAAAAGTCACAAGAAAAAGTCACAAGAAAAAGTCACAAGAAAAAGTCACAAGAAAAAAGTCACAGAAAAAAGTCACAAGAAAAGGTCACAAGAAAAATGTCACAAGAAAATAGGCACAAGAAAAAAAGTCACAAGAAAAAAGTCACAAGAAAATGTCACAAGAAAAAGTCACAGGAAAAAAGTCACAAGAAAAAAGGCACGAGAAAAATGTCACAGGAAAAAAGTCACAAGAAAAAAGTCACAGAAAAAAGTCACAAGAAAAATGTCACAGGAAAAAAAGTCACAAGAAAAAAGTTACAAGAAAAAAGTTCCAAAAAAAGTCACAAGAAAAAAGTCACGGGAAAAATTCGCAAGAAAAATGTCACGGGAAAAGTCACAAGAAAAAGGCCACAAGAAAAAAGTCACAAGAAAAAAGTCACAAGAAAAAAGTCACAAGAAAAAAGGCACGGGAAAAAGTCACAAGAAAAATGTCACGGGGAAAAGTCACAAGAAAAATGTCACGGGAAAAAGTCACAAGAAAAATGTCACGGGAAAAAGTCACAAGTAACAAACCAAAGAACAACGTTTGATTAACCTTCATGTTATTTGTTAGGCCATATAGATGTTTATGACCAGTCCAGGTTAGATGTCAACCACTGATTGGCTTGGCAGTGCTGATTACGTCAGGTAATAAAAGGAGAGACTGCATTCAGATTAGCAAAATAGGAAATAAGTAAAACAAAATAAGGTCAAACCTGAAAAAAATGAACGCAACAAAACAACGAACGTGTCGACAGGAAGCCTTCGTCAGGGAACAAACAACAGACAAAACGGAATAAAATTTAGAAAATATATATAAAAATAAAACACTTAGCTGAGATATAGTGTCCGAGAGGGCAGCAAGAAATAAGATATAAGATAAGATAAGATATAAAATAAGATATAAGATAAGATATAAGATAAGATAATATATAAGATAAGATATAAGATAAGATATAAGATAAGATATAAGATAAGATATAAGATAAGATATAAGATAAGATAGAAGATAAGATAGAAGATAAGATAGAAGATAAGATAGAAGATAAGATATAAGATAAGATATAATATAAGATATAAGATAAGATATAACATTATTATATTTTTAATCCAAAAAAATGGAAATAGGTTTTAATTACATTGTACACATTCCTCTTCAGCTTATTGAAATTGAAGCGCAGACATTCTGATTATAATAACGACTTCAAACGAGGACATTTTTAAAGTAAGGCATTTTAAAATAAGACTATTGAAATTTAGGCATTTTTACTTAGAAATTTTAAAGTAAGGCGGCTATAAAGTAAGACATTTTAAACTTAAGACAATTTTTAAGTAAGACAATTTTAAAATAACTTTCAACACTGCCACAGACTCACAAATTAACACTGCCACAGGACTAAGACTGTCACAGACTAACAGGCTAACACTGCCACAGACACTAAAACTAACACTGTCACAGACTCACAAATTAACACTGTCACAGACTCACAAATTAACACTGTCACAGACTCACAAATTAACACTGTCACAGACTCACAAATTAACACTGTCACAGACTCGCAAATTAACACTGTCACAGACTCACAAATTAACACTGTCACAGACTCACAAATTAACACTGTCACATACTCACAAATTAACACTGCCACAGGACTAACACTGTCATAGACTCACAAATCAACACTGTCACAGACTCACAAATTAACACTGTCACAGTCTCACAAATTAACACTGTCACAGACTCACAGGCTAACACTGTCAGAGCCTCACAAAGTAACACTGTCACAGACTCACAAACTAACACTGCCACGAAATAACAAACGAACACTGCCACAGACTCACCAACACTGCCACAGACTCACCCACTGACACTGTCAGAGACTCACCAACAACACTGCCACGGACTCACAAACCAACACACTCCCCGCAAGGAGCATTTCAATTACCAATGCCGGACAAGAGCTGAACTCTATCAGCGGCGAGCTTGTTACCAACGCCATCATTGTCTCAAGTCCATCTGTCGCGTGGTTTCAATGTGTTGATAGAGTTGCTCACAGCACCATCTCGTCTCACAGCCCAGATGGGCCAACGGCTCGCGTTGATAATACAATCGTTG
This sequence comes from Omphiscola glabra, assembly GCA_964017045.1. Taxonomy (NCBI): domain Eukaryota; kingdom Metazoa; phylum Mollusca; class Gastropoda; family Lymnaeidae; genus Omphiscola; species Omphiscola glabra. The sequence continues at coordinate 9,033,408 of OZ024796.1, forward strand.
CAATACTTCACTTGGGTGTTCATCGTAACAAAGTTTTAGTTCATGTGATAGTGTAATTAGGCACCGGAATATCTTTTGTAACATTGTTTCAGTTATAATATTCTTTTTATGGATGTCCCTTGTAACGTGGCTTCGGAAATTTTGTAAGGTTTACGGTTCAACGATTACTCGAAAGTTGTATACGAAAAGCAGATTACACGGATGTTGACAGAAATGAAAGGCACACGCTTAGTGAATTAATGGGACGGTGGACGTATTAATATCGATTGGCTGCATGTTAAGTGACCTACATACTGTAACTGTGACGCCACTGTGTTGCTATTTGAAGCTGATGAACGAAGCCGTGCACCCCGACACAAAGAATTCTAACAAGCACGTGCATCATGATTAGGGCGGATTAATTAAAACCAAATCTCCTTAAATTTTTAATGACTGATTACTGCGGGACTTCTTCCTTGACCTAATAGGAACTATTTTTTTCATCAGTCTAATGCAGGAGTGAACTGAAACGTTTCATCCGGTCCGCAAAACCTTGCGAGAATTTAGTAAAAAAAACGATTTTCAGCCCTAAAAGTCTCATTAAATATTTTTAAAATTCATTACCTAATTAACAACATACTATCCTTATCTACACATCTCACTAGTTGCTAGTTATCAGATGTAGTCTGTTAATTATTATCTCACTAGAATTATTTAAACTTTATTAAAAATATTTGCTCCATATGTCTTATAGATACCTACATAATTATCATACCGCTTTTTACCCAAAATAATACATTTCCTTGGGCCCTCTGCACAATAAAATGGTCGTCCACCCCTGGCCTAATCAGGGCGCTAGGCGCAGTTGACCTTTTCTACATAATTATCTTCATGGAATTGTAGACGTCATGGTGTTTTTTAAAAACAAATTGACCGGAACTAGAGGCGTATTTCGTTAAAGATATTTATCGAAACAAATTTGTTCAGTCAAATTATCCAAGACAAAGAGAAGGACGCATGCTTATTAAAAGGACGTATAATTAATGAAATAATTATTGAGCATGACGTCACACTTTTTGTACACATTTCTAATGACGTCACTATTTGTGTATAAAATGTCTAATGACGTCACTCGATGTTAATACATTTCTAATGACGTCACTCTTTTGTATACATTTTGACTACATTCAATATCAAGGCACACTAAGTTTTTTTAAGAGGCCCCCCCACCCCCCCTCCCCCGCCACTTTTTTTCCCCAAAAAATAAAACAACGAACAAACAATCTTACTTAAAAAAATATATAAAAAACACAAAATACATTAAGACAACATCTAATGAGCTTTTTAAAAACTTTTTTTTAAAAATACAGAATCAACGACAGTTTTAAATAATAATGCTGATAACGATAATCTATCAATAACACTTAGCACACACTTAATTGATCAAACTGGTGTGAATTTTTCCTTAGCGAATGTAAAACTAAATACACAGCATAATATATGAGCTACAGTTCACCTCAACTGACCGGCTAAAAACAGGGATTTTTAATTAGGACAGACTGTTTTGTTATTAGATTGAAAAAACGAAACTGCAAATGGTCAGTATTGCCTCGAGCTCTCTGGGTTGATTGCGTGTGTATGTCAACATCGCTGTTAATGAAATTAATTTCGGTCCCATTATTTGAACTCGTGTAAAAGACGTGCCCATATCCTTGTTATCTGCGTGCCACCAACAAAGTACGGCATGCCTAGAATCTAATACCGGTACTGTCCGCCCCCATCTGCCGGCAGGTGACAGGTTTACCTAACTAGGAGTCGACCTCTGGCAGCGACCAGCTTATGATGCGGGCCGGCCGTCCATCTGCCTCTTTATATCCTTAACAAAGCCTTGGAGAAAAATACGACCGGGCGAGATTCGCCGACCATGTGCGCAAACTTGCTGCAGATTAAAAGTATTTTTCTCTGGCTCCCACGAGTAGGGTAAGGGCCTGGTGTTTTCCCACAGCAGAAGGACCACGGGCAGCAGAAGACCTCACCATAAGGCTCGCTTTTAGATCGCTCGCGCTCATGACAACAGAAGGCGCTGCAGCTGCCGACGACTAGAGTTCAGGCCCCTTTAGCCGCCATTGTTTTCACTTCTGAAAATTTAATTTCGGTTTCATGGCTGGCACTACGCTCAGTCCCGGCGAGTAATTTCTTCACATCCTGTCTATGAGGTCGTAGTCAACTATGTATGAGGTCGTAGTCAACTATGTATGAGGTCGTAGTCAACTATGTATGAGGTCGTAGTCAACTATGTATGAGGTCGTAGTCAACTATGTATGAGGTCGTAGTCAACTATGTATGAGGTCGTAGTCAACTATGTATGAGGTCGTAGTCAACTATGTATGAGGTCGTAGTCAACTATGTATGAGGTCGTAGTCAACTATGTATGAGGTCGTAGTCAACTATGTATGAGGTCGTAGTCAACTATGTATGAGGTCGTAGTCAACTATGTATGAGGTCGTAGTCAACTATGTATGAGGTCGTAGTCAACTATGTATGAGGTCGTAGTCAACTATGTATGAGGTCGTAGTCAACTATGTATGAGGTCGTAGTCAACTATTAACCAGCATACATTAACAGATTTGACATTTTCGACAAACAGCATAATATTGATCTGAACTCCAGAGAGGACATTCACAGAATGATGTCCGCTACCAACATTAACATGCAGGGCGAGATAATAGATTATAAATTGTTAGAATATAAACAACTGGCTCATGTTTCTAATATTTTTAAAAGTATGAATATGTATTGCAAGTCATGTTATAGAAAGACATGAATGTAAAAAAATAATAATTTTCCTTTAGAAATTATCTTCATTGTCGAAAGTTGGTTTAATGATAGTGGTTTAATGATTGTTGTTTAATGATTGTGGGTTAATGATTGTGGGTTAATGATTGTGGGTTAATGATAGTTGGTTTAATTATAGTATTTTAATGATAGTGGTTTAATGATTGTGGGTTAATGATAGTTGGTTTAATGATAGTAGTTTAATGATAGTGGTTAAAAATAAACCCAGGTCCGGCATAAATAATTTAATTGAAAACTCATAAAAACAACGTTTTTCGTCTAAATCCTTTTTAAAATGTAATATCAGCAATGGCGGGTGGGGGGGGGCTGAACATATTACGCACGAAACGCACTTGCGATACTTTTATGAATCTCTTTGAGCGCAGTTATCTGGAATTTTTGTCGTGAAATCAGTGTCACCATATTTCCTACAGGAAAAACTGATTTGTGGGGGTGGGGCTGAAAATTAGATAGAATGTTTTGTCATCGGCAATGAATCTATGTGCCAAGTTTCAGCCAGATATGTTGACGGGAAGTGGATCAATTGGCCGTCCGAAAATTTTGCCGGCCACCCACAAAAAACGAAGAGGTTAATATAAAGAATTTTTAAATGACCAGTCTTCTAAACTTTATCAGTGACAGGAGAGTGAGTACTAGGAGACAGCGTGTTACCAGACAATTAGTGGTTTTATTTCTCAAAACATGAGCAGTTGTGTGTGGGGTTAAATTTATAAATGATAGAAAACAAATTTCATATCGAGAACCCATCAATTTAAATGCAAAACCAGAAATAACCAATATAACAATATCCTATTCATATTATTTAATTCTGGAACAAAACCTTTTCAAGGTTAGAATCATTAGAGAAAACAAAGCTAAACTCTATATTGTGTCCGAAACGATATTTCAAGAAGTATGAAAACATCCGTTTTATACAACTACAGTACAGTGTATTAAATGCATCTTCCTTTCCACTGTAAAGAATGTACGAGAGACTATGTACTAAAACCGTCTCTCTATCCACTGTATAAAATGTACGTGAGACTTTGTACTAAAACCGTCTCTCTATTCACTGTAAAAAATGTACGTGAGACAATGTACTAAAACCGTCTCTCTATCCACTGTAAAAAATGTATGTGAGACTATGTACTAAAACCGTCTCTCTATCCACTGTAAAAAATGTATGTGAGACTATGTATTAAATCTATCTCTCTATCCACTGTAGAGAATGTTAACCTTTGTACCATTCTAGGCAGACGGGAGACTCGACGGTTACATTCTACGAACAAAAAATAGCAGAACACGTGACGTCACACATTCTAAATTGTGATCGACTTTTATTCTTTCAATATGTAAAACAGTAGCATGACAACAACACACGTTTCAACACACGCATGCATATCAACATACAAATTATGTTGTTCTTCTCACAATCACATTATTGTTACCACGCCAGATTGTATTGAATATTATATATAGCGCCAATCTTATCCGGAAACGGAAACGTTTATTATTCTACTACTGTTAAACTATACAAAGACATTGGATCACTCTCCTAAATAGATCCAAAGCATCTCTGCCTAGAAAACGTGTCTTCAATTATGAAGTCTTGTTTAGCTTTGATATAGACCACGCAGATGACGCTAAATAGCAATAGTTTTTACAAGGGTTGTTCTCACAACATGTGTGAAGAGTATTGTTCAAATAGCTGGGAGTAAAGCGGAAAATGGGGAGGGAGGGAGAGGTTCATCTGTGAATCATTTGGGTTAAAATTATGAATTTTAAACCTGAAATGTCCAGCAGACCGATTACTTACCTCTTAAGTCAGAACAACACGCACGTCCTTAACCCAGGGGTTATCAACCTTTTCTTGTAGCACCCCGTCTTAATGTCATAATATTTCCATCACCTGCACCTTCTTCTCAACAACATATCCGCACACCCCCACGGTAAAACTGAGAATAAATGCGATTTTCTTGGTCCTTCTGAACCCCTGACACAGACCCCTGACACAGACCTCTGACACAGACCCCTGACACAGACCCCCGACACAGACCCCCGACACAGACCCCTGACACAGACCTCTGACACAGACCCCTGTCACAGACCCATGTCACAGACCCCTGACACAGACCCCGACACAGACCCCGACACAGACCCCTGACACAGACCTCTGACACAGACCCCTTGACACAGACCTCTGACACAGACCCCTTGACACAGACCCCCGACACAGACTCCCTGACACAGACCCCCGACACAGACTCCCGACACAGATCCCTGACACAGACCCCCCCCCCTTGCCCCCGACACCGACCCTTGACCTGGGTTGGACTTAGGATTGCTGAGGCCTTAAACTATAGAAAATCCAGAGGCCCCCTACCGTTTTAAATTACATCAACTGGTCAATGAAAAATGTTAAATCTATAGTCGGCTGATTGTGAGAGACTAATCTGTAGCTTATATTTAAATCCGGCGCTGCCCCTGACACAGATACCTGACACAGACCCCTGAGAGACTGAGCTATAGCTTACATTTAAATCCGGCGCTGCCCCTGACACAGACCCCAGAACCGCTATTAAGAACGCTGCCCCTTGAAGTAAAGATCCATTCACATCGAAAGTTGAGATTAACATCTCTTCAATGTTTCAGTAATATTACTATTATTAATAGCTCTACGCGCTGTCGTTTATTAATATTTTCACATTCAAAAAACTAAACAATTATAGCACTGACTTAGAGTCACAATAACATATACATGACACTGTATTACGCAATAATAAACACCCCACACATAAGCGCCAAAAACAGCACATTATCATATAACAAGCAACCCGTTGGCCATTAGCACACACCACAGTATCACCCAAAATCACAATTGCACATTTTTCTTAGCAGCCGCGTGTAGCTGCCTACATCGACATACAGTACCAATGCCCATGTTAACTCACGTGGGAGACGAGCTCTGCGCGAATGGGAGACTACTCACCTATCCTATAGAGAGTGAACGGCAAAAGGTGGCAAATTACTTCATTAATAATATTTATACTAACAACAACAACAACAAAAAACATCATGTTACTGGTGTGTACCTAAACACAACTATGTTACTGGTGTGTACCTAAACACAACTCTGTTACTGGTGTGTACCTAAACACAACTCTGTTACTGGTGTGTACCTAAACACAACTCTGTTACTGGTGTGTACCTAAACACAACTCTGTTACTGGTGTGTACCTAAACACAACTCTGTTACTGGTGTGTACCTAAACACAACTCTGTTACTGGTGTGTATACCTAAACACAACTATGTTACTGGTGTGTACCTAAACACAACTCTGTTACTGGTGTGTACCTGAACACAACTCTGTTACTGGTGTGTACCTAAACACAACTCTGTTACTGGTGTGTACCTAAACACAACTCTGTTACTAGTGTGTACCTAAACACAACTCTGTTACTGGTGTGTACCTAAACACAACTCTGTTACTGGTGTGTACCTAAACACAACTCTGTTACTGGTGTGTACCTAAACACAACTCTGTTACTGGTGTGTACCTAAACACAACTCTGTTACTGGTGTGTACCTAAACACAACTCTGTTACTGGTGTGTACCTAAACACAAAGGGTTGAGTTCTTTCCTTCGTTCTTCGGTCACTTTTATCCAACAATTGCCTCCTAACAAGCATATGATTAGCGAGTTATCCAGTACCAGTGACAAGCAGTCAAGCAGTAGAAAATGAAGCAACTAGTAGCAAGTGACCAACCTCTTAACTAACCTTGACATTGGTTTTTATTCATTTTTAATAACAGACAATGACAATGTAACATCTCATTTACAGTTAAATTTAGTTTATAATATATTTTAAAATATTTTAATTTTATCCCGGGGATTTCCAGCGAAATGGATGAGGAAAACGCTGTTGCTGTTTTCACGGGATAAGCGAAACCCCAGGAAAAGAGAAACCCTAGTACTAGACTAGTAAGGTCGTTGTCCTAATTGTGGGACTGGGAGGTTGTCCTATGTGGGGCTGGGGCGTTGTCCTATGTGGGGCTGGGGCGTTGTCCTATGTGGGGCTGGGGGCGTTGTCCCCGAATACCAGAAATGTAATCTTCCAGTCGTATCTGACAACACCATCCGTTGTCTAACGGGGTGGGCGTTCCCAGCTCACAGTGACCAAAAAGGAGAATGTGTCAATGTGTCAACGAGTGCAGGTTGTCTTTTTTAGGGGTTAACATTTAAAGCGAATATTTATACCCCACGACCCTTTACCCCTCTAAAAAATATATGTTTTCCTATACGTACTACTGAGAACAAGAACCATGTGCCATGTGTATTATTACTGAGAACAAAAAAAGACCATGTGTTTTACTAATGACTAATGAGAATAAATAAGATGGATTTTCCTTGGATTTGTATTATTATTATTTTTTTAATGAAAAATGTATCCCATCTTAATGATAGCAAGGCTTTACAATCTATGGGTCGTGAACTGTTTAAATGTGTGAGGGTGTCGCAATCATATCTGACGTGATCAGACACGTGCGACTTCAGCATCACTATCCCCTCTGCTCGGCCCAATCTGTCTCAAACAAAGCTCTGTACAATATGTAGTAAGCATCGCTTGGTACTTGGTACAATATGACTCAATAAACGCTCCGTTCAATCGGTCTCAAACTCGGCTTGCTACAAAATGTACACAGCAGTGTACAGCATGGCTCAAATGCAGCTGTGTACAGCATGTCTCAAACACAGCTGTGTACAGAATATCCCAAACACAGCTGTGTACAGCATGTCTCAAACACAGATGTGTACTGCATATATCAAACACAGCTGTGTACAGCATGTCTCAAACACAGCTGTGTACATCATGTCTCAAACACAGCTGTGTACAGCATGTCTCAAACACAGCTGTGTACAGCATGGCTCAAACACAGCACGTTTTGTTGGTACCAAACTGTCTCTGGGATAAGATACTCATTAGTATTTATTAAAATTTTTGCCTTTTACTTTTAAGAAACTCCATCAGTTTCACATGATATTGGTTTGAGACCCATCCACTTGATGGTTTGAGACCCATCCACTTGATGGTTTGAGACCCATCCAGTGGCGTAGCGAGCTTAACTCGCGCCCGGGGCACAATACCTTTTTAGCGCCCCCCAATACCTTTTTAGCGCCCCCCCTATTCGAAAACCATACAATATTATAGTAAATATACCATTTGGCGCCCCTTTGTGAGAAGCACCCGGGGCATGATGCCCCCCTCACTACGCCACTGGACCCATCCACTTGATGGTTTGAGACACGTCCACTACTCGGATGGTTATAATCTTGTCTCCAACAGCCCACGTCATGTTAGGCATATTTTCTGTAGCTCTGGCTCTGTCATTTCTACACAACTAACCCTCCCCTCCTACCCCCCCCCCCCCAATGAGTCCATTAGTATATTTATTACGCTCGCCACCAGCAATCAAGTATATCAACAATAGTTTTGCTCGGGGAGCCAGCATTTATCACGTGATCTTCCTCTATCAGAGGCCCTTGACTCACAGTGAGGATCTTGTTGTTACAGGTGAGAAATTATCACCCAATTGTGAAATCTGAACAAGGCAAGTGTGCGAGGAGATGGCGAGCCAGTCAGACGGGCGCCAGCGAGTGGATTCCTAAACAAGCTGAAACCAGATAAAATTTCAAAAAAGTACGTTAGGTGTCGTTGCTAAAAACTTAACAATTTTAAGATAAGACGAAAAGGGGAGGGTGGAAGGGAGGGGTATTTCCGTTCACTTGATATATTTTTTTTAAAGGCATGGATCGTTATTCGTTTTAGTTTTACTAGTTCTAGTCTTACATTTTAAAAGCAGCGAAGAAATCATGGCAAATATTTTTCAATTCAATCCCTGGGTTTAAATGATAAAACTGAAAGTGGCAAGATGAGATGTTTCTGTTACAAACGTCTCCACTTATAATAACTTATATTGTCATGCGAATGGTACGGGATAAGTCTATACACATGGAGTGTTATATTTCCAGGAATTGCTGCCATGGTGGTCAACTCTATAACTATAAGTATAAGCATGACCAGGAGTATATGTCGTCCCCTCCCCCTCCCCCCCCCCCCGCCGCTTGTAGATTATATGACGTTACTAACATCTGGACTGACGCGATGTTTCATGAGCAGCCCCCCCCCTTTTTTTAATACCCCCCCACCCCACCCTCACCCCCCCCCCCCCAAAAAAAAAGAACCCCCAAAAAAACATGATTTCATTTAGAAATCATTTAAGATGCAGCCCATTAACTGACAGAAGGAGCGACTAGAGATGATAATAGTTTCATGTCTCTACAGAGTCTACTTCAATCTAATGTTCAAATCCAAACAGCACCCCCTCCCCCCCCCCCCCGCCACAAACCCCCCCTCCCCCCTTATTTTACAGAGAACGGTGTCTAGAATTGAAATGTTTCCACGCTGTCCGCTCCCACACCTTAACACAAAACAATCTTCCTCCACCGCCATCCCCTCGCCACCGCTCCCGACCCCCACACACATCTTGTATTTGGGCCCGACGTTAGTGGACAATACGACAGTAGCCAGACTGGCGCCTCTCTATACTTGTATGTAAACACTTCACGACTCTCCTTTGCGGTGAATGCAAATTTGCAGGTGTGCTTAAACCCAGCGGTTCTCCGTTACTGGAATAATCAAATCTATAATCGCAGTCGAACGGAACACCCCCCCCCCCCCCCACTTTCCAATGGCGCACTTAATATTTCTAGCTTTGTTTTATCCTTAAACCGAAACCACATATTTAATGTTCGTGATGAAATGTGTTATTAAAACATGGCTTGACAATCTGACGCTGTCCGTGGAAGAATCTCAAAGGGCCCTAAGGTGTCATCGGTTACAGTTTGAGACACGCCGCCTTTCAGGTAAGGGCAAGCGAGAAGTCGAAGGTGACGAATTTTAATGCAATTTATCAGACCAGTTAAGGCGGCCCCTTTGAAGTAGTTGATGATTGACAGGTCGCGGGTAGTGTGGGACCGTCTCAGCGGCGCCGGTAGCTTGGAAACAACACACCGAAATGTATGAGTGACGTCACACGACCGGCGCCAGTCTGTCTGGGCTAACTGTTGGGCCGAGTTTCCCCCAAGCGCAATTTACCACGTGTCAAAGCCGATTTCGCACGCCACGTAAAAATACCCTAAACACAGGTGCGCGCTAGTTGTGTTAAGACTTGAAACTCAAAGGGGGCAAAAGTAGTTTCAGATTTTATTATAAAATACATGTTTAGAATTCTCAAATAAAACTAAATAAGTTTCCTTTTTAAAAAAACACAACATTTTGTGCATAACTGAATGAGGATGTTTATTAGAAAAATACCAAACCTCAATAATATGATGGTATAAATATCGTGGGAAAACTACGCTACACTGAACACGGGCGACTTGACACAAGAGGTGGGGCTTCGCGTCGTTGAAATCTTAAAGCTCGCGCTTCCATTGGTCGTCATGCGTTGCACCGCCAATCGCGGTGTTCGCGTGGAAGGCGGAGCCAATCGATACCAAACGACGCGTGTGGGAATTTCTCCAACTCTCAACGTAAATAAACGGATCTCATGAAACCAGTCAGTCTCAGTCGATGTAAGAGTACATGTGAGTTAACATTCGGCGTTCTGTGACCGGTTGTTATTGATCATACATCTCGTATCGATTGTAATCGTTGAGTTAATATTCATTTGGGATTAAAAGATATTTCTGGAACAGGATTAATAGCAGTGAAGTTCCCAGACTTGAGTAATTCACTTGTTGTTAGCCATATATAGTATATAGGCACTCTACTGTCTACTACTACCGCGTGTGTGTGTGAACTGTGTCTGGCAGGCATAGATTTTCTCATCCTCACATCATCCCGGGCAGTGCCATTCGCAAATCGATTTTTGTCCTCGTCATCTGGCAAAAGTTAGGCTCTAGTGCACGTTGCCAGCACTCAGCAGGCAGTCGGCAGAGATCAATCAATAGGAGACCGCGAGCATGAAGGCAGTAGCGACAGAACGGCCGAGGTCTGGCAGCATTCTCGGGGTTAAGAAAGATTCCAACTGCAGCATCATGAAGACCGCTAGCATCGAATTTCGTGGAGAGAAATTCACATTGAGTGATGAAATGAAGGTATTTTATATGTCTATTATGTCTGTAGTTTTACTGTTTTATAGAATCAGATTGAACATCAATTAGCATTTAGGCTATATTATACATACTATTATATTATATAGAATATATAATAATGGGATCCGATATTTAAATTATACATTAATTATATAGATATTACTTATAAAATTATAGGCTCATTATTAATATTATATTATTACCATTATTTAAGACCATAACGATCTGACATTTTTAGGGCCCTGACCTGAGGCTAGACCTAGACATTGTTACATTAACTTCGTTACCCGTGATTGCAACTCTCTGTGTGCGTGTTTTGTTGCGTGATTCAGATAGCCGGTCGCAGCCACAAGCACAATTTTAGTATCATAAAAATGAGGCCCAAAGGTCTTTTACTTTTAGTTAGACTTGAAGGCTTACAGCTATATATGTATCATCTCAGTTATGCCTTATCATATAGGCCTACTTATCAGCATATTACTAAATTGACTAAATGATGAAAAGTATATGTCATATATTTAAAAATGCATAGATCTCCATCTGCCGTCATAGTACTCATACTCATTGACTGAAAAAGACACAGACCCCCATCTGCGTTAAGCTATCTGAGGCCCTGCCCCATAAAACTTTTAAAAAACATAGACCCTGCTCTATTTCATAGACTAAAGGGCATAGCCTGTCCTATTTCATAGACTAAAAGGCATATATATGCCCTTTCATATTTATATACATTCTGAGAACTTGTTGGGTGCCTTGGCTCTTCAAATGTATTTATCAAGTATCAGTGCATTAGTAGCCTACCTTTACCATATCCTCTCCTACCGTCAGTTTCTAACATTTTAAATGGCAGTTATTCTCATCTTACATTTTAACAATGAAACTCATGACATTAAAATTCCAAATGCTTAAGACTCAGGTTAACTAATATGGGGATATTAGTCATGTTAAAAAATCAAATAGAATCGCCTTCAGTCATGTGATCAAAAAAGATTCGCCTCCAGTCTCGAGGTCAAATAAAAGAAATCACCCTCAATGATTCTGTTTATTAGCGTACACAGAGGAAACAACAGATATTACAAAAATTGGTTCAATATTGAGATTGAAATTGACGCGTCATTAAACGACCTGATACTGGTACATTCAAGTTCGTAGATATACATCGAAGTAGTGAGATTAAATGATAGAAACACTTGAAAGATGTCACCCAACCTCTAACTCTAGTCAGCTTAATAAAGTAATGATACATGCTATTATTAACAGTATTAATTGTTCCCGTTCTATTCAATGTATGCCGATTGTAACGTGGAATGGTTTTTGTTTATACAGGAGTGCTTCCTCAAACTGAGTGACATGGTACCCGACGTGCCACGGAATGAGTCTGGCAACATCGACGGGACCGTCCTCATGCAGTACGTCATTGATTATATCCTCGACCTGGAACTTCAGTTGGACGGTCAAGGTCATTTTTCATCGGCCGCCGCGTTTTCTGCCTCCTTCCCCTCAAAATTCGTGTCGGAGACATCCTCGAGGGAACCGTTGTCGGAAAGATGTTTAGACAACATCGTCTCCACACACTACGATCTGCAGGTAAAGAAAGTGTTACTTTTCTTGATATAGTAGAGTCAGATAATGTCAATCTCCTTTTATACAATATCTATCTCAACTCTCACATTCAGATTTATACTTAAATAATTCTTTAATTGTTAAATTTAATTTATTTCTAAATAATATTGTTAGCGATGGTTATTGCTATACTTTTAATATAATAATAGTCCTTTCAATTCATAACCATCTTCCTGAGACTAGCGTCTTGATCTTGATCAGTCAATTTTGCATGAAAGAAACTTCAAAAAGTCTGCAGTGGTACCTTTGTACCTGCCCTTAAAAAAGTGCATTCCCTTAAAATATTAGGCTAATTCCCCAGAAATAACCTGTATTTTTATGTATGCGTGGGTTCTTAACCAGGGGGTGCTAGAAGACCCAGAAAATCAACTTTATTTCACTTTTATTAGCACTTGTAATCATGAAGGCTGCCGTAAATGTTTTAAAATCAATAGGGGTGCTGCTGTGCACAGCAAAAATGTTAATAGCCCCTGCTATACAATATTCTATGTATCACATTTAATTTACTTGATTACTTAGTAACATCAACAGATGAAAGTGTTTTTAAATTTAAAGAAATCATGTCCAGCGTAAATTTAGATGCATGACATAGTTAAATAGCACTGGAATTTCCGGAAAGAATTTTATTAAATATTATTTTTTTTCTGTACCAAACACTTCTGCTTGCTTTTGAACTTAACAACATTTCAAAACGTCCCACTTAAATGCTGGATTTTCTAGACATTGACAAAATGTCTTATCATGACATTATTACTGACAAGGTGTCTCTGTCTGACATTGTTATGACGAAAAGTCTGAGTCTCTTGTTTTTTATTCTGTAGGTGGCTGCATCCTCACTTACAGATGATTTGCTATCAGCAACAACAGATTGTGAAATAAGACCTCCATCAAAATGAATGCTCAGACTATCTCTATATATACTCATGGTGAGTTGATACGCAATATCACATTTCTACACTTTTTTCCATATCAAAATTTCTATACTCTACTCCATATACTTATGCATATCACATTTCTACACTCCCTATTACTATTACATTTCTACACTCTACTTTATCTCACGTTTCTACTCTTTACTTCCTGATCACATTTCTACATTCCATGAAGGTGGAAGATCCATGCGAAAAGCTTATGAGCATTATTATTATGTGCAGTTTCTTGCTAGCTTCCTCCATAATCAGTACAGATAACATTTGCATGGGACACTTTAGTTGGTTTTCATGTTCTAATTGGACATATATCCCCCATAGCATGATAAATTACGTAAAAATAGTAATTCGGGAAATCTTTATACGTTTATTAATAGAGATACTTATCCTAAATTTGTCATAGAATATATCAATGGTGCACCTGGTCCGTCCCCTGTTCTTAATCTCGCACTAATTCAACTGTTTGTTTTGGCTGTGTACCTATGGGCTCCATGTTTTACATTGTTACTTGATGTGTTTACCAACTATGATAGAGCATAATTAATAGCGGCTGTCGCCATTAGTCAAACAATGGAGTGAGGTCTAAGTCAACTCGTTACATAAGTGGGAAGTACACACAATGTCACGGAGACCTTGTGTACACAGGTCGCCCCCCCCCCCATCCAAGTTCGACAGTCACACATGACACCTGTGCCCTTATTTACATAGATATACCTTTTAAGCTTCCTAAAAGCCAGGTGTGAATGAACTACCCCCCACATACACCCTATGTAACCGAAGCCTGTGGTATGACTGAAGCTCAACTTTGTATTTTAAGGCCTAGCTACAGATTTAATTAATGGCTGGGTACCACTGCTTTTAACGAATTTCAATTACTTGTAAACATTTTTTTCTGTCGTTTCATGAATTTCATGGTATATCAGACCTGTTTACCCTCAAACTCTTAAAATCGTACAATATCATCACAAAATCGTTCAATACATTATCTTAATAGTAAAAAATAAACATACAGTATGTATAATTTATATAATATACGCACCTGAAAAATCGTACATTGTTCGCCAAAATCTTAAGAGTAAACAGGTCTGGTATATATTCACCTGCTGGCATTTTTTATAAAAGAAATGCAATAAATCATTAAATGTGTAAGATCAACAAGAGTTCCCAGGAATTTGTTTAACCAAACAATTACCAACAAATCACCTCCTGGGCCGCCACCCCCAACCCACCCCTTGTCTCTATGCCACGGCCTTTCACAGTGCGCCACCTGTCATCTGTTGTTTAATTTATTTTCAATAATTCTTTTTGTTGGTTGTGACAAAAGGTTCCCAACAGTCGCCCTGGACCTATCCTCCATTCTCAGTTTTCACACCTGGTCTTCTTTGAAAGACGGGTTTGTTCAAAAACAGAAAGAACTTTTTAAAAAACAACCTTTTTTTCTTCTTCATTTTTTTTTAAAGTTGACGTTAGGATTATCTATTTTGAGAAAATATTTTTGGTGACTATTCAGTAATAATTTAGAGACAATTTTCCCCACCAAAGTCCATCTCGGCAAATGTGTTTCTAAATTATACGAAAGTGGTGCGTAGTAGGAAATAAGCCCTGTACGAGCTCGCAATAGTTCATGAATTGAGTGGGCTACAGTCCAGACCCCCACAGCTGCGCTTAGATTGTGGGAATGCTTTTCCCTCGCCAGACAGACTGGCGCCAGCTCTCGGCAGGCAAGGCGGGACTTGGCTCGTCTGCTGTTGAACAGGTGTTCTTCTCCGTGCCCCTCCCGCCCTAGATATCCCTTTCATCTTTGCTCCCCAAGTAGGCCTACGCGGCTTTCCAGCCCCCTCCTATTTCACGTGAAAAAAGGCAAACAAGCTGTTCTATGCTGATAGTCTTGTGAAAATAGTCGTACGTTTGATCACTGTCAGCTGCCTGTGCGATTCAGACCGACATCAGCTGGTTACGATAGGACTACCCCGTTGGAGGGGTAAAATTGTTTACTCTTACAGATGTTGATGAAGCACTACTACTATCAAATTGGTGGTGTAAAATTGTTTACCCTTACTTCTGTTCATAGATTCATAGCATAATGTGGAAACCATCTTCATTCGACTCCTTCATAAATAATTTTATTAAAATTTACATTTCGATACATGTCCGGGTTGCCCCATCCCCTTTTTCTTCTTATAAACCAATGTCATTGCCCCCACCCCTTTTTTCCTGGATAATTCACAGCCACCTAGGGCCGTATTTCATGTCTTAGTTTGCCAGTGAATCAATAAATTGTTAGCACACGTGCAGTGTCACCCAACGACAAGACGCGACCACCTGGACAAGCGGGTCTTATGAACTTACGACGATAACAATGTTAGTATGACAGGGGCGGGGGGCGGGGCACTCGCTGTAATCAATTACCTACATCGGGACTAAACCTGTTTCCGGCACAGGAGAGCATTGCTGCACAAATGCTCATGTTTCGAAACGTTTTTTTTTGTTTTTTGTACGGAAACTTTTCTGGCGCCCCACCACGGCGATACTCGGGTTTCCCGGTTTAATTCGGGGAAATTGATGGCGGTGGCTGTTTTCTACCGATGGCATCTACGGCCTGTGAAATCATGGGCGTCACTACATTAATAATTGAGGGGTTTAGGGAACCATGCTATTCTGTGGGTGACAGTAAAGGGCAAATAAATTGTCAAAGGAGTAGCATATTATGTTCAACTATTTCTATCAGAAAACACATTTCCATTTTCTGAAAACAAATGCACCTGACACACTTTCTTAACCAAACTAATAATGTATTAATAAAGATGGATCCGCCGCTGTTTCCTAACCTAGCGATTGTATTTATAAAGCTGCGTCTGTTCATGGGTATTCCCCCCCCCTCCCTCCCCCCCCCCCCACAAGACATCATACACAAGGATGTTATCATTTATGTGAAATTGTTATCCCTGGCTGATGTGTCCTCTAATCAGCGGCAGGTGTGGTCCCCAGTTTTATTGCGCGTGAGTTCGCGCCGCGTTGAATGTTCCCAACGCCCTCTCCTTATGTTGGTTAATCGCCCAGTACTGACATGACGCCCAGGGACATAGCGCCCAGGGGTGTCACGGTGAAACAATTTGCCTTGTGGTGTCACGGTGAAACAATTTGCCTTGTGGTATCTATCGAAACACAGTCATTGTTTTTAACGAAAGCGTTTCTCACACCCCTCCTCACTCCCACCACTCCTCATTCTCACTCCCTATCGTCCTCACTCCCACCCTTCTCACTCCCTATCCTCCTCAGTCCGACTCCTCACTACCTATCCTCCTTAGTCCCACTCCTCACTCCCTATCCTCAGTCCCACTCCTCACTCCCTATCCTCCTCATTCCCACTCATCACCCTAAACACTAATTTTAGATATAAAGCGGGTCAGGTGTTATATGTTAAAACCCACTGATGTATCACATACACATGTTCACATTTCACAACCTCCAATAATTTGTCATAGTGACACTAAGATATCTCATACGAAATGGATGAATACACGTAAGGTACAAGGCTGGGGGCCATAAACTTTCACTACATACAGGTGCAGTACGTTTTGCCAGGTGTTATATAAGTGATCAATATTATTACTTAATCAGATCGTTTATTGGTAAACTACGATCACTCACCTGTGTGTCACGTGTCTCATTTGTCACGTGTATGCTTGTGTGTGTGTGTTGTTTTTAAATTTTAATGTCTATTTTAATGTTTTTATTTTTCTTCCTCAGAACCATGAAAGCAGCTGTGATTATTTGTACATCTAAGCTTACCACCGGCCTCAGCACCCAGCACTAGCCCCAGGCCCCAGCATCCCTGAACGTAGCAGTTGATTCTGCCTACTGGTATCATGGAAGGAGTTCATGGCCTGGTCCTGTAGCTCACCAACATGGCAGTCACCTCTACACAACACACGCCAAACGTCTTTATCTTATTTGTGTTAAAATCTTTGACGACCCACCTACCTGGATATTCTCACCTGACGTCTGCCATCGAGGAATTGTTTAAAGGAGAACTGTGCGTAACGTTTAGGAAATTCATTTTTATGTACAACGATGGTCCGATATTGGATTGGTCAATTAAAATCACAGACTGTTTTAATTTGTTTTACATTCCATGGCCATCAAGCAGGAGGAGGCCAAGATCAGAAGTTATCATGCAACAATTTGGTTTCATTAGACACTAGACTGACGAGACATTAATGACACCAATGTCATTCTTGCATTTGTCTGTTGAGCTTGTGGCATATTTCAGGAAATGGGATTTAAGGGACTCTATACATTTTCTAATATGTGTTGAAAATGAAAGATTCATTGTCCCACACCAAACATCCCGTATCCCACCCCCAAAATCCCTCAGTTGAAGCCACTGCTCCTTAAAGCCAGTGTACTGTGTATGTCACAGACAGCTATTGGGAGCAGGCTAGTGACGGCTCCACACAACAGATGTATAGTTTGTACAATATCCCATTGAAGCTTGCTATACCACTGCAATGTTTTACAACAAAATTATTTACACTCTTTCCTATCCAGAAAGTTCTTAAAATTTAAATAGCTTTGTTACAATGAATATACTGGTATCTACTATAATTGCTGGTATTCAAACACACTCTCAGTAGTTAGCTCAGAATGTGTTGAGAACTAGTAAGTTTTTTATAAACATTTTGCTATCATTTTGATATTGTGAAAATTACTAACCCGAAATGCTTATGAAAGAGAATGGAAATCTCAGTACTTAAAGACCATTGTACATAAAGTAGGCATAAACATTTATTATCAGTTAAACATTCATCTTCCGGACACACAAATTATTGACTTCAGTGTGCACTTACTAGTCATTGGGTTGAAAAATAAAATAAATATATTGTCTTTATTCCAGTATATTTTTACGTTGCTCTCTTTAATTTAAAACTGAAATTCTCATTTTATATTTAAAAAAATAAATTCATGAATGTGATTAACATCTCTAATTAAACTTGTCTTCAAAAAGAAAACTTGATCAATTTGTGTGACATGTATTGTTAGATCAATTATTTTACTTTGGATACCAAAAACAACTCCATATTTTATTTTATGGTGACTGACTCCCAAACACATGAGGGACAATGTGGGGTGGTGTCGGCCCAGAAAATTATTCCTGACAATGACCAAATACATTACAGGCAAAGTGAAGCATCTTAATATGTACTTAAAATAACACGACTGGTAATTGTTTAACAGAAAAAGACATTGTTTGTCATTTGAACAGAACACCCCATTGTGTGTTCCAAGTCTGGTCTGTTGGTCTGTGATCCTAACCACCATGAGCTGGAATACAAATTTTGTGTTGGGAGTGCTGTGTGTGTTGATGTACATCATTTGTGTGTGTATATATTTATATATATTATATATGCTGTGTACATGTTAACCATTACTATCAAATTATGTTCTACAAATAAATATCACTTGACTGTGGTACAAAGTATGGTACATCTGAGTGGACTAGACGAAAAACTATTGTCCTTCAAGATTTATGTGACAGACATTTGTAAAGTGATAGGCAGGACATGTGATGATTGGGAGAGCGACAGGCAAGACATGTGATGATTGGGAGAGCGACAGGCAAGACATGTGATGATTGGGAGAGCGACAGGCAAGACATGTGATGATTGGGAGAGCGACAGGCAAGACATGTGATGATTGGGAGAGCGACAGGCAAGACATGTGATGATTGGGAGAGCGACAGGCAAGACATGTGATGATTGGGAGAGCGACAGGCAAGACATGTGATGATTGGGAGAGCGACAGGCAAGACATGTGATGATTGGGAGAGCGACAGGCAAGACATGTGATGATTGGGAGAGCGACAGGCAAGACATGTGATGATTGGGAGAGCGACAGGCAAGACATGTGATGATTGGGAGAGCGACGGGCAAGACATGTGATGATTGGGAGAGCGACAGGCAAGACATGTGATGATTGGGAGAGCGACGGGCAAGACATGTGATGATTGGGAGAGCGACAGGCAAGACATGTGATGATTGGGAGAGCGACGGGCAAGACATGTGATGATTGGGAGAGTGACAGGCAAGACATGTGATGATTGGGAGAGCGACAGGCAAGACATGTGATGATTGGGAGAGCGACAGGCAAGACATGTGATGATTGGGAGAGTGACAGGCAAGACATGTTTACTGTCACAGAGAAAGACTGACAAAATCACTTGTAATATTGTGCTAGAGAGATTAGCTCACGTGTTCTATATTTTACCATAAATGTCTCCAGTCCAGTGTCTGTTATATGTATAAACTGAGTTTGAATGAATTATAGATTAATTCATTTTTTTTAAACATTTGTTTTGTATAATTTATGAAGATGTGAAATTTATATGGATTACTTTATTTTAAAGATTTTGTTATAATAAAAATTGAACTTTGTAAACTTAGGCTGGATCTTTGTTCTTCTTTTCACAAGTTCGGTAAATTAAGAGTTTATGTTGGTCATTCAAGTTATTTTCATTGAGTAACTAAGTAGGCACAAAGATGACTTGTTCAGGAATTATATCAACCTGCTCTTAAACAAACAGCTGTGGATTTCATTAACAGGCCTATATTTGGTGAATTAATTTTTTGGGGGTGGGGGTGTCAATATTATAATTTCAGCACCCCTCCCCCTCTTTTTTTCTATACAAGTATATAAATAAAATAAAAATTTGGTAATATTTCGAATATTAATTTCAATATCTGAGATTGGTAACCTACCACTCTCAAAGTAAAGGGACTTTTTTTTTAATTCTTGAAATGTCGGCACAATGATGCAACATGTAAAATCCTTGAAAGATGGAGTCATATAATTTGTGAACTCAAAAGAGCAATTCACTATTGTCATCTGCACACAAACACAACTTCAAAACTCTACACCATTTATTCCCAAAGTGGTCTATATCGACCCTCTTTGTCGACGACAACTTGCTAGGGGTCTATGTCAGCGAAAAAAGAAATTAGGGGTCCATGAAATGAAAATGAGGGTCAATGAAAGTGGATCTCATGTAAGCCTGACTTCTATTATGGCGTTCGATTAATGGAATAATCTAAATACACAGATAGTACCTATTTACTTACATAATATTACCTTATAATATAAAGACATATCTTCCTATATAAATTATAAAAGTACCTATGAAGTAACATTTTAAAAACATAAATGTTCATGAAACGTGATGAAGACTCATATTAAAATTTAAGTTATTAGGTGTATTTTCTCATATATGAATATACATTTAAATCTTTCAAAGTGAGTAGCACTATACCGGTTGTCAAAAATACATTTGAAGTTAGTGAATTTGCAAACAACAATATAAGGTATTATAAAACCGAAAAAAACATGGCAAGTGGTCTACGAGACAAAAAAAGTTTGGGGACCTCTGCTCTACACGGTCAACACATAAAGCTTTTCTTATTTTGTTGTTCCTTGCTTTGATTGACATGTGAAGGTCACATTCTCAAATGAACCCTTCCCCCATCTTCCAAGACCTCTATTCCGCACCTTAGTTTCAATGACCCAACACCAGGTGTCCAATATTCTGGGTCATCAAAAATGTGGTTAAGATTGTACTGATCCCCTGGTCAGTAATGTACTTTCGGTGTCCACAACGCCAACAAACCAACATTTCTCATATTTGTGTCGGTAGAAAGATTTCTATACAATAGAATAATCCTTGGTGTACCACAATTGTAGTGTGATGTGTGCTCTACCAGTGAGTTGAAGTAACTTGAAGTGCAGCCAGGCCTTAAAGAGACCTAAGGGTTAGGTAAGTCAGTTATAGCGAACAAAAGCCGAGTGTCCTGTCCTCACTCAAGTACCTACAGATGACACTTAGAACATCCGGATTCACCGACAACAGCTGTTCTCTTCAACACAGATTGGCTTCCCGGTCACGTGACCTTTGACCTCCTCCTCCCCCCCCCCCCCAAACACCCCCAAGTTAAAAAATGTAAGGGCTTTTGTCCTCTCTGGGAAGATTTTTAGGGGCTTTCAGTTCTCTTTCTCCTCTTTGTGTGTGAATCCAAACTGTGATGGTATTGTCACACAAATCATATGAATATGTCAGATCGTGATGATATTTTCAGACAAATCACAGGTCTGATTGTGATGATATTGTCACCGGTACATTAGTAATATCTTTGTATTTCTGGAAATAATGTCATGAACATAACAATAATAAAATGCCGGTAAATGTTCCATCTGAAGTTTTTTGGTTGACACACCGAGACAATAATTATGTTTTTATTTATTTCTCAAATTAAATGCATCTGAATGTTTTTAATCATTTCAATAGAGTTGAAAGTCATGTGACAAAAACAGTTATCTCTTTAAACTCTACTATCCTATCGTGACTGATTTCCCCCCCCCCCCCCCGGGCCGATAAACGATGCTGCTGGGTGCCGTCCATAGCTTGACATGTAAATATAGAATGGGTTGAGTAAATATGTTTTGTTTTATTTAATTAATGTATGTTAATTAATTTTTTAAAGTTCATGATTATGTTTGTTAAATTGTATGTACAGCGTGGTGAGCCCCGCCCCGGATGGTACTAAAAGTAGCTACGTTACTCTATCCTCTTTAAAATAATTTAACATTTTTGTATAAAACAATGGTTAGGTAAGGCAAGTCAGGTAAGGCAGGTTATGTAAGGCAAGTTAGGTAAGGGAAGTTAGGTAAGGCAGGTTAGGTAAGGTAGGTTAGGTAAGGCAAGTTAGGTAAGGCAAGTTAGGTAAGGCAGGTTAGGTAAGGCTGGTTATGTAAGGCTGGTTATGTAAGGCAAGTTAGGTAAGGCAAGTTAGGTAAGGCAGGTTAGGTAAGGCAGATTAGGTAAGGCAAGTTAGGTAAGGCTGGTTATGTAAGGCATGTTCACATGAAGTGTTGAAATCATTTTCATTTCTACCATTGTTCCTCAAAATGTAGGGTAGGGGATGGCTCCTTGTTGGCGTGTCTCGGTGGGGGGGGGGGGGGGCCTCATTTGGGAGAGTGTCCGGGGGCCTCCTTGGTGTCTATGCAGCTAATTTTAGGTTATTGAAATAAAAATCATTTTTAATTCAGTTGCGCGTAGCGCGCGGGGGGGGGGGGGGGAGGTCTTAAAAATATATCTACTTTTTACTGAGTAATGCAAGGCAACCATAACTTATTTTGTACAATTTTACGCGAGTGCAGTCAAATTACCAGGTAATAAATATTATGTTCAGTTCATCCATGAAGGAGCAGACTTGTATCTTAGTAAATCAAATATTTTTTAATGATATTTAATACAAATTTCTGATTTATGTTCAAACGTTTTCTTCTCAACCTCTTATTTGCAAGAGTTTCCATGATATTCTCTTGATCATTTCACTTTTTTGCAGCACTATAACTTCTGACGTTATATTAAATAACGTTATTTTTTGTAGACTTTAGATGGAGACCATTGTTTAATAAAATATAGTTCAGTGGTTGTCAACCATTTTGACATTCGTGGTCCTTTTTATAATAATTTTCTATGTTGGAGCCCTTTATTCTTTGGGCCTACCCTGTCTTACAAGTTAATCTAGGGTTTATGAACTTCCTGCAGAGCCCCTGAGAAGTGCACGCGGAGTAGTTTGGAAGCCACTGATCCAGGATATTCTGCAAGAGGTGGAAGGAGTTGGAGAGGATTGCAAGAGACTAAAAGAAGTTGAAGGAAATTGTTAGTGACGAGCCATCCACTGGGAATTGAGAAAAGCAAATAGGTATCAGAATATATTTGATGTCATTTATTTTAAAAATATACTATGGCTATCACTATCACAATACTATATTCTACAGCAGCGATTTCCCAACCCTTTTTGTCTAACAAGGTTTAATAATGTCGTCATCTCGCCCCACCCCCTTTTTATTACCGCTTAAGAGCTTAAAATAATGAGATCCGCAGGCTGCCATCAGGAAGATTGTTTTCAATTTCGCAGAATAGCTGGGACTGAAGACTCCATAGCGTGGCATAAATTTAGACTAAACGAACTATATATTTTTACAGCAATAAATGAGAGACAAGAACATTGCTACAGTGTTCAACTTTCAAAGGTAAGTGTACTGTCTTTCTTTGAGCCTCACCTTTTTAAAATACGCCAGAAACTAAATGGCACACCCCTAACACCCTTCGGAAGAAAAAATAAATAATTTCAAATGGCTCTTTTGTGGGTGTCAATGGTATGAGAATCACTGTTTTATTTGGAATGGAAAAGATGTTTAGTGTAGAGATTATATGTGTAGCCGTATCTATTGTGTGAGATAGTTGTGACGTATTTGGGTAAAGTGAAATGACGTGTTATTACTCCGTCATGTTGTGATGATGTATAATAAACTTATAGCGTGCTACAAGATATTCAGTGTTTGGTGCATTGGTATCAGTTGCACTAGTCCGTGTGACGAAGTGAGAGACAATAATGTCCAAAAAGTAAGCAGCTGACACCAAAGGTTAGATGAACATGAGACATTATCATTATTCATTATGGTCTACATTTCGACAGTGGTGCATACCTGCCACTTTGGGAAATACAATGTTATAGGAAACTCTTTCCTTGTTCATTTAAGGAGGGATGGACGGACGGACGGCCGTTAAAGTTAAGGCGAGCTCATTGTTGCGCCCCTTATCTAATCCTTCAACTGACTCCTCTGGTCCCCTCCCCACCCAGCTGACCATGGTCAGAGGTCTCCAGAGCCCCGCTTTCAATAAATCACGTCACAAAGGGACGTTACTTCTACTGATGTTTGTCAGGTGTCGAGTGCCCTGTGGAGGAGAAAATTGGTTTTTGCCGTTCATCCTTTCACCACCTGGAAGTAGACGTTAGCGGATGTGACGTAAACACTGTTGTCTCTTACGTCAGTGCTAATGGAGCTACACGCAACTCAACTGTTATTGGTCATGGCTGCGACGATGGACTGTCGTGTTGGCTACGGCTACGGCGATGGATTGTCGTGTTGGCTTCTCCGCTGTGATGTTAAAGCAACTCGTGAAAGTCTGTTACACGTTGGGTCTGTTTCAGGTTCTAGCCTCTTATATGTCTTATGTTTCCGTTTGATGAGCGCTCAAATGTTGACCACCATGGTCTAAGTGTGGTCAAGAGTGTCAACAAGTCCTCCAGCCGGAACTAAGTTTGCTACTATTTGGCGTACAATGGAGGAGCTCATGTTGGGACGAACTGATCATATATTATTACAAAGTGTTAGTCCACCACGTCAGGGCACTCAGGGTCTCATGTTAAAGTAACATTCAGATGTTTCGCGGCCAACAATGTGGATGGGGCTAAATGTTTAATACGTTTAACATAAATTTTCCTTACACAAACACACATGGACGTACTTATTAACAATTTACAATACTATATTTTATATAACCCTTGGCCACAGGACGGAGATGAGACACCAAAATAGACGATACCACAATAGTTAGTGTGTAAAATTTGTACCCTGAAATAATAACTAAAACAAGTGACAAGTGAGATATTCCCCTTGACTAGCTGACCATTTCGAGTTGTTTCCCCCCCATCTCTACTCGAATCGGTTAATGAGGTCTCTGTGTCGACAACCAGAAATCCCCATAGGCATGGCATTACCGGAGTTAGGGAACCAATGCTGAAAAATTGATTGAGTTGCCATGGCAACCAGAAAACCATCAAGTGTAAATCGTTGTCCGCGGCCAAGATTTATTCATGACGCTGGCCCGCGCGACTGTGAGCTAAGAACTGCGCGCGCCAAGTGAGGGAATGTTCCCGACAAAGGTCCTTTGAGTTGTATCGACGGGTGTGTTTGTTGTGTGTTGTTTTCTTCTGTCAATCTAGTCTTACAGCCTGATGTGCTTGTACCGTCTTTATGTGTTGGTTAATAGTACCTATCTAAATAATTATTCGTCCAAATTGTTTAATCCCCACATTTGCATTCATGACATAATTCGTTAGGCATTTAACAAACTATACCAGATACCACTTGTCAAAGAGGAGGGTAGAAGATGGCGGAAAAAGCTCAATACTCATTGATTAATGTGACCTACATCTTAAAACCCGTCGATGCCACCTTTTCCTCCCCAAGATGGCTCACAATTTAGATGCCAATCAGTAGCGGAGATGAGAAAATAAAATAACTGTATTTTAATAACGTAAAGCTATGTTTGTACTATGTACGTGATATGAGTGAACCTTTATAAGTTATAAGACACTAGACTTTATTTGCTGACATATTAATGGTAAACAAAGATGCAGCCAACTGGAGGTTGCTTGCTGTCGTCACGGACTACAACGAAATAGTTAAATAGAAGTTGACTATAGGCACATTCAGGCGACTGCAAGCGACTACAGATAACTAGGCACATTCAGGCCACCGCAAGCGACTACAGATAACTAGGCAACTAGGCACATTCAGGCCAATGCAAGCGACTACATAAAACTAGGCACATTCAGGCCACTGCAAGCGACTACATAAAACTAGGCACATTCAGGCCACTGCAAGCGACTACATAAAACTAGGCACATTCAGGCCACTGCAAGCGACTACATAAAACTAGGCACATTCAGGCCACTGCAAGCGACTACATAAAACTAGGCACATTCACTAGGCACGTAGTCTTTTTCGCTCGTCTTCGTGGTGTAGTCTAAGGTTTATTACGGTGGTTAACCACGGCGAAAGCGAAGGGGTAAACAGGTCTGCAAGTGACACAGTTCTATTACTTCATATTATGTCCTACTATGATATACAGAGGCGTAGCGTATGGTGGGGGGGGGCAAGGGGTACAGATGTATTCGGGCGCCAGCTAGTTAGGGGCGCCAAAATGTGCTTTGGTATTATTTTATTGATGAAAATAATGGGTTTGAGAGTTGAAAAAAGGAAAAGAGGGCGCTTTAAAATGAATCTTGTCCCTGGGTGCCAAACACTCTAGCTACGCCTCTGATGATATAATGCTAAATGAGCATTTTACAATCTAACTATAGGCACATTCGGGCAACTGCAAGCTACTGCAAACGATCAATTATGTAAGTATTCTAATATGAAATGTGTAACGACATGTATTGTAATCAATGCGTAGTTAATATAACTGGTAAATATGAGTTGACCACTTGAGCCACCTGTCAATCAGGACACACAACCTGGGGACGTCCTCGACCACCTGCCTCGTGACCGCTGGACGGATGTCGCATAGAATAGAGCACAAGTCCAACCATCGTCTGCCACCTGATTCACACCTGCACGTGAACTGTAAGCAGTTTTTGTTTGAGTTACTGGGCCATCTCTGACTGGGACGAAATGTGTCTGTAGCACAGTACTCTCTCTGAAATTTTTAGCACAGTACTGTCTCTGACATTTTTAGCACAGTATATTCTCTGACATTTGTAACACAGTACTCTCTCTGACATTTGCAACACATAGTACTCTCTCTCTCACACACACATACACATTTTTAGTACAGTACATCATCTGATATTTATAGCACATCACATTATAGGACATTTGGAACACAGTGCATCATCTTAATATGAAGCACCGAACATTCAAGGCCGACATCGCTACCAGATTCAGTCGAATAGCTTGCCACTCATTAGTTCAAGGCCGACATCGCTACCAGATTCAGTCGAATAGCTTGCCACTCATTAGTTCAAGGCCGACATCGCTACCAGATTCAGTCGAATAGCTTGCCACACATTAGTTCAAGGCCGACATCGCTACCAGATTCAGTCGAATAGCTTGCCACTCATTAGTTCAAGGCCGACATCGCTACCAGATTCAGTCGAATAGCTTGCCACACATTAGTTCAAGGCCGACATCGCTACCAGATTCAGTCGAATAGCTTGCCACACATTAGTTCATGGCCGACATCGCTACCAGATTCAGTCGAATAGCTTGCCACACATTAGTTCAAGGCCGACATCGCTACCAGATTCAGTCGAATAGCTTGCCACACATTAGTTCAAGGCCGACATCGCTACCAGATTCAGTCGAATAGCTTGCCACACATTAGTTCAAGGCCGACATCGCTACCAGATTCAGTCGAATAGCTTGCCACTCATTAGTTCAAGGCCGACATCGCTACCAGATTCAGTCGAATAGCTTGCCACACATTAGTTCAAGGCCGACATCGCTACCAGATTCAGTCGAATAGCTTGCCACACATTAGTTCAAGGCCGACATCGCTACCAGATTCAGTCGAATAGCTTGCCACTCATTAGTTCAAGGCCGACATCGCTACCAGATTCAGTCGAATAGCTTGCCACACATTAGTTCAAGGCCGACATCGCTACCAGATTCAGTCGAATAGCTTGCCACACATTAGTTCATGGCCGACATCGCTACCAGATTCAGTCGAATAGCTTGCCACACATTAGTTCAAGGCCGACATCGCTACCAGATTCAGTCGAATAGCTTGCCACACATTAGTTCAAGGCCGACATCGCTACCAGATTCAGTCGAATAGCTTGCCACACATTAGTTCAAGGCCGACATCGCTACCAGATTCAGTCGAATAGCTTGCCACACATTAGTCCAAGGCCGACATCGCTACCAGATTCAGTCGAATAGCTTGCCACACATTAGTTCATGGTAACATGTTTCATTACGTTGTTTGAATGACACTTTAAATATGTTTTATTATAATGTCATCAGTTCAACACACAGCCATGCAATAAACGTGTATCAGATATCATCAGTTCAACACACAGCCATGCAATAAACGTGTATCAGATATCATCAGTTCAACACACAGCCATGCAATAAACATGTATCAGATATCATCAGTTCCACACACAGCCATGCAATAAACGTGTATCAGATATCATCAGTTCAACATACAGACCTGAAATAAAAGTGTACCAGATTTCATCAGTTCAACACACAGCCATGCAATAAACGTGTACCAAATTTCATCAGTTCAACACACAGCCATGCAATAAACGTGTACCAGATATCATCAGTTCAACACACAGCCATGCAATAAACGTTTACCAGATATCATCCGTTCAACACACAGCCATGCAATAAACGTGTACCAGATTTCATCAGTTCAACATACAGGCCTGCAATAAAAGTGTATCAGATTTCATCAGTTCAACACACAGCCATGCAATAAACGTGTACCAGATTTCATCAGTTCAACAGACAGGCCTGCAATAAACGTGTACCAGATTTCATCAGTTCAACATACAGGCCTGCAATAAACGTGTACCAGATTTCATCAGTTCAACATACAGGCCTGCAATAAAAGTGTATCAGATTTCATCAGTTCCACACACAGCCATGCAATAAACATGTACCAGATATCATCAGTTCAACATACAGACCTGCAATAAAAGTGTACCATGTTCTATGGACTCTGGCAGTTCTTCAATAGTCTATTATAGTCAATACTGATTAGATTAAAACCCGTTAAAAATCAATGGGGTTTTATTTTATTTTTACTAAATTACAGCTCTCTATACACAATGCGACCATGGGTTCTTAACCATACGTGCTCGGACCAAAGGCACCCTCTTTGACCTCGTAGTGCAATGTCAGAGGGTGTGGGAGGCAGTGTCGGGGTGTGTGGGAGGCAATGTCAGGGGGTGTGGCAGGCATTGTCAGGGGGTGTGGGAGGCAATGTCAGGGGGTGTGGCAGTCAGTGTCGGGGGTGTGTGGGAGGCAGTATCAGGGGGTGTGGCAGGCAGTGTCAGGGGGTGTGGGAGGCAATGTCAGGGGGTGTGGCAGGCAGTGTCAGGGGGTGTGGGAGGCAATGTCAGGGGGTGTGGGAGGCAATGTCAGGGGGTGTGGCAGGCAGTGGCAGGGGGTGTGGGAAGCAGTGTCAGGGGAGGCGGCAGGCAGTGTCAGGGGGTGTGGCAGTCAGTGTCAGGGGGTGCGGGAGGCAATGTCAGGAAGTGTGGGAGGCAATGTCAGGGGGTGTGGCAGTCAGTATCAGGGGGTGCGGGAGGCAATATCAGAGGGGGGTGGGAGGCAGTGTCAGGGGGTGTGGGAGGCAGTGTCAGGGGGTGTGACAAGACCAGAAATATCATGTTTATTTGCATCTTCATTAGCATTTCTATTGGAAGGGGGGGGGGAATATGTTTTGAAATCAAGATGGGGGAGGGGGGAGTACTAGAAATTATTTGGAATCAAGTGGGTGTGCGGTTGCACAAATTCGTTTTTAAAAAAACGACTCTAGATAAACCTTTCCCAATGATTCAGCCCCCCCCCTCATTGCCCCCCCCCTTATCAACACCAAACCCCAACCTCTCTCCTTCACACATGTCTGCCTCCCCCCCCCCTATTTAATTACTAGCTCCACTCTTCCCTTAACCTCTCCTAAAAAGTTTAACGTGGTAAAATATTTTCAATAGCACTTCATTAATTGACAAGTCAGCATATGCGGAAAAGATAGGAACGAAAACCGACCCCCCCCCCCCCCCAAAAAAAAACCAAACAACAACAACAAACAAACAAAACAAAACCCACACCAATAATATCAATAAATAAAATTTTAATTTAAAAAATAATTACATGTAAATGAAAATTCAAAAGATAATAAACTACATTAAAAATATATTCCGACTCCAAAAAAGTTAGACTAATTAAATTGAAAAAAAAATAAATATATGAACATTTCATCAATTTGCTAATTTGAGTTGCCGTGCTAACCATGTTAGTCTAACCAAGGTCTCATTTGCTAACTTCAATGGCCGTAGTTGACCGGATCAACCACGTCCAATTATTTTTTTCTGGTACTTTTAGACATTTCTATATTTTTTATTGACACGTTTAGCTATGGGCGCCATGTTATTAAAGATATTTGTGGACCATTATTTCATACCGTGTAGTTTTAGCTCACTGAGGAGGAGACAAGTATTCTCATATTATTATTTCATCACAATGATGCTTACTCAAAGTAGAGTTTTTTTTAAATTTTATATTATATGATTATTGTTAAGTAAAACTTAATTCTTTTGTTACTACAACTGTGACATTTTTAATAATTGATCAGCAGTCTGTATAAATAAGTATGTTATGTTTAGTCTGTCTAAATAAATCTGCTATGTTCAGTCTGTCTAAATAAACCTGTTATGTTTAGTCTGTATAATTCAAACTGATATGTTGAATCTGTCCAAATAAACCTGTTATTTCCTGTCCGGCTAAATAAATCTACTATGTCCAGTCTATCTAAATAAACCTGTTATGTTTACATTTGTCTTTACTAATTTTGCCTTTCTGCTCAACATTAAGTGTTACAAAATTATATAAAATCCATGACTTACAGGCAGTGGCGTAGCGAGCTTGACTCGCGCCCGGGGCACGATACCTTCTTAGCATCCACCCCATTCGAAAACCATAAAATATTATATATAAAATATACCATTTGGCGCCCCTTTGTGAGTAGCGCCCGGGGCATGATGCCCCCCCCCTCGCTACGCCACTGCTTAAAGGCTTAAAGGGTCAAAATTTTGGAATAAATGTTTCAATTCATGGCGGCTTCTAAGTATTTAAGCGTTGTTGCCGCCCTTGTGATAGTTGAAGAATGGCGCCCCCCCCTCTCTCTTTCATTCGCTACTCACTTAAATGTTTTCGCTGTTTTATCTAAAATTAATATATTTTTTTCTCTCCTAAATATTTGTCGTACTAGACAACCACCTGGTGGTTGTCTAGTACGACAAATATTTAGGAGAGGAAAAAAAAAAAAATTAATTTTAGATAAAAAATTAATATTTTTTTTTTATTTTTTATTTTTTTTTATTTTTAAAAATTAGATGATGAATTGTCTCAATTAAGTCGGATATTTGTACATTTAAAGAGGATTTCGTTTTTTTAAAAAGGAAAACATTAAATCCAATGATTGAGCAATGGAAACTAATAATGATACACAAAGAATATGTTTAGGGTCTTCTTTCAGTGGAAAAAAAAAATATATATGAATGCATTATTGTTCAGCGAAACACGCGAGAATAAGAATATAGTATTAGTAGTAATTTTTGTTAATTTTCGATGCTAATTATTTTACACACATCGCGAAAGAAATAATACGACGAAGTTATTCGACGTACACTGGACCCGCGATTTTACGCGAGCGGATTCGGTATGAGCGTAGGGACAGAGGCGTAGCTAGAGTGGTTGGCGCCTGGGGGGGGGGGGGACAAGATTCATTTTAAAGCGCCTCCTTTTCTTTTTTCAACTCTCAAACCAATTATGCTCATCAATAAAATTATATCAAGGCAAATTTTGGCGCGCCTAGTTAGCTGGCGCCCGGGGACATCTGCCCCCGCCCCTTTCGCTACACCTCTACCGTGTGATGAATGCTGGATTTCCCCCCCCCCCGCTACCACCACCACTCCAATAAATAAATAAATTAAAAAAAAATATGTAATAATTTTTGTTAAATAATAATAATTAATAGATATATACTTTTCATTACCAGTATTATAATATATATATCTATATTTTTTATCAAATGTTAAAATCCTTTATATTATATAAACTTCGCTTTTATTCGTGTGTTTCTTTCTGGGTGGGTGCCAAAATATTCGGACCGCTGATTCACCCACTTCCCATCAACCTATCGAGCTCAAACTTGGCACAAGACTCGTTGCCGATGACAACAGATTCTTCCAATGGTCATTCCCCAACCTCGAAACATCAGTTCCTCCTGTTTTTCAAGGGGAAGATGAGGGAAGTATGATGGCAATGAAGTCACGAATTACGATTCCCAATAACTGCGCTAAATAAGATTCTCTTTAAAAAAAAAGTCTCTTGACCAATAGGAGTTACTTGATCAATAGGAGTCACTTGACCAATAGGAGTCACTTGACCAATAGGAGTCACTTGACCAATAGGAGTCACTTGACCAATAGGAGTCACTTGACCAATAGGAGTCACTTGACCAATAGGAGTCACTTGACCAATAGGAGTCACTTGACCAATAGGAGTTAATTGACCAATAGGAGTTACTTGACCAATACGAGTCACTTGACCAATAGGAGTTACTGACCAATAGGAGTCACTTGACCAATAGGAGTCACTTTACCAATAGAAGTTACTTGACCATTAGGAGTCACTTGATCAATAGGAGTCACTTAACCAATAGGAGTCACTTGACCAATAGGAGTTACTTGACCAATAAGAGTTACTTGACCAATAGGAGTCACTTGACCAATAGGAGTTACTTGACCAATAGGAGTCACTTGACCAATAGGAGTTACTTGACCAATAGGAGTCTCTTGACCAATAGGAGTTACTTGACCAATAGGAGTCACTTGACCCATAGGAGTTACTTGACCAATAGGAGTCACTTGACCAATAGAAGTCACTTGACCAATAGGAGTCACTTGACCAATAGGATTCACTGGACCAATAGGAGTTACTTGAACAATAGGAGTTACTGGACCAATAACTGGTACAGGAGTAACTGGTATGGACGCATTGTGAATGATCAGTTCGATCGTTAACACGAACTTATAGGACGCCTAATGAAATCAATCCCAATCTCTGGCTGGTATGAGTTAAATCTCTGGCTGGTATGAGTTAAATCTTTGACTGGTATGAGTTAAATCTCTGGCTGGTATGAGTTAAATCTCTGGCTGGTATGAGTTAAATATCTGGCTGGTAGGAGTTAAATCTCTGGCTGGTATGAGTTAAATCTTTGGCTGGTATGAGTTAAATCTCTGGCTGGTATGAGTTAAATCTCTGGTGGGTATGAGTTAAATCTCTGGCTGGTATGATTTAAATCTCTGGCTGGTTCGAGTTAAATCTCTGATCGTTCGAGTTAAATCTCTGGCTGGTATGAGTTAAATCTCTGGCTGGTATGAGTTAAATCTCTGGCTGGTATGAGTTAAATCTCTGGCTGGTATGAGTTAAATCTCTGGCTAGGTGTTATGAAGGATGACGTGTTTTTAGCACGTTTATCTCGCGTCCCACGTGCATGACCTCTCGTGAACTCTCGTGACCGCCTTTGAAGTGTGACTAGAAAAACTTATTTACAACATTTATTCTAGTCAGGAGAGCTGTCGAAAATAATAGAAGATTCTGGATAAAACGGGGAGGCAAAACAATGTGTTAGGTGGTTCGAGATACCTTAGTAGGAAATGCCTATAAAAAGGGCTGACCGATAGAGAGGGGGAGAGTTTTTTCTTTTGATCACGAGAAATGCTGTGTCATACTTTGTTGTGTGTAGAGTTTTCTATTTCCTCATACAATTTTGTGCTCATTTTATTTTTATATACAGTACCGGTACCAGCAAATCTGTAAGTTTATAATTTCAATCATATTTCTCTTGCTGTTATTATTTAATTGAAGTTCACAAATTAAAAAGTTATTAATTGTAATTAGCTCTGGCCTTGATTGTCGTTTTATTTGTTATTATTTTTAAATGTTGGTATCGTCCTTTATTATGGACTGTTTCTAGAACGAGCCATAGTCTAAACTTAAGAGATTAAATTCTGAATTCATAACGGTCCGTAATACTAGGTATGATTTAAAACTCTGGCTGGTATGAGTTAAATCTCTGGCTGGTATGAGTTAAATCTCTGGCTGGTATGAGTTAAATCTCTGGCTGGTATGATCTCTGGCTGGTATGAGTTAAATCTATGGCTGGTATGATTTAAATCTCTGGCTGGTATGAGTTAAATCTCTGGCTCGTTCAAGTTAAATCTCTGGCTGGTATGAGTTAAATCTCTGGTTGGTATGAGTTAAATCACTGGCTGGTAGGAGTTAAATATCTGTCTGGTTCGAGTTAAATCTCTGGCTGGTTCGATTTAAATCTCTGGCTGGTTCGAGTTAAATATCTGGCTGGTATGAGTTATATCTCTGGCTGTTATGAGTTAAATCTCTGGCTGGTTCGAGTTGAAAATGGCAAGTTAAATATCAGTGTTCCTCAGAAACAAAAGAGGAATTTGGTGTCAATTTATTCATGAGAGTTAAGTCTTGTTGTGGCCACCAGCTGGATTCATTAGGATCCCAATTTCAGAGCACTGTCAGCTGACCACATGTTCATATCGCCAACTTATAGGTCAACACTGAGATATGATGAGGTTTGGGGTGGTGTGCATATTGGGGGGGGGGGGGGCTTTCCAGACCATTATGTTTTGTATTTATAGATATTATAGAAATATTTGACTATATATGGCGTCGTGAAAATATCGAAGTTAGCCAAACATTTGACTACGCCAAATGAAAATATCGGAATCCTTCAGATAAAGGTTATATGGGGATAAGGGTTGAAGGTGGTCATTATGTTTCCTTCAGAATAATTTACAATAATGTTCTGGGATTACCAACGATCAGCGCCAAAGTTTCCTATAGTCTTAAGCCTAGTGCCCCCCCCCCAACATTTACAAGGTGGGCTCTGACTGCAGAGGCCTTGGATATGCAATGTTGGCCCTGGGCTGCAGGGGGCCTCGGATATAGAAGGTGGGCCCAGTGATTGCAGGGGCCTCGGTAATACAAGGTCGGTTCTGTGACTGCAAAGGAACTCGGATATACAAGGTGGGCCCTATGACTGCAGGAGGCCTTGGATATACAAGGTGGGCCCCGTGACTGCAGGGGCGCCTTGGATATACAAGTTTGCCCCGTGACTGCAGGAGGCCTCGGATATACAAGGGGCCCACGGTTGTGAGTTGTGATGTGGAAAAAATAATATAAAGTACTTTGAATAGCGGAGTAAGAAAAATCTAAAAAGGTCAGAGGGCTTGGTGTTAATTTCGCTACAGAGCTTTAGATTAAATTTTACAAAATACCGAGGATATAGTGATACAACAATGCCGCCAAACGCTTGTTAATTCCATGTAAAAGTGGACACAACATCCCAAAACATGGCCAATGTCACATGATGGACAAGCATTAAAACACTGTTATTTCTGTTTATATATAAGCATTGACACTGTTGTTCTATTTTGGTCTCAAATTTTCACCCTTAACCTAAACGTCCGAAAATCAGGTTTTCCTGTTTTTCACGGGAACGATCAAATGAAATTCCTGAAAACTGCGCTAAATGAGATTTTTTGTTGTTTTTTTTTTTTACAAATAGCGCAAGTGCGTGTTGTGCGTTGAAATAGTTGGTGAAATAAGTCTGCGGTGTAGAATCGGGTGGGTCATTAGACTATTAATATTGTTCAGGTGCGTGAAACAAATGTGCGGTTGCCAGCCTTGGTGAAGGAGGGAAAGGGGGGGGGGGGCACTATTTGGGATTCTTATAAAGTGCCTTATTTATATGCATGCTTGGTAACTTTTTAGCACCACTCCCATTGTTGACTTGATGGAGTAAACTGTTTTGTGTTAACTAATGACATATATTATTTCTTTTCATCCGCCACAAAGAGACGGACGGTTTTATAATCACTTTTGCACCATAATTCACGATTGCCTAAATATTTGTCTCTTCCTCTTCTTCTATATCTTAAGGGCCCATGATCCATGCATTGATCATTCTGGCTCCGATGTATGTAGAGGGGATTCGCAATGTTTCTGTGCCTGGTATTTATGAGGATATTTCACTGGTTGCAAGGGCTACAAAGCGAGGGTAACAGTAACTGGGGGTTGGAAGGCCTGTGGTAAAAGACGTAAATGTGTCACGTGTTGTCGCCTCAACTGTTCCTTTTAGAAGTTTGTTCCAATCTCTGATTGTCTCTGACATCTATCTAGGATTTATATACAAATATCACAGGAGCTATTTAGGATATCTACAGTTTTATCACTTATTTCCTTAGTCATTTGTACCCTGAAGTTAATGGAAAAGGTGATACTAGACTTCAAGTCAATAATCTTTTGAGAAAATAGAAGAATTTGAATTTGTGTGTAAGAGACATTTTTGGCCTTATGTGTTTCGTTATGGTCATAAAGTCAGCAAAACTATTAATAGATCAGATGCATAACTGAGCACTCGTGCAACTTTGTGCAGGGCATTGGAAGGTTTCAAAAACAAATTTAGATACGCATTTGTTGATGAAGAGGGAGAGGGGGGGTGTATGTGTGATTGCAAGTAGCCTCAAAATGTAACTAGCCTAGGGCTTCTATTTACCTAAATCTGACCATTCCCACAATCTTTCATAAATATTTATTATGATTTATTTAATTAAATTAAAAAAAAAAAATTGTTATCCTCGTTATATTAAAATGGATGGTGGGAAAACACGACTGAATTTATTAAACACGAGAGGTGCTATTCGGGTATTAAACTTGATACATACTTAGTTCCGGTAGATAGTGTAGAATAGTATAGAATATCCCTCGTTGAAAATGGACGAAAGCCGCGAATGGACATAGAGTTGCCTATATTATACTTTATTTGAAAATTCGTTTGTTACATTTTTCTTTTACAAATGACAGCTTTTGTTGTTAACGGGGCTAATTAAGATAGATCGTACCTCATTTCATCAGGTCAGGTTTAGGGATACATTTAGGAAATTTTTTCATTATTTTTAAACGTTTTATTCTTAATTTTACGGGTCACGGCAATCAAGTTGGCGGCCATGGTAAAAAAACGCGGTACGATCTATTCGAATTTACCGTTAACGGATTTTGACGAAACTTTCCAGAAAGCATCTTGAGGTCAGTCGGATTTGGTTGCCATCTCTTATTTGCATTTCTTTATTTTACAAACATTTAATGAGCTTGTGTACTTTTCCTTACACATATATTTATGTTTTTATATGGGCACATATCAAAGACACGTAATAGTAAAATTGTATGGTGTCACATGTCTAAAAATAATATAATATTAAGTTGTATGTGGTCAGATGTCAAAGACAGGATATTATGGTGTGTGTGGTCAGATGTCAAAGACAGGATATTATGGTGTGTGTGGTCAGATGTCAAAGACAGCATATTATGGTTTGTGGGGTCAGATGTCAAAGACATCTAATTATGGTGAGTGTTGTCAGATGTCAAAGACAGCATATTATGGTGTGTATGATCAGATGTCAAAGACATCTTAGTATGGTGTGTATGATCAGATGTCAAAGACATCATATTATGGTGTGTGTGGTCAGATGTCAAAGACAGCATATTATGGTTTGTGTGGTCAGATGTCAAAGACATCTTACTATTGTGTGTATGGTCAGATGTCAAAGACAGCATATTATGGTGTGTGTGGTCAGATGTCAAAGAAATCTAATTAAGTGTGTGTAGTCAGATGTCAAAGACAGCATATTATGGTTTGTGTGGTCAGATGTCAAAGACATCTTATTATGGTGTGTATGATCAGATGTCAAAGACATCTTATTATGGTGTGTATGATCAGATGTCAAAGACATCTTAGTATGGTGTGTATGATCAGATGTCAAAGACATCATATTATGGTGTGTGTGGTCAGATGTCAAAGACAGCATATTATGGTTTGTGTGGTCAGATGTCAAAGACATCTTACTATTGTGTGTATGGTCAGATGTCAAAGACAGCATATTATGGTGTGTATGGTCAGATGTCAAAGACATCTTACTATTGTGTGTATGGTCAGATGTCAAAGACAGCATATTATGGTGTGTGTGTGGTCAGATGTCAAAGACAGCAAATTATGGTGTGTGTGGTCAGATGTCAAAGACATCTTATTATGTGTGTGTGGTCAGATGACAGAGACAGCATTTTATGGTGTGAGTGGTCAGATTTCAAAGGCATCTAATTATGGTGAGTGTTGTCAGATGTCAAAGACAGCATATTATGGTGTGTGTGGTCAGATGTCAAAGAAAACTAATTAAGTCAGATGTCAAAGACAGCATATTATGGTTTGTGTGGTAAGATGTCAAAGACATCTTATTATGGTGTGTATGATCAGATGTCAAAGACAGCACATTATGGTGTGTGTGTGGTCAGATATTCAAGGCAGAGAAAAGAATGCCCAAAGTTCCAGATGTTTCACCGATTAGCAAGACTTTGACTAAGACTTTCTCAGTGGTTTGTGAAGAGAGGAGCACTGTCATAAGAAGAGAATTTCTCTGAGAAGGGCACTGTCCTAAGAGGCACAGACAGAATGAGATAAGATATTTCTCCACACAGATGGCGCTATGTTGATGGTGATACTAACCTGCAGACGGGGAAATTGCTTTGCATGTCAGACGTTTGGTGGGGGAGGGGAGGTGGGAGGGCACGCCACGAGAAAATTGCTTTATGTTAAATGGGGTGCCACTCGGCGTCTGCGCCAGGGGCAGACAATTTATTGAAACAAAGAGATAGTGACAGACTTCACGCTATTGTCTGACACGATGCTGGAGTTGACGCTATCGCCAAACAAACTGGAGTTGTCGTTACATCCATTACTAAACATATGTTGGTCATTAAAATACATTTTTTTTTGTTAATCAGTCATCAAGCAAAAATTTATTTATTTAAAAAAAAATTACTTGCACCTTTGAGATCCTTTATTTCACATTAGATTGTTGGACATTAGTCTGGGAAACTCAATAGAAAAAAAAAATTAATTCGTATCCTAATAAAACATTTACAGTAATTTTAATATATATATATTGTAGTTTCAATAAAAACTTTAAGAATAAGCCAGTAACAGTGGCGTAGCGAGCTTAACTCGCGCCCGGGACAAAATACCCTTTTAGCGCCACCCCCCCTATTCGAAAACCATACAATAAAATATACCATTTAACGCCCCTTTGTGAGTAGCGCCCGGGGCATGATGCCCCCCTTGCCCCCCTCGCTACACCACTGACCAGTAATTAGATACACAAATTATTATTATTTTTTTAAGTGTTCTTATATGGCGCGGTCCACCAGCCTAGTAGCCTAGGGCTAGACTCACCGCACTTCACATAAAAATTACCAAAAAGAAACATGATATTAAAAAACAGTTACATAAAACTATTCCTATATTTAGGAACCAACTTTGTTATTTAGTCTACATGGACGGAATGGGAGAATGATTTGTGTGAGTGAATGCCTCATAATAAGTTCATTTGCTTTAATTAGAAGGTAACGCATATATATATATATATACAGGGCCGGCCTTAGGCCACTGCAACCTATGCGGCCGCAGTGGGCCCCGCACTTTCATGGTCCCCGCCCCGAATTTATTTGCTAATACAAAATCTTCATTTTCACTTATTATCCTTATCCTCTACCCAGAATGGGCCCCGCGCAATCCGTTTCGCATAGGGCCCCGCAATTGTTAGGGTCGGCCCTGTATATATATATATATATATATATATGTTTATTTGTGTGTTTGTGGGTATGTATACATATCGGGAAACACTATAATAACACAATGAGTGCGTATAAACACTACTATATGTCACTGGTGCATCAAGCTATTTTTTAATTGACCAAGGGCGTTAATTTGGTTTCTTCGCGAGCTCTTTTCTTTCACGTGATAGGCTAGTAAATTAGTGTAAAATATTGGTAAGTAGTGTAACATATTGTGAAGCAGTGCAAAATATTGTGAAGTAGTGTAAAATATTGTTAAGCAATGTAAAAGAGAGTAAATTATTGTAAAGTATTAAGCACTTATTGGTAACTATATTCGGCAACAATTATTTGTAAAATTCCTGTAGAATAATTGTGTCGGTCTAATTGAATGTCACTAAAGGGAAACTAAATAAATCTAATTTCTGATAAATAAGGCTTTCCATTGATAACAGACCCTTGCCAGTGGAGCCCGATCCTGTATAGGTATATAGGAGGATGAATGGCTATAGGAAGAGGTATTGGTTTAAGTAGAGTTATAGTTGGAG
The DNA here is from genome assembly GCA_964017045.1 of Omphiscola glabra. NCBI lineage: Eukaryota > Metazoa > Mollusca > Gastropoda > Lymnaeidae > Omphiscola > Omphiscola glabra. The sequence goes on from OZ024796.1 coordinate 9,073,605, forward strand.
TTAGATGTGTGGTTAGAGGAGGAGGTATAGGTATAGGAGGATAAATGGCTATAGGAAGAGGTATTGATTTAAGTAGAGGTATGCTTGGAGTTAGATGTATAGTTTAAGAGTATGTATAGGTATGAGAAGAGTTATTGATTTAAGTAGAGGTATGAGTTGGAGTTAGGTGTATATGTAGAGGAGAGGGGATAGGAAGAGCACGTAGGCAGTGGTATAAGGTATAGTAAGGGGTATAGAGGTAGAGATATGTTTAGATAGAGAGATATACACACAAGCACAAATAAACACTAAGAAATTGGGATTGCCTCAGTCTAACGTTTAAAACCATTCGGCCACCCAGCATTTTTGAATTCTTCTGCAAAATATTTCGGGGCTATCGGAACGTTTTTAAATATTTTGTTTTTAACGACTTGAACTTTGAACTTTCAACCGCGTGGGGCACACGTGACACACGTCATTCGTTTTCAAACAAGCGTTACAATGAGCTTTTACATCCCCCTATACATCCCCTTATACATCCCCCTATACATCCCCCTATACATCCCCCTATACATCCCCCTATACATCCCCGTGGATTAAATTTAATAACCTTCTAAGAACTTTTATGACTTTTCTTTATCGTTTTTCCCTATAACAAGCATTAGAAATACAATAACTATAACACATTCCATAATAAATTGAGTCGTCCAAGTCTATTGGTATTTACATTGCTTATCTCACGAAAAATTAATTGGGGCCCCCGGCTCAAAAATAGTGGATTTTATGCTAAATTATGTTAATATTTACCTGTAGCACCGGTAAAGATGTCCACCGACTGCAACAGCTACTAGAGCGACACCTTTTCCACTATTCACAAACGGAAGAACCATTCTCATACAGGCGATCGATCTCAAGGCGGGCAATGTAACGCTCCAAAGGGGGGCAGGCAACCTGTTTACCTGGGAGTACATTACATCAAAAGTTACAAATGTATTATTGTGTATAAGATCTCTGCTCCCAATCTCAACCTCTTACAAAATGTGACATGCATGAGTTTGGGTGCAGGCGCATGTTCGCTCACAGCGCTGTTTCTGAGCATTGTAATGTTGGTAATGGACTACAGCATGCCCGTCCAATCTTTTGCAAGCAAAACTGCATTGGAAAAGTTGGCCCCAATCCAGAATCATAAGGCCTTAACATTCAACTGAGGGGAATTCAAAACCACACCCACACTTGCTGTAGAAGTCTTGGCAAATATTTAACCAATAAACATAAGATGGGACAATGCCAGTGGCGGAGCTAGGGGGGTTGCAGGGGTGCGTACCGCACCGGGTGACACCAACCCAGGGGGTGACACCAAATTGAAAAATTGCATATTTATAGAGCACATATTGCTCGGTCTAACCGAATTTCACAAAAGGATCACACTTAAAATTTCCACACATGTAACCAAACCAAATGCATGCCTAATTAAAAGTTCAATGTTGATATGTCAGAAATGATGTGACCCTTTAACAAAGTCAGAAAAACACAATTTTTACAATGATTAAACTCCGATTCAAGTGTTCGATAACTTTCTTAAGTGACAGGAAGCGATATATATATAAATTTTAAGAAATAAAGCTTTCCATTTACACTAAATACGATGTGATCGGGTGATTCTGAGTACATGAATTGATGAGTATATTGATCGCTTTCATTCTGAACTCCAGATCAGATCATCAGCGATAAAGGAAGTAGCAGATATGTTTAAGGGTGTTCAATTCAAGGGTCAACTATCATCAAGTGAAGAAGAGTTATTGGTGTCCGTTCCAAAATTAACCTCTTTCTATGATGAGTTATCAGAAGAGGAACTTTTAAGAGAACTATTATACCAAGGCGTAGAAGACACCGAAAGACAGCTGATAATAATTCTTACAACTTCATGTATACTATTCAGTGTTTGATGTTTTGACATTCATAGCTCAATGGGACTTCCTATAACTTCTTCCAAAACTATATCGCTAAGCATTCAATTGTTTCTTACGATCTGTGTTTCTGTGGTTTCATGTGAACGGAGCTTTTCAAAAGTAAGGCTTATCAAGACTTTTATACGATCCGCCATGGGCCCATGAGACAGTCAATGATTTCTAATCTGTCTCTACCTTCAATTGAAAGTGATACAGTGAAGGATAATGATTACGATCACGTGAATGACAGGTTTGCAACTTTGAAGAACGGGAAGGAAAATTTTAAATAAAATAAAATTTTATAAACAAATAACTATACTTAACGTTGTTATAGTTCTTAAATACATTTAGCTTCTTTAGCTCAAGAAGAAATCCATCGTCGAATCTGGGGAGGGGGGGGTGACACCATGAGTTTACCGCACCGGTTGACACCAACCCTAGCTATGCCACTGGTGAATGGTAAGAGTGAGAGAAAAACGAACAACAGACTAAGATGTAAAGATGGATGGAGCAGCAGCAGAGAGACGTTGAAAAACAAAAATCCCAAGAAAAGTCAGAGCTCGAAAGGGTGAGAACTATAGAAGAGGGTAGAAAAGAGTAAGGGGAACAGAAGACAGAGGAGGAGACACGGTGTGGGCGCATTGTGCCAACAATGAGTGTAATTACAAGATGAAGCTCCACGCCAGTGTGGCACGTGGACAGAAAACATATTAAAACTCGTGGATATCCCCTGTGCCGGGCCAGCTGCGAGGTTAGTACCACAACGACCGGGTCTAACCAACCAAATACCATCTCGTGAACAGCACGTGGTGGGCCCCTCAATAAGATGCACGTGCGTCCATTGCCGGAGCCAAACTTCTCGATGGCTTTGTTCGGTACATAACGTAACTCTCCAGCCATCTTTGTTCGGCCATCTTTAGAGGGTGTGACAGCTACACGCTACCAGCACCCACGTGCGCATTTCATTAATCGTCGCTAATCCCTCGGTGTAAGCCGAGACGTGGCGTAAATCATTTTTTTTTTTTTTTTAGAGTTGGAACATTCAGTCTTAACACAGCTCATCTGTGTTTCTCTCACAGCTCCTATCCTATAACTGGGATATTCAGTCTCAACACAGCTCATCTGTGTTTCTCTCACAGCTCCTATCCTATAACTGGGATATTCAGTCTCCCCGTAACCAATCTGCATTTCTCTCACGATTTCTATGTCATGATAATAAGTCGTGTCATGCTGTAGGCCTACTATCAATGCCTGCTGGTGTAATTGACACTATTTAGTACCAACCATTCGTAGCGTTGACTCAAGCAAAACTACCAAACGTTTGTATCTTGGTCCTTTTAAAATCTTGTACAATTCTCTCGCCCCAATAAAACGGGAAATCCACTAACACCATACTTTAGTGACTTTAGTCTTTCAAATGTTTTTATTTTATGAGTAAAATCTTTTAGTTGCAGTCTACAACATGTGTTCCATGTCTGTTTGTTATGCTGCCTATTTTTTATGCTGTCTGTTTGCTTTGCTGTCTGTATATCATGCTGTCCGTTTCTCACTGAAATCTATCGTCTCTATGATAACCCTGATCATATTCACAGTTCAACAACAATTTACGCGAGAAGAACAGAGGCCAGTACCAGTGTCATGCGTCAGTGTCATGCGTCAGTGCCATGCGTCAGTGTCATGCGTCAGTGCCATGCGTCAGTGTCATGCGTCAGTGCCATGCGTCAGTGTCATGCGTCAGTGTCATGCGTTAGTGTCATGCGTCAGTGTCATGCGTCAGTGTCAGGCGCCAGTGTCAGGCGTTTGTGTCATGCGTCAATGTCATGCGTCAGTGTCAGGCGTCAATGTTAAGTGTCAGCGTTGGGTGCAGGAAAAACTACAGCTGGTAAACGTTTTCAGGCACACAAGTGAGGGTGGGGGGCGTTGTTGGGTTAATCTTTATACAAAGGAATCAACCCTGGACAACAATTGGGACAACTTTACACCAACTGTTCCTTCAACCCTGGACCAGGGCCGGCCTTAGGCCAATGCAACCTATGCGGCCGCCGTGGGCCTCGCACTTTCTTAGGCCCCGTGCTAATTCTAGGTGTAAATTATGAAATTAAACCATTATAACTTATAATCATGTATAGGTCAGCGTGTTTATTCTGTTTTTATGTTTTTGTACAGTGTTTTTTAATCTTTTGGTTTACTTGAGGTCAACAATTCACGAAGATAGATTGAACTATTTGGCAATTCTTGCTATTGAGCGTGATCTGTGTAGGAAACAGAACTTTGATGCTAAACTGTATGACTTCGCTAAACGCAAGGCTCGTAAAGTCAAGTTAATTTGATCGTGATTTTGTACTTAGTCAAGAATAAATAAAATGCAAAGACGAATTTATTTTTTACTACGAAATCTAAATGTTCACTTATTATCCTTATCCCTACCCAGACTGGGCCTATTTTCTAATACAAAATCTTAATGTTCACTTATCATCCTTATCCCTACCCAGACTGGGCCAATTTTCTAATACAAAATCTTAATGTTAACTTATTATCCTTATCCCTACCCAGACTGGGCCCCGTGCAATCCGTTTCGCATAGGGCCCCGCAATTGTTAGGGCCGGCCCTGCCCTGGACAACAATTAAGACAACTTTACGTGCTTCGTTTATAGTTTAAACCTTTAGTATAAAAAACAAACAAAAGTCTTCAAACCGACTTAAACCATCAACATAAACATCTGGTCTGGTTAAACCATCAACATCTGGTTCCATCAAATTAAGCCACTTCAATGAATGTATTGTGACAACAAATTAGCCATCACTAAGTTTAGTTGTGACGTAGTTGTAATTGCTGCTCAAGAGGATGTAACTCTCTCTCTCCCACTGTACCTATTATCTCCCCCATCTATACCAGTGACTAGTCCGTGTGTCTGATTACAACCAACTCATTAAGTCGACCAATCACGCCCCAACTCGAGTGTGACTTACAATGTACTGCTTATCTCACCCTGCACGTGCTGAAAGCCTGGTCGGTCCTGACACGACTGCTTCAGTGCGGCCACTCGTGACTCGGTCTGATCCGTGACACACCAGCGTCGGCATGACAAGATATGAGTGAAGACATACAGCTCTGCCTGGCGTGGTGTAGCTCAGTGCGTCTCAAACTTAAACATAGCCCTCCATTGTATCTAAGATATAATGGAACTGTTCAATGATTGCATTCAAATCTATCTAAGTTCTAGGGAACATGATTAACAGCTGCTCTCAAATCTAAGTTCTAGGGAACATGTTCAACAATTGAACTCCAATGTATCTAAGTTCTAGTGAACATATTAAATCATTGCGTTCATTATTAAGAAGTTTGGGAACAATACTTGATTTATACAATAATGTTGAACATTGGGATTAAAACTCCGTTGCCTTGTTTACATTATTATTAGAAATGAGTGAGACGTTATCGACCTGTACGTGGCGGCCATGTTTCCCTCTTCTTTCCTTGACCATGATGCACCTGTACGAGACTTAGATCGAAAATGCAACACCAGAAACCCAGCTGAGTCTTCAAGGGATCCAGATCTAAAAGAGACTTTATGGCAATGTTAAACGTATAGTTTCAACGATGTAGGAAGTGACCGCACTGACCAAACGCTTGGCCAGTCAAACTAATTTAAATTACACGTTCTTTAAATGTAAGCTTTGAGGATAAGAGGCGAGTTAGTCTGGGTGTGTGTATTGAGGCAGTCTGGGTGTGTGTATTGAGGCAGTCTGGGTGTGTGCATTGAGGCAGTCTGAGTGTGTGTATTGAGGCAGTCTGAGTGTGTGTATTGAGGCAGTCTGGGTGTTTATCGAGTCAGTCTGGGTGTGTGTATTGAATCAGTCTGGGTGTGTGTATTGAGGCAGTCTGAGTGTGTGTATTGAGGCAGTCTGGGTGTTAATCGAGTCAGTCTAGTTGTGTGTATTGAGGCAGTCTGGGTGTGTGTATTGAGGCAGTCTGGGTGTGTGTATTGAGTCAGTCTGGGTGTGTGTATTGAGGCAGTCTGGGTGTGTGTATTGAGTCAGTCTGGGTGTGTGTATTGAGGCAGTCTGGGTGTGTGTATTGAGACAGTCTGGGTGTGTGTATTGAGGCAGTCTGGGTGTGTGTATTGAGTCAGTCTGGGTGTGTGTATTGAGGCATTATGGGTGTGTGTATTGAGACAGTCTGGGTGTGTGTATTGAGACAGTCTGGGTGTGTGTATTGAGACAGTCTGGGTGTGTGTATTGAGATAGTCTGGGTGTGTGTATTGAGACAGTCTGGGTGTGTGTATTGAGACAGTCTGGGTGTGTATTGATACAGTCTTGAACGTGTATTGAGACAGAACTAGACGTGTATTAGACAGTACTGGACGTGTATTAGACAGTACTGGACGTGTATTAGACAGTACTGGACGTGTATTAGACAGTACTGGACGTGTATTGAGGTTGTGTCTGAAATGAATGTTCCAATGTCCTGGAGGTCTCGCTAGAACGAATATGTTATATTATCTGTAAACTAAAGACCTTGACAAATAATTCAGACACAACATGTCATTGACTATCATTCAAAAAGGCAATTTTTTTCAAAATATCCCTCCAATTTATTTTCAAATAGCACAAAATAAACTTAAATTGATAATTAAATCTTTGTAGATCCATTTTTATTGAAATCACTTTTTTTTCCCTTTCCCATTTTGTCAACTCTTTCTTTATCGCCAAGCATACGTTGACTGAGATATGTGAACAATTGATACAACCTTCAGTAGGTTCGTTAAGTTGATCAATATAATCGTGAATTTAGCTTTGTCGTGAACAGAGTAATTGTTCTTTGTGTAAGTGTAAGTGAACATTCTTGCCATTAGCACTCGACCTATTTCACCTAACAAGTACATACTTACCGATCAAATAAATAATCTTCCCTGGAAATGATTTATCCTTTAAAGCAGTGGTTCTCAACCTGTGGATCGCGACCCCTTTGGGGGTCGAATTACCCTTTCACAGGGGTCGCCTATAAGACCATCGGAAACACACATGCTATACAGTTATAAAGTAGCAACGTAAAGCGTTTTATGGTTGGGGGGTCACCACAACATAAGGAGCTTTTTTAAAGGGTGGCGGCATTAGGAAGGCTGAGAACCACTGCTTTAAAGGAAGTGAAATTGTCTTATTGAACAAATGCGACAAAAAAACACACTTTAAATGATGATCATGAAGCTCTTAGGAAAAGAAAGCTTCGTGTTATAGGCAGTGTTGAGTGGTTCTAAAACCCTTTTCATTAGTTGATGACAGTTCGTATGATAAATAAAGTCGTTATCGTTAATGAGATAAGGTTTTATGTCACCTCATCTTAAATGGAAGCCCGGAGCTTCCGTTATCTATGAAATAGTAATTTACTGGCCATAGATTGCCCCCAGTAGTACAGATATGGTTTAACGCCCTTATTATACCAAGTGACCCACCAAAACACCCTCAATCGCATCATATTTGGAAGAACTCTTCATTTCTATACGCAATGCAACCACAACAAAATGAGTAGTCATTTCGAAATTGTGATTTGAGAGACAAAAAAAATATATATTTGTTTTCCTGTAAAACCCTCAAATGTTGTGAATAGCATCCAATCATTGTACTGCACCGAGGAAGACTAAAGCACACAGGCTTACTTTTGGGTTTTACTGTATCGGAATATTATTACAGATTTCACATCTATAGGCCTGCACTGGGCTTGTTATTTCATGTCACCGTCACGTCATCTAAATAAAATATATCTTTCAAATTACCGACCTTTTCATTGTCTACACCCCCCACTCACTTTTTAGTTAAAAGATTGGTGTGCTCATTCGCTCTTTCCTCACTCCCAATATTTCTATTTAACTGGGTCAGAATAACGGCTAAATACACTGATTAGAAAGTTGCAAATGTTTTCAGATTTCCAGTATCTCATAATGGTTATAGTACTTATAGTGAGTAGCACGTGATGATAAAATACAATTATGACCAGTGTATTTTAATCCCTAACATAATTTTTTTTTCGTTGCACTTGGCGGAAAAAGTACAAGTATCGCCAGGGGCACCAGCGCCCTCTCCTTTCCTACGCGACTGTTCGAAATTGTAAAACAGAACACATTGGCAATGTATTAATAGCTCGTAATGGTAGTGTAGTTATAGTGCGCAATGGTAATATAATATCTCACAATGTTAACGTAGTGAATAGAATGCAATGGCAGTGGCGTAACAACGGCTTGGCATTGGGGCAGTTGCCAAGGGGCGCCGGCCTGCACCAGTTCAAAAGGGCGCCGCTAAATCTCTAATTTTTAAATTTGTCAATTTATCAAGGGCGCCAAAAATAAATTAGCCAAGGGCGCCAAAAACCCAGTTACGCCTCTGTGCAATGGTAATGTAGTGAGTGGCACGCAATGGTAATAAAGGGAGTAGCACGCAATGGTAATAAAGGGAAGAGCACGCAATGGTAATGTAGGAAATAGCACGCAATGGTAATGTAGTGAGTAGCACGCAATGGTTATAAAGGGAATAGCATGCTATGGTAATGTGGTGAGTGGCACGCAATGGTTATAAAGGGAATAGCACGCAATGTGAATAAAGGGAATAGCGCGCAATGGTAATAAAGGGAATAGCGCGCAATGGTAATAAAGGGAATAGCGCGAAATGGTAATGTGGTGAATAATACACAGTGCTAATACTCTATGAATCAGTCGTGCACCTGGGAGCTCTCACACTGAAAATTATATCGAATTATAGGATGCCAGCACGTGCAGGCGCGTGCCGACGGCCGGCACGACTTCCTGTTAGCAGCTCCGGGCTAGTTGTCATGCCGGGATACCAGTTCCGGGGTAAATGCAGTCGGTGGATTGTGATTGGTCTAACACGACGGTTCTCCAAATATTTCGTACTTGGAACACTTCTGAACCATAACCATAAATTTCAGCCATAAGTAGAAGGTATCTTTTCATGATCACCACATACAGATTTGAAGTATAATAATTTAAAATCAAGTAAAGATAAAAAAAAACAAAGGATGTAGCAAAAAAAATCTATCACAATCATTAATTATTTTATTGTGGAAATCAGAATATTAAAAAGAAATATATATATAAATAAATTTGAAAAGGATAAACATAAATTGTGAATAGCGCCTATATGTATATAATAATAATAATTATAATAATAATACGGTGAATTCTGGATCAACGTGTTGTGGGATCAGGGTGAGATATGTGTAAATAAAAAAAAAAGAAAAGTATCGTTCCGTTCTTGACTCGATGTTTTTAGCTTTAAGAATATTTTACAATATTTTACAATTTTTTAAAAATGTTTCAAGATGCATATAACAGTAACAGTGAATTTAAAAAAAAAATGTATTCGTCAAATGCATCCTTAAAAAGGGGGATCCCAGAAATCGGGGAAATTCAGTTTGAGACTCCCTGGTCCAACGCACCTGCATCCTGTTGGCATAACGCATCGTCCGCCTGGTAATGAACTGGAGCAATTTAAATTGGATCGATACCAAGCTCAAACATGGGGGCATGTGACTCTTGGCTACGACAGTTCACACGGTCACAGATTTTAATCAAAGACGAACTTCATCAACGTCTGCATGACATCGCGGCCATGTTTATCCATCCCCAAAATGTTCAGCCGTATCCCCATTCTGATCATCTTCAACACGCGAATAGCCGATACGAACCCCTGGTGTAATTACCGTTCAAAACGTGCCCTACTTTCAGAGAAATATTTCAATACACTTTTTTAACTTCAATCAAAATAGTCAATCACCATAAAACCATTTCAACCAAAGTGATACATTTGAATTGGTTTCTTAATAATAACTTCCATAACTGACCCGGCACCATTTTTGCTTTACCTAGCTCATTCCCTGATACACCCGATGTATTATTTTTTAGGAAATGTATATAAAGATAAGCATTTTTATACAATGAAGGTAATTCAGGCTAATGTATGAGAAGGAAGTTATTCAGAAGAATTCTATCCTGCACGAGACAGGAGTGAGCACCGGGCAAAATATGTTTAAAACTACGCTTAACTGAGCGACAAAACTATCTCTTCAAATATATTATCTTCTACCAAATTTGTAAAGGTTTTAATGCAGAATGTAAACATGCGGCCCGCGGACCACATCAGCCCTTTGCAAGCACACCTCCAGCCCGCACAAAGCATACTGTAATTTGGTCATTTAACGGCAAAAATAGCTTCATTACTTGCATTCCCGAACGTGCCTTGTGGGCAGTGGATAAACCATGTTTTTGATTATGGTATTTTTCAAAGTTTCAATAATACAGATATTCTGCAATAACTTTTATTAAATGACCTCATTACAACACATATGTGACCAATATGGCCCTCGGGTGACCCTCATTTTGCCATGTATGTCTTAGGTTGTTCATAATATTTTTCATAGAAATGTCAACTGATTTATAGAGAATAACACTATCGGCTTCAGTTCTGTGAGAAGGCCAGAGCCGTTCTTAGGCATAGTCAAATTAATCAACCGCATAGGGCCCCACTGCCAAGGGGACCCCGCCGGGCGCTTTCTTTTTTTTAGCCTACAACTTGCAAGTCCATATATTTAAGAAGTACACATTTTCTCTAGTGGCGGAATTATCAATATGGTTAGTGGTTACACTCAAAGCAAAGAGGAAAGAGTGAGGAAGGCAGAGTGGAGGTGCCGCAGTGGTGGGTGGTGCCGCAGTGGTGGGTGGGGCCGCAGTGGTGGGTGGTGCCGCAGTGGTGGGTGGTGCCGCAGTGGTGGGTGGCCGCAGTGGTGTAACTCATACATCGGTATAAACAACAGGTATAGTCAATAGCTTCCTCGGACACATTTATGCCAATAAAATGATTGTGTATTCGTACAGAAGGAAACAACAGAAGAGGGCGCATATCGCAACTTTAAATGTTTTATTTCTCCTGCTGATCTGGAACATTATGAAACATTCGGCATTTACCTACATGCTCATTTTCTAACAACGAAGTTTGTTTAGAGTTCTATAAAAATATTCAGGATCAAAATGCAGATTGCGTTTGTACAGCAGCCGGCAAGAAAATAAAAGAGGGTGTATTAAATATTTCATGAAGATGAACCTGCATTATCCGAGATCGACGAATTTTTTTTATCTCGCTGGGAAAAAGTGGATGTCAAAGAATTATTTCTGATGTCGGGAAGATAAAGTCGGAAAACTGATGTCGGCAAAGTGATGGTGTCGGAAATGGTACACGTCAACGAAGTGTTGTCAAGAGAAAACATGTGTCGGGAAGACTGAGTCGAGGAAAGGAGGCAGTGGGATATAAATATCTAATCTGAGGTCTATTTTGCAACTACATAATTTTCTTTTCTCCTCAGCTCCGGGGGAGCTCCTTCCTAGTTTGGGGCGTCAAAATGTGCTTTGATATTATTTTATTGATGAAAATAAAGGGTTTGAGAGTTGAAAAAGAAAGGGGGGGGGGCTCTTTAAAATGAATTTTGTCCCCTGGTGCCAAACACTCTAGTCTAGCTACGCCTCAAAGTCTTAAGAATTGCTCTGATTAGACACTAGTTGTTTGAAGTATTTTAAGTCTTTCTTGATATGCACTAACAAATACTATGGTTGCAGTTTGCTGACCACTACCCCATACTTTACGATTCCCCCGTATTGATACCCTACAAAGGTCGGAAATATCCACAATGAGGTTAAACTTCAAAGTTCAATTTTGTAATTACCTCCCTCTGGTTGTAGGGATAGTCAAGTGAACATAATCTTTTCGGAGTTTGTAACCTGCAGAAATGTGTATACTTATTCTAACTCAAAAGATACAGCACGGTCTTATTTTAAAAAAAATATATATACGAAAACTTTGACTGCAATAATAATTATAGATCTATTTAGAAAAGCGGTTCTCAACCTGTGGGTCGCGACCCATTTGGGGGTGGATCGACCCTTTCACAGGGGTTGCCTAAGACCATCGGAATACACATATACTCTACAGTTATGAAGTACCAACGAAAATAATTTTGTGGTTGGGGGTCACAATAAACTGCATTCATCTATTTATTGCATTTATTTAAAAAGTTGTTCAAATAGCAAAAAATTGATTCTGACAACTGACATCCCGAGCAAGGCGCATGGAACCGGAGGATAAGGGAGATAACTGCTAAAATCTGTTAAATCGTTCTATTTTTAAAGATATGTTGACACATTAAGGAAACGTTGATCGTGAAAATAATGATATAAGAAAATACTATTTACACACAGAAAAAAAAGAAAGACAAAAACAAAGGAAATTTACTTTTAAAAAATGTTTTCTAAGCCTTATTTTGTTTAAAATGTGTTTTTTCCTAACTAAAATCAAATATTTTATTATGGAAATCACCACCAGTAAGATATGGACAGCTAAAATGAGAATTACATTTGTGGTATAACTTAGTTTGAGGTTAAGGTAATAACCCTTTTTTAATTATTTAACTAACTTGCAATGTGTATAAAAGGGATGCAAAATAAAATGACTATGACATACAACAACAAGAAACATTCTTAGAGCACTGTCACTGCTGGCAGATGATTAACACTGCAACTGCATCTGACTATCTTTTCTTATTATGAGTTTTGATATTTGAGTAATCTGTTAACAATACACTCATTGTCTCCCGTTGCACACTTCCAAATTAATGTAGGGACTGAAAGTGTTTCCTTATTTTTTAGATGCGTGACGTCATTTATAGATTGCGACTTACAGAAAATAAAGAAAGATTGCTCAATAAAATCGATGAATTTGCTTCTATATTTTACTTTTGACATTGCTACTTTAAGTCAACTTTCATTTTTCAAGCTTATAATTGATTCACAGAAAAATGGTCACCCTATTTGGATATCTGTCTGGTAAATTAAAGAATTTTTGTTGGGGAAGTCGGAATTGAAATGGTGTGTCTTGAACACTTCAACAATTTCAGACAAAAATATTTTGTATCATTCACCACTGTTATTTAGTTAAACTTTAAAAAAAATAATTCCAGGACCGCACTCTCCCCAATGTTCTTCCAATGCCAGTGTTACTAGTGTACGTTTCTTATCTGCTAGCTTACATTATTTTGGGGGTTTTGTATTGGTTTTTTTGGTAAGGAAATAAAAGAGTGATGTCCCTTGTTAATGTAGAGTGAACCTCCTTTGTTAACCCAGTGAAAGACCGGAAGATAAACACGTCATAGCAGTAACCAGATGATATGCTCAGCTAAGAATGATAAAAGGCAAACCTGAACTTTTCTAAATCATCGACTTAAATATAATAAGTGATCAAAAATGAAAAATATTCGCGATAAATCTGTTTGTAATTAATTATGGCTAGTACGATCTGTTATTTTTTGTCTACAACTTACTAGCGGTATATTTACACTAATTTTTTGTCTTTCAGTTCTTCCAATCTAGATTATTTATTTCAATCCAAGTCCAAATCTTTAAATTAATGCCCTATCGGATCGCCTATCTATGCCTATATAAGTATATATTAGTTTATATGCCATGCCTATATAATATTAGTAATAATATAATATTATTATATATAATTTAATAATTATAATGGATGTTAGTTTTGTCTTTAATTTTTGGGTAAATGCGAAGAGATAGCACCGCGTTTTTTTTACCATGGCCGCCAACTTTATTGCAGTGGCCCTTAAAATTAAGAATAAAACGTTTAAAAATAATGAACAAATTTCATAAATGACTAAATGTATCCCTAAGCCAAACCAGAACCCTAAATCTATCCCTAAACCTACAAAATGTTTTGGTCACAGTGCTATCTCTTCGCATTAGCCAATTTTTGTTTTAGCGTATTATGATTGTACATTCTTATACTTACAGTAGCCTATATAATAATAATATTGTGGCAAATTTTACTTTCATTCACCACAACTGTGGCTATTTCAGAAAATGGTTGATCAAATTGGTCTAAGAATAATTATTCAATGTCGGTAATGTTAATATAGGCAATATGTTTCACAACATTATTAGACATCAAGTAAATTAACACCAAAACAATCAGAATATTCTAATGTTATGAGTATGAGCAAAGCTATCTTATGGACCCAGTAAAAACAATTTATTTTTGTGTACCAATAAAATCTTAGGCAGGTGAATGTATGCTATCTGACCCCACTAACTCCAACCTTTGCCCTATGTAAGGTACAACTTTTTTTGGTAAATGTGCAGTTATCAGCATGGGCTTAGCCAAGAGTTGTCTTACCCTTAGCACAGTGACGTCACTTTGGGGAATCTCAACAGTTTCAGTTGGACCTGAACAATAGGAATGAAAACTTTCTTGTTCTTCACAGAGAATTATTTGCATAATAAATAAAATCTGATGGTAAATAAAGTTAATATGAAATAAATTAAAATGAAATTTCCCTTCGGTTTTCATTAAACTTCAACTTACAAGATTCAAAAGAAATAAAAAGAGAAACTTATCCTTGCTAATGGGCCAAGATGAACATCAGAAAAAAGATGTGCGCATGGACTGCCGCATGGTTAAAAGGGCTATTTTTTTATTGGTTAAAAATGAAGTAACAGTTTGCTATTAATTTCTTTAATTTTGCAGTTTAACAAAAGATTTCAACATATTTCATATTTTCTGGGAAGGGGAGACCACTCCTTCCAGTTTCAATACAAAAATAAGAAACAAAATAATTTCTGGTGTGGGGATAAATTGCCGGCCATGCAGCTAACTGCATTTTAGCCCCCCCCCCCCCCCCACCCCTTTTTTTAAATTTTTACCTTCTGTTGCCATGGCAGCAGATATGTTAAAATGTAGTACCAAAACACAGCCAAGAAATGAGGAGGGAAAAAGGGAGACAGTGTGTTTCAGTAAAATAACAAAACTAAGAGAATGGTTTAAATTTAGCACTTTATTGTCTCCCTCTAGATATGTGGCAAGAAGTGTCAGCGACCTGCGGCAGCTCACTTCCCTCAACTAAAACTTGTGATCAACAGTTACAAACTGTTGTGAGAAAGCATAAGAATGGAGAAAAACAAAACAAAATATTTTTGAAATAATGAAAACCCAACTTACAGTTCCAGCGAATACATTTTCACACACTTTTAATGTCGGTTCCAGCAAAAATAAAATCCAAAATATGTCAGAAATATCATCAACCATTTTCAAAATGATTAGATGGTCAGGCCTGCAAAAAATAGCCTTGTTTTGAAATATTATAATAAACAGTGCTATGAAATATTAATTTTTAAAAAATCATTAATTAAAAACATCCCATCTGCGTATAAAATAAAAAAAAAAGAAAAGTTAACTCTAACTAAACAAGGGCAGTTCATTCACACTCAGAAACTCAGGGTAAATCGTAAAGCATAAATTGACCAAAACTTAAATTAAACTTAAATGACAGACTTAGCTATAGTGCAAAATCATGCATTTTAGAATATTTGCATAGCTCCTATAAGGAAAAACATGAATGTGGATCTCCAGATACAGGCATTTCCCATGGTCCAAAATGCATTTCTTCCACCCTCCACAATCTCAGGAACACATGTATCAACAAAATTTCACAAATTCTTTATAATTACCGACATCTCATCACTTATAACCCACTACATCCAATTACTTCCATAAGGATGTGCTCCTCTGTGTAGTCTGCTTCAGTCAATGAAGAAGTCAGTCAACTCAGTTTAGTGTTAAGTTGCCTTTGTTGGCTTTGGACACTGTTGTCACCTTGATAATACTTCTTGACTTGTTTGTAGCTGTAAATAAAAATGTATTTCTTCAAATTTTATCAATTGAATCGCTGAATTTGGGCCTAAAATGTTACTAACTGTAACAGGCCCTTATTGCCTTAATTTTAGTAATTTAATGAATAACTTTCAATAAGACCAAGGCTAGAATAAAAAAAAAAGATTTGCTTTTTATTCTACAGACTTTATAGCTGGTATAGTGTACAGGCTAGCCTATTCAACTATTGTTATGTAATTATTGCCTTGACTCTGATCCACTCCATCCATCCAATGCTGTGATGCTACAGCCTGTGTAGGGCTTTGGCCTGCCTCACCAGTTCCTTCCATTCAGACCTAAATGGATTCCCAACTGCTGTAGATATTTTCCCATATCATCGATCCATCTAAGCCTAGGTCTGCCTTGGAGCTGTTTTCCTTTGGGGTTTTGGTGGTGTACCCGCTTGACTTCTCCGTCATTTGGCATTTTTTCTAAGTGTCCCGGCCAGCAGCATTCTCTCTAAGTGTCTTGCCCTTTTTTAATTCTGCTATCAGCATGGGATCCTGGTATAGTCCATACGAATCCTGGTTGTTTCTCCATCCATTTCATCCTATGATAATCCGAATAATTTCTGGGTAAACTTTTCTCCCCTATACTACTGGTCTGATTACAGTTTTATAAATAGTTTTCTTTGCTTTTCTCAAGTTTTTACTTTTGAGTATTTTGTGACTAGTGAAATAAGCCATGTTTCGGAGCTAATATTCTTTCTTTTCTTTCTGTTAGTAAGGCATTTCTTTCATTTGCTAAGGATCCTAGATATTTGAATTGATTTACTTTTTCAAAAGTGTGGTTTCTAATTTTAATGGTTTAATCCATCTGCTCTTTTCTTAACATAGTCACATATTTTTTGTTTTTTTTGTTTTTAACTTCCAGTCTTGCTTGTAGTAATGCGTCTTCTAATTCAAAAAAAGCTTTTGATATGTCGTTACTACTTTTCCAAAAAGTGCTATATCATGAGCATGTGCAAGATACTGAAATGGTTTGTTTTAGAGAGTGCCAATGGTTTTGGGAGTTCCCATCAGAAAATATCCTGTTATTGTACTCGGGTGTCAATATATATGCTTCTTATAAAACTTCTTATAACTTATGAACCTTGATTTTGCCTTTTTTTTTTAGTTGTTTAATGTTATATGAATCCTTCTTGAAAGTTTTTGGATATGCTAAACCCCTGCAGAGTTTCATTTAGGTATTTTCTTATGAATCTGTCATGGGCCATTTTATAATCCACTTTGAGTTGGTGCATTGGGATTTTATATTAGTAACTAATAGGCATCTGATGATGAAAATCTGATCAGTCAGTGATCTGTTTAGTTGGAATCCACAGTGTAAGCCACCTACTTCAGTGTACAGTTGTAGTCTCTTGGCAATTAGTTATGTCATAGAGCTCTTTCGTGTTTCACTTTCTGGCTGCTTCTTCTGCTGTTGATGCTAGACCATCTATGTAAGCTCTTTTATCCTTTTTGGTGCTGTTGATACCCTTCGGTTTGTATCTTTATGTTTCTCTTGTGTTTCTTTTGTTTTCTCTGCTCTAGTGCAACTGTTGTTTACTGAACACTTCATTTTTTTCCTCTAATTTATTTTTTGCAACGTGTTGAGTGAGAGCCAATCTTTGTGTTTTTGCATCACCTGTCCCCACACCTCGTTGCACATGGACGTTACAGGCATCTTTATGTTTTGCCTTTAAGTTCTATTTGGTCTTGCATCGCCTAGAACTTATTTCTCAAGGTAACACTGAATTCCTGTCATTACTGCTTGCTTGCCAGAAGTGCTGTGTTGTTTAGTCTTCTAGTAGCCGGCTCTAACCCAGTAAAATAAATTAATGATAATTATTCCTGCTTTTCAGTTTTTTTTTGTACATCTTTTGTTTTGGGTGTGGGGGGGGGGGGGGGTTCCTTATACATGATTTTGACTCCTTAAGGATTTGTTTTGTTGACAGTGTTTCTCAAATGGGCATCAGCTGTTTCAATTGACCCAATTTTTGTTAAAAAACCATAAATACATATTATATCTTAACGTTAATTGTAAACCTTCATTGAAGTAGCAAATAAAAAATTCACATAAAATCTGAATCATCCATCTTCTTTCTTTCAACAGCTGCTTGGCTCTTGTGATGGCATACAATCCAGAAAGTGGAGCTGTTCATCTTGAACTTGTACAGATTGTTTCTTATTGAGAGTGAAAATGTTTCAATAGTGCTAATGATCTCAGAATTTCAGCATAGCATTCAGCATGGACTCATATATTTCAAGTGTAATTTTATCAATTGGAAGAACTGAAAGCTGAGATATACATCAAGTGTTTTCTGGAACTAATATAAAGTAATACTGAAACTTGCAAAACTTACAAAGTAAGTATTGCACCCACAAAACGTGTCTTTACTTTAACTGATACTTTGAATATTTAAAACATTTATAATATGAAATTCCTAGGTTGCATAACTGTAAGTGTCCACAAGTGTCCATAAGAACATCTGGTGGGTGATAATTTAAATGACTGGCTATGTCAACAGTCATTTGTTATTCCAGATGGTGTCCATGGCAGTTGTGTCAACAATGGCATTGTGGCAATGGTATGTTGCTTTAGCTGTTGAGTTATGCACTAATGATTAAGGGAATCGTCTTGTTTCACCAGATGTACACACTGATGTCAGGGTTCTACAAGTACATGTGTCAGAGAGATCAGTACTTTGTCCTCATCCTGGGACTTGACAATGCTGGTAAAACAGTGAGTGGATCCTATTTGGTCTGTTTCATTTTTTCCAGAAAATTTTTATGATCAGTTTCTGTGGGATAGGCCTCCTTTCAGTTTTACAAGTCAGTGGTGTTATTTTATTACCTGGTTGGGAACCACTGGCCTAGTTAAATAGATGTGGCACACATATATCTTAGGATGGGCACTAACTGTAAATCTGTCATTATGTTTAACGATTCTTTTGGTTACTAAGCATCCAGAACAAAATTTTAGCAGCAAGTCCTTGTCCCAATTTTTAATACTTGGCTCTTCAAGAAAATTTGGGCACTTTATTACTGATCTATCAGTTACTGTGAATAACAATATTTTGTATTTCTACAGACATTTCTAGAACAGACAAAGACCAAGTTTAACAGAAATTACCAAGGAATGAATTTAGCTAAAATAACATCAACTGTTGGTCTGAACAGTAAGTTATAAGAACTGCTGATAAGAAGATATGTGTAATGTTATGATTTGTTTGCATTTATATTTTATTTCATTCCCTGGGATTATTTTGACTGCTTCTATCAATATTTTCCCAGCTACGTTTTAGCCTGTCAAAGTATCCCTGCGGAAAGACATCTATCTGGATTTTTAAAAACAAATTATAATATTTATTTGAACACATGAAATGCTAATGTCTTTTACAGTTGGAAAAATTGATGTTGGGACATCTAGGCTAAATTTTTGGGATTTGGGAGGCCAGGAGGAGCTTCAGTCCTTGTGGGACAAGGTGATTTTATTTTATATAGTGATGTCTTAATTACCCAATCTTTAAATAGAATAAATAAAGGAATATTGTAAGAATAAAGTCTGACTAACATCTACTGTTATCTTTCCTTTATGAAAGCAATACACTTACATTTAATCAGTTCATCTGCTTTGTTTATCCTTAGTACTACGTGGAGTCCCATGCGGTCATTTATATTGTTGACTCATCTGACAGAGAAAGGGTTGAAGAGTCCAAGGAGGCATTTGGTGAGCAAGTTATAAATATAATTTTATTGACAGGTGTCAAACTTTCAAAAAGTTTAATTTTTGAATCTTTAATATCTCATGTCATCAGTATTTGAATTATTGTTTAGTGAAATTAGGGTTATCCAAAATAAAAAATTTAGCTTAACAAAAATTCAAATATTCATTAGATGAGATAGTAAATATTTAAAGATTAATATTTTTGACCACAATAAAAATAAAAGGGTTATCCAAAATAAAATTTATTTTTATTGTGCTCATTGCCAGAGTTCCCTTTTATTCAGGGTTATTGAAGAAAAGAACAGGTGAATCAATCTGTATCTTTATTTAGAGAATATATGTTTATGTTTGTTATTTGTATGTAGACCCATTCTTAATATCAGAACACCTGAAGCTTTGGTAGTGAGAGATCCCATATGTTTTATTAGACAAAATCTTTCCTATAAACTAATTAAACAGATCATTATGTGGAAATAAACAATTCAATAAAGAATAAGAGAGTGAATACAATAAAAAGACAGAGACCATTCAAACCCTGATAGTAAAATGTATGCAGCTGTGTGCCATTGAAATGTATGCAGCTGTGTGCCATTAAAATGTATGCAGCTGTGTGCCATTGAAATGTATGCAGCTGTGTGCCATTAAAATGTATGCAGCTGTGTGCCATTAAAATGTATGCAGCTGTGTGCCATTAAAATATATGCAGCTGTGTGCCATTAAAATATATGCAGCCATGTGCAGAGTGGGTCATTGCTTGGTGGCAATACATTTTTTAATTTAGTTTACAAATCCAAGGAAAATGAGGACTTGAGGATTAAAGCTTTTTATTTGTTCTTACTTAGAGTATGTCAAAACAGAAATAGACTATATGAAGCTGTCAGATGTGAGCCGTGAAATGACTGAGAAATAGCTTTTTGCCTTGTACAAGTCTCCTCGATTCCAAACGCAGCTGGTCAGACTGGGCCTTACACTGATAGACCTCTGCGGTCTTATTGGAGGGCAACTAAGTCAGAGTCAGAATCAAGAGGAGGGTGCAAGTTACTTGTTGGTTGCGGAATGGTCAATAGCTGTGCTTGAGTGAACTCGCCTAAATAGTTCCCAGCCCACAAGAAATATACAAAGAGTAAAGGAAAACCAGAAAAATGATAACACAAAAAAAGCAGACATTTCGGCCAAGCAGCCTTCGGCAGCAAAAAAAACTCTGAGAAAAAAGCTCATAGCTTTTTGTAAAATTATGTAGTTGACAGGAAATGTTAGACATATTCAATTACACAGCGTTGTGCTATTTTTACATCCAGTGGGTTTGTGTTTGTTTGTAGTATAACCTGGGGTTTACTCACAGCTATCGCAGTGACACTGGCTCGTGTCTTACAGTACTCCTATAAAGTGTCACATTGCCACATATAAACACCCCAGTGGTTATAATATAATGTTCCAAATATCCGCCAAAATTGTATGTACTTAATATTTTTACAATGAATTAATATTTTTGTGTATCATTAAATCTAGACATTGCAATGTTTAAAAAAAAAATATTTTACAGAAAAGATGGTGATGAATGACAATCTCACTGGTGTCCCACTGATGTTGTTGGCAAATAAACAAGATTTAGATGTAAGTTACAGAACACATTCGCAAGGTCTAAGGCAATACATCTAATATATAAAAATAAATGTCTGTATGTATGTCTCGTATGCGCTCCTACACCATTCATGCGATTGTGTTAAATCTTAGGTGAGTAGTTTTCCATAAGCCTGTACATTTTTCTGAGTCATTACGACCCTTTTAAAATATTTTGTTTTTGACAGTTTGCCCTAAATTGTTTTTTTTCTTACATGAGCTTTGTAAAAAATATATTCCATTTGTGCTCCTCAACCATTTATTGGAATGCGATAAAACTTGAGTGAGATGTTGCGCGCATTCCCGCAAAGGTTTTTTAATTAGTACAACCATTTTAAAATATTCCATTTTGAACCAGGGGCCTTATTTTCGTTTTTTCTATTTGGGCTAAATAAATATAATTTTGAACCTCATGCACTCTTACACCATTCATGCGATTGTGATAAAACTTTGGTGAATTGTTGTCCACAAGCCAGCGCATTTTACTGAGTCATTACAACTCTTTTAAAATATTCCGTTGGCCCTAAATCCATTTTTTTTCTTATATGAGCTTTGTAAAAAAAAATTCTGTATGCGTTCCTATACCATTTATCCAAATGTAATAAAACTTTAGTGAAATTTTGCGCGCACGCCCGCAAAGGTTTTTGAAATATTATAATCATTTTAAAATATTCCGTTTTGAACCAGGAGCCCTATGTTCGTTTTTTCTTATATGAGCTATATAAATATAATTTCAAACAGAGCTAATGCATGGGTGGATAGAACTTTAATCAATTACAAATAGCAACATTAAATTTTGTGTGTGACATAATAAATAGGTTTCTGGAGTAATACAACCTTTCTACAATATTCCGTTTGTGGCCGAGGGCTCTAAATTCTTTTTCCCCCTAATATTAGCTATATTAATATAATTTCCATATGCGTTCCTATACCATTCATCCGATTGTGATAAAACTTTGGTGAATTGATATGCGCCCGCCCGAAAAGGTTTCTAAATTAGTAAAACCATTTTAAAACATTCCGTTTTTCATGGGTGGATGGCATTGAATCAAATACAAGCTGCGACATTTCAGTTTGTATGTGACATAATAAGTATATTTCTGAATTAGTACATCTATATTACATTATTCCGTTTGGTGCTGGGGGCCCTAAATTTGTTTATATGTACTATATGAGCTAAATATAATTTCAAACATAGCTATTGCATGTGTGGATCATTCCCTTCAAGTGGGTAGACTAAATTGATTTGAGTACGCACCAGATGGTAAAAACAAAATATTGTGTATACAAAAAGTACTTCAAAAAACATAATTAAAGCATAAACACTTTATTTCGTGGAGTGGCATTGCAACGCATGCCGGTTCTTGCTAGTTTTACATAAAACAGCTCGAATACAACTCTGGGCAATCTTAATGCAGTGTGATATCCTGGAAAAATGTCTAATGGGCGGTGGCTGAAATGGTAAAACATTCAAATTAATTTTTTTTTAAAATCCCTAAATATTCTATTTAAATGTGGAGATTTGACAATTGGAACTTAATTTGTTCTATTTAATCTTAAATCATATTTTTTACTACGAGCTTTATGAAATGCTAATAATATAACCAAGCTAAAACTGCTCTGATAGATCCCATTAAGCTAGGCCAGAGTTTCTCATAATGGCTACTGCTGCAGAGATTGCAAAATATTAAATTACACATTTTTATATAAAAGAGAATTTACTGTTTCTTTTGTAAACATAAATTAAATCAGTGATGGATTTCAGTCAAAGATAGTTTGACACAGAAAAGGCATTTGATATAATTTTTAAATAGAATTGTCTAATGAATAACAATACATGAACTACACCCAATGAGGCAATGTTAACAGTTAACTTTAATAGTAGTCAATGAAGTACACAAATTAGATGAAGACTGTCAAGAATCTATTGTGATGCTTCGCAAGAAAGCACTGTTGGCTTGCATTTGCATGCATCATACAATTTATTACATATTGCTGTTTATGGCTTAATCTTTTGATGGAAATTCAAGATTCTAAGCAGCTGCATGTCTTTTTGATACTTTGAGAAATGGAATGTCTGTTGAAGTTAAAGCAGTTTTCATTCTTTCTTTTTTTAAAAGGGTTGTTTAAAGGTAACAGAGGTGAAGACAATCTTCAATAGCCCTCTTCAAGCCATGGGACAGCGTGAATCGTGGGTACAGGCAGTGTCTGCTCTCAAGGGGTAAGTTGAAGCAAACTAAGAGCTACACTCCTTGCTGACTTGCTGCTTTTAGCCAGTTGCTTCCTATCTATTGGGAACCAACAAGGTTTCAGTACTCCACATGTATAAACACTGTTAACAATGTGCCCTCTGTTGTTTCAGTGATGGGGTTCAAGAAGGAATAAACTGGCTGGTTGAAGCCATTAAAAGAAACAGCATATCACGACCTCCACAACAGAAGGAGATCACATGATCGGACATGAACAAGAACTTTGTCAAATGTCATTCCAGCAAAAATGTCAAGAGTGTGTGTGTTCCGGGACTGTCTCCCCTTACACACACAAAATGGTGGGCCCATGGATAAAACTTCATGTAATATATTCTATTTCATCAGATCAGTTGAGTTGTACTCTATGGCTTGGCCAAACTGTCTGATGTGGGATCAAAACGGGTGATACATTTACTCTATTCACACATCACTTTTCATAAAACAGTACATAGTACACTTTCAGCTGCCAAAACCCAGCTTCTGGTATTTGTTTGAATGCTCTTTTATTATTAAAATTTATTCCAAAAGCTGAGTTCAGGCAGACCATTATTTTCATGTTGGCATTTGTAAATTTTTAATCACAATCTTTCATTTTTAAATTATAATTTTTTAAATGCCTCAAAGTAAAATGAGTCTGCAGGTGTAAACAATCACAAAATGGATAAAAACTAGACTTATACAAAGGGAAGATAGCCTAAATTTAAAATGGAAAAAGATATAATTTTCTGTCTGTGTACCGGTGCAGATAAATGTAATCTTAAAAAAAGCTCATATTGGGGGAAAAAGAAAACATTGGTTGGAGTTTCAAAATGGTAAACTTACTTGATGAGCAACTTATGGGCAAGTTCCTGTTATCCGTCTATAATTTTGGCCCTGTTTTATTTAGTTTACTGGGTACTGGTATTGAACAGAAGATTTTTACTTTTAAAAGTATCTTTCATTTAAAAGAATTATATAAATCTTGGCATGTTGCTGCGTTGGTGATGGAAAATGTAGTTTTTGTACATGTTTTGTTATTTTTAAATTTATTTGAAGTTACACGTGAAACTTTTTATTTTATCATTTTTACATGTGTTTTAACTGAAACTAAGTTGTGGAAAAGTTGTAAGAAAAAGAGACATTTTAAATTTTTCGGTTTAGTTAATTTCATATTTTAAAATGGGTTGAGTTATTGTGGTCTCATTAAATATAAAGTATTAATTCAGGAACAATCAAGTTCTTGTTAAGATAAGATAAGATTCTTTTATTGATCCAAACAAATGGAAACGTTTTTTGGTTGCATTGTACATTTTCAGCTCGTAAACGAAACATGTCTAAAAGAAAGGTGTCAAGTTTGACAAAGATTTGGATGTGAATCTGGCTTATTATCATGCAGCCATTTATTTATTGATGATGCTTGCTAGTTTTTAAATGATGCTGATGTTCAATCATCAATTTGTTTTACATTTAAATGAATTTATTTAACTGTCAATAATAGAACCAAATAAATAACATTTAAATATAGTAATTAGTATTCTAGTCATCTCAGTTCTCAAGCCAATAACTATAACTAAATTAAATTAAATTTTTACTCTTACCTTATCACTTACTAATTGAAATAAAAAATTATCATCATAGTAGCTTATTGAGTAAGCTTTATATTATGTATATACAAGAGATTTATTTAAAATCTAAAAGCTTTGCAAGTAAGCCATGATGGTTTTGTTGTTCCTAACAATCCTTAAAACATTGAATTCATTTAATTTTGCACAAATCAGTTTTTAAAAATTTGAGATTGTCGGAACATAGAGAGAGTTAAGCTAGAGCAAAAGAGGGCCACAGAAAGTGAGTGCCACACATAGGCATGAACCACAGAGTTAAGGTGAGCCCTGGTTACAGGTATTATCAGCTGAGTATCACAATTGTTTATAGGTATTTGAATCCCTCATTCAAGCATGAAATAATGGGTCAGCAAAAAGTGGACACAGCTAACAATGGTGTATAGACTAGAGCAGTGGTCGACAAAGTCATCAGTCAGTCTAAAGAGCCAAAATAAGCAGCAGGATAATTTTTTTTGGGGAGCCAAATTTCTTTTCAAGAACCATGTTTTTCTGAGTCAAAGCCGATTTGTGGCAGACTGGCCGAGCCGCACTCAGGTCACTAAAGAGCTGCATGCGGCTCGCAAGCCTTGATTTTCCGACCACTGAGCTAGAACTTGGTTCTCAGCCTGTGCTCCACTTGCACTTCTCAGGGGCTCCGCAGCACTGCTGAATCAATGTTCCCCCTCTGAACTCTGGTGACATCTGAAGCCAGTGTGAACATAAACTTGAAACATGTTTTTTTTTAATTAAATTACTTTCTGGATTCAATTTTTCAAACCCTTTAAATTGTCCAAACAATTGAATCATATGTTAAAATAACTGAATTTAACTAATTTAAGTTAAAAAATACAGATTTCAGATTGAACAGCTATTTGTTTGATCATTCTTGTTGTGTAGTAGTGTAGTATTCTATTGTGGACAAATGTTGACAGCAAAATAAATAGCTTTAGAAGCAGTTCATTTACTTTAAAACGTATGTTCATTTATCACTATGCTACAGTAATAATTGTATTTAAAATTAAAGGAGAGAATTTAGCCCAGTGCTTATGTTTGTTAATTTTAAATGTAAACTATTATACTTTATACTATTGCCATTCACTAAATCCAAAAATATTAGTTCAAAGTTTACAGTTTAAACCTTTTTTTATATTTCTGAAATGTTCGAATGTTTTTGTATAAGTTATAAGTGAGCAAGTTTACAATGCTGATGTCAACTTATCTTCTAACATTAACTAAAATAGTGTTTGACACTTTGTTTTGTAACACGCAATTGGTAAAAAAAACAGCAATCATTAAGACAAAGGACAAACTTTCAAACAGTCTGTGTTCTCCTCATGACCATAGTGAGGTACCATAGATACAAAAGCACAAGATGCTGTTGCGTACATGATTTAGTAGAATCAGCCAGCCATGAAAATCAACTTTGACTGTGCTTTACATTCACAAGGGTGTAGTACTATTCTTACAAAACTTACAGGTATGTCAATTCCTCTAGGGTAAAAAACAACCAAAGACATCATCAGAAAAATGCTTTTAATTGTCCTAAAATAAATACAAACAGGTGAGCAGGACGTAGTCTACATGTTTGATATGTTAAATTGTAGGATGTACTAACCTTGAATAATATCAACACAAACCAAACTTTGATAAGTAATGGCTATCTGCTCTAGCTTTAATGTATTATATTTATTGTAAGGCTAATTTTAGTGCTGGAAAATAAATATGCAAAATACTAGTACCAAACTTTGTAGAATTCCGGTAAATGAATAAAACCATTTTTAAATATGTTGAGATGGGGCAAATTTAAATTGCTAAGCTTAAAATATTTTTAATTTTTATTACTTGGATATCAAATATTGTATGTAAATATCAACTGGTGCAACCAACATATTATGATGATTAATTGATAAAAGTAACTATGATTTTTGAGAAAACAGACAAAAATAAAAGCTTTATCAGTCGTTCTTTTTTTTTTTTTTTTTTGCATAGTTATCTATTCTTTTTCATGCTTTTCAGTTATGTCCGAACAAAATGTTAAAAACAACCTAAAATTAAAATACTATGATAGTACTATAAAGTAATGCATATGAAAACTTGTGAATGAAATATTCTAACATTAGGGATTCACTTTATCAAGCTTTTCAATGAATACAGCTGTGACAGAGCACCTTGTTTTCATTTCTGCCTGATCTCATGCTGTTTTCACAAACCCCTAAAATATTTCTCATAATCTCAATGGTCCATGCAATATTCACCTCATCTCACAATATGCAGATGTAAAATGATTTAAAACCACTTAAGGGTACATTAGCTAGGTGCCAATAGAAAATCATATTGGCTAATGATGTCGTCAGAGCATCTAGAACTAAACCTATGCTAGAAAAGGGGCCATCCATATTATAAGGAGATTTGGTAAAAGGGTGCGACTGGGTTTTAATAAACATAACAATCATACTCTTTTGGGGGAGGGGGGGGTCAAAAGTCCAAGTTGCAACAGGGAGAAGGGGGGGGGGGGCATTGTTTTTGTTACCAGTTACAAATATTTTTTTTCTTTAAATGTGGATGACTCCCCCAAACCCATTAGCTATTAGAATATTTTTTTTCTTCACATTTTGTAAAATAGTGAATATCAGATCTGTTTTCCTTCCAATCAATCTGTTACTTTTTACTAAATGTTTAATTAGACATCTTGCTAAATCCTTTATATAAAATATATTTGAGACAATACACTGACTTCAGAGCCACAAAATATAGAATAATTAGTGTTAAGCAGTTCAAGTATTGCTTGCAAAGTTATAATTTCATGAATGGCGCCTATTGGGGAAAATTTTTCTCTGTCTTCAATCAATCAGAAATTCATGGATAGCACCAATTGGTGCACATCATTCTCTCACTTCACTTTAACAATTATTTGAATGAGAACTTGGTAATGTGATTTCCCCAGACATTCCATATTAACAGCATACAAGATAATCCCTGAATGGCTGACATCCATGTATAAATATCATTATTTAATACAAACTGCCCAATAGTTTTACTGACATCAAATTAGTATTCTGTTATTTACATGTACTGCCATACATTAGAGCTAAAGCTTTTGCATTATACATGTATAGGACTACGTGATACACATAGTGTAAATAATAAGCCATACATTTTAAAAAATTATGGATCAGATCACCAAAGAACATTATAAATTATATGTTCTCCTTACTTCAGATTTTTTTCAACCCTTTTATTTCTTCATTGCATAATTTCTTTCTTCTTTTCCATATAGCTTTTATAAAAAAAAATATTTAAATATTAAAAACGAAATGGACTTGGAATTAAATGAAATAATAGCATTTTCATGAATTATGACATCAATTATTTTATTAAACAAGTTGTTAAAATTGTCAAAAATTGTAGCACTAATCCATTTTCTTTTAATGTTCCTTCACAGTGATTAGTAAAAAAAAAAAAAAGACATTTACGTTCTGACAACAAAGTCTGGTATATTGAGTATCACAACAGTGTATTGGGTTCAAATGAACTTTGAGAAACACTCCAGATATATAACCAAATAATATTTGACTAACTTTTTATAATAAATAATTCTTTGGTGATTATATATAGACTCAATAAAAACACATTTGTAATTCAACGCTAAATTAACTGAAAAATTTCTTGAACCTCAATATTACATTTGATTATTACTATTGAGAAATGATATCAAGCGGCGTTGATATTTATTATCAGATTCAAATAAATAAAATGTACCATCTATTTTTTAGAAAAATCATACAAATTGATATGTACCAGTACCATAATGGAAAGTTCCAATTTTCATAATCTATTAACATTAAGTTTAAGGAAAATATAATAAAGTTATGCTTTGTAAACATTTACTGTACTCGATGAAGGTAAGAGAGGCAAAATGTAATTTCCATTTATTGAGTTAATTACTTGGACTATGGCAGATGTCAATACATTTCCTCCTCTCCTACATAGAGCATTAAGTAATATTTTTAAATAGAATGATCTTATCTTCAGTTAAAGTATAAAGGACAAAAAATTTGTAGGACTGTTACCCAGCAGTATCAAACTTTTGAACAACAGATTGCTATTTAGAACTAATCATTAAAGACAAAAGTAATAACGTCATGTCATAAAACACTTAAACTTAAAGGTTTCAAAGGCTAAATATAATATTAATAACTAATTATTCTTGTATTTAGAGATTCATAAATCATGAGAAATAGAATAGGGTCTGAAAAATGTAATTTTAATCTATGACTATTTCTATGAATGTAGACAAATCCTGGGTCAACAGTGCAACTATAGCTTTTAGAAATCTTATATTATTAAAGAAGACTATGATAGTCAAAATATCAGAGTAAGAACTGTGCTAATAAAAGTAATTTGTTCTCCAGACTTAAGTGAGATTTCTCTTTCTTGTTTATGACCGATATGTAAAAAATATAATCAATAATCTTTAATCAAATTAGTAACACAACTCTTGAAATTAGTGCAAAGACTTATGACACCATCAGAAATTAGTTTTTAAATAGTATAGATGTGAAATTTATTTCCACTGATTTGATAATCCCAGTCATGTGCTCTAAACAATGATATAGTTGTATTTTTTCACCGTCACATAAGAGGTTTCAAAATACTGTTTGCTACAAAAAATTCCTCTTTGTAATTATCCCGAATTTAATAATGAAATCACATATTGTAGAGTCAAGTGCTGAAGATGGCAAGCCTTTAAAAAATATATTGTATTATAGACGGGTCAAAAATTATATGAGAAATTAGGGTTTCAAGACCTCAGCTGGATAATCTTGAAATTAAAAAGAAAAAGTTAATTAAAAGGCACTTTCAAAAAACAGTCCCCAACATGTAAATTAAAGTTTTAATTTGATTTGGAGCCTTCCTGTTACAATATCCTGCTGTTTTATTTTAATGGAAAAAAAAAAGATTTTTAAAATAAATGTTAAATACATTTTACATGACTGAAATGATTGAGTGGCAACTTTTGACTAAAATACTACCATATCAAAAAGAACATAAGTTGTTCTTAAATTAAAAGGTAACACATTTTGCTGCAAATAACTAAAACTGTTTAAGCCCTGAATAAACTTAATTCATTCTGAAGTCTATTATTTACTGTTAGAGGTACATGGCATTCCTTGGACTGAAAAAAACATAGAAATACCTTTTACCATAAGACTTTCATAATGTTGAGGTATTAGTATAAATATTATATTGATGGCCCTACACAAAACTAAAATAACATCAATATGTCACAGATAATTATCCAAGTTATAATTGCTAGGACATCTTTGATCCAAGAGCTTTCACAATGTACTGAATTTGACTTGGTTTGTGGATTGAAAGCATCTGTTTGGCTTCTTCTATAGTAAACCATTGTCGACTGCGAGCTGAAATACACAGATAAATAAGTTAAGAGGGCTGAAATAATTTTCAAGCATCAAGGCTTTCCATTTGTTGAATGGTAATGTATGATGAATTTAACATTTCTATTTTTTTGTTGCCGGTATCTAAATGACTTGATTGAATTTATGCATCCTGGCTACTTGGGAGAATACTGAACAAGTGGGTTCAACAGGAATTGTGGAATACAAAAATTACAGAACTGACCAAGACTTTTAGACTCTGTCCAATGCTCTTGTAGATGTTCAACATAGAATACATACACCCAAGTTCTTGTCTTATTCTCAGTGTTCTAAATATTTTCAAAATATAAAATTACAATTGTTTAGATATATTAAAACACATAAAATAGATTAGACATTTTCAACATGAATTTGTCAGCTTTTAATATAATATTATGTGAAGTTAAAAACCAACATAATTGATGGGAGTAGGTGCTGTTTCAATAAAATTCATTACATTTCAAAGATTATAAGAAATATATCTGTTAGTGTTAGTTAAGAAAAGAAAAAAAAAAGGAAATATCTCTATGATATATTATTTTCCTGTTTTTTTTAAACTGTTATTAAGAGGTTGTATTGAATAGTTGTATTACCACACTACACTGGATTTTAAAATAAAAATTAATTTGTATATGGTGGCTACAGCTTACATCAAAAACTCCCACTAGCCTATCCAATACTCCTATAGCACCAGCTTCTTCGTGTGCTTCCCTCTCTGCAGCTGCTGCTGTCTCCTCTCCAGGGTCAATGCCACCCCCTGGAACAATCCACTTACTGATGTCATGGGTAGAGCTGACCAACAGTATCTATAGTTTGTCAGGCATTAGAAAATATGTTTTATTTCATCCAAATCTAAAATAAAATTTCTTACATTTTTAAATAATTAAGTACCAGCAACTTAGAATTTTTATTTAATTATGAACAATTTGCATCTTTACCTTAAGGGATAATAAACATAACAGGGTATAATTGCATTAACTTTACAATAATAATATTTTAAAATTCAAAATGACTCCCTTAAGTTGAGAAATATAAATATGTGATTTGTGAAAAGTACCACATAACTAACCTCTTTCTCAGTTTGATCTTGAAAACATAAACAAGCTGCTCGTCTTCTAAGGCCATCAGAGTCATATGTCCTGGCTGCTGTTAAGTCTTTCATATGCTTAATTGTCTCTTGGGCTCTTGTATGTGACATTGATTGGCATTTAACAGAACTCATATTCTTATTTGACATTAATGATCTCCAGAATATTCTGTTGAGAATTTTAAGGAAAACAATATACTACTCATAAATTTACAATACATTAAAAATGTGTATCTCAGTTCTAAATACTTTTTTGTTATTGGCTTTGAGGCGCTTGTTTACCAACTGATTACTAAACTGAATTACTAGAGTGGTAGCCTACACCTATATAAAACATTAAGCAAAGGAGGAAAGCATATTAAAACCATGAGCTTGTATTTGTATAGCCTAAATATTTTTTCACCCTTTTTGCCTTCTAAGTTCTTATTATTTTTTACTCAATACTGTGTTACGTACTGTTAGTGTTAGCAATAGGGAGAAATTAATCTCTTATTTAAGTGTATGGCTCGTTCTATAACAGTAAAAACAACAAAAGACGATACCAAATGATAAATACAATAACAAAGAATATGATACTCAAACCAGGGCTAATTACAATTAATAAGTTTTAATGTGTTAATTATAATAAATTACAAAATCAAAAGAAATATAATTATAACTATTGACTTACAGTATATTGTCTGGCTGGTACCGGTATGATAATAATAAAATATAATGTGCAAAAGTGGTACAATGATGAAATGAAATCTACACACACACAGTAAACAAAGCGCTGTCTCGTAGTGAAAATGACACACAATAGCATCTCGTATTAAATGATCTGCCTCTCTCTGTCATTTGTCTCCACACACTTTTATATTCTATTCTACTCATCTTTCGAGAACCGCCTGACGCATTGTTTTCCTTTCCAGTTTTCTCCAGATGTTTCTATAATATTCTGACTGAAACGGACAATACTAAGCTTGTTGTAAACAAGGTTAAAGGGAGACTATTATTTCGTTAGTAACACCACAAAAGCGGCCTCGAGTTTGTTGTCTGCTAGATTTCATGCACGGGGAAAGCATGAAGCAATTCGCCTACATAACAACTCTTATACATAGCAAATTTAATACAATTTTTAAAAAGGCAATATTGTTGAAATGGGAAGGAAATGTGAAACAACTATCAAAGCGATCATTCATATTGTCAACCATAAAAGAAATTCTAACACTCAGTTACTAATAATGAAAACTTTATGTTTTCACACACACTTTTTAAAGTAGTTGGTTGTGAAAGAAAATGTATTGAATAAGCATGATGTGACAATGCTTATTTTGTGAGTCATTGTTAGTTTTGTTCTTTAGAATTACCGTACTCCAATTATTCTACATTATAACTTACATTGTACCTCTCCTCAGCATTCAACCTAAAACAAGTACAGCATTCATCAGCTGCAAGCAAAACAAAGAAAATGTTAAAATTTCACAATAATTTTTCAATATATTTATAAAGATCAAATTATGGCAATTTGATAAATATGTATTAGTTTGTCAAAATTTGGAATTTTAATTTTTAAGTAAAAAAAATAAATTAGTTCATCTAATCTTTCATTACTTGACATTAAGCCATTTTGATTTAAGCCTCTATTCTTAATTCTTCTATTCTATGATCAGGGCAAAATTTTGATTTATATGAATTATGATTATGATGATCCCAGAAAGAGAAAGGTGAAGTGCCAGTCTCCAAAGACACTACTAATACTAATTATCACTGCTTGAGACTGAGTAGTGGTGCAAGTTAGGTCCAAGACCAAGCTTGTTTCCAAATGACTCAATCGACAATTTAGGCAACTATATTTAAATTTAGGCTAGGCTATTGGCAAGGTAAAATTGAAATCAAACTACTAAGCCTAGGGTGTGAACCAAAATAAAATAAACAAGCAACAATAAAATTTAGGACAGTCTACACATCTGGCGACCGGACAAATAGTGCAGGAGATATTCATCTGGTAGGCTTGTCACACTTTATTTAACATTGTCACTTTTAACCATTTGTTCACTATATATGTGAAAATATGTAATTTAAAAAAATTCAAACAATAGTAAGATAGTTATTCTAGCTTCAACCCTAATATTAATACTATTAAGAGTATTAAACGACAGACGAATGTCTCTGGACCTTATTCGTCCGGTTGCAGGACATGTATGTAGACACATGTAAAATTAATGATTAATTTACTCTAAGTCTAAGTCATAAGTATGAGTAATAGTAGAAGACCAACTACTATTAATGGTGAGCCTAATAAATTCTTAATTAATAATTAACTAATGATAGATAATGCCAATGCATTAATTTAGTATTCTTTACTATTACATTCATTAGTAATTAGTCTTTTTTTTTTTTTTGTCATTAGTATTAGATAATTAGTCCTTGGTAAGCCCTCACCGTGCTCTCAGCCTTAAAAAGTAATCAGCAAATGCCTAATCATTGCAGATGAGCCGCTAATGATAATGCCAATCCCAATGCGGGGTCGTTTATGTCTTTTTATCAAATAAAATCATTGATGATTCAATTGATTGTCATTGACACAAATCACATTGATGATCGAACGTGTGGTCTGCCGTGCTGTTCAGTTTTCAAACTAAAAAGAAAATATGTCTATTCATTTATAAAATAATAATTTATAAACAATTGAAAGTGGCACATTACATCAAATAACATAATAAATGAATCTGCCATTCCAATTTTAAATATGAACTACGATGTTAGTGTTGTATCGCAAGTTAAGGCGTAACCAGACAACAAGGGTGAATAGTGCAGCCATTACATGGTTTCACTGTCACTAATGTCAGTTCTGTTTACATGATCGTCGGGAGCGATTCAGGGCTATAAATAGTTACAATCTAATTTTGGAAGACATAGAAAAAATAAAAAACCCGTACTAAAACTTAAGAAAAACGAATTATAATTTACCCCTTTAAAATTTAATAATACAATTATTTAATAAATGTAAATAAATTATATAGATTTTAATATATCCAGAGTATTTAAAAAAGTTTTCTAACTAGATAATTGTATTACTTATCGTAACGGCGTAACGTAAGACGTAAGTTGTCGTAAGCATGGCGATCGGATCGGCCATGGCATGATCGATGCACGCCTTTTGCCTTTTAGTTAGTATTTTTAGACGAATAGCTTTCTAGTATTGATGTATTTTATTGTAAGTACATTGCAGTATTTACTATTTTGTTGGCAGATAATAGGGTTCCTCAAACTAAAACCTAGGAGTAGAGCAAGAATGTAATATCCAGCCCATTGGAGGTTCTTAACCGACCCGAAATAGCGTAGCCAGATTTAGACGCTAGGGGCAGAGAATTTTAAATACTTTTTTTTATTAAAGAAAAAAGGCCCACGCCCACACACCGAAACAATTATACTGCAACAAATAAAATTATTTTGTATTTGAAACACGTTAAAACCAAGCACGTGGGAAACAATATGTTATACAGTGGAACCAGGGCCGTCTTAACAACATAGGGGGCCCTGGGCACAGCAATGCACTGGGGCCCCTTAGCAACACAACATACCCGTGCCGCGAGAAGGGGGCACTCGCCCCATGCTCAAAAAGTGTGGGGGTGGGGGGAAACAGTTGCATATTGCCACCAACTCACCAAGATGAATAAAAATGTAAAATAAAAATAAACATTAAATTAAGTTAAACTACGATGAATTCAATTTATTGTTACAAAAAACAAAATCATTCAAAATCAATAATAGTTTTAAAACGTTATCAGAAATAAACTAAAATAATAACAGAGGATTATAAAGTACAATTATTGACAGATAGAAAGAATAAATTATTTAATATAAATCAACATAATGGCTTGCGTAATTTTTTGCAGAGAAATTCTTTATTATTTGTTAATTGTCGATGGTCTTAAAGATGTCATTTTCCATGCACATAAGCGTAAGCCAGCTCAAACGTTTTTGTCTCACTGTATTGCGAAGCTGATTTTTTATGAGCATGAAAATGAACGTTCCCCTGTACAGTGGGTTATCATCACGGACATGAAGACTCTGATTGCAATTTCAAAATTAGGAAATACAGATGTCAAGTTGTCTGTCATTATTTGTTCATTCAAAGCAATAATAGTGTCACAATTTTCATAAAGAACCAGGTAGTTCTTGAAATCCTTCCATTCATTTAATAGGTCATCCTTATTAAGGTCTTTGTGAAACATATGAGCTAGATCTTCACACTTTTTATTTAGCTCATCGGAAGCAATTGTTTTTAATTTAGTAAATTTTCAATCCAAAAATAAGCTGGTTTACATTGTGTCAGGCCAGAGTTCAGAGAGTCCAAAATATGGAGAAAAGTTTTGATCTTATCAAATTGATCGATCTGTCACTTCTGCTGGTCCATTATATCTACTTAGACTTCGATTTCGTTTCATTTACTCCAATTCTGGACACATTCTCTTGGCCTTACGTTAATAGTTACTAAACTTTTCTCTAATTTCTTGAAGATATGAGTTCAGAGACTCAAGAAGTTTTATGGCTACATGTATGTCAGCATATTTTGACTGCATGAAAAAATTGTCAAAAAGATTGTTTCCAGGTTGTCCATTTTCTTGCTTAGTCCTTCTGCCTCTCGCCTCGTACTCACTTCCTGATTAGTGTCAGCTTAGTCCTTCTGCCTCTCGCCTCGTACTCACTTCCTGATTAGTGTCAGCTTAGTCCTTCTGCCTCACGCCTCGTACTCACTTCATGATCAGTGTCAGCTTAGTCCTTCTGCCTCACGCCTCGTACTCACTTCCTGATCAGTGTCAGCTTA
Organism: Omphiscola glabra; assembly: GCA_964017045.1. Lineage (NCBI taxonomy): Eukaryota > Metazoa > Mollusca > Gastropoda > Lymnaeidae > Omphiscola > Omphiscola glabra. Next base: position 9,109,801 of record OZ024796.1, read on the forward strand.
GTCCTTCTGCCTCACGCCTCGTACTCACTTCCTGATCAGTAGCTGATGTAGAATCCATCGCATCTTGAATTTTTTTGAAACCTTCATGCAGAGTATGGACGGCATCAAAATGTGCTGACCATCTTGTGTCAGACAGACGCTTTACGACAACGAGAGATTTTCTTAAAAGGAAAATACCAGAACATTCAATCGCTGTGTAGAAACTGAGAAAAGGGTATATAGGTGCTGAACAAAGTCAAAGAATTTTCCAACTTGTAGACAACACTGCTGCTTTTAAGCCCACTAAGTTTAGGCTGTGTCCAGCATGAGGGTACACTATGCCTCCGTTTGGAAGGTTGCAGTCATGATTCTGACACAATGCTGGCCTATTGCGAACCAAGTACTAAACTGTACAAGTATTCTTAATATTCCATAGCCTGTGATCTGTGTCGTGAATCACACTCTCGTTTTCCTATACAGTTTTGTGTGTTTCATATTTTGCAATTTGCAGGGGAGGAATAGTTAATGGTATGCCTGGAACTGGATTGCTGGATACAATAGTGGATGTAGATGACGCTACTGTATTTTGAGGAGCAGAACTAGTAACTTCTATTGCGCTTGGATGCAACCAAGATGTTAATTTTCCAAGTTTAATCTTTTTCCTTGTCACCTCTGCAGCTCTTAGTCTCTTCTGTGCTCCACTCCTAAAACTACGTTTCATTTCCCCTTAAAGGGTTATACGCCTAGAGGCATATAAATTTATTATAAATATTTTTATTGTAATAGTGGCGATCCGTTCAAAAGATAATTTAAAAAAATTAATAAAACGTAATTATTTTTAATAAAGTATTTGTCTGCCCTTTCCAACTCACAAGTGCCCGACTATAAAAACGATCATTGGGAAATGACTGATATGGTGCAATCAATCAAATCGATCTATGTGTTTGAGCTATACTGTGTAAGTGTTATGTAAGATGAACATGACTTTCAGATTCTAACAGTGACTGCAAACGATTATAATACCTAAACACCTATATATTTCTGCCTTCAGCTCAAATCTACGGTGACTTTTGGGTTTTATTTATCTTCTAAATATGTTTTTCAGACACAGAAAACCATATAATTTTTAGTCTAGAAATAATAAATCGATTTGTTTGTTATATTATATATTTATAATAAATTTACTTGAAAAGAATTATTCATTGGTGACCTACAAATTCCTTTATATAATGCTAATTAACTTCAGTCGTACTTTAACTGGTGCTAGAATAGACTTTTCTTCACTTATTGCCCTAGCTGTGGCGTAGTTAGGGTTATTACCGCCCGGGGACAACATCTTTGTCTAACATGATTGTAAACATAAATTCTTACCTTACTTTTATTTCGATTCATATCTGGGAAATGTAAAAATTGTTGTCGAGAGTTATTCCCCTTTAAAAGTTTTAAAACTGTCCAACTTTGATTCGCATTTATAACATTAATTTTGGAATGTGCTGAATATAGCGTGGGTTAAAATTAGGATTTTGGGAATTTTAAATCCAATTAAATTGTCAAAATATTTCAATATTCATTAAAAAAATATGTAAAGCATGATGCTTCTAAAAGAGTGAGTCCTCTAGAAACGTGGGGCCCCTGCAAGCGCGGGGCCCTGGGCCAGTGCCCACTGGGCCCATGCCTTAAGACGGCACTGAGTGGAACCTCTCATAACGAGGATAATTCGTTCCAGAATCTTACTCATTAAGCGAAACACTCGTTAAACGAAACAATTTCCCCCCCCCCCCCCCCGCAAAACCGGTCCCTTTTACCAAAACCGGTATTTTCGATATTGAAGTTTACGAATACCGGAATCCCGATATTTTCGATATTGTCAATATTTAGAACAATTTGTGTCGATATTAGAGGTGATGATCAATTAATGAAATAAAAACATATTAAAAAATAGCTATTTGATTTTAATAACCTTTTAAACAATAACACAAATGTCTAACTTCAGACATGATCAAATATTAAAATAGGATGATTCATAATGTCACTCACTATATCTCCCGGGGGAAGCCAGGGCGGTTGGGGAGCCCTACGTGAGGAAAATGTTGTATGGCTCAGCAGATGGAGCTGGTAGCCAATTTACTAGCCGGGGTCATAAGAGAGTAATCTCAGACCTTCCCCAGAATATGCGTGTTAGTTCGTCTCACTATCCTTCCTAACATGTCTGCTAAATTATTTCATCTTGAGCTGCAATCTAAAATTAAATTAAGCTTCGACCAATTTCTTCCATATTTCTGGAGAATCGTATTTTTCTCAAACTCGTCCATTCATCCAGTGTCAGAGACAGTTTAACTCTTTCTTCTTTCAGCTTACGCAGTTTATCAATCAAAGAGGTTTATTAAAGTCTCACTGTGTTTTATTAACCGGAAGGGAAAATAAATCATTAACAAACATTTATTTATTAAATCGAATTAGTTTTACGTGTACAACTTTTTAAAAAAGTTTAAATATTTATTTAAATGTTTGGTTAAGTACGGTGCAGACGAAATGGGTCATTCAGTCATGTAAACGTTTGGCCTGGTACGGTACAGACAAGCCGGGACATTCAGCCTGGGACAAAATAGCTCGAAAATCAAGTATGAGGTGAATGTGAATAATTAATATTGTTATCACAAAATTGAAGTAACATAACTTTTCTATGTCTTAAAATTAATGTATTTGATTATCAAAATACGGATTTACTCATAGTTTTAAATGTGTAGGTACTATGGAAAAATTAAAGGAAATCAAGCAATCAAACATTTTGTTACATAAAGTTTAGTCTTGATTGCAACGTGTTATTACTTCCATATAATTCATGTTACAAACAAACTCTTAATGGAAGTCACCATTTATTGATCTTCATTCGACTATACCAATTACTTATTTGTCAATAAAATGAAAACATTCACTTACCAATCCAGTACGTTCACGCCACGACTCACGTCTCCACTTACACACTACACATGGATGATGTAAAAACAAAATTAATCACAACTCCATGATTTTTGACAAATGAACAGTACGCAGATTTAGCCCGTCGGTCGGCTCTCTTGAGACACATGGTGTGAGGGGTTCGCACTTGGCAAATGACATAAATTATAGCTACGTCTTGCTTTAAATACGACATGGAAATTATGAAAAGCGATATATATTTTTTGAAAATGAAATCCCGGGAATCTCGAAAATCCCGGGTTTTATAAATTTTAATCTCGGTTTTTTCGAGCATCGTTATAAGTCCGGTATCCCGGTATTCGGTATTTTCGAATTTCGGGATCCCGGATTGCGACCCCTAGTGGGCAGTGACAAGAAGCGTAGCTAAGGGGTAGCAGATGGGGCATACGTTCCGGGCGTTAGACTAGCGGGGGAAACAAAATGGGCTTTGATGGTATTTGCTGGTTGAAAATAATTAGTTTCATAATTAAGGAGAGGGATGTATAAATTAAACATGCCCCCTGACGCCAAACACTCTAGCTATGCCCATTCCGGTGGCGTAGAAAGGGGGAGTTTGTTTACTTTTTCTGTATATGGAGGTGCGTCATTTTCATAAAACTGCAGAGTTTGTACTGTAAAAGAGAGAGAAGCATATTTGGTCCCCATGGTGGCACTTACAGTAGCTACGCCTTTAGGCAGTGTATCTCTCGTCACCAAAATTATCGAGAATATTCATCGGGGTGTAGGGTAGAAATCGAGGGCGACGATGAATCTTGCTTTTATTTAGATAAATAAAGGCAAGACAAAGATCGTATTGGTCAACCCAGCCAACCAAGAGCAAATCAACCTGGTATAAGGAAATGCACTGGAAGAAGTGGAAGCCTTCACATACTTAGGCAGCACCATTGACTTAAATTTTGGTACCGAAGAGAAAGTCAGGGCTAGAATTGGAAAGGCTAGGTCGGCATTTGTGCTATTAAAGAAAATGTAGGAGTAAATGGAGTTAACTCTTCAAACCAAAGTCAGAATTTTCAACACAAATGTCAAAACAGGCCTAATATTTGAAGTCGAAACTTGGAGAACAACAGAGCGCATTACGCAAATACAAACCTTCATAAACAATTACCTTAGAAAGATCCTGAACATCAAATGGCCAAACACCATCACTAACAAAGACTTACTAGGTACCAGGAGCCTATTGGTTAAGACATCATAAAGAAAAGATGGATATGGATAAGGCACACTCTTCGTAAACTCCAAGATAACATCACCAGACAATCCCTAAAATGAAATCCACGGGGAAAAAGAAAAAGAGAAAGTCCTATAAATACATTGAGAAGTGAGCTAGAGGCAGATACACAAAGTATGGGATACACATGGAAGCAACTGGAAAGGAACGCGCCGGACAGAGATGAATGGACAATGCTTGTAGACGCCCTATGCCCAAGACGGAATAAAAGGCATAAGTAAGTAAGTTGAATCTTGGGCGGACGAGGGGTCTGGGAAGAACTTCTCCTCAGAATTTGTATTATTTCAAAATCAAGACGTGCATTTTAGAGTATAGTTGAATTCAATGTTTCTATTAGACTTTTGATCAGGAGAAGGAAACTTTTAAGGGTATATGGGGAGGCATTATGGCAGTTTCAAACATAAACTGAATTCACTTTAGTTGTGGCGTGCCATATCATTTGGCACTATTTTAAAATCTTTTGCTGCCCTCTTGGACACTACTAAGCGCTAAGTGCTATAATATTTTTATTATTTTTTTATATTTTAAGATTTATTCGTTTTTTCTGTTTGTTCGCTGATAAAGGCTTCCTGCCGACACGTTCGTTGTTTTGTTGCGTTCCCTTTTTCAGGTTTAACCTTACTGTGTTTTACTAATTTCCTAAAGGTAGTTTAATACTGTGTTATTAAAGACTAAGTCATTAAATTTGTGAAGTTGCAAAAAATAAATGAATACAAGAACCGATAAGTGAGAATAACGGGAAGTAAGCCTTTGGCCTATAAGCAGGAGCGGGTAGTACGATTTTTTCTAAAGACACGTTCCTCTAGCGACACCCTGTTCTCAAGGCACCTTCGTCTAGTGACACACTGTTCTTGTGCTCTGGTCACCCCCTTCTCATTTATGTAACTTAAGGTCTGTTGTAAAGCTGACTCAAGCAAACTCTGTATAATTTTCAATCTTCTATTTGGTGTTATCACCCTGTGAGTGCGTCATCACCCTGTGAGTGCGTCATCACCCTGTGAGTGCGTCATCACCCTGTGAGTGTGGCACCACCCTGTGAGTGCGTCATCACCCCGTGAGTGCGTCATCCCGCTGTGAGTATGGCACCACCCTGTGAGTGCGTCATCACCCTGTAAGTGCGACATCACCATGTGAGTGCGTCATCACCCTGTGAGTGCGTCATCCCCTTGTAAGTGCGACATCACCATGTCAGTGCGTCATCACCCTGTGAGTGCGTCATCACCCTGTGAGTTTGCCAACACCTTGTGAGTGTGTCAACACCCTGTGAGTGCGTCATCACCCTATGAGTGCTTCATCACCATGTGAGTGTGTCAGCCGGTTTAGTCCGCATCCCTTAGAGATGCCACTGGTCCTATATATCATGAAACATTACTTTGTTAATGACGCCCCTTCGAATTCAGGACACCTCTAACCCACTATCCCTTGGCTTATTGTTTCCGATATATTTTTAAAAGGCTAGAGGCGCCCAACGGACAATTACATTGTTTGATTTTATTGTTTGGATTTATTTTTTATTTAAAAATATATATATATAATTCAACGTCAATTATATTATTGCTGTCCAGCAAGTGGACCATCAAAATATCCAGGAAAGACAAGGGGACGAGCTGAAACCTTACACAACATTTTAGTTCAACGCCAGGAAACGCTGTCCATGCAAAAAAATGGCTGAATGGAGGACACAATGGAGGACACAATGACTGTAAACAGCAGCCCACTGGAAGTTGTGGGACAATATTAGAAGTCCCTACCTGGGAAGCAAGGTCTTAACAGATAGTCAAAATGAGAAAGAAATGGAAGCTTAAATACGCAAGCCAAGTCAGTCATTAGAAATATTGACAATGTGAACATAGAGCAATCTGATCATTCACACCAAGACCAGATATTTCTTTAGAAAATGTCCAGGTTATCTTCCCTATGTATAAGATCATTAACACTCCAGATCGGAAGCTGGGATCTTTCCAGATAAAATGGCAACGAAATTGCCATATAATCACAGAGATGCTTATCAGGAGTGGAAATCATTCAAGACACCACAAAGACAAACTACTGTAGATGAATTGACAGCAGCTGCCTACTGACAGGAGTATAAAGCGTTATTGTACCATAGTCTCAAGTACCAGTCAGCACAATGAATAAAAAAATCAGGAGAGCCATAAAAATATTTGAAGCAAAATTCCAAAATGTAAGCAAAGTGGATGAATACAGAAATACTGATCATGATAAAGTTCTTTTTGGGGAATGTAATACACCTTTTAGAGCGTAGATAGGCCTGAATAGCAATGTTTTTAAATCAGCTTGAGGGTAAGCTTGATTGGCTTTGAAATGGGGTCATAATGTTAATGGACGCAAACATTTAAAGAAAAGAAAAGATATTAACAAATATATCTAAACAATTTAGGCCTGTAATCTTTTAATGACATTAAATACGATATGACCTGACTGGTAACCAGACAAAATGACAAGTGACAAAACGAAAAGTGACAAAACAACAAGGTGACAAAACGACAAGATGACAAAATGACAAGGTGACAAAACGACAAGTGACAAAACGACAAGTCTTCAAAGCCAACGCCTCCACCGTCTTTAATGCCTTACATACAATAAAGTAAGGTCAACTTTTAAAGATATTTTACATGCCTTATAGTTGGAGAAACACGGTATTCGGTTATCAGACTTGCGCATAATTACATTAAAATGTAATTAATTACCATTAGTTATAATTACATTACCTATTTTTGTAATTATCTAAAATTTCCATTACTTCATTCAAAAGTATAATTAATTACCATTACAAATTACTCCACTATTGACCTGTAATTACAATTACATTTTTTACTTACAACATTTTTATATAGTGAATTTTTGTTAATTTGTTTCATTAACTTAAAACATAAACATTGTTTTACTAAGACATATTTCCTTTTACAGTGCAGTAACATGCACATTACTTGGAGCCAGCTTTTGGATTTTATTGTTATACAAGAAAGTCAGAGAAATTCTTTAAATGATTTTACTGTATATCTGAATACACAATCATATTTTGTAGCAGACCCTTACAAATTTCAGTGATTGTCTGTGTGTATGAGCAAGCATGACATAATGTACATTATAATTTTCAGCTTGCTCATTACTTGGAGACAAAATGTATGTCATATTGGGTCAAAGTACTATATGAGTATGTTGTATACCATGACACTATATTCATAAGCATGTGATCTGCTATTCAGTATTTTCACTTTTACTCTGAAAATAAACATTTACTGACCAATTAAAAAAGGTCAATTACATGGAGAGTAATTAATTACAATTACTAAATACAGTAATTATAAATAAAATTAAAGTTTTTATTAATTATCTCAAAGTATATCTATTATGTTGCATATAAGATTATGATCTCAAAAGGTGTATTACTATCTAATTATACTGTACAGGAAACTACAATTACACAGAACTATACTGTTGATCACAAACTCCAGCTTCTAGAGCACATGTGTCAACTCATGGTATTTTTCCTCACGAATAACATAGAATGAGGCCAGTGGTTCTCAACCTTCCCAATGCCACGACCCTTTATAACAGTTCCGAATTTTGTGGCGACCCCCAACAATACAATTATTTTCGTTGCTACTACATAACTGTAGAGTATATGTCTTTTCCGATGGCCTTAGGCAACCCCTGTGAAATGGTCGTTCGACCCCCAAAAGGGTCGCGACCCACAGGCTGAGAACCACTGAATTAGACCGACAGCTCCCCTAAGAAAGTAACAATATTTCCGCCATCGCTGCGAACAGCAAATCTCTTTGATGTGACCGGCGCTCGAGTTATCATGTTTGCAACGGAAACCAGACAAAACGACAAGTGACAAAACGACAAGGTGACAAAATGACAAGGTTTGGGGTTAGGGTTAAGGTTAGTCTGATAAACCAATGCCGTGTTTCCCCAATTATAGGGCATTTTAAATATTTTTAAAAGTTTACCATACTTTATTGTATGGAAAGCAATGTCTCCCAACCTTTTTTGTGCCATGCCCCACCTAAACCTTTCTAAAATTCTTATGCCCCCCATGTAACTTATACATAATTTGTAATATTCAAAAATACGGTTGTTCACTGAAGAAGCTTTAATGATAACTTTTAGGAAGAAATCACTAGGAAAATGATGAGGAAACATATCAAGTAAATTTCAAAACATATATGGAGAACTGACATTCAAGTATGAAATAATTTTAATGAAAGATTTTTCTATATTATTTTAATTATTAGTAATAATTTATTGTTTAACGTTAGTGAGATGTTTGTGTTTTCAAGTTCTAGATAGCTCATTTTCAAATTGCCGCCCTGTGGGTCATGGGCCCCACGTTGGGAAACATCGATGTAAGGCATTAAAGACAGTGAAGGCGTTGAAGACTTGTCGTTTTGTCACCTTGCCGTTTTGACACATTGTCGTTTTGTCACCTTGTCGTTTTGTCATTTGTCGTTTTGTCACTTGTCGTTTTGTCACTTGTCGTTTTGTCACCTTGTCGTTTTGTCACTTGTCGTTTTGTCACCTTGTCGTTTTGTCACCTTGTCGTTTTGTCACTTGTCGTTTTGTCACCTTGTCGTTTTGTCACTTGTCGTTTTGTCACTTGTCGTTTTGTCACCTTGTCGTTTTGTCACTTGTCGTTTTGTCACCTTGTCGTTTTGTCACTTGTCGTTTTGTCATGGAACCGCTTTGACTGTAGTGGCTATGGGTAAGGGGGCTCAATCCCGGACTAGTGTAAGATATTCAGTAAGGGTAAACGGAGAGGGGGGATGTACTTATCTTGCCCGGTGGGTTTGGCAACCCAGGCTAAGTCACTGGATGGTAGTCTCGAAATTTTAAATGTCACCCACTCAGAGGCGTAGCGTAGGGGGGGCAGGGGGGTACAGATGTACCCGGGCGCCAGCTAGTTAGGGACGCCAAAATGTGCTTTGGTATTATTTTATTGATGAAAATAATAGGTTTGAGAATTGAAAAAAGGAAAAGATGGCGCTTTAAAATGAATCTTGTCCCCGGGCGCGAATCTTGTCCCCGGGCGCCAAACACTCTAGCTACGCCTCTGCATCCACCGGGGCTTTACATTTTTAATGTGATAAGCAAAATTATTGCGTCTGAGCCTAGAATGCTGACAGTCTCCGTGGTAAGAATATAAAGTTGTTGATTCTTTGTTGTTTCTGTAAGCTATTTAGTTAGTAGATCCCAACTTCTCAACCATAAAAATAAATAGTACTGACATTCAAACATTAAATGGGTGGATAATGATCGAGGATATTTTTTTCTCTTTAATTTATCGATATACATTTGGCACTCAATTGACAAAAAGAATTACAGCTACAAAAATATTTGCCTATTAAAGTCTAAAGCCCTTAAAAATAAAATATAAACTACGATACACAGACAACAAGCAATATGTAAATAAGAAGACATTCAATTTAATTCAGTTAAAAGCGACACATTTTGCCAAAAAAGTAATATCTTTTTTATTCCTTGGATGGTGGAACCTTTTAATTAATTTATGTTTACACGTAAGCAGCTCATCATGGTAGATCACGGGGCTTCTGAAAACAAAACAAAAATATCCGTCTTTAATTGATAAGATGAATTTTGAAAAGGCCAATACATTGGACAAAAAGTTAAGAAGTATAATGTTGTTACCAGTTGGATTTTCTATGAACAAAATCTGGCCAGTAGCACCAAAAGTAGGACAAAGGTGGATTAAAAAAAAAATCAAATAAACTTTTTGAAATAAATAACAGTAACACACAATAAAGTGTGAGATTTAAGAATCAGGTTTATTAGACAAAATTTAACTTCTGCTTCAGAGAGTTGTTATTTATTTGTATGTACCGGTAATGTAATACTTCTTCTTGGGTGTGGCTTGGCTACCTTGTGGCCCATTTCCTTTCTTTTTGGCTTTCGATTCAAACATACATTAATGAATTAGCGATTCCTTATGTTATTCAAGCAAGAAAAGGAGTCGAATTTCGACCCTAAACAGGTCTCACATTTGTGAATTTTGCATTTGTCCAAATTTTAGTGTTTTTTTTTTGGGGGGGGGGTGGTTGGGGGGGTTGGTGTGGTGATTAAAAATTGATGTCCCCGCTAAAGATGTTTTTTATTGTGTCCTTATTTGATAACGGTGACCCTATGGAAATTGAAATTGTATTCCCCCTTGTTCCTAGGGTGATTTCCATCTTTAAATGTATGGCATCGATTTAGCGGGCTATGGGGCCATACATATGTACATGACGTCATGCATTAAAAAATTTAAAAAGGGTGTTACGAATCTGTGACGATATTACAAGGGAGTCTAAATTGTGGGACAAATTTTGTTACAATTGAGGAAGGTCAGATTCAAAATTGTCAAAAATAGTGTGTCGTCATTTATGGGTGGCCCGGACGGCACTGAAGCTCCCAGAGCAGTGTTTAACAACCAAGTTTTTGCACCGTGCCCCAACTGAGCACCTATTAAGGATTAATGTTCCCCCCTGTAATGTCAGTAGTATATAAGGTCCCATTTGGGTATCATTTTGGCGGGTTTCTGGCGGGTCATGGCGGGTTTCTGGCGGGTCATGGCGGATTAATTAAGGATCGATAATCAATTAGCGGGTTAATTAAGGATCGATAATCAATTAGCGGGTTAATTAAGGATCGATAATCAATTAGCGGGTTAATTAAGGATCGATTGATTGATTTTTTATATTGATTTTGATATTGATTTTTTAATATCGATTTTTATATTGATTTTTTATATTGATTTTTTATATCGATTTTTATATTGATTTTTCATATTGATTTTTTATATTGATTTTTAATATTGATTGATTGATTTTTATATCGATTTTTTATTTTTTTAAAATTTTGATTAATTATTGTACCAGCGTGTTGTTGTACCATCGTGTTTTTTAGTAATTATTATATAATTTTTAAATTATTTTATTGGCTCTCAAAAAAGACAACAAAAATTGATTGGCTATCAAACTTATTGTATAGACAACAACAATTAACAACAAAGAGGTGTAGTTTTATATAGTATTTTATTCAAATTGATAATCTTCGTTAATCATTATTAAAAATTTATCAGTATTACAAAGGTTATGTACATATATTTTGCTGACATCAACATTTAAGCGGGGCGGGTTCAGGTATTTTAAGTATTTTACCACGCACTCCGTGCGGTCGGTGAGCGAGCAAGTCCCGTGATACGTGTGTCTGGTATTGTAATTAACTATCCCCGGACCCACAACAAGCGGTCAAGGCCAGGCGAAGCGGAGCATTCTCACGGACGATAATTGCTTTTCAAGATGTTGGCGAGGCTAGTGGTCAAGGAGGGATACACTAAAATGAAGGTTGGCCACATCTGTAATTGTACGCATATGGTGGGTTGTATTATGACTTTGTAATTAAGCTTGTTGTTTTAATTAGTTTTAATTGTCTTTTATCGAGTGGTTCTCAATATGTGGGGGTCCTTTTTTATTTTATTTTTTAAACAACATTATTTTAAAATAATGTTTATTATAGGTGTATTTTAATAGTATTTTAAATTTTGAAGGGTTCCCAAACTCAGGCTAAGGGTCACTAGTCATTCGAAGTGTGTTGTTTTTAATTTTTCTTCTTTTTGGATATACTGTCGTATGATAATTTGTATCTATATAGAGTGATTCTTATAGTGTAGGTTAAGGGTCAGTAGTCAAAAGGGTGGGTGTTTTTTCTTCTTTTCGGATATACGGTATTGTGTTGTATGATAATTTTATCGATTGATTTTCAAAATTATTGTCAGTTTGTGTATTTTCTAATTAGTGGTCATGTATTTTTAAATGTGTTTTTTTTTAAAATTGTATATTTTAAGTAGTTTTCAATTCTTGTAATTTTCTTCAGACAACATAGATACGTGTTTCTCTTCGTGTAGGTTAGGCCTGCGCACGAGTCATAGGGGTGGTCTTTGTTGGACGATGGTTGCCAGAGGCGCACAGCGGTCAAGTTTTTGCTCACATTAGACTCCTCACTGTGGCGAGGGCAGCAGTATTAGTCATTATGACAGGTGTATTTTTACTTTTTTAGTACTTGTTTTGTAGTTGCATAGCGGTTTCTAGTGAGTTGTCTTGTTGTTTGGAAGTTTATCGAGTTCTCGAGCTTGGGTTAGGGGTCACTATTCATGACATGTGTTTTAAATCTTCTTCTTGTCTGTTTTGAGGGTCGATTTTGTTTTCTACTTAGTGATCGTATAGTGTATATTGTAAATCAGTAGTCCTGTATAATGGTATGTTTATTTATTTTGAGTGGTTTTTAAACTTGGTTAGGTGTTATTAGTCATAAGGACGAGTGTTTTTACTTTCTTTAGTACTTGCTTTGTGCTAACATACGATTTTCTAGTGCGTTGTCTTGTTGGTTTGGGAGGTAACCTGAGCTATTGAGGTAAACTATGTTTTTAAGACCATGACACACTTGCATAGCAAGTAAGTTTGATTGTGTTAGTTTATGAATGAGCCGTTTGTCTAACATCCTAACACCGCTTAACGATTTTGTCTTCTCTGACCACGTCCATCCTTCTCATCTCATCACTTTCCAGCTTTCACACTTACACAAAAAGTTTTCCCTTCAAACTTTTACTATGTCCAATTCCATCTTTCTCTGTCTCATCTTTCCCCCTACAACAAAAAATTTCTCCCTTCAAACTTTTACTATGTCCAATTCCATCTTTCTCCGTCTCATCTTTCCCTCTACAACAAAAAATTTTCCCCTTCAACCTTTTACTATGTCCACTTACATCTTTCTCACATCTTCATTTTCCCACGGGCACAAAAAAGTTCTCCCTTCAAACTTTTACTATGTGCAATTCCAGCTGTCTCATCTAGCATCTTTCCCTCCAACACAAAAAATTTCCACCTTCAACCTTTGCTATGCCCAGCTCCATCTTTCTCACATCTTCACTTTCCATCGTTCCCACTGACACAAAAATTTCCCCATTCAAACTTTTACGAGGTCTACTTCCATCTTTCTCACAGCGTCACTTTCCCACTAACACAAAAATTTCCCCCTTCAAAATTCTATCATGTCCAATTCCATCTGTCTCATCTCGCATCTTTCCCTCCAACACAAAAAATTTCCACCTCCATCTTTCTCACATCTTCACTTTCCATCTTTCTCACTGACACAAAAAAGTTCTCCCTTCAAACTTTTTCTATGTCCAAGTCCAAATTTCTCGCCGTCACTGTCGCTCCAAAACAAAAAAATTTCCCCATCAACCTTTTACTATGGCCACTTACATCTTTCTCACATCTTCATTTTCCCACGGGCACAAAAAAGTTCTCCCTTCAAACTTTTACTATGTACAATTCCAACTTTCTCACATCGTCATTTTCCCACTTACACAAAAAATGTCTCCCTTCAAATTTTAGTATGTCCACTTCCATCTGTCTCACATCTTCATTTTCCCACGTCCACAAAAAACTTCCCCCTTCAAACTTTTGCTATGTCCACCTTCATCTTTCTCACCGTCACTTTCACTCAAACACAAAAAAAAAAATTTCTCCCTTGAAATTTTAGTATGTCCACTTCCATCTTTCTCACCGCATCACTTTCTCACTAACACAAAAATGTTCTCCTGCAAACTTTTGCTATGTCCACTTCCAGCTGTCTCACATCTTCACTTTCCCTCCAACACATTAAATTTTCCCCTTCAAACTTTTACTATGTCCACCTCCGGCTTTCTCACATCTTCACTTTCCCACAACACAAAAATTTCATTCTCCAAACTTTACTATGTCCACGTCCACATGTCTCACATCGTCACTTTCCCACTTACACAAAAAATTTCTCCCCTCAAACTTTACTATGTCCACCTCCATCTTTCTCACATCTTCACTTTCCATCTTTCTCACGGACACAAAAATTTCCCCCTTCAAACTTTAATATGTCCATCTCCGTCTTTCTCACATCTTCACTTTCCTTCCAACACAAAAAATTTCCCCCTTTAAAACTTTACTATGTCCACCTTCGTCTTTCTCACCTCTTCACTTTCCTTCCAACACATTAAATTTTCCCCTTCAAACTTTTACTATGTCCACTTCCGGCTTTCTCACATTGTCACTCTCCCTACAACACAAAAAATTTCTCCTGTCAAACTTTACTATGTCCACCTCCAGCTGTCTAACATCGTCATTTTCCCACATACACAAACAATTTCTCCCTTAAAATTTTACTAGGTCCACATCCATCTTTCTCACAGCTTCACTTTCCATCTTTCCCAGTCACACAAAAAATTTCTCCCTTCAAACTTTTACTATGCCCACTTACATCTTTCTCACATCTTCACTTTCCATCTTTACCACTGGCACAAAAAAGTTCTCCCTTCAAACTTTTACTATGTCCAATTCCACATTTCTCACATCGTCATTTTCCCACTTACACAAAACATTTCTCCCTTTACACTTTTACTATGTCCACATCCACCTTTCTCCATCTCATCTCGTCACTTTCCCAGTTACACAAAAAGTTTCCGTCTTCAAACTTTTACTTGGCCACCTCCATCTTTCTCACACCGTCACTTTCCAACATCTACAAAAAATTTCCCCCTTCAAATTTTACTATCTCTACTTCCATCTTTCTCACCGCAGCACTTTTCCACGTCCACAAAAAAAAAAAAATTTCCCCATTCAAACTTTTACTATGTCCAACTCCAACTTTCTCACCGTCACTTTCACTCAAGCACAAAAAAAATTTTCTCCCTTCAAATTTTAGTATGGCCACTTCCATCTGTCTCAATCCTTCATTTTCCCACGGCCACAAAAAAAGTTCCCCCTTAAAAATTTTACTATGTCTACATTCATCTCTCTCCGTCTCTCTCTCTCTATGTCTCTCTGTCTGTCTCTCTCTCTCTATATCTCTCTATGTCTATCTTTCTCTATGACTGTCTCTCGTCTGTCTCTTTGTCTGTCTCTCTGTCTGTCTCTCTCTGTCTTGCTCTCTCTGTCTGTCTCTCTGTCTATCTCTCTGTCTGGCTCTCTCTGTCTGTCTATCTGTCTGTCTCTCTGTCTGTCTCTCTGTCTGTCTCTCTCTATGTCTCTCTGTCTTTCTCTCTGTCTGGCTCTCTCTGTCTGTCTCTCTGTCTGTCTCTCTCTATCTCTCTCTCTGTTTCTCTGTCTCTCTCTCTCTCTCTCTCTCTCTCACAGCACTCCATCTACCATCTTGTTACATCTTTTAATTGTTTGGTAATTAATTATATATATATATATATATATAGTTTATTTAAACATATAAATATATAATTTATATATAAACACAGACATACATAATTTATATAACCTAATAATAAAATAAACAAATCTCTATGACTAATTACTTTATCATAAATTAAGAC
This sequence comes from Omphiscola glabra, assembly GCA_964017045.1. Taxonomy (NCBI): domain Eukaryota; kingdom Metazoa; phylum Mollusca; class Gastropoda; family Lymnaeidae; genus Omphiscola; species Omphiscola glabra. The sequence continues at coordinate 9,125,367 of OZ024796.1, forward strand.
TGTCCTTAAAATAATTTTACGACTTAACTTTAATTTTTAACATAACTTATTACCAATAGGGTGCAGGAAGCCCGTCTAGATTATTCTAGGGACACCTGACCAGCTGACCTCCTGTTCACCTTTGGTTAAGGTTACTTCATTGCTATTACTAGGCCTAGTTTTTCTATTTCAAGAGTGGGATAGAGATGGGACAAAACGTTTGTGAGCCAGTTGGTCTTGACAAAGACCACTTTAAGAAGGGATCGGGATGGAACAAAACGTTTGTGAGCCTGTGGGTCTTAACAAAGACCACTTTAAGAGGGGGATAGGGATCGAAAAATAAAAAATAAAAGTTTGTTATCCAATTGGTCTTAATAAAGACCACTTTAAGAGGGGGATAGGGATGGAAAAATAAAAAGTTTGTTATTCAGTGGGTTTTAACAAAGACCACCCAGGGTGTCGATGTATGTTTCACATTTATCAACTACAAAAAAAAAAACCATTACTCTAGCTCATGTGTGATACCAAACCATTTTTCCTCCACTGTCCTCGGACAGTTATAGAATATATTTGATTATAATTAGAACTATTAAATTGCCCACAAGGGCAAAAGCCTTGGGGTCCTTCTAGAAACCAATTATGTTGGTGTTAGACATGTAAACTGATATTAAGTCCCCGTAGCCGAGAAAAGAGAAGAAAGTTGCCTGGATGTGAATGTGTACTGGTTGACCATAGGTAGCCGTCCTAACCTAGGCGCTATGTAATCCTACACAACCGAAACACCCAATCTTAATTTATGATAAAGTAATTAGACATAGAGGTTTATTTATTTTATTATTAGGTGTTTATATAAATTATGTATGTCTGTGTTTATATATAAATTATATATTTATGTGTTTAAATAAACTATATATATATATATATATATATAATTAATTACCAAACAATTAACAGATGTAACAAGATGGTAGATGGAGTGTTGTGAGAGAGAGAGAGAGAGACAGACAGAGAGACAGACAGAGAGAGCCAGACAGAGAGAAAGACAGAGAGACATAAAGAGAGACAGACAGAGAGACAGACAGAGAGACAGACAGATAGACAGACAGAGAGAGCCAGACAGAGAGATAGACAGAGAGACATAGAGAGAGACAGACAGAGAGAGCAAGACAGAGAGAGACAGACAGAGAGACAGACAAAGAGACAGACGAGAGACAGTCATAGAGAAAGATAGACATAGAGAGATATAGAGAGAGAGAGACAGACAGAGAGACATAGAGAGAGAGAGAGGGAGAGAGATGAATGTAGACATAGTAAAATTTTTAAGGGGGAACTTTTTTTGTGGCCGTGGGAAAATGAAGGATTGAGACAGATGGAAGTGGCCATACTAAAATTTGAAGGGAGAAAATTTTTTTTGTGCTTGAGTGAAAGTGACGGTGAGAAAGTTGGAGTTGGACATAGTAAAAGTTTGAATGGGGAATTTTTTTTTTTTTTTGTGGACGTGGAAAAGTGCTGCGGTGAGAAAGATGGAAGTAGAGATAGTAAAATTTGAAGGGGGAAATTTTTTGTAGATGTTGGAAAGTGACGGTGTGAGAAAGATGGAGGTGGCCAAGTAAAAGTTTGAAGACGGAAACTTTTTGTGTAACTGGGAAAGTGACGAGATGAGATGGAGAAAGGTGGATGTGGACATAGTAAAAGTGTAAAGGGAGAAATGTTTTGTGTAAGTGGGAAAATGACGATGTGAGAAATGTGGAATTGGACATAGTAAAAGTTTGAAGGGAGAACTTTTTTGTGCCAGTGGTAAAGATGGAAAGTGAAGATGTGAGAAAGATGTAAGTGGGCATAGTAAAAGTTTGAAGGGAGAAATTTTTTGTGTGACTGGGAAAGATGGAAAGTGAAGCTGTGAGAAAGATGGATGTGGACCTAGTAAAATTTTAAGGGAGAAATTGTTTGTGTATGTGGGAAAATGACGATGTTAGACAGCTGGAGGTGGACATAGTAAAGTTTGACAGGAGAAATTTTTTGTGTTGTAGGGAGAGTGACAATGTGAGAAAGCCGGAAGTGGACATAGTAAAAGTTTGAAGGGGAAAATTTAATGTGTTGGAAGGAAAGTGAAGAGGTGAGAAAGACGAAGGTGGACATAGTAAAGTTTTAAAGGGGGAAATTTTTTGTGTTGGAAGGAAAGTGAAGATGTGAGAAAGACGGAGATGGACATATTAAAGTTTGAAGGGGGAAATTTTTGTGTCCGTGAGAAAGATGGAAAGTGAAGATGTGAGAAAGATGGAGGTGGACATAGTAAAGTTTGAGGGGAGAAATTTTTTGTGTAAGTGGGAAAGTGACGATGTGAGACATGTGGACGTGGACATAGTAAAGTTTGGAGAATGAAATTTTTGTGTTGTGGGAAAGTGAAGATGTGAGAAAGCCGGAGGTGGACATAGTAAAAGTTTGAAGGGGAAAATTTAATGTGTTGGAGGGAAAGTGAAGATGTGAGAAAGATGGAAGTGGACCTAGTAAAGTTTGAAAGGAGAATTTTTTGTGGAAATGGGAAAGTGACGATGAGAGAGATGTTGATGTGGACATAGTAAAATTTTGAAGGGGGAATTTTTTTGTGTTGGTAGGAAAGTGAAGATTTAAGAAAGACGGAGATGGACATATTAAAGTTTGAAGGGGAAAATTTAATGTGTTGGAGGGAAAGTGAAGATGTGAGAAAGATGGAAGTGGACCTAGTAAAGGTTGAAAGGAGAAATTGTTTGTGGAAGCGGGAAAGTGATGATGTGAGAGATGTGGATGTGGACATAGTAAAAGTTTGAAGGGGGAATTTTTGTGTTTTTGAAGGCAAGTGAAGATGTGAGAAAGCCGGAGGTGGACATAGTAAAAGTTTGAGGGGCGAACTATTTTGTGTAAGTGGGAAAGTGACGATGTGAGACATGTGAACGTGGACATATTTAAGTTTGGATGGGGAAATTTTTTGTGGAAGCGGGAAAGTGACGATGTGAGATATGTGGATGTGGACATAGTAAAAGTTTGAAGGGAGAAATTTTTTGTGTTTGAAGGCAAGTGAAGATGTGAGAAAGATGGAAGTGGACATAATAAAGTTTGAAGGAGAACATTTTTGTGTTAGTGAGAAAGATGAAGGTGGCCATAATACGGTTTGAATGGAGACCTTTTTTGTGTTGGTAGGAAAGTTAAGATGTGCGATAGACGGAGTTGGACATAGTAAAAGTTTGAGGTGGCAAATTGTTTTGTGGTAGTGTGAAAGAAGGAAAGTGATGATATGAGAAAGATGGACGTGTACATAGTAAAGTTTGAATGGGGAACTTGGCTGTGGACGTGGGAAAGATGAGACAGAGAAAGATGGATGTGGACATAGTAAAAGTTTTAAGGGGGGACATTTTTTGTGTGTTTGAAGGCAAGTGATGGTGAGAAAGATGGAGTTGGACATAGTAAAAGTTTGAATGGGGAAATTTTTTGTGACGTGGAAAAGTGACGAGGTGAGATAGACAGAGGTGGACATAGTAAAAGTTTGAAGGAGGAAATTTTTGTGTTAATGGGAAAGTGACGAGGTGGACAAAGTAAAGTTTGACGGAGAAAATTTTTGTGTTAGTGAGAAAGATGAAGGTGGACATAGCAAAAGTTTGAAGGGAGAAATTGTTTGTGTCAGTGGAAAAGATGAAAAGCTGGGAGATGAGATAGACCGAGGTGGACGTAGTAAAAGTTTGAAGGAGAAATTTTTTTGTGTTTGAGTGAAAGTGAAGATGTGAGACAGCTGGAAGTGGACATAGCAAAAGTTTGCAGGAGAACATTTTTGTGTTAGTGAGAAAGTGATGCGGTGAGAAAGATGGAAGTAGACATAATAAAGTTTGAAGGGAGAAATTTTTTGTGTTTGAGTGAAAGTGAAGATGTGAGAAAGATGACGGTGGACATAGCAAAAGTTTGAAGGGAGAAATTGTTTGTGTCAGTGGAAAATATGGAAAGCTGCGAGATGAGATAGACGGAGGTGGACATAGTAAAAGTTTGAAGGAGAAAATTTTTGTGACGTGAGAAAGATGGAAAGTGAAGATGTGAGACAGATGGAAGTGGACATACTAAAATTTCAATGGAGAAATTATTTTTTTTGTGTTTGAGTGAAAGTGACGGTGAGAAAGATGAAGGTGGACATAGCAAAAGTTTGAAGGGGGAAGTTTTTTGTGGACGTGGGAAAATGAAGATGTGAGACAGATGGAAGTGGACATACTAAAATTTGAAGGGAGACATTTTTTGTGTAAGTGGGAAAATGACGATGTGAGAAAGTTGGAATTGTACATAGTAAAAGTTTGAAGGGAGAACTTTTTTGTGCCCGTGGGAAAATGAAGATGTGAGAAAGATGTAAGTGGCCATAGTAAAAGGTTGATGGGGAAATTTTTTTGTTTTGGAGCGACAGTGACGGCGAGAAATTTGGACTTGGACATAGCAAAAGTTTGAAGGGAGAACTTTTTTGTGCCAGTGAGAAAGATGGAAAGTGAAGATGTGAGAAAGATGGAGGTGGAAATTTTTTGTGTTGGAGGGAAAGATGCGAGATGAGACAGATGGAATTGGACATGATAGAATTTTGAAGGGGGAAATTTTTGTGTTAGTGGGAAAGTGACGCTGTGAGAAAGATGGAAGTAGACCTCGTAAAAGTTTGAATGGGGAAATTTTTGTGTCAGTGGGAACGATGGAAAGTGAAGATGTGAGAAAGATGGAGCTGGGCATAGCAAAGGTTGAAGGTGGAAATTTTTTGTGTTGGAGGGAAAGATGCTAGATGAGACAGCTGGAATTGCACATAGTAAAAGTTTGAAGGGAGAACTTTTTTGTGCCCGTGGGAAAATGAAGATGTGAGAAAGATGTAAGTGGACATAGTAAAAGGTTGAAGGGGAAAATTTTTTGTTGTAGAGGGAAAGATGAGACGGAGAAAGATGGAATTGGACATAGTAAAAGTTTGAAGGGAGAAATTTTTTGTTGTAGGGGGAAAGATGAGACAGAGAAAGATGGAATTGGACATAGTAAAAGTTTGAAGGGAAAACTTTTTGTGTAAGTGTGAAAGCTGGAAAGTGATGAGATGAGAAGGATGGACGTGGTCAGAGAAGACAAAATCGTTAAGCGGTGTTAGGATGTTAGACAAACGGCTCATTCATAAACTAACACAATCAAACTTACTTGCTATGCAAGTGTGTCATGGTCTTAAAAACATAGTTTACCTCAATAGCTCAGGTTACCTCCCAAACCAACAAGACAACGCACTAGAAAATCGTATGTTAGCACAAAGCAAGTACTAAAGAAAGTAAAAACACTCATCCTTATGACTAATAACACCTAACCAAGTTTAAAAACCACTCAAAATAAATAAACATACCATTATACAGGACTACTGATTTACAATATACACTATACGATCACTAAGTAGAAAACAAAATCGACCCTCAAAACAGACAAGAAGAAGATTTAAAACACCTGTCATGAATAGTGACCCCTAACCCAAGCTCGAGAACTCGATAAACTTCCAAACAACAAGACAACTCACTAGAAACCGCTATGCAACTACAAAACAAGTACTAAAAAAGTAAAAATACACCTGTCATAATGACTAATACTGCTGCCCTCGCGACAGTGAGGAGTCTAATGTGAGCGAAAACTTGACCGCTGTGCGCCTCTGGCAACCATCGTCCAACAAAGACCACCCCTATGACTCGTGCGCAGGCCTAACCTACACGAAGAGAAACACGTATCTATGTTGTCTGAAGAAAATTACAAGAATTGAAAACTACTTAAAATATACAATTTAAAAAAAAAAACACATTTAAAAATACATGACCACTAATTAGAAAATACACAAACTGACAATAATTTTGAAAATCAATCGATAAAATTATCATACAACACAATACCGTATATCCGAAAAGAAGAAAAAACACCCACCCTTTTGACTACTGACCCTTAACCTACACTATAAGAATCACTCTATATAGATACAAATTATCATACGACAGTATATCCAAAAAGAAGAAAAATTAAAAACAACACACTTCGAATGACTAGTGACCCTTAGCCTGAGTTTGGGAACCCTTCAAAATTTAAAATACTATTAAAATACACCTATAATAAACATTATTTTAAAATAATGTTGTTTAAAAAATAAAATAAAAAAGGACCCCCACATATTGAGAACCACTCGATAAAAGACAATTAAAACTAATTAAAACAACAAGCTTAATTACAAAGTCATAATACAACCCACCATATGCGTACAATTACAGATGTGGCCAACCTTCATTTTAGTGTATCCCTCCTTGACCACTAGCCTCGCCAACATCTTGAAAAGCAATTATCGTCCGTGAGAATGCTCCGCTTCGCCTGGCCTTGACCGCTTGTTGTGGGTCCGGGGATAGTTAATTACAATACCAGACACACGTATCACGGGACTTGCTCGCTCACCGACCGCACGGAGTGCGTGGTAAAATACTTAAAATACCTGAACCCGCCCCGCTTAAATGTTGATGTCAGCAAAATATATGTACATAACCTTTGTAATACTGATAAATTTTTAATAATGATTAACGAAGATTATCAATTTGAATAAAATACTATATAAAACTACACCTCTTTGTTGTTAATTGTTGTTGTCTATACAATAAGTTTGATAGCCAATCAATTTTTGTTGTCTTTTTTGAGAGCCAATAAAATAATTTAAAAATTATATAATAATTACTAAAAAACACGATGGTACAACAACACGCTGGTACAATAATTAATCAAAATTTTAAAAAAATAAAAAATCGATATAAAAATCAATCAATCAATATTAAAAATCAATATAAAAAATCAATATAAAAAATCAATATCAAAAATCAATATAAAAATCGATATAAAAAATCAATATAAAAAATCAATATAAAATCGATATTAAAAAATCAATATCAAAATCAATATAAAAGATCAATCAATCGATTATCGATCCTTAATTAACCCGCTAATTGATTATCGATCCTTAATTAACCCGCTAATTGATTATCGATCCTTAATTAACCCGCCATGACCCGCCAGAAACCCGCCAAAATGATACCCAAATGGGACCTTATATACTACTAATGTCTAACAATGCCCCGCCCCTTTTGAAAAGTGAAGACAATTACCCCAGAAATTAGAATGTCCCGTTATCTTGAAAAGTGAAGACAATTACCCCAGATACTAGAATGTCCCGTTATCTTGAAAAGTGAAGACAATTACCCCAGATACTAGAATGAAGACAATTACCCCAGATACTAGAATGTCCCGTTATCTTGAAAAGTGAAGACGATTACCCCAGATACTAGAATGTCCCGTTATCTTGAAAAGTGAAGACAATTACCCCAGATACTAGAATGAAGACAATTACCCCAGATACTAGAATGAAGACAATTACCCCAGATACTAGAATGAAGACAATTACCCCAGATACTAGAATGTCCCGTTATCTTGAAAAGTGAAGACGATTACCCCAGATACTAGAATGTCCCGTTATCTTGAAAAGTGAAGACAATTACCCCAGATACTAGAATGAAGACAATTACCCCAGATACTAGAATGTCCCGTTATCTTGAAAAGTGAAGACAATTACCCCAGATACTAGAATGTCCCGTTATCTTGAAAAGTGAAGACAATTACCCCAGATACTGAAAATGTCGCATAAGAGATGGAGTCGGTGGGCCGTCGAGCGCGAGCTCTTAATGCCCCCCCCCCCCGGCGCTCCCCCACACAAACCAGAGCACTGAAGGACTTAACCCGACTCCAGCCCGTGCGGGATGGCGCCGGGAACCTCCCCCTTGACCCAGGGGAGGCCCGGTCGACCGAGGACGCTGCGTTTAAAGCGTCCGCAGTTAACTCTCTGTGGGTCAGGACGGCTTTGCTTCCACTCCGGGGGTTGGTGTTGCGTTACCACTCCCCACCGCCCAGGGAGTCTTTCGGTCGGGACGTTGGTAGTGGCGGGACGAAACGGTTGCCTAGGAGCGGCTTTCTCACGGCCGCGTAGCTAAAATAATCAACATGGGTTTTAGTGACCACCCAAGTTTCATATCCATTAACAGCAACTAGTAATCATGTTAGTGGCAGCTCCCGTTGCGTTGGGAGTCATGCGTTTGGCCGGGGTTTTTTAGCTTCGGGTGGACAAGTCCCCCCTACTAGTCTGCCACGCCGCGAAGAGGCAAAACCCCATGTGGACGCCTTCGAGTTTCCTCGAAGACGCTGCCGCTTACGCAGCACAGACCCCAGATACTAGAATGTCCCGTTATCTTGAAAAGCTTAAGAGTTAGCACCGTTAAGAGAGTTGAACAAAAAAAAGGGAGGGGGTGGGGGATTCACCAACCAGAGCCGTCGTTTGGGCCTGAGATATTTGACAAAAAAGATTCCAGTTAAGGTGACTCAAATTGTGATGTGGATAGAAAAACATAATTAACAACTTTGAATACAAGGGGCACCAAACTTAAAACCGGTGGAGATTTGGGGGGGGGGGGGTGTATCCGTCAGAAGTCATGTAATGGCTCTGGCACCAGCGAGAAAGAAAGGTAGGCTCTCGGCTCCACAGTTTTTAATTTACCATTTAATATCTAAAGTCCTTAACCAAAACATATTTAAATAAAAATATATTATAAGCCTTTTTTAAACTGCAAAACTGCCTTACAACAGTATGGCAATTCGCCACGGACGTCCATGCGATACACTGCAATATTGTCACTGACATTCTCCGGAAGCAGATTATAGCCAATCATAGGACAACCGTTGTAGTCACATGATACACATTCCTCACGAGCGAGCCTCTTGTGAGATGTGCAACGACGTATAGGCAGTGTGCAGTTGTTGTTTATAGAGTATGTAAATATGTGTGTCGCCCGCATATGTGAGCATGCCACAGCTGTTTGCACCGAAGCACCTCTTAGACCTGTAAACACAGTGGAATAACATAACTCACACATCACAATGTCGAGTCGTCCTTAAATAAGCTGAGCAGGCTACTTTAAAGCCTGTCAGAAACTTATGTGTAACAAATTCTATTTAGGTTTTATTTCTTAGATTATCTCCCAGTGGCTGTCCACAAAAGTTATGCCAGTCTAAATTTCACTGAAATTAGTAGCCTACTGTAAGAATTAAGACTAAAATTTACTATTTTTAAAGCTGGGGAGAAAAAAATCCTTTCCTCTACTGAAACTCTTTGTGTCTGCCTTGTCTCAGAAAGTAAACTTAAAGGTTTCCACTGCAATAAACTATTTGGACTTTGTAAGTAAATGGAACATTATTAAAGTTACTGCCGTTTGCTCGTGAAATAATTATAAAACTGTAATCAAATCTAATTCCATGTACACCAAAAAATGTTATCAGATCTCAAAAACAAAACTAATTGTTTGATTAAGGGGCTGCTTAAAAGTGATGTACCGCACATTGGTTCATCTATAAGTGATGCAGGGACAAAAGTTATTGCGCGTGACGAGGCAGACGCTTTGGAAAATGTGACGTCACATAAAAATTTTAAAAACAAAACAACAACAAAAACATGCATAGTTTACGATATATATATATATATATATATATATATATATACAAATCATAGCGAATTATATAATTTTTTGTGTTTGTCTTGGTATTTGGTTTTATTTATTTTTTAATACAGTATTTTAAAATATTTTAAAAGTATTTTAATTTTTTTTAAAATTCTTTGAGGTCATATTTAACTAAAGTAGGCATATTGTAAACTAAAAAGGGGAAATGGGACATAATTGGGAAGTTTAAAAAATGATATGACGCCATGTAAGGAATCCCCTCACTCTACACCCCCCCCCCCCCCCCCCCCCCCCCCCCATGGTCTAATATTTTGTTATCGTATTCTTTTAACACGAGACAGACCTAATGTTTCCAACATGGCGGACAATCTGTCAACAACACGGTTTGGACACGCTGGCTGATGCATCCCACCATTTGGGTAGAAATCCACTGTTCCCATTGGTTCCAGTGTTCCTAAAATAAGCACATCATTGAATCCGTCAGCTGGAGTTATAAGACTAACACAGTACAGTGGATTTATCATTCTAAAAACATGAAATGATTTCCTACCTACCACATACTAAACAGGATAGTTTGAGACAAAACTTTTCTGTTGAATACTTACATGAGGATTTGTTCACAGAAAATTGTTTTTCCGAAGTAACAAATGGCATTATATAAAGTAGGATTTTAAAAAAATATAGCTGTTTTTAAAATTAAGTTAATGAATTTAACTTTTATGTCATTTTGATTTTTGCCTATGTTTTATGCCTAGGGCTGGGCTCACCGCGCTATATAAGACCACTGTTATAATAATAATAATATGCGCAGAAAAAACTAACAGTACTGAAATCTTGCTTACTTCTTCTCAGCTAAGTGATATTTTAAAATTGTATTATGTTTTTTTCTGTTGTTTGTTCGCTGACGAAAGCTTCCCGCCGACACGATCGTTGTTGTTGTCGTTGTTTTGTGTGTGTGTGTGTGTGTTGTTGTTTTTTTTGTGCGTTCCTTTTTTCAGGTTTGACCTTATTTTGCTTTGTACTCATTTCCTATTCAACTCCTGCATCGAACGTTTACTTGCGGTTGTGAACGGTGCATAACTCCAGCTGTCACGTGTTCCCGGTAGTGAAGAGATAGATATGTCAGGCGGTTGTTTTTGTATTGGGTCTCTCAGTGGAGAAAAGGGCATTCATCGCTGAGAATTATTTTCGATCATACGCAAGTGAACGCATAGGGTGAACGTGTTCGAATCAAGGTGGCAACACATATTCATTTTTTAAAAAAAGTAGCGCAGGTATGGAAAGCTACTCTGCCAACAGAAAAGAAAGTCTGATCGACCAATTAGTGAATGTGGCTTTCTTAGGAGAACCACGCAATGCTATACAAATCTGGCTCATCGTGAACCATAGCCAGAAATGACCACACTACATCATCCCGGCTCGCGCATCTGGCTCTGTCAAGGGTCGTCTAACCTGAATACGTTACGAAAATTCACCTATGTCCTTAACTGCGAACGGACTTATTAAATATGTTCAGTTGGAAAGATGTTCAGTTGGAAAGATGTACAGCTTGAAAGATGTTCGTCGTAGTATTCGTAGGGGAGAATGCATTCGTAGGGGGGGAGTGCATTCGTAGGGGAGAATGCATTCGTAGGGGAGAGTGCATTCGTAGGGGAGAATGCATTCGTAGGGGAGAGTGCATTCGTAGGGGAGAATGCATTCGTAAGTCGTAAGGGAGAATGCAGCTGCTTCTGTAGAGCACGGGCGGGATTCACATTATCATAAGACTTACCGGACGAACAGATTTCGTCCAATGCATTACAAGAACCGAGAAACAGAAGGCGGCATTGTCACTTGGTGTTGTCTTAGTATATATATATAAATCTTTAAATGAACTGCTTTGCCAACATTTGTTCAAACACGGTCGCCCCGCCATGATTACTTAAAATCACGTATACGCTGGAGCGAAAAGCATACTCAGCTATAATAATACACTTTTCCTCCACTGAGTGACCCATTTACAACAACTGCCTTTTCACATCAGCATTTTCACTTCTGAGGAACACGTGGCGGCCTGAGCTATGCAGCGTTGACAAGAGCACGTACGATGCGGGAGATATAGTACTGCTAGTTGTGGCGGACATTCTACAATAAAATCTTATACTTATTTGTTGATATTGTGGCGTGTCCAGACCTGTAGTCTGTGTAGGTAGTGTCCAGACAATAGTCGACCCGTAAGGGATGATGGCGTTGGTTTTATGACCTAAGACCAACTGACCAAACAAATATATATTTTAGGATCATATATGATTCGAAAACTCAAATCAAAAGGTGATGAAAAAAACAGGGCTACCTGCTCTTCCCAGGGTCTTCTCTCAATATATCATTAGAAACCACCCCCCACCCCAAAGCCAACAGCTAAGTGCAGGCTAAAGCGTATTACAGGGGCTATACAGTGGCGTAGTGAGTGGGGGCAAGGGGGGCATCATGCCCCGGGCGCTACTCCCAAAGGGGCGCCAAATGGTATATTTTACTATAATATTGTATGGTTTTCGAATAGGGGGGCGCTAAAAAGGTATTGGGGGGCGCTAAAAAGGTATTGTGCCCCGGGCGCTAGTTAAGCTCGTTACGCCACTGGGGCTATATGAATGTTCTTTGTATTACAAGGGCCTATGTGAATGTTCTTTGTATTACAAGGGTCTATGTGAATGTTCTTTGTATTACAAGGCCCTATGTGAATGCTCTTTGTATTACAAGGGCCTATGTGAATGTTCTTTGTATTACAAGGGCCTATGTGAATGTTCTTTGTATTACAAGGGCCTATGTGAATGTTCTTTGTATTACAAGGGTCTATGTGAATGTTCTTTGTATTACAAGGGTCTATGTGAATGTTCTTTGTATTACAAGGGTCTATGTGAATGGTCTTTGTATTACAAGGGTCTATGTGAATGTTCTTTACAACAAAGACATCTTATAACTCATCAGCCGCATAATTCCACCAACGTTGGTTAAATGTTCCAAGAACAATCATTAGGATCATTTACCCATGCCAATCCCCGGGGCACCGTCAGTGTGAATGACATCCACAAATATGGCATCAGTGGGGTCAAGTCTTGTTTCAGGTGGGGTTCCTTCAAAACTTGGACCAGCGGGATCAAGACCTGTGAATTAATTTGGTGTGTGGAAAAAAAAAGGGGGGGGGGATAAAACAACACATGTGATGTGGGATTAAACATGACCTGTGATGTGGGATTATACATGACCTGTGATGTGGGATTAAACATGACCTGTGATGTGGGATTAAACATGACCTGTGATGTGGGATTAAACATGACCTGTTACGTAGGATTAAACATGAAATATGAAAGTGGGATTAAACATGACTTTTTATGGGGAGATGAACAATATCATAGTTGAATGTATTAGAAATATGAAACCACGTTTAGTTTGATGTATTATAATTTATATAAAATTTACAGTGAATGTGGGTCAAAAATATATCATAACTATATAATATAATATCTTTGTAATAAACCAAAAATAAAACATTTTCAAAATATGTAACTGTAAAAAGTTAGTAATGTACACGATGAAGGAAGTATGTTAATACAGCTGGGACAATGCAACCGTGGTGTCCTAAATAATATACAGGAAGAGACGAATAAACTATATCGTAATAATAATTCCAGATGGCGCTCCATGTATCCACCAATGTTAAGTTGCATAGACGTTCATTTGCCTTTATTTTAGGCATGGCTTGTAAGTTGTCACTGCGCGGTGAGTAACGAATGTATTCTTTTGTGCGCATTTGGTGCGTACGACGGGGGAAGCAGAGAATGAGAGCGCATCACGGTACGCAATGAGTGCGGGCGGACAAGATCAACCCGGGAATTATATTTTAATACGCCTTAAAAATACAGTACTTGTGGACTTGCAATTCTAAGTGTATTTTGTGAAACCCTAGCTTTAAGTTGTGGTCCAAATTTAAAATGTATTAATATTATTTGCCTTTGGAAAAGCTGAACAATCCTATTTTAATTCTATCTGGCAACAGAGGTGAACACACGGCGTGGATATTTTTAACGTCTTGAAAGAACAGCGAATAAACGTAAAGATGAGTGCCTGCTAAAAATTAACTCTTAATTCGATTTCCACAACTCTTTGTCCAGTGCTGTGCGCCAGATCCGAGCACTGACCTTTGAACTCACCTGTTATCCTGCCAACCCCGTTCACTTGACAACCAGCGTAGCCAGCCACGTGTGCTCCGAGACTAAAGCCAATCAGGTGAACTAAACCAGGTTCTGAACCCATAGACACCAGCTCCTGTCGATGAACATGTCAGTAATTAGATTTTTCAAGCTGTAAAGTGTATCCGTCTGATGTGAAAGACTGTCACGTGTTCGACAGCTGCTCTTCCCTCAGACAAATCTACGGGAACACGGCTAAGTGTGTTGTCCACGTGTTCATCTAGAAATCGGCCATTAGAAAATTCCTTTGGCATTTCTGGAGTTATTTATTTTTAAAGATTAAAAAGATTTGCAGCAAGTATTTTAGGGCCTAGTTTTATTTCTTACAAACTTTGTTCTCTACGGAAATGTTCTTTGTTAATTGTGTACATTGTTTGTGCCACCAAGCCTTGACTTGACTTTAACATTTACCAGCACTGTACATTTTTCCAAATTAGCTTACACGTATGCCCTCAAATTCAACTGTCAAAATAATAAATTAATAAGTCCGTTCGGAATATTCTGCATCATTCTTTGCATATAACAATTTTCCATTTAAAGAAATGTTAAAACAACACTAACACACACACAAAGACACGAGGCTGAGGAACAGTAAGATCCGCTTTTTCTGCGTTCTATGCAGACATCAGTTAGTTTCCAAAAAGTGATTAGCCTACAAAACGCTGAACATCTCTGCCCACTTAAGTCAGTGGAATAGTCACCAATGACCAGGAACATTGTATTTTTATGTAGTTTCTAATTTTTGGATGGCATTATACGGGGTGGTTTACAGCAGTTTGTCCACTTTATTTTCGTTTTCATTTAACTGGTAGCACAGCCGCTGCGTGGGTCCTGCAACCCATGTCTGGTAGCACAGCCGTTGCGGGGGTCCTGCAACCCATGTCTGGTAGCACAGCCGCTGCGTGGGTCCTGCAACCCATGTCTGGTAGCACAGCCGTTGTGTGGGTCCTGCAACCCATGTCTGGTAGCACAGCCGTTGTGTGGGTCCTTCAACCCATGTCTGGTAGCACAGCCGTTGTGTGGGTCCTGTAACCCATGTCTGGTAGCACAGCCGTTGTGTGGGTCCTGCAACCCATGTCTGGTAGCACAGCCGTTGCGTGGGTCCTGTAACCCATGTCTGGTAGCACAGCCGCTGCGTGGGTCCTGCAACCCATGTCTGGTAGCACAGCCGTTGTGTGGGTCCTGCAACCCATGTCTGGTAGCACAGCCGTTGTGTGGGTCCTGCAACCCATGTCTGGTAGCACAGCCGTTGTGTGGGTCCTGCAACCCATGTCTGGTAGCACAGCCGTTGCGTGGGTCCTGTAACCCATGTCTGGTAGCACAGCCGCTGCGTGGGTCCTGCAACCCATGTCTGGTAGCACAGCCGTTGTGTGGGTCCTGCAACCCATGTCTGGTAGCACAGCCGTTGTGTGGGTCCTGTAACCCATGTCTGGTAGCACAGCCGCTGTGTGGGTCCTGTAACCCATGTCTTGTAGCACAGCCGTTGTGTGGGTCCTGCAACCCATGTCTGGTAGCACAGCCGCTGCGTGGGTCCTGCAACCCATGTCTGGTAGCACAGCCGTTGTGTGGGTCCTGTAACCCATGTTTCTTTTAAAAAAGTAATGTTATTTTGAAGCACCAAATGTAATTTACATGCTCAAAATATGCCGCTGATTTCTTCAGCCTTATGTTCAGTTCTAAGTCATTCTGATGAAGTACTTAGTCAACATCTCTCAAACCCAAAGAAGACAATTAGGTCTAATTTGTGGTCGTGTATTGTGCGCACACACGCAGATATGTGTAGCATTTTTTAATTAAAAAAACTGACTTTTCTGGTTTAGTTTGGCTTTTTAACAATTTTTTTCTTAATTTGGAAACTCTGGTGTGGTTTTGATAAGTGTAGTCTGCTTGTGTTATTTGCGTGTTTAATCACGTGGTCTAATTAGTGGCAAGTTGATGTTTGCAACATTAAAACGGAGAAATATTTTTTTTTTATCTACAACTACAATAATCGATGGCGGTTGCTCCCAAACCTTGTTGCCTTGCTGAATCCTGACTTTCCCAAAGCGCCATGTGTCAATGTATTACTGCCAAATGGAGAATACACTTTTTAAAGTAATCGAGTTTAAAATATAAAAATAAATGAAAACAAATTTAAAATTATGCCTACAAAGCACCATCAAGTGGCAATCAAATTTTTTTTTAGAGACTTATAACTATGTGGGTAATCGATTGCAACAGGTAAGTCCCCTAGACGTCGCGCCCTATCACATTAGATTGAGAAAGTAATAAAATTATGAACATTTTTTAATACTTCACAGAGCACTTATTCACTGACCTGTAGAAGTAATGCCAACCCGTTGACTGACCTGTAGAAGTAATGCCAACCCGTTGACTGACCTGTAGAAGTAATGCCAACCCGTTGACTGACCTGTAGAAGTAATGCCAACCCGTTGACTGACCTGTAGAAGTAATGCCAACCCGTTGACTGACCTGTAGAAGTAATTCCGACCCATTCATTGACCTGTAGAAGTAATGCCAACCCGTTGACTGACCTGTAGAAGTAATGCCAACCCGTTGACTGACCTGTAGAAGTAATTCCGACCCATTCATTGACCTGTAGAAGTAATGCCAACCCGTTGACTGACCTGTAGAAGTAATGCCAACCCGTTGACTGACCTGTAGAAGTAATTCCGACCCATTCATTGACCTGTAGAAGTAAAGCCAACCCGTCGACTGACCTGTAGAAGTAATGCCAGCACTGCACCAACGACCCGTGTGTTCGCAGCACTCTGGTAGTAGATCAAATTGTTGGCGCCCCTGCTCCAATCCACCACAACAACATTGACGCCGCCCTTTGTAAACATGAATAAATGCCTACATTACAATCAAGTGTTAAAAAACAAACGACCGCAAATCAACAGTACTAGCCATTCGCTCTCTCGCGCGTTTCTATGTCATGAATTACGTTCAACTAGGCATTTGAATTTATTCAAATAAAGAACAGATTGATAAGATAAGATCGATTCGTTTGAATTTACAGTGAAGACTGGGGTTCATAATTTTGTATCGCGTTACAGCGGGGCGCGATACAGCTGTTTTTCACCGTATTTTCGTTTTCTGTTGGCTGGTAGCACAGCCGTTGCGTGGGTCCTGCAACCTCTTCTGATTTAGGAAGCCTCGAATTTTTATGTTGTGCTGTCGAGGGGTTGGGGGTCAAAATATAAACTAGAATGCAGGGTCACATATCCGAAAAGTTGCAGCCCCCCCCCCCCCCAAAGTCACGTGGCTGTTCTTCTGGTAGTGGCTCTAACACTTCATGAGAGGCAGGTTGAACCCCGAAATTGAAAATAAGGAATTCGACCATACTTTTGGTTTCAGTTATTGGAAATCATGTAAACATGATAAATTAAAACACATTTTAAAAATCAATGTAATTAAAATATATATATATTATTTAAACAATTAAAGGATAGGTCGTTGCGAAAATATAAAAAGAGACGAAATTTTAAAACCTGAGATCTCAAGTCCAGATAGACCCAGAACATTAATGTTTTTTACATGTTATAGCAACAATTTCATGATGCTATAAATAGTAGAATATTTGTAGTTAAGTGGAAAATGTAATTTACCTGAATATAACCGATATACATAATCTTCGATGAAAGATTGTAGGGGTACAAGTTAATATTTTCCTGAATAATATATATCTTATGTATTTTTAAACAATCTAAATAACTTTAATAAACCAGAACAGATATATCATGAAAATGTCTGCCAGTTTGTATAGCTATTCATTAAGTAATAATTTAGAAGTTTCATGCGAAGGAATTTTAAGGAAAATATGATTTGAGAAAATTATATAAAACTCACAAATGTATACTTTTCATGTGAAATTTACAAAATTTTGCCCTGCCCCACCCCAAAGCTGTTATAAAAAATCTCTTCCTTATCCAATTATTTATTAGAAAATAAAGAAATTTTAGATCTTTTAGCTTCAATTTATTAAGTTGTATCAAAATTTTGAATAAGTGAGGATGATACACGCTTTTTATCGATTTGAGAAAAATGCCCGAAACAAACTTTTCTAAATGTAACCCTAATTCTTTTAATATGTCCAACACCTCCTTTTAATTCACCATTGCTTTAAGCCAGTGGTTCTCGACCCCTTAATACTGTTCTTCGTGTTGTGGTGACCCCCCAACAACAAAATTATTTTCGTTGCTACTTCATAACTTTGTTTTCAGGTATTCTACGCGACCCCTGTGAAAGGGTCGTTCGACCCCCAGGTTGAGAACCGCTGCTATAAACTATAGTGGTATCATATACAGCTATTTCTAGTCTATTTCTTCCCAACAAATTAGGACTTGGGACAGCGATACTGATTGAATTATGGAAAGCATCATTTGCGATTTAAGTCGTCATTCCCCCCCCCACCCCCCCCCCACCCCACTTTTTTTTTTCAACCAAAATGTCCTTGGTTGCGCAGCTTTTTAGCACATTTAATTTATCTGCCTTCAAAAAGTTTGACCATTCTCCACAAATATTTTCATTAACTTTATGTAGCAAGCTTTCCCCCATTTGTTTCTGGACATGGCCGCAACATACTAATTTTGAAATTTATACTTCTTCACAAACTATTTAGAGGATTAGCTTCAGTTAAAATCTTTTAGAAGCACCATCCCCTAAATAGCCAGTATATGAGAGGTTATATTTTTCTTTTGAACGGCGAAAGATTTTTATTAAATGTCTCAGTTAAACCGTTAAATCCGATGAGATGTTTTGGACCGGTATCCATTATTTCAGTTATTTTATCAATTTATGCCTTTTACCCCACATGACAAAAAAATGGTGGGGGGGGGGCTTTAAGAATTTTCCATTTATTTCGGTCATGTGCTTTCCTTTCCAGTTGCTCACAGGTATAGACCATACTTTGTGTGTCTGCCTCTAGTTCGTGTGTCCGTGTATTCTCTGGCCTTCATCCCTTCCCTGTGCCCTGTGGGTTCCATGTTTAGGGATTGCCTGTTGATGTTATCTGGGGCTTGACGAAGAGTTTGCCTTATCCACATCTATCTTATCGTTATGATGTCTTCAACAAAAGGTTCTTGATATGTCTTCGCCAGTAAGACTTTTTGTTGGTGATGATGTTTTGTCCTTTCATGTTCAGAATCTTTTCTAAGGCAATAGTTTGTGAGGGTCTGTGTACTTTCTGCGGGATGCTCGCTGTTGCTCTCCATGGAGTAGGACTGATTTGACATTTGTGTTGACAATTCTAACATTAGTGTAGCTTTACCATTTGACATATTTTGTGTTTACAGTTCTAACATTAGTGTAGCTTTAGTTCAAAAGAACACGCAGTTACCTTCTGTAAAAATGCAGTGGCCATTTGTCCTATCCACTCCGTATTGGTGTTTTCTAGGTACCCATGAATGATGACGACCGTCTTGGCAGCAGAGTTGAACACAGTGGCACGAACCTGTCACAAAAGTTTACATTAAAGAATGACAAGTGCAATTGGTTTAACTTGAAGGCATCTTTCTGTCAATGCAAAATAATATATTGATTTATAAATAGCGCTAAATCATTTTGTTAAAAATTAAATAAAAATAATTTTTTAAACCTTTTCTACGATGATATTGTTCAATAAACCAATAGAAAAAATTCATCATTTTACTCCCATGTCCCAGATATAGTCTAAAGATCTCAGTTAATCCTTTTACTCCCATATCACAGATATAGTCTAAAGATCTCAGTTAATCCTTTTACTCCCATATCACAGATATAGTCTAAAGATCTCAGTTAATCCTTTTACTCCCATATCACAGATATAGTCTAAAGATCTCAGTTAATCCTTTTACTCCCATATCACAGATATAGTCTAAAGATCTCAGTTAATCCTTTTACTCCCATATCACAGATATAGTCTAAAGATCTCAGTTAATCCTTTTACTCCCATATCACAGATATAGTCTAAAGATCTCAGTTAATCCTTTTACTCCCATATCACAGATATAGTCTAAAGATCTCAGTTAATCCTTTTACTCCCATATCACAGACATAGTCTAAAGATCTCAGTTAATCCTTTTACTCCCATATCACAGATATAGTCTAAAGATCTCAGTTAATCATTTTACTCCCATATCACAGATATACTCTAAAGATCTCAGTTAATCCTTTTACTCCCATATCACAGATATAGTCTAAAGATCTCATTTAATCCTTTTACTCCCATATCACAGATATAGTCTAAAGATCTCAGTTAATCATTTTACTCCCATATCACAGATATACTCTAAGGCTCTAAGTTACATTTTACTCCCATGTCACAGATATAGTCTAAAGCTCTAAGTCAATCATTTTACGCCCATGTAACACAAATATTCCAAGGCTCTAAGGCGCGGTTAGCCAAACAATTCCTTAAAATAAATCTCCAACCTGATGGAGCTGCTCCAGCGTGACTATAACATGATCAGAGTTGCCATAGAAATGAAACTGTGGCCGAATTATCTGGGGACTTTGAGGCCCAAGTCCGGCAGTGTTGTTGTATGGGTAACTGGTGGGGAAACATCCTATTGGTGGGTTTGTGTAACACTGCGTCCACCATTGGGGTAGTAGCCAGCCTTAATGATAGAAGACAGTGTTCATTAGAAACATCCTACTAGTGGGTTTGTGTAACAGTGAGTCTTTCATTGTGTTATTTTACAGATGTGTGGGTTTGTATAAAAGCGAGTCAATCATTGTGGTAGTTTACAGATCAGTGGAATTTTGTAACATTTAGCCCAATATTGTGGTACTTGAAAGGATAGTGGGCTTGTGCACCACTGACTCCCCCATTGGCTTAGTAGACATGCAGCCTTAATGGAGGACATGAATCATTAATTCAAATTAATGGAGTCAGTGTCAAAAATTGAATCTGTTTACATTACTGTACGGTGGTACCTCGGGGTTACGAACGCCTCAGGTTGCGAACAACAACTTCGAACAAAATTGTCTCGGGTAGTGAAAAGTGCCTCGGGTTACGAACAAAGGCGAGAGAGAGACATAAAGGGAGAGAGAGAGAGAGAGAAAGATGGAGAGAGAAAGAGGGAGAGCTCGCAAGGTTTAACGCTGGAGACAAACGATCGCCTAGAGTATAAACGAGCAAGAGCTGATTGAGGACCACTGTGGAGAGCTAATTTCAGTTGAGCTTGTGGATCTTCAGAATGAAACTCTAAAGACATTAAAGGAGGAGCAGTCGTCCGATTATGAGGTGCCAGTGACCATTTCAAATTCCGGGATTAAAGAAGTAAGCAGACGTCGCAGACTTCATTGTGAAACATCGTCCAAACAAACTCTAAACCTGATGAATGATAACCTGTGGCCCATTTCAGAAACATTCTCCAGCAACGGAAGCGAAAAATTTCCATTGATAGTTTCTTGTTGCAGAAAGATTCCAAATTGGCTGCCAAGAAACAGAGACAAGAAACTAAAGATTCAGAATAGCAAACAAAGTGACACATTTCCCAACGTCATTTTCTTGGTAAGGAACAGAGACTAAATCTTTTTTTAAAATTTACACTTAATTTATTTTAATTGTTTTCTTTCTCTTTATATAATCCGTGACGTAAAGGTATTCTTTGCCTTTTGTCAGGTAAACAACCGGATGTGAAAAAAAAAGAACAATTCTTTCATCTTGAAAGGGATTGTCTCTATTTCATTGATGTCAATGTTTCGGGTTACGAACCGAGTTCTGGAACGAATTAAGTTCGTAACCCGAGGTAGTACTCTACTTCAATTTGTACTTCTTATAATAATCAGCTAAATTCAAATAAATGTATTAATTATATTAGAAAGGATTTGGTCCAGGCTTTTTGGGGCCAAGCTGCGCTCCAGAACCAGGGGTGGTTGAGGGCCTCCAGGAATTTCAGGAATTTTTCTGGGGGGTGGAAGTGAATGCCCCGTCTCTCCAGAGAAAGTCCACTGGCTCCCCCCTCCCTTAGAAAATAGGAACAATAAAGCAAAAATATTTGGTTAAACCTACTAAATTGTCATTTTTATATTTAGTTTTTAATAACGGTGACTTTGGGCAGTTAAAATTAGTGAAAGAGTGGAACAAATTAAATATTGCTGCACTCTCTATATTCGATCATCCTAAAATTTAAGACTAATCAAGATTCAGTATTTGCATCTCAATACTGTACTGTTCCATAAAAAAAAATAATTAAATACCGCTCCAGAGCTTGGAGCTCCACTCCAAATCCCTGTATATTAGTTGTCCTCGTGAGAAGAGATCAAACTTAAGCTTTGAACCTGTAGAATTAAATTTTGTGCTTTACTTATTTTCAAAGATTTTTTTTTTAGTTTCCATTTGGATGGAAGGAAAATTAAAAACTGAGATCTCTAAGGTATCAGGTTATCAAGGGAAACACATGCCACGGAAACATGCGCAATGCTCAAAACCTATATTCATCTTTAAAAGATTGTTGTACCTCGATTCACTATAAACATTTTAATTTCACCCGTTATGGAGATGCTTCAAAATAACTCTTCATCGGGGATCACGTTTTTTTTTAGTTAAACAACAGTTTATTTCTTGTGAAAGACACTTACAACGCCAGTAGCGTAGCCAGAATTTTCCAAACACAGAAAGTGGGAATGGGGTCTACGACGGAGTGGCCGATTGGAGATTTTAGGTATATGTATTGGAAACATTTTTAACTATCGAAATTTACATGATGGCATTTAGAGATAATTTTGCACCATTATTAGTAGTAACCATATTTGGTGTATAATTTGCATTAAGAAATTGTGCATATAACTTCACTTAACTTTCAAAAGAATATAGCTGATTTTTCTTGTTTTATTTGATACTAGATATGATCAGGTATATATATATATATATATATATTTGCGTCATTTTTTCATAAAGCTAAACTTTACACAGACATAAATTAGAATGCTCTGTTTGTTGCACTCTAGCAGTGTTTCCCAAAGTGTGGCACGCGTACCCCAGGGGCTACGGGAAGAGTTTAGTGGGGTACGCGCCACAAAGGAAAAAATAAAATATTTTTTGTTATTTTAATTAAAGTATATGCAATATCTTTTTTAACCAGGTGTACTCAGTGTTATGAAAATGATAGATGTGGGTATACAGCTGTCGAAAGTTTGGGAAACATTGCTCTATAGCATTAATGAAAAATCGCGCGCGCTGCAGGCTCCTAAGTGAAAGAGGGGCCTAAGGAAGGGGCCCTGGGAATTTTTTTTTTTTTTTTTATTAATTCAAAATGCAGGCATCAATGGCGTAGGAATATGGTTTTGAAGGGGTTGTCAGCCCCATGTGGCACTTTGCTTTAGACATTAAATAGCGGCATGTTCGGCTAACTGGTTCTGGTTCTGGTTCGGTACGTTGCTGCATCCATATACTGGCATATGTGCAACGGTTGGGGAAGCGATGTTGCCAATCTAACGGCTCCTAGCAGATGCCAGGGCGGCCTTGAAGCTTTCGATCGTTGTCGAGTTCACGGCGGTATTGTCCAGGTTGTTCCAAGCAATTATGGTGCGTGGAAAGAATGACTGCTTATGTTGCACTGTGTTACTCCGAGGCACAGTGAAGCATTTGTTATTGTTTCGGGTGTAATTTCTCATGGGGTTGTCAGATGTTAAGTCAGTGTTAAGTGACTGTTTGGCTCTAATTAATCGGCCTGGCTTCTGTGGGGTGAGATAATTGTTTGCTGGGATGGCCGGAATTAGCCCCATGGCCATTTTATATAAGAATGTTAGGCGGATCTTTTCTCGTCTGTCCTTGAGAGTGGGGATGTCAAATCTGTTTAAAAGGCCAGTGACGTAGCCAGGAGTGGTGGTTTTATAGTCACGTGCTATGAAGCGCATTGCGTTACGTTGGATTCGCTCCAATTTGTCCACGTCTTGCTTGAGGTATGGGTCCCAGATGATTGCACCATATTCTAGTATCGGACGAACGAGTGCAAGATAGGCATTTCGTTTGCAGGATGTTGGGCAGTGGCGCAGATTTCTTCTAATAAAACCTAGTGTGGAGTTGGCTTTTTTTTAAATTTTGTTTATATGGGGTGACCATTTTAGGTTATTTGAGAAGAGAATTCCAAGGTATGGATTGTTTGTTACTTGTTGAAGGATTGTCCTATTTAGGGTGTACATATAGCTTGATGGGTTTTTTTTTTTGAGATGCTCATTATGTAGCATTTGGTTTCATTAAAACTGCAGAGTGTTTGTTGTTAGTTGACAAAAAAAAAGGGGGGGGGGGATCTTGGCCCACACCAGGTACACCACTGACAGTGATACAAGTTGGCAAATTAATTAATTTAGTTTTTTTTTAAACTAACACAACCCCCGGACAGATCACTCAGTGTGTTAACTCTCAGACAGATCACTCAGTGTGTTAACTCTCAGACAGGTCACTCAGTGTGTTAACTCTCAGACAGATCACTCAGTGTGTTAACTCTCAGACAGGTCACTCAGTGTGTTAACTCTCAGACAGATCATTCCGTGTGTTAACTCTCAGACAGATCACTCAGTGTGTTAACTCTCAGACAGATCACTCAGTGTGTTAACTATCAGACAGATCACTCGGTGTGTTAACTATCAGACAGATCACTCAGTGTGTTAACTCTCAGACAGATTACTTAGTGTGTTAACTATCAGACAGATCACTCGGTGTGTTAACTCTCAGACAGATCACTCAGTGTGTTAACTCTCAGACAGGTCACTCAGTGTGTTAACACTCAGACAGATCACTCAGTGTGTTAACTCTTAGACAGATCACTCAGTGTGTTAACTCTCAGACAGATCACTCAGTGTGTTAACTATCAGACAGATCACTCAGTGTGTTAACTATCAGACAGATCACTCAGTGTGTTAACTCTCAGACACATCACTCAGTACTCAGACAGATCACTCAGTGTGTTAACCCTCAGACAGATCACTCAGTGTGTTAACTCTCACACAGATCACTCAGTGTGTTAACTCTCACACAGATCACTCAGTGTGTTAACTCTCAGACAAGCGTGAGGGGAAAAGCTTTTCTTTCATTTGCTACGGCCATTAAGAAAACTATAATACCACAAAGAACAAAATAATAAAGTAAAATTTCTACGCTAGTAACTCTGAGCAGCAGTAAAGCGCAGCATACCATAAAAGATTTTAAAAAATAACGTTCTAGTTCATTGTTTCTCAGTCTTTCTAATGCCGCGACCCTTTAATACAGTTCCCCATGTTATGGCGACCCCCAACCACAAAATTATTTTTCGTTTCTACTTCATAACTGTACGTTTCCGATCGTCTTGGGTGACCCCTGTGAAAGGGTCGTTCGACCCCCAAAGGGGTCGCGACCCACTAGTTGAGAACCGCTGTTCTAGTACATGCAATTGACACAAAAATAATTATCACGCTGCATTATTTATTTATTTATTGCCATTTATGCACGGTACCTAGATTATCTTATTTGAAAAAGTACATAGTGATGACACTGATATGTATGGATGCTAGTAGAAAAAAAGTATAAAATTATAACATAAAACCAAAAGTGAATTTATAAAAATTGAATGACAAATGTTTTTGCAAGAATAAAAGAAAAAAAAATTAATCTCACAAATGCAAGGTCCAGTCAGAATCAAGGATGTAACAAGGAACAAAAACACTGACACCTCCTTTGTCGTCATATTTCCTTTATCTGCTGAACGAATGTTTGTCAGCAACGTCACGTGACCTTTGTAGGGCAGTTCTATCGAGTAAGTGATAAAGAGAAGTGACGTAAGCGTGTAGACCTATTACAGTTACTGATAGAAGCAATGAGGAAAAAAAAGGAAAAAGAGGGATTTACCGGAGGGGGGTGAGAGGAGGGGGTATGTTACTACAAATAGCCTTATAATAAATCTAATATGGCAAAAATGGGTCATATTCAAATGCATTTCCGTTTACAAAGAAAGAGCATCAAGTTGAAATTGAAATGGTGTTGGTTAAAACTAATTAGTGATCTAATGGAGTGACAGATCATACTAAAGTAATCTCAGTTCGGACAGGGGTACACGAAGACGCATTGAAGATCTGGTGACAGTTACAAGTTTAAAATTATAAGGAGGTGTCAAATTAAGAATTTGAAACAAAATTTAAACTGTTACTTAATTCGGGAACTAAATTAATCTGATCATTTCAAAATGTTCAATTGCAAATCTGGATTTAGACGATCTTAGATACATTTTATATCAGTTTTACTTTGTTGAATGATGTTGAGGCGACAATGGCAGGAATTGTTAACAGAATACGGAGGCAAATACAATTTGCTTGATAAACTGATGGAAAATGACTTATCTTCATTACAAAATCTTCATTGATAACAGCGGGTTATTGATCCAGCCGTAATTTTGATTTTTCGTTCAGTTCATCTTGAGGAATTAATAGATACCTCCAGAGGAATCTGAACTTCTCAGAAATGTTTACAGCATCATTGAAACGAACAGAGAATCTACCTATTACATTACCCAACATGATGTAGAACACAGACTTTCTTAAATGTGCTTCCTCAAGAGATTCATCCATTTTTGATCTTGTTTTGATACGTCTGCTTCTATAGCACCTTTATAACGGAACCTATTTCTTTTGCGTTTTGCTTCACCCCGAGCTCCAGAGAGCTTCATTTCCATACACAAATTTAAACGCAAACTGTTTAGCTTCGCTCCACATAATTTTCGCGTTGTTCAGAGGATTTTTAAGTTCAGAAATCAAACATTTAAAGTTGAACACTTCAACATTTTGCGTTGCATTTCTAGACTAAATAACTTTGTTACAGATATCAACTGGAACTATATAATACTCTGTACCATACAACACACATATTCGACCAAATAAAGGATGTGACATTAATTTCTGTTCCTGCTTTTGGCAGTTAGGTTTCAACCTCAAGAGGGTTTCTAACGCTAATTTGATGTCCGGCAGTTGGGCTACAAAGTGATTTATACTTTCAACACTATCTGACCATCGTGTGTTAGACATTCCGTGAAGAGGACAGCCAATACACTTCTGTAAGATTTACCATCGCCGCGGACTAGAACTAAACAGGTTGTAAACAGTTTGCACAGTTCCAAATTATGTTATGGCTTTAGAAATGTATTCGGTGACGTCATTTCCACACAAATTAAATATATGGCATCCACATGGTGAAAATTAAGCTGTTTCACATAGCTCAAGTGTCCTTGCTTGTGCACCTTTATATTTTCCTGACATATTAGTTGTATTGCCATAGCCCTGTACACGACAATCCGACAGTGGATATTCGTGTTATTCCAATGTTTACACTATCACCTGTGCTGTATACTGTTTTGTGGCTTGTGTCAATTAAGTTACAGATCTCCATGGACCCCTTTGTGCTCCATGGACACACTTTGTGCTCTATGGACCCCTTTGTCATCCATGGACTCCCTTTGTGCTCTATGGACCCCTTTTGTGCCCCATAGACCCCCTTTGTGCTCTATGGACCCCTTTGTGCTCCATGGACACACTTTGTGCCCCATAGACCCCCTTTGGGCTATATGGACCCCTTTGTGCTCCATGGACCCCTTTGTGCTCCATGGACCCCTTTGTGCTCCATGGACTCCCTTGTGCTCTATGGACACACTTTGTGCTCTATGGACCCCCTTTGTGCCCCATAGACCCCCTTTGGGCTATATGGACCCACTTTGTGTGATATCTGGTGGTAACAAGTAATATCTGAATAAAATACAATATGTATTTTTACTCATATAACTGTAACAACTCTAGGGTCATATGGCCGTAGCAAATCTGAAGTCACATGACTGTAACAACTCTGAAGTCACATGACTTTAACAACTCTGAAGTCACATGACCGTAACAACTCTGAAGTTTTGGGGATATTTATTTTATACTTTTAGTAAATGTTTTTGGAAAATGGTATTTAAAAAAAATGTTTTTTATTTTGTCATACTTTGATGTATTCTGTCTGTTGAGTGTGTTGACCCAGTTAACTCATTATAAGAGCATCATTTGATGTATTCTGTCTGTTGAGTGTGTTAACCCAGTTAACTCATTATAAGAACATCATTTGATGCCTTCTGTCTGTTGGGTGTGTTAACCCAGTTAACTCATTATAAGAACACTAAGTGGACTAACTAATTAACTCCGAATAGTTCTATATTTTCTGGTGTGTATTTGCGGCCTCGGTCCGGCTTTATGGTATTCCATTTCCCTGGATCGGGGCTGGGGACGCCGCTCTTCGTGAATGGCCGGCCAAGAGCTTCGTGCTCAGAGCCGCTACTGCCGATTGTTTGTCAGGTGTGTATTTGCAGATTTTCTCCAAACAAAATTATATTTAATCTTCCACTTCCGTATTTCAAAAAGTGTGCAACTTACTCGCTCTTTAAATTTCTTTTGTGCATTTATAACTTAATCAATGACTCGACCAAGTAAGTATCCATGTTTCCTGAAAAGAGTTGTTCATCCACATAATACGTTTCAGAGACACACCCATCGTGGATTATGTTATTTAGACTACGATCTACAGACTATAAAAGAGGAATGCGGATTAGAGACCGACCGAATTTCGGCTGCGGTGCCGAAAGTTGCCATTTGATCACGTTCGACGTAGTTATGGTTTCGGTCGAAACAGAAAAGTTAACTTTCGATTTACTTTCGGTTTCAGCCGGCCAGAAAAGGTTAACTTTATGTTTATTTTTGGTTTCGGACGAAAATGATTGAGACTTTCGGTCGTCTACCAGAAGTCAGACTGTCATTCTGTCTGTGTGTCGGCCGGCGATCCGACATTCAGTAGTACTCGACGTCTTGCAAACTCAGTATGATATATGATTCATTCATTTACAACATTCATTTTGATTCATCCTTAACAATATCATGCTCTCAAATGTTGTTTTAGGCAAAGTTGAATAGTGTGGGGAAAAAATCCTAGGGAAAGGTAACTTTGCTATTATTTTTTTGGTTAAATTTTTTTAAATATAAAATTATGTAACCTTAGGCTCATTCATTCATTGAAATTCATCATTATCATGCTGATAACATTGTTATTGACAAAATAACACAAGTGTGCATTTTATCAATCTTTCATATAATTGTAGTAGGCTTACTGCAGATTTGTTTACTCTTACGATTTTGGCGTCCGATTTACTATTTTGAGATGTCTTTAACGACTCTACGCCAAGACCCGTCAGAACTATGATTTTATTTTAAGAGACCTGGTTAAAAAAAAATTCCCCCCACCAATGAGGGTGGGGGTGGTTGGTTGCCGAACGAAATAATTACGTCACCAGCTCTAAAAGGTCTACAGTGTGTTGCCACTAGGTTAAATATTACTACAGCTATATCTGGCAAACGTTTAAAGAAGTCACAAAGTATATTAGTATACCGATAAACGTGAAACATTGAGAGGATAGTTTTATAGCCTTAATCTCATAGGCCTTATAAGAAATCAAAGATGTCCCTGGGCGCCAGACTAGTTAGGGGCGCCAAAATGTGCTTTGACATTAATTTGTTGATGAAAATAATGGGTTTGAGAGTTTAAAAAGAAAGGGAGGCTCTTTAAAATGAATCTTGTCTCCGGGAGCGAAACACGCTAGCTACGCCAACTGTTGAGCATAGTTTCATACAAACGTGGTGGGCGGAGTCTGCTATAACGCTAATTCAGATAAATAAGATAAGATTCTCATATTCATCCAAATAAATGGAGTTTTTAAAAAAAAAATTACATTGTATTCATTTTTAGCGCAAAAATAAATACATTTATTAACCAAGACAACATACATTAGAACAATTTAAACACAAGACATCTAAAGTATTTCTCTAGCGTAAAAATCAGCCATCATATACACCCCACGCCCCCAAACAAAAAAAATATATATTTTGAAAAAAATATAATAATTAACCCCCTTAGTGACAATAAGGACTTAATTAATTATCTGTTGGATTTGGTAACCAATGAGGCTAAAGACGTGATTCCCGAAATTGTATATATTAAATCGCAAATGCCAGTCTCAGTCTGTGCATTTCCGTGAGAAAATGACTGAATTATTGGGGAGGGACCGGTCCCTATATCTAATCGGAAACCTTATATAGATTCAGTGGCGTAGCTAGGTGCATAGTGCCACCCGGCCCCGGGGCGAACCAATATTTTTCCGCCCCAATCCTCACCCATAAAAACTATGCAGTTTTCCGAAAATGCCCTCACTAAATAGAAATACGTTCCACCCGGGGCGTACTACCCTTGACCCCCCACTTCAAACACAAGTGTTTATAAATATAACAGTTTTATAGGCCGAATCAGATTTAACAATTCGCTTACACTTAAAATTATTTTTCTTCCCTTATTTACTTATTTTATTAAAAGTTATTTGTTTAATTATGTACACGTTAATGTTAATGCTAGGCCATGTCTATTTGGGCGAAGAGTGTGCGCTGCCATAGTGAAGTTGGTGTTTGTAAGTGTAAGAAAATACAACAATTTTTACTGTTAATGTTTGGTTTAGGTAATAATTTTAAATAAATAATTTTTAAATTTATATTATATTGAAAAAGTAAGACCATTTTTTAGTGCAAAGAAAAAAATGCTTCCGGGTGACCTAAATACCGCTATCTGTCATTGTCGCAAAGTGCGGTATAGAAAGCCATATAAGGTTGTATGATTCATTCCTTAATCGGAAGTCAACTAACTGTCAACCATTTTATTCGGAAAGTTTAGATCTTATAATAAAGGTAAACACTTTTAGTTCACTATAATGTGTATGAATTCTGCTGTTAAATATTTCGAACGTTATTTAAACTATAATTATATTATTTGCAGTAGGCCTATCTCAATATGTGAGTATGTATCAGTTATAATAAGGCAAGGACATAATAATAATAATTGAAATTCGTGTAGTCTGTGTTAACTTATTAACAGTGACAGTCAGTACCGTGTACTGAGTGAGTATAATTCCTGGCAGTGTAGTAATAAAATTGATGTGCCCATCCCACCATAGTAATTACCGTTGAAAGGGCAGGCTTAATATAAATTTATAGCTAGATTTGTATCAAATTAATATTTTAAAGAATATTTTTACTTCCCTATGCCTATGAGTATGACATGAGTAGACATGCCGCCTAGCCTACCTACTCAGACTCACAGACTGGGAGGGGTTTTTAGAAATTATGTTTATTTATGAGTCATTTAATTATTAAGTTAATAAAAATAAAGTTAATTATTATTAGTTAATCAAGTTTATAATTATAAATAAAGTTTATACTGCCAATAATTAAATATTAATTTAAGTTTTGTGATCAGTAATGACTAATATTAGTAATAAAGTAATAGTAATATTATATTTTAATAAGTAGGCCAAGCTGGCGAATTAAGATTAAGATAGATTATAGATCATACCTAACTTCATTAGGTTAGGTTTAGGGTTCAGGTTAGGTTTAGGGATACATTTAGGAATTTTTTTCATTTTTTAAAAATGTTTTATTCTTAATTTTACGTGTAACTGCAATCAAGTTGGCGGCCATGGTACAAAAACGCGGTACGATCTATAATTCTAATCGAATTTACTGCCAAGCCTATATCATATATACTATTATATAGTATATGCACTATCTGTACTAACTATACTGTAGTCTCTTAGACTATAGTACTAATTCAATAGTACCCTATTAAAAATATTGTCCCTATTTTAAAATTTTTATTTAAAGTTAAATTTATTGTATCCTGTAAATTTTGATCTAACCTCTCCAGTAGAGAAAATTCAATTATATTTAACCTTTTTGCTACCGATGACATCGACCCGACGTCACAATCACCCACTTTCAATTACCAAGGATGTCACTTAGTCGACTAACAGAAAAGGCAAAGAAATTTTCTGAAATACCAAGAACATCACGTCGACGTCATATTTCAATGCTGTATATTTCTTTATTGGTTTATCTATAGAGAAGTTAAAAAGCGAATTGGATAGGGAATGAAATTACCGTAAATTTCATCTTTTCAAGTTTTTTATTGCCGAGTCAGCAAAAATCAGCGGTAATGAAGGGGTTAATACGGTATTTATACTATAATATAGGCATATTTTAATATACTAAAATATAATTTTAAAGTTTAGTAAAACTGTTAATATTAAAGGAATAACAGTGGGAACCCGAGATAACCAGGCTTATAGTGGCAGGGGTGTCAACATTTGTGAGGGGGGGGGAATTTAGTGTGGGGAGTACCCTCCAGGTAATAAAATTTATATAGGAAAGAAGATAATACAGTTACTCAATATTTTTAGTATAATTGTTTTTTTATTATTGTCATTTTTTATGTGTTTTGACCACACAGCCACACCATCTCTTGATCTATCGAAGAAAAACCAAAATAAAAATTATGATATCCAAAATTCCAAGGACACAAGGGGCCTGGCTTCCACTACTTGGGGGGGGGGGGGGGGGGACTGACACCACCGTATTCTGGTGCAACTTCGTCATAAATCCACACCACATAGCTAATTTGCCACAACAGATAAAACTATCAGTTGCTATCATACTTTTTTAAAATAAATAAATTGGTAAAAAGTTGCATTAAAGGGAAGGTTAAATCTCTTAATTGAAATTAGTTAATTTTATCATTTTGTTTTGGTTTCAGTTCTTAGATACTGGTACTGTACTGTGTTAGAGATCAATGAAGACAAAATTAATGATTAATGTTAGTGAAATATTGTTCTTGATCAAATATAATGTTATTCATTGCAAAACTATTTAAAAAAATGATAAATTCTGATTTCATACTAGAGTTTAATGTCTATCAAGGTTTCACATGCACTTAACTGACTGTTAGATGTCAAAGAGATGTATAAAGTGTTACTTTGCTGTTATTCACAATTAAATATTATTTGTAATCATTTCTAGCATATCAAGATGTCTAGCAGAAAGACTAAGGGGAAGACCACCAAGAAGCGTGCTCAGAGAGCAACTTCAAATGTCTTTGCTATGTTTGACCAAGCACAGATACAAGAATTTAAAGAAGCATTTAACATGATTGATCAAAATCGTGATGGCTTTATTGATAAAGAGGATCTACATGATATGCTTGCATCTTTAGGTTGGTTATCTTGCAACTAGCTAAATATATTACTATTAATATGTAAAATTTTACTTTTAAGATACACTTCAACCAACACTAGATATAGAATGTTTGGGTATTTTAATTTTAATGAAAGTCTTCCTTATCAGAATAATTAACTAATTATAAAGGTATTGGACTGTGATAAAGCTTTAAAGTAGATTCATTAGATACAAACAATTTGTGTAAATAATACAATATATGCTCAGCTTTAATGATGATATTATAAAATACAAATATAAATCTTTGGGAAAATGCCTTCATCAGTACAAAAAACAAAACATTTAAACAAGTATAAATTAAGTTTACATAATATATAATTACATGTATCCTACCTAAAAAATAGAAAAGAATAAGAGTGGACGCAAACTCAGACAAAAACAAAGCTAAGCAGAATGGAAAGAAAGTGAATAAGGAAAGTATTAATAAAGGAAGCCACAGGATCAGGTCTGGGGTAAATTTTTTCTTATTCTCCCAGACTGTCGCTTTGGCCCTGAGGCCTCAGGGAGCCTAAAGTTGTCACGTGTAAAAAATGTGAACTGACTGTAAAAACAGGGCACAAGACCAAGAAATGGCAAGGAGTTCAGGGAGCCTTCAAAAGTCATGCAACTGCTTTGAATTTACCTCAAGACCCTTGCTTTGAGCAGAAACTGATTTTTTAAATTTAGGAGCTGTACTATTCAAAAACCCCAAAGTCATCTAAGATATCTTTGTTCTTTATTTCTTTGTTCTTTATTTCTTTTTGGGTCAGTTTTATACATTTGGTTACCATGCCTTAAACAATTTTGGCAATACTCCATTAAATGTGTTTACTTTACTACTATCCCAGGCAAAGATCCAGCTGAAGCCTATTTAGATGAAATGATGAGTGCAGCCCCAGGTCCAATTAATTTTACTATGTTCCTTACAATGTTTGGTGACAAACTGAATGGCACTGATCCAGAGGATGTCATCAGAAATGCATTTGCCTGCTTTGATGTGGATGGAACTGGTAAGAGAATGTCGTATGTGTATTTTAAAATGTATATATGTAAAATATCTGACTCTCCAAAAAGTTTATGCTCCAATTCCAAAATTTAAAAATTTGTTAAGTAGTGACTTAAAGTTAAAATAGTTTTTTAAAAAAGATAGGCCTGATATATCAGAAATAGTTTTAGTAACCACATCATTCAGTTTATTATTTTTTTCTAATGACTACGTTTTTTTGTATTTATCTATTGTACTTAGCTAAAACCATTTTTTGTTAAACGTTAAAATTTTTTTGGGATATTGTGTATGTATATATTAAAACACTTTAATTAACTCATGGCAAAAAGGCAGTGCAACTTCCGTACTTAGTTTATTATGCCTAAACAAAGGGAAGTAACTCTTTTTTTCATTGCTTTACATTAGTAAAATATTTGTTTTAGCTGTAAATATCAATTAATTTGATGAATTAAGGATAAATGCAACATAAAAAAAAGTTTAATAAAATATAACATTAATGGCAAACAAATAACGAGCAATGACAAAAAAAAATTGAACACTTGCTAGATATAGCTGCACTGTACTAAAGCAACCATAGATGAAAAGTTAATCAATATTAAATAAATTTAGTTGTTTAAAATTGAAATCTGGCCATCACATGAAGTTTCTGAGGGAACCGAGTATTGGTTGCTATTTTAAAATATTTTAAAATAAAAAAAGCGAGAGGTGTGTTGCTTCGTGCCAAGGCTGCATTTAGTCCTAACTGTGAGGAATGAGTTAAGAATTGTTCTATAATGCTACACTTTAGAGCAGCAGTTCTCAACCTGTGGGTCGCGACCCCTTTGGGTGTCGAACCACCCTGTCCCAGGGGTCTTCTAAGACATATGAAAATACATGTACTCTACAGTTATGAAGTAGCAAAATACATAATTTTGTGGTTGGAGGGTTGCCACAACATGAGGGACTGTATTAAGGGGGTCCCAGCATTAGAAAGTTTAAGAACCACTGCTTTAGAGAATCAATGATGAAGTAGCAAACATTAGTCTTTTGGGGGTTAAGTTTTATTTAAAAATCCCTTTGTATTTATAGAATCTGAACATGTTGACATTGTCATGGTTTATTAGAAACAGCTTTGGATATGTTTAGC
Organism: Omphiscola glabra; assembly: GCA_964017045.1. Classification (NCBI taxonomy): domain Eukaryota; kingdom Metazoa; phylum Mollusca; class Gastropoda; family Lymnaeidae; genus Omphiscola; species Omphiscola glabra. Next base: position 9,160,308 of record OZ024796.1, read on the forward strand.
TGCTGTGAGTCAAAGTAAATAAGAGCAAGCAATGTAAAAATGTATTACAGAATTGTTTAAATATTGAATTATTTTTAGGTGTGATTCCTGAAGAGAAGTTAAGAGAATTGCTTACTTCAATGGGGGACAGGTTTACAGATGATGAGGTAAAAAATAAAATACATTAAATTTTATTTTAAACGAATTAATATTATCAGTGTTACACAAGTATTATTGCAAATACCTGTGAGCTGTTGCCCACTACAGCTAGTGAGGAAATGCACATTACATATAATTTCCAATCAGCATCAGAGAAATACTCCTACCATCATCATCAAGGGCTACAAGTGCTACAACCTGTAAACTGATAAGAACTTCATTATCCTGCTCCATTAATGAAAGGGTAAACAGCAGCAGCATCTAAAACCAGATGAAATCAGTGTCTGAAACTGAAACAACTTCCACCCCATAAAGATGACAGAACTGCCTAGTAAGTATCAGGACAAAGTGTCCAGTTCAGAATTGTTGGAAGGCTCTTTCATGTGCAGATGTTCTCCACTCTCAGTGAGATTTGCCTTCGTTGGCTCAGCCATGTCAAGAAGATGGACTTTACAGCAAACTGACAAAGGAGTTTGAATCACTGGATAGCTGCTTCTTTGCTTCAAGATTGTGTGCAACAAAGATTTGAAGGTGGAGAGCTTCATCACAAATAACTGAAGTAAAGACTGTTGTGTCAGGTGCCCTGCTGTTCATAAAGAGAGATTTGCAAAATCTAAACCTTGTTGAAAGAAGATTAAGCAGAAAGGATAAAGAACAAAAAGAATTTTACATCATAAAGAGTAATGGATGCTGACTACAAATTTCAGATATTAAATATCTGGCCTCAATTACAAATTACATTATAGTTTCCTGTTTCAGTACATCCCTGACCCAAATAATGCAATGTTTCAAGTTAAACTTGTCTTTTAATCCTTATTTGAAATTATAGCTACTGGTATGAGGAATTTTTAACCTTTTTTTTTTTCCTTTCAGGTGGATGATATGTATAGGGATGCACCAATTAATAAAAAGGGAGAGTTCAATTACCTTGAATTTACAAGAATTCTTAAATATGGTAAATGTGAAGATGAAGCTCAGTAATTTTTCAAGTCTTCCAGATTACCCTCAAAATATTTCTCTGGACATTACAGCCTTGTACCTGCTTCAGCTCTTTCCGGATTTAAGAAAAGAAACTGCTTCAAAGAGGGATACTTGATAACTATTTATCGCCTAACCTGGTCTCCATGGGAAACTCAAAGCACATTACTTTCTTTAAAAACTATGGTACTCGAAAATGTTTCTTTCTAGTTTTAAAATTAAATACTTGCTTTTGTGCCCAAGCCCAAAATATTATTGACATATTTCCTTAATAAACAGGAATTATGTCAAAGTTGTCTTTGAATGCCAGTAGTGTAAGGGATAGGGCTATTCTTTATATTATCATTTACTTTGATGTCCTACCTGGGATGTTTTTTTCTGTTGCCATAAATAATATATGAACATTCCATGAAACCCTGAGGGAACAGTTTTATTTGTTAAAACAAGTTCTTGTATTTCTTTCATATGACATACATTCTTAGCACATTTTATACTAGAATATTCCAAAATTCTTATGTTAAAATTGACAGATGACCAAGTTCAGATATAATTCCACTTACTTGGACCATTTTTTGTTTCATTTAGGAACATGCTTTGTTTTTAAATATTCAGTTATCCTTACAAGTCTTTCTTTGTACAACATACAATATAACCAATATTTACTATTGTATTTTATTTCCATCTGTATACTCTTTGTTCTACTTTCACGAACTGTGGGGATAGGGAAATGGTTCAAACACAGCCAGATTTCTTCAAAATTGGTCATGGAGAATTGATTTTTAGTTCATTTTTCATATGCTGTTGAATCACCAAAGAAACTTTCCAAATTGTGTTCCATTATTATTATCAGTTTTAACATGGGTCACTGTTTCTAGAATGTTCTGAACAGCCTGGTTTTCATAAACAAATATTTGATACAATAAACAATCTTATTTAAAGTTGTCTTTTATTTTTATTCATTACTTTTGTTTTGTGTACATCACTGTAAGGGGCCATCCGTAAATGAAGTCCCATATTGTCACAAAATTTAGACTCCTCATAATGCCTGGTCACAAATTGTTCCTCCCCCCCACCCCCATCCCCCACCACTAGGTGTGTAACTTGACTCATGGATAGACCCCTATTACACTAGAGCAGGGATGCGAGAGAGTAAACCCAGAAAATCAGGTTTATTAGCATATTTTGTATCTTGGGGGTGAGGGTAATATGTTTTGCAATCAAGAAGGGGATGTGGCATGCAAAAAAAAAAAACAACAGAGCAGTCAATGCATATAATATACTAAAGCTAATTAATTAAAATTTTCTAATTGTTTCCTTAATATTCAAAATTAATTATCAATAACATGTAAAGGAGTAACTTACAAATGAACTTTTTTTAAAAGTACAAATCAAGCTTTTTACAATGGTATGGTATCTTAATTCTGTAAATAAAATAATTAACATCCTACTAATTACTACTGTACTACCAGTGGTTCTCAGACTTTTTCAATTATTTGCAACCACGTTGAATCCAGGTTTCCCAAAGCTTTATGTGTCAAATTCTAACAAGTGAAATACACTAGAAAATAGCAAGGAGTAAATTTAAATCACATAGAACTTAAATTGGTTATAAAATTATGAAAATGTTGTAATACTTTGCTGCACCCTTTTGAGGAAGCCATAACTGCTTAGTGTTCTATGGTGAACAGCTTGGGAAAAACTGATTTTTTTTTAAAGTAAGATAATTACTGAGCAAGATAATAATTTGGTAGTAGTAAAACAAACTTAATGTTACATTGTTAAATTTATCTACATAATTGATAATTTTTTTATTTTCTGGTTCAAATTTATTTAGAAAGCCTCACTTATTATTAACCACTTTCAGACATCTGTAGTCTATTTCTTTGCAACTTCTCAACCATTTTCCAGAGATTAGGATAAAGCTATGAAAATTCCTTCTGCTTACAAAGCTCAACTGTTTGTAAAAGCACAAAAATTATGGATTGAGCTTAACATAATTTTTACTTGTTAGTATTTACTCATTTACACCACCTGCCTCTGTATCGAACCTGAGAATGTAATTATCAGAAAATCTGTAATTTACATTGAAAGAATATCCTCAAATCAATATATTTTGGACAGTTGTGGATATTGGAAGTATTTTGTGACAGCTAAATATTGATACAAATACAAAGGATAATTAGCTGATTAGGTTTTAATTAATTTTAATGACATTTATGGCATCTGTAAAATAATTTAATAAATAAGCATTTCATGTCCGACGCCTTTATGTTCAGCAATTAAAGAAGTATTTGATTTTTTCTCTTTTAAATTCTATATCAGTATCAAATAACTTTTAAAAGTGATATATGTGTATGCTTTTTGATAGGCAACAAAATTCAATATTTAGCAGCTAACAGAAAATATTTATCATTCCCAATGCAGTGTTTCTGAGAGCATTATTTCCTGCAGCAGTTTACATGTTCAATATTTAACTTGTGCAGACCATCAGTGAGTTTTTTTTGGTGTCCTGAATTTGTCCTGTGATGAATAACCAATGAAAAGTAAAGTCATTTGGTATATTTTTTTAATTAGCAAGAAAAACATGGTAAATGTATTTAATTGTGCTCCATCAGTTGTAATATTAATATGAAGTATGTTATTAAGTGGACTTTCCTTGTCATTGAAGAAATACTTGATAACATGGGATATATTCCTTTAGAATCTCTTTCTAGCTGTATTGCCATAACAACTTTCTTTTTTTTACAAGATGTGTAAGTTTAAAGCACGAAATAAAGGCCAACTTATCCAGCTGTAATGCAAATTCTGTTACCTTTAGTATGCTGCTGGTTGAGAGGCATGCCATGGTCATCCATAATTGTAATTTTATGACTCTTGGCCTTGACCTACCCAAACTAACACAGAGCAGTGATATGTCACATGGAAAAGTAGGCCTACTTTCATATTACCTTTTAATGTGCCTTACCACCTCAGTCAGCCTAATAAATATACATTTATCAGAACCCAGTAAACTTGGCTATTTAACAGTTTTTTTTTTAAACCCTCAGTCAATACAACAAAAAAAAATTACAATTGATACCATTCATATGATAGTAACATTTTTATTTATAGATATGTAACATTTGAACAAGTACTAGTTAATTATCTAATAAATTGTTCCGCATTTATCACTGAAATTTAAATACAGGTAATAAAATAGTAAGACTTAGTAATAACTGGATGATCAATTTAAACTATTTCCTGTACAGCTTTAATATTTTTATTGATATAGTATTTAATATTACTCTGTAAAGCAGGTATGCACAAACTTGTTTGATCTTGAGGCCTACTAAACACACTAAATCGTGAATATTAAAATTGGGCCCATGATTTCTTTACATAAAAATATTAGTTTTAACATGTTTTAGTTTAGCCTATTAATTCCTTTGTTAAAGTCTTCAATTGGTTAGATGATGACTTGTATTTGGTGACTGCAGTAATAAGAATAGGGATCAAGTGTACATTTTGCTTGCTTTCAGCTAGTATTGTGTTTCTCAAACTCTGGTCTGCAGTCCTCTTAAGGGACAGCGAAGTGGTTTCAGGGGGACCATGAATGGGTCAATTAGTTGAAATTATGGGCTAATAACTATTGTTGCCACTGGTCGCTACGTCCTGTCGAGGAATCCAATTTAGTTCCTGTAAGACTTGGTATAGTCAATAAAGCTTGAGAACCACTAGTATAGTGTAGGTACATAGTAGAGTAAGCACACTGCTTTCTCGGAATCCAGCAGTGTGTGCATTGGAAGTTAGGGCCACTGTGTTCCCAGATATCTTTCGCATGTCTTCAACAGCCGGCGGCGTGTCAATTCATTAAGAGCTAACCAGAGAATTGGAACAGTGGATTGGGCATCCCATTTTATTATACATGGCATCCCATTTTTTTTTACTTGGTAAGATTTTGATTATAATGCCTCCAAAATATTTAATAAGTTCCATATTTGAATTTTGATTTTACTGTAATTAAGTCTAGTGGGGAAGAGAAACCTTAGTGTATTTTGTGTTCTAAGGTGTTGGCATCCACTTTTCTAAAGCCCAGCAAGTTAAAGATAAAGAGACACTTGGAAATGACATTCCAGCTCAATAAACCAAGATGTCGATTTCTTTAAATGACAAGCCAAACGATTGCACAAATTCAGGCTTTATGACAATGGAATGTTTTCATAGAGTAACTTTGTCCCATTTCCACAGCTAAACACATATTGATGAAAATGAGCTTAACGCAGATGATGACAATATCCTTGACATGATGAAACATGTCGAGATTCTTAGCAAAGTCTCATTATTTTCCTGACCTATCAGAATTTTAAAAATACCATTGATTTATCAACAACCCATTATTTATACTCTCCGTTAGTGATCTCCCTACGGAGGACAAGACAGATAACTAATTTGATAAGTGATGGTGGTGCAAAACGTGAAATGTGTTGTAGTGATTTTTGGATTGAAATCGCTTAGTCATAGTCCAATCCCGATGTTGTAAAGATGGCTCTTAGAGTGTTGATTCCATTTGTAACCACCTAGGAGTTTGAGAATTTTTCCACACTACCGGTACTTTATATCAAAACAAATACCTATAACAGATTAGAGGCGAAAAATGACATGAGAGTTACACTGGCCAAAACAAAGCCAAACCTAGAAGAGCTGCTACAGGCACAGCAGATGTACCCATTCCATTAAATGTACATTTGATAACTAGGATTTGCCGTTTTCTGAATAAATAATTGTTAGTAAAAAATGTTTTGGTAACAGTAGCATATATGTTTATGATAGTTAATTTAAAGGGTCTGCGATCAATCTTAAAAATTGTAAAGAAACAGTCATGAAAGAAATCCAACAAATATTTGAGAACCAGTGAACTAGCTGAATGACAGCATGCTTGCAGAAAAAAGTAAAAGTAATCCTGTATATCATGTCTAACATAGGCCTACTATAAGTAAAGGGTGTTCATTTACAGATAAGAAGGTACAGTATTTTTAGTCTTTCATACAATTTGGAGACAAAACTATTTTTCATAATTTGATTTTTACTCCAAACAAAGGAAATATTTCAAAACACAACCATCACTGTAAGCATAAACTTAAGAAATTCATATGAAAAAATCCAAAATACACTTTTAATTTAGCCAAAAAGAATAAGTTGTAAGCAAAACTTTACCTAACTAAATTTTTTTAAATTAAATTAGTAGTTAATTTTATCAATTTTAATGTTCCAAATATTGAAGCCATTTTAAAAGTATATGATGGAAAGCTTATAGTGGGAGCTTTTGCAATGCCTGTGTAATGAGGAAGATGACGGGGAAAAAAAGTGAATTGAACGTGAAAGGAAAAACATCTTACCGGTATGTGACCTTTGCAAAGTTGGAGAACTAAAAATGCAACATTTTGAACTCTTTTTTACCCCCTCCTAAACAGTATGTAACAAAAGATGTTTTCTAACCATTTATATTATTACAGCATTTAAATAAATTTCACTTTCAAATTGTAATATTTTATTAAGTAGCAGTTTCCAAGTTTTATCACACAAGACAATAAATAATAGCTCATACCTAAAATTTAGGGGAACACCATTTAACCCTTCCGGTACCAGGCGCGTCTTTTTGCAGTGACCTACTCTTTCCCTGTGGCCCAAGCGCGTCTATTTGCCACATAAAGGGGTATCCAATATAAACATAGAAAACGAGGCTATAACCTTTCACCTTAGTCTTGGGCAGAATGTTTATTCGTTAGGGGAATAGTCGAATTTTATTTTGCCTTTTAAATTATGAAAATCAACCAATTACTGATTTTTTTGTGCCGATCTGTATTTGTTGTTTCCTTGGCGCTATTGATGACGACTTACTCCCACACAGAGGAGGTATCTATTATAATTAGAAAACGAAGATATAACTTTTCAACATAGTCTCGGGCAGAATGTTTATTCGTTACGAGAATGGTCGAATATTATTTTACCTTTTAAATTATGAAAATAAACCAATTACTGATTTTTTTGTGCTGATCTGTATTTGTTGTTTCTGTGGCGCTACCTAGCACTATTGTTGATGACGACTTACGCCCACTTGATGTAACCTTTTGTTCTGAAACTATTATTGAGTTTTAATTTTGATTAGATTATTCTCATTTTTAACACCCTTGTCCATTTCTCAACAGATAATTCTCTATATGTTATTATCAATTGTTGAAAAAAAAATTTACAAACCTATCAAATTTTGGCTCATTTCAAAATAATGTCTGGGCCACCGGGAAAGTTAGCTAAAAGTAGGTCGGTACCGGAAGGGTTAAGGATATTGTGACTTATACGTTGTTCCACAGTGAGGACCAGGGTACAAGCAAATTGTTATTTAAGGGACTATTATTACCTTTTTTATACACTTGCAAACTTCATTTGTTAGAAAAAAGAATGTTCTAAAGTAATAAAAAATATTTAACACCTAACAAATTTAAAAGCTTTCAATTTCAAAGACAGCTCTCTTCACAGCATTTGTAATGCTAAATTGTAGATATTTTTACAAATTCATTATAAAAATTTAAATCTAAGACATCAGCAGTTTTTTTATGGCTTGTAAAATGATCGACAAAAAGATTACCAGTAAAGAGAATTGGATAAAAAATTTGCAGCCATTGAAAACCACCCTGATGATTTTTTCTTGTCCTCTTCAGTAGGGCGTTTGATAGCCTTTTCTTCAACAAATGTGGAATCTGAATCATCAGATAAGTAATCTGGCAGATCTTCATTTTCTTTATCTTGTGATACATGATGCTGTATTGTATCAAAACACACAAATGACTGAAAGTAAAGGAAGAGCACATAAGTATAAGGATATAGAAGAGCCAAAGGTTTTTTTTACTTATTGTCTTTTCTGATAATACCGGTACAGTATTATTAATTTAAAAAATGACAGGGCCGAATTTTTTATATAAATAATGTACATATATTCAATTAACTAATAGCAACTATGTTATTGTTACAACATACTTAAAAAAACATCAAGTAAACATTAAACATGCAATAGAATTATTTATATTTCTGTTAAAGTTAAATGAGCTATCTAGATCCACAAAAAACTTACCTCTTCTCCCTTTTCGTTTCGTACAACTTGCTGTGCTGTCATAGTCATGGATTTGGCAATTGCTAGTATTAGAGTCTGTAGTTGCAAATGTAGTATTTTAGTTTCACAGATAAAACACATAATTTTTAAATCTAATAATAGTATATTGGTAATGAATAATCAATATTTTTTTTACTCATGAATGTTCATTTCAAAGATGATAAGACTGAAATAATGTTGATCAAATGAAACAGTATAACTTACTATGTATCAAATGAAACAGTATAGCTTACTATGTATCAAATGAAACATTATAACTTACTATGTATCGAATAAAACAGTATAACTTACTATGTCACAATAATTCTTAGTGTGATTTATGGAAAATTGTATTAATAGAATAAGTGCATTGTGCTTTATGATTTTTTGTATTTACCAAAATCTCTATCATTACAAAAATTCAATGTTGTAATGATAATCTCTGAATATATTTAGTAACTTCAATCAAAGAAAATTTACCTCCGGTTTCACATCCATTTTTGTTCGTAAAATGCAGCGATTTTTTGTAATATCAAAAGTAATGCTGATGACACCTTTGACTTTTAGCAATAATCTGGCACACAAGTCTCTGTCACTCTGATGATTAGTCAAATATTTGTTTATGCTGAGTATCAACAGTATCTTGCAGGGCACTACTAGAGGAGGAAGAAGAAGAGGAAGACAAAGAAAAAGATGGGAAGATAATATCCAAGAATGGGCGGGATTAAAATTAGGCGATGCTATGCGTAGGGCAGAAGACCGAGAGGAATGGAGAAGAATAGTGTACATGTCATCTGTGGCGCCCCAACGGTCGAACGACTACGGGACCTGATGATGATGATAAACAATTATTTATAGCTAAATACTTTTATTATTGTTAGATTATAAATTTCTCAAAAAATTAAAATAAATAATAATAAAAAACTAACATTTTGCACCAAAGGCGAGATGCAATAAGTGCATACAGCAGAAGGGACTTAACATGAGTAGAAACATTAAACAAGCTTAAAGTTAATAAAAGTTTAACAAGAGTCTAGGCGAAGCAGAAAATTATTACTGTATCACAAATTACCTTTTCATGAAAACCCTTTATCTGTAGAACTATTGATTTGGCTTTAGAGTGACCTTGGGCACTAAGATTCTTCACATGAGTACTTTGACTGTTTAAGGTTGAGAGGAGAGCACATGTTATTGTTAAGCTTATTTTATGCTATTGCTGTCTACAAAATGTGAATATTGGAAGTCTTGGGTTTTTTTTAATGAAAAGTCTCTAACTGTATGAAACATTTTTGTTGTAATATATTAATGATGAAAATTCTGTGTTTCGTAAAAAGTATGTACATGACATAATGCAACATGTTGCAGTAAAATTGATTTTTAAAATATAAGATGCTAACCTAATGTTACCATTAAAATAGAAAATAAAACTAATGTATATGTAATTAATTTTTTTTTAAATTAATTATTTATTAAAAATATTATGAGACTTTAATTTTAAAATAGCTCTAAAGTCAAAACTTTAATATTTTGAAATACAAGCCATAACTACCGGGAAACATTACTAAGGTCCTTTAATGGTATGGATGCATTAGAAGAAGTATCTGATGTCTCACTAAGTTTTGTATGCAGCAATTCAGAAAGACGCATAACAGTTTCATCTTTCTCATAACTGAAATAGAGAAATACTTAAATTGATATGGACTTGACTTATTTTAACAAAATAAATAAAAACAAGCCAAAAATTAGGTCACATTTGCTGCTTTTAGATGTCTCTGCTTGATTACAAAATTAATGGATACTTAATGATCAAGTTAAAATAAACAGAAACGAAGATTATGTAACATTAGGACTACTTCTGGTACAAGTCATAATTGATGCCTGTTTTCATAAATGGAATATTTTAAATTTCAGCAATTAAAAAATATATAGTTCTTCACAAATTAGAGTACTTCTTCATAGGGTGAAATATAGCAATAAGCACTTTAAAAGGGACTCAACGCCATATTCAGAAAATGCACACTAATTCTAAAGTTTGTCTCTCATAGCATTATTTCCAGACAAAAAGCTATTATGTTATTTCATTTAAACATTTGATTAGATTTATATTTAAGTAACATTTTTAGAACCTAACCAAGAATTTAAAAAAAAAAAAAAAAATTTATAAAACACACCCATTTAAAATAGTCTCCAGTTGATCCAACATACCAACATGATTCTTAAGGAAAGTGCAGGCCTCTTGGCATTCCGACAATAACAGCAATGTCTGCAAACAAACAAACTTAATAAAAGATATGAAGATTTGATGCATAACTCTTGATCTAAAATATTGATTAATAATGTTCATACCGGGCTACACTGCATTTTTAAGAAGCAGAACTCATAACAAGCAGAGCACCCGTAATGTTACTGTATATAAAGGTAAAGTCTGTTTATTTGTTTGATGACACTGTTTTGTAGGCGACTTGTTTGCTTCATTCTTTCCATGTGCTGTGAACTCTGTTTGACCCAATTAGGTGTATGGTGCTTTATTATGGTGTGGGTAGCTAAAAATAGTCTACCTTTGACCTCGGGTAAAATAATAATCTATGGCCTGTTTCATAATGCGAATATTGTGGGAAAATCTAGGGAACTCTGGAAAGGAAACCATTGTGTAAGGTCATTCTAGCGACATCAGTAGAAAACGACTATAAAAGGCAGATAGATTGAATGAGAGGCTTATCACGAGACTTGGAGCATGTGTTATTTTTGCTACTAGACAGTGCTTTGTACTGTTTACTGTGTGTGTGTAGATTTCTTTTCATCAGTGTAAAAGTTTTGCACATTGTATTTTATTTAACATTGTACCGGTACAAGCCAAAGAGTATACTGTAAGTCAATTGTTTTAATTGTATTTCTTTTAATTTTGTAATTTATTATAATTAACATATTTAAACTTATTAATTGTAATTAGGCCTGTTTTGAGTATCGTATTCTTTGTTATTGAATTTATCATTTGGTATCGTCTTTTGTTGTGTACTGTTTTAGAATGAGCAATACACTTAAATAAGAGATTAATTTCTCCATATTGATAACAGTACATAACAAAATATAACAAAAGTATTAAGAATAGTATACTTAGTAGATATTTTTTGCATTTAACAAAATTATGGCAAAGTGTATGAAATTTATTTGACTTGAATTGACAAAGTTTTCCATATGTTTAGTGTCATTTTTACAGTAAGCCAAGCAACTAATTAGGTATCATAACTAATAAAATGTTTAAAAATCTTTGTAAATCATTTGTAGAGGATAATATTGATAAGGATTATTAAGTGAAATGTCCATTTACTTATTACTATTACCTGCAATGCTTCCTTCACAATGGTTGTATCAGCATTTGACAACACAATGACTAGACCACCGATACATGTTGCATCCTGTATGATTATAATAATTACAATTTTTATTCAATCACAAACAGCCTTGCACTTGCACACAAAGAAAATCACATTAAGTAATAGCTGAACTTTGGATACAAGGACAGTGGCTAAACAATATTTTTATTAATTTAGTTTTCATCTTTTTTATTTAAAAAAAAAAAAATTGATATTGTGCGTTAGATTAAAAAACAATCATACTTTTGCAAGTGCTGCTCGTTTCCTAGGATCCAGTGCCATCGATTTCATAGCAGCTATAGCATCTGCTGTGACCATATTTAATTTTTTTTTAACTTCTGAAAAGTATGTCCTTGAAGATTGATAAAGATGAAATTATCATAATTTAATAATGCAAAAAGGATTTACGGTGAATAGTTTAATAATAATTATAAAACATTTTTTTAGGTCTACATATCAGTACCGGGTATATTTTTTGTAATAACTTTATATTGTTTAGAAAAAAAATTATATATATTTCTGCTAAATCTTTTAAACATTAATTTTTACATTAATTTTAGAAAATTATATTAAGGGGGCCAACAATAATAAATATCACTCTTCTTTAGGGGTCACGAAGTTATTATTTAGATGGGCTCTAGACTCTAGGTCAACCTAGAGTCTGTTGGGCATAGACCCAAAGCCAAGCCCAAGCTAATTAGTAAATTTGTTTCTATAGTTAGAAAGTAAGCCATAACTTTCTGACACTTGTGTTTATTTTTTGTGATGATGGGGCAAAAGAGGGGATGGGGGTAAACAAATCTGCTGAATAATAGTGGGACATCATTTATGGATCCAGGCCCCTAACTTTAAATTATGGTTGACTTAAAAGCTTTGTTAACTGATGTGTAAGTGCAAGTGGGTATTTTCAGCAGAATGAATGTGTATAGGTGTATAGTATTTATGCACAAATTTTGAAATAAGTATCCAAAATTCAGACAGTCGATAAGATAATATTTATATCTCTAAAATTGCTAACTAACTTTCAGCTAGAAATAGGTGAAAATCATGCCATAATCTATTAAATCTATAATTATTTTTAAATCAAAGTATACTCAGATAATGTCTGATATAATATTTTTCCATAATTAATTTAAATAATTGATGGGCTCTTGGTTGTTCTAGAGTCTAGGCTAGAGTGTGTAGGCTCAAACTCAAAGCCGAGCTACAAGTAAATTACTTTTTACAGTTACAGTTTAAGTTAGAAAGTGAACCATATCTTATTCTTAATAATCCCTTAAACTTAATCATACTTACTTATACCTGCATATTACTTAGACTTAGTCTTAGACTACAGAGTTACTAAGTTACACTTATTAGTCATTAGTAACACTTCTCATCACTAAAGACTTTAGTTAGAGTAGTCTAAGTTAAAGTAGGCTTAATTTAAAGTTTGGTGACTAAACTGTAAAGTTTGAAACTTGGTCTGACTTGGAGTTGCAACAGTTTCTTTGGTTGATACCACTGATTATCGCAATCATTTTTATTAGGTTAAATACATTAATGTGATTTAAAAAACATAACAATTGAACTACAGTACTTACACACTGGACTACAGCCAGCAAAGTGATTGATATTGCCAATATTGCATTATTATTATCATTAACTTTAACAGTTTACGTTTGATTTCATTAAAAATACTAAAATAAACATTTTTGGATATCCACTGTCACTGAAAATGCTAATTTACTAAACTTAAACTTTAGTCTAAAGAGACTAAAATTTAAAATAAAAGTTTCCACTCAATCCACTGTCTTGGAAATTTTTTGGCATAGATAGTCATAGGTCATAGGCCTACTATCTCATCAGACTCATCTCTATATAATATAAAATATTCTATATTAATTTATTAATAATAAAATTTATTAATGGGTCAGTGAGTAAAGTAAAGTTTAGTAAAGTAGTAAAGCCATTAATTTATAAAGGAAAGTGTAGAAACACTGCTACAGTTGACTGCTCTAGCACTAGACACTCTAACTAAGTCTAAGTACTCTAAGACTTAACTTCACTTTAGAAGTCAAGACTAAGTTGTCACTAAGACTAAGACTAAAAAAAAAGACACTTCACTGAGTTTGTAACTCAAGTCTGACTTTAGTTTAGTCTTAAGTTAAAAATAAAGTCTAAACTTAAACTAATCTAATCACTAATCTAAGTAACTTTTACTTTTGTAAATTGTTACTGATACTAGTGAACTTGGTGATTGATGACATTGAATTGATACCAATACTTAATACTGTCACTAACAACTACTACTAACTTAACTACTAGTATCAGAACTATTACTCAATTATACTATAAGTCTATAACTATACTATAATAATTTTTAAATACTTACGGATTGGGCCTGAATGATATGTAGCACTGTATGGCCTAAAAGTATCGAATATTACATATATAGATTAATTTTAAGTTTAGACTACGTAAATGAAGAGTATTAATTAAAAAAATACAATTATTACCGCTGTTGAAATTTACGATATTTCATTGGATGGTCATAATCGGAAACGGATTTTGATTGGAACATTTTTAATCGTGAAAATAGAAAAAGTAGTTGAATTGGTTACTATTTGGGTTAAAAATGTAAAAAAAGGAAATCTGCTTTATTGAGTATTCGTGAATTAATTAATGTATTTTGTAAAATTATCGAACATATTTTATTTACATTTTAATATATTAAACCGTGATGGCTCCCGCAGACGAAATATTTAAAAAAATCGATGTTACTGTTACCATCATCATTTACTACACAACACCGATGTAGTCATAAATAATAAGTTAGTAGGAAAATCTTATTATTTTATTATAAAAAGAAACTAGTTATGTGGTTCTGTAAAGAAGATCATTTTTTTATATCCATGTAGTATTCGACCTAGTCCTAACTATTTAACGTAATGTATAATTTTTTTAAAGGGGCCGATTTTCTGTGAGCGTTTTCTCTTGGGGAGGGTGGGGGTCAACAAAAGAAAAGTAAAAGTTAAACCGGAAAATGTAGACTGTCATGGCGGAGCAGAATATATTTTGGTATTTCCTTGTAATAATAATTTTGGATTCCGTCCATGGTACCACAAATAAAGGTAAGAAACAAATATCTATTTGTTTTTATCTTAAAATTATCAAATCTGTCAAAATTTTGTTATTGTTTGAACTCTTGTTGATACCACTCGAACTCCAGACTAGCCTCTGGTTACTTTACTCATACTCAACTTACTGTTCTCAGTTGTCCACGACCACTGTTGAGGTTGGAGTTGGAGTTTGGGACTGAGAAGAATAAAGTCGGAGTCGAATCGTCTTGGAATGAATTATTACTATTCTTTAGTTTCTGCTTACTCAAAAGTCTTACTTAGTCTTACAGTTTTACTACAATACATTTTATTCATGACTGCGAATATTCGTACCCAGGTACCCGAAGTGAGAGGCTGGGATTAAAAAACTATTTAAAATATTATTGTTTGGTCTGTAAGACAAAATGAGGTGTTAAATGAAAGATAATTGAATGGACCATACTAATTCTTAAGTTTAACTAAAATAAACTATCCCAAATGACATCCGAATAGCCTCAATAGCACACACTTTCAAGACAAAAAAAACTTGTATCAAATATATATATATATATAGAACGCAAAGCTAAAAATCTGGTGGGAAAAAGTTAAAACGGAACTATGGCCATTAGTTGATGGCTTCTCTGGTCTCACAACTAACCCCATTTTAGCCTTAAATTTAAATAAAATACAGAGCAAAATATTGTAACTGACGTAACATGACTTTTGAACTATTTGAACTGACGCAACGCGTCTGAATGCAAGCAATCAAAAATAGAAAAACAATGTCAATTCTTTTACACAATTACACATACTTCTTTTTATCAGTTAATTTTATAATGTACTTAAATAAACATAAATAACAGTGTTTAAGTGCTTGTCCATCTTGTGATTTGACCATAACAATGAAAATTGTCTGTCTATATTTATTAGTTGTAAAGAAAATAAAATTCAACAAATTTTGTATTAAAATGTGCAGACAATATGTTCTTAATTCATGATGGCCACAGAACAAAGATACTAAAAATGGCTCCATGCCAAGATGCATGAAATTAATTTTTTATCACCAAATGTTATGCAATTTAATTATTTTTAGATGTTTTGTCCACTTTAACATTGAATTCACCTAGTATTACTTCTATTTAGACTTTCACTACTTTCTGTTCTGCTCTTAAGATATTAAAGATATTAAAGATCCCTAAACTGATTTAATGCGTTTTCATGTAGTTCTATCTGGTAAATTGGGAGTTCTTAATTAAAAAGCACTAAATAATAATCACTCCACTAGTACTTAAAATAAGAGATTACCAACATTTTAATAGGCCCAGTAAAACAAGTTATATTTGTAAATTCATTTCATAAACTTATGTGACTCTATTTAACTAGTTGTATCACTTTCCTCCAGTGCTATATTAATCAACAAAAAGCAAAGTAGCAGTTGGCGGGTGCCTTGGGAGTATGGCCCATGATCATACATGCAGTTATAATTTACATGCACACAGGTTGATGATGTCATTGTCATATTTTTATTTAATGGCTGCAAAAAAATTAACTAGTTAATCCTATCAACAGTGTGTTTTGTAATCTTCCTCGAAGAGAAGATGACTAGTTTAAAATTAAAATTCTAAAATTTGGTCATTGATTAATGGCCTTAATTTACTAGGCTAAAATACAATAGCACCCTTCTTTAATAATATTCTTATGTCACTGGCCTAATCTAGTGAGTTGAACTAGAAGAAATAGCTTTAACTAGTATTAACTTGAAAGTAACTTTTATGTCAATTTCAAAAACTAAGCTACAACTTAGAAGTTAAGTTACTATTCCAACAAGAATTCTCTTTGAAGAAGTTGAGTGTCCGTCTCAAGACTGTAATAGTATTTAGATTAGTAGCTTCTAGTCTTATTTAGGGTAGTATTTTATAGCTTCTTGATTTAGTTAGTATTCATTAGCATTAATGTAGATCTAGTTTGACTCTTTAGATCCTCTACTGTAGTGGTAAATTCATTAGATGTCACAATGTACTGGTGGCAACCAGCTTAGATCACAAAGCTCTGGTGGAAACCTGCTGCTTAGGTGACAATGGTCTAGTAGCAACCTGCTTGGGTGACACAGTGCTCTGGTGGCAACCTGATTACGTGACATGATGCCACATGTCTGCCTCCAATGTGAAGACTGCACCTGGTGTACCACCATTCTTAACCATTCCTCACTTTAATCAAAATAAATTCCATGTCAAGGCTATTACACCAAGGTGTCTACTGACCGTCAGATATAGCCTTGGTCATCTTCATGTGCGAAGGACGAAAAACAGATCCTCTTCTAGGGCAGTACTAACTCTTTAACTGGCTCATACTTATGGAACACATACAAATTTGAACCTACTCATTCTCATCAATATTCAATACCTTTAAAGAAAAACATGTAGTTAACTTGTAGACTATAAGACCCTGGTTGAGGGTAGTGGAAGGTTATGAGTTAGGTCAGGTGAGGGCCTGGAGGAAGAATGGGAGTTAAGGGGTGAAGAGCCGAAGAAATGGGATTATAGGGTAAAGGGGAAAGCTTGCAGGTGTTTTAAGGGGGCTGGCCTTCAATACCATCACTGCTACACACACACAAGCAACAAACAAAACAACATAAACAGCAAAAAGAAAACAAATAAAAACCATGTGTTGATAAGTCATAGAGTCACTAACATGAATATAACTAAGCTTTTGGTGAAATAAGTGAGAATAAATTAAGGTAGTTAAGCTACAAAGTAGAAGAAGTTTTAACTACATTAATACAAATCATAAAGAAACAATACATCAGATGGTGACAATAGGTAGAATAGATTCTGTATTCAATTCATTTTTAACTAACATAATAAAATTTAAACAGATGTTTATTTATAGCACTTATCCCTACATGATACATTATAAGCCTGTGTCTATTGCAACTATATACATAGATTTCTATAATCTATTTGTACCAGTTGTGTGTAAAAGTGAAAGTGTAAAAAAAAAAGGAACCTAAAATATTTTGAAAAACAGAAGAGATGAATGTCAGAATGGCCCAACAATATTACAGTGTTCTAGCTGTCAGCTGTCTAGGATAATTTGAGATAATGTTTCAGAGCAAAGGTTGCTATTGCCCATCCTACCATACCACTACTATTAAGGATAATTATATCCGTTAGTGACAAGTGTAGGCTGAGTAGTAGAGGAGTGTTCTAATTCTAGATTGGCCTCATTTGTATATACTCAAATACTGACATGTATTTATATAAATTTAAATTGTCCTTTTTTATTCTTTTCTAATCTGTCCTTGGTTCCCTGTAAGTTAAATTTTTCTATTTGTTTCTCCAGCTTTTTTTTCAAAGAATAAATTTAATATGGATAAGTGCTTACTTAACATACTGGTACACTATTTCTACATGATTTGAAAACAAAGTCACTCCTACAGTTAGCAATTATGTTCTATTGCTGTAGGCTCTACCACCCATGTGCAGCATCACACTACTAGTTGCTGCTAAATGTGCTGTGACATTAGGGTTCCACATCAACTTATTTGCTACTTTTTAAAAAAAATAATATTAAAAAAATTGAAATAACACGGATGAACATATATTTCAAACATTTAAAATTAAAAATCTTATACAGTAGTAACAATGATATCGTCAGTTTTCTTCTTCTTCTTAGCCGTTCTCACTCCCAATGGAAATGGCCATCCACAATAGTTTTCCATCCGTCCGCTATCTTTGTTAGTTGAGCCCAGCTTTTCTTCATTCTCTTCACCTCTGTCTCTACTAACCTCTTCCATGTGGCTCTTGGTCTTCCTCTTTTCCTGGTAACGTGAGGATTCCAGTTCAGGGCCTGTCTTGTGATGTTAGTGTTTGGTTTCCTTAACGTGTGCCCTATCCATCTCCATTTTCTCATTTTTATCTCCATTTCTGCCGGAACACTTGATGTTATTTCCCAAAGGACATTGTTACAAGTTTTGTCAAAACCATCTTATTTTGAGGATCCTTCGCAAGCATCTGTTTATAAAAACCAGAAGCGTTTTTTATTGTTTGTTTTTGTTGTTATCCAAGTTTCACAGCTATACAGAAGAAGTGCCTTGACATTGGATTTGAATATTTTTAACTTTGTTTTTGTCAGTATTTCACTTGAGTTCCATGTGTTTCGCAGGGCATTGAATGCTCCTCTGGCCTTCTGGACCCTAGACTTTATGTCCTCATCTGTGCCACCATTATTATTTATGATGCTTCCCTGGTTTGTAAAAGTCTCAACTTCTTCAAGAGAGGCTCCTCTCAAATTAATCCCAATGACTTCATCATCTACTGCATTTATTCTTAAGGTCTTGGTTTTCTCTTTATTTATGCTAAGTCCAACTTGCTGGATACATAGTCAAGTTTTGTTTTTCTCCTGCATTGTGTTTATGGCTATGTGATAAAAGTGCAATGTCATCTGCAAAATCTGAATCTTCCAACTGTCTGAAAGGTGTCCACTGGATTCCATTTTTCCCATCACGTGTTGTTTCTCTCATGATCCAGTCAATGGATAACAGAAAGAGGAAGGTGATAGCAGGCATCAGTGTCAAACTCCAGATTCTATAATAAATGGGTTTGTGAGTTCACCTTCATGTATAACCCTGCAACTCATATCCTTGTATGTGTTCTTAATTAAGTTAGTTAGCTTTTGGGGAATGCCATAATGTCTTAGTAGTTTCCAGAGTGTATCTCTGTCTAAACTGTCAAATGCTTTATCAAAGTTGACAAAATTTAGGTACAATGATGCATTCCACTCCAAGCACTGTTCCATTATGCGCAGGGTTGCAATTTGGTCAATACATGATCTGTTTTCTCTAAAAACCAACCTGTTCATCTCTTAGTTTGGAGTCTATCGCTTTTTTTATTCTCTTCAGAAAAATTCTATTTAGTATTTATCCTGGTACAGAAAGCAGCATGATTCCTCTAGTTTCCACACTCTTGGAGATCTCCTTTCTTTGGAAGTTTGACCAAGTATCCTTCTCTCCACTCCATGGGTATCTCTTCTTTGCGCAATACCGCTCGAGCGTCGGGGTCACTTTTCTGTCGCTTCACTGGTCCATCTGGAATTGCCTCCATTTTCTCCCACTTAGAATTTACCTCACCACACAACTGGATTGATTTATTACCCACATTCCTGAGCTTCGTCGATGGCGAGGCCATCTCAGGACGGTGTAACATGTTAACCTGGACAGCAGCCATGCTTGTCCACTGGCTTTTACCTGGACGCTGTCTTTTGTTGTGATTGGTGACCGTGTTCACTCTCACACTGAATGGTGCCGGGAACTGGGGACGTTTGTGCGCACTAAAATACCTTTTATCTGGCGTATTCTTTGCACTCGGATATTTAGCCACAATCGGCACATTGTGAGAATCCAAGCTCAGACCTTTGCTGACTGAGAAAGAAAAATTGTAATGACTCAAAAAGTCAAAACCCACGTCTTCTGCTATATCTGCATCTCCAATCAATAATTTAAAGTCACTCACCCCATAAAGATTCACTGGTGCTCCAGTTGCTGTCTGTAGATTCACGGGTGAGAAATGGTGATGAATCTTAGGTCGCTGACGTCGTGGAATGTCAAAAAATCGTTTTCTTGAAATAACGGTCACCGCCGCACCTGTGTCCATTAGAAACTCTGCCCTAACAACACACACTTTCACAGGCACAAACACAGCACTAGGACGAATGTTTTGACCATTTGATGAAATGTGATTTAGTTTAATACTTCTGCAGGTATTCCATCAGGGCCAGCAGCCTTTCCATTTGTTCAATGGTTTGATCACATTTTTAATTTCTGTCCTGTTGGGTATATTGCATTCAATGAGGAGATCTTCTTCTGCAGGGAGAATTTCAGGTGGTTCTTGTGGGGCTGGCCTGTTTAGTAGTTCTTTGAAATATTCTAGCCATCTTTTCTTTTGTTCATCTTTGTTGGTTAGGTTTTTTTTCCAATTTGTCATTGATTGGCCTGTTTTGCTGATGAATCTTTCCTGTCAGCCTCTTTGTTGCATTATACAAGTCCCTGAGGTTACCTTTTGATGCAGCCTCTTCAGCCTCCTTGGCGATGTCATCAATAAATCTTTTATCTTTCCTGATGTTCTTTTTAACCTCTTTATTTGCATTTGCATAGTTATCAAAGCAGTCACTTTGCTGCTCTTGTTTTTCTCTCTAAATAAATTATCTTCTTTCTTTTCTCTCTTTAATTTTGTGTATTGTTTCTTTTGAGAACCACTCCTTATATCGTCAGTTTAGAACAGGGGTCACCAAACTACGGCCCGCGAGGCCAGTTCATCCGGCGCACCAACTGTACTTGAACTTGCTTGATAAAACATATGGAACACGAGTCGTGATAAAATTTAAATTTTCATAATATTATATTTAGAATACTAGAATATCACACCTTTGGAGACCTCCTGGCTGCTATCCGCCTTAATTTACCATTTTCAATTTTAAATTATTGTATCTAAATTTTCTTGTTTATTACAGACCTGTTAACCCTCTAAATCCTAAAATCGTACAATATCATCTCAAAAGCGTACAATACTGTTTCTTAATAGTAAATAAATAAACCTACAGTATATATAATGAATACAATAACTACTTGCATCGCAGTGCCTGGTGGGATCGAGTTAAGCTGGCACCAAAAACGTTAACTACTAAAAATAGATGACCGACATTTATAATACAATCTGCTGTCACCTTGTTTTGCAGATGTGTATTAGCTATTGATATTAATTTATATTGTGTGGTTGTACAGATCAAATCATCACAGTCTATCACTGGTATAAATAAAGGTCGGCTTACTGGTGAAATTTAACATGGTTCAAACTCAAACTCAGATCAGCATAAAAAAAAGATGTATTTAAATAATAATTAATTAACAAATGATGACATCATTTAAAAAACCTACCAAGTAAACTGAGGTTGTGGTTTTTAGGAAAAGCTGGTTTAAAAAAAAAAATAAAACAATCAATTTCCATTAAGCATATTCCTGGGAATATATTATAGTCTGCTAACTACCACAAATGGGTGAAAGACAGTGTTGGAAACATACGGGGACATTAAAAATCATAGTCACCGTGGTTGGAACTGACAGCCCTTCGGCAATTTCAGTTGTACGGAGAACAGAAGAATTTGTAGAGAACATAGTGCTACAGATACGGGAGAAAGCTAGGAACTTGATGTGGTATTCTCTGGCAGTGGATGAGTCTACTGATCTCTCACAACTTCTCCTGTTTATTTGTGGTGTCAATTTGGACTTTCAAATAACAGAAGAGTTGTTATCCGTTTGCAGCATTAATGGAACAACTTATGTCTGTGAGCAAACATTTAAAAAATAAAGTGTGTGAAGCCAACACATTGAACGAAAGGGATTGATGAACATTTGAAAACCATTATTTTGATTGGATGCAGCAATTCCAAACCAAACATTGATGATATCTTGAAAGCCAAACATTTGTTTTACAAATCTCACTTACCTTTTTTGCTGCTTAGTTTGTGAGACTCAAATATGTGGGCACTAGTTCTGATGTAACTATCTTTTTGCTAACGTCACCTTCTTTGTCAATTTCTTCAGTAAATAAATATGTTGGTTGTCTTTGCTTCTTTGCATTGCACGCCACTCACCCATGGAATACTAAAGTCAGTTTTTCGTCTTTTTCCCAGAGCTTTTGTTCTGGCTTGCAAGTATTGTACACAAGGATTATCCGACCCGCGCTCATCATTTTTTCTCGTTATCCTGCCCGCCGTGAAAAAAGTTTGGTGACCCCTGGTTTAGACGGTTATAATTATTTGGCTCAACTTGTTACCATTTGTTAAACCGGTTTGTATAGAAATCATTCAATTAAAGCTTGGGTCTAATAATTTTAAATAAATAGACAAAGTGTCATCTCACTTCAAATTGATGAGACATTTTGTATGAAAAGTGAGGACAGATCATAGGTTATGTCATTTTAATGATAATTTTCAAGCAACAAATGATTTCTTGAAAAAATACATTGAATTAAATGATTTTATTGTTGTAATGTTAGAGTAGATAGGTCTGATCAGCAGTAAAAGATCATTTGGTTCATATGTAACATGACAAAAGCAACCGCAAAAACTGCCTTAATGGGGAATAAGTAAATGGTAAAAGAATGCTGCATGAACTATTTCAAATGATGAGTGAATGTCAGAAAAATTGTGAAAGCAAAAGCATTCATTGTGATGATTTTTTTAAAATACTGTCTGTGGAAAACACTTGGGGTTGGAAATATAACAACACTATTTTTCACACTGTAATACTTTTGAGTTCTTGGTATTAAGTTCTTAAAATACCGTATTATAATTTATTCATGCTCTGATATGATTTCAGGAAACTTCTAATCAATCTGAACATGCATGATGAACAAAGATGATTGTTAGGATTTTGCATGATGAACAAAGATGATTGTTAGGATTTTGCATGTTGAACAAAGATGATTGTTAGGATTTTGCATGATGAACAAAGATGATTGTTAGGATTTTGCATGATGAACAAAGATGATTGTTAGGATTTTGCATGATGAACAAAGATGATTGTTAGGATTTTGCCAATATTTTTTACTTTATTGTACTAATCAATTAACATAGTTTGTTTTTTTAAAGCAATGTAAAAATGGGAATTTCCAGCAAACTTCGATAAATGAAAGGGGTTCTAACAAAAACTTGACTTTCGATTAACAAAATCATGTCAAAGATGGCAGGACATAATAACCAACAAACCTGGTTATTATCAGTATCACAAAGAGAAACTGGCAATTTGAATGTTCTTGGCATCATCTAGCGTTGATACAACAGAAATATGGTCAGATAATTTGGAGCAATAGAATGAGATCAAATACCGCACTTTTATTATATGCCGAAATTATACACAGCAATTTTCCGGTTCCGTGAAAAATGCGCAAACGATAAACGCGCACAGAAAATTCCGCAAAGACAAAATGCGCACAGGAAAACTGCGCACACCGACAGTTGCGCATACAGAAAACAGCGCACACCGACAAATGCGGACACCGAAAATTCCGAACAAATAATGCTGATAATAAGTATAATCATGTGTTTTAACACTTGTTGGGTTGTGTTATACATATTTGTAATGAATTATATATGCGAGTCGCTGCCCCTGTGCAATTATTAAGAAGACAGTGTAGGTGGATTTATAATGTTTCAGTTATGTTGGTTATTTATATCATCATAACAGGAATGTTGGTATGCACATCACCGGTACTCGTCTACACAAGAGTGTGCAGGGCACATAATGGCTTGTGGTGTAGACGATGTTTAGGGTGTCAAACAGAATGGGCTATTTTGTGTTCGTGGGTTTGATAATTGCATAGTATAAGTTGTATGGCTGGTTTAAACTAAGACAGCATTACAGAGAGAGAGTCAGTCTAACTTAGAGAGGTGTAAGATAACAAAGGATGTATGGTAGGCCTACATTACATAATGTGTAGAGTAGCATGAGGTGGTCAGTTATAACCTACACTGGTAATGTGTAGAGTAGCATGAGGTGGTCAGCTATAACCTACACTGAGTAATGTGTAGAGTAGCATGAGGTGGTCAGCTATAACCTACACTGGGTAATGTGTAGAGTAGCATGAGGTGGTCAGCTATAACTTACACTGGGTAATGTGTAGAGTAGCATGAGGTGGTCAGCTATAACTTACACTGGGTAATGTGTGGGTGTAGCATGGGCAGTGCGGCTATACCCTATACTATGTGTGAATGTGTGAGTTAGAAATGGATAATCAGTCGACCAAATCTGTGGTATTGGATGAAGAGATTAAGACTTAGGGGTTAAGCCTATTATGATAGAAGTTTAGAGTTATTGTATTAGAGACACATGTTCAGAAGCTGCATATAACATGGTGATTTTGAGGAAATCAATGTAGAAATTAAAGATAATTTAGATGTCTGGTTATTGCAGAGTTAACCAGGATTCTGAGATCAATATATCTTAATGACAGAGCAGAATTGTTTAAGTTTTGTTTGTTTAGCTTAGAGTTTTTAAGGTAAAAGGTTCATGTTGTTGTAGACAATTATTAATTTTGTTGCTTATTATTGACATATGCATGATGTTTTGTGTTGCTATTTATTTATTTTGGTTGAAAAAAACTGAAGATGAGTATAGGTGATAATAGACATAGCGAAGCATAGAGTAAGAGCTGGACCTATGTGATGGTGTTATGCATAGAGTTGTAGGGTGGTCATTTGTGGAGTTTTTGAAATTTGTCAATGTATTGAAAAATTTCTTGAAGGGGGGTCGTATGTCAGAAATGACTGGGTTGGGATTGAACAATGACGCTCAAGTGATTATTCATGTAATTTATAATATGTTTTGTTCGGGACTTCCCGATATGTAGTTATGTAGCACCACATTTATTTAATGCTAAACGCGCTGGGGTGCGATTTCCGGGGGGAAGTAAAAAAGGAATGGCAAGATAGACCAGGAGATGATAGTTGACTAGTTGAACATAGTTGAGACGAAAATGTGAACAGTCATGGCTTTAGAGATTCATATAAGGAGTAGGTAGCTGACAGTTAGTGAAGAATATAGAAGAGTATTTTTATTTGAACAATAAATATATTTTCCGTTACCATCTGGACACCTGGATTTGGAGTTGTTCCGTTTGCGTTTGTCTACGTTGTGCTTTTGTCTGTCCCAACGCCTAGACACCCACAATATAAATCACAGAGAGGAGCGGTCCTGTACTGAAAACTACTACATCTATACCGTCTGTGATAAGTCGGGACCGGAGCCCTCCTCCGTAATACCCGTTCTGTGACAAGTTCCCCTTGGTTCACATACTTTTGACCCATACAACTGGACTTAAAAAGCATTCCCCATCTCCAAACTTACAGACTATTATACATACGGGTACCTGTAATGGGACATACAATGAATCTGTGATGCTGCCAGAAGTTGATTGACAGCTAACACCAAAGGTTGACATTGTCCAATAGAAGCCATCCCTAGCTACTGGTGTCCCACATAATTACATGAGTTGACTGAATAGAAATGTCATTGGGGAGTGTTTTCATCATCTGATGAACAATTAAAAAATGCCACCTTATAAAAAACAGGGGCCTGGCTCTTCTACTGGCCAGTGTGTGCGTATACTTAAAATTGTATAGTTACAGACACACTTCTTTAAATTTGATTTAACCTCACGCAACTTCCCCGTCGGTCTGGATCATTTGAATGCACTGCCTTCTTTGTTCTATAACAAGTCATTGCAAGATGCACAAGTGGTAAACCGGGGAGCCAAATCTGAAGTATCCCTCTCATGGAATTTGATACATACAGTTCAATCACAAATATCAAGCTGTTGAGTTTACACTGCAAGGAATCATTTCAAAACATGGTTGTGGTGTTTGATGTGTTGTGGCATGAACTTGACAGGTTACATAGAAAAAAATAAGTTGCCCAGAGATACACCTACAGCTTGCCAAGTTGACACTTGTATATATCTGGTATTAGGTTGTACAATCAAAACAAAAAGTTTAAATTTAGAGTAAACCCATTTACATCTAACGCCTGTATAGCAATTTATGATGTCCAAAAAGCTATAATATATATAGCTTTATATGATAAATCATTAAAAAAAACTAATTTGGCAGATTACCTACTATATACAGATTAATCTGTGCAATCTAACCATTTGTCAATCACCGTTTCATCCTAGCTATGGTGTGACTTAATCACAAAGTAGAAACCATGTGTAGAAATCCCTATTAGAGGGTGTCCGATGCCACCCGGGATGGAAAGGGGTGTTTTTGGGGACGTTAAAATATATCCATCCTAACCCCTAGAAAGTTTGACTGCAGGTGCTCTGAGAGCAACACCACCAGATGACCAGTGCAGTACCACCAGCCGACCACGGCAGTACCACCAGCCAACAAGGTGTCCCTTCATTGATCCCGCCCCACCCGCATAGTCATTAAAGTGGAAAGAGGGTCGGATTGTCTCAGTGGCGGAAAACCCCCAACGTGCCACTTTGCGGCCCGACAAGAATTACGCTAGTTGGGTTGGGGGCAAGAGAGGGTACATTGGGGAAGACTTAATGATCTCTGGCTCGATAGTTTGCTGTTTTTCTTAAGAGAGTTAAGTTAGTCAGTCACCACAGTTGTAAGGCATTGTTCAGCATGGCATTCATTTAAAATTGTATATCTGCCCAAAAGTGGTTGTATTCTTACCTTGTAAGTAAAAGCTACTGGAATAAATCCATGAACATTTAACCACCCCACCCCAATCAAACCCCCCCCCCCCCCCACATTTTACCTTTCACAAAATCTAAACATGTTTTTATAAGGTAAAGGTATTTAGAAGAATGCAAACATACTTTAGAAATAATGTACTTTCCATGTTTCAGATTGTCCTTCTGGTAAGGCTGGCTGGAGATGTGAACTTAGCTGTGCCAATTGTTTAGAAGAGGAATGTGATTTCGTAAAAACTCAATGTCTACACGGCTGTAAACCTGGATTCTACGGCTCACTTTGTCTTTTTGGTAAGATCTATGTCTTAGAATCTGCAACCCTGTATCTCATTATTAATTATTTATCTCCTGTTATGCCATATTGTTACAGTAGCAATTGTGTGTTGTGACTTATCCCAAAGGCGCTATAAACCTAGAACTATTGGGCTAAAATGTTATGTATAATTTGCAGCTTAGCAATGACTCTTTGAGTTTGACTGGTTACAATTTACACAGCTAGTTCTCTTCAATCGTTGGACAGTATTTGTAAAATAGGAATAAACAAACATGTAAGAATATATATAAATTGAAATATTAAACAAATACAAATCTTTAAATAAATAAGAAAATAAAAATACTGTTTTTGTTTATTTGTGCAATCCTCTTGTAACCTTTTGAAAACTTCAATACCATGATCAGTAAAGCCATTGTTAAGCCTATTCTACATGCAGCCATTGTTTAAGCCTGTTCTACATGCCCCTTAGCCATTATTAAGCCCATTTGACACACCCTTAGCCTTTACTAGGCTTATGCAACATGCTTTGATCAGTTATAAATAGCACACAAGGCCAACAATAGAATTACAGAATTTTAAATAAAACTGTTGCAGTTAACCATGTAAAAAAAGTGCAAAAAATATTTTTTTTATTCAGCCTTGAAAAGTTCATAAAGTAAAATATAGGGAATATTGTTGAGTATGGTGACAAGTTGTGACTCAGATACTGAAAAATACTAATACTGGTTTTTCAAAAGTTTTATGTTATGCTTTGATGTCCCATGGAAATTTAACTCCAAATAGTTTAGTTAAAATATCAAGGGACTAGCCTAGTCCCCCTGGTCCAATGAAGGCATGCCACTGATGAGAACTTTCAAGTTGTAAGAAGTTTAAGAATGTCAGTACCATTTTAAAAAAGTAGGTTCTCTTGGATTGTGATGCCTAAATAAAGATATAGTTTTTTTTATCTACTTATATCACTCACTTTTCAGAAAGCAAATGCAAGTACGATTATAATGGGATATCTTACATGGGCCAATGGAATAAGACAGAAAGTAATCTGGATTGCATTCCATGGATTCAAGAGAACTCAAAGGCTACAGTGGTTACTTTTGAAAAAGGAGACGACCCCCAAAATTACTGTCGGAACCCAATTGTGTCTACTAGTGGCCGGCTCAACCGGATGTGGTGCTATACATCAGTGAATGGATCTTATGGTTTATGCAATATTTCCTTGTGTTGTAAGTTAACCTAAACATTCTTTCTCATTTATAATAGTATGGATTACTTGAATGGTGGTCATAAGGTAACTTGACAATAGTATATTTTTTTGGTCATTTAAATGTAAAGAGATTTCAATTGTTGGCTTTAAATTTGTAACTTACTATTAAAATAAAATGAAAATGTTTCCTTTTCTTATTCAGCTTGCCCCAATCAACTGTTCGGAGAAGGTTGCAAACTTCAATGTCATTGCAAAAATGCGGGTGAGACTTGTGATCAAAATGGCTTTTGTCCTCGTGGTTGTGCTGATGGGTGGCTTGGACCTCAGTGCTCTCGTAGTAAGTTAAATGTACTCATTTAATAGTGAATTCCAAAATGAGCTGTTAAAATCTTCAAGGTTAATGTGTGTGCATTTTTGGATTTGAGAACTGTAAGTAAAACACATTGTTTTTGACATGACAGTACATTTTTATTGTGCTCAAATGGGGAGGTTGAGCAACAGCCATGTTAAAAGTAGAGCCTCATCTTCTTTTAGGAATTTGTGAATTCACAGATGTATCAGGTGCTGCCTCATTTACAACATTCCTGAGTACTTCTGCAATATAAACTCACCTACCTAAATGTGTCACCTTTATGAAAATTTCCCCTCTCATTGTAGTGGATTTCCCGGTATCAGAGACCAAACTTTCAGCAGTATAATTGGATCTATGGGAGGAGGCTTGACCGCCATTTGTAGCAATGTGTGAACATATCACAATCAAACCCAGCCCCTAACCAAGGTCATTGATTAATGTAGAGATGAAAGATAAATGAAGTGAGTTGTTACTCTTGTGTCTACAGAGTGTAAGGGTGGCAAGTTTGGACCAAGTTGTACTAAAACTTGTGATAAATGCTATAATGAGGATTGTGATCCAGAGACGGGCCAGTGTTTAAGTGGTTGCATTGATGGCTACATGGGAGAATCATGTCAGATAGGTACTTCAATTATTTAAATACCTAATGGCTTAATGCTAAGCGTTTTAGGAAGACTTCTAACTGATAAATATGTGTTAGTGGGCAATCAAGCATGAATTAATTTTTTTTATTAAGAATTAAAAAATGAATGAGGGAAAGGAACACGTTAGTCTGGAAAAACTTCTCTAATAAAGCAGGAAATAGTCTTATATTTTGGTTGGTGAAAGTTGAAAGGGATGATAAAAAAAGAAATCATTTTGGTTTTTTTAAAAAATTATTTTCAATTGGGTTTTCTAGTTTTAATTAATATATAGGTTTCACAGATAACAGTGGCAGTAGGCATTTCTGGCAAAAGTAGTTCATGTGCCAGTAGAGTTCGGGATTGGTTCGGTCGTCAGCAGGGTTTGGGTTCAATGTGTTTGGTTCTATTCCCATTTCTACTTAAATTCCCTTTATCTGAATGTTGACACTGTTGCAGTGCATATTATTAGTCGGTCATCTTTTATTTTATTAACATATCCACTCTTAAGTAATAAACACAGGGTTAGAAAGGCAGGTAGGTTAGAAACAATCTATTGATTTTTATTATTAAAACTTATTCCACCATTTTGTTTTATTGTTTGTTCATATAAATAGGGTCATCATTATTTTATATTTTTCCCAAGAAGCTTGCTGGAAATGAACATTCATGATTATTCTTAAACATTTTACAGGCTGCAATAAGACATATGGAAGAAACTGCTTGTCGCCATGTGGCAAATGTAAAAACCAGGACATCTGTAATCCAGTGACTGGCAATTGTCTAGATGGTTGTGAACCCGGCTATACCTCTCCCAACAGCTCCCTCAGGTTGTGCAACACTGGTGGGTCAATTCATCACTTTGGTCACCTTAAAAATATTTTTATGTTGACTTTGTGAAGACTTGTAAAGACATTTTGTTGATAACCAGTTAACTTTTCACATCACATTTCAGATTATTTGCCCAAGCATTTTATACAACAAATCTTTTCATACAGTCCTTAATGTATTTTCTATGAGCTTACCTACCAAGTATTAACATGAAGGAAGAACATTTGCCATTAAAGATTTTTGCATACTGATGAACTTCATAGAGTCACTTTTAATCTTGTAAATTTAGAAGCTCACCACATAATTTGACAATATATTTTTTGGTTTTTTTATAATTGGTTTATACCTTTGTTTACTTGAACTCTCCAGAGTGTAGAGGTAGATATGGTGTCAACTGTGAAAGACAATGTGGAGCTTGTTTGGGGGGTGCACAGTGTGACACTCAAAATGGATACTGTCCCCATGGCTGTAAAGATGGCTACTTTAGACAAACATGTGATAAATGTAAGTGTGGCTTATTGCGTTAGTTCCATGTATTTAAAATACTTACCCAGGAGACAATAGGTCATAGTCATGGCAAATTTACCATTTTTTTAAATTGCAATTTTTAGAGCATTTCAAAAAGTTAATTTATTTTGTAATATTATATAATGTATTAATATTTTTAATGAGCTGAAGAAGAGGCAGAACTATTTTAAGGGTTAATAAAATATGAAACAGAATAACCCCTCATGTAGTTGGTTCACAGATGCTCACATTACTGGCCCTTAAAGCTGCCAAAAGTTTTTAAAAACTTATGCTAATGAGCAATGACTGGTGTAAATGTTGTAGAAATGCATTACTTTGTGTTATTTCAAAAATGTTTGAACTCTCAACTTTGACTGTTGTATTCTGTTCAGCACTGTGGTAGCTTTGGTAAAATGAATAAACTTAGAAGATTTCAACTTTACAAAAATCAATCAAGTTTTATTGTTTTCTAACATTGTCTGTTTGATATAAAATTGCATAGATTTTTCAAGAATAAGTTATGAAATTAATTTTTCTAAATTTCATTAGGAAGTGTTAAAAATATTCTGGACCTTTTTGGTGATTATACTAGAATCATATTAGTCTGTAAATGGTAATGTTAATTGGTCTATACTTTTCAGTATGTCCGGAGCATTTCTATGGCAAGAACTGCAACAACAAATGTGGTATGTGTAAAGACAACAGTGGCTGTGATCCTTTCACTGGTCTATGTCTCTCTGGTTGTAAGGATGGGCACACTGGATTTGAATGCGTAGACAGTAAGAATCTCAATAACTCTCTTATACAAGGTTCCCGCGGCCTCCTGAAATTCCAGGAGTTCCCGAAATCTCCTGGAATTTGAAAAAGTTGAAAAAATCCTGGAAAACTCCTTAAATTTTTAAATTTCTCCTTAAATGTCCTGAAATTTTTGTTTCCACAGAGGGAGGGGTACAAAATCTTGGACGCGATAGTTTTTAAATGAATTTTTTTATATATTTAGTCCTTAGTCTATTTTTAGCCCTTCTACTATTATCACAACGAGTTTGCCATAATACTAGTGGTTTCCCTTAAACTTATATAACCAAGCTACTCAATTGTGTGTGAACTCGGGACTAGAGTACATCCTTAAATCAAATAATTGCTATAGCATTAGCAGTCCTTAGAGTAAGTACCGGTACTATATATAAAGTGCATTTATGTCCTGTTACTTCAAACAAATTGTATAAACGTATTGGGTCTTTTATAAAAATAATTTAAAAAATGTCCTGGAATTTTGTATTTTCTCCTGGAAAGGTCCTGGAAAACTGGAATTTTTTTTTAGATTTGGTGCAGGAACCCTGCTTATAGACAAATCTGTGAACTGTCATTGTTATAATATACAGTTGTTAAAAAAAGGGGGAGTTAATTTTACTTTTAGTATCCGGTGTTGATCATTAAAAAAAATCTTTGTTGGCGGTTACATTTATTGTTATTGTTGAAGACATCAAATTTAACTTAAACACAACTCACAGTTGATAATTTCCATACAAAGGAAGCTATTGATTATCAATCCACATTTCCATTGAAATTGTTGAAGGCAAGTTAGAGTAAGGTTTAGCCATTCACTCTTGGGTTTTATCAAATTTTTTTTTTTGCTTGAAAGAAATTTAATGTAATTTTCACAACACATGAATTTGGTGTCTTACAGTCGACCAGCTTTTAATATTAGTTTGATACGATTAAAAGTGTCCCATTTAGTCACAAGTTAATCATTATCTGTAGAGCTATAACTAATATATATATTCAACAGCAGTTCTTTCAAAATAAAAATCTATACATTACAATAAATCTTTTCTTGATGACATTATAATATTTTCAGAAATCAAACCGAATATCAACTCGGCCAACGTGACAATAGGCGCGGCAGTGGGAGGAGCTGTTGTGGTCATCATTCTGATACTCATCATTGCCTTGCTCTATAGGTACAAAATTGTGTCACATTGGTCATGTTAGGGGCGGCAGTGGGAGGAGCTATTGTTGTCATCATTCTGATTCTCATCATTGCCTTGCTCTATAGCAGTGGTTCTCAACCTTCCTAATTCCGTGACCCTTTAAAACAGTTCTTCATGTTGTGGCGACCCCCAACCACAATATTATTTGAGTTGCTACTTCATAACTTTATGTTTTCCAATGGTCTTAGGCGACCCCTGTAAAAGGGTCATTCGACCCCTAAAGGGGTCGCGACCCACAGGTTGAGAACGGCTGCTCTATTATATACAATATTATGTTATATTGGTCATGTTCTTCATCACTTTATTACATTTTGAAATGCTCAGTGGATTATCTAATTAGATTTTTTTTAAATACATGCCAAACAGTTAATTAAAAAATTTTGCCAACAGAAGGCGGAGACACAAGAATATGAATGTTTCCAATAATAAAAGTGTAGAGCATTGCAATGATACTTTAACTCGAGAAGAAAGTTGTCACTTGTTAGGTGACTCAAGAGTGGGTAAGATACTTGTTTGTAGGTTAAATCCAAGTTTTTACGTTTATGTTTTGATGATACATAAAGATGTTTCTTTTGAAAGATATTGTCTTTAATAATCCATTAACTATGGCAGGCTGCAGCAGCAACTTTTCTGTCATTGCACTGAACTATTCCTTACAACAAGCTATTTACAGTAAAAACATTTTTAAAAAAATAATTACAATTTGTCATCCCATCTAAAGTAATAATTTTGGAAGAATGAGCATGAGAGTCTATGTTGTTCAAAATAAAGCTAACACAGTAGGAGAGCAAAATATTGTAGTCCATAATAAGAAAATCATAGGTGATTCTATTTTGACAGGAAGTGAACCTCCATCATGCATTAAGGACGATGATGAGAAGGGCATCAATGGCATCCAGGAGCCAATCTATGTCAATGTTAATGCCAGGAAACAGACAAGCCCGGTGGCCATACCTGATTTACATAGTTATATCTTGAAACACAAGGAGCACAGTTTGGAAGGTTTTAAGAGGGAATTTGAGGTCAGTGCCCTCTGGTCATGATCATAATCTTGTGTAGTTTTCAAATCAAAAGGAGATGTAATTTTTTTACCTTTTCAAACTTAATTGAGCATTTTTGAAAAACTTGACATTTCTTGAATTATTACAGGAGCTTCCTATGGGACTTCTTGCCCAGTGTGATGTGGCCAGGAGACAAGAAAATAAAGTGAAGAACAGATATGGAAACATTGTTGCCTGTAAGACTACCGGTTAAATAATATATTTTCAGTTGTTGGAAAAACAATAAAAAAACATTAATAAGATACTTATTGAACCAGATGGCATTCTTTGTATAATAGTACATTTAACATTTCTTTACTGCAGATACTTATTGAATAGATGGCATTCTTTGTATAATATTACATTTAACATTTCTTTACTGCAGATACTTATTGAACTAGATGGCATTCTTTGTATAATATTACATTTAACATTTCTTTACTGCAGATACTTATTGAACTAGATGGCATTCTTTGTATAATATTACATTTAACATTTCTTTACTGCAGATACTTATTGAATAGATGGCATTCTTTGTATAATATTACATTTAACATTTCTTTACTGCAGATACTTATTGAATAGATGGCATTCTTTGTATAATATTACATTTAACATTTCTTTACTGCAGATACTTATTGAACTAGATGGCATTCTTTG
The DNA here is from genome assembly GCA_964017045.1 of Omphiscola glabra. Classification (NCBI taxonomy): domain Eukaryota; kingdom Metazoa; phylum Mollusca; class Gastropoda; family Lymnaeidae; genus Omphiscola; species Omphiscola glabra. The sequence goes on from OZ024796.1 coordinate 9,194,734, forward strand.
TATAATATTACATTTAACATTTCTTTACTGCAGATACTTATTGAATAGATGGCATTCTTTGTATAATATTAAATTTAACATTTCTTACAGATGATCATTCTCGTGTTATCCTGGATCCGTTACCTAATGAACCTTTCTCGGATTATGTTAATGCTAACTTTATGGATGTAAGTAAAAATGTAATCTGAGTTTGCTTTACTTCAACCAAATTGTACAATGCTCTGTTTAAAATTGATTCATTAAAATAATATTTATAGACATCTCCCCACCCTCTTCAAAGTCCAATACACATTTTTCTGATTATGATGCTAATTTTTTCAGTACATTTGTATTAGTTATATTAGCTGTAGTTAGTTTACCCAAATGTAACTGAGTTATTTACTTTGTTGTTGTTGAACTTATGCAACTTATTGGTTATTATATCATTAGAGGGGATGTGCTTTTTGTTAATCAACATATGATACAAATTTAAAACTCAATACATATACCTGTGGTATTTTAAATCTTTGTACTTATCTATGACATATGCTCAGATATTAAGTTCCAAGGAAACTAGGTCAAGTTTATTTACTGACATGATTTAATCTTTTAGGGGTATGCCAAACCTAAAGCCTACATAGCATCTCAAGGTAAGATAATGTCTCACCGGATATGTCTCTCAATTTGCTATTCTTCCCGTATTGGAATTATGTCATTGATCAAACTTATTCAATTTTCAAGGATTACGGAAAACTCTTTTTGTTACTAACGACAAATTATTTCCTAATAAGTGTTTTATTTGAAATATTTATAACCATTCTTTAAAGACGGTTTGTTGCTACCTTATTTTGATTTATGGTTTGATTCTTGTGCTATCCATTCACCAAACAAAGGCTTGGTCTTACATGACAAAGGTGTCAGCCTGAATAGCAAGAACACTTTAACTTCTGTTGGTTTCCTTTCCTGTTCATTTTTTCTTCATGTGCCAGTTTTGCTCTAGATGTTTGGAAGTATCTTTGACAGATTCATTATACTAACAGCACACACACAATTCTGAAATTATCTGGCGATTAGACCTTACGATATGTACATCTGATTGTTGATAACTTATAGATTTTGAAAATATAATGATTCAATATTTCATTTCATCCTGAATTGGACTGCTTAAATCAGTCACGCCAATTGCATTTTATCTCAAGGCAAGAAATATTAATTTTCAATTACGGCTGATATCTAGGAAATAAAACTTATTTTCTTTAAATAAAATTTGTATAACTATCTTATTAGCAAATAAATTTGTTTCAATATAGACCTGTCACTTGTAGGTTGTACATATTTAATTTTTAAATTGTAATTTTTTCTATTCATCAGGTCCAAACAAGATAATGATCAGGGACTTTTGGAGGATGGTATGGCAGCACAAAGTCTCCAAAATTGTCATGTTGACAAATCTAATGGAAGCTTGCAAGGTAAATGTGAACTAGAGTAAGTTAGTCACCTTCACTGATTTACCTGCATCAGGGGTGAGTCCTACATAAATGTATGGTATACAAAGAATAGGGACAATGTCAGGATGGAGAGGGACAGATCTTGATACATTTCTCACTGGTATTTTTGTTATTTTAATTTTATTTCTGTTCATTCAATGGTAATTTGAATTCATACTAAGAGTAATCCTAATTTTTAAAAATGTTTTTTAGTATTTACATATTTAGACCAAATCCATATTAATAAATGTTGACTTTTATTTCAGAAAAAATGTGAGCAATATTGGCCTGATGAAGGAAGTCAGAAGTATGGAGAATTAACTGTTCTGCTGGTCAATGTCACCAAGTACACTGACTTTATTATAAGGACCTTTGAACTCACCAAGGTAGAAATGGTGTTTGGCTATGATCAAATCATCAGTAGAAATGGTGTTTGGCTATGATCAAATCATCAGTAGAAATGGTGTTTGGCTATGATCAAATCATCAGTAGAAATGTTGTTTGGCTATGATCAAATCATCAGTAGAAATGGTGTTTGGCTGTGATCAAATCATCAGTAGAAATAGGTGCATGAGAACAAAACCATTAAGTCCTGAGTTTCTGATGATTAGTTAAAATTTTGTAGTTACATTTTTTCATATCTTTGTAGCCATATGCATTTTTTTTTTACAATTTGTTAAAATATGCACATATAATTTTACCTAATACAACCATTTTATGTTCAGTTGTAACACCTTAAATAGCTTATTTGCAACAATTGTACTATATGTTATCTTGTGTCTAAATTCTGTGATTATTCCAGGAAATGGAGAACAGCCGCATAGTGAAACAGTTTCACTTCACCACTTGGTCTGACCATGGAGCTCCCACTTACCCTACTACACTCCTTTCCTTCAGAAGGAAAGTCATCAACTTTAAACCTGAGGACACATCGCCAGTTCTTTCTCACTGCAGGTAAATCAATTATCAAATCTTTGGTTGTATTTCATTCAAACTCTGCGATGTATATAATACAGTCACTTTTAGAAATGACAGAACCATAAATTGATATATTACAACAAAAAGATATGCTAACCTTTTAATTCAACTTTATTAAGTTTCCATTTTTTTTTTTAAAGTAAGCAACAACTATATTGTCATTATTGTTTTTACTGCTTCATGAAGACATTGTTTAAAAAAAATATATTACAATTAACAATAGTTAAGATGTTACAGTTTTCTCAAGGAAATGTGATGCATTTTAGATTGTGATTGCTTGCAATACAATCAATTTCATTCTTAGCACTGGATTTTTAGAGTATGTGCTAAATGTTAACATTTGTTTGTTGTTCAGTGCTGGCATAGGTCGTACTGGAACATTCATAGCCCTCAATTACTTGCTGGATCAAGCTGTTGCAGAGAACCAGGTGGACGTTCTACGCTGTGCACAACTCATGAGAGCTAATCGAGTCAATATGATTCAGACATTGGTCAGTGAATAAATAACCTAGATTTCTTAGGAAAAATAATCACTATTATAAAAATGTCACTACCATAAAAATGTCACTACCATAAAAATGTCACTACCATAAAAATGTCACTACCATAAAAATGTCACTACCATAAAAATGTCACTACCATAATAATATCACTATTATAAAAATGTCACTACCATAAAAATGTCACTATCATAAAAATGTCACTACCATAAAACATCAGGACTGTTAAGGGTTTTGGTTTAATCGGGATGTTTGGATTCATGGTAACAATTGTAAGGAAAAAGGAAAAGGGAGTTTAATTAAAATTTGTGCTTTAAAAAAACTCCCAGTTTATTTGTGACAGTTAAAGTTAAGGCATAAATATTTTGGGCCTTATAAGTTTTGATTGGTTTTATTCAGATGCATAATTGCAGTTTTAATTTTTACATAATATTATCTTTTATAGCTTTAGGAGTATAATGCTGTTCTTATCAACAATATGTTATATATGCTGTCAACTCCATCTGTTCAGGAGCAGTATGTGTTTGTGTATGATGCTGTGCTAGAAGCTCTCCTGGCTGGCAACACTACAATCCCACGCTCCAGTTTTCACACTACCTATGAGGCCATGTTAGTTCATGAAGACGATGAGTTGTGTGATATGGAGAAACAGCATGATGTGAGTACTAGAGCTTCTCTCTTTATGTTCATGAGAGCAGAAAAATAATATGACTCCGAAACAAAAAAGGACGTATGAGACAGACATGAGACAGACATGAGACAGACATGAATTTGACACATATTAAAAAATCCTTTCTATTGACTTCACTTTTGTTTGTGTGTTTCTTTCTGGCTGGGCGGCAAGCTCTTCGGACAGCTATTTGACCCTTTTCACATCAACCTATCAACATAGACTCGTTGCCGATGACAACATGCTCTATCAAATTTTCAGCCCCATACACCAACCCCAAAAATCACTGTTTTATCAAGGGGAAGATGAAGGGAATATGATCCCACTGATTTCGAGGGGAAGATGAAGGAAATATGATCCCACTGATTTCAAGGGGAAGATGAAGGAAATATGATCCCACTGATTTCAAGGGGAAGATGAAGGAAATATGATCCAACTGATTTCAAGTGGAAGATGAAGGAAATATGATCCCACTGATTTCAAGGGGAAGATGAAGGAAATATGATCCCACTGATTTCAAGGGGAAGATGAAGGAAATATGATCCCACTGATTTCACAAAATAAAAGTTCCAATAACTGCGCTAAATGAGATGCTTAAAAAAAAATATATTGCAAGTTCGTTTGGTGTGTACTATTTTCTTTTGGTTTTCTGAAATAGTTGGTGAAATAAATCTGCGTTGCTAAAGTGGGTGGGGCATTAGAATATTAATATAAAATGACATAATAAAAAATGCACATAAATGATTTATACAAGAAACTTTGTTTTTAAGGGGTTGTTTAATTATTAATATCAAACAGAGAAATTTTTTTTAAAGTAATCAGTCACATTTGTGAGATTTTTGTCTAAACTCTGTCTCTTAACTCTTGTCTTTTAACTCTTGTCTCTAAACTCTGTCTCTAAACTCTGTCTCTAAACTCTGTCTCTAAACTCTGTCTCTAAACTATTGTCTCTTAACTCTGTGTCTAAATTCTGTCTCTAAACTCTGTCTCTAAACTCTGTCTCTAAACTCTTGTCTTTTAACTCTTGTCTCTAAACTCTTGTCTCTAAACTCTGTCTCTAAACTCTGTCTCTTAACTCTGTCTCTAAACTGTCTCTAAACTATTGTCTCTAAACTCGTGTCTTTTAACTCTTGTCTCTAAACTCTTGTCTCTAAACTCTGTCTCTAAACTCTTGTCTCTAAACTCTTGTCTCTTAACTCTGTCTCTTAACTCTGTCTCTTAACTCTTGTCTCTAAACTCTTGTCTCTTAACTCTGTCTCTTAACTCTTGTCTTTTAACTCTTGTCTCTAAACTCTTGTCTCTAAACTCTGTCTCTAAACTCTTGTCTCTAAACTCTGTCTCTAAACTCTTGTCTCTTAACTCTGTCTCTAAACTCTGTCTCTAAACTCTTGTCTCTTAACTCTGTCTCTTAACTCTGTCTCTTAACTCTTGTCTCTAAACTCTTGTCTCTTAACTCTGTCTCTTAACTCTGTCTCTTAACTCTTGTCTCTAAACTCTTGTCTCTTAACTCTGTCTCTTAACTCTTGTCTCTTAACTCTTGTCTCTTAACTCTTGTCTCTTAACTCTTGTCTCTTAACTCTTGTCTCTTAACTCTGTCTCTTAACTCTTGTCTCTTAACTCTGTCTCTTAACTCTGTCTCTTAACTCTGTCTCTTAACTCTTGTCTCTTAACTCTGTCTCTTAACTCTTGTCTCTAAACTCTTGTCTCTTAACTCTGTCTCTTAACTCTGTCTCTTAACTCTTGTCTCTTAACTCTGTCTCTTAACTCTGTCTCTTAACTCTGTCTCTTAACTCTGTCTCTTAACTCTCTCTCTAAACTCTTGTCTCTTAACTCTTGTCTCTTAACTCTGTCTCTTAACTCTTGTCTCTAAACTCTTGTCTCTTAACTCTGTCTCTTAACTCTGTCTCTTAACTCTTGTCTCTTAACTCTGTCTCTTAACTCTGTCTCTAAACTCTTGTCTCTTAACTCTGTCTCTTAACTCTGTCTCTAAACTCTTGTCTCTTAACTCTGTCTCTTAACTCTGTCTCTTAACTCTTGTCTCTTAACTCTTGTCTCTTAACTCTTGTCTCTTAACTCTTGTCTCTTAACTCTTGTCTCTTAACTCTTGTCTCTTAACTCTTGTCTCTTAACTCTATCTCTAAACTCTTGTCTCTTAACTCTGTCTCTAAACTCTTGTCTCTTAACTCTATCTCTAAACTCTTGTCTCTTAACTCTTGTCTCTTAACTCTTGTCTCTTAACTCTTGTCTCTTAACTCTTGTCTCTTAACTCTTGTCTCTTAACTCTTGTCTCTTAACTCTGTCTCTTAACTCTTGTCTCTTAACTCTGTCTCTTAACTCTGTCTCTTAACTCTGTCTCTTAACTCTGTCTCTTAACTCTTGTCTCTTAACTCTGTCTCTTAACTCTTGTCTCTAAACTCTTGTCTCTTAACTCTGTCTCTTAACTCTGTCTCTTAACTCTTGTCTCTTAACTCTGTCTCTTAACTCTGTCTCTTAACTCTGTCTCTTAACTCTGTCTCTTAACTCTCTCTCTAAACTCTTGTCTCTTAACTCTTGTCTCTTAACTCTGTCTCTTAACTCTTGTCTCTAAACTCTTGTCTCTTAACTCTGTCTCTTAACTCTGTCTCTTAACTCTTGTCTCTTAACTCTGTCTCTTAACTCTGTCTCTAAACTCTTGTCTCTTAACTCTGTCTCTTAACTCTGTCTCTAAACTCTTGTCTCTAAACTCTTGTCTCTTAACTCTGTCTCTTAACTCTGTCTCTTAACTCTTGTCTCTTAACTCTTGTCTCTTAACTCTTGTCTCTTAACTCTTGTCTCTTAACTCTTGTCTCTTAACTCTTGTCTCTTAACTCTTGTCTCTTAACTCTATCTCTAAACTCTTGTCTCTTAACTCTGTCTCTAAACTCTTGTCTCTTAACTCTATCTCTAAACTCTTGTCTCTTAACTCTTGTCTCTTAACTCTTGTCTCTTAACTCTTGTCTCTTAACTCTTGTCTCTTAACTCTTGTCTCTTAACTCTATCTCTAAACTCTTGTCTCTTAACTCTATCTCTAAACTCTGTCTCTAAACTCTGTCTCTAAACTCTGTCTCTAAACTCTGTCTCTTAACTCTGTCTCTTAACTCTTGTCTCTAAACTCTTGTCTCTTAACTCTTGTCTCTAAACTCTTGTCTCTTAACTCTTGTCTCTAAACTCTTGTCTCTTAACTCTTGTCTCTTAACTCTTGTCTCTTAACTCTTGTCTCTTAACTCTTGTCTCTTAACTCTTGTCTCTTAACTCTTGTCTCTTAACTCTTGTCTCTTAACTCTTGTCTCTTAACTCTTGTCTCTTAACTCTTGTCTCTTAACTCTATCTCTAAACTCTTGTCTCTTAACTCTATCTCTAAACTCTTGTCTCTTAACTCTTGTCTCTTAACTATTGTCTCTTAACTCTTGTCTCTTAACTCTTGTCTCTTAACTCTATCTCTAAACTCTTGTCTCTTAACTCTATCTCTAAACTCTGTCTCTAAACTCTGTCTCTAAACTCTGTCTCTAAACTCTGTCTCTTAACTCTGTCTCTTAACTCTTGTCTCTAAACTCTTGTCTCTTAACTCTTGTCTCTAAACTCTTGTCTCTTAACTCTTGTCTCTAAACTCTTGTCTCTTAACTCTTGTCTCTTAACTCTTGTCTCTTAACTCTGTCTCTAAACTCTTGTCTCTTAACTCTTGTCTCTTAACTCTTGTCTCTTAACTCTTGTCTCTTAACTCTATCTCTAAACTCTTGTCTCTTAACTATATCTCTAAACTCTGTCTCTTAACTCTTGTCTCTTAACTCTTGTCTCTTAACTCTTGTCTCTTAACTCTTGTCTCTTAACTCTTGTCTCTTAACTCTATCTCTAAACTCTGTCTCTAAACTCTGTCTCTAAACTGTCTCTAAACTATTGTCTCTTAACTCTTGTCTCTTAACTCTTGTCTCTTAACTCTTGTCTCTTAACTCTGTCTCTAAACTGTCTCTAAACTCTTGTCTCTTAACTCTTGTCTCTTAACTCTTGTCTCTTAACTCTTGTCTCTAAACTGTCTCTAAACTCTTGTCTCTTAACTCTTGTCTCTAAACTCTTGTCTCTTAACTCTTGTCTCTTAACTCTTGTCTCTTAACTCTTGTCTCTTAACTCTTGTCTCTTAACTCTTGTCTCTAAACTCTTGTCTCTTAACTCTGTCTCTAAACTCTTGTCTCTTAACTCTTGTCTCTTAACTCTTGTCTCTTAACTCTTGTCTCTTAACTCTTGTCTCTTAACTCTTGTCTCTTAACTCTGTCTCTAAACTGTCTCTAAACTCTTGTCTCTTAACTCTTGTCTCTTAACTCTTGTCTCTTAACTCTTGTCTCTTAACTCTTGTCTCTTAACTCTTGTCTCTTAACTCTTGTCTCTAAACTCTTGTCTCTTAACTCTGTCTCTAAACTGTCTCTAAACTCTTGTCTCTTAACTCTTGTCTCTTAACTCTTGTCTCTTAACTCTTGTCTCTTAACTCTTGTCTCTTAACTCTTGTCTCTTAACTCTTGTCTCTTAACTCTTGTCTCTTAACTCTTGTCTCTTAACTCTTGTCTCTTAACTCTTGTCTCTTAACTCTTGTCTCTTAACTCTTGTCTCTTAACTCTTGTCTCTTAACTCTTGTCTCTTAACTCTTGTCTCTAAACTCTTGTCTCTTAACTCTGTCTCTAAACTGTCTCTAAACTCTTGTCTCTTAACTCTTGTCTCTTAACTCTTGTCTCTTAACTCTTGTCTCTTAACTCTTGTCTCTTAACTCTTGTCTCTTAACTCTTGTCTCTTAACTCTTGTCTCTTAACTCTTGTCTCTTAACTCTTGTCTCTTAACTCTTGTCTCTTAACTCTTGTCTCTAAACTGTCTCTAAACTCTTGTCTCTTAACTCTTGTCTCTTAACTCTTGTCTCTTAACTCTTGTCTCTTAACTCTTGTCTCTTAACTCTTGTCTCTTAACTCTTGTCTCTTAACTCTTGTCTCTTAACTCTTGTCTCTAAACTCTTGTCTCTTAACTCTGTCTCTAAACTGTCTCTTAACTCTTGTCTCTTAACTCTTGTCTCTTAACTCTTGTCTCTTAACTCTTGTCTCTTAACTCTTGTCTCTTAACTCTGTCTCTTAACTCTTGTCTCTTAACTCTTGTCTCTTAACTCTTGTCTCTTAACTCTTGTCTCTTAACTCTTGTCTCTTAACTCTTGTCTCTTAACTCTTGTCTCTTAACTCTTGTCTCTTAACTCTTGTCTCTTAACTCTTGTCTCTTAACTCTGTCTCTTAACTCTTGTCTCTTAACTCTTGTCTCTTAACTCTTGTCTCTTAACTCTTGTCTCTTAACTCTTGTCTCTTAACTCTTGTCTCTTAACTCTTGTCTCTTAACTCTTGTCTCTAAACTCTGTCTCTTAACTCTGTCTCTAAACATTGTCTCTAAACTCTGTCTCTAAACTCTGCCTCTAAAGTCTGTCTCTTGCTACTAGCAATCTTTTAAAACAATTTTTATAATTGTAGGCGCAACTTTTAAAATGTCTATAAACAACTGTAATCTTTTTTATAGGTGCTACAAAAACTTTCCCCCACTATTGAGAGGCAAGAATGCTCTACAGCTTTCCAAGAACAAAATATGTCTAAAAATAGATTCAAAAACATCCTGCCAGGTATTTATTTTGACGAGAGGAAGTGGTTAATCTAAATTAGATGTTGCTCTGACAACTAAATTTAATGTCAGTCAAGTGGGACCCGGTCAAAATAATTCACAGTACTCATAAAATTATTTAAAGATTTGTTTTGGTGTGAAAGTAATTGTAAATTTGAATTTTCTCACAGTCAACAGCTGTCGTAATGTAAATTTTAATTTTCTCACAGCCAACCGCAGTCGCCCCTTCTTGTACACACCTGTTGAGGGTTGTAATGAGTACATCAATGCAGTCTATTTGTCAGTAAGGAAGAATCTTTAATCTCTAGAAATACCTAGACAATATTATTAGCTCTAAATATAACTCTTATTGCCTGTAAGTTACGGTTTTTAATCACTTTTGATGATCATTTCATAAATCATTTTAAGCAACTCATTATCCATCTTGGTTTTTGTAGAACTTAACTTTAGGGCTCAATTAACATGCATTGTTGAATTCGTTGTTGACCCAATCACCTCTCGTTTATTCACAACCAGGGCTACACACAGAAAGATCAGTTCATTGTAACGCAGATGCCCCTCCCTGAAACCGTGGCTGACTTCTGGAGGATGCTGTACGACACATCGTCTGACACTATTATTATGTTGAATGAATTTGACAGGAACGATAAGGTAATTCCAAATCAATCTTTTTATTTCAGAGGTAGCATTCTTCTGGTGACAATGTTCACTAATATTTTACTTACCATTGCAGCGTCCTTTGATTTAAGTAAGTGATAATGGGTGTTTGCAGGTTAAACGTTAACAGAGTGTGCCACAAGGAACAATACTGAAACTGCAGCATCTTAAATGCTTACGTGCCTTTGTCAGCGGTGCATAGCTCCAGACCCCACATGTTCCCTGATGTGTCAGGGAAGTTGTGTTGGGCAGTTATTGTTGGAAATGGGTCTCATTTGACCATCATTTTCTTTCATTCTTAAATGTTAAGTGATTGTGAAGTGGCATAAAGGTGGCTGAACAATTCCATGTGAGAATTTTTAGATGTCACCATGTAACACATTTGTGCTTTCTATTGTTACGAAATTTCACCGTTAAAGAAGTGTATTGTGTCCATTAATGAAAGAGGAAGTCTGATTGCCAAGTAAATTTTTTGATGATGAGCATCGTGCCAGTGTACTCCAAAAGTCTGTGAGGAACATCCTTCAAACTGAACATCAGCAAAAGTCAATTCACTGATTGTTGTAGGTGGATTTTTGTGCCTGATACCGGTTTGGACAATGCTTTCAAGAGTCAGATATGCGAACCAAGATAACGTGTTGTGGCAATTTCTGGCTATGGTGTGAGGCTCAAGATTTTTATTGGAATGAGTAATTCTCTGGTGCAAGTCACATTTTTAAACAAGGTCGATCAGACTTTCCCCGACAGAGTATCTTTCCAGAACCATGTTAGTGGGTGCCGTTTGTAAAATTCTCTCTTACAATTGTTCTTCCCCCTTTTTTTAAAAGACAGTCACCTTTTTCATTCACTATCCTGAAGAGACACATTTTGAACAAAATATATAAAACCTATAATCCTTCTCACTTCTATGTTCACATGATAGCTGGATATATGCACCGCTGACACAAGTATGGATTCAAGATGCCAGATTTTCAGTCCTGCTAGATTTGGCACATGCTTTATATATATTTCAAAGTTTATTTATTTAAAACAAAAAAACTTTCCTTTCATTTTTGCCTTGATGAACAGTCATGTGCCTTGTACTGGCCTGAGGAGTATGGGTATACAGAGGAGCATGGGCCTTTGAGTGTGGAGCTGTTGTCATCATCAGATGCTGATCCTGATGTCACTATCAGGGTCTTCAAGCTTAGCCATCTTGATAAGGTCAGTTTAGTCATCTTGATAAGGTCAGTGTAGTCATCTTGATAAGGTCAGTTTAGTCATCTTGATATGGTCAGTTTGGACATCTTGTTAAGATCAGTTTAGTCATCTTGATAAGGTCAGTTTAGTCATCTTGATAAGGTCAGTTTAGTCATCTTGATAAGGTTAGTCTATTCATCTTGATAAGGTCAGTTTCGTCATCTTGATAAGGTCAGTTTAGTCATCTTGATAAGGTCAGTTTAGTCATCTTGATAAGGTCAGTTTAGTCATCTTGATAAGGTCAGTTTAGTCATCTTGATAAGGTCAGTTTAGTCATCTTGATAAGGTTAGTCTAGTCATCTTGATAAGGTTAGTCTAGTCATCTTGATAAGGTTAATTTAGTCATCTTGATAAGGTCAGTTTAGTCATCTTGATAAGGTTAGGCTATTAATCTTGATAAGGTCAGTTTAGTCATCTTGATAAGGTCAGTTTAGTCATCTTGATAAGGTCAGTTTAGTCATCTTGATAAGGTTAATTTAGTCATCTTGATAAGGTTAGTCTAGTTATCTTGATAAGGTTAGTCTAGTCATCTTGATAAGGTTAATTTAGTCATCTTGATAAGTTCAGTTTAGTCATCTTGATAAGGTTAGTCTAGTCATCTTGATAAGGTTAATTTAGTCGTCTTGATAAGGTTAATTTAGTCATCTTGACAAGGTCAGTTTAGTCATCTTGATAAGGTTAGGCTATTAATCTTGATAAGGTCAGTTTAGTCATCTTGATAAGGTCAGTTTAGTCATCTTGATAAGGTTAATTTAGTCATCTTGATAAGGTCAGTTTAGTCATCTTGATAAGGTTAGTCTAGTCATCTTGATAAGGTTAGTCTAGTCATCTTGATAAGGTTAATTTAGTCATCTTGATAAGGTCAGTTTAGTCATCTTGATAAGGTTAGGCTATTAATCTTGATAAGATCAGTTTAGTCATCTTGATAAGGTCAGTTTAGTCATCTTGATAAGGTTAATTTAGTCATCTTGATAAGGTCAGTTTAGTCATCTTGATAAGGTTAGTCTAGTCATCTTGATAAGGTTAGTCTAGTCATCTTGATAAGGTTAATTTAGTCATCTTGATAAGGTCAGTTTAGTCATCTTGATAAGGTTAGTCTAGTCATCTTGATAAGGTTAGTCTAGTCATCTTGATAAGGTCAGTTTGGTCATCTTGATAAGGTCAGTTTAGTTTTACATGCATGTTGTCAACATATTGAGGAGATTAAATGCTTTCTTGCACACAAGAGAATGTTTCTAGGATGCAGTCTATTGATGGAAATGATTTTATTCAGGAATAAACATTATCATGAAGGTGTTTTCAACTAACATTCTTCTGGAACGTGTTAACAAAATCAACTGAAACCAAAATGACAAGGGACAGAAAAATTTGAAATTCTATTTTGTATCTTCTTGTTTCATAAGGGAAAGACTTTATTTTATTGGAATTGAAATGAAACTATCTCTATCATGATATCCATATGAAACTATCTCTATCATGATATCCATATGAAACTATCTATATCATGATATCCATATGAAACTATCTCTATCATGATATCTATGTGAAACTATCTATATCATGATATCCATATGAAACTATATCATGATATCCATATGAAACTATATCATGATATCCATATGAAACTATATCATGATATTCATATGAAACTATCTATATCATGATATCCATATGACCTGGTGTTCCCATTAAACATTTAGACAGATATAATCAACACCAATACTAAGGAATATATTGTTATCCTGTCAATGCTAGTTGTATAAATAATTTTCTATCAGGGTGAGGAGCGTGCCATCAAACAATTTATGTTCAAGTCATGGCCTGATTACCAGACCACACCCAATTCTGTCACACCATTGCTGCGTCTCCACCGCCTGGTTAACGATTGGCTTAAACAGAACAGCAAGGGACCAGTTACAGTCCATTGCATGTATGTTATTGACATTTTATCAGTACATGAGTGACAGGCTTTATTTTTATGATGCAAGGAAAGGTTGTTGTTTTTTTGGAATGGTTAGTCCATATTATTGTTTAACACAAATATTAGAGTTTTATTTTCTCATTATAATAGGGTCCAATTGAGCATTAATCTTGTTCTTGTTGTATCCTTTTGTTGAATTAAAAATATCAGACTAGCCTATTGTTTGTCATGATAGGAATGGAGCCAGTAAGAGTGGAGTGTTTGTTGCCACAAGTCTTCTGTTGGAGCGTCTTGAGCTGGATTACGAGGTGGATGTTTATCAAACTGTCAAACAGATAAGAATAAACCGACCTCAGCTAATTGAGAATTTGGTAAGACCACTTTCTATCTAATCATGTAAACACTTAAGGAAGTTTTCAAAAGCCTAAGTTAGTTTGATAGCCTTCTGTTTTAGAGATATCAAGTGCAAAACCTTTAAACATTTCGAACAATTTTTTTCTACTTAAGTGGGAAAATTGCCTAGGAACTGATGTTATATCTAAGTTTGATAAAATTTTATTGCTGTATAACAATTTATTTTCTAGTAGAAGTAATGCTCATTTTGAAATGAAATGGTTCATTTTAAAATATCAATCTATTCTTTACTCTCAGGATCAGTACAAATTTCTGTATCAAGTTGTGCAGGAGTACATGGACCAAGAGTGAATCCATCAGACATAAAGAGCTCGATATTTTCATCCCAGTTTTTAGCTTTCAATGTGGAGCTAATTGTGCATCATCATTGTGGCTATCACAAGCTTCATAACGCTTGTTATTAGGGATCTATTTGGTTCACCTATTGCATGTCATGCCCTGCTATAAAGTATTTACAAGTGCTTCCAACAGTTACATAGAAATCTTACAACAGAGCTCCGGCCACGGCATCAAGTTCACCTATACCACTAGTCTAATAGGATAATGCTGCTTATGTTATCACACTACATACTACTCTTACAGAGTAGCTTTTGATTATTTGATGCATGCTATTTTTATATTTTACAAGACAATAAGCATTCTACTTTTACTAGGGGTTTGTTAGGATGTTGTACATTTTGTACTGGTACACAAAAAGGCTCAAGGCTGTAGAGTTTTCATGTCATACAAACTCTCTACAGAACTATTTCTCTACAAGAAAATCTCTCTACAAGCTTCTCAATGTTTACCAACAGGCCAGCTTCTCAATGTTTACCAACGGGCCAGCTTCTCAATGTTTACCAACGGTCAAACCAAGTTTATATTTTATTGGCTGTGTTTATGGAGTCAACTTTTTTTTTTTTTTATTGATCTGGTCAATTTTTACCTCCAGCAACAAACAAAAAAATGAAATTAATTTTTTTAAATTTATGTCACACATTCCCAAAATTATGAAGCATTCCTTGTAAATTGTTTATGTTTTGTTTGGATATTACAAATTCCATTGTGATGTTTTGGCTGTTACTTGACCATTCCTAAGCCAAAACTGCAAGAGTACAAGTTTTATTTTGATGATCTGGAGCTCACATTTCTACATATTATTTCTGTAGTCTTGCATATAGCAGTGCTGTCCAAACCACTGGCCACAGGTTGACACATTTTTATGATGTGTGTATAAAATAACACATTTTTGGGTGAAGTTATTTTCAAAAGCCTTTCATTGATTTAGTAATTTTGGGGAAATCGTGGGAAAGCACAGGTGAAGTTGTAATATAGAAAAGGGGGAGGTCACAAAAGCTAAGGAGTGTGATTGCTTGACAGGTTGCAGTAATTTACGTTAAGCTTATCAGCAGAGTAGTCTCTCAGAAACATGGTGCTGACATAAAATTTGATACTAACTTCTCCTTTTTTACATTGCTTGTACAGGGGAGGCATCACGTCTTATTTGGTATAATTTCTAGCTGCTTTGGGAAAAATAAATAAGGAAAATAAAAGTAACTTGGTGTGTAGCTATTTGATCATCGTAAACATGTCCATGCCCCCACCATTAGGACCAGGTTAGATGAAATAGATTATTGAGCACAGTGAGTTAATGACTGCGGGTTATAGGATGATAATAACATGACGGGAAAGTCTTTGGGTCAGAGTAATCACAGTGAGTTAATGACTGCGGGTTATAGAATGATAATAACATGACGGGAAAGTCTTTGGGTCAGAGTAATCGAGATGGGAGCTGGGGTGGTCAAGTTGTCACAAATGACTACGGTGGACAGTGTGGACCATTTATGGTACCATTTTATTTAAAAAGGTTGTCTAGCCAGCTTTGGAAGAGTATGTGTCCATCCTAATTGTTGTGACGCTGGGGATGAGTACCTAGAATTCAGAGATTGGAGTATAGGACATACATAGAGTATAAATCAGGATAGAAGCTTTGTTTGTTTGTAGATAGTGCAACTGATTCAGGGAGGAATTGTGGAAGTTGGAACGATTAGTGAAATTATTTTTGTAATAAACAAACTGGATAACGTACGTTTATTATGATGAATTTCCACAAATATGGAAATGAAACAAAATTTTGACGATGTTTTTGAAAGAACTATGTCAGGGAAGCTGGATTCTCTATGATAACCTACCTAAATAAAAAAAACTAACGATTTTACAAGTGAAATTGAGAAAATCAAATAGGGCATATGCTACCTAAATCTTCATCAAATTAGGAAAACTGCAAGTACAATTCAAGCAAAATATCCAATTAAGCGCTAAAGCTTTTAGTAGTTTTATTTTCTTGATTAGCTGATAATGCTATTTGATTAATTTCTCCTTAAGCATAAGGTAAGAAGTATTAATAGTTTAAATTTTTTTTTTTTTAAATAATTTTAAATCTGTATTTTGAGATGCCATGTGCAGCCCTCTGTGTGGCAAAAAAAAATATTTTTTTTGGCCCACACCCTCGGAAAGGTTGGACAGCACTGGCATATTATATACAAATCAGAGGCATTGGAAAACCAAGGCAAGGGAGTTCACTTTGGTTTCTTAATAGTTTTTACAGCTTCTTAAGTTAATGATAATTATTTTTAAAGGATTCTTTAGGTTTCTTTCTTAGATATATAGATGATATATAAATGTTTACTTTTAA
Organism: Omphiscola glabra; assembly: GCA_964017045.1. Lineage (NCBI taxonomy): Eukaryota > Metazoa > Mollusca > Gastropoda > Lymnaeidae > Omphiscola > Omphiscola glabra. The sequence goes on from OZ024796.1 coordinate 9,210,905, forward strand.
ACTTGAAAGTCTAATTTAATTTAAAATTGTATTCACAATAGATTAATACTATTAAATGAATCATAGCCATTATCCTCTGCTTCTCCTCCCATGCCGTATGTTGCCATAAAGAGCACTATTTGTCCACATTGCATCAATAGTTTTGTTGATTGTAATTATTGTTTGTTAATATTTGAATGTACATCTCAAAACATGTTTAACTAATCTCTGTAAAAATCAAACTTGTAGAAAGCCGTTGTCGTTTTGTTGCCATCTTTTCCTGTGATGCACCAGTTGATCTGACTGACAGATTTGTAAAAAAAAAAAACTTTCATCCTTAACAATTTTATTTTTAAAACTCATTCCAATTTTTTCCACAAGATTATTATTGCATAATGAAAAGAAGAAGACAATGAAGAAAGAAAACTGTTAAACTTGTTTTTTTTTCTGTGGTTACTATATATAGATGATGAAATATTATTACATAAGACTTTTTTGACTGGGATAAATTCTAATGCATGCTTACTGACTCCGATTTATTATAATACTTATGGAACCAGTAGAATAATTCTTCTCTCCAGAATTCTTTTATGTATTCTTTGATTGTTTTTATTAAGCTACTGTTCTTGACAATGTCAAAAATACTGCGCAGGAAAAATGTTTTAAACACAAAACTCTGAGACTGGATTCGTTCCATTGAATCATCTCTACCGTTGTTTGTTGCTTGATGGGTTGTTTTTTTTTTTTTTGTTTGTGTTTGCCTTAATCCACTCGATTCATTTTTTGCCTTATAAGCAAAGCTGAGTGATATAGTATTGTGAAGCCCATAAATTTTTGTTAGACTCAACAAAATGATGCTGTTACAAGTTATGTAAATATCAGTTCAGATTTGGCTAGATCACATTTCACTTTGCTTGTATCATCACTTAGTGTTGACGTCTGTGTGGAAGTTTCGGAAAATGTTGATTCTGTTTTCGGTAAGTTACCACTTCTGTGTACATTAAACTTGAATATTTTTATGTCCCTTGAAAGCAATAGAAACTGAACCAAGTATTTTCGGTTGTATCAAACTGTTGTGTTTGCATGCATTAAAAAAATATAAAGACAATTATTACAATCTTCTACACTAAGGAAAAATGTAAAAATTCATAAGTAGTAACTGCAGCTAAACTAACAGAATAATCCAAGCTTGATTAACACAATAATCCAAGCTAGATAATCAGAATAATCCAAGTTTGATTAACACAATAATCCAAGCTAGATAAACAGAATAATCCAAGCTTGATTAACAAAATAACCCAAGCTAGATAACCAGAATAATCCAAGATAGATTACCAGAATAATGCAAGCTAGATTTCCGGAATAACCCAATTGTATGTAAATGAAATGTAATTGCTTTAGCTGTTTCAATACACTTTAAAAAATTTGAACTGTTTTTTTTTCTGTTAAATAATTGATGTATATAGATATTTTTGAATCTCATAAAATATTTATGTAGAAAAACTTTGCTGAGGTTGTGACTAACTTTTCTTTCAATTTTCGATTCACAAAGTTGACAAGGATGCCAGGATGGCTTTTAGTCTCTTTTTTTAAAGCTCTAAAATACTGGTTGTTTTTTATAAGAGCACCAAGTTTATTTCTATTTGACTTTATTTATTTGTCTTTAAGGGATGTAACATGAAAGATGAAGATCTATTGTAACATAAGATGCGAAAAAAGCTATGTGTCATGGTGCACAATCATTTCATGCATTTATGTACATAAAAATTGCTTACGTACAACATATATATCAAGTTTATGTGAGTTTATTTCAGACCGCCAGTATATTTTTCAGTGAAACAGGTCCAACAAAACTAACTGGACCATCAAATGTTGTGTAATTGTTTTTTTTATATTAAGTATTTATAATTGCTATATTTCCAAATAAAATTAGTTGGTGGTAAGGATTCTGAAATCCCTGGTGTTACATTGAATGTTGAGACAGTCTTAAATTATATTGGAATCCATCTTGTGAGTGGTGCAAGTCAAAAGAAGTGTTACCACGATGACATCTCGTCCAACTCTTTGAAGCACTAATTATGGGCTCTTTACTTCTCATATTATTCACTATAAAACTATATGAGAGTGAATTCATTGGTAAGTGTAAGTATCAACTTGCACAAATCCAAACCTTAGGGTAAATTATTTCCAAACTAATTCAGACAGAAAAATGTTCACAAACAATTATTACCAATATTGCAGGATATTATACTGTTTTAATTTCTTCAGCTTTACAACAACAAAAAAATTATTTTGTAAAAAAACTAATTCTATTATGTGTAATGCTTAATTATTTTTAAAAAAGGCCACACAACTCATACAATGAACAATCATGTTACAAAGTTATCTTCCAACTGTTGGAGGTAATATTGTTTTCATTCTTTGACAATGTTTACTATACAATGATTATTCAGACATGACATGGCCAGTTTTACTTAAAAGTTGAGTCAGTTCAACAAATGTTGATTCAGTAGCTGAAAAATAAATACTGCCATCTTATAACTTTCTAGAGAATTTCAAAAGGAATTGTCAGTTGTCCCTCCTGTTTTGTTTAATTTTTAACTCAAACATGACACCATTTATTATTTAGTTCAGATCAAGCTAATACAAAAAAAATTACTGCATCAATTAAACATCATTCATAATTTCAAAATACGAATGGTTTATTATTTATATCAATTTTTTACTGACTAATTATGTTTTATGATCTACAGGTAAAAGCTGTTTAATTGTTTTACTAGCTCAATTGTTTGTATTTTTGTCTTTTAAAATTTTTTGTTGAATATTATATAATTAAGCTACAATTTTGTAGATGCTATGAACACGACTTATTTGTCAACTATTCAAGTTGGGCTGAATAATTATAGAACTGAAAATTTGACAGCTCAGTAAAAATCACATTTTGGTACAGATCTAATGCTGAGAGACATCTTTTGTTTGACATCTCTAACATTTATTTAAGCTGGTGTTAAATAATTTCTGGTGTGATTTAAAAATAAAATAATTGTTTGTTTATTTTCTATCTATTTTTCAATGGACAATTTATTAAAGAATTTTTTTTTTCTTTAATTGTTAAATTTAAATAATTTTGAAAAAAATCCATCAGCCCTTCAAAACAAATTGCTTTCATTCTCACTTCTTCTTGACACGACATAAGTAAAACTGGAATCTCATATTTAATTAAAATTGATATCCTCATTGGGTGGCCTATTTAACCTTCACCCATACCTTTTACTTAAATCAATATATTTATAAAACTTAAATATTAGAATTAAGTTCTCTTTTCATAGATTTATTTTTCAAATTATTTGCAGGAAAATGTTAACATGTTCATTTTGAACTTGTACCGCCTCTGTGTATTTTTCAATAGGTGAACCTCATATGGATAGTGAAGTGCAAGTAACTCATACATTTATAACCATTTAAGTCCACTCATTTCTTCTTAGCTCCTGACCTACTCTCTCAAAGCTCTTTGTATGACATTTCGTTCTTAGATCCATTTTCCTCTTAAAAACAAATATCAGTTAAGAAAAACATTTCTTCTGTGTTTTGTATTTTCTTCATCAAGTTTAGAAATATAATTGCAGTAAAAAATATGAACTCGAACATCAAGGGAAATCTCTATTTGGAATACAAGAAGTAAACTTATTTTTATTAGTTTTCATTTCACTTTTTTTTTTATGGTTTTAATTAAGAATAGAAATGATCGGAGATAAACAATATGTACCTGAATTGAATTGCTCATCAGGAAATCTTTTATGATGGCTTTATTTAAAAAATGTGAAATTAAAGGTTATAATTTAAATTCCAAAGAAAGAATTGCAATTACTGCCTCCATTGTTTTACTACATTGTGACTAGTGTGTGGTATAACTTTATCCTTATTCTCTCAAATTTTATATTTTGTAATTTTGTTTCTTTAAGGTTCTATAGGAGAGTTTATAAATTTTTAAAGGAAATTTGAAGGAATAAATTATTGAGCGTTTTGTTGTATCTAATGCTTGTAGAATTGACACTTTGAATATGGGCAGATTAAGATGGCATTGTCAAATGGGAGTTTAAGTGTTATCACATGTATCACTGTTTCAATCTAAGATAACTTAAAATTTTGCAAATTAATACAGTAAAACACATTTTCTTTACTATCTGTTTTTGTTTTCAAATATTAAATGTGTCAAATTTTGATTACTACAAAAAGATTTAATAAAATGCTTATTCTAAACAAATAGAGTGCGAGTTTAATTTTCTTAAACATGAGACCCCATAAACAGCAACATCATAGATTTTAAAGCTTTAAGAACTGCAATCCAATTTCTTATCATTTTTAATCCCAGCAGCTTTATTGTAAGACACAAAGAACATGACAAAAACAGAAATCAATGTCATCTAATTAATATTTATTAATGAAATGCAAGAAATTTGACATTACCAGGGCCAATATGCTGAGGCTGTGTTAAAATAGACAAAACAATTCTCAATGTCAGCCATTCTTTGATGCCTATGCAATTTGATCAATATCTGGTTAGAGGAATGTGGATGGTTAGAAGGGAAAAATAGACATATCTGAATACTAACTCTGAGCTGTTTAAATGGTTGCTACAAAAATGTCAGTAATGATTTGTTATGTGAAGATTTCACTTTCAGAAACTTGTCAACTGAAATTAAAATCTGAAAAAGTAGAATGTAACACATAAAATAGTCTTTACTATTCTTTATAACAAAAATATGATTAGTATGGTGACTCCATAAAATGTGACTGATTAGGATGAGTTTAAATTGTCAGTTCTGGAGAAAAAAAAAACACTAAAACATTTAGGGTCACAAGCCTAATTATATCTGGAACAAAGTTGTTTTATAAAAAGAAAAATCCTGGTTTGGTGTTTTTCTCTGTCACATTTATACACTAATACTTGAAACGGCTTCAACATGATTTCTATCACCATGTACGCAAAATCTCAAGGATTTATAATTGCCAATAACTATTGCTGGTCAAGGTCATTGTCTTCAGTAATTTATGCTTTTGAGACTTATTTAGCCTTGGATCTAGAGTCTGTAAGTAATATTTACACGTAGATTGTTATCATAACAACAAATAAATGAGTATAATGAGTATATTGGTGGAAAAAAAACAACTTACAAAATGTATGATGATACAATCAGGGACTTGGGAACCAAAAAAAGGGGGGTGGGAGATGTGACCCACCGCTGATTGCAATAAAATATAAAGTTGTAGAAGAGTTCAACTTGATTTGCCACTGGCATTGTTTTCACCGTGTAATCAACTCTGGATCAATATATTAATAAATACGATTTATTTCTAAAATCATATTCCTTTAACTTAATACTATTGTAAATATGAAAATGACCCTTTGAAACATATAACAAAACATGAATAGGTCAAATACTATCAGTTTCATACATTACGGAGACAGGAGGGTGCAATGTTCTTTCAAGAGAGGGACATAAGTCGTATGTGACCCTTGAGCAAAATGAATATTTTGTCATTTCATCACAGCTGACAAATCCAACAGCAACATAACTGCACATTTCAGTGTATCGTATGTTCTTATTAAAATTAGCTACTATTATTTTTGGGTTAGGTTACTCACAAATGTATTGAAAGGGGATCAACCTACCACAGAACTTTAATGAACATTTCATTGGTATAACTGCATGAATGGAAATAATTGAATATATTATTGATCCATTCATTCCTCATGGAATACTCTTTACATCTATAATATATATATACGAAATACAATTTCAGAAATTTCACTCCTGTTAGTTCACTTATACACTTTTCATATACAACCAATAGCAAACACAACAGTGGCATTTGTCTGCAACTATTGACAATTAGAGATTGCCCCAGTCAACTATAGCATAAAACCAGCATTATAATTCACAGCAAATGATGGGTGATGATTATTGCAAAGATTCCTCTTGATTAATCTGTATAAAGCACTCAGCAATGGCATTGATATTAACATGGGGTTATGGATTACATTCAAGACCATTGTGAGGAGTAAGAGATGATCAAGCAGAGTAAGAACAGCTTTGGTCAAACAGGAGGAGATGTAAGGTCAGCTACATCCCTATATACATATTATCACATCAACAAAATAGACACAAAAAAAAAAAAAAACCCACAAAAACTTAAGTTATTTTACCATGGTTAGAAAAAAAAAGTCATAATTTGTACCTGAAAAAATAATTTTTGAACAAATGTTATCACATAATATAATTTGGTTCTATATTAAACATGATTCCTTTACACTTTTCTTAATATTTAAAAGTTTATAAAAAAAAAAATTTTTAAATTACCAATTACCAATCTCATTAACTAATGTGGGCTAAAATGAGGTACAGATTAGCTACTTCAAACTAAATGGTTTTCAATTCCCACTCAGCCCCCCTGAAATGGCAAAATATAAATAAAAAATTTGTACTTTGGACCAGGCAGAGGAGAACCAGGTCAAATAACAATGGTATAGAAAAAACTAAAAATTCCATTTGATGCCATAATTTTATAAATTAATACTATTCAGTTGTTAAAAGTAAAGAAACTAAACTCTTTAGACACTTTCAAAATTGTTCTCAAGTCATTATGGACATTATAGAGAGCAGTGAACGGCTGTTTATGTGTTTTTATAAGGTTGTTAATGAACTGTCATAAAAGAATTGTCCGCTTTGGACACCCCGTTTATTGCCTTGACTTTACTGTTCCCATGTCTGAATGCTACAGGACTCTTTAAAAATAACTAAAATAATTTTTATAGGATAACAGTTTTAGCTTAAAATATCACTGACATATGACAGCTGGGGTTCGTAACCCACAGATGTGGGTTCTGTAAATTGATCATTTTAAAAATCTATATTTATCTTCATTTACCTCAAACATAAATTTTAATACTTAGTCATCAATGGATATGGTTTTACTAAATTGCCAAAGGAATCCAAGGCACAGAAAAGCATAAAGTATCTTTGTATTACCCATATAATGAAAGAAGAGTTACATAGAAGAATTATTTAATTGTAAGAATAACAAGGGGAAGAGATATACACGCCACTAAGGGAGGTAACAACTTTGGAAGACAAATGGCCGGAAGGGTGTTCATTTCTCTTTATGCCTTAACATTTACTTAAAGTAAAAAAGGTTTTAAAGGGTATAAGCAATTAAAATCCACAAAAAGTTAAAGAGTTTTATAAACAAAACTACTCTTAGCAATGAAAATCTCTTATATTTATTCTGACTGCCTAGTAAAAAATACATTACTAAGCAGACCATGAAGATATCCATTTAGATTTCTTGTTAATGATTATATCCAAACATAATACACTAGGCCCAATCTTAGTAAACAATAAACTACATAAACATAGTTGGCCATTAACTTGTTATATCTTCATCTGCTTAGGGAACACTTCAGTTTTTCAATTTCAAATAATTTTTTGGACCATCTGCTTAAGAATGCATTTAGCCAAAACTTCCTTTTCATTGTTTTGTCTTTTTTTTTTTCAAGCCTAAATAGATCTTATTCCATTATATATTTATATTCCCCCTTATATAATCATTAATCCTTTTAAATATAGTTTAATAAAAGCTTATTGAAACAATGAGTCATTGACTTTATATTTAGTCTCTAAACAAATGATATTATACTTATACTTCTGTTGGTTGGACATCAAATATGGACGTGGAGGTTTACCTAATCAAGATGTATTCCCAGCCTCAAGCCTATTAATCAAATATTATCATTTAAAAACTCCTCTCCTGGGCAGCACATGAAGAAAGTGATCAACGAAAAAAATACAAGTTAAGGAATAGTTAAATGGTTAGGAAATTGTTTGCATAATTGTATCAGGAACAATACAAATGATCTGTCATTTTATAGGGGTGGGGAAAAAGACCTACAACAGTTTTTCCAAAGGAGCCCAAACTTTAAACAAGTAACATGCTGGAGCCCTTGTATTTACTAATAGGAGGATATTCTACAATACTCCTTTTTTTTTATTTACCTAAATTACAAAGTCACATTGTAAATCTTACACTAATAAAAATGATGCAAAGTTCCAGGGATGAAATTAAGGTACAAAAAATACTATACATAATGAAGGCAGTTTTGTCGATTTAAAAAAATGTATTGAACATGAGTTTTTAGGCTTAAAGAGTTCCAAATATTTCCAATTAAAAATAAAAAAAATTTGGAGAAAAAAAAGAGGGGTGGGGGAGTTTCAAACCAATTTGAAAATACACAGGGGAAATTCTGGAGTAGGGGGGGTATCTGCAGTGGGGGATATTCTGGAGTAGGGGGGATATCTGCAGTGGGGGATATTCTGGAGTAGGGGGGATATCTGCAGTGGGGGATATTCTGGAGTGGGGGGTTGTAAAATTGGGAATAATTTTGTTTCTTTTAAATTTGAATGGCCCCAATGCTATTTTTAATGATTACAAAACCAAGAATATTTCAAAACATTGAGTCAGTGAGACAGAGCTCTGCTCTAGAATTGTATCTGTTCCATTTAGTGACAGAGATGAAACTAGGTGTAAGACATTCACCATGAGGGCTAAGCATGATGCTTCTCTTGTTATCTCAATCTCATGATATTTACAGGCATTGGCATACAACAAAAAGACTAGATATGAAATTCCTAATAAAATATTAGGCACAGACATAAAATCCAAACATAGAATAATGTATCTAACAATTGGAAACATTGAGAGGGAGTTTTCTGTACTGTAAGTGAAACCAAGCATCCGTAGCTTATGACCTTTTAAAAACTAAGAATAGAATATGAGATTCCTCTCTAGTTTCTAACTATTTAAGTGCCTGGATGTGTATCACTGTAGCAGACTATTCAAACTTGTATTAGTGAAGAAACTTGGCTGTATTTATTATATAAACTTTGTTTAAATGAACCATAAAACCTGAGACGAAATTCCTGTCTCCAGGATTTCAAGTTATTGCATATTTTAGACACAGATATTTATATGTACAGCTTCTCACGTCAAAACAGTCAACTGACCTCACATGATAACAGAACTCAGCAGCAGTATGCTGGTAATTGAGGCAGATCAAGAAATGCAATAATGAATGCTCTAAGCTGAAGAGTTACATCAATCTTGGCACAACTTTCATAACTTAATACTTCTTATTTACAGTTTATTTGAAGGTTCCACGAGCAACAACAGAATGATCTAAAGTCATAAAAGGTTGGGGCTGGAATCGTTTACAAACAAAACATAAAAATTACATTATGGAAAGATGGACAAACATGACGAGCAAGCTACCAATATTACACAATCTAGTATATATTATGAAACCATAGACAAACATGACGAGCAAGCTACCAATATAACACAATCTAGTATATATTATGGAGCCATAGACAAACATGACGAGCAAGCTACCAATATAACACAATCTAGTATATATGTTATGGAACCATAGACAATTATTTCAAGAAAACAATCAGAATAACACAATCTACTGATGAACTTGATCCAAGTTTATACCACACTGGAAACCTCCACAGCACTAGAGTCCAGTCAAAATCAGTGCCAACAGTTATGAGGGACGTTTCCGCTGTGTTTGTGGCGTCGAGCTGTTCAGCCTCTTCACAAGTGGACTTTGATAGACCCAATGCTCCCCTACTTCATGGAAATACTAAAATAGAAAGAAAGTTCATGTCAGCCATATTAGTTCCCTAATGTTGGGATGCATCATCATAATTATGTCAAGCTGTAAAATAGAAATAAAACATAACATCAAAGACCGGCAACCCTTTACCAAAATGTCGTTTCAGATTCCTAAACAGTCAGAGCTTTTATATGCATTTTTTAGAGCCTTTGTCTAAACCGATGCATACAAACAACCGAATTATAATGATCATAGAATGGTTAGACATTTTTAAATGGTCCATAACAGAGGAGAGAAGGATTATAAAAGAGAGGAATGCTGGTAATAACTATAGAAAATACTAAAATATTGAACAAGTTCTCTATTTTTTTGTCTTAAGATTAAATCAAAATTGAGCCCTTTGCTCATGGCCTGAATGTCCAGTTGTCCTTTCCATAAAACCAGGATTAAATAAATACACATGCATAATTATTGCTAGAGTATCTTTAGTATAAAAATGAAAAACTTTTTGTGATTATTTGAGATGTGCAAACCAACCTGAGTCTCCCATTTTAGGCCCTGATCTTTCCTGTATTTTGCCTCGTCTCTTTGTCTCTGCTCAAGTTTATGTTTCCCCTCTGTCGCCTCATCAACACGTTTCTCTTTTAGGTAAAAGGTCACATCCTGCCACAATCTGGTAATGATAATTTCTTACAACCATAAAACATGCAATCTCATGGTTTCAATTTTTTCACAAATTCATATCTTTGTTATGAATATTGTTGAAATTCATATCAAGATTTAACCTGACAAGTAAATAAAGATGTCTTTGGTTAAAATTCTCAGAATATTTTTGCTATAGAAGATCTTCAGTTTAGCTTAAATTGTTATAGATCAGTGTTTTTAAAACTTTTTACCTCAGCAGACTGGTGAACATAGTTTTCCTTAACCATGTATTCCTCCTCTAAGAAAAGCTTTGGAAGGACACAAATTTCATTCTGGCAGAAACTATAAACACCCCCCCACCCCCTGGGCCCCGTTCATGAAGACAGAACTGTTTTTCTAGATAGACTGTCACAACACTGATGAGCTGCAGTGATCTAGGTACACAATGTGTTTAGCACCAGCTGGAAATTTATGCAGAGTGGCACTGATCTGCTTAGAGACATGCTTGTTAGAAGCCACCTTCCTGCTATTTATACAACATCAGTAATTAAGCCCTTTGTCCCCACAACATCAATAAATAAGCCCTTTGTCCCCACAACATCAATAAATAAGCCCTTTGTCCCCACAACATCAATAAATAAGCCCTTTGTCCCCACAACATCAATAAATAAGCCCTTTGTCCCCACAACATCAATAAATAAGCCCTTTGTCCCCACAACATCAATAAATAAACCCTTTTTCCCCACAACATCAATAAATTAGCCCTTTTGTCCCCACAACATCAATAAATAAGCCCTTTGTCCCCACAACATCAATAAATAAGCCCTTTGTCCCCACATCAATAAATAAGCCCTTTGTCCCCACAACATCAATAAATAAGCCCTTTGTCCCCACAACATCAATAAATAAACCCTTTTTCCCCACAACATCAATAAATAAGCCCTTTTGTCCCCACATCAATAAATAAGCCCTTTGTCCCCACAACATCAATAAATAAGCCCTTTGTCCCGCTTCGAAACTTTTCAATAGCGTTAACTACAATGGGATATTGGACATTGCAGTTACTGGAATATTGTATGCCAGTAGTACACCCGAAAGAATTTACATGGAAAACAAAATTATTAAAGACTAGGTAGGTTGACTCCATGTGGTATTAATCATTGATGCAATGTCTTTTCTCGTTTGGTTTTTATATTGTACTTCCGCCCATTTTCTTTCTGTTCTTCTCATCTTTGCATTTGTGAGGGACTTGTGTCGTTTCTTATTTTTATTTTGTACCTTTCTTTCATTTGTTTAATAGTTAGGGGCAATGTTCCCTTTAAGCTGCGCGGCCGCGCAGCTACCTCACAGACGCCGCGCAGCAGTTTTGAGCATCCGCACAGCAAATTTTTATAAAAATAAATTCGAACTGATACGCTGCACTCTGCAAAGGAAAACTTGGCACACAACTTTATGATTTTGCACACGAACCAGCAAACCTTAGAGGAAACATTGGTTATGGGGTAGGATTTAAATCTATCACGTAAAATTTAATTAACCTTTCTGTTTATTTGCTTTTATTGTTGTACCAAAGAAGGCATTGGCCGAACATTTAAATGCCTACTTTGTCTCCCAATAATGCTTTCATATACTGTTTTACAGCATCTCATTAATCTACTGGAGAGCGGATGAAAACAACTGGTCTACATGAATTAATGTTTGAGACAAGAAATTAGTATTTTCAAATGAGAGTTTTCTCTGGGTGTGGTTCCTTATTGTTCTTTACCAATGCATGATGGGTGATTAAAATAAAGCTGGTTTAGAATGTCTAGAATGCTCGTGTTATTTCATCTGCTCCTACCGTCTTGATTCCAGTTCCCCTTGCTGGTCACGTGGTCTCACAATCTTTTTAATGATGGGCAAAGTCTTCGTGTCCACAAACACTTCATTTTTCTAAGAGGATAAATCATTTTGAAAAATGGCCTGCTTAATGAGTAGGTCAAAGGTTAAGGTACATGAGAAATAAATACTCAATTTAATTACATCACCAAAGTTAAGCTTAATTTGTCTGTGCTATAATAAAACACGTCTTAGAGTTGGAGTAATGAAACAAACAAACTTTTTGGTAGCCCTGTCGTCATCTCTTACAGCAATAATGACAAACTGATGTCTTTATAATGTACTGGAAATATGTTAACAAAGAATAGTCTACGGTGACAATCCCAAGAGATGCCGTTGGCTTACGCCACTAAACCTAACCCAACGGAATGTGATACTTTCTGTCAACAGCAGTATTTTCACAACCGCCTGGGGTCTTGTTATTTCAAACAAGAGTTTACTGAATCATGTCAAAACTTGTCAACAATTGTTTTGTAACAGCACAACAGAAATATCAAAGTCTTACCCCTGAGGCCCATTTGGCATACATGACACCGTTCCATTCTCCCTCAATATTGACAAAAGGTTTCTTGTCATTAGGTTCAAAGATCTGTGCTGTCACTTTGTGTTTTTTACTACCATAGAAAGGCTTGAAAGAAAACAACAGAAATTTATTCTAATCGTTGATTCAAGATGGATGTTTTATTTATAATAGTTCACTAGCTGATTATTTCAGATCTAACAGTCTCACGCAGAGCAAAACAAATTTATTGGAAATATATAATTGATATAGCATAAAAATATGTGATTTATTGGAAATATATAATTGATATAGCACAAAAATATGTGAAATTTCCAATACCTTAGTGTGAAACTCAACTAGGGCAGAGTAGCCCGTCTTGACACAGTTGATATTAATCTTACCCCCTAGCTCCACCCACGGAACAGTCAAAATAGATCTGCAAGTGCAAAATGCGCAACAGTAATGCTATTTGGTTACAAAATAAATAAACAGATTGGTTTAGATTCTGAAAAAAAATAGTATCCGCATTTGAAATTGAAGATTGACAATATATTTCTGCTTCATTTACATGGTGGGCAAACGATGATGTTGTTTTAGAATTAATGAGGATTTCTTTTTTAAAGTCAGGCAATATGACATACTTTTTTAAAAGTCAGACAATATGACATACTTTTTTTAAAAATCAGACAATATGACATACTTTTTTTATTAAAGTCAGACAATATGACATACTTTTTAAAAAAGAATTAAAGCTTTTAAGTTTTTTTATTAAAAAAAAAAGAAAATGGAAGTGGGCCCCTGGTCGATCAACTTTGACTGACAGGGGTACACCAAAAGTCATGCCAGGGCTCGGATTATTTCCATCAAGGCCAGCTTATTTATTTAAGTCACAGATGTGACTGCATTTCAAATAGTTAACCTTAAGTTGTTACAACTCTATTCATGTAGTCAACATTATCTAGTGTAAGAATTTCATTGGAGTATGTGTACCTGCCATAAGCACTGGGAAATGTTAAAGTGTATTCCTCATCATAATCAATAACAGACAGAACACACTCTCCAATCATGTGGACTCCAATAGACAATCCTAAAAACTTGGACTTGGTCCAGATGTAACCATCAAGAGAGATGCGCTTTTTGTAATTTTCACTATAAAAGGCTGAAACTGGAAGAAAATACATAGCAATTATTGCCTCTTACTCTAATATAAATTTGAGCTATTTTCCATGATATAGTGTAAAAATCAACCGTACAGCTAGTAAAGAAGATTGAGATGAATCTATTTCTAGTAAAAAAATAAACCCAACTGTTCTATCTACCATTGATTTATTTGAACAGACACATGGAACACTAACTTGGTGGGTGATGTGAGACCTGCTCAGCTATGAATACCAAATTGTCCTTGGAAGCCCAAGGTATAGGACCATCATTTGCTGTTTCCTGTTGACAGAATTATACATGAGGAAGGATTGTACAAGAAAATTAATACCTTACACATATCTATGAGCTGTGAAACATATTGCCATATTTTGTACCTTATATTTTATTTTTAAAATTTTTATTGGTATTGTGCAAGTCTTGGTTAAAATGTATAAATGGACTTATTAAAATTTGTGTGAAAAAATGCTGAACGACTGGTTTTTACTTTGATAAAATCATCAAAAAAGTAAGACTGAATTGAACTAACCAATCAGTATGAACATTCATCAGGTTTAACCTTACTGTGTTTTACTAATTTCCTATTGTCCTAACCTGATTGCAGTCTCCCCCATTATTCCCTTTTTTTTCATTCAATGTTAACAGTCCTAAATAAGAATGAATAACTAAAGCAGTGGTCGGCAAATCGTGGCTCGCGAGCCGCCTATGGCTATTTAATGATCTGAGTGCGGCTCGGCCAGTCGGCCACATATCAGTTTTGTATCAGAAAAACATGGTTCTTAAAAAAAAAATTTAAGATCTCAAAATTTTTTAAAATCATCTTGCTGCTGATTTTTGGCTCTTTTGACTAATGAGTTTGCCAACCACTGCACTAAAGAAATCATTATTGTCTAAAAGTGTTGGGTTCATGGTTAGAAACCTGGCATAGTAGTCATTATGGAGAGATAAAATGAGAGATTCTATAACCTAATAATCAACTATAAACTAGCATTAGTACCTGGCTTAGTCTGGCCAACCCTCCTCACTCAAACAGAGAACGTGAATAACTAATAACTTCCATAACTGCGTTCAATCTCACCATGATTAAAAAAATACACTAAGTTTTGTTGGTTTTTTCATCAGTTACAAGAAATGAAAGCAATATATTGATAATGATTCAATCATTTCAACCTTATTTATAAGTATGGTATGGTATGGCATCTTTCCGTCTACGAGAGACGATAGATTATCATGTCTGGTTGCAGCTCTTCGTGTGGCTAATGAGACCGATCCTTGAATGACAGTCTCTTGTGCATGTCCCGCACACGAATGCAGTGGAGTAGTGTTTTCTTGCCTTTCTCCGCGCTCTCTTCACAGCTGCTTCCGCCCTGTAGACCTCCTCAGCACGTAGTGATCCTTCCTTCACGATGCCCCGCCATGTGGATCGATCCTCCGCCAAGCCCTCCCAATTTGAGATGTTGATGTTAGCCGCCTTCATATCTCTTTTGCAAATGTCTATGTATCTGAGACGAGGCCGTCCAACTGACCTTTTCCTTATCGCCAGCTCGCTGTACAGCACGTCCTTAGGTATGCGACCAGGTTGCATACGCTTGACGTGCCCAAGCCAGCGGAGGCGTCTTTGGATTAAAAGGGCTGGGACGCTGCACATATTTGCTTGAGACAGGACATCCGTGTTGGGGACTTTTTCCTGCCATTTGATGTCAAGGATGCGGCGCAGGCATCTGAGGTGGAAGCCATTGAGCCTTTTTTCGTGCCTATTGTATGTGGTCCAAGACTCACATCCATAGAGGAGTGTGCTCAGTACGCAGGCCTGGTATACCTGCAGCTTAGTTCTTGTTGTGAGCCTGGCATTGGACCAGACTCTTTTCTTCAATCTCGTCATGACAGATGCGGCCCTCCCTATCCTACCACTTATCTCATCCTCCATTGAGAGGGTGCTCGAAATGTTTGACCCTAGATATGTGAATCTGTCAACAGCATCCAAGTCGCAGTCGTCGATGGAGATAGTGGGGGGAGAGTCAGCGTCCTGAGCCATAATGTTGGTTTTCTTTAAGCTGATGATCATGCCAAACTCTTTGCAGGCAGCGGATAAACTGGATACAAGGCTCTGCAGGCCGTCTGCTGAGTGAGATACTAAAGCCGCATCATCTGCAAATAAGAGCTCCCGTAGCATGACCTTTCTTATTTTGGTCTTAGCTCTAAGGCGCGCAATGTTGAACAATCTCCCGTCTGCTCTAGTGTGGATGTATATCCCCTCGCTGTTGTTCTTGAAGGCATACTGCAGTAAGATGGAGAAGAAGATTGCAAATAAAGTAGGAGCTAGCACGCAGCCTTGCTTTACTCCACTACTTACTGGAAAAGCTTCTGAGGTGGCACCGTCATAGCATACTGTGCCCTGCATGTTATAGTGGAACTGCTCGATGATGTTAAGCAGACGTGCAGGGCAGCCTATTTTTTTTAGGATCTGGAAGAGGCCGCTTCTGCTGACAAGATCAAAAGTTTTAGTGAGGTCAACAAACACGATGTATAGAGGCATATGTTGTTCCCTGCATTTCTCCTGCAACTGGCGCAGAGAGAAGATCATGTCTATGGTTGACCTACCGGCTCGAAAGCCACATTGCGATTCTGGGAGTACACGCGCTGCTAGGGTCTGCAAGCGTGTTAATGCAACTCGGGCGAAGGCCTTTCCAACTATGCTAAGAAGGAAGATTCCACGATAGTTGTTGCAGTCACTCTTGTCTCCTTTGTTCTTGTACAATGTAACAATGTTTGCATCTTTCAACTCTTGTGGTAGATGTCCCTGTTCCCAGCACATAGTAAGGAGATCGTGCAAGGGCCGTAATAGAACTTCCTTTCCACATTTGAGAACCTCTGGTGGAATTCCATCATAAGTATGGTGTGGCTTTTCAAACAAAAATTGTCCCGGCTCTCCAGTGCGGTATTGACAACACTTGATTTTAGGCATCAAATAACTTGTTTAAAATGACCTTAAAGAACCAAATAGTATTTATAGTCTTCTTCTTCTTGTTGTTGTTCTTGTTCGTCCGTCAAATCGACTAGGACCATCCAGTCATCCGGTTAGGGGGGCGGGTTACTGTGGGCTCTTAGGTGGCTTGCCAATCCTATATGTGCTCGAAATAGTCTCTGGCACCGCAGGCAGGGGATAGTTGCTGCAGTTGTGGATTAAATAATGTTCTTTCGGGCTTGCCTGCGTTTCTCAATGATGGCTATCCTACTGGCTTCATAAGATTTAGCCCATATCTTGACCGCTGATCTCCACCTGACTCTGTTGTCCTGAGCTGTCTGTTCCCATTTAGTGGGGTCGATGCTGAAGGCCTTTAGTGCCACTTTCAGTGAGTCTTTGTAACGTTTTTTTTTACCTCCTTGGGAGCGCTTGCCTGTTGTGAGTTCACTATAGAATATTTGTTTAGGGAGCCGGTGGTCTTCCATACGGACAACATGTCCCATCCAACGGAGTTGATACTGCATCAGGGTGGTGAAGATACTAGGTATGTTCGCTCTAGCGAGGATCTCTATGTCAGGAACTTTGTCTTGCCACCTGATGCCGAGGAGTTTATGAAACAAAACAGAGAAGAAAGCTGTCTGTTCTCTGTCACAACTTTTTCTCTGGTTCCTGCCCTTCCTATCTAACTGAACTTCTTTCTGTCTATTCACCCTTTCGAAAGCTTCGTTCCTCCACAGACATGCATATTCTTTCTGTTCCCAGAACAAGCAATAAAACACATGGTGAACGATCTTTCTCTTTCTGTGCCCCAAAACAATGGAAATCTCTCCCATTACACATCCCCAATATAACGACCATCACAGCCTTCAAAACTGCCCTCAAGACACATCTCTTCAAACTGTTTTATACCGACTCATTCTCATTCTCCTCTAACTGATTAACAACGCTCGATGCTGCTGGGTGCTGTCCATGGCTGGACAGAGGTAGATAGTACTTGGGTGGGTGCTGTCCATGGCTGGACAGAGGTAGATAGTACTTGGGTGGGTGCTGTCCATGGCTGGACAGGGGTAGACAGCACTTGGGTGGGTGCTGTCCATGGCTGGACAGAGGTAGATAGTACTTGGGTGGGTGCTGTCCATGGCTGGACAGAGGTAGATAGTACTTGGGTGGGTGCTGTCCATGGCTGGACAGAGGTAGATAGTACTTGGGTGGGTGCTGTCCATGGCTGGACAGAGGTAGATAGTACTTGGCTGGGTGCTGTCCATGGCTGGACAGAGGTAGATAGTACTTGGGTGAGTGCTGTCCATGGCTGGACAGAGGTAGAGAGGACTTGGGTGGGTGCTGTCCATGGCTGGACAGAGGTAGAGAGGACTTGGGTGGGTGCTGTCCATGGCTGGACAGAGGTAGACAGCACTTGGGTGGGTGCTGTCCATGGCTGGACAGAGGTAGACAGCACTTGGGTGGGTGCTGTCCATGGCTGGACAGAGGTAGACAGCACTTGGATGGGTGCTGTCCATGGCTGGACAGAGGTAGACAGCACTTGGGTGGGTGCTGTCCATGGCTGGACAGAGGTAGACAGCACTTGGGTGGGTGCTGTCCATGGCTGGACAGAGGTAGACAGCACTTGGGTGGGTGCTGTCCATGGCTGGACAGAGGTAGACAGCACTTGGGTGGGTGCTGTCCATGGCTGGACAGAGGTAGACAGCACTTGGGTGGGTGCTGTCCATGGCTCGACAGAGGTAGACAGCACTTGGGTGGGTGCTGTCCATGGCTGGACAGAGGTAGACAGTACTTGGGTGGGTGCTGTCCATGGCTGGACAGAGGTAGACAGCACTTGGGTGGGTGCTGTCCATGGCTGGACAGAGGTGGACAGCACTTGGGTGGGTGCTGTCCATGGCTGGACAGAGGTAGACAGCACTTGGGTGGGTGCTGTCCATGGCTGGACAGAGGTAGACAGCACTTGGGTGGGTGCTGTCCATGGCTGGACAGAGGTAGACAGCACTTGGGTGGGTGCTGTCCATGGCTGGACAGAGGTGGACATCACTTGGGTGGGTGCTGTCCATGGCTGGACAGAGGTAGACAGCACTTGGGTGGGTGCTGTCCATGGCTGGACAGGGGTGGACAGCACTTGGGTGGGTGAGCTCAAGCTTTTTACCAATTGTAATTTTGAAATGTAAAATTTTCTGTAATTGTTAATTTTTATGTGAAGCTCAGTGAGTCTAGCCCTAGGCTGGGGAACTGGGCTATATAGAACCACCTTAATAATAATAATAAACTAACTAGAAATCATGTGTATTTTGTAAGATGTCACTTCAAGATGTTTATCACAGTTTGGATATAGAGCCCTAACAAATAATCTGGATAGCCATTACTTTGAATCAATAATGTAAATAATGTCATTGTAGCTTGTCAATAATGTAAATAATGTCATTGTATCTTGTCAATAATGTAAATAATGTCATTGTATCTTGTCAATAATGTAAATAATGTCATTGTATCTTGTCAAATCCATTGAGTCCTCTAAAACAAATCAAAATTATGGAAAACCTTGTTGAATTATGTAATAAAACTTACATTATCACTGGTTACATCAGGTAATTGCCAATGGCATTTGAATGTTTCTCCTAGGATTGGGTTGTATGGCTTTTTGGCTACTTCACTGGGTCGACCAGCATGAAATGCTCCCAAATACCAGCGTATAACTTGTACCATTCTGTCCCTTGGATTTGTTGCATCAGCGATCCTGATGTACAGTCAAGTGGCATTTTTTTAATAGTGTATTTAATGGACTTTCAAAATTTTAGACTGGGAAATTATAGAGTTTTTAATAGTTAAATGTTAAGCTTAAAGTGTTAGGAAGTGATGAATGTAAACAAAAATTAACTATTAATAACTCTATAAAATTATAAACTATTATTAACTATACACTTAAAATTTAACTATTACAGTAGAAGCTGGAAATAACATAAAACCCTTGGTACCGAATCAAAATTGGTGCCATTTGCAGGGATGATGCTGACTCTATAACCTTACATTCAACTATAACTGTCTATATAACCTTACATTCAACTATAACTGACTCTATAACTTAACATTCAACTATAATTGACCCTGTAACAAACATTCAACAATAACTGACTCTATAACCTTACATTCAACTATAAATGTCTATATAACCTTACATTCAACTAAGAATGACTCTATTACCTTACATTTAACTATGACTAACGCTATAACATTACATTCATTTATGACTGACTATGTAAACATACATTCAATTATTACTGACTCTATAAAGTTCCCACTTAACTGTTACTAGCTTTATAATCTGTTAAGACTTACTTGCTGAATGCATCAGGGTGAGCAAAGAAATCTGCAAACATTTCTAGCAGAGAACGTCTCTCTAAAATAAACGTGGGCAGAACAACTTTGGTGAGGTCCATTCCTATCCGAACCTGAGACAGCAAATGCCCTATGATGCTGCCATGCTGCTCCATGGAACCCACTAAAAAGATAATACTAAATCTGAATAAAATCCCTTTGAACTATTGCCGATTATAAATTGTGCAATACTAATAAACATAAAGACAAAATAAGATGAAACAATTTCACAATACCAATAAACAATAATGAAGCTGCCAACTATAGAAATATTTCTTGGCAATAAGAATAACAAAAAAATCATCAAAATGTTAGACTTACAATCTTCGTTATCTCTTGTATCATACAACTCTGTGGAACAACAAATTTAAACATTTAGTATTTTATTAGGTGGTATAAAGGAGAAGCTCCATTTAAATGGCATAGCCTGCCTGTTAGATTTGTAAATAAATGAGGGAATCTGTATTCAAGTTTACCATCAAAATAATCCTCAGCAGCAGATATGATGGGGGTCTCTGACTGGGGTTCTTCTCTTTCTTCACTGTCAACATTGGAACTGTCACCCGCTGGTGGGTTGTGCTTGGTCGCTTCACTTCTCCTGAGGTATTACATTGACGAGAAATATTTTGGTGATCAACATGTTGTATAAGACTTAACTAATCTTGACGTTTTTTAAGACAGTTCAAAACATCTTTTGTGTCGCTTGACTGATACTGATCAGGTGAGGATTTCTGATGGTTTTGGACTGGGACCAGGGTTTGGGCTGGGACCAGGGTTTGGGCTGGGACCAGGGTTTGGGCTGGGACCAGGGTTTGTGCTGGGACCAGGGTTTGGACTGGGACCAGGGTTTGTGCTGGGACCAGGGTTTGGACTGGGACCAGGGTTTGGACTGGGAACAGGGTTAGGACTGGGACCAGGGTTTGGGCTGGGACCAGGGTTTGGGCTGGGACCAGGGTTTGGGCTGGGACCAGGGTTTGTGCTGGGACCAGGGTTTGTGCTGGGATCAGGGTTTGTGCTGGGACCAGGGTTTGGGCTGGGACCAGGGTTTGGGCTGGGACCAGGGTTTGGACTGGGACCATGGTTTGTGCTGGGACCAGGGTTTGGACTGGGACCAGGGTTTGGGCTGGGACCAGTGTTTGGACTGGGACCAGGGTTTGGACTGGGACCAGGCTTTGGACTGGGACCAGGGTTTGGTCTGGGACCAGGGTTTGGGCTGGGACCAGGGTTTGGGCTGGGACCAGGGTTTGGACTGGGACCAGGGTTTGGGCTCGGAGTTTCAGGAAAGCTAATTTTAAAAAGTCTCCTTATAAATGTAAAGGCTTTACTTAAAATCGATTTTTTAAAGAGACCCAATTAATAACAAACCAATGGAGCCACCAGAGTTTTAAATCCAATCATGCTACTTGTAAAGACATAACCTGCTCCTCAACAATTTGGTTAACCATCACTTTTCAATATTAGCTTCTGCAGTGCACCTGCCCTTATCTCACTTACTTGTTGAGTTCACATATCATTGGGTTTTGTTATTTCTGAGTTCTGCAGTCTCTTACTGAGATATATTGCCTTTAATTTACAAGTCATTTACAAGTTTAATAAAGGCTATGGTTTACTCCTGGATTTTTCCCCCCACTTTGCTGGTATCCCTAAACAACCTCAAGACTGAGCAAGGTTTGCCTGTATACATTGCTCTTACTTTGGGGACTTCTGCTCCTCAGCATCATAGAACTCCTCATCTTCGCTAGAGGAATAGGATATGGTAGGAACGTTATCTCCTGCTGCTGCCGTCAAGCTGTCATCTGGTCACAAACAAAATTCACAGTTCAAGGCGAATCAAATTAACAAGTTTTAAACTTTTAAATATATTTGTTCTTTTTATGAATTTTGTCAGCAGTTGCTTAAATGAATCAAGAAATTTTTTAAATATTTTGAAGCAATTTTTAAAATGTTTGTTGTTGTCATAGTTTTCTATGTTAAGAGAAAATTTTAAGTAAACAATTTAAAAAGAATATTAAACATCTTTTAAATCATTACTTTCATTATTTCTTTAAATGCCACCATATCTTAATTAATTTTTATAATAGCAATTTAACCAATTTAATATTTTAGAGTACCTTTTTATTTTTAAACCGGTAAACCAGATATTGTTTATATTGTTGTAAGATAACATACCAAAAAAAAACAACAAGTGTCAATTTGAATCAATAAGATAAAATACTTTCCATTAGGTCATTATCTACCTTCAAAAACTACTGATGAAAAACACAATTTCAAAGAAAGGAAAAAAAAGCTAAGCCTTTCCGAACAGCTTAAAAGTGTAAATAATTCTTAAAAATCAACTGCGGTAATTGGTGTTTTTTTTAATTGCTCCAACAAAATTTTAGAAACGATGATAATTATTTTAATACTTTGGTTACTGTGGTCAAATGGCATGTTGTAATACTGTAAATCACATTGATTGTTGTGATCTTCTGAAACAACAGTTAGACAGCTCAAGTTTTCATTAATGTTTAGTGAGGCTTGGAAGTAAGTCTTCTTTTAACATCAGAGAAAACAAACATGGAAGCTTTGACATGCACCCACATGCATGCAGGAAGTAGAGCTGATGAGGTGGGAGCGAGCACAATGAATCTAACATAGCAAGCACAAGGTTATATGTGAATTGCATTGTAACTGTTGAAACTTTCAGAAAAATAATTTCATTTGGTATCTAGTATGAATGCCATTAAGTGTGCTTAATTTAACTATGCATGGTTGAGTGTCATAAGTTGGTAGAAAGTAAAACAATAGAATTTATATGAGTATTTTAGCATACTAAAAAAATAATACATTTTGGAATTGTAACTGACGTAACAAGAAAAAGACCTAATACTTGTATTAGTCTAAAAGACCTAACACTTGAGTTAGTCTAAAAGACCTAACACTTGAGTTAGTCTAAAAGACCTAACACTTGAGTTAGTCTAAAAGACCTAACACTTGAGTTAGTCTAAAAGACCTAACACTTGAGTTAGTCTAAAAGACCTAACACTTGAGTTTGTCTGTGTTTTCTTGATTTTCTCTGAAATCTGCTTTAACTGAAATATATTTGTTTCAAACTCATCCTCTACAGTGTTTACTTTTCTAATGAAAATCTTTAAAAACTACTTATAAAGCACATAAAAAAAAATCAGACGAAATAATGAAACAGACGGGACACGTCTAAAAGTAAGCAATAGAATATAGAACACTGTCAATTCTTGTACCGAATTACAAATAGTTCACAGTACAGTTATAATGTACTTAAATAAACATAAAGAACAGTGTTTTGATGTTTGTCCTTTATGTGACATTGACCATAACAATGAAAATTGTCAGTCAATATTTATTAGATGTAAACAAAATGAAATTCAACCAAACGTTTTTTTAAAATGTGTAGACAAAATGTACTTATTTCAAAATGGCCACCAGGTCATGTGTCACACAAAACAAAGATAATAAAAAATTATTTTATATCAAGATGTATGGAATAAATGTATATAGCACCAAATTTTATGAAATTTAATATTGGATGTTGTGTCCACTTTTACATGGAATACACCTATATCAGTTGAAGTAATGCAAACATTTGCAACAGTGGTATACTAGCCAGTAGGAAAATCATTTGAAGATCTCAAAATTGGACCTATACTTCATAAAACAACATCAAAAAAACATGAGTAATGCTCATTCAAATGTGTGTTTTTTTGCCTACTTAAAAAGAAATTGCCACAAAGAAAATTCTAATCAACAGAAAGTTTACATCTGTATGTTGATTAGCATTGTTGTTATTGAAGTTGACACAATGATCTTTATAAAAGCTGTTTCATGATAACAAGTGCCAACAGAATGTGGAGTTCAAGGAACAAGTATTGTTTAAGCTTGGCAATTATATTATGTTTTATTCTGTTTCCTCCAGTTTATATCACATAATAATTTTCAAAAAATTTTAAACCTCTTTAATGAGAACAAAAAAATAATTAAAAATTAATTCCAAGCAACAATGCATATTTAATATTTTTTTCATTATTTTCAATTACAAAAAGCAGTGGAAGCATGCACTGTCCAGTGCCTCTGAAGAAAACACATAACAGCTGACTGCCAAGAATTTTAAACTGTTAGCAATTTATAAATGTCAAAGTAGACGTCTCAAAGTGTATCTGCTTGCAAGTTAAGATTATTTCAAAATTATAAAATGTATAGGTAATTACCGTTTATGGTTGCCCACTTTGTGTATCAATTGAAATAAACTGAGAATCACTGGTGTAATGACAATTATAGGTAAATATGAAGCCCATGGTATGGGAAAGTTTGAGTGCAAATAAAAAAATATTGTATCAACTTTCTTAAACTAATTATTTTTTAATGTCATCTTTACTATTTTATTTGTTTTGTTAGCTTGTCTCAAGATGTCTTGTTTACTAGATACAGCTTAACAGAAAACAGATAGTTATTTTCTAGTATGTTATCACTAGTTCTACATTTTAAGTTTTAGTTCTCAACACCAGGTAAAATGTTTAAGAAAGTATATCTCAGAATATCTGCATGATTACATTTATTATTGCATGAGAATAGCGTATGTAGTAAAGCTTTGACTCACATATTAGTATTGGCAATCGTTGTCTTATTTAGAAATGAAATCTGCCAAAACTTAAGAGTGAAGTAACTCAAGACGTCTGGCAAACACATTAGTAAAGGAAGTAGCACAGAATGCCAAGCGGTCCAAAACAGTGCTCGTTATATAAAGATACTTGGTAGCATAGCATTGTACCCCGATATATAAAAATGTATTGAAGCCTACTACAGAGAATGCATTATTGATAGTACCAGGACAGGCAAGATTAGGAAGGGAAATGCTGGTCTGAGATGTCAGGTGGGGGTGGGGTAACCTGCTGGCTCTGCACACATTCTCCGTGGACAGGGATGGCATCACTGCAGCAAGGAAGAACGGTGAGCATTAAAGGGAAAATTATCCAAAATATTGTGGAACACTTCCTATTTCATTGAAATGTGTGTCAACATTTAATTTTCATTTAATCTAATGCTTTATCTGATATTAATGCATTCGCAGCATATAACCTAAAACATAACTTTAAATATTATGTAAAATTTATGGATTTGAAACCTGTAATTCTTGTGACAAAAGGTGAGATATACAGATGGGAAAAGTTCTTATGTTGAGAAATATAAAATGGTCACAAAATTAATGAATTTGTTTCAAATAAACTATCCCATAGACTACATTAAGTCCCTTAAGTCAACTTCCACCCAAATGATATAGATGTAAACCAATTATTAGTAAGATTAAATTTGGACAAAGATATGTAAAGGTTGAAAGCCATATGCACAACTTATCTAGCTAAACAATTTGCAATGATCAACCAAACAACAGAGTTTTATCATCAAGGCTTCAAATAAAAAAAATTATTGATCTAAAATGTGGTTATTACCGAAAGATGAAACCATAAATCATGAGACAGATACTTTGAGTATAGGTAAGAAAGCCAGATTAGAAACTGACCTTGACGAGGGGATGCACCGTAATGACTGAAATTTGCCCCATCTGTGATAAGAGGGGAATCACCAACTGCCCCATTTAAGATTGGTTCTTTCAAGCATTCCTTTTAGAAAAAAAGATGTTATTCTATGAGTTTCCTTTAATGAAAACCACGCCAGTTTAAAATTCATGGATTTAGTATTATAACATTTAAAAGGTAGAATGGAATTTTTTAAGAAAAAGTAAAAAAAAGTTCTTATTTAAAAAGAGTGGCCGCATTCTCATGGCAGTCCATCTTTCTTTATTGAAGACTTTTTAGCCAAATGTTTGTTGTCTTGTGTGCACTTTCTGGTTTCCCCCTAAGCGGTTATATTTCATAATGCTTCAACCTCAGCCCAGTCCTCTCGATATTACATAAGAGAAACATTAACTTTAAAGACAATAGCTAAAAAATATATTTTTTGTACTGGAGGAGAATTTTAAATTCATTATCTTAATTTTCATAAAAACATTATGGAACAAAGTAGAAGTTCAATAATTCAGCACCTAATATATAGTACTTATTTGGCTCAGTAAAAAAATCATTGCACAACTTTCCCACTGACATAATTTATCATATATAAAATGATCTTGTCTTTCTCTTACTCCTGTACCAGAGCAACAAAAAAATTGAATGTATTAGTTTAAGGAACTTACTTTAGATATTTGCAGTTGAATTATGGAATGTTTGATGGCCTCAATCATTGCCTGGGAAAGTAAGACAGAAAGGCTTCAAAATGCATTAATAAATACTGTTTTTTTAATCAATAAAACTGAAAATGCAAACAGTAGATAGAGGCATGTTTATTCTTCTACTACTTTGCCTTTTCAACTCACAGTGCAGAATAGACCATTAATAGTTTCTTTCCAAGCCTTAAGGTTTCTAGATTCTTCTCTCTTTCCAGTCTTTATTATGTTTTTGTCAACATCTTAACTCCAAGTGTTTATGGATCTTCCTCTTCTGTTTGATCCCTGAGGGTTCTTTCCATACCACAGCTTGTCTTGCTATATTTGCCATGGGTTCCATACAACAGCTTGTCTTGCTGTTATTTGCCATGGGTTTTCTCATAGTATGACCCATACATCTCCACCTCATTTTCCAGATTTCTTGCTCCACTGGGATTCACGAAGGCTTGCAGTCTTTACCAATCTTTCTTGGTTGATCTCCAGCTTTCTGAGACATACACCAGAACATTTGAATTTAAAATCCTACCTGTCTTTCTCTTTATTTTCCTGGAGTTCCAAATATTTTTAAGTAGGACAAAAGCTCCTCTTGACTTATGTAATCTTGCCTTGATATTTGCCTCTGATCCCCAATCCTAACTAACTTCCTAGATAGTTACAATTATCTACTTCTCCTAGTGCTTTCCCTCTTATTGCTACAACTCCTGCGCTATTTTTATTTATTCTCATAACTTTAGTTTTTTTGTTTTCATTTATTGCAACTCCAATTTGTCTGGAAATTGATTCAAGGTTTGCAGATTATGGCTTTGGGATAATAGGGTGATGTCACCTGCAAAATACAGGTCTTGTAATTACTTAAAAAAGGGGTCCATTGTATTCCATTTCCCCAACTTTCTACTGTCTTTCTCATTATCCAAGAATGTAAATCTATAAAAATCATTTGTAAAGACTTAAATATTTTAATGTATAAACCTAATATATGTGAAAGTTATAAAAGAAAGAATCTCACATCAGCTGTCACTTTAATCACATTGTACCTTTCCTTGTCAGATTCAGTTGGGCACTCTTCAATTTTCTTCTCTAGAGCCTTCAATTAAGAAAATAGCATGAAAATGAAAAGAGGCTTTTATTATTTTAAATTATTTTAAATGATGATGATGATGATTGAGTACTTTTATAGCCCTTGTGTCCATGCTATATTATTAAATGACCTTTTAGTTAGATTTGTGAAGAATATTTATAGAGTAACTATTTCTGTATAATTTATTATACACATCTTTGTCATAAAAAAAAACTGAAAATAATTAAAGGTTTCAAAATGTATTAGCTTCAAAAACTGCAAAGTATTTAAAGCTATTATTCAAGTGTTGTTTTCCTTATGTTACATTCTTTAAAAGATAAATTTCATTAAACATATTTTTAGGGTGTCAGCAGTAAATTATTATTTAATAATCTTACTTCACTCGATCTTGTGTTCTCGTGTTAGTATTCGCAGTAATATAAAACATTTTAACTAGACCAAGAAAAATGTTGAGCAATTCATTAAAGTTTCTTTTATTAAATAAGAAATTATAGTTCTTTAAAACCATAAAAATGTATCTGGTAGCTACAGCCTCAACACGTGGACATAAGATATATTTAATTCTACTTTAAAACGTGTACCTCATTTTGTTCAATAAGCAGCTGCAAGTATGCATCCGTCTCCATCAGTTTTTTCTCAAAATCCTCCAATGTGCTTGCACGTTCACTGCTATCTGTTTTCTAAAAATGCATAGAGTAGATTCATAAAAATCTTGTTTTTTAAAAAATCATCTTCTTTTTTTCTAAATATTTTGGTGCAAGAGACAATTTCTGTCAACTGTCAGCTGTTTCAAGATTTCATACTTAAACCCATATCATAAACTTAAATCATATATATCTGATGGATGGTCAACTCCATTTCATTTTTTCAAACTCATGAGAGGGGGAGAGTTTCTATGTATTACTTTTTCAGTAAACTATATTTTTTTTTAAGGGGGGGGGGGGGGGGGGGGGCTGGTGACAAATAAATATGAATCCTTCTCTTGTAAGGTTGAACCTAGAATCTTTTAACCTTGGCTAGTACATCAAGTGAGCAGCCTCATCAAATGAGTGTCACCATAAATTAAACAATCAACGCAGGCTTGACCTGTAAAACCACCCTCGGTATTGGGTAACTCTGCAATTAGGTGCTCAACTCTTATTATTTATTATATTCGTGAACAGAAAACTGGAAAAGGAAAGCATAACTGCACTCACCTGACCACTTATATGACATATAGCACTCTCTAAGGCTTCAATCCAGCGTTCACGTTCCTCTTCATCTCTCGCTGTGGAATTTAATCGAATAATATAGATACAATTTCCATAAAATGACGCTTAAAATCTTACAAAGCAGATAAGTCACTATTAGCAAGCATTTAGGATTTCTTTCTTGTAACATCTTATGGTGTAGGAGGAAATGTAAACAACAAGTCAAATGCTACCACAGGAATGACATATTTTGAGAAAAAGAAAAAGGGTTTTAAAAGTCCAACATAAATATTCAGAACAGTAACCTTGAAAATGAAATGTTTTGTGGTCAACGGTGATGGTGAAGGTACTATCATCCTCATCATCAATACCAATAATAGCACCCTGGGGAAGAGAGATAAAACTGTCATTGGGTTTATGAACACTTACATAAGACATACAATTCCAGAAGTGGATGGACAAAATATTTATGGAATTATTACTAGGGATTTTTGTTGTATTGTATGCATTTAACCCATTGTGTTTGGAGAGCATGAACAGCGATTTGTTTCAGTTAACACAAAACTGGTTACTTTCTTCCTTCTGTGTTTGGTGGCTGTAGTTTTTGTTTTTAAAGAAAGGTTATGAAACACAACTCATTCCCACACCCCAATAGCTCACAGCTATGAGTTCACTAAAACCAGCTAATTGCTGTAGGTGGGATCAACTCAAACTCAATTAAACCTGCAACCTTCATGTTCTGAAACAGATGGGCAGTGATTACACAAAATGGGGGGAAATAAAAATATTTTGTTTTTTTTGTAAAAACCTAATTTATTTCAAAAGTGGGAAAATTTGAAGTTACCTTTAAACGCACACATCCTCGTCTTGAGCCTTTAACCATTTTATCTTTAGACTGGAAAATAAGAATATGTAAACATTTACAAGTATTTAAATTAAAACTTATATTATAACATGTTTTATTATAGTAATATCATGACATGTACATTTTTTTCGTCTGTCATTCTCTAGTTTATCTTTACATGAAAAACTAGATAGATCTTTTGAATTTTAGTGTGCACTAAAGGACATTATAAAAATAATAAAGAAAGCAGACGTTTAGGAATGCAGTCTTATGAGATGCAGCTACTCTCTGAGACTGGAAATTTTAAAAATAAATTCCTACTAGAAAAAATCCAAGGCAGAGTTGACAACAAAGAATATTAAATAAGCAATGCAAAGAATAGAACTCCCTGTATTTAAAATTTAATGGCTTTGAAAAGTCTTTGACACTCTTGACTCTTTTCATTCCTCTTATATAGAGAGCGTAACAATATGTTTCCTCATTTCAAGAAGTAACTCCAACATACAGTTTACAACCTCTGCTAGGAATCTTGGTTATATTCTTTCTAACAATATGTCTCTCGATAATCATATCTCTCACATTTTTCGCTCTGCATACACCGCTATCCGTCAGATCAGCTCCATCTGCCACTACCCCCAGTTAGCGCAACAAAAACCCTAGTCTATGTTCTTGTTCTATCTTGTCTTGACTATTGCAACTCTCTTCTGTCAAAACACTTCTTAGAAAAATTACAAAAAGTTCAAAACTCAGCTGCTAGGCTAGTTCTAAAGGCAAAAAGAACGTGATCACGTCACACCACTACTTCATTCACTTCATTGTAAAAGCACGGATTGACTCCAAACTCTCTGTTCTCTACCACAACTTTTTCTCAAATTCCTGCCCTTCCTAACAAACCAAACTTCTCGCACAAAAACATACGGTGAACGATCTTTATCTTTCTGTGCCCCCAAACAATGGAAATCTCTTCCACTACTCATCCAAAATATACTGACCATCACTGCCTTCAAAACTGCACTCAAAACACATCTCTTTTAACTCTATTATCCTGACTGACCAATAAACCATGATGCTGGGTGCCATCCATGGCTTGACATGTAAATAGTAATAAAAATCGGTGCAGTGAACATACATTTGTTTTATTTAATGTATGTTAATTTTTAAGTTCATGATTATGTTTGTTAAATTGTATGTGCAGCATGGTGAGCCTAGCCCTAGGCTGGGGTATTTTCGCACATAAAATTTTGTATTTGTATTTTTAAAATTATTTTATTTGATTTCATCGTACAATTAAATAATGAAAAATTAAAATATTTCAATAATTTTGATATGTTTTGCGAGTTTGAGAAACATGTGTAATGTGTAAGTGAAAGTTGTCATCTTAGGTACATTTTTGTTAGAGGCCAAGCGATGTTGCAGTGTAATGATTAAGTAATGCCAATGAAAATGAATATTACTGGTGAAAATATTGATCAATTGTTATCTGAATTTTCTGAGGAAGATATTTGAGAACCAGAATCAAGTGATTCTCATACCTATTTTGGTGAAAATCATCCATTACAGCTGATTGAAGTAGTTAGTTTTCAAGTGTTGCATCATACTATATTTTTCTGAGTTTTATTATAAGTTTTATAATAGTATCAGTTTAATTTTTGTTTTCAAGCATATGAAAATATTTACTAGCCATTTTAAAATGAAATTTCTTATATTGCATCCTTTTATAAAGTGTGAATATTTTATTACATTAGATGATAGTGATGTAGTTATTCTTAGCGACCGCTGATAAGGAATGTAAACAATGCATTCAGAGCTACCTATGATGATATATTTCAAACTAAAAAAACATGAAATTTGATATCTGTGTGTGTTGTAAATAAAAATATTAAATGATAGCATATTTTAAAGTCATTATGGTATTTACATAATATTGAGAGCTGTGAAAACTGGAAATGCAAGTGAAGTATTAGTAGGCAAAGGCCTATATAATATATACTTTTTATTCTCATTTCATCCCTCAACATTGCAAATATAAAATTAGTTGTTCTTTTACATTCATAGGTTAAACTCATATGATGTACGAGATGATGACCAACCAGTTCCCACTCCTAAGTTTCTCCCACCAAAAAAGCCAGGCTTACATCTGAGGGAAGAAATGTCAACATGGATACATGTAAGCAAGTTTATTCATCCTAAAGATTTTTAAAGATATTATTTTACACTGGATTTGGTTGAAACATTTGTAAAATACAACAGCTACTTATCTACCCAGTACCATGAGACCTTCTAAAGCTTCCATCAACAGAGGCTGGTTGATATTTCAAGAGATGAATTTTACACATTTCTAGGACCGATAATGTACATGGCAACTGTACAGGTTCCCAGTGTACAAAAATACTTGTCAACTTCAACAATCTACCATGAATTTTGGGCTAATGCCTTATGGCCCAAAAACAGTTGTATTCAAACTATGACACTCTTGTCAAAGTTTCTAATATTGAAACAGAAAAAAGGACCAACTATGCAAACTGATATGTGGTGACTGAGAGATGATGTTCAGTTTAGAGAAAATCAAACAGTTTCATTTATTTCCTTTTATGTGAACAGAACCAAAACTGATGATGTATTTAGGCAATTAATGGTGAGATGTGTGGTGTTGAACAGTTGAAAAAACTATATATCCCCCTAAGGAACGAGAAAAGTACTGGATAAACCATTTTGTTGATATTGCCTGCTATAAATTCTTCAGCATTGTTGAAAAAAACCCTCTTGACACAGATGAACTAAAGAAGCTACCAAGTAATTAACTCTTAATTGACTACAAAAATGAATAAACAGATTTTATTACATTTTATTTTTCTTCTTATTTGCATCTTATCACTAAAACAATTTATTATACATTTTCATTATAAAAATGTATGCATTATTTTGTTCACAACTTATATGTAAAGCAACAAACATTTATAGAAGCATTATTATAATGCCATTATGTATTTTCCCATAAATTGAAAGAAACATCATGTACTTTAGACATGGATTCTAAAAGTTATTGACTCTTTTGTAAGGTCACTAAAAATCTCAAGAAAAAAAAAAAGAAAAATGCAAGGAATGTAAAGAGTTTAACTCAGGCACTATAAAATTTGCAAAATAAAATGACCAACATTAATAAGGACACATACAACAAACACATGATAATTGATGTGACTTTCCCATATTTTGTACCTGGTTTTGACAGGTTCAAATAAATTTTTAAGTCACATACACATTATTTAATCTAGATTTCCCTGGTTTTTTTAAATAAAAAATATTTTTTAAACGTAAAACAAAATTATTTCTTTCAAATACAAGTTTAAACACACAAAAATTGAGAAATAATTTTCTTGAATTCATTACAATTGTGAAAAGAATGCATGTGCAGAAGGGTAGTAACACACTTTATGAAGCCAAAGGATTCCAACTAAATGTAGAAGAAACTTAAATGTATTTTTTATAACTTAAAAAATTTTTTAATCACTCATTTTCATAATTCATAATTTTTCTCCTATAAATTAAGGCAGTGTCTGCATGTCAGGTGACCGGACAAATAGTGCGGGTTATTCTTCCTGTGGGCATGTCACAGTTGCATTGCATATGATATTCCAATATTGTGTGCATATATTAGTCAGCCCATCCCTCGATAATAAATAAAAACTGAATATGTTAATATTTTCAAATGCTCTGAGATACATAGAGTGTATCATAACCTTTTGACTTTGAATTAAAAATATAATAATACTAGGTGGCCTTTATACTAGTCTATTTTAATCCGACTCTTTAAAAAAAAGTCTGTTATCTTGGTTCAAATATCTTATAAAACTCTATCTAGTAGCCTAAATTTAAAATATGAACCAAACAAAATAAGACTAATACCTGCCAGTTGACTTTCAATAGACCTATGTCAAAAATGCTTTATTTTAGGCTCTTAATATTGCGCGAGAATTAGGCTACCCCAACAGCACACCATATTGGCCCTATGCCTATATTAAGATGTAGGGTCTATTTCTTTGTGAACTATCGACCTACCCGCCTTAAATATTTATCACCCTCACCATCATTTATATCCTTTCTCTCTCAGTATTTCTTCCTTCTAATATGCATCGCTTCCCCCCCCCCCACGTCAAATGAAGTAAACTCGATGCCCACATGCATCTCTGACGCCATTTTTCTGATCGACTATTAGGGTTCACGTGACAAATATCTCGTGCAACTTTGTTACAGCAGTAATGTGACTTGGTCACCAGACGAATATCTCAAAAACGTATTCGCCTGGTCACTGGATATGTAGACACTTCGATAAATTAAATGATAGAAATATTATCTTGGTGTCAGGCCGGGAGCTGAAAGTCATCTCTTTCCATTTATATGCTCTTTGTGTCTATCAGTCAGATCTATTTGAACATATGAAATGGAGTACCTACCCTATGCCTACAGTTTACAGTGACTTTCAGACTTAGACTTAAGTAAAAAAAGTATTATTATTTTTATTATTAAGAATTAAGCTTATGAATGAAGTGTAGTGAGTGGAACCCTTCAATATGAGTCTTCAACAAATGAATGTCACCAACTGAGTGTGGCGATAACTCTACCTTTAGACCTGTTCAATAATATCGAGAAATAATGGTACCACTATGGCAGCAGAAACTGTGTATTATACCGGTAATGTTAAAAAAATTTAAAGCCTCCTGCCCCTCCCCCCTATTTTTGTTTTTTTACTATCTGTCTATGGCAATTAAGATGTCGATAACTTTAAAACTTTTCAGCTAAATACGTGTCACAATCCAAGCTTCATTTATTGATACTTAACTTACAGTATAATATGAAAGAAGACCCGACGAATCATCCAAAACAAACCAACGATACTGCCACCCCTTCATAACGTTAGTCCACTTGCTCAGTGGCCCTTCCATTTTGATCGCCATGTTTATCAACCCGTAGTTGTATTTTTCTTTTTTTCCCCTTATTTTCTTTATAATTTTGTTCCCAAGAAAAACAAAGAAACAAATAGTATATTCCTAAAGTAAAATACACAAAAATATAAAAGAAAAGGGCTTTATTTATTTGATACTCTATTAAAAATAATGCAAATTGATTCATAATGATCATGGGTAAAATTGAGAGTTAAATATCCAGAATTTTTTTGTTTTAAAAGCCAAGCCGACTTTTGATTTAGAATTTAGAAATTTGCGGAAGTTTACTTTAATTGTGTTTCATAATTTAACCAATGAGATATCAAGGAATCCCCAATACTATTTTTATCTAGCCAATCACTGAATAGAGTTTGTTTTTTAAGACATCGGTGTTTGTCAAATGACTGAAATGAGTGTAATAATTATAATGAAAGGAATAACTGAGTAAAAAAACATTGATTTTTGAACTTCAGGGATTTAAATTCGTTCTTTTAAAGTCTGAATATCAATTGAATTATGGATAGTTGTCACAATCCAGTGGATCCTACATATATTGGACCTTACAAAGCGACGCGTGTGGTAATAATTATAAATTAATTGAATGAAATATGATTATGAAATTTTGCTTTCATTTTAAGTTTTATTATTATTATTTATTATGATAGGTCATAGGTACTTTTGACAGAAATTTTCAACATTGACATTGTCCTATTGAGTCATTTTGAGGCTATTGCCATAAATTATATATCATATTAAAGGGCAGGGCTAGCTATATAACTAACTTAACTCTGTCTACTCTTCCATTCACTTTCACTGGCTACAACTACAATACAGTACAGTGTGTACAGTGAACACTACTGCTTATAATTTATAATAGTAATAATAGTACTAACTTATAACTTAAACTACTACTACTACACAGCATTGCAAAAACACCAATTTCATCTTTCTAGCTTTTAATTTTATAGGTCGAAGACAAAGTTATGATTTTTTTGGATGAATTTTGTATACTGAATAAACAGAATAAACTGTATATACGCCATTATTTATCTTAAGATTAAAATTATGAATTTATACTTTTATTTATCATTTTACTTTTCATTTTGCCGTAGGCCGGATGGGGCTAGTTTAGTTATAAAAATAACAGTTAGGCCATTACTTAATAGTTCATTATAAGTATTATAACTTATATTAATTTTTGGTAATCACTTGGTCTTGGGATTTTTTTTTTTTTTGGTTTCTCATAAAAAAATCATATTTGTAGTTATAAAGTTCATAAAGAATCAACTCAATTTAGTTTTTCGAATTTTCATTTATTAAAATAAAAGGATTTTATAGGCCCTAGTCCTAAGTTAAATATCCTCTTTTTGTCATTATAAACCACCACCCACCCCCCTTTTGTTTTTCACACATACCCCAAAAAAGTAAACAACCATACTACTGTACATGCTATTATTTAAACAAATTGTACAATTCTAATTTCCTGTCATTTTAGTGGAATGATGTGATTTCTGCATTTCGTCAGTACTTGCCATGTGGTCGTCATAGACGATATATGAAGACTTTTGACAATTGTTTCACTGGATCATCTGCTGTTGATTGGCTTTTGCACTACTTAAAGGGAAATAAAAATTTTAATGAGGATGTCTCAAGGCAGGTTTTTTTTGGTTTTGTTTCTATGTTAACTGTCAGGTTCACCAAAACACTTCTTAGAAAAACTACAAAAGGTTCAAAACTAGTTTTAAAGGCAAAATAACATGATCACGTCACACCACTACTTCATCCACTTCATTGGCTCCCTGTACAAGCACGCATTGACTATAACCTCTCTGTTCTCTGCCACAACTTTTTCTCGCATTCCTGCCGTTTCTATCTGACCGAACTTCTCTCTGTCTATTCACCCCTTCGACAGCTTCGCTCCTCCGCAGACGGGCATATTCTTTCTGTCCCCAAGACTCGCACAAAAATATACGGTGAAAGATCTTTCTCTTACTGTGCCCCCAAACAATGGAATTCTCTTCCATTACCAACCATCACAGCCTTCAAAACTGCACTCAAAACACATCTCTTTAAACTCTACTACCCCGACTGATTCCCCACATCTGACCGATAAACGATGCTGCTGTCATGTAAAAGTTCTGGGGTGGATGGGGTGAATATGCATTAGTTTTTGTTTTGTCTTTATACAGCTGTTATTTATTACATAAATTTATTTTATTGTCACGATTATGTCTCTTTTTCTAATATTTTTATGTACAGCGCGGTGAGCCCAGCCCTAGGCTGGGGTACCACGCTATAAGACAACTAATAATAATAATAATAACTTCTGTCAGTCAAGTCAAATAATTGTTTACCAGATGGGTCAAACATTGGAGATTATTTATTTTCTTCCTAATATATCCTTTTATCTGCTCTTCAACCACTTAAATCAGTAATATCACACATAGGTGCATCCCATGAGAGTGAATCTGAAAGTAATTTTTTTCTGAAGAAGGCTTTAAGCTGAAACAATCGTTTTATTAAATCCAATTTCCAGCTTTTTGTATGTTTCATATCCTTATTATTAACAGTTTGATAGCTATCATACCCACCCCCTCTTTCCAACTTTCATAATATCTAATATTTTTTATGAATATTAATTATGCTACACATTTTGGTTCTGTCTGTTTGGCTTAATTATTTTGGTATAATTCATAAGTTTTTAGGTTTTAGTAAATTAGATAAATAAATAATATAAATAATTTTGAACACTTTTTCATAATTCCAGAGAAAAGGCCCTATCTTTGCTCAACAAATTGTATAAAGCCGGCATTTTTGATGAAGTAAAAGTCACTAAAAATATGCGACACAAGCAAGATGTTCAAGAAAACAGACTTTATAAGTAATTTTATGCTAATTTTTTGTTTATAAACATTTTTAATATGAACGTAAAGATATGTTTTTAATTTAACCCAATGAATAAGAAAGCATATTTTATAAGGCCACATTGTGAAGAGATAGACTTTAATAAAAAATTACAAAATTATTTTTTTTATTTGGCTGAATAGCTACTAATGCTGTTGCTAATTTTCATATTAGATTTCTCCCTGCTTCACCATCCAAGATGAAAATCTTTCGTCTTCCACTTGCCCCAAGGAATGATGCTGATGTCAACAGATTTACACCAAAAGACAAGTTACCATTTCATCAGAAACATGATAAACAAGAGCCTTTGAAAACTTCTTTTGTCAGTAATGCCCCTGAACAAAATAAACAATCCAAACTTACCAGGAAATTATCAATTTTGAAGAAAGAAAAGGTGCCCAAGAATCAAGAAGTGGAACAATCAGAGACCTATCCCCCTTGTCGTCTTATTAGTAGGGTTCTGACAACTAGAGAGATAAAAGAAACATGGAAGACAGTTTTTATCCAGCGGTAATTTCTTTCACTAATTCTTTTGGAGTCTTGAAGAAGAAAAGAAAGTTCTTTCTGTCTCCATAATTCTAAACTTGTGTTTTTATTAAGATTTAGAGAAAAAAAATCAGCATATTATTTTGAATTGTTGGTAAATAAATATTATGTTGGTTATACCAATGTCTTAACTTATTATTAGAACATATTAAAGAACTGTGAAAACTAGATTCTCATTTAGTATTTTATCAAATGTTTTTAAGTCAATTGCAAATTGTGTGTTTCCAATTTGGTGTAGGTAAAAATGTTTTTTTTTAAATTTTAGATATTCATAATAATGTAATTTTTCTTCTTCATTTAAATAAAATATAAATGTGTCTTTTATAAAGCAGTCACTTAATTTAGCTGCTGTTCTACTGTTTTGTTCATAAATATCATTTTTTTTTCAGACTGAAGAAAACTCTTGGTGTCAGCAGACTTGGAGATATTATAAGCTTAGAAGATATTGATGGCTACAATGTCATGCACAACTGTATCTACCTCAACAAGAGTGGTATTGTGACAAACATTGATAGTAAAGATCAGCTACCACAGTGGGTGATGTCAGCCATGAGGTGTTTGGCTCGCTGTAAGTCTGAGTTTGTAGAAACTGAGCTTTTTATTAAGCCATAGATAAATATTTGTTTCTTCTGTAAAGCATGTAATCTGTGCCAGAAAAGCAAAACACCAGATGTTTTATTATTTTAACAGGGCCAGAACCACCAGAACCAGGTCTACCAAGCTATCCAGGCTTTGAGAAAGATGTGTTTGGTGTGGTCAAGGATTATTTCCTTGGTCTGGACGAACCTCTAATTCCCTTCAATCTATATGATGTCATCACAAATGTTTTTGGTAATACTTTAACATCTATTAATACTTGCATATGCTGTAAACTTATCTTTCTCTTAATTTCACTCAAATAATTACATTTGAAATTTGACAAAGATTATTTTTTTCATATTCAGTAATGGCTGGTAACAATCAACCTCGCCACTCTTCCCCTCATCATGGGACTGAGGAGGAGTCTAGTGGAGCTACAAGTCTTTGGACATCTGCTTCTCTGGAAAATATAATATTGAATCTTACCAAGAAATATTGTTTGCTTGACAACACTGAACCTCACTATACCTCCAATCTGGAACTTAAACCTTCAAGCATTTCAAGGCAATGGTTTGGAACCCAAGAAGATCTTAGATTTGTGAGTCACATGGACAGAACACATGGAAGCTATAACAATAGAACTGTTTTTCCAAGTACAGATGGGATGGACATGCTCAGCCAAAGTAACAAACACAGCCAAGCTTTCTCTTCTAACAAGGACATTTTTTCAAAGCTACATTCACATGAGGGCCATAACCTTCTATCCAGGACAACTCGCTCAGCTGCTGAGGTTTTTAATGGATCCAACTTAAATAAAACAGGAATTTTAAGAAAATTTGGTTCCACTCCTAACTTGAAAGTTTCCAGATATGAGACTGCGTTTGGACCTGACAATCGTACTGTTACCAGGGTGTTTTACCAGAATGGTATGACTACAGATTTTGGTCATGAAGATGATGATGAATCATATTCAAATACTAATATGGAGAGGGCTTGTGGCAAAGACAGACAATCATTCTGTGAAACAGAGAACCCAGCTGGATGCAGTTTTTTGAATGAACAAGAAGTAGGTTCTCGCAGTCCTCATAAAAGTTTTACCAAGAGTAAATCTTGCATTGATATCACAGGTTCTAATACTGAACAAGAAGTATTGGAAAATAGTCACCTGCATAATACAAGTTTTGGTAGAAGTAAGGGAATGAACTCTAGTCTTGTGGGAACCAGTGACAACCAAAGAAAAAGCCACAGCGGAACAGATGAAAGTGAGGATATGGTGCAATCAAAATCACTGAACAGACGGGACTTTGTTACACTACAACATAAAACAGTAACACTACCATCATCAAATTTAGTGGAGGCTTATGGGCCAGGATACAGACCACCAAGTTATAGCAACCAGAATGGGGACTTGTTATCAACAGAAACAGACAGACATGAAATGAGTGACTCAGAATCTGTTGAAAGATGTGCTAAGATCCTCACCCCCCAGAAGAACTCAGACTCAGGTACACCCTGTAAAACTAGCCAGTTGTTAAGTAATTTTGGACCAGGCTACAAACCTGCCATAATCAGAACTAGATACTCAAACCCAATGATGGCAGCCACTGAAAGTATTCCAGACTTATTGTCAGCACAGCATGAAATGGGCCAAGACAATGACCCAGTCTCAACACCCAACCTCAATTTGTCTCGCATTACACCATTCTGTAGCACCAGACAAAAAACAGGAGATTTTTCAAGAACAAATTTTATAAACTGTGAGTATCTCAAAGTAAATTCTCTATATTTAATTGCATCATGAACTCATGTCAATAAACATGGTATTTTAAGAATTAATTACATCTTACGTATAGTCAACATGTATCTACATTATATACTACAGCATATAGGTCATACTCTTAGTTTGATGTTGTCAAAGTTGGCATTTGCCATTGACCCACAGATAGGTCGTACTCTTAGTTTGGACAGATAGGTCGTACTCTTAGTTTGGGGAGTTAAATTGTCCTTTTTAAAGTAAATAAAATAACTAATGTTTTTTAAACAGACATCGCAAAAAAAGTTTCCATCAAAACTCAAAAACTGTAAAATCGAAATGGGTGGATAGGTCACACCCACTGCCATTTATAAAAATTTTGTTTAAAAAATGTTGACCTTCATGTGAGTATATACAGTATGTCAAAAAATAAAAATTTTGATGTTATCATTACGATTATATTTTGTTCAGTCCCACAGACCCGACTGTCTGAAGATCGGGCAAAAACCTCACTTCAGATGGTCAGTCTTCTGTTACCCCCATCAAACAGAAGAAAACTGCATCTATTATTTAAAATGATGGTGAAAATGACTTCTAACCCTAATCTCTGCCTGGATGCAACCCAGACGACTCGAAGTTTGGTATGTTTTATAAAAAACAGCCAGTTTTGGAAATTATGTAATTCAAAGTTATATTTAAATGTGTCATTATAAAGGAAATGATTTCTGAAATCAATAGAACTTATTTTCTTATTACAAACAGATGAATTATCAGTCAAATTTTCTTTTACGAAACATATCACATTTACCCTAATAATAATAATATTAGTATTAGTGTTAGGAATTGATGTACTGTACTTTATTTGCAGGTACTAGGTACATTTTACCCAGCTATCCTCAGATCTCAGGAAGAATGCGATCTGGATGAGTTAGTAGTTCTTCAACTTGTCTCTTTCATGTTAGACTTCTTTGATGATATTTTCAATCCACCTGCAGACATTAAAACTCAAGTCAGTGAAAGATTAAAGATTATGCAGAGACCACAGGTAACTACTTTACAACAATATGGAAGTTCCTTATGTACATATTATGTGTATCAGACACTGACTTATGACATTTGTAGGAAACATGAAGAAAGTAAACTATCACTAATTAAATGTTTTTCTTTCTTGTCAGAGATTTTTCAACAGACTTTTTATAATAAAATAATTAAGTAATGAAAAAAATGTGATTTTTTTTAATAAAACAAAAATTTCAACATCAAATAAATTGTGAGCACTCAGGAAACAATCATAATTTAAAAGAAGAATAAACTTCTTATTTTAAATAAATATATTATTTATAGTCATTTCCATACGCTGGCTATGATCTCAGTGACAGCAGTATTCTTATGGTATATGCCCCTTGGCGAAAGGTCTCATGAACCGAGACAAGTCCACATAAGTCTCACAGATGATGCATATTATGCTACTGAATACAATAGTATATACAATACATTGTAATTAAATTTCTTCACTCAGTCTTTAGAGATGGGTTAATTTATTTTTACGACAGGTGGTATATTCACCAAGGCCAGAACGTACTGTGAGGTTTTGTCAGCAGACAACAGTCGATGACTTTGAGAACCAAAGAACATCAACATCACACTCTGCCTTAGAACAACTTCTAGAGGGCATCATCGCTGATGAAAACCTAAATCTAAAGGAGAAGAAAAAACATTTAAAACAGGTGGGAACTAAAAGTAAATTAATAATTTAATGTTAAACACGTTTCTAGCAAAATATGATTCAGAGTACAAGTAGTTTAATGGGTATTTATTTCAGGATAATAAATGAAGGACTGCATTTAAGCTGTATGAAGGAAATGGTAAGACAAGGTAAGTGGAAGCTTGAATTTTTAAAAAAAGGACAAATAAAAATACAATAAAAC
The DNA here is from genome assembly GCA_964017045.1 of Omphiscola glabra. Lineage (NCBI taxonomy): Eukaryota > Metazoa > Mollusca > Gastropoda > Lymnaeidae > Omphiscola > Omphiscola glabra. The sequence continues at coordinate 9,253,086 of OZ024796.1, forward strand.
CATATCCCTAAATTTGTTTGAAAGAAATTTCTTTAAAGGAAAATTGATCGACAGAAGTTTGGTCGAACGGAAGTTTGGTGGAATGGAATTTTGATAGAGCGGAAGTTTGATTGAACGGACATTTGATCGAACAGAAGTTTGGTCGACGTTTTGTTTTGTTTTTTGTGTGTAAATTAATGGTTTCTAATGGTCATTTCACACGATTAAGTTTTCGTCAAATTTCTTTTTCAACCCACTATATAGTAAAACAAAATAATGAGTTCACAAAAAGAAATTTGACGCAAAATTTGAAGACAATTTGATTTTTTTGAACTGAGCATAAGACAAGTCCGAGAAGAGTTTCGAGTGAGAAATTATGAAAATCTATTGATCCTAAATTTTTATTTAATTTTATTTTTATATTGTTCTATTAAAAAGTTGATAAAATATCAATTATTTTTACCTCATCCTTGTCAAAAGGTAATTAGCTGTTTACTAAATGTTAGCATCAAAAATGCTGGCATCAAAACAAGTGTCACTACTCAGTCTACAGGCTACATAACAGCTTGACTAGGCTTATATTTATTTAAAATTTGGAAAGAAAAACATATAAATATATTATTTAAGGTTATACATAAATATTCAAAATCAAACACCGGCATAGGCCATAGTGCCCATAGCAAAGTCGGCAAGCTGTGTAATATAATGTCACTCAGTCAGCTACGCTGGCTTAATCTTACTCTTAAGTCTTAGTCCTTAGTTTAGTATTAGTATTCATAGTAACATACTAAGACTAAGATTAAAATTTTAATTAAGATTACTTAGAAGTTGTAGTAGTAGGTTTAAGTTAGTAAGTCATGGTTTAATAACACTTTCACTTAGGCCTACTTACGCATTTAACATCGTACTTGAATGAAATTATAAAAATATCAATTCCAATAACTTGTATCGTCAGGTTGATTTTCCGATATTCTGTATATTTTAATAAAAATGTCGCAATAATAGACAAACTTTTTTTTAAAAAAAATTTAGTGTTGGTCTTTTTATTTTTACTTAATACGTTTATTTATCAATAATTAAATAAGTTTTGGCTACGTTTTAGTATTTTTAAGTTACAAGCGTCCGTTCTAACAGATCTGCCCATTTCTCACATGCAAGTCTTAGACTTAACATTTATTTTTAAAAATTAAAAAATGAAGAATCAAACTAAATATCGTTTAAAAATATGTACTTTTCCAAAAATTTTCTCAATGGCAGCTGTTAGAAAAAAGTATACAAAATTCGACTGAATTTCCGTTAACCAAACTTCTGTTCAATCAAAATTTCGTTCGACCAAACTTCCGTTCAATCAAAATTCCCTTTGACCAAACTTCCATTCAATCAAAATTCCTTTCGACCAAGCTTCCGTTCGACCAAACTTCCGTTCCATCAATTTTCTTTCAAACAAATTTCCGGTAACCCAAGAAATCTGCTGAGGAAGGCTCTTCGCTGAATCATTCTTACCTTATTGTCCTGTCTTTTAATTCAAGCTTCTAAATACCTTGTTCTAGTATTTATATTCAGTAGCTTTGTATTATGTCTTCCTTAATCATATGTTAATAATGCTTATTTCTTGGATGCCATGTTATCCTGTAGTTTTTTATATCTTCACATTTTTCTCTTAGTTAGTTTCAATGAACATAACCTACAATTTATACTTTATACTATAGTTTCAGAGAACATACCCTACAATTTATACTAGACGATTTCCTAATCCAGAGTCTGAATCTGCCCTATTCCCTCCAAAATCAAAGGACAAGCCGTCCATGAAGGTCAAATCACTAAGTAGACTGAAAGGATTAAGATTATAGTTACCCGAGTAATCTTTCTGGAGATTTTTATAAAATATAACATGTTTAATTTCTGACTACCAGTACATTTATTTGCAGAATTTGATACTTTTGCAAGTTTTGAATTTTTATATTTAGGTTTCGAAAGTTCTAGTTTTTTTCTAGACAAAGTAACTTTTTACTCATCTGTCAACCTTATGTGCCTTGATTGGCATTTGTGCCATAATATTTGAAGATATCTGTTCATCATTGTATAAAGTTGGTGATTATTGCTGATTAACTTTAGAGGATTATTTATTTCTCAATGTTTCCATTTCATGCAAATAAAATTAAGATACTTATTTATCAGTGATGTTACTGTTCCTATTTCCAGAGAAATTCCCAAGGGCAACACTAAGATTCATTTAAGCAGTTCTTGTCTGTTTTAAAAAAAAAATTTGTCACATGTGAAACTATTGGCACTACATTTGTGAAATAGTCATTGAAATTAAGTACTAAGTTTATACTTTTTTTTCCCCACATAAAATTGTATTATTTACATAGAAACTAAATAAGAGTCTACTTGTTTTTCACATATGTAAATAAGGTCTTCCAAGCACTCTTTGTTTCTTCATATTTTGCTTTTATTTGTACAGGCTAAATATCACTTGTCTTCAAATCATAAAATTCTTCTAAAGGTTTTAAGTTTAAGAACTTTTGATTTATTTATATTTCAAAACTTAATACTTAAGGGGGAAAAATTAGTCTCAAATTCTTTCATCTTTTAAATAATTTGATTTTTGGGAAGGCCTTGAAATTTGAATAAAAGTGCTTTTTAACAGATAGAAATACCGTAACATTTCTTATTTATCGAGTATTTTCATTAGTTCCCCCAATAAACTATTGTAAAAACCCTTGACATCAATTTATAATGAAATAGATTTCATGATGTTTATAACTACCCTATGATGCCCTCTTTCATTTTTGAAGATCCTGTTAACAACTATTGTTCTCCATGTGTTATAAAAAAAAAATTTAATTTGCTGCTTGCATTCCAAACTGAAACCAGTGCGTAGCTATACTTCCTACATATATATACCATTGAATGTTTTGAGCTGAAAGTTGATCCAAGTATTATGCATGAATTTATAAAATGTTGTAATTTGGTCAGATTAGGCTTTTATGGATGGTGCTTTATATCTGGAAATTTCTCGACTAATGCTGATGGTTAAGAGTTATGGTTGTGGCCATGGAATCGTTTTAAAAAACCTGCAAATTTTCATTTAGTTATAGACTTTGTCTGACTCTCCAACATCATATCAGATAAAAAATATCACCTTTTTTTTAAAAAAGTTTAAACCTACACTATGTTTCTTAACAAATAAAAAAAAAAAAGAATTCTTATTGCCTTGCATGAAAAAAATTCACTTCCATGATGCAATAATCTCCTTGCAATCACTTAGTTATTGAACTTAAATGATTAACAAGGAATATTTATTTTCTAAACTGTATATAATTAACATATATCTATTTTGGTTTATAATTCTTTTACGATTGACTTTATTTTCCCTACTAAAAACTCTACTAATAGTGTTTAAAATGTACATGGCCTTAGAACAAAAATGTTACCAAATTTGCATTATTAGTATATAACCTACAGGCAGCTTCATGTTGTATGAACCAATGCTGTTTAATTATTTGTGCACTTGAACTTAAGATTACACAATGATTATGTACAATTTTTCTGATTGTTTTACAGAAAAGCCTTTTCAATCGTTGTTTCAGAGTTAAGTTTGTATTACAAATCGCTTTCTTTTATTAAACAACTAAAAATAAATGTATGCTCTTATTTAATTGCTGCATGAAATCCAGTTACTGCTTATAATGAAGACATAATCTTTTAAATTATTTTGTTATTGTCTTTAATAAAGCTATCATTACTTTTTTCAAAAGACCGCCAGGTTCCCTCTCTGGAACTAGTATGTAATGTTTAACTGCAACTCCCTCTATAATTTTAAAAAGTAAGGTCCAAGTCTCTGTCTTCCAAACTGTCATTTTAAAGTTCAGATTAAAATAGTTTTTTTTAATTAAGTGACTTTATGTTATTTAAACATTACACTACTATATACAGTATGATTTACAGTACTTTTGGATAGTACATGTAGGATAATTAATTCTTTCAGAAAATAATCTCTGCCAATATTTTTTTTAACACCCGCATTTATTTCAAACGTGGGTAGTAACTATGAGAAAAAATTTATGACATAAGAAAAATCTAATCTGAAGACACATTTGAGCATCTGCTTCAAAATTTAATTTGAGCCTTATATGTTGCTGTGAAGGATGTAGCTCACAAAAGCTTTTTTTTTTTTTTAACAGTTTGAATTCCAATTATTGTTTAGGTTGAGAAATTTGGTACATTGACAAATGTAGAAGATCATTTTTTTGACAATTCACAAAAGTTGAGAGATCAACTAATGTTTTCTTCTGTTTACAAATATAGTTTACAGGTTTTGTAACTTACTCTAGTCAATATTAAAATTTATTAAACAAAACATTTTTTTTTAAAGTCCTTTGTTTCAAATTTTTTGTTAGTGTCATTTTCAGTCCTGATGCCAGCTATAAGTGCCCACTTATATACCAAGCCTGATAATTAAGTGGCTAATTAATATGTAAATAAGGGAAGAATGGTAGATTGATGATCTTCAAATTATATGCAGATTTAATTTTAATTGTTGATATGCTATTTTATGATAATTCTGGTAGATTTCTTATTTGGACATAAAAATGTAACCATGTTGTAATATTGTAGATAAAATTGAATCAATGACAGCAATTCTTTCATATTATATTGTCATTTAATTATAGCTCTCAGGGGCAATTATAACAATCCTAAAATTCAAGACATAAAAAAAATAAGAAAGCTCGCAACTACAAGCCATTAATTGTACTATGAAATAAATATGTGCAGAGGTCCACATAACTATGGGGGGAAAAGAGGGGGGGGGGGGCTTGTCTGATAAAAGGATATTAGCTATTAAAAAAAAAGCATAAGAAGTATTATGAATGACCAGAGATTATTTTGTATAAAGAGAAACATGAATTTCAACACTTTTTACAATTTGGCTTTTAATGGTGTGGATAGATGTTTCATTTGATAAACTGGCCAGAAACAAAGCCAGCACAGAGGAAATAGATATTCATAAATATTTTTTCCAGCAATGTAATAATAGTTTTGTTATGATTTACTCATCAACACAATTGAGGAATGTACAAAAAGAAATACAGAATTACTTAAATCTTGGTAAATAAATAAATAACAAAGTTTATTTCTAAAGATAATTACCATAACAATACAAAACTTACCTTTACTAAAATAAATAATATTGTGCATAAACTCATTAAACTAAAGACATATCATTTAATTGATACAATATTATATAAATTCAAGCTCACAATTATTTCCAAGATACATTTTTTATCCTGCTTTGGTGAAGTGGTACTGTTAAAAGCAGATTTGATAAAGTTAACTTTGTTCAAATGAATAAAATTAGTTGTTTATATGTTTTAGACATACAGGAGGGTAATATGAAGATTGGGGGGGGGTGTTGGACGACACATTAATTAGTGTCTGAGCTAAGAAATGTATTTACAATTTAAAATAGAGTGGAAATGTTATACTTATTTCACTTATAAGTTTTACATGGAGACATTTTTTTGGCTTCCGCTTAAAAGAGGATTCTTTCTAGCAACAATATTTTCTTATCAAATTGAAATTATAGTAAAATCTTCTACTGACTAGTCAATCAGCCACCATTCTTGCTAGAAAAGTAACTGAGTAAATTTGTCTTCTTTGATGGGGTAATTAACAAAATGCTCAAATACCCACGGTGCATAATAAAGGTAACTCTGATAAATAAAGTAGACAGGCTGCAAATGACAAAAATCAGAACTTCTTTAAATCTCAACTTTCAATGACATGCTGTCACTAATGTTTAATGAATAGCCATATCAAATGTTTATTTGGTTTATACATTTTAAAATAATTCATTCTAATACTTAAATAAAAATTTATGACTTTCAAACACAAGATTTAACATGATACTATACAATTTTAACAATTAAAAACTGTTACACTTTTTCACAACTCAGTGATCATGGAGAATTCTATTGAATTCATTGTAAGCTGAGTCAAGGTCAAAAAGCATCTGTCGTACTTGACCATCATCAAGTTCTTCCGATGCTTGCATATTTCCTAAAGTATCCAACCTTGAAATTTAAAAATTCATTAGAAGTGAAAATTTTTGAAAAAAATGCTTGGATTTTTTCATCAAGAATTCATAGACATTAATAAAAGGATAATATTTAATGAATTATTTCTTTGAATGAATCTCATCTTACCATTACAAACAAAATATAAACTAACATTTGAATGATGCATGTAAAAATAAAACTTTTTAGGGTGAATACATTTTCAGACAACATTCAGTGATTCAGCAGTGTTCATGAGAGCACAGAAGTTGTAACACGGAGAAGGGGAAAGGTCACAAAAGTTAAGCAGTAGGATGGTTTGACAGATAGCAGTAATTTATGTTAACCACATCGGGAACATGTGGTGACATGAGTTTGGATACTGTATTCTCTTTTCTGTACAGGGGAGGCGCCGGGTATCAGGTATAATTGCTAACGGCATTGGGAAAGATGAACTGGGAAACCAAAAGTAATTTGATCATCATTAAATTCCATGTCCTCACCAATGGGACCAATTTAAATGGAATAGTTTAGGTGAGCACTGAGAGTTAACAACTCTGCTTTTTAGGATGATAATAATATGGCAGGAAAGTTTTTGGGTTACAGTAATCGAGATGGGAGCTGCAGTACTAAAGGTGTCACAAATTACTACAAGTGGACAATCTAAACCATTTATTATGGTACCATTTTGTTTAAACAGGTAATCTAGCCAGGTATCTGTGAGTGTGAGTCTATTCTGTATTGTTGTGACATTGGGTACAAGTAACTGGCATTGAGAGATCGGAGTATGAGATGTTTAATGAGAAGAAAGTGGGATACAATCTGTGTTGGTAGCTTGTGCAATTTAGTCAGAGAGGAAATGTGAGAGACAAAAGAACGATTCTTGAAATTATTTTTTTTTAAAAAAACATAAGAATGTGTGGACCAAATGAATTTTGGAAGATGTAATGTTTCAAATATGGAAATGTAACAAAATTTTGACATAGTTTTTAGAATCACCTATAGCAGTGAAGCTGGATTCTCTGTAATAACTAACATGAATTCTAAAAAACATCACTCTTTGGTGAACATTTAGAAAATCTAATGAGGGCAGATGCTACTGATAACAACAGAAAATTAAGAAAGTTGTAAGTACAATTCAAAGCAAAATATATCATTCAAGAAGTGCTACAGTTTTTAATCGCTTTATTTATACTCTTCATGAGCAGATAATGCTAACCGATATATAATTATTTATGCATAATGTAAGAAGTATTAATGATGTGAACAATTTTCTAAAAAGTAAAATAAAAATCTCTCTTCTGAGAATGGTGGTGAGCAGTCTATGATGAAGCCAAAGGATTCCAATTGAATATAGAAGAAACTTAAAAAAAAAAATTTTCTCTTTTAATCTTTGGAAATATTTTCTGGACAGACTTTCTTGAATTTTACGAAAATTATTTTCTCCTTTTTTTTCTTTCTACTTTTTAGAATGAAAATTTTAATCTGTAAATTATTCACAAATGAAGACTTTTGATTTAACAAGGAATGCTTACAAAATAATGGGTATAGTGATAGCTTTTTACCCAGGCATAAAACTAAAAAGTAGAATTTAACGGCCCTGCCCCAACATCAACCCTAGAGTTAAAACCAATGTTAATTATAAGCAAAGGTGTATTGTTGTTTTTGTAATCACCTTTTCTTATTTCCCCATCACTCATCACCTCCCCCACCTTTGACCCAGCATACTGTAGCTGTAGCTGTGTCTCATCAACTCATATATGACCTTACAGGCCAGTAGAGGAAGATTGATTTGAGCAAACAAGAGAGTCACATGTGTCAACAACAACAACAAAATTCCGATGGATGGAAATGTGAGTAGAATGAAAGTCTTTAAAAAGGTTGGACAGCACTAGCCTGTTATTTTAAGTTTTAAAAATTATTAAAATTTTTATTACCATTTTTTAACTTTCTGTTTCCCTTCAAAGTCTGCAGGAAGTAGGCTTAACCTTGTCATTGTGTCTGATAACTCTCGTAAGTCAGGTTGGATCTGATGACAAAACAAATACATGCATCTAAAGGTTTTTTGAGTCTAAGAAAAATTAAAATGTTAAAAAGCATATAGTCCACATGTTATTTTTCTCTGATTTTATAAAATTAATCAATCAAAAATTTACCTCATCCATAGCTCGAATCTCTAACCTGAGCTTGTCCATTATTGTAATGAATAGCTATAGAAAGAAGAATATGATAAAATTACCATCAAATGTACTACATTTTAAGTATAACCACATTTTCATAATAGGAATTAAGCTAAATAATATATTTTCTTAAATTAAATAAATTACATTGTCCTAAGTATTTGTGCATTATTAAGTATAAACAATTGAATCATTTTTAAATGACAACATTACCATAACTAATTTGCAAAAGAGATGTAAAATAAATGAACTTAACTGGGTTAAACTAAAGCAGTTAGTTAAAGGTAAACTGATCTGAATCATTTTAATTATAATTAGCTAATTTCCTTTTTTGACTCTCCAGACATCTGCCATTGAACTCATTGCTCACTTAAAAGAATTGCATCTTTGAAAAAGACAGATTAGTGCTTACTGAAACAAGTATGAATATGAAAGAAGCTATTTACAATTTTTCTTTTCAACACCAGTACTTAAATTATATCATCGATAACTGTTTGATAAATATGGGGTTGAGATGTACAAACAGGGTAGTATATATCTATTGATATAAATATATAATAGAATAAATAGTATATTATGACTTTATAACATGACATGATCTGTCAAGTCAGTACTTGTTTCGGTGTGCTTAAAAAACATGAAAAAAGATAAGAATAATTTGTTTCATTGTTAAACAAATATGATTCTACGTCTTTCAAAAGACCCTGTGATAACATGTAGTGTAAAAAACAAATCCTTTAAAAACTAAATACATCTGAGGCAAGAAACACAGTTCTGCTTACTGAGACAATATCAGCAATGCACTTGCTTGTGTTACCCTTGTCATCTTTGATTGTGATTGGTCTATCTTCTTTTATTCTTTCAAGTGCTGCAGGGCAATCAAGCTGTTAGTATAAAAATAAATATATACAACTTTTGAGGTACACAAATCAAGACGCACATTTATCAGTTATATGAAATTCAATAAGAATTAAGTTTAACATTTATCATACCCTGTATTTTTTCATGAATTCTTCAATTGTAGGAAAATCACTCTGAACCTGCTTGAATGCCGCCTTATACTGGACCAACAGTTTAGAGCATGTAGCTGTGTATCTAGCAGTCACCAAAACAAGGAACAAAATTATAATGTGCCCTATAATGGCATAGTCTAACAGAATTATAAAGTCATACTTAAGCAAATTGAATAATATTTAATAATTGTATTTTCTGTGATGTCATCTTTCATCTTTTTTTCTTTGGCCGATTGTAATTTTTAAATGCACTGTATTTGATAGAATCTTTGAAATTTAACATGGATTTTTTTCAACCCGTCAGCCTGTCAACCAAGAGGTTGCAGGTTCCATTTTCCCCTAGCTGTGGATAAACAGCTGGGTCAAATGGACTCTTCTTAGGCCAAGTAAGGCAGCCATTTAGTAAAAAATGAAAAGTGGGGAGAGGGAAGGGGAATAGAGGTAAACCCTTAATTAAAAAAAAAACTTGATACAACTAAAGTAGAAAGATGACAGGCAACTTATCAAGTTATATATTTGTGCCCATCCCTCATTTTAAACAGTGCAAATGAAATTCATCATTTATTTATTCTTTGCTTATATTTTAAATATTTGTCATTTTTAGCAACAAGAAAATTGAAATCCAGGGCACACAACTGTCCCTGCCAAGGAACACATATCCTTACTCAATGAAAATATTCAATAAGCTCAATAAGATAGAACTCTTAAGTCTAAAACTAACTTTAAATACAGTTTAAATTTTCAGATAATTATTATTGCTCTGAATAATATTTTGTTACAATTAAGAAGTGAAGAAAGTGTATTTTTATGTCCTAAAAAGGAATTAATCACATATAACTTACTCTTTAGCTAAAACAGCATCTCTGATATATGCTTTCTCAAGGCTTTGTAGTGTGTTGATTACAGCATAGAGATCAGCCATATTGTCATATCTTGAACATTGACAAATGTTATTAATAGTTTATCTAATTTTCTTTTTAATTCTTGAACAATAATACTGAGAAAATATTCAAAATATGAAATCTAACTTCCTTAACATATATTTCATAGCAATATTCATAACTATAAGGAACAGAACACACCGTCTCAAATTTGGATGTTCTATAATTTTACATGAGTTGAGCAAATGTTTATCAAATACACCTAAAGAATGTTGCATGTATGCCGTTTAATGTCCCATAATTTTTCTGTTTACAATGTAAATTTAAAAATCTTGAACTTTACTTATTTATTTAGGACAACTAAATTTCCATCCAGCAGTAATACAAGCTTTTTTAAAAAATGGTAATTGACACATACTTTTCTCTCTCTCTTGCATTTCGGTAGAGTTTCACCTCCTGTTGAAATTAAAAAGAATAGATCATAGCTTTGAATCTCTACTTTCTAAAATGTTCATCTCAAATTAAAAAATTTAAAATATGCTTAATGTTATCTGTAGAACTACCATTTAAAGTTATGAGGCTACCACTTACTTCATATAATCCTGGATTGCTCCCTTGATCTGAGTAAAGGAAAATTTTTATTTAATCAGGCTGTTTAAGATTAAATTGTGTTAATGAAATATAAGTACAAGGTATGTTAAACTTGAAATAATAGACAGGACTAAAGAGTTGGACGTTTCAGCTCAGAGCCTTCATCAGCAAACAAAACAAATAGAAGTAGAAATTTTGTTAAGGCATAGAATCGAACACAAAATGATATCAATAAAAAATATAAGCTGATCCTCATACTACCGTATTGAAACAACTTGCACTGAATTACAGTAATTTATTTATACATTAATTTGAATTATACAATTTTAATTCTATGCATTGGTAAGTTTTTTTGTTTTAGATTGTATTTCATTCAATGTTTACTTCACTATCATTATTACTCTAGAGATCTGATACACATATATGCAAGGTCCAATATGAGCTCTGTTCAAGTTACAGGATGGCATGGAGGAGGAGGGTTGAAGGTGTATTGACATTGATAGTCATTTAAATTATGTTGAAAAAGTAGAAGATGGGAGCCTTGAGGACTAGGGTGAAAAGGGATTGAATGAAAAATGTTTGACCGGGGAAAATAATCATAGTAAATTTAATAGGGCAAGGATTCTTAACCTTTTGCAGGGACACAGTCTCTCTTATTTTCAGAGACCCCTTGTTAAGAGCCCTTGCGCTAAGAAAATGTACAAATTGAAATTGTACCGAAATTAAATACATACTATATTTAGGCTCATATATGACAATAAATTATAAAAATAAAAGTGATTTTGACAAATTAGGTGAGCAGAAATATTAATGTTTAATTCTTAATTGAATTTTGTGTTGGGGAAGGTGGGGCTGAGGTTTGTCAGGTCATATTTCCGTGTGTGTGTGTGGGGGGTCTACTGTTTAAGATGATTGGGGGGGGGGGGGGGTTCTACTGTTTAAGATGATTGGGGGGGGGGAGGACTCTGCAAAAATTGCATGTCATTTTGATTTATCATACGGCATTATTATGGATTGCCCCCCTGTCCTAATAAATCTCATAGGCTAAAACTAAATTAAATTAGGCCTACATAAATAATCATTCATTCATGGATAGATAAGAATCTGTTAGGCCTATTTTAAGTATTTATTACAAGAATATAATAATATATATTAATATTATTTAATTTAAGCCTAAGTTTTACATTTTTTTACACTTAAGTTGACTTAAGTTTAACTTATTTACCTTTTTAATTTAACATAAAGTTAAGTTAGGTACCCTCCTATGCCTATTAAATTTTTTTTCTCAAAAAGAGAGTGCAGGCCTACTATAACTATTTGCAACAACATTAATATTAGAATTAGATTACATCTAAACTTTAGACTAAAGTAACACTAAAATAATAGCCTAAAAGTAAAATAATTAGTTTACTGTTACTGAAGTACTATTAATAATAATAGGCTGGCACTACATACACTGCAGAGGTGTACCTAGCAAAATCATTGGCTGTGGCCTGCGTACACCCTAGTGATTTAAGCAGCAAAACGTGGTCTTTGCGAGTCTTTAACTTTTTGGCCTAACCGGTACTTGTAGATTTAATATAATACTCTTGTTAAAACTGAAAACAGTGCAAATCCTGTCCCATGCGCATTGTGCAATGGTTTCTGTGAGACAACATTGTTTTACCATGAAAATAGCACATGCCATGCCGTTCTGGCAAATTCCGTCATGAACAAGGTAAACGCAGACCACGCTGTGTGTTTCTAAAATTGTGGTGTTTTCAAAAGATTTGCTATGAGACTGAGGGTTGTGATTGAACCATGGATATTGTGTGTAAATTTTGCCAATGCATAGTGAAAGCAAGATGATTGAAATGACAACCATGCACATTAATATTCATATGATATATGGTATTTTCTTTGGATGTTCATATGGTAAATTTTTTTAGAAAAGCTGTATTTTACATCATGGATGGTGTGAAATACAATAAAATATCGTTTAGTATCTGTGGTCATTATACATATTACATACTTTATACATGCACTTGCTGTTTGTTTTCTAATTTATTATTATTTTAAAATTCAAAGGCAGGCACAACTTAATCAAGTTTAAACTATGACACTTAATAATCTGAATATAAATATAACATTTATTTAAAATATTTAAATTTTTCCAAAATAGTACCTAATTCTCATGAAACTACTGTTACAAATGAACATAATAATTTATATATAAAACATATTTTTAATTAAATTTGGAAAGAAAGCCAAAAAGACTCAATCCTCATCTGGAAATTGATCACAAAATATAATATCACCTAGCGTCTACTCTACTACAAGACCACAAAAGATCATATCTTAAAATAAGGCCAATGTCAATGGTACATTTTTGCAAGTGTACACAGGCCTAGGACCATGGTTTCGCTAGGTACACTGCTGCGGTGCAAGCAGCCACTTCATCTTCATTAATAATAATCTATTTATTTGTTAATTATTAATTAATTTGTTATCATTTTGATTTATACTTATCACTATCAAAATATTATTTATTCATGAAGTCATACTACTACTACTAGGACGTCTAGGATCTATCAAGTTGTATCAGTATCAGAAACTTTGAGACTTGTCAGAAACTATCAGTTACTGATTCTGATTCAGTATCACTAGTAACTGTCACTAGTATTAGTAGTTAGTAGTATCAGGGTAAACTAACCCAGTTAACACTAAAAGTACTAACAGTATGTGTATCTACCACTACTATAATACTATATTATAATATAAGGTAAATTTTGAGAGATGGGTCCGCGTTTTTTACCATGGCCGCCATCTTGGTTGACACCACCCATAAAATTAAGAATAAAACGTTTAAAAATAATGAAAAAACTTCCTAAATGTATCCCTCACCCTAACCTGAACCCTAAATCTATCCCTGACCCTAACCTGAACCCTAAATCTATCCCTAAGCCTAAGCCTAAACCTAACCTGAACCCTAAAGCCTAAAGAAGGTACTTTGGTAAAAAATTCAAAATTTTTTTTTTAATAAACCAATGGCATAGTTGAATAGAGCTAATTTTTAACAGAATTATATTACCAAAATCATATTTTTAGCTGTTGTCATTTTTTACTATGGACTACACCTCCACATCTTGTGACTTCATTCCGCTGATCGCGTCATGCGCAATGACTATATAGTTTATATAAGGCAACGCATCCCCTCATTACTTTAAATACTGTTTAGGGTCGACTTATTTTAATCTTTCAACTTTGGCACATGAATAATTAATTAAAGCTCTCCCTGACCAATGGTTTAATAGTTTTTGCACACGGCCAACTCTTATGAATGAAATAGTATTACGGTATAGCCATTATGCAAATGCAGTGGCTGTGTGAATGGCTGCCCAGTCACGACCCAGTACAACGTTTTGCACACGGCAAATTGTGATCATTTATAATATGGACTCTACCGGGTTTTTAAACCTCAAATTAGGATATTCTTGTTTAAAAGACTGTTAAGTTCACTCGAAACTATAAGTTATCCAAATATTTTGATGTAAATAGTGATAATAATTGAATATTTGTCGAGTATCGGCATCTTCCGCCATTGAAAAGGGGGCGTGGTCACACCCTAGCGAATTTGGGTAGTGTGACCTACATAGTATACTGCTCACGGGCGGAACCATGACGTCTCTCGGGAAGGACATGTTGCTTTGAAATTTGGCATACTGGTAGATCAATGTATGCCCGAGATGAATAATATATATGAAAATGACATGTTTTTTACATTAACTTTTATTAATGGTGAAAGTTGCCTTATATTCACCAAGGATTTTCTCAAATATTAACAGATTGTAAATAAAAAAGAGATAGATTAAAATGTAGGCCAAGATGTCCTCTAAAGCGTAAGGCCGGAAAAGGAACACAATTGTGGGATATAGTAATTATTTTATGAATGAAATTGCAGCAAAATCAACAAATTAAAAACACGGATTTTCGCGCGCCGACGCCCATTTCCGATACAAATTTTCTAGGAGTGTCCCTTGCTTCGGCGAAGTACCTACCTAAAAGTCATCAGCAACATAACAAAACACGCAAATGACGCCATGGCTCCATAACTAGACATTAGCCGCTACAATGTTATTATCAGTAATTATATTATTAATACTAATTAATATCATTTTCAGATATCATCAGTATCAGTATATCATAAATATCAGTTATCACTGTATCACTCACAGAATCAGAATCACGCTGATTCACAGTGACCTGAGTGACCAGTCAAGTCAACTTACTAGTAGAACTCGGCTGTACTTGGTTAAACATTTCGAAATAATAATGATCTTGTTGATTGTTTATCTAAAGAATATGTTTTGAATTATTTGTCGATAAAACTTCGAAAGTAATTCACTAAGAGACAACTTAGTAATATATTTAGTCGAATTTGTAATATTTGTGCTGACAGTGAATCACCATTTGTTCCTGTTTACTTTGAATGCTTTAAAAGTACAAGAAGGAAAACGAAACAAAACAAATTATTATTTTTATATGAGTATACCAATATGCCTTATTAATTATAACTATATTCAGTTTCAAATAACTAATTTGCAAACAAGGTCTATTCATAAATTAGTGCAAATACTTAAATATAAAAATAATGATAATGTTTGATTTTACTGTTGTTGAAATAAGTTTAATTAAAACATTACAAGCGGCTAGTTGCAAAGACCGTGCCATAGTATTTTAAAGTATAGCTTTTTACTTTTCTTTCTTTCACTTTCAAAGTGTAACTTCCTTTCACAGAGAGTGGAATTGGAACCCAGGACATGGTGACTCTAGGGTCAGGGCTAACCCCAAATATTAATATCAATATTGATTATTGTATTTTAAATTATAGCCGAGTAACATACACTATCGAATCAGTTCGATTAGGATAATCTCTGAACAATATTTTTGTTCGTACCCGTGTATACTATAGTCTATAGTAATTACAGGTGCAGGTGAGGTAACAAAGTCGGCCAACAATTACATATCAGATATCATTTGGTCATTTACCCATTTCTTTACAATGTTTAGATACTTCGGTAAAGCAAGGGAGACTACTAAAAATTTTGTATGGGAAATGGGCGTCGGCACGCGAATATCCGTGTTTTTAATTTGTTGATTTGTTAATTTAAAAGGGTTTCAATAACTTAGAAAAATGCCTGGGTATGTGGACGACAAATCACCAAAGTTTTATCGCAATCGCATGAATGGTGTAGGAGCGCATATGGGACATACATACATACATACAGACATTCATTTTAATATATATAGATTTATTTGTGTTCTGTCTAAGAAATGGATATTTTATTTTTTTTACGTTTGGACATTGTTACATACTGTTATCTTATTTAAGTGTATGGCTCGCTCTAAAACAGTACACAACAAAAGATGATACCAAATGATAAATACAATAAAAAAGAATACGATACTCAAACCAGGGCTAATTACAATTAATAAGTTTTAATGTGTTAATTATAATGAATTACAAGATCAAAAGAAAATATAATTAAAACTATTGACTTACAGTATATTGTTTGGCTGGTACCAGTACGATTTTAATAAAAATACAATGTGCAAAAGTGGTACGATGATGAAAATAAATCTACACACACACAGTTCACACAGTAAACAAGGCACAAATAACACACACGATAGAATCTCGTGATAAATAATCTGCCTCTCTCTCATTCAATCTATTGGCCTTTTATAGTCGTTTTCTACTGTTGTTTCTGGAACCGCCTTACACATTGTACTCGCTTCTGGCAGTTTCTCTAAGTTTATACCATGTTTGAAAACGAACAGACTATAGGTTTGTCAACTGTAGCAGAGGGCAAAAGGAGACTATTTTTAGCTACACACACCATTATAAAAGCGCAGTGCAACCTAATTTGGGTCAAACGAAGTTCACAACACGTGGAAAGAATGAAGCAAACAAGTCGCCTACATAATAGACATCAAATATTAATCTCATTTATTATTCTAAAAATTTACAACAGTTTTCCTTGTTGAATTTTTTTTTTTTTTAAATAAAATACATTGTTCCATAGCTGTTATAAAAATTACTTTTGATTTTTCTCTCTAACCATTTAAAGCTGATTGTATATGGGGACATACTAATCTCATTATTGAAATTAAAATCCTTATACAATTAGCACAATTATATTACAATAGTGGTAGCAGACCACTTTGTTCTTGTTGTGCAAATACCAGAAGCCTTAACCTGCAAACCCTTTCTCAAAAATTAATTTCTCTTCTCTCAGCTGCAAGATTTTGACTATGGCAGGAAGAATGCAACTAGCAAAACTTAGGTATCTTCAACAATCCCTTATCAATATATCAAATTGGAATCGCTCAAGATGTTTGCCATCCCAAATGATGTGCCACCTTACTGAATTTTTTTCTACTGGCCATAAAAGTTTAAATAAAGAAAATTCAAATGAGAAACTAGTGGATATTTCTGTCAATCCTTACTTTGACAAATACAAGGCAAAAATTCAGCACATGCAAAAGTAAGTATATCTTAATGAAAATAAATTTACTATTTTGCTAAATACAAGGCAAAAATTCAGCACATGCAAAAGTAAGTATATCTTAATGAAAATAAATTTACTATTTAGCTAAATACAAGGCAAAAATTCAGCACATGCAAAAGTAAGTATATCTTAATGAAAATAAATTTACTATTTCGCTAAGCACATATTTTATTTTCAATGTTAATTTACATAACTTTCCTTCTAAGAGAGATTTCATTATAGAGAACCCTCATATTTAATTTAATAAAGTCATGTTTTTCATTTAACTTTGCATTTTAGCCAAAGGCACCACACTACCAGTGTTAAGTTGAATTACAATTATAAACTTACATTTAACTGTTTTTAATTTGAACAATCTTATGTTTCTTCCCTAGTTCCAGCCCAGATGAGTTTGAATTTAAAATGAAAGAACTTTCTGCCCTTAAGAACCCAAAGATAAAGAAAACAAGCAGTAGTTCAGTTGACAGACAGGGTGCAGCCCAGGCTGTTAAAGTTGTCCCCCCTACAGAAACTGCTAAGTCTGGAGTTGGCATGACCAGATCAGAGGTAGAAAAATATTTTATTAAACATGTTTAAGTATTTAAATATTAGTCTATTACTTATTATATAAAATATTTAAAAAATCTTTAATGTAAAAATATCTTATTTTGTGGCTCAATTATTTTTTCGTCATCAGGGTTTGGATTCTGTGATGAAACTGGAATTGATACAAGACAAGACTTCCGATGAAATTATTCAAGTAAGTTTGATTAAATATTTGGCATGCTGAAAATACATTATTATGAATGATCTCTAAATTAGTTTGAATTTCTTAACTTGTAATTGTAACTTATTCTTCTCTTGTTAATCAACATACAATTTAATGCCAATTTTATTTTGATGTTGAACAGTTTTAGGGTAAGAGGAATAAATTATGCTTTATGATTTGACATAAACAGCCAGATTTAAATTTATTTCTCTACTTTGTCAATCACTGATGGCTTGTGAAGTTGAGTTGTCATTATCTGATTTTGTTTCTCTCAGATATGGAGTGAGTATCATAGTGGAAAAGACTGTGTATATGCAGTGCTCAAGGTAATAAGATGTTGACAAATTTGAAAAGAATGAAATTAAGCCAAAGAAGGTCCATTGTTATATGCATTTAGAACTTTTTGAGAACAGTGACGTACAATTATTTTGTTAAAACATACTTAATATCAGTAATATCTGTATCAACAAAACTTTTAAGTTTGAGGAATTTCTAGTCTAAAAAAACAAACAGTATCCAAGTTTTGGCCAAAATCTTCATATACAGACATTTCAGAAAAGACAAAGTTCATAATAAAATAAGGATCATCAATTTA
Source organism: Omphiscola glabra (assembly GCA_964017045.1). Taxonomy (NCBI): domain Eukaryota; kingdom Metazoa; phylum Mollusca; class Gastropoda; family Lymnaeidae; genus Omphiscola; species Omphiscola glabra. The sequence goes on from OZ024796.1 coordinate 9,271,683, forward strand.
ATTTTAGTTTTAATCAGCACTATGTAAAATCACACAAGTGTCAGTAAATGTATTTAATATTATGAAGTAAAAAGGTCAGGGTTGATCCACCAGCATTTCTTGGAAAGTTGTGGCTCTTGAAAATAAATTTTGCAATTACGACAGCTAGAGACAGACCGAATGTGATTTTCTGTTTTCGGATGAAACTGAAAATAGACCGAAAGCTAAAAATGATTCGTTCAAAACGAAGCCCAAACCAAAAGCTTAAAAGAGACTTTCGGCCAACATGGAAACCAAAAGTTATATAAATAGGTAAAAATTAAACGAAAATAATAATAGAAATATTACCATTCCTTTAGTTTCATTTTTCAAGAAACTATTTACCTTTGCCTAAGCCTAATTGTAATTTTATTTTTGGAAATATTGGATGAATATGTCATCACACAGATGTGAACAGTTTTTTGCAGAGGATAAGTCTTATATCATGCCATGATTTCTTCTAATAGAATTTATGATATCAGAGAGCTTTACAAGTAATCAATCATCATGACAGCAAGACATCTAACAATAATAAATATCAGATTACCAACAGACAGACAGGGGGACAGTATGACTTCTGGTAGAGGACCATAAACCTCAATTTCTTTAGGAAGAAACCAAAACTCAACAAAAAAAGTCAACTTTTCATTTTCCACCAAAACAGAAACACCGAAATTATCATATGGCAACTTTGGTTGTTGAAACCTAAACCAAAATGTGGACAGCCTCTAATGACAGCATTGTGTTAAGATAAAATGATTGTCAAAATTCTTGCTACCATATGTATGCTTTTGTCGAGACCCATCTATCTCTTCTATGTTAAAATTTTTTATAATTGCAGCGTACGCAAACAGTTTATTAATTTATTCTACAGTGCAACAATTGAAAGCCAACTAAACTTCAGTATTACTTGCTGATGTGGAAATTCATTGTCTGACATCAAACACAGATCAAATAGACAAATCAAGAAAGCTAGTAATATCACAAAACTAAACAACCTTCACTTGAAGAACTGTTTAAAGAAAAATGCTGTTGTAAAACTAAAAATAATTTTGGATGATACATCCAACCATCTTTATCACAGATACCTAAGATCAGCTTGATCAGGGCAGATTATTCCTCTTAAAGTTAGGACCGAAGGATATACAAATTCTTTTGTTTCCCAGTCTGTACGAATTTACCAGCGTGCTCCCCCAGCAATTGCCAAATCTAAATGATCACCAATTTAGTCATTGTTGTCAATAAAGGAGTTCATTTATGCCTGATTTCTACACTAGAGAAATGCTTTAGATGTCTTGTGTGTAACTTTTTATAATCGTAAAATGTTGTCTTGGTTAAAATATGTATTTATTTATGTGCTGAATATTAATAAGTACAATGTAATAAAAAAAAAACATTTACATTTATTTGGATCAATAAAAGAATCTAATCTTACTGTAGCAATGCAAACTTACTCAAAGTCTTATAATATAACTAAATTTTCTCCCTCCCCCATCTTTTCCATTTCAGTGTGTATGTAACATATAAATGCCCTTTTGATCTGTGACAATAAAATATTGTGTCATCATCAACAGACAAGCACGTAAAGATGCCACTTTTTTGTCATATAAAGTTATTTAGTCTATTTACATCTTTTTTTGTTTGGATAGATTTTAAACATTTTCATAAGATTGAATAACAAGACGCCCATAATTTTGTATTTGTCCCATGTAGGCAGCAGAATATGAGAATTTGAGAACTAAATCTAAGGAATGTCCTGTTGTAAGTATCTTCTAGCTTGTGTTAAGCCTAAGGTGGCTATTAAAGCTGTAAAGTGTAAGTCTAAATTGATGATTTGTCATGAATAAATAGCTACAACAGTTTTTGGTTTTCTCTGATCTCAGTATAATCTTGTTTGGGATAAGCAAATAGTGAATTAGTACTTATATGGGGCTGTCCATAAAGTACAACACGCTCCGGGGTAGTGTGGGGTGTAAGAAAATATGACTACGTGATTTTTTTATCATGCATGTAAAACCTGAAACTGACATTGATGTTGTGATGATGCTTTCTGACAGAAGATGTCATTTTTATAAATTTAATAGTGAAGTGTGTTTTAGATTAAATTTGAATTAGTTGTTAGTTTGAAAGAGTGTTATACGGGTGGGGGAAGAGGCAGTACAAATTATCCAAAATGAGCGTGACATACTTTATGCTTAGCCCTTATAGTGTTGTTTTCATAGCTAAATTACCAAATCTAAATGATCGCTAATTAAATTAAGTCATTACTGTCACTAAAGGATTTCATTTATGGCGGATTTCTACGATAGTGAAATACTTTTAGATGTCTAGAATTTAAATTGTTATAATTGTAAAATCTTGTCCTGGTTAAAAATATGTACTTAACTATGTGCTGAAAATGAATGAGTACAATGTGATTAAAAAAACATTTCCATATATTTGGATCAATAAAAGAATCTTATCTTAATGAAAATTGAAAATAGTACAATTTTTCTGGAGATATCAGCTATAAATAAAATTCTTCCTGAAATAAGCTACTAACTTATTCAAATATGAATGCACAATTCATAGCAATAATTGCTTATAACTTATATTTGATTTTTTTTCTCTAATTTTCAGTTTCTTTTTCCTGTACCAAGACCTGATGGATTTGAGTTCATTTTGTCACAGTTTGATAGATCTGATGTTTACTTCACACCACTAGCTATGTTCCAGGTGACATTTCTAGTGTTTACGTGACACCACTAGCTATTTATAGAATTCATGTATTTGGACATTATTTTTTATGAAAACTGAAAACAGAAAAGTTTATCAATATCTTGTGAGGGGGATGAGCTGCCCAACTTTGAATGCGATCTAGTCTTGGTTTGGTTGTTGTTTATAAAGACTTTCTTCCTACTTGCGTTTCCATTTTGTGGAGGGTAATTTGTTTTTGTTAACGTTCCTGACTCTTTAGTTCATTTGATTCAGTATAGCATCATACTTGATGACAGTGTTACACTTCAAGTTACAGCTTCCATATTTTGGGTCGTGGAAGGAAGGGGGGTGGGGAGGTGAGCAAGGGGAAAATAAGAAAAGGTTATTAAAAAAACAGCAACCCTACTCCTTGGCTCACGATAACCATCAGTCCTAACTTAACCATCAGACCTAACTTAACCATCAGTCCTAACTAACCATCAGTCCTGATTGTAGGATTTTGGGATTGGATGGGAGAAGGTGGTTGAGGGCAGGGCATTTTGGCATTTAAACTCTGATCAACGGAAGACAAGCAGTTGTTAAATTCTACTTTTTAGTTTTATAACTGGGTAAAGAGCCAAGTCACTATACCCGTGATTTTGAAAGCATTCGCTACCAATAAAAAATTATTTTGTGCATAATTTACAGATTTAAATTTTGTAACTTAAAAGCATTTACAAATATTTCTACTTTTAGAGTAGAAATATTTTAAATAGAGTTTGCTTAAACCAGTCTTTGAAAGAAAGTCTTTTATTTATTTATATATTTTTTTTATTGCATGAGTTTTTATGACTTTGTGAGGGTTGTAAAGGATCATTATTGTTGGCTATACAAATTTATTTTTTGTCATGATTAACTTAACCAAAATATAATAAAATATGAAGACTGCCCTAAACATTCAATGATTACTTTTTCTGTGTCAAATAATGCCAACAAATTAATGTAAACTAAATAATATGGTGCTTCAGTCAATAGCAATAGTCAACTTGGCAAATCAGAATCTGATGACATATTAGAAGAATCTGTTGTCTCAAATTCAGACAAGGCTGAAACAGTAGGGCATCTGGCGTGTGAGACATGGAATGATTGGTATTGCATGTTTTACAGTGCGTTGCCAGACAACCACTGTGTCTTTGCAGAATGACATTGGGTTTGATAGAGTTGCAAAGATGCTAGTATGATATAACAGCCATGGCAATCAGGCTGCTTGGTTAGTGTGATATTTAATCTTAACTTTCTAACTAAATTTTGATTAATGATTTATAATACATTTTTACAAACATTTTGATAGGTTGTGAGAGAGAATGCTCCACCATGCTTAACTTTGAATCACTACACAGAGCTCTTGGAAGAAAAAGGTTAGAGGGTATCCATGTTTAAAAATATACATGTTCTGATTATCATTACTGTATGTAACAAGTGTTAGCCATTTTGATATCTTACTGCCGGAATAGTGTAAATCCCTTGGGGACAAAAAAGGACACTAATAAAATTGTATTTGATTCCCCAGGCATAGTTTTAATGACTGGACAGTATGACAGTAAAGTTATTGTAAGTACATTTCTAATGGTGAGGTTTTTGGTTATGTTAATCACAGTTATAAAATCTGGATGAACAAAAATAAGCTTCTGTTCATTATTACAAAATTGTTTTGTATCACAGGTTATGTAAGATTTTGTTCATTTATGTAAGATTTTGATCATGATATTCTCACTGGTTTTTTTTTTAAATTTAACAATTGAATTGAGAGGAAAAACCAGTTTACACAAATGTGCAATTCCATTTTTTAAGCCAAAGCAGCCCGTTTAAGGTACCTATCAAAGTAAATATAGCTTAGTTAATATATTTTACAGAAATGCTCATGCTTTTATTTTCAGATCTGTATTCTTGTAAATCAATAAATTCCATTAGTTTTTACTATATCTATTTTTGATGGGGGGAAATGACAATAATTTAAGCTGATCTCTTTGGCTGGAACTGGAAGAGTTTTTAGAGACACATAATGAATTCATAATGCAGGATTCCATGGTTTACAAAAAAAAAGAATTTTGTGAATGGGGCAAAGAAAATTAAATGATGAAACAAAGTTGGTGTTAAAGTGATTCACAGGCTTCACTGTCACTGCATTTTATTGTGATCACTTTCTATGTAGCAATGGAAAACAATTGGTGGGCCAGATCTAAGTTTGATCTGATTGGTTAGCACATTCATCCATGGATCCCCAAGACATGCTCTATGTCAATAATTCAAGTGCCATAACTTAATTGCTTTTTTTTTTTTTTTTTTTTTTTTTTTTTCAATATTTTTTTAACTGTATCCCCCTCACCCCAACCTCCAAGATCTTGCATAGATATGACAAACACAATTAGGGGGGCATTGACTGCATTAACTCTTTTTAGTTCATATAACAGTCCACAAAAAAAAAATCCCCAACACTTAATGATGCAATCAGCTCTGATTGTAAGTTTTATGAAATAATTAAAAGCTCCTATAATTTGACTTACAGTTATTGGTTCTCCTTTGTGCAGCATATTCATTTAAAGATAAATTGTGAAGGAAACTTGTTGAGTAAATAAGTCTTTACTAGTATTTAAGATTGATTGATTTCACACAATTTTATTTCTTGATTACAGAAAAAGGAACTTGCTCTGAGCCTAGTTCAACAGCTGAGCATCTTTTATGGGCAAAACTCAAAATATTTTGAACTTGTTCATCGATTCAATTATCAGCCTGAAAAATTTCAATACCAAGAACTTATAGATGCACTGAAAACTTTGCCACAATATGACCTGAAGTGAACCACGAAAAATTGCTGTTTGTTGATATAGCTTTGTTACGTTAGAATGAAATCGATGGACCACCAGGTCAGAAGTAAGGAAGAGATGGACACAATGTAAATTAATGTTATAGAATGGTTGTATCAGTAGTAAGTAGATAATTAATAGGTAAAGCAATTATTGTGTTCTTACTTTTTATTTTGTACCATATAATTATGTAATGCGGTACTCTGGTTGAAAGAATAAATTATACAATATTTTCCATTTTCTTTTAATGATATAATCATGTCTTACTTGGAGTTTTTTGGAAACTACATTACAATTGAACATAATTTCTAAAAAAAAACTTTTTTTTCAGTAAACTCACATTTTTTTAACGCTCCTGAACTATATTAATATTCTAATGACTATGACCCAACCGCTTTTACACTGCAGATTTATTTAACCAACTATTTCAAAAAAAAACAAAAGAAAATATTACACACCAAACACACTTACAATACATTTTTTTAAGAATCTCATTTGTCGCAGTTATCAGGAATTTTATTTCGTGAAATCAGTGGCATCATATTTCCTTCATTTTCCCCTTGAAAAACAGATTTTTGGGGGTAGGGCTGAAAATTTGATAGAATGTGTTGCCATCGGCAATGAGTCTGTCTGCCATGTTTCAGCTCACTATGTTGACGGGAAGTGGGTCATTTAACCATTCTAAGATTTTGCAATAATCACACCAAACTTAAGTTAATATAAATGGTTTTAAAATCTTGCATCTTTTGAGAGTTGTCCTGCGATAACTGGCAGATAACAATTAATAGGCAACCAATTAATAGGCAACCAATTAATTATTAATTTAGCTTGGAAAGGTCTATTACATTTATAATTTTTAAATAATTTGTTTTACTAAATTACTATTTCGTAATTTATCAGTATTAATTATTAGTATTATAGAGCTATAACTTAGGTTACGGGAAAAGGGTAAAAAAAAATATTTTGAAAATAATCTGGTGAAGAAATAGAAGCGAGTGCTAACCATGTAACCCCTGTCTGCCGTGAACTTTGAATCAGCCAGTGACATGGCTAGAAGTATGCCACAAAGGAGCGTATTGCTTACACAGGGTTTCTCAATCTTTGGCGCCTGCACCCCCAAGGTTGGGTTGCGAGGGGGCATTTCAGGGGGTGCTAGGAAAAGTCATTTTAAGAATAAAATTATAATAGTAATTCACTTTATATTATGTTAGAAATGTTTATTTTTCTTCTTCTATTTTTTCCTGGGTTTTGCTTATCTCGGGAAAATAGGAATAAAGTTTTCCTCAGCCCGGGATTTCCCGGGCGGGATAGAATTCATTTAATTAAATAATTTAAAAAAACTGGATCAAACTATAAAAGAGATTATTTTTTAAAATACTTTTTTTTTTAAATTGTTGTTAAAAAAACATTGTTAAGGTTAGTTGAGAGCATAGGTGCCCGCAGAAAATTTTCTAAGGGGGGGGGGGGCAAAATACTTTCTTTTTATTTACTCTTTACTTTAATAAAAAAAAATTCTAAAAATTTTTTTTAATCAATCCGGGGGGGGGGGGGGGGGGGGCAAGTGCCCCACCTTGCGGGCGCCCATGGTTAAGAGGTTGGTCCCTAACTATGAAACAACAAGTTGCTCTCTATTCCATAGCGTATCTTGATAAATTGCTAATAATATATGCTTGTTAAGCAAATGCTGGATAAAACAGACTGAGAGAAAAAAAACAACAACAAAAAAAACACTTTATGAGTTTTGACTACTTTACTTTATAGGTTGCTAATTGAAAAAACCTAATTCTAGTTTCGTATCTGTTTTAATAACAAAATGGTTCTAATAACTTGTAACAAGGGGCTCAATGATAGGTCGCTAATTGAAAAACCCTAATTCTAGTTTCGTATCTATTTTAATAACAAAATGGTTCTAATAACTTGTAACAAGGGGCTCAATGCAAATAAAGAACAATTAGTTAGGAATCTTAATACCTGAATATATATTATATTATATAGGTATGTCTTACTTTGTTAATTTTGATAATGAAACACAGCTTAATATAAAGGTAGTCGGTATATGAACATCTTGAGATAAACAGGTTAATTACCTCAAATAGGGTCGCGAAGGGATTTATGTAAGGGGTCACCGGCTGAAACAACTAAAGGGTCGTTCGCAAATTACGTCCCGCAGAGGGGAAGGGGGTTGAGAATTTGTGACGGGTGGGGCAAAAATGTGTGACGTCACACTTTTTTTTTTTTTAAATCTAAAATTTTCTAATTTTGAAAAATCTTTATTCAATTAATCTTAAAAACATTAATTTGAAGTCAAAAGTACCTCGGGTATTATAAGTACTGTGAAACTCGGTCGCTCACGCCTTCTGGACATATCGAAAAATAACGCAAAAACTGTTGTGGCCATTTTACATTCGGCTTGGGCGAGGACTTCGTTGTTTTACGTCACAGTTTTCTCATAATACTACATCTTAATCCATTATGGGAAAATGTTAAAAAGACTAAAATAAAACTTAGTTAAGTTATGAAAATTGTATGTATGTTTTGAATTTTTTTAGGTTTGACGTAACACTAAAAAGGGGGGTGGGGAGAATTTGTGACACTTTGTGATGTGGGGGGGGGGGGTCTGAAAATGTCATTTTTAGCGTGACGTAATTTGCGAACGATCCCTAATAAGTTAAGAGAAGTAGTGATTTTTAAATAGATTTTTATTTAAATTGGTGTCTTTAAATTTGATTTACAATTTAAATTTTGACATTAAATACGCCACCAATTACATTATGCGGGAAAATTACATTTCAAAATGTTTTAATTACCAAGAATTTACCATATTAAAATCCCTTTTTGCGTTTAGACCAGGGGTTTCCAAACTGCGGGCCGGGTACGACCCACTAGGTCCTCTCATCTGGCCCGTGGAGACCTTTTTGTCTACGGAAAAAAATTACGGAAATGTACGTGTATCCTCAAATGAAAATTAATCCTTAACTAAGGCAAGTTATAAAGTTGCCTAGTTCTTGGCTAAAAGTGGCAAACCGTTTACAGATGATGAAGTAATGAAGGAATGTTTGTTGGTGGTGGCTGAGGAACTTTGCCCAGAAAAAACGAAACCATTTGAAAATGTAGCGTTGGGTGCAAATACCACTGCCCGCCGTGTTGCAGACATGGGTGAAAAAATTGTGACTCAAATAGCGAAAAATGCTAACAATTTTCGTCATTTTTCAATTGCAATGGATGAATCGCTGGACAGCTGATCCACCTCTCAACTGCTTGTGTTTAGTAGATGTATGAATGAAGACATGAACATAACACATAAGCTGGCTTCCCTGCATAGCATGTATGGCACTGTTATCTTGCCAATGAGTTGAAAAAAATATTTGCTGATTATAACGTGGACTGGACTAACCTCAGTTGCCTGACTGTTGATGGAGGAAAGAACATGAGCGGCATAAAGAAAGGCTTGCTTGGACAAGTGAAGCAGATGTGTAATGAGAAAAACATTCAACAAACAATGTTCCTGCTCTGTATTTTTCACCAGAAAGCTTTGTGTGCTAAATATATGGACATTAGCAGTGTACTGAATCCTGTGGTCAAGATGGTGAATTCAATAAGGTCACATGGGCTCAACCATAGACATTTTAGAGACATTTTGAAAGATACCGGTACAAAGAATCGCAAGATTTACTATATTACACAGCAGTAAGATGGCTAAGTTGTGAGAACGTTCTGAGCAGAGTATTTAAGTTAAGAAAGGAAATGGGTGACTTCCTGGAAAGTAACGGCAATACAGCCATTACTGTCTGAGGAAGAGTGGCTATATATGGAAATTGGCCTTTGCTGCAGACATACCTATATTAAATTTTCTGAACCTAAAACTACAAGGAGAGGAACATCTAGTTTCTGATCTATACACCCACCTAACGGCCTTCAGTCTACTTCAGATCCTAACTGGTCTTGTATTTGAAATAAGTACAGGCCAACAACTTGACGCACTTTCAGCAGTGCAAGATCTTCATGGCTGAAGCAAAAGCGGAGTTGCCCACATCATTTGCATGCGAGATCACCAAAGAACTCCAGCAGCGGTTTTCTGACTTGGATTCAAAGGAAGAAGAAGTGAGACTGTTTTAAAACCCATTTGAAGCAGATGTGGCCAGTTGCCCAGATGAACTGCAGCTGGAGGTCACTGAGTTGCAAGCAAACGTGGCCAGTTTCCCAGATGAACTGCACCTGGAGGTCATTGAGTTGCAAGCAAATGACCTCCTTAGTGACAAGTTCAAAGAAGGACTGGCGGGTTTTTATCAGTTTTTGCCTAACGAAGACTATCATAATGTCCAAACTTTTACATCAAGGTACCTTTCAATCTTTGGAACAACATACCCGTGTGAACAAACATTTTCAAGAATGAAATACGTGAAGAACAGTTTGAGAACAAACTTGTCCGATGATAATCTCAGGTCACTGTTGATCTTAGGGACATCAAATCTAAAGCCAGAAACGTCTGCCATTTAGGCCTCCGGGAATCAATTTCACCATTCCCACTAATGCAGGTGTTTATGTGCAATGTATCAATGTGTTATTAAATAATAACTAAATAAAATAATAGGTAAGAAATAATTAAAAACAGCATCAATGTTTTGATTCTTTTTTATGTGGCCCTCAAGTGTGTAGTAGGTCACCCGAGTGTGTAGTCAGCCCCCGAGTGTGTAGTAGGTCACCCGAGTGTGTAGTAGGTCACCCGAGTGTGTAGTCAGCCCCCCGAGTGTGTAGTAGGTCACCCGAGGGTGTAGTCAGCCCCCGAGTGTGTAGTAGGTCACCCGAGTGTGTAGTCGGCCCCCGAGTGTGTAGTCGGCCCCCGAGTGTGTAGTCGGCCCCCGAGTGTGTAGTCGGCCCCCGAGTTTGTAGTCCGCCCCCGAGTGTGTAGTCGGCCCCCGAGTGTGTAGTCGGCCCCCGAGTTTGTAGTCGGCCCCCGAGTGTGTAGTCGGCCCCCGAGTTTGTAGTCGGCCCGCGAGTTTGTAGTCGGCCCCCGAGTTTGAACTCGGCCCCCGAGTGTGTAGTCGGCCCCCGAGTGTGTAGTCGGCCCCCGAGTGAGTAGTCATCCCCCGAGTGTGTAGTCGGCCCCCGAGTGTGTAGTAGGTCACCCGAGTGTGTAGTCGGCCCCCGAGTGTGTAGTCGGCCCCCGAGTTTGTAGTCGGCCCCCGAGTGTGTAGTCGGCCCCCGAGTGTGTAGTCGGCCCCCGAGTTTGTAGTTGGCCCCCGATTTTGTAGTCGGCCCCCGAGTGTGTAGTCGGCCCCCGAGTTTGTAGTCGGCCCCCGAGTGTGTAGTCATCCCCCGAGTGTGTAGTCGGCCCCCGAGTTTGTAGTCGGCCCCCGAGTTTGTAGTCGGCCCCCGAGTGTGTAGTCGGCCCCCGAGTGTGTAGTCGGCCCCCGAGTGTGTAGTCGGCCCCCCGAGTGTGTAGTCGGCCCCCGAGTTTGTAGTCATCCCCCGAGTGTGTAGTCGGCCCCCGAGTGTGTAGTAGGCCCCCGAGTGTGTAGTCGGCCCCCGAGTGTGTAGTTGGCCCCCGAGTGTGTAGTCGGCCCCCGAGTTTGTAGTCGGCCCCCGAGTGTGTAGTCGGCCCCCGAGTTTGTAGTCGGCCCCCGAGTGTGTAGTCGGCCCCCGAGTGTGTAGTCGGCCCCCGAGTTTGTAGTCGGCCCCCGAGTGTGTAGTCGGCCCCCGAGTGTGTAGTCGGCCCCCGAACTGCTGTTTGATAGTTAACGCGGCCCTCGGGCTGAAAAGTTTGGAGACCCTTGAACATAATATGTAACTGTTACTTGTTTTTCTCTAACAAAAATACTATAATATTTTATTCTAAAAGTGTGTCCGGGATTTCCCGGCTTGGGAAGATTCCGTCTGTTGGCCCTACATGTTTTAGGGTTGTTTCTCCCCCCCCCCCCCCCAACAAAAAAAAGATTTATTAAATTGAGATGTCTACGGCTAAAAAAATATCACACATCTCCGTACCCCCCCCCCCCCCCCCATTAAATTCATCACGTAATATTTTGCGAGGACCGATTACTCGGTCAGAAGGGCTGTTAATGCCTATTACATATTATCTGCCGATTAATCAGCGCAGTGCTACTATTTACAGCCGTACTAGATAGAGGAATAGGGAGATTCCATTATGATCAGAGAGTCGTGATATTGGTTTGACATTAGTTGCCAGGATGATCAGAGAGTCGTGATATTGTTTTGACATTAGTTGCCAGTATAATCAGAGAGTCGTGATATGGGTCTGACATTAGTTGCCAGTATGATCAGAGAGTCGTGATATTGGTCTGACATTATTTGCCAGTATAATCAGAGAGTCGTGATATTGGTCTGACATTAGTTGCCAGTATGATCAGAGAGTCGTGATATTGGTCTGACATTAGTTGCCAGTATGATCAGAGAGTCGTGATATTGGTATGACATTAGTTGCCAGTATGATCAGAGAGTCGTGATATTGGTATGACATTAGTTGCCAGTATGATCAGAGAGTCGTGATATTGGTCTGACATTAGTTGCCAGTATATATCAGAGAGTCGCGATATTGGTCTGACATTAGTTGCCAGTATGATCAGAGAGTCGTGATATTGGTCTGACATTAGTTGCCAGTATGATCAGAGAGTCGTGATATTGGTCTGACATTAGTTGCCAGTATGATCAGAGAATCGTGATATTGGTCTGACATTAGTTGCCAGTATGATCAGAGAGTCGTGATATTGGTATGACATTAGTTGCCAGTATGATCAGAGAGTCGTGATATTGGTCTGACATTAGTTGCCAGTATGATCAGAGAGTCGTGATATTGGTCTGACATTAGTTGCCAGTATGATCAGAGAGTCGTGATATTCGTCTGACATTAGTTGCCAGTATGATCAGAGAGTCGTGATATTGGTCTGACATTAGTTGCCAGTATGATCAGAGAGTCGTGATATTGGTCTGACATTAGTTGCCAGTAGGATCAGAGAGTCGTGATATTGGTCTGACATTAGTTGCCAGTATGATCAGAGAGTCGTGATATTGGTCTGACATTAGTTTCCAGTATGATCAGAGAGTCGTGATATTGGTCTGACATTAGTTTCCAGTATGATCAGAGAGTCGCGATATTGGTCTGACATTAGTTGCCAGTATGATCAGAGAGTCGTGATATTGGTCTGACATTAGTTGCCAGTATAATCAGAGAGTCGTGATATTGGTATGACATTAGTTGCCAGTATGATCAGAGAGTCGTGATATTGGTCTGACATTAGTTGCCAGTATATCAGAGAGTCGTGATATTGGTCTGACATTAGTTGCCAGTATGATCAGAGAGTCGTGATATTGGTCTGACATTAGTTGCCAGTATAATCAGAGAGTCGTGATATTGGTCTGACATTAGTTGCCAGTATGATCAGAGAGTCGTGATATTGGTCTGACATTAGTTGCCAGTATGATCAGAGAGTCGTGATATTGGTCTGACATTAGTTGCCAGTATGATCAGAGAGTCGTGATATTGGTCTGACATTAGTTGCCAGTATGATCAGAGAGTCGTGATATTGGTCTGACATTAGTTGCCAGTATAATCAGAGAGTCGTGATATTGGTCTGACATTAGTTGCCAGTATAATCAGAGAGTCGTGATATTGGTCTGACATTAGTTGCCAGTATGATCAGAGAGTCGTGATATTGGTCTGACATTAGTTGCCAGTATGATCAGAGAGTCGTGATATTGGTCTGACATTAGTTGCCAGTATGATCAGAGAGTCGTGATATTGGTCTGACATTAGTTGCCAGTATGATCAGAGAGTCGTGATATTGGTCTGACATTAGTTGCCAGTATGATCAGAGAGTCGTGATATTGGTCTGACATTAGTTGCCAGTATGATCAGAGAGTCGTGATATTGGTCTGACATTAGTTACACATACACGTATAGGACAGTTGAAAGTCGACGCATTTTTTAGCTTGAAATCCACTAACCAGAACAGTATTAAAATCACATTAGCCATCGAGAACATGGACAAGGGGGAGGGGGCGAGGTTTTCATTGATTAGGCCTTGGTACTTAGTAGGTATGGGCAAATCCTGGAGCAGAAATAGCTTATTAAGAAATGGACCCACTTTACTAACTATGTACTATCCTGAAAATTAAAAAAAATAATATTAGAATACTAGATGAGTTAATCTACGATCTAATTCATGCCCATTTTGTGATGCGTACAGAAAGTTGATGGCTATAGCATACATTGACGAAGTAAATAGCCTTCGGCGCAACACTGGTTTAACTCCCTCTATCCAATGGCAATGACGCTACAGACAAAGCGACATTAAGCAGGGAGATTACTCCATAATTTGAGTATCGGTAGTGAAATTTAGATATTAGCTCTTCTGTAAATCCTGAAATAGGCATCGCTTTCGGCGCAGGGGTCAGGGAGGGGGTGATGATGGGGAGCTATGCTTTGTACGTCATAGTTGTCTATGAATCAGAATGAAGAAACAGATTTTCAAGTCACCAAAATAAATCTCAATTTCTAAATATCCCCATCTACAACAAGTAGGCCTACAAGACTTTTCATTTTGTGAAAATGGGGATTCTCAATCTATTATACATTCCTTTATCAGCTCAAAAGTTTGTGATCAGTAGGACTCATATTGTTGAGTTTAACCCCACGCTTTTATTTTAAGGCCAATAATGTAGTGAGAGATAATGGTAAAAAAATAATAGGTTCTGCTTTTAAGTAGTTGATTTTAATAGAATCGTATTGGCGAATTACAGTCTGCCACCAAGGTAACAATGTTTCAATTTCTCGCAGATGAAGTAAAAAAAATCCATAAATCATTGACTCATTATATAACAGATAGGGCAAGTAAATTTTGAGGCTCAGAGAAGATCACATCTACCCGGAAGACAGGACATATCATGAAATAAACTAAAAAGGAACTCATTCTGATATCAACTGGTGAAAAGTCATTAAAAAGTCACCTCTGCCATAGACAACATTGACAATCTTCTGCCATATACAGCATTGACAATCTTCTGCCATAGACAACATTGACAATCTTCTGCCATAGACAACATTGACAATCTTCTGCCATAGACAAAATTGACAATCTTTTTTTTTTTAACAAAAAAAAAGACGGGCGCGGGAGGTTTTTATTGATCAGGTATGGGTAATAGAACTAATAAGGCAAATCCTTTGAGTAGACTCGACAATATAAATCTTCTATAATTTTGAGAAAGATTTTGTCAGTCTGCACGGAGATTATGAACTTCTCACTCTCAGACATTCCGCATGGCGCGTGTCTGTTTACACAATTAACTTCCGGTATGAAAACTTTCAATGGCTATCCCTTCTCAGTGCACGCCTCCAACGACGGAACCTTTCAGCATCATCAGCAGTCTCATCAAAATTGCGGAATCTTCACCAACACCATCAACATCGCCTTTTTCATCCAGCTGGGGTTTTCCGAGGTAATAAACATCAGTCTCCTGTGCCTATCAGTTGCCGACCTTGGCAGTCTCATCGCTCTGCCTGTTCTTAAACATCTGCATAAGTCCATGGATGCAGACTGCGGATATCCCATTTGACTCTTTCGAGGTGGCTTATTTGGTAGGAGGATGGCCCAGGATGTACACGTTTCGCGTAGTTGCTTGGATAACGGCGTTCATCAACTTGGAGAGATGTCTGTGTATCGCCCTGCCCCTAAAAGTCAAGTTTATTCTTACCGCCAGGAGAGCCTTGTACATCGTGGTTTTGATCTTTGTCGTCATCGGTGGCGCTCTCTCTGCAAGTTTCATCGCGACAACTCTTGTGTGGAAATTCAGCCCGGCAAGAAACAAGACGATTTTAGGGATAGGTGTCACTGCTAACTGGAAAGAAGTCGACAGTATAACATTTGTCATAAATGACATATTCCTCCCAATTTCAGCCTATTTATTAGTGATTATATGTGCCGCGATTCTAACCACCAAGCTAAATTCAATTGTAAAATGGCGTCATCAAAATGCTTCAGCTTCAAAAACATCGGATCATGTGACCGGAAAGAAGATTAAAGCCATAAGGCTCGTTAACGTCATATCCTGGCTTTTCATTGCTGCTATTTCCCCAAAGCCGCTCTCTTCTCCTGCATGGCTTACGAGTCAGAGTTCAACATCGACGGGAAATACCGAAATATTTTCTTGGTGTGTTTCTCCTATTGTTTCATAGCCGAGTCCATCAACTCGTGTGTCAACATCGGCGTCTATTATAAAATGAGTTCAAAGTTCACGGTTATTTTCAAAAGAATGTTCTGGCTCAGCTCATAGATGCAGACATGGCTCTGTATTAAAATTTTTAAAAATCTTTTTGATCTCTATAGAAACCCAACTCTAACACCCCAGGACAGTGGAATTGGCTGACCAAAGAGTTTGGGGGGGGGGGGGATATTATTATTATTAATAGTAGTAGTGTTGGTCTTATATAGCGCGGTACCCCAGCCTAGGGCTGGACTCACCGCGCTGTACATAAAATATTAGCAAAAGAAGTAGTGAAATTAAAATAAAATACATTTATGTAATAAAGAACAGCTGTATAGAACCAAAACAAAAACAAATGTATATTCACCCCACCCACCCCATAACTTTTACATGTCAAGCCTTGGACGGCAGCCAGCAGCATCGTTTATCAGTCAGAGGGGGAGAGGAATCAGTCGGGGTAGTAGAGTTTAAAGAGATTTGTTTTGAGTGCAGTTTTGAAGGCCTGGGTGGTTGGTATATTGCGGATGTGTAGTGGAAGAGAATTCCATTGTTTGGGGGCTCAGAAAGAGAAAGATCGTTCACCTTATGTTTTAGTGCGTGTCTTAGCTACGGACAGAATACGCGTGTCTGTGGAGGAGCGAAGCTGTCGAAGGGGTGAATAGACAGAAAGAAGTTCGGTTAGATAGGAAGTGCAGGAATCCGAGAAAAAGTGACAGAGAACAGACAGCTTGTAATCAATGCGTGCCTTTATAGGAAGCCAATGAAGTGAGTGGAGTAGTGGATTGACGTGATCACGTTGTTGTTTTTTTGCCTTTAGAACTAGCCTAGCAGCTGAATTTTGAACCTTTTGTAGTTTATCTATGAAGTGTTTTGGTGAACCTGACAGCAAAGAGTTGCAATAGTCAAGACGAGAGAGAACAGACTAGTGCTTTCGTTGCGCTAAATGTGAGGTAGTGGCGGATGGAGCTAATCTGACAGCGGTGTATGCAGAACGACAAATGTGAGAGACATGTTGTAAGAAAGAATATAACCAAGATTCCTAGTAGAGGATGTAAACTGTTTGTCGGAGTTACCTACTTGAAATGAGGTGGGGAGAGTTGAGGTAGAGGATAATTTGTGATTGTGAATGAGGCATGCTTCCGTTTTGTCATCATTAAGCTTCAACGTGCACATGCTGAGTGTCATCCATCACTTGTTATCACCAATGCACTCCCGAAAAGTCTGGACAGCGGAATCGACAAAAAAGGGATGGGTATGCTTGTATAGCTGAGTGTCATCTGCGAATGACTGGCTCTCAACAGCATGCCTCCCAAGCAAGAGGAGCAGTGGCCTGGTATACAATGTGAATAGAACCGGGCCCAAAACGGACCCCTGTGGCACTCCGTACACCAAAACAGCACCACCGAGAGACAGCCATCGAGAGCGAACGCCTGAGTTCTTTTGGAGAGGTAGGACCTAAACCAAGCCAAAACTGAACCAGAAATTCCAAATTAATTTGCAAGGGTTTTGTAAAGGGTTTCATGGTCAACAGTGTCAAAGGCCGCACTGACATCTAAGAGGATCTGGATGGAGACATTACCGCTGTCCATTGCATACAAGAGGTCATTACTGACTCTCAAGAGAGCTGTCTATGTGCTGTGGAAATGTCTATATGCCGACTAATTAGGACTGAGAAGAGAGTTGTCGTTTAAGTAAGCAAAAAGTTTTTTTAGAATGATAAGTTAGATACAGGTCTATGGATTTTTTAATTATTTTCACCCAGACCAGGCTTCTTAAGCAATGGTTTGATGACAGCTGACTTAAAAATAGGGGGAACAGTGCCAGAAGACAAGCTTTCATTGATTATGTGGGTTATCGCTGGGGAACAAATTATTATTATTATTATTTGTTGTCTTATATAGCGTGGTACCCCAGCCTAGGGCTAGGCTCACCGCGCTGTACATAAAAATATTAAAAAAAGAGACATAATGGTGATATTAACATAAAATACATATATATAATAAAGAACATATGTATAGAGACAAAACAAAATCTGGTGCATATTCACCTCATCCACACCAGAACTTTTACATGACAAGCCATGGACGGCGGCCAGCAGCAGTGTTTATCGGTCAGATGTGGGGAATCAAATGATCTAATGACTCATCCATCAATTTACATAGAACCAATAGTGTTGGCGAAGCCTATTGATTATTGATATTTATATAGCTTATAAGTTATATAATGAAAAATTAAATGAGGCCCCCGGCCCTAGAGGATATTATGATTTCTTCTTCTTCTATATATATATTAAGGGCCCACGATCAATTTATTGATCATTATGGCTGCTATGAATGTCGCTGTCCCGGTATGGCTCCGCTCTTTTTCCGTTGGTCTCAACCGAGGTGTTAGTATCCAAATTAAGAATTCAACTTTCATTGTATGAAAACTCATTGTATGAAAAGCGATTGTGCGAAAAGTTAGAATACCGTTTCTCGACCCCGTACCCAAGGTTTACACTTCACTATATTAAACTAAGGGAATTTAAATATTTACTGGGCGCCACAGGCGCCCCTGTGGCCACGGCGCCCTGTGCGATGGCACTTATTGCACACTCTGAATAGTTGCTTTTCGTGTAGGAGTATTTGTTGGTCATTTTATTTATATAGCTCATATAAGAAAAAAACGAAATCGGGGCTGCCGGCCCCAGCAGTAATAGCATTAGCTCAAACACACAAACAAACAAACAAACACACACACAAACAAGACTACTTGGGATTTAACACAATGTATGATTCGGTCACTCATATCATTCTTACACAAGTGAAAGATTTAAAAAACATAAAACTAAGATATATATCTTATTTTTTAAAAACTATTTTAAAGTAAAAGCTATAGTATTTTTTTTAAATATCCTAAATTAATGTCATGATCCTGTAGTATATGATTCATATGTAATGGAACGAACATTTATATTATTTCATAATAATTTTAAAAGACGAAGTATTGCTGTCGAACTCATGCGCCAGAGAACACTGCAATTCCTCTCTCTCAATATAATATATTATTACATATATTAAGAGTTTTGAATTCGCCTGACTTAATTTGAATTTAAGCTGTTGGATTTTAAGAAAAAATTCTTAGTTAGCTGAATGAAGCCTTGCCTAGATGAACCCTGTAGAGCAGTGGCGTGGGAAGGTTTGTGCGGATGGGGGTGATGCACCCCGGGCGTCAATTTAAAAAAAAAATAATATTGAGGGGTGACATTTTCCGCCAACGGCAGAAAGGGGGAAGGGCGTACCAAATCTTCGTCCCATCCCGGGCAGCTGCGTAGACCCTAGGCCCTAGGCAGTCAACATTTGTAGCCACCACCTCAAATTATTTACGAACGCATATGCCTCACTCTGAGTTAGTTAGTTAATGTGTTGTAAAATAGGATAAATGAAAATGCCAAATTAAAAGTCTTAATGTCGATCATTTTCTTGTCGTTATTTCACTAAGCCATTTAGCTTCTTTGTTTGTTGTTGTTTTTTAAATATTCAAAAAAAAAAGAAAAGAAAACACATTTTTTTACCTTACTGTAATTAGGAAAAATTGTTTCCCCACATATTGCTTCTATCGCGATCTCTAAACTATTCACTTTACCTAATCCTGCGACATATTGATATTCCTAACAATAAACAATACAAAACAAAAAACGAAGTAAAAGCAAACGTACGAGACATACAGTTACATGGAGACGATGTGGCCCTTTATTGGATCCCAGGACATGCGGGGATCACCCCCCCCCCCACAAGGTCGAACAGACTATCTGGCGAAACAAGGCTCCACTCAGCTACAACCTAACAGGCTAATGGCCCAACTGGGGGTCAAGGCCTGGATAAAGGACCTGTTTTTAGGGGAACTGCTAAAGAACTAGAAGAATGGACAAACAGACCGAAATCTTTACCGGAACATGCCAAAAATAAACCGAAAGGGCGATAATGGTGGCGTCTTAAACGCCACCAGCAGAGTCTCATCACGCAGATGAGGGCAGAGCATTGCCCTACCCGTAGCTACCTAAATAGGTTGCCCCACTTCGAGACCCAAGCTGTCGTCACTGTGGACAAGCGCTGGAGACGGTCGAGCATTAACTAGCCGAGTTCCCGACGCTAACGACTGGTGTGGCTGGGGTGCTGCCAGGTGTGCCGCGAGGTGCTGCCAGGTGTGCCACGAGATGCTGCCAGGTGTGCCAAGAGATGCTGCCAGGTGTGCCAAGAGATGCTGCCAGGTGTGCCAAGAGATGCTGCCAAGTGTGCCAAGAGTTGCTGCCAGGTGTGTTACGAGATGCTGCCAGTTGTGCCTCGTAAAATGTCCCCAAGAGGAGGAAAAACACAGAGTTAATTGTAGACACGTAATAAGAATATGTGTCGGTATGAACGGGACATTTGTTAGCATATTAATATTACTAAGTGTTATCAAGCACTAAAACACTTTGATAACATAAATGTGTCCAATCGGAGCGTTAATACAGAAAAAGAAAGTGCAATCGGGGCGTTAATACAGAGAAATAAAGTGCAATCGGGGCTTTAATACAGAGAAATAAAGTGCAATCGGAGCGTTAATACAGAGAAAGAAAGTGCAATCGGGGCGTTAATACAGAGAAATAAAGTGCAATCGGGGCGTTAATACAGAGAAATAAAGTGCAATCGGGGCGTTAATACAGAGAAATAAAGTGCAATCGGGGCGTTAATACAGAGAAATAAAGTGCAATCGGGCGTTAATACAGAGAAATAAAGTGCAATCGGGGCGTTAATACAGAGAAATAAAGTGCAATCGGGGCGTTAATACAGAGAAATAAAGTGCAATCGGGGCGTTAATACAGAGAAATAAAGTGCAATCGGGGCGTTAATACAGAGAAATAAAGTGCAATCGGGGCGTTACTACAGTGAAATACCTTTTAGCACTACGCGCCATTATGATTCTTTTGTGCATGTATTTATTTGTTGTGTTCCGCGGAATTCTCGGAGAGACCCAAGGTGTGCTTCGCGTGAAAATAGTTGCTGAGCTCTACTTGAAAATTCCTCGGCGCGCAGAAGTTAAGACCTAGGAGCAGCAGCCATTTAACAAAATTAAATATAAATGCGGCCATTGTGATTTTATACATATAATTGTAAGTTCAGTTTACCATTAGTCTAAGTTCAATAAATCTCTATTCTATTTTAATTATAATTTGAATGACTTTATATCATACCAAGGTTCACAGGAGAGCTGCACCTACTCTCCACTGGCACAGGTCAGAGGTGCAGCTCACTCTCTCTCTCTTCTCTTTCTCCGAGCGCGTGTTTTTACACGAAATACTTAATAGGGAGAGGCAGAGAGTAGATAGGTATAAGAAGTAGAGATTACGTAGGTATAGGAGGAAGAGAGTATTAAGCACGGAACACACGTAACTCACTTTCAACCAAGCGTAACAATTTTTCTAGTATACAACAATAAAAAGCTAAATAAACATTTCATTTAGCTTTTACATCACCCTATAAATAACCTTGGATTAAATTTAATAACCTGCTCCAAACTTGTGCATAATGGCTCTCCATGATGCACGATAAATAATGGGCTGGTCCACTCAGGGGCGTCATTTAAGATTTTCTTGGGGGGGTGGGACCCCGGTCGGCTTACTAAGTTATTACTGTAGGCGCCACAGTATATATCAATTTATATAAAACCTGAAAACTTAGGGAGCGGGGAGCAAATGCCCCACCATGCCCTACCCAAATGACGTCCCTGTGTCCACTGCTTCAGCATTAAACAGAAACTCGTCCCTCTTCCCTCGAGAGGCGATAATAGGCAGTTCCTGCACATAGCAGCAAGAACACAGTACAGAACTGCTCATTCCTACCAAAGACAAACAGGGACTGGAACAAGTTTCCAAAAGGAACAGTTGAGGTGGCAACACTTGACACACCTGTGTCTATTGCCTCAGGCCTTCCAACCCCCAGTTCATGATACCCTCGCTGAGTAGCCCTAGCAACCAGTGAAATACCCTCTTCAAAACCAGGAAAAGAAACATTACAAATCCCATATACATACATAAGAGCCATAATAATCAATACATTGATCGTGGGCCCTTAATATATAAAGGGCCAAGGGTGTTGTGTATCCTGAATGTTTTGTGATTTTCGTGAATGAGGGGTGATAAAGTCCAGGACCGCCCCTGTGCATTGCAATGTTTAGATACTTATCCTGAGATGAAGGAAATCCTGAGAAACCTCCGTCGGCACTGGATCTTCTCGTTATTCCAACAATATGTTGGTTTTTAGTTGAACCAACTTAACGGCACTCTTCAAATAAATGAGTTAATAATGCAATGTTGCGTATTAAAAAAATTCCTGGCAATACCCTGAAAAACGAAGATTTTATTTTGCAAACTCATAACTACGTACGTCGTCATTAAGTTGTTGAGTCGATGTTTGGATTTTTCGTATATTACAGAGGGCAGAGTAATTTATTAAACCAAAAAAGAGAAAAACTGACTGTGCTTTGAGAAAGGACATTTTTCGTTATTTAAAAAAATGACATCTGCGCAGGACGAAAATGGTAAGTCACTCACTAAGTTTAAGTTGACTAAGTTACTCGACTCTAGTCATAGTCAGTCTAAACGCGAAAAGTCTAAGAATTAAGAAGAACTAAACAGTAAACAGTACTTAACAGAAACTGAGTGTAGTGAAAATTATGGCTATATCAATTTCACACTATTAGTGCCCAGCTTGATTGTTTAGAGTTCAGGTTAGGTTTACGGTTTAGGGATAGATTCATTTATCATTTAGGGTTCAGGTTAGTTTTAAGTTAAGCTTAGGGATACATTTATTTAATTCATTTAGAAAATTTTTTCATTATTATTTAACGTTTTATTCTTAATTTTATGGGTCGCCGCAAACAAACTTACATAATGGTTTTATAGATTATTGAGCAAACTCTAAGTCTAAGCTGAGTAACAATCTACTATACTTGACTATTATAACACTATATACTTCTATACTTAGTTTTATACTAGTTTTGTACTTCGACTTGAGTCTTGAGTAGTAGCCTTGGCTTGAGCTGCATTTACAAGATGTTACAAGTACAAGAGTTATTATAAATCAGGCTTTTAAGTTTTATTTTTATGGGAGAAAATTTAAAATTTCGATTGGTACTTTAACGAAGTGTTTTTAAAAGGGCTGATAATCGATAACGCTTTAGACTTTAGATATTTTTTCTGAGGAGTAATACTAGATGTATGGAGTATGGGTGATGACGACTGATAAGAATAATTGAATATGATGAGTGGAATGACTAGGTTAGTCCTTTAAAAAATTACATTATTAATTTGATTAGGGCTAGGCCTATGAATATAATACTGTCTTAATTTATTTACTTTAGTTAGGCCCGCAGACGCCACAGTGGTTTAGAATAAAAATGATTAGTACCAAATGGCATGGACTTCAACTGCTATGAGGGGGAAGGAATGTCGTTAAGGCCAAGAGATCAAGGGGGAAAAACTATGAATACTTGATTACTTCAGTGGACAGTAATAAAAAAATTATTTTCAATTCAACTGTTTTGGTCAGAATGTCTGATTTTTACCTTGCCATATAAATTCTGGGCACCAGAAAATGGCAGATTTTTCCTTCTGGGGTGTTCTACAAACTGCATCACAATGACATAAAATCCCTGTAGTTAGCTACTGTGTAATAATTATTAGTTGTTTTATAAAAACTATCATAATGAAACAGATTATTTAATATCTTCATATAATATGTTATATTAAATTATAACTAATATTAAACTAGTTCATTTCTTTATTCCCAAAGCTCTTGTTGAGCGAGTCTTTTTGCGCATTGGATCAGCAGAGAGTGATGAACAATTACAAACAGCACTTGGTAAATTTTTAGCACCATTGTTGTTAAAGCTCAATAGTTCTGATGAAGCTGTAAGATCCAAGGTAATTATTTCATATTTTAGTCCCATATTTAGATAACTTTTGTGAGTTTTTAAAAGGTTAAATCTTTTTTTGAGAATATCCGATAAACATTATTTTAATACTGTCTTAAATTGATATTGAATAAGGTTATAATCATACCTCATATCTGTAGTGTCAGACTATGGAGCTTGTATTGTATTGGAAAACACAGACATATTGTTTATGCCTTGTTTTTAGGTCCTCAAACTTTTAGCCCACATCAAGACTCGCCTGAAAAGCAGAAATCAAGTCCGGCTACCACTGGATGCACTGTTAACACAGTTTCAGGATCCCAAAGCCACGCCATTTATAACAGTATTGTCACCATATCAAATTTTGACAATGTCACAATTTTTTCAATATCTTTAGTTAAATAATAATAATTATATTTGAAAAAAACTGCAAAAGTTTCCTTGATTAAAACAGCATTTTGTAACCAGTAACTCTTACACCTTAAACTTCCAGGAGCTTCAAAATGCATGCACTTTTTAAGTTAGAAAATTGCCAGCAGTTTTACACAATATGTTAATTTTTAATTCTTTTATTTCAGAATTTCACTATTCTGTTTATCAAGCTTGGGTATCCACGGGTAGAACCAGAGAAACAAGCTGAGCTAATCCCACTGTTGATCAACTGTTTACAAGGGAGATCAACTAGCCATCAAGATAGGTAATACTGATTTTCATTTACAATGTGCTCAAATTGACAATGAAGAATTTTCTTTATTCTCAAGAGTATTAAGATTATTTACTTTAACATGTCATCTTCATATTATCCCCTGGGCTTTATTGCTTTTGTGAAAAAATAATCCAATTTCTTCTTCTCTTTTAAAGCATTCTACAGCTACTCATTCGAGCACTCAAGCATTTGAAACTACCAAAAAATGAGACAGAATGTCGCACTAAATTCCAACTAGCTGATAAGCCAGGGGTTAAACATTTGTTACTCAACTACTTCATGGATGTTCTATTGCTGACTTACAAGTAACTTCTTATGTATAAATTACGTACTATTTAAAGGAAGCACTAGAGATTTAATTAAAATTAATCTTTATGTAAGGATAAGACTGCCATTCTATTTTTCCAAATGTGTTTACTGCAACTTCTTACACCATTTTAAAAATAAAATAATTTTATTTGTTCTTATGTCCAAGGTGATATTTACTGAAAAGAGGCAAATGAAATCTAATTAAAAATAAAACACTGCCTCCTTAGAAACACTTTCTTTAATTTTCATACATGTCAATCTTCCTGATGCAAAACCCTGAACACCATTAGTTTGAATGTGTGTTTTAAAATTTTGTTTATCTGAATAACCAGGGTAAACCAGTTACAAATTTGTGTATCGGACGTAATGATTAGAAAAAAAATTAATCCAGGGACAAAAACAGGAAAAAATCATCTCGCTAAGCATGTGTTCCTTACTGAAGAAGTCTGACTACCACACAAGTTTGGAATATTAATTATATTTATTGTAAGTAACCAAGCTATTCACTAATAATTGATGTGAACTGAGATTAAGTTTATTTTTATTTTCAGTTCACATGTCTCTGTCATTCCACCTGCCAATGATGAGATATTAGATGGTGCTGCTCAGGTTCAGCCTCCAAGTATCCCCCCACCACCAGGCCTCAGCCAGTCTGCTTTCAGACGCCTCACAGCCGAGAACCCATTGGTGCCAGAAGAGCTGGAAAAAGTCAAGCTTAGTATCATTACATTTTTAGGAAGTGGAGTTTTGGAAGAAGCAGAAACTGCATGTCATTTTGTGGTTGCCTCTTCAGACACCAGACACAGGTTTGAGAGTGAATATGGCTGTATGCATGAGTGTATTTCTAAAAATAAAATCTGTATAGCTTGTTAAATCTCATGTATTTGAGATTTTCAGTCTTACATGTAGGAATGTATCAGTTGTTAAGCATTATATTTCAAATGGTTTAATGTTATCCATATTTAATGGATTCTATCTCAAGTACATTCACTTTATGTGTGAGAATCACTTTAAATCAAATCAATTTTTAGATAATTTCCATAGCAGAGACTAATTGTAATACATGAGTAAAATGAGTCAAGGAGTGAAAAGTTTTGGAAGTTAAAAGATGATTTCCTGAATTTCTAGCAATTCAAAACACATTTAATTTTGTTCTCTAATTATTATGCTTAAGACACAGCTATTCACAGCAAGATGTTACTGAAAATTTCTCACTAGTAAAGTCATTGATTGATTGATTGGATACTTCTATAGCGCTGGTATCCATGCTACTTTAGCATGCTCACTGCGCTCTGGTTTCCTCAAATCTATTAAACAAAAAAGTCATTATTTCCATAGTTGTTATTTTTATATTAAGATATCTAGCTCACTTGCAGTTATCTATGATAGTTCACCAGGATTTATATTGCATTTCATTTTCAGCATACATATTATGTGTATGCATTGAAATTGACCTAATGATAATTATTTTAAAATATTTCAGTGTAGCAACGTCTGCAGATATGGAGCTGAAAAAGATCACAGGGTAATTATTAGTTGAATGAAATTTAATTGTATAAAAATTAACATTTAGTTTCATTGACAAGTCTAATCTATTTTTATGCATTGTAAGTGTCAACTAAACTTCCTGCATTCTCTGCTCTTTAGGAGTATTGACTGGAACTCAAAAGAAATCCTCAGTAAACTGTTTTCACTCTTTCAAGGAACAGTTGTTGTCAAAGGACAGGTTTGTAAAATAAATAGGTCATCACTCTAGTTAACTATGCCAAATAGATTAATGTGACACAAAAAGAACGATATTAAATGCAACCAATCTCATTTGAATGCTTCTATGTTTCTGCTCTATTTCATTAGTTAGAATTTTTCTAATATTTTACCTTTTTTTTTTTTTTTTTGTTAACTCTAAAGAAATACTTATTTTTAGAAATAAAATTAAAAAAAGTATTGTTCTCTCCTTGGCTACCTAGCAAACTGTAAAGCCAGAAGACAGGCGAAGTGCTGTGAGCCCCAGAATTCGTTTAAAAATATTTCCTCTTCTTTTGAGGGCTCGAGAAGCCACAAATATGTTTCCAGCTTGCCTGCAGGTAAGACTCTTATCTCTTTACGATAAACTTGATGATATGACCAGATGTTACCGGGATTATAATCGAAAGCATTTTGCGATACTTTCTATTTTTTTTTGGCTGTCTCAACATCCAACAATAAAAATTTTATGTATATAACTGAATCGTATTGTGATGTTTTTTATCCTAAAAAGAAAGCACAAAAAAATAACAAAATACAATATTATTCCTTGCCCTAGAAATGGAAATTTAGTAAATAGTTAATCAAACTCTTGCATAAAAGCAGATAAATATTATTAAATTTAATTTGATTTGATTTCAATAAAATAATAAAACATCAATATCAATATTTTTAAGAATGCATGTTTATTTAAATTTCCATAAAATTCTATAAGTGATTTTATAATCCAGCTTTACATGGTCACATTAGCTGCTTATTATATTTATATTATACTTTGACAAGCTAACCTCACTTTGTTTCATTTCCAAGTTTAACTTCAGTCACCCGAAGACAAGTTTAAGCATGATTAAGATTTAACAAAGATTCAGTTTTATTTATGACTATCTTTTCTACTTGCAGGTTGTCTTTGATTGCCTCTTTGGTGCAAATCCTAATGCTAAACTTCGAATTATGGCTGTGGAATTTGTTCATCATATTTGTCTCAAGTAATTTGTGTTTTTTTGTTTTTCTTTTTACTCAAATATTAAATGTGTAAACCCCATAAAGTATGCTCATAAAATAGGTTTTCTTCCACATTAAATTGATTGTGAGCATGTACACAAAATATGGTAACTTCAACATTAACTCTTTTACTCTGGAATTACTTTCCTCGTTCTGACAGAATTATCTATTTTACAAATTTGTTACGCACTACAACATTCTCTCTAAACTTCTATTACTTTTTTGTTTTTCATTAGAAAATGTTAAGTTTGGTATGGAGTTAAAGGGGAATGCATGCTCTTTACAGACAATACAGACTTAGGTTTAAATTTTAATACATAAATGTGATTTTTATCTAAGGAAATTTTTATAAAACGCTCATTCCAAGTCACACAAAGAGAAATTTATAATCCAAAGTGTAACAATAATGTTTTTTTTCTTAACTGTACCCATATGTGCTTACCAAAAAATAAAGATCACATTAAAAAAATGAAAAAATGAAATACAAGAGCACATTATCCATTGTCAAGGCCACACAAAAAAATGTCCAAAAAAAACCTATTTCCACTGGAAACAATTTGTTTGCTAATAGAAAATATTTGCAGTATATCTTTGTATTTATTAATATTTATTATGGTTATTGGAAAATGACCATAAATTTGTCATATCTTTTCATCTGGGATTAGCTAATGTAAGCCTTAAACAATCCATATGGATGTGCGGATTTGACTCACATCCAGCACAAATGTATACGGTTTGTCCTGTTCTAAAGTGTTTACACACTGTCCTGTTCTAAAGTGTTTACACACTGTCCTTTTTGGAGTTTTTAGGCACATCTTTTGCTCTGATAAGTCTCTCAATGGCACTTCCGAATTTTTCCCTCTCTGGAATAATGGTCACAACATATTCTGTTAATCTGTCAACAATTTGTAGCGTGAATTTTCTGAATGTTAATTTTCTAGGTTTTCTCTGATCTTCTGGCCTTGTGAGTTTATAAAGGGCTAAATTTTACACATATTTTTGGTAGCATGTAGACAAAAGTGATAGAAGGCTTCGAATCGTTCTCTCTGAAACATTTGGACATACTAGGGTGTATACATCCCATTGACCAAAATTAACGAAAAAATGGAGGAGAGTTCATCCCCATCATTGTTGTTACTGCTAGAAATGTTATAGGTCTCATAATTATTGACAGGTTTCGTCTCTAAAAATAGATCTCTTGCATGTTCGAGTGTTGATTTTAATTCTTTAGGAAGCATACTCATTTATTGACAGTACAAGCATGTGAATAATGTGTGTCTAGCAAAGTAAAAAAAAACAGCAGTTCATTTGAATTGCTAGTCACAAGCTCCAAATGTACACATACATTTTTTAAAGGTAAAAATCTGAAATAACACTCAGTTTTAGTGCCCAGATCAGCAGTTTTCCAATTAGAATCTACTTTATTTATAGCAGAAACAGTATTAACTCTTCTACAAGGCACTTAAGCTGGGGACGGACTGGTTGTTCATCATCTGATTTATTATCAATTTCATTTTTATTATTACTTTCCTTACTACTACTACCAGGATTATTCGATTCATCAGAATCATTCTCTGCTTCCAAAATCATAAAATACTGTCTGAATCGTCATCAGTGTAATAGTTTCTACCTTTTTTAGACCAATCGCCAAAAATATAAACAAAAATAAATTAGATAATCAAAACAATCGCTTTAAACACTTCATTCTCTGTAAAAACTTGTACGAAAGAAAATCCAGATATTTATTAAAGGGAAATCATTACAGATTTGATTGAAAGTAATTTAAAACAAATAGCTAAGAAAAGAGACGCAACAAACTGGTTTTTATGAATCAATTATGCCATTGTCGATCTGATGGAAACTTCATTTAAAATCGTTGATGGGAGGGTTGATCTGGAGAGAAAGAGTTAAATTGATTGTGAATATGGACACAAAACATGTTTATTTCAAGATTAAATTGATTGTAAACCCAACAGAGCACGCACACAAACCACATTTACTTTAAGAATTCAGGAATTAGTTGTAGAGATCAACATGAGGGGAACTTTTTTTATAAAGATATTGTTGATTTTGGTTTTAAAAAAATTGAAAAATCTAATTCAGATCTTATCAAGTTTGTATTTTACTAAGTTTGTTATAAATCTATATACCACATAGGCCTAACTATTGACCTTGTTGAGTTGGTGAACACATTATTTTGGAATGATGGTAGTGCCACTAATTTTCTTCCTTTTATTCTTGTTGCAGCTGTGATGAGAGTAAATTTGCCATGTTTGATGTCATTCTGCTCAATGGCATGCTGAAAATCATCCAAGAAGCAAAAGAAGTAAGACTTTTTAGTAAAATTACTGCCTTTAGAAATGAAAAATCAAATGATACTGGAAGTGATTGTAAAATGTACTATATCAGGCTCCCAGTTAAAAAGGAGAATTATTATGTGCATCGCACACCCTGTTTGAAAAACACAAAAATTATATAGATTTGTATATACAAAAGTAAATGTGTGATTTTTATAAATAATGTGGAGTTAATATTCACTTAGTACTGCATTCTCATACAATCTGACATCAGTTAATAATGGTCACATACATTCTCATACACATGATCTGACATCAGCTATTATTGTTCACATAGTACTGCATTCTCATACACATCTGACATCAGTTATTAATGCTCTGTGTGTGTATTTTGTAACCCTCCACATGTTGCAGAATCAGAAAATAGGAAAGCATATTTTGTACAAGGCAAGTTTAGCATGGGCATTGTCCCAAAGTTAAGAGACAATTCTCACCTGTTTAGGTGCATGGTTCTTAGTTAGCTCTGCGACCACTATCTTATTTACTATTCTGAAACCTCCTAGAGTTGTTTTTATTTTTCATATTGGAAACATTTGAAATATTTTTAACCTGTGAAGGAGACCAGTGTATCACATTCTTTTATTAGTTTACCCATGATTCCTTAGGATGTAGTTTACCATCAGGTTGCATTACAATTTTCACTGTTAAATTGCATTAACTATTAACCTCTGCAATTTTTCTTTCTCTCCATTGATTAGATATAAATTTCCTTAAACTTAAAAAAAATCATTGATCCCATTTCTGTAATTATTTCTTTTACTGGACAAGGAATATTTCTGATTTTGACATATTTTTTAAATTGCTTTCCTTTAATAGTCTTTGTCTTAAACAGTGTAATGAAATGTAAAATGAACTTAGAGTAATGACCATCAAATAAATGGAAGAAAAGAAATGACTCTGATTCTTAGTTAATAATGTGGTCATTCCACTTTAAAACTGATTGCAGTCATCAAACTCAACCCCACCCACCTCTGTAAACAACTGTTTTTATTTTTTAATTAGATCTCCCCTTTTGTTTGATCTTATGATTTTTTTAAATTCCAATTTCCCCATTCTTTTTTTATTCAGATGGTATTGCTCTCTGTATAGACATTTAAAAAACTTATTTTACAAAATCATGAATTGGCTTTTTTATAGCTGGTTATCTCAAAATATCATCAATAAAATTAGAAAACAAAGTATTGAAAATATGTGAGTGGTAATGATTATTTTTAAAATGTGTATTTTAACTTTTGTTGTTTGTTACCTGCAAACTTAGGAATGACTAAATGTAGTTTGTATTAAAATTGTTTGTTACGCTCTCAAGCTGTTAGCATTTTCAGATTTTAATAAATTAATTCTAAAAAGTATTGTATTAATGTAATTACTCTTCAAATGTGGCAAACATTTGCTTTTTACTGTTTAATGGCATGTGTGCTATTGCTAAATTTAATACTAGCAGCGTTCACCGGCTGGCTACTCACACTGCTATTGGAATGCAGTTGTTGGATGACTACGTTGTGAAAACATTCAAAGGTCATTTGACTAAACCTGTTTCATCAGGTCTGTTGGCTGTGAAAATATGGCTCAACATTTTTTTTTCATGCTTTTGCAGGTCTTAATTGTGTCATAAAATATATAATGCTTTCAGAGGTCTGAAGTTAATTGGGCAAACAGTTGTTCAGCAATATTTTTATCCCTGGACCTACAGAACTACATGATAGTTTATCTTTCTCATAGAAAAAAAATGCTTAGAGAGTACCCTTAATTATGATGTGAAAATCCAGTGGACAACTTTATCATGGACCATCCCTTCAAAGATTTTCATTTATTTGGACTGGATCTTGTGTCAGATAATGTTGCACACTTGGGCTTAGCATATGTGCCAAATGTCACATTAGAAACTAACAGTTTACTACTTTTGTAAAATCAGTTGTTTACTGTCTTTTTATCAGTAATGAAAAGATGTTAAATAACATCAGTTAGCTTTGCTATCCAAAAAATGTATGTTTTAATATATTTCTTTACTTCAAAATTTCCAAATATTTCCCTTTCACTAACTATTTTTATATATTAAAGTATTTCAAAAGCTTTGAATGGTCTACATCACCAGTTTTTAATTATGATATGGGTTTTTTTCTACTAGTATAAGACTAATTTTAACTGTAAATGAGGGCAACTATTTTTTTGTTAAATTTTGAGGAGAAAATAATTTTTAATGACTTCTCTACATTATAGGATTCCAAACTAAGAAGTCTGGCATATGTAGCTGTGGGTAAGATTGCCAGACGATCCCCAAACAGACTAGCTAAAGACATTCAGGTTGTTCAGACATTTTTTGAAGCAATGAGCCAGGTAATGTTTTTTTTAGAACTAAAAATTATAGCAGTATATTAAGTCATTCCATGCCAAGCCATGATGTATCGTGAAAATAATTTATGTAGTTTATTTCGTTGCCTGCGGGTATCAATCCGACTTTTTATGTTCTTAAATGAAGGATAACTCTTCTTAATTCCTGCCTGTTAAAAGTAGGGCTTGTTTACATGTGTTTTTCTAATAATAGTTTGATTTGTGTTGGGGCCTGTAAACACCCAATGGAAATAGAGGAGATAATATTTTTAGCCTGCTCTTTTTGTTTTAATAAACACCTTGACAGTTTCATAATCAGTTTTGTAATTCTAGGAACATGGGGAAACCAGAATGGCAGTCCAAGAAGCCTTGTCTATGATGGCAGAAGCTTTTTGTAACCTTGACAACACTAACAAACAGTTGATGGAAGCTTTGCTTCTTCAAAATATTGATAAGGTAAAGATGATTTAATATATACATTTATATAGTTCATTGAAAGATTGACAGCTCTGGAGTTATACAGGTTAGTAAATATGGAAAAGTTTTTAATGTTCAAAATAATTATAAATCTAAAAAAAATCCTGTTACTCATTAGAAATTGTTCGATTATGATAAACCTTTATTTTTCCCATTTTAAAGGAGGAACCACAAGTTCGTGCAGTAACTGTTCACTATGCAGCGACTGTGTTTCCAAGTGATCACATTCCATCCAGATATATCCTGATGCTGGCCTCTGGGGACATGTATGTGTAGAAAAGTGATAATTAGTATTTATTTATTCATTTACAGCAATAAAAGAAATTATTCATGACCCCTCTAAAAATATGACACATTTCTTTGTTACACATCTTCTAATAGGTAAATCATTTTTTTAAAATCTGATCAGCATTTTGTTTCTTTAGCAAAGAAGATGTAAAGTCAGAGAGTGTGAAGACTTTAAGAGGTTCACAGACATACGGATTATCAGACAAACAGAGCAGCAAACAGAAGCTGCCAGATTTTTTGGAGATGATAAACTATGTGGTTGAAAAGGTTGGTCTTTTTATTTTTATAGCTTTCAACTGTATTAAAATTGAATATAGCAAGTGAAATATAACAATTTAATAAAGACAGAATAACATTATTTTCTTTTGCCTCACTTAAGCTTAGCATACCTTATGCTTTAAATTTTCAAAAAATGAATATGCAGCAAATAAATTTAAATAAAATAATATAACTGTAACAAAAATGTAATAATTTTCATAGGAAAACATAAGATAAAAGTGTTGGCAATAAATCATAGACTCAAAGAGTGTAAATGGTGCAATGTATCTTCAGATCATACAGCGTATCTTCAGTTCATACAGTGTATCTTTGGATCATAAGTGGGGTGCCACTTTTCCGGGTTATTCCCGATTCGTGAGGCTAAATATTTTTCAGCTCCGAATTTTTTATTTTCTCTCGTTCCGGGATTCAATTTTTTCAAACACGGGTTCTGGGTTTAGAAAATAAAAACAATGTGTAGGATCGCGCAAATGCCCATTCATTCAGCGAGAAGCGGGTTCGTCAACCTCTGACTTTTGTTTGTGAGCGTCTCGATTTTGTTTGCAAGCAAGCACCTCGCTTCTTGCTGTGTCAAGTAACTAACGCGGACAAGGATATTGTCATTTCATATAAATTACTGGCTAATAAGGGGGAGACTGCAATCAGTAAAACACAGAAAGGTTAAACCTGAAAAAAGGACAAAACAACAAACGTGTCGGCAGGAAGCCTTCATCAGCAAACAAACAGAAAAAACGACTAAAATTAAAAAATATCAAAAAATAAAAAAAAATATTATAGCACTTAGCTGAGAAGTAGTGTCCAAGAGGGCAGCAAAAGATGTGTCCAGATAAGTGCTATAATATTTTTTAAATACAATGTACCTTTATATCATATAATCAATCTTTGAATCATAATGTATCTTTACATCATGCAGTGTATCTTTACATCATGCAGTGTATCTTTACATCATACAATGTCCGTGTGTGTGTGTATATCTTTAATTTGACTCCTATTTCCTTGTATTTTAGGGTAATCAAAGGAGAGAATCCCAGCACAGATACACATCAGTTAATGCAAGTCTTCCATTCAATCCAATGGCATACAGCGAGGTCAGTTTGAAGCCTTGACATAAGTTAAATCTGGCATCACCATCATATCATGAAGAAACTGTGTTAAAACATAAGCTTTGTTGCCAATCATTTTAATATTTTTTAGCCTTCCGTCTATTGATATAAAGTGAACGTCTAGAAGAAATTAATTAATGTTTTTATGCAACAAAATTTAATCTAGCAAGTGATATTTTACTCAGTAAGAGAATTTAGTGGGTTTAGTTTTTTGTTGTTGTAAATCTGAAATTTATTTACTTGATCTATAACTTCCAAAAATGATTTCTGCATTGGTCAGATTCTGATGTACCTGCGTATGTGCCTGTCACAAACATCAGGGCTACTTGTGGATTGGCAAGTAGAAAATCTTAGTGAACAGGCTCCAGATCTAGCAAGGAAAGTTCGAGCAATGTTGGCACAGTCTGATGGGGAATCTGGTCCAGTCCATCAGTATGTTCGCATGCTTATAGAACTGCTGACCGTTTCTACAAGTAGGTCACAGTTAAAATACTGCACCTGTTAAAATCTATCGTTAAAGTTGTTAAAGTAATACATTTTTCTGCAAATTAAATTAATCATCTAGTTTAGAAATAAATAAGTAATTTCTAATCTTTCTTGACTAATTTCTAAAATTGAAGAGCTTATTTTCAAAACGCAGAATCCACGATTTTTAAAAATATGAATTTTTTTTACCTTTTTGTAGAGCAAACCAGGTTCCTTTAGGACATGGTAAATTTTATATACTAAACACAGTATATTCCTATTTTATTCTCGTCTAAATATGATTTAATTCTCTAAACGCGTTATTAAAAATGGATGTACAGCATTTTGAAAATCAGCACTTCAATTCCTCATGCAAAATCTACACATTTATTTCAAGAGCAGATGATTATATTAAACAAATATGATAAATTATATATTATTTTAATAGCAGATGATTATATTCAGCAAAAAGGAATTATTTACTTATTTCAAAATCAGATGATTATATACAACAGATATTACCCATTTCACATAAACCATTACATAAGGTCAAGTGATTTTTTTCCCTTGTCATATATTAGTATATAAACTAAGGAAAAGATAATCCCCTTCAATGACTACAATAGGATGTTGTAAACATATTAGTAAACAATGAATCGATTCTTTAATTAACAAACTGACGCCTTATTCAAGGCCTTTAAAAATGTAAGTTAAAAGAAAAAGGTAAAGACATTGGGTAAACTAAATAGTTTCTCTTGTGATGCAGACAACTAATTGTTCATTGCTATGTTGATGCAGGCAGTGATGCCATGTATTGCCTTCTGGAGATTGTTGCCACAGTTCCTGACTTGTTGGCCAGGAAGCTGTTGAATCACCTTGATTGGATCAAGGTTAGTCATTCTGGCACATCTATAAATATTTTAAAACACATTTTAAAAGGAACCCACCAAAGATATACAAAAGCGTGGGCTGTTACAGTGAGTTATAGTTGACTATAGAATACCTAACCAAATTTGTTCACAGCCAACCTCTGGAAGAGACTGAATTGAGCATTTTTAGGAAAGTCTGAAATCTAGTTACAGCTCAACAAATTATAACTTTAATCAGTGGTACAACTTTTCAGATTGATGCAATGTTAAGGATTGGTACAACTTTAATATTGGTACAACTTTTCAAACTGGTACAACTTTAAGGATTGGTACAACTTTTCAGATTGGTACAGCATTAAGTATTGGTACAACTTTAAGATTGGTACAACTTTTAAGATTGATACAACTTTAAGGATCTGTAAAAGTTTTAAGATTGGTACAACTATAAGGATTGGTAGAACGTTTAGGATTGGTACAACCTTAAGCATTGGTACAACTGGGGATATAAGAATCTATTGAATGTATAGTGGAATAAATCACATAAGATAAGATTCACCAGATCTCAAAATGGACAATTCACTCTTATCTCAATACATCATTGTACAAAGACAATCTTAGTATTACACTCTATTTTCTAAAATAATTTTTATTTCTTGAGGTAAAATTGTTTTCCTTGGTAGTTCTTTTGAAGAGCCTTTTTCAGTGGTGTTTTGAACACACTTCTACTCAGTGGTAATAATAATAAAGTTCATTTGAAAAATCACGCTTCATCCCCAAAGGCTCGAAGCGCGGTACAAAGTCAAATCTAAGAGATATAGTTAGCTGGAAAAGATGGTAGACAACATCACCCCAGCAGGTGTTTGCGAAACGGATGAGTTTTCAAATCGGTTTTGAAGGACTCCAGTGTCTGGCTGTTTCTAATAGTTTAATGCCCAAAATGCATGTCATCACAATTTATTCCATGTTGTTAAAAAGACTTTTCATAGATTATATATCATATATTACATGTGTGAGTGTGTATATATATATATATATATATATATAGTTTCTCTCTTACTATGTGTCTGTCATATTTTTGTCAGACATTGCTGAGCAGCTCCAAAGATGACATCAAACAATTTGCTGCTGAACTGTACGCCATAGTCAGCTTTAACACCAAGACTGAGTCAGAGTTCAAAAATGACATCACAGGCTTTAAGGGATGTCTTGTTGATAAGGTAATACAGACACTTTGCTCAGTTCTCTTGTATGGATTGTTGTTATGTCAAAGATATAGGAGGAGAATTGTCTGTGTTGTGTCCGCATGTCAAAGATATAGGAGGAGAATTGTCTGTGTTGTGTCCGAATGTCAAAGATATAGGAGGAGAATTGTCTGTGTTGTGTCCGCATGTCAAAGATATAGGAGGAGAATTGTCTGTGTTGTGTCCGAATGTCAAAGATATAGGAGGAGAATTGTCTGTGTTGTGTCCGCAGCAAACAAGAAAGTTTTTGTTAAAGCTCTGAAACAACGGGATCATAATAAATTGTGTTGGGGGTCAATGGGATCATAATAAATTGTGTTGGGGGGTGGGGGTCAACGGGATCATAATAAATTGTGTTGGGGGGTGGGGGTCAACGGGATCATAATAAATTGTGTTGGGGGGTAGGGGTCAATGGTTCTGTAGTAATGTGTACTGTTAAATCATTTATTGTTTAACACAGTTTTCAAAATCAATAAAGCACAATAAAGTAGCTCTCGCATGATGCCTTTACTATTTAAATTATTTTTTTAGCCTAAAGGGAATGACTCTAATAGAAGTTATTTAAAGGTAATACAAAGTTATAAAAATATCTACATTTCTTTTTTGCAGAATCCTGAGCTAGGTCTAGGAGCTCTTTTAGCACTGGGCTACTGTATAGGACTCAAGATGAGAACTCTCAGGTAAACATTGTAATTTCAATTTTATACCCTCAAGAGTAAACAGTTTTAAAAATGATATGAACTGTGAGAAGATTTTATGATATTTTTGGGTGTCTGAGTTATTGATATCTTTGGGTGTCTCTGAGCTAATGGCATATTTAATTATTTCAGATCTGCTGCAGTTGATGACCAGAACAAACAGCTGTTGACTGAAAGTATTCAAGCTATTGGTAAATATTCATACATTTTTAAAATCTATCCAACAGATAAAATGTTTGGGCCATTGATGTAATTCATCATTGAAAATTCCTGTAGTTTAAACCGTTGATATTTTATGGATCATAAAGAAACACATTAAGTTTCTTCATCTAATGCTGTGCTGTACTCTGTTTTACAGCTGCATTACTCCATGACACAAACACTGTCAGAAAATCAACTGCTCTTTTGGCTTTGGGTGAAATCGGAAGAAATGGGGCTCTGCCGTTGTTGCCCGGGGAAGAGCCCATAGCACAGGACGACAAGTTAAACGGTGAAGGCATCAATGGGGATGTGAAGAACAAAGAGCAGACAAAGGACAGTGCTGGGGTCACCACAAAACTTTCCCTGGTCAGCAAGTTGGTGGCAATAATCAAAACAAGCAATGAACTGAACAAGGTTTGTGAACAGCATCTGGACACATCAAGACTTAAGTGTGGGGTCTGTTTGCTGGTTAGAATTAATCGGAAAGGGTTGTCAAGGGTATGAGATCACTGTTGTTATGGGTAGATCACTGTTGTTGTGTTGGTACGTAAAAGATGTTAGTTGGAGATTATATGTGTAGCTCTATCTTTTGTGTGAGATTGTTGTGACGTATTTGAGTATGGGGAAATGACGTGTTTGTTTTTGTGGTTGTGATTGTTGTGCATAGATGGCCGTTGTACAATAGTGTGTTGATCAGTGTGTTTGGCTGGAACACTTCATTATTATATATATCAACGATATTTAAGTAATTGTTGTAAAATAAACATTATTGTACAACGAACCGGTTGGTGTTGGTGTATCAGCATCAGTTGCCATTGGTTACACTGGCACGTGAGATGAATTAGGAGGCATAGTCCAACAAAGCGGACATCTATAGTCATTGATGAATACAAAGATACTAAGATCTCACGTTTCGTCACGGGTCATCCCACTTATTTAATATCAAATGCTATACAGAATACAGCTATTTAAAACACTGTATAGCCAATGAAAGTGTCAAGAATCATTTTTAATGTTACAGTTTTCATTGATCTCTTTTTGTCATTATGGATGATCAATGTAAGTTCCACAATACAATAAAATAATGTAACACTCTGTGTATAATTTCAACAAACACCAGACCAAAGAGAGAGCAGCTGCTTGTTTGGGAGACATATGTGTTGGTGACAGGGATTTCCCACACAAGAGAAAAGCAATGGAAGATCTGATTAATGCCATCCAGGTAATGTTAAACACAAGTTTGAAAAGATAGATTAAAAATATATTTTGGAAAATCCCTTTCTTTGAAAAGTATAAAATACATTTTGCATGCAAATAGCCAGTCAAATTTTGCCTAAAATTCCATTGCTTTATTATAAATTTACTTGTAAAATAAATCCTTTATTGTCTTATAGTAATTTTTAAAGTGATTTAGTAATTAGCTTCAAATATTTATTTTGATGGTAAAATTTCATTGAGAAGAATGTATGAATGATTGTTGACATTAAAAGCATTCTTCCTTCTCACTCTAAACTGTCATATTTTGTCTCAGTCCAAACAAGTGGAGCTTCAGTTCACCATAGGACAAGCTCTCGTCGACATGGCCATGGGACCCAGCTCCCCGAGGGCAAGATGCATCTGGACAACTTCTAAAGAAGATCATCAGGTGATCCAGGTTTGCTTACAAATTTTGCCCACTTAGAACCTGGTTAATGCTGATTGTTATATTATAAAAATGTTTGCATAACGCTTTACTCTTTGTAAATGTTTAATTGGGTTTTTTTTTTTTAAATTGTTTTCAAACATGTAAACTTTTTTTTTGTTTGCCTAAAAGTGCTCATTTAAATAATTTTTCGTTTCAGAAAAATGCGTCTAATGATAATGATGAGGTGCCCTGGTTTCTTAGCCAACTGCTTTCAAAATACATCTGTCACGCCAATCCATATTTGAGACAGGTAACATTGTATGCTGTGTGTGTGACTGATACACATATACTTACACTCGCATAAAATAGTTCAGGCTTTTTACTAAAATTGTTATTCCTTGTGGTAGCATTAAACACTTATTTTAACAAGTTATTTTGGAACAACAATGGCAATCACTTAAGTTTTTAACTGTGCACTCTTAACTGTCTTGCTTGCTGAGGAAGGCTGTTGGCAGAAATGTTCACATCTTTTTGTCCTGTCTTTTGATTCCAGCTTCCACATACCTTGCTCTACTATATCATTATTTTAAATAGCAAAATAAAATAAAAACTGAACTTCTGAAGAAAGTAAAAATTTAAAAATTAATGTGATCCATAAATGTTGTGTCAATAACTTTTCAGGGAGCTTGTGTCTGGCTCTTAACCCTTGTCCGCCAGTCTGGTCAACACAGTGCAATCCAAAAGTCTCTCTTAGACATACAGAGAGGATTTATGAGAATGTTGTCTGAAAATGATGGTAGGTTGAAGCATAGTTTTAATTATTCCATTGCATTAGTATATTTTTAATTTAAAATGAAAGGTTTGTAAATAGTGTCACTTCTTCTATTATATTACTTTATTATTGTTATTAATATGAAGTCCTTAAATCTGCTATAGATTTATTTATACTTCCAAATCTTAAATCAGATGTAGATATAGATAAAGGTCTCTAAAAAGTTATTTTATTTTCATAAACTTGACCTCTGATGAAAATAATCAAATCTTTCTATTTTCTCTGTTATATTAGCAACCTTTTACCTTTCCAGTTTAATTGATAAGTAGGATAGATATTTAGAATATGTCTATTCCTAATCTAAAGCTTGTGTGGAAAAAAAAAGGTTAATTGCCATATTTATGTAATCTTTACTTTTAAAAAAGAAATCACTGATAAATGGTGAGTTGTGCACTCATAAAACGCAATCTGTAGATTATTTTATGCATAACATTTACGACCTGATTTGTTTCTATTTTAGAAATCACTCAAGATCTGGCCAGTAAAGGTCTGGGTCAGATCATGGAGGTCTGCTCTCCATCTGAGAAAGATGCTCTTGTCTCTGAACTTGTGGAAACTCTCATGACTGGGAAAAGGTTAATATCTTGACTCTTAGTGATTTAATTTTTTTTAAAAATAATACTCATTTTTTTTTCATTAAAATATATATATATATCATAATTTATCACTATTATTTTACTTATCAATGTGTATGTTTCAATTACATCCAATCAAAAGAACTAATACAGGAATTCACTTAGACAGTTCTTTAGTTTTATTCTGTTGTAAACACTTGAAGTTATTAGCTGAAATAATGTCTTCTCCTCAGTGCTAAAAATGAAGTTAGTGCAGACACGACAGTGTTTCAAAGTGGAGCTCTTGGGAAAGCACCTGATGGGTGAGACTTCTATCCACTTATTTATTCTTATGACATGCCACAATTAATAAAGTGCATTGAGATTACATTGATCAATTAATAAACGGATCCATGTCAATGCTTTATGGCAAGAACTGCATCAATTAATAAACAGATCCATGTCAATGCTTTGTGGCAAGAATTGCTAACAGTTATTTATTTGTTTTTGTTACAGGGCTGGACTGTCCACTTACAAAGAATTGTGTGCTATTGCCACAGATCTCAACCAGCCTGACCTCATCTACAAGTTCATGCACTTAGCCAACCACAATGCCACATGGAATGCTCGGAAGGTTTGCACAACTTTCTAATTTAAATCTCCTTCTTTCGTGTTGGCTTCTTCTTAAACTTTTATCAGCATAAGGAAAACATTCTTGGCTGCAGTTTTTTTAAAAAAGAAAATTGTCTCCATTTAGCTTATTTGAAATATGACCAAGAGAAATTTTATTCTTCATTAGAATTGTAAGTAATGCATGACTTGTTCATTTAAGGCAAAATAAATCAATTTGAATGCTGGTATGCTAGTTAATCACTATTTTATAGTTCATATAACAAAACAAAAAAAAAAACACTTTTTCATTTGCTTGTGATTTCATTAGCCTTTACATCTCAAGATAAGTTACAGTAATAGTATATAGATATTTTGATAATAATTCAAGTTATTACTGAGAGCACTGATACTTGTCATAATAATAAAAATCATCTTGACAGGGGGCAGCCTTTGGATTCTCCATCATTGCAGCCCAGGCCAGTGAACAACTGGCCCCGTACATGACTCAGATTGTCCCTCGACTTTACCGCTACCAGTTTGACCCTAATCCCAAGATCCAACAAGCCATGTCTAGTATTTGGAATGCTCTGGTTCAAGACAATAAAAATACAGTAAGTAATTCAAAGATGTCATAAACAGATTATTATATCTGGAACACAAAAAGAGGAAGCCATTAAACTATTCTTTATTATTTTTAGTATTATTTTTAATGGATTGCTTTTTTTTTTGTTCTTTTATAAGTAACTGCTCTATCAATCTTTCTTCCCCAACCCTCCCCGTTTTTAGCTTTTGAGCACTTTTATACTTATTTGAGAAAGGTCACATGCAAATGCTTAGCTTTAAATTTCTGTTGTTTGAACAGGTGGACACTTATTTAAAGCAAATTGTAGATGACCTATTGAAAAACCTGACCAGCAATCAGTGGAGGATAAGAGAATCAAGGTAACTGCTAGCTGCAATCTTTAGTAAACATCACATTGAACTTTTACTCAGTGCAGATGTGCTGTTAATTTGTTGAACTAGTTGAAAACAAGGTCACATCTTAAACCAGTATGGATACATTATTGCAAGTGCCATGATTGATTGGCTTTCTTTATGTTACCATACTTCACAAGAGCGTAATAGCAATATATTCAAGCATGAATTCAGTTATTTACCTTTAAGACACCGATGTTCATGATTTGCTAATATTTCTCATGCCAGCTGCCTTGCAGTCAGTGACTTGTTAAGGGGGCGTGTCCTGGACAACATAATTGACGACATCCCTCAACTTTGGGAGACCTGTCTCCGAGTCAGAGATGACATTAAAGTAAGCTCTTTTTCAACTGACAAAAATAATCACATATATCAGCAAACATGCTCAATGGTGCACTGTTCATTTGTTCCAATGATGTAAATAGAAACTTAAGTATAATTTAATTATTATAATACTAACCATAAAGATTACTGTACATCTCAGTTTTACAACCTAAAAACAATTTTCTGTTTTAATAATTTTTTTGTCTGGCTAGAGGAGGGGAAAGAAAGAAAAAAAATGGTATGATTTTAGTTCCCACACATTACTTAAAATATCCAACAGTTTCAATACCTCTAATGAAAAGACAGCAACAAAGAATACATTTTTGTTAGTTTTTTCAAAAGGAGAAGAAAAAAAATTAATGCTTCCCTTATGCTCTAAAATAAGTAATTTTTTTTTTAATGTATTTTTTCAGTTAAGTTTTGCTTCTTTTTCTACATCTTGAAATCTATTGTGGTTCAGTAAACATTATAACTGATCATCTGTGTGGTTCAGTAAACATTATAACTGATCATCTGTCAATTCTACTACCGTACCTTAATCAATGATTATTTTCAATTATGTGCAAATGAAACTCTTTTCTATGTTCAAAATAAATATATTTACTACCCATATTTGTTATAACACATGATTTTTTTTTATATCAGGAGTCTGTACGTACGGCTGCAGAGTCTGCCTGCAATACGTTAAGCAAGGTAAGAAATCGTTTTTTGTTTTTTTTAATGCATAAATAAAAAACAGTTGGAACAGCCAAAGCGTTTTGAAAAACAATTAGGAACACGAGGGAAGAAGAAATGGGAGTAAACATTTTATAACAATCAAGGATCATGTTCCAGACACACATAGTAATGTTGTATCAATCAAAGAACTGTCAAGAGAGAGCACGCAATCTAACAGTATTTTGATCTCTGAGTGTTTCAAGGTATTTGTTTTGTTATTGTTTTGCAGGTGTCAGTCAAAATCTGCGATGTGAGTAATGGCAAGATGGGAGAGAAGGCAACCAAGTTGATTCTGCCATGCTTACTTCAGTGTTCACTAAACAGTACTGTGACAGAGGTCAGGAAGATTGGGTGAGTCTATGGGCCAGAGTTAAGGGATTAAGTTTTTGTGTCAAAGGTCATGCTTGTTGGGCAACTGAATGAATCAGAAGTAAGTATGATTTAGGTAAGTTTTCATTCACAGAAGTTTAATCCAGCTGCTCAATATCCAAATGAAAAATTGTTTGTTTTATCCCTCTAATGCTACCCATTATCAACAAGGTTACTTCAAGCCATGACACTTTTATTTATAATCAGTGTAAACGGTAAAAAACATAAACCAAATTCAAAATTTTTCCAAACATGTCTCTCACCTTATTGGAACTTCCTGAAATGTATAAATAACTATTTTATTAAAAAAATATTGAACTGTCAAAACAGTGTAGCCATTATCACTGCAAATAACATGTATTCCCATATAGCTAGACCCTAAATGAATAACTGAGGTGAAGTTTGAGTGTCACAGATGGCCAGCCAGCATTTGATCTCTGTTGATTCATTGAAACATCTCCATTTCTGTTTGAACTCAGGCTGTCAACAATCCTCCAGATAAGTCGTAATGCCGGTGCCCTTCTAAAGCCCAACATCCCGGTTCTAGTGACGGCACTGTTGGAAGCTGTCAGCGGTCTAGAACCGTCAGTTATAAACTATCTGAGTCTACATGTGGGCACACAGGCAACACAAGACAAGGTTAGTCAGTACTCAAACAACATGTCCGTAGACACATAGGGGAGAGAACTGCTATTTTAAAGATTACATTTATTTGTCCCCTCATTACCTTCCACCTAAGATGTCTGCGGTGCCATCTAAACATATGATGGCAGAACAGCTTCCACCTAAGAT
The DNA here is from genome assembly GCA_964017045.1 of Omphiscola glabra. Classification (NCBI taxonomy): domain Eukaryota; kingdom Metazoa; phylum Mollusca; class Gastropoda; family Lymnaeidae; genus Omphiscola; species Omphiscola glabra. The sequence continues at coordinate 9,316,256 of OZ024796.1, forward strand.
GTCTGCGGTGCAATCTACACATTTGATGGCAGAACAGCTTCTACCCAAGATGTCTGTGGTGCAGTCTATGCATTTTAGGGTAGACCAGCTTCCATCCAAAATGTCTGTGGTGCAGTCAATGCATTTGATGGCAGAACAGCTTCCACCCATGATGTCAAGAAAATATGGAACAACAAAAATATAGCCCCCAGCACCAAAATCAGGCTGATGCGCTCATTAATCCTCTCCATTTTCTTACATGCCTGTCAGTCCTAGACATTAACAGCAGAACTTGAAAGGAAAATAAAGGCGATGGAGATGAGATGTTTCAGGGGCATTCTTGGCATCTGCTATGGAGACCATATCACCAATGAAAAAGTGAAAGAAAGGATTCGTCAAGCAATAGGGCAGTACAATGACCTGGTGTCTGTAAAAAAGCACAAGCTTGAGTGGTATGGCCAGATGACTAGAAAACAAGGGCTCGCCAAAGAAATCATGCAGGGCAAAACTAGAGCAGGAAGAAGAAGAGGAAGACAGAGAAAAAGATGGGAAGATAACAAAGAGTGGACGGGATGAAAACTAGGCGATGCTATGCGTAGTGCAGAAGACCGAGAGGAATAGAGAAGGATAGTTTTCATGACATCTGTGGCACCCCAACGGTCCAAGGACTAAGGGACATGATGATGATGATGAAGATGTCTGTAGTGTATTTAATACATATTATGGCAGAACAGCTTCCAGCCAAGATGTCTGTGGTGCGGTCTAAGCATATTATGGCAGAAGAAAAATGGCTGTCAACGTTCTCCTGTGAGAAGTATAGTGGAGACTGCCACCGAGATCAGCCTGATTCGTCACTTGAGAAAGTGCAAATAACACAGAAACTACACCATCATCTCATGAAGGCAGAATAATGCCAACAATAACAACATTGATGTTTATTCCACTGTCATTTTATTCTGACATAAAAAATATGAATTTTCATATTAAAACATTTAATTTCTATTTTTCAATGTAAAAGCTTCTTCTTGTAATAAATATCATGAATTAACAGTGACTAATGGTTTAATATAATTCCCATATCTCTCCACAGCTAGACAGTGCAAGAATTGCAGCTTCAAAAATGTCTCCCATGATGGAAACAGTCAACAGGGTAACCACTAACATTAATTGATGCCTATAATTTGTTAAATATTTACATCAGCTGAGTCTGTTTGTGGATTGGTCTGAGTGGAAGAATGCAGTGTTTGTGGATTGGTCTGAGTGGAAGAATGCAGTGAAACAGGCCAGAGTCCTCCATGAGCTGTGAAGCCATTGATGATGATATGATCTATCGGATATTTATTAATGAAATATATTGAAGCTTAGTTTTCATCTGGTATTATTTTAAGCTATTTGAAAGTTGCTTTGACTATTAATGCTAAGAGTTCATGTTGTTGTATTGGCAGTGTGTACAGTATGTAGACAGTACAGTGTTGACAGAGTTGATTCCAAGATTGGTTGAACTCATCAAAGGAGGAATAGGAGTCAGTACCAAGGTTGGTACTTTATCACTTAACTGATATATTCTTATTCATTTGAATTGATTTTTGGATCCCAACATGATTTCTCACTGACCTTATCATTCAAGCATTGTATATTAAAATAGTACAGTATAGTTTCAGAAAGTATAGTCGAGTTATAGAAGTTGCAATGCCTTTTACCACATGTTTCATTATAGAAGATGCAATGCCCTTAACCACATGTTTCATTATAGAAGTTGTAATGCCCTTAACCACATGTTTCAGTTATAGAAGATGCAATGCCGTTACCACATTTTTCAGTTGTAGAAGTTGGAATGCCTTTACCACATGTCTTTTTTAATATCTACACTTTAGGCTGGATGTTCCAGTTTTGTTGTATCTCTGGTTCACCAGTGTCCACAGGATCTCAGTCCTTACACAGGTAAATGCACTTTGCTCTGTCTGTCCAAAAGATCCCATTCCTCACACATAATACTATCACTCTGTTGCTTTCAATATTTGGATTAGACATTACATCACTTCTTGCCACCAGAGCAGTGGAGTGAGTTTTAGAGGCCCCCCAACCACTTTTCTGTCACCTTGCATTCAAAGTTGAAAGTTAAATTTTTTTTAAATCCACATCACAATTAACCCTTTACAGTCCGATGCGCCCGAAATGCGCCGATTTTTTCCTTAAGCCTACAGTCCGTTGCGGCCAAACCCGCCCGCTTCGAGGTTGTTTACTTTTGTTCTTAGCACAGCGGAAATCCATTGCGCATTACTATTTATAGTTCTACCGGAAGAAAGCCTCGTCGGCATTTATTTTGATACTAGTTTGACCGCGGTGTCTTTAGGGGTTGATTTTCTACGATTTTTGTAAAAGTTGCGATTTTTTCGCTGTAAAAAATGGCTTTCGAAGCCTTGGATACAATTTTGAAAGAACTTAGGACTAATGAAGCTTCACTATTTCATAAATCTAGGGTCCCTGAAACTGTTTTTGGTGCAACTTTTGCTTTAATCATTTCTTTGTATTTAAGTATTTTTTATTTTATTTTCTTGCTTATAGTTTATTTTCTGTAAATTAATTAGATAAAGAACCTTCATTTAGAATGGAGTTATGACCCTTTGCTTGGTCGCTGGGATTAGACAAGGCTGAATAGGCTTGGACTGTAAAGGGTTAAATATCCATGTGACAGCTCTGCTTGCCACCAACACAAAAAATAGTAATGTTCACACAAGCACTTTCACCACCAAATCTTTTTCATAAACAGACTCCCTTGGACACACAAAAAGCTTGTTGAGTTTGGTGTGATATAATAAAGTTTACATTTACTAGAAAAGTAGAATAAGAGAAAACTTCAAACTTTTAAAAATCCCACCAATTAAGTTTGAAATTGGGATTTCTTCAATAAACTCTATTTTATTATTCAAAAAAAATGGCCAAGTCAGAACACACTGACTTCTTTATTTCCTCAGGAAAACTGCTGGCGGCATTCTTGCATGGTCTGAATGACAGAAATGCAACCATCAGAAAAGCAAATGCAACAGCCATAGGTCATTTGGTTCGGGTAAGAAAAAAAATTACAAAGCTTTCATGTTTGTTTAAATGAAGCCAAAGTCCAGAACAACTGTGGGCTCCAACCTAAAAGAGAGGCCTGGGTCTGAAAATCTTTTTGTTTCTCCAATACTATTGCTAACATGTATCAACAATTGATTTTATTCTTTGCTTTGCACATGGGGGGAATGTGGCCTTACATTCTTCTCAGTCATTTCTTTCACTGCTACATATGTTTACTGGGCAGTAATTTATCCTCAAATATATCTATTATTTATCCTCAAATATATTATAACTATTATTTATCCTCAAATATATTATATCTATTATTTATCCTCAAATATGTTATATCTATTATTTATCCTCAAATATATTATAACTATTATTTATCCTCAAATATATTATATCTATTATTTATCCTCAAATATATTATATCTATTATTTATCCTCAAATATGTTATATCTATTATTTATCCTCAAATATATTATAACTATTATTTATCCTCAAATATATTATATCTATTATTTATCCTCAAATATGTTATATCTATTATTTATCCTCAAATATGTTATATCTATTATTTATCCTCAAATATATTATAACTATTATTTATCCTCAAATATATTATATCTATTATTTATCCTCAAATATATTATATCTATTATTTATCCTCAAATATGTTATATCTATTATTTATCCTCAAATATATTATAACTATTATTTATCCTCAAATATATTATATCTATTATTTATCCTCAAATATGTTATATCTATTATTTATCCTCAAATATATTATAACTATTATTTATCCTCAAATATATTATAACTATTATTTAACCTCAAATATATTATATCTATTATTTATCCTCAAATATGTTATATCTATTATTTATCCTCAAATATATTATACCTATTATTTATCCTCAAATATATTATAACTATTATTTAACCTCAAATATATTATATCTATTATTTATCCTCTGCATTGAAAAGTTGTAAGAAAAAGCTAGAACCACTTTGACAACTCCCAACACAATTTATTCATGTCAAAAAGTCAGTTAGAATTAATCAAGAATCATGCGCTAACAGTATAATAATATCTTTACATAAAATAATTATTTAATCACTGTTTTAATGTCGGCTTTGATAATCAAACTTGGGAAACTGTATTAACTATACATGTAATTTTTTGTTTAACTTATATCTGTCTATCAAACCCTAATGGCTGGACTATTCGTATTCTAACGCTGGGACAATGTCTACAAGGAATGCAGCTAAACTCAAACAACTGTTCCTTGTAGAATAATGCAGCTTTCTATAATAATATAATATACATTATGTATTAATTCCCAATTTATTTATCCACTTGGCAACATGTTTTGAACACAATGTTTTCTGATGTTATATTTCAAGGTAGCCAAAGACAGTAGTGTGGAAAAATTGATTGAAAAACTCAAGACCTGGTATCTGGAGGGTGAAGGTAAGAGAGTCTCTTAGAGAATATTGCTATTCAAGCCACAGAGGCTTTTTAAAAAAAAAAAATTTGTAAACTTAAATTATAATGATTATTTATTAAGTAAACTGTGCTGCCTTTTTTTATTTTGTTCTTCCTGATTAGAATAATATGATATATTTCAGGCACCAACACCCGCCACGCCTGCAGTGTTACACTCCATGCCATCTCACATCACAGCCCAGATTGTCTTCGGCGGCATGCAAATCTGGCCATGCCTCTAGCGTTCTTTGCCATGCATGAAGAACTCAAAAAGGAAGAAGGAGGAAGTAAGGCTGAAGAGACTTCAGAATGGGAGGACGTATGGAATGAAATTACACCAGGTTTGTTTGTTGACTAAATGAGACTAGGGCCAATTGGAAACTTGAAGTTACAACACTTCATTCCAAGCAACGCAGCAACTTACTAACTCTTAAATCCATCGACTGGTTATTACATGTACTAAATAATTTGGTAATGGAGGCAGTTAAGTTCATATTTTCAGGATACACACAAAAAGATGCAAAAAATATTTTATTAAAGACACTGGCCAGGGTGTACACAAGACACTGGCCAGGGTGTACACAAGACACTACGATCAAGGTGTACACAAGACACTGGCCAGGGTGTACACAAGACACTATGGCTAGGGTGTACACAAGACACTGCCTAGGATGTACACAAGACACTGGTTAGGGTGTACACAAGACACTATGATCAAGGTGTACACTAGACACTATGGTCAGAGTGTACACAAGAAACTATGGCCAGGGTGTACACAAGACACTATGACCAGGATTTACTCAAGACACTGTGGTCAGGGTGTACACAAGATGCTATGGCTAGGGTGTACACTAGACACTATGGCCTGGGTGTACACAAGACACTGGCTAGGGTGTACGCAAGACACTACAATCAAGGTGTATACAAGACACTATGGCTAGGGTGTACACAAGACAATATGGTCAAGGTGTACACAAGACACTATGGCCAGGGTGTACACAAGACACTATGATCAGGGTGTACACAAGATACTATGGCCAGGGTGTACACAAGACACTGATCTCAGAGTGTACACAAAACACTTTGGTCAGGGTGTGCACAAGACACTATGGCCAGGGTATACATAAGACACTATGATCAGGGTGTACACAAGACACTATGGCCAGGGTGTACACAAGACACTATGGTCAGGGTGTACACAAGTTAGTTAATTATCATTCATGAAGAAAGAAAATTTGTTACATTGTGTGAACAGGGATATTATCTATTCATATAGTTTGCTGTGACATGATGTCATGTGGATATAAAGCTGACATCGTGTCATGTGGATATAAAGCTGACATTGTGTCATGTGGATATAAAGCTGACATCGTGTCATGTGGATATAAAGCTGACATTGTGTCATGTGGATATAAAGCTGACATCGTGTCATGTGGATATAAAGGATAAATTGGATGATGTACCAAACCATTCATTGTTGCAAACATTGCTTATAAATATTGATAATGTATTTTGGGGAATTAAAAAAAACTGAGACTTTCAAGACTGAAAACAATAAATGCAATCAAAACAAATTTCTATTCTTTGGGGGAAAAAAAAATGCATCATATTTCTTATCATGTGTCTTATCTCATTTTGTATCTTATCTTATGTTTATCTCATCTTATATCTTATCTCATTTTGTATCTTATCTCATCTCGTATGACCAACTCTGATTTTTCTACCATTGTTCCTGTTGATTACTTCATTTAGGAACTGAGGGAGGCATCCGACTGTACCTGCCAGAGATTGTTGACCTGCTGTCATCATCCATGCAGTCACCTGGATGGTCAGTTAAGGCACAGGCCGCCAAGGCAATGGCAACTGTTGCTCAAAAGTTGGGTGGTCAGCTAGGGCAGCCGTGCTTGGGACGAATTTTATCTGCTCTCTTAGAAGGTTTATCTGGGAGAACATGGGAAGGAAAGGTAACTCTACGGACGTGTTTGAATTGAAAGCGATGCTTGTGAGGCAACTGTACAGACGTGTTTGCATTGAAAGCGATGCTTGTAAGGCAACTATACAGACGTGTTTGCATTGAAAGCGATGCTTGTAAAGTAACTGTAGGGACGTGTTTGCATTGGAAGCGATGCATGTAATTATTATTATTATTATTATTATTATTGGTAGTTTTCTATACCGTGGTACCCCAGGCATTTAATCATGAACTTAAAAATTTGACTTACATTATCATTAATTAAAAAACAAAACAAAACAAATGTGTATTCGCTCCAACCATTCCATAGCAATTTACATGTGAAGCCATGGACGGCACTCAGCAGCATCGTTTAACGGTCAGAGGGGGAATCAGGATAGTAGAGTTTAAAGAGATGTGTTTTGAGTGCAGTTTTGAAGGCTGTGATGCTTGATATATTTCTGATGTGACATAGTATTGGACACTTTTAAAGAGTTGTGCAAGATTAAGACATAACCGTTGTTGTAAATTGCCCAAACTCTGTACATTTCAGGAAGCTGTTTTAAATGCCGTCTGCACTGTTTGCACGTCCTGCAGGTAAATTTGAGAAGGAGATCATTAGCTTATTTTATTTTTGGAATCTCAGTAGTACATGAACATCAGTAGTACAAGTACATTAGTAGCACTAGTGCATTAGTAGTTAATGCTGGTGGCAGATGCGGCTGATCATGATAATTTTAATTTAAAGAAAAATTTCTCAAGAACTTTGAAAGCCAAGCCAATAATGCTCATAACACAGCAGCTTTTTTAAAAACATTGGATTTCTCATTTTAAACAAAATTGCTATCTAGTGAGTGTAGCAATGAACTTCAGTAGTTATATGTGGTTGGATTGCTTGAGGCCTTGACAAGCATAATATTGGCAAGTGCCGCCTTGCATGTTGGTCAGAAATGAAAAAACTTTACAATTTTTTTTAAAAGCTTAGTTTGCATAATTTCAACAAAGAAAAAAAAAAAAAAAAGGTGTAATGTGAACTGTTTTTTTTTGTTGTGCAGAATCTTAATTTCTATGCTACTAAGAAAATCCTATTTTCATTCATATTTAATCCACAGAGCTGAAATTCTCAAATGTAATTTACAGTCGGCAAATGAGCTTAGTATTGAACAAGTGGGTAGTGTTCTAAATAGTTTTTTTTAATTTATAAATTGTGATCAAAACATTTCAGCTATACAATTGAATAACTTATAAACCCTGAAATTATTTATGCAGAACTGTGATGTTTCATTTATTCTTACAATATCAGAAAATGAAATATATAAAGAATTATCATGTTAGCGGCTAGCATTAATCTGTCAATACTGTGTCCATCAGATTTTAACTGTTGTTTTACGAGAATGTGGCAAGGAACAACTGGTCTACAAAATGGCTGCCATGAAATGTCTAGGCGCCATCTTGGAGTTGTACCAGTTAGATCATTTCAATGCTGTGTGGCAGATGACTCAGTCTATTACTGCACAGGTTAGTCAGTCTGTTACTGCACAGGTTACTTATTTCTGCACAGGTTAGTCAATAGTTGACCCAGTTTGGAGATGGAGAAATAATCCCTTAGTGAACTGTAGGCCTAAATTCAGTTTTCAAGCATATTTCATATGCATAATAATAAACAACCAGGAAGCCGATAAATTGAAATAATTAAGATATTAGATAAATATAATTCCATTTCTTCTGACCATAAACAACATCAGAATGATAAAAAAACAGAAGATCTGATTATGAGTGACTTGAAATATGCCATTCCAGAATGGACTCTGTGGGTGGAAAAATACTGGCTGAGATTATTGTTGATATATTTTAGTAGAAATTATCAATCAAGTCAAAATTTTTGATAACACTTTTCTATTTCTGTACCGGTATACATTTGATTTGCAGATATCAAATACCAGTAGACCTGAGGAAGAGGAAGATTCAAGTGCCAGCCAGAAGCAAGAACTGCTGACATGTGCCTTCACATTGCTAGGAGAGGCTTGGCCACTAGACCAGAACACTCAAGGTACGAATAATTATCATACCTTCAAGAGACCTCGTACAGGTGACATAAAGGACAGTAAGAAGGACAAAAAGTTGTATGTTTCTGCTTTCATTTTTTAAAGAAAGACAACGAACTCAAATAGAAAATTGTGGGCAAAATTTGCCAACAATTTTTTTTGAAGTTGTAGCTTTTTACAAATTTTTAAGGTTTTTTTTTCTTTCTTTAAATAAAAGTTTAAAAATAAGAACAGATATCTTAATTTTTAAGATTACAAAGCAAAAATATTCACAAATATCTTTCTGTTCCTGTATGAAACAAGCTAACAATATTTTAGGACATACAATTTTACATAACAGAATTATATTTCTGTGCATTTTATATTTAATCACCTTTTTCTTTTTATGAGACAGAGGTGCTATTTCCAAGTTTTATTTTAATAATCCGTTTTGGCAGAAAAATAATTGCAGTTTTTAAAAAGGATTTAAATATTTTTTCTTTATTTTTTTCCAGATGCCTTTTTAAATCAGTTTGTTAATCTGCTGTGTGATGCCATTCCTCTAACCACATGGAAAGTTCAAATTATCATCTTAAAAGATGTGCAAAAACTTATTGAAAGGTAAAAAAAACAAAACATATTGAATAAATGTAAGCCTCATAATTTTAGTATTTTCCTGGAAACTATCATTGGAAATCTTTATATATTCTATATATAGGTTAATGAAAATCCAACTTAATCAAGTCTTTATTTCTTGTATTTATGCTCAATAGAGTTGGCATAATTGTAATTATCTCTTATGCTTATAACAGGTTGGTCATTCTGAGGAAAGAAAACCTGGCCATGAACAGAGAAAAAGCAGCAGCATTAATAAATAAACTGTTACTTGCCTCTTTTGCTAACATCAGTAAGTAATCATCTGTCTAGGTCAGGGGTCCTCATAGCTATGGCCTGCAGGCCAGATCTAGCCTGCCAGGGGCTTTTAACCCAGCCCTCCTGGCCGCCATACGGTTAACCGGGTAGCAGTGACAAATACAGAACCAGACATTGATCAGCACATAAACCAAAAACTTGCTATTGAAATACTTAAAAGTTTATGTTGATTAAATTTGTTCTTCATTTGGAATATTGAATTGTTTTTCCCCCTTTTTTTGTTTCTACAAATAATATATGTGGAGTGAGCAAAGGAATCAGTTCATATTTTTTAAGTACAGTCCGACCCCTGGCAGTGTCTGGGGGGAGTGAATTGCCATCCCTGTTTAAAAAGTTTGAGGACCCTTAATCTAGGTTTTATCTTAATGTTATTTCAAAATTAGAATAGAATTAGTTGTTCTCATTTAATGATCAAATAATTGCCATCATTGTGAGAGCTAATACAATGCATGCTGTGGTAGATATGACAACAGAGATCAGGTGGCATTAAAATATTCAATACCTGTTTCACCTCCGCTTTAATGCAATATGTACTTCACCTCCGTCTTGAATTTTTATGTTTATTGTCATTTGTACGAGGAAGCCCTGCTCATTAAACACACATAATTTGTTCCTTTTATCCTTAGAGGTCTTCTTTTTTTAAGATTAAATAATCAGTCAATTTTACCTAACTGAAAATATTTTTAATATTATTACATTTTTATTTTAAATATTGAAAATTTTTAGTACCTGCATGTGAAAAAATGTTTACATCATTAATATTTTGATTGTTTTATTTAGATAACATCAAGTATGTGGCACTTAGGGTGGAGAGTATGGCTGTACTGGACTTTTTAATCAAGAGGCTTTCAGGTAGTACACAGAAGGAAATATTAACATGTGGATGTTGATGAACAAGTTGTGAACTGAACAATTTGTGAACTCATAAATGTATCAACTTGCAGCTTTACTCACCAAATGATAAAGAAAATAGATAAAAAATTAAAGAAATGAAAAGACTTAATCAATACGATCATTTTATTCGATCATTTTATTTAAAATGTTTAGGTTTTCTAGGTAAGCATGTGCGCTCAGTACACAAAAATCACACATAAGTTGCCAATTAGGCTAAAATATTTTTCTCAAATTTCAGAATGTGAACAGTTGGCCATCATAGAAGATCAAATAATGAATCGTCTGAAAGAGGATTTAGTTCCCATAGCTGAATCAGGACCATGGGAATTAAGAGACCAGGCAAAAGTTTTAAACAGATTAATTTGTTTACCAGACAACAGTGGTGACAGCCACCCACAAGCAATGGAACACTGAACAGTTGATGCACCCACAATAATTGTTAATTGATTTTTATCTTATTTGAAGAGTAGCGTTCTCCACACTTCATTTAATTATTTAGCTGACAAATGGCATCCACCCCCTTTAGTTCAGTATTTTAAAGAACAAAGTTTGTTGTCATTCAAGCATGTTTTAATTCATGTGTTTAAATCAAATTAAAAGTTTTGAGTTATATGAAACACTATTGAATTGCATGCTCAGTGTTTTATGACTTCAGTTCTGTAGTTGAGAATGTTTCCTTAAAATCATATCACCCGAATTTCTTTCAGCTGAATGCAAACTTTGGTATTTTAGTAACAGCAAATAAGGATTAGGAAAAGTCTGAAACGTTATACAATTTAAAATTAGACTCTTTGAAAATGTCACATACAATAAAAATTATTTGTTTATTATCTAAAATAAAACATATTTTTACTCCATGTTGAGATGAAATATTTGTACAAATGAAAATAAAATAAGATTTGAACAAGTTTGAACTAACAATAAGGTGGGAATTGATGTGAGAGATAATTGGAAGATCCAATAAATCAAGAAAAAAACTATGGCTATCAATGCAGTTGGGACTGTAGAGATACTTGACATTAGAAATGAACAAATTCAGAAGTAAAATAAATCTCATCTTGTTTTTGTTGTTATTTATCATTGAAGATATTTTGATGAATTTGTGGGAATTTATTCTGCCCTGATGTTTTTAGTTATTAAAACTTATTTCATAAAAAATAAAAATCCGTGTTTTCTTCTTGTGTTGAGTGATGAATGGTAAACATATTCATACTTGCAGCAGTGTTAAATTAAGATGTCATTTTAAAATTCTGAAAATTTCCATATTTATTACTGGAATATAAAATTTAATATTCTAATACTACTACTAGTAGTGTTCCTTCCTAAAATAATTCATATTTTTAAAACATTTCATGTTTTGTATACCCAGTATTGTAAACTTTGTAAAACTTATAACCTTTATTATTAAACTTAACAGTATTTTTATGGTAAACGCATTGGATTAATTAGGAAATATGTCCAAAGATGGAATAGTGTCTGCAATTACTGCAAATTCTTAATCTCAAAAATGTTATAGATGGTAAAGGATCTGTTAAGTTTTAAACTAAATTTGTTTTCTGAAATCTCTTTTCTTAGTTCTCCATCTGACTTGTATACCGGTATATGTAACCTCCCACTCATTGCTGGGTCTAACTTTAAGGCAATAAAAGTACAGGCAAGGCGTACGCCTAGCATAAATCAATTAAAAATCATCATCAGTGGGACTTCAGCCCATGTAGGGCCCTGGCGTGCTCCAGCACATCCTTCCAGTTAGATGTTTCCATGGCTTTCTGCCTCCATTCAACTCTACATCATCAATCCATCTCAATCTTGGTCAACGGTTATTCCATCTGCCCCAAGATTTCTGCCCGTAGATCACTTTCTGCTCTACAATCCGGCATCCTCTCAGTGTTTCCTGTCCAGCGCAGTCTGCCATTTTTTATTGTTCTGACTATAGGTCGAATAATTAATGTATCTCTTTGTTTGTATGAATTCTCCATCCATCATTGTCTAATAATTGACAGTATATTTCGACCTCCTGTGTATTGAGCAGGTTCTCTACTTTTTTTTGGTAAGGGACCAAGTCTCACTTGCATAAATTACAATCAGTCTTATGCTAGTGTATATGGCCTACTTTGATCTCCTTGAATTGAGAGGATTTTACTTACTAGTAGCTTTTGTAGGCTGAAATAAGAGCGGTTGCCTGCTGTTATCCTTTCTTTCACCTCTGTCATCATTCATTGTGCTCATTTATAGTATAGAAGTAGTAGCTCCTAAATATTTGAAAGTAGTTACTCTCAAAGGTGTGGCTATTAATTTTGATGTTGTCACAAGTATGTGTGTTTCAGTATATTAACATATACTTCGCCTTTGGTTAATTTGCGTCAAGACCAGCTTTAAGTGAGGCATCTTCAAGTTCCTTGAATGCTTTAATTAATCAGTGTTGTTTCTGCCCAGTAGTGCTATGTCATGCACATAATGCTGGGTACTGCAATGGATTGCTATATAAAGTTTATGGCTGTGGTTCTTTAATGTTTCTCTGGAGTACTTTGTGATAGTTGTACTGGTTCTTACATGTATTTTTCTAATAACTTTTTCTAATGTGATGTTGTACAGGATACAAGACAGTGAGTCTCTTTGTCTTAAGGTGTGATTAATAGGGAACTCCCTCAAGTACTCTTTCTGTACTCTGACTCTACTTTTGGAGTTACCCCCCATCATATATAAAAGCCGGGTATGTTTGTTGGGGACAAACATTGTAGTGCATCATACAGATATTTCCTGTCCTGTATTTTTATAAGATGTTTTGTAGTCCACGTATAGTTGGTGTATGGGAATGCTGTATTCATAGCATTTATCCAGGAGACCTCTAGTAGCAAAGATATTATCTGTGGTTGATCTATTTTTGTCCGAATCCAATCTCATAAACTAACCTAGTGTTTCTATTACACTTTTAAAAAATTGCTTCATTTTTTACCCATCTCCGATTAATATTCATGCTGTTGGCTGCTTCACATTTGGATAATGCTAGCTGAGTTTGAATCTTCTGTTGATATGCCTCAGTCTTGTTTGGGTCATTGTTAGTACAATGTATGAGTGTGTGAGCGGACTTGTTGTTAGGTCTCCAGTAATATGCGACGTGCTAAGGGAAACCACTTATTATAGTCAGAATTATTACTCCCTGTATGTTAACGGTGGGAAACGCTGTCAGGTCACAATTAGATATCATATAGACTTATTAAATATGTCCACAATGAAATAAGCTTATTACTGTAAATTGTTTCGTAGTTTAACAATCGTCCATTAACAAATAAACAGAAATTGTTCCTTAGTCTTTTAAATGTGCCCGTAAAAAGATATGTTTGCAGTAAAATGTTGAACTTTTGAAATATTTGTTGTTAATTTGTATGTATTGAATTGGCAAAACTGTTACTTAGCAACAATCCCCGACCCCACCCCCTTTTTCCCGTGGGTCAAGCTTTTATACTATTTCTGAGAAACAAACCTACCCATTCCTAAAAGAATGCATGACTAGTTTTCATCAGTGAAAATATATTAAAAGGAAAATTGAAGACTAAACAAAATTTTGGCACCATATTTGATTGATTACGATTATTTTTATGCCGACTCTACAGCTATGTTTGAGAATAACAATTATAATTTATTAATTTTAAAAGAGTAAATCATCCTTCTTGACAAAATCTGGCTACAGGAACTATACGTCCAGTAATGAAAGTAGGTGGATTCTATTTCTGATAATATAATTTACTGTAATGTAATATTTTGCAGCTTTAAAAAACATGACAATTTTAGTCATTTTAATCACTTTCAATGAGCATGAGAAAATGTAGTTTATTTAAGATTAAGATGAATAATTGAGCATACCGGTTCTACAGTTTATTATAAAATTATTACACTATCACTATTACTATTCTATGCTGCTATGCTAATTAAATAAATAAAATTGTATGATTTTACTACACTAATTTTAGAGTGTTAATAATAACTTAATATTAAAATGATAAAAAATTCTTTTATTTAGGGCTTTATCTTATCTTTAACGAATGGGCCCTGGCCCTGTTGATTGTAACACGTATTTATTTTGAGCTGTACGGATTTATTTTGAACTGTATGACTAGTATGAGTTGAAAATAGAAATGTAAAAATTGTTGCCGGTGAGTCAGGTGACAGTCAAGACTTTTATCCTAATTGTAGGCTATAGTCTATTGTTCTTTATCAGCCCACTGTTGAAAATATCACAATCAGGAGTTTATGGGTCGTCACGCCAAAAGATTTTATTTTATTCTTAAACATTTTCCCATAATGGATTAAGATTTAGTATTATTATTATTAGAAAACTGTGATGTAAAATGCAAAACAACGAAGTACTCCCCTAGCCGAATGTAAAATGGCCACAACAGTTTTTGCGTCATTTTTCGATATTTCCAGAAGGAATGAGCAACCGAGCTCGCGTTACTTATAATACCTGAGGCAATTTCGACCTCACATTAATTTTTTTTAACATTAATTGAATAAAGAGTTTCAAAATTAGAAAATTTTACATTTTAAAAAAATTGTGACGTCACAAATTTTTGACCCACCCCCTCCCTCCTGTCACAAAGTGTCACAAACTATCGACCCCTTCCCCCCTGTGCGTGACGTAATTTGCGAACGACCTCTTATCAAAGGACTAAATGCGGTCGTGAAGAGTCGTCCATAAAAATAAGTACGACGTGCTCCGAAAAAATGTGTGTGTGGGGGGGGGGGGGGGTGTGATCTAAGAAAGTGTTACATTTTGTGACATGGTTGTGGGGTGCAGGTGGATATGGGACGACAAACATTGTTAATTTATTTTATCATGCTTATAAAACCTCAAAAGTGATAGTGATTGTTAATTGTTTTTATTATACTTATAAAACATGAACTTGATAGTGATGTTTTACTTTCTAATGTGATGGGTGTATTCTGACAGAAGTTGTTAAACTTTTATAATTGTAATTTAAGTTTAATACCAGTAGCGAAGTGTGATTTTTATATTAAATTTTAATTAATTTCATTGTTAATTTGTTACCAGTTTTTTTAGTTCGAATGTGTGGCGTACTTTAAAGGAGTGGTGGCTAGATTTGTGACATTGGGGGAGGGGGGATTGTCCAAAATAGCGTGTGACTTAGGCCTACTTTATGGACGTCCATAAGCATTAGGACCTATTTACTTGTGTAACCTATTAAGTAATAAATTATTATTTTTTAATTCATAGTAAACATACCCGAGTCCGTAATGAGCACATTAAAAAAGACTAAAAGAATTGTAATAAATAAACCACAAAGACACCGAAAGACGCAGAAGTCAATGTTTGACTATAAGCTTGCGATCACACCGTTCTGGAACATTTTACAATCAAGGCATGGGCTGCTGCTCGCGCGATCTTTATTATAATAAACATCGCCAGTGTTGTCATATAATTGTAATGGGCTTAGTTGTTTTTTTTTTTCAATCAAATAATAAATATTTAAAATTGTATCATACAATTTTATAAATTTCTCTCGAATAGCAAAAGGCAATTTATACTATTTGGGAAACATCTAATCTATTATTATTAGAGACGGGAATCGAAAGAAATCATCGAACTTGAACCCTGCTGACGACCGTACCCGCAGACGACCGAATCCGAACTTCAACGTCACTGAGTACGAAGAAACCCGAACGTTCTATCGCAAACTTTTTAGAACCGACATTTTTTTTTAAAGAATGCACGTGGCACATCACTACTTACGACAGAAATGGTTATAACTAGAAAATCTAATTGCAAAACGATATTTTGTCAGCCAAAATGATATTTTAAAATCATCTGCTACCCAACTCTCTCCCCCCTTCCGCCAAAACCCTTTCGCACATGTCGCATAGGCTTGATTTTGTATTAATGTATGATAAACTAAACATCTCTATGTGGCTGACTATTTTTCATGGAGTGCCAGAAACTCATTCAAACAAAAAAAAAAAAATTAGACACCGTCAGGCCTTTTAATTTATTTTTCAAACATATTGTTAACTGTTCACTACACCCGAATGATGCGAGTTGCACATGGGTGGAGAGGGGGGGGGGCAAAACGCTGCAGTAGTTCGATGATCCTACAAGCAGTGGCGTGCGGCATTTTTTTTTTTTACCTTATACGGAGGGGCTGCACTTTTGGCCAGCTGTAGATGTTTTAAAGTGGAAGGGTGGTGGCGAATTCTTGGCCGGCCAGGGCGGCACTAACCCTGGCTACGCCACTGTCTACACTACATGATAAACAATAAAGAAACCCCTACGCGTCCTAGTAGATCAAATAAAATAAACACGTGATAGAGACGGTTTGTTGCCGGGTGTGCCGTTGAAATGATTGATCATTAATAATTATATATTGTGAATGTTCCTTTCAATAAAGGCTGCACCTATAGGTACACGGGTACCAGAATTGAGAGGTTGGGATTAAAAAACGATTAAAAATATTATTGTTGGGTTTGTGAGACCGAATGAGGAATCAAATGAAAGGTAATTGAATGGACTATACGTTTGTAAACTTAATTTTTCATTTTAACTAAAATAAACTACTACAAATGACATCCGAATAGCATGAGTCAAAATGTACACGGTCACGCAGCGCCCCCTTTCGGACCCGGGACACATTAAAGTCAATACTATTCGGATGTCATTTGTGGTAGTTTATTTTAGTCAAAATGAAGAATTAAGATTTCAAACGTATAGTCCATTCAATTATCTTTCATTTGATACCTCATTCGGTCTTACAAACCCAACAAAAATAGTTTAAATCGTTTTTTAATACCAACCTCCCAAGTCTGGTTGCCGTGTACCAATAGCCACTTCGTTTCAATAAACATAAACCCCAATACAAATTGAGTTTCCTTATTTTCTTTAAATTCTAAACCATGCACGCGTTTATTCATAGTGTTATAAATCCCGGTGTAGGCATAATATGATAGCTTAATTAAGAACTTTTCTTTTCCTTTTTTAAAATTAATTTTATAATAAATGTAATACATATGAATTTAATTTAAATTAAGATGAATTTAATTTAAATTAAGACCAATTTAATTTCAAATTACCGAACTGCAGTGGTTGGCGAACCCAAGCTTTAGTTGCTAACCGAACCGGACCCTGCTGACGACCGAACCGAACCTCTAAAGGAGGGCTGTATTCCCAACTCTAACATCTGTCTAATAAAGCTGGTTAAGCTGATCCCCCCCCCCCCCCCCCCCCCCCAAAAAAAAAAAAAAAAAAAAAAAAAACAACTGATCACACGATCTTGTCCACTATATCGGATTGAGTAAATAGTGTGTTAGTGGCAACAGTACTTAAAAATACAGCTTCGACTGGTGTCTTGTATCCTTCAATAAAAAAAGAAAAAAAAATTCTTTTGTCTGACCTTGTGGCATAAAACTAAATTTGCCGCCCATTCGAAAACGAGCCGCCTGGGACGTACCTAGGAATTACAAAGGGACATTGTTAGTTATTTAGCGGTTCCATAAAAAATTTATAATGAAACGCCTTAAATTTAAATTTGATATTTAATCTAGAGCAGCGTTTCTCAACCTTTCTAATACCGCGACCCCTTAATACAGTTCCTTACGTTGTGGCGACCCCCAACCACAAAATTATTTTCGTTGCTACTTCTTACTGTAAAGTATATGTGTTTTCCGTTGGTCTTGGCGACCCCTGTGAAAGGGTGGTTCGACCCCCCAAAGGGGTCGCGACCCACAGGTTGAGAACCGCTGATCTAGAGCCTCACTAAATTACAACAAAAAAATTGGTGACGCCCGTACTGTGGCCTCGATGTGCCCTTAATAGCCTATTCTAAAAACCAAGTGACTTTTCCGTCACCAACTTCCACTGGTTGCAGCCCTTTAAATCAGTACCATTGTACGAGTATATGAAACTGAAAATCCTAAACTACCCACTGGGTATTAATCTCAACGGTATGTCCCATACGTCATGCGGGGTAAATTAAATGCTCTATAGGTTGCATAGCATGCATTGTTGGATTACACATGCCACCGTTTGAACGTTTTTATTAAAATTATTCTAAAATGACACTTGGTTGTATATTTGAGATGAGAAGTGTTTTATCCCAGGCTGACCAATAAGAGACATGACTGAGAGATGCGCCCAGTCCTTGCCACTGCTCTATGCCGTGGGGACTCACTACGACGTGGGATACAGTGTTGGGAAAACATTTGCAGACAAGATCAAAAGGTCAGATACAGTAACAAATCGAAAGGTCAGATACAGTAACAAATAGAAAGGTCAGATACAGTAACAAATAGAAAGGTCAGATACAGTAACAAATAGAAAGGTCAGATACAGTCACAAATAGAAAGGTCAGATACAGTAACAAATAGAACCAATTTGAGTGCATCAATGTGTCACTGTATTCTATGCGTGTGATCGACGCTTCAGTGACTGGATAATTAATGCCTTATAGTCTACACGAATTACTCAAGCTGCAGTGACTGGCTAATGTCTGATCCATGGAGTACTGCAGCTGTAGAGACTTCCTTTATATGATTTGTAGTGTTCACCTACTAATAAGAATTTATCTGTTTGTCGTTCATTAAGGAAATGTACATACAAACGCACACAGAATATATCTCATTAGGAAATGGCGACAGCGGGCCATCGAGCTTGTGCCCCTAATGCCCTCCCTGGCGTCCACCCACACCCGCCAGCCGCCGGGTGTCCCCGGCGCCGGGCCGTGCGGGAAGACGTCAGAGACCTCCCCGGGCGTTGGACGCCCCCACCAGCAACTGCTCGATCGAGTTCGCTGATGGAGCCCCCCCCCCCCCCCGCCCGGAGACGTCTGGTCGACCGAAGACGCTGTGTTTCAAGCGTCCGCAGTCCACTCTCCTAGGGGCCGGGACGGTAAATTAACGTCCTAATATCTCCCCCACCCGTCCCGGGGAAGCATCGGACGCCCTCTAAGAGGGATTCTACAGTGGGTTTCCACCTCGCAACTAATTCGCGAAGTAGCTGGGACGAAACGGTTGCCTAGGAGCAGCTTTCTCAGGGCTGCATATTTAGAATCACCGGCCATAGGCTTCCACCACAGCCTATCGCCTCATATCCCTTAACGGCAACTTGTAATCATGATCCCTACCCTGTGTTTGCCTTTTCTTCCCCCTGTGAAGCATCACAGGTGGCAGCCCTGTAGGAGCTGTTTATTCCAGCAACTACCATGCATGGCCGTGTCTGCCACGCGGGACACGCAATGGTGGTAATGTGCCCCGGGTTAACACCGAGGGGGTCGGTGGCCAGCGCTTCCAAATCGGCAAGCCACTACAGACTTGTCAACCGGAATCCCGGGGGAGGACCGCACACAGAAAAACTTTTTGACACAATTTTAAGTTATTTTTTTAATCGTGTTGGATATCGGCCCACACACGATACGACATTCCAGGGCAGACTGTGGTGATCAAAATCAAACAGCTACTGACTATATTAGGGGTCACCAAACTACGGCGGGCCGCTGAACTGCCCGCCAACGGTACTTGAACTTGCTTGATAAAACGTTTGGAACACGAGACGTTGTGATACAATTTAAATTTCAATGACATTATATTTAGAATACTAGATCTTTACACCTTTGGAGACCTCCTGGCTGCTATGCACCTTAATTTACCATTTTCAATTTTAACTTATTGAATCTAGATTTTCTTGTTTATTGCAGACCTGTTTACCCCCGAACTCCTAAAATCGTACACTATCGTCTCAAAATCGTTCAATACAGCATCTTAATAGTAAATAAATAAACATAGAGTATGTAAAATGAATACCGTAACTACTCGCATCGCAGTGCCTAGTGGGACCGAGTTAAGCTGACGCCAAAAAGGTTAACTTCTAAAAGTAGATGACCGACGCTTAAAATACAGTCTGCGGTCACTTTGTTTAGCAGACGTGTATTTGCTATTGGTATTAATTTATACTGAGTGGAAGTACAGATCACATTATCATATTCTAAAAAAATTATAAAATAAGAATCAATTTCCATTAAGCCTATTCCCGCTAATATGTTGCATTCTGTAAACTGTAAATGGGTGAAAGAAAGAGAAATGTTGGAAACATACGGGGATATTAAAATTTTTAGTCGCCGCTGTTGGAACTATCGGTATCAGCCTTTCGGCAATTTCAGTTGTGCAGAGAACAGAAGAATCTGGAGAGAGAACATATTGCTACAGATAAGGGAGAAGGCTAGGAACTTGATGTGGTATTCTCTGGCAGTGGATGAGTCTACTGATCTCTCACAACTTCTTGTGTTTATTTGTGGTGTCAATTTGGACGTCCAGATAACGGAAGAGTCGGCATCCGTTTGCAGCATGCATGGAACATCTAAGGTCTGTAAGAAAAACATTCAAAAATAAATTACTGGTATGTGAAGTTAACACATCGAACGAGAGGGATTGATGAACATTTGAAAACAATTCTTTTGATTGGATGCAGCAATTCATTGATGATATCTTGAAAGCCGAACGTCAGTTTCACAAATCTCACTAACCCTCTTTTGCTGCTTACTTTGTGAGATTCAAATATGTGCGCACTAGGTCTGATGTAACTATCTTTTTGCTAACGTCGCATTCGTTGCTAACCTTGTTGTAAACAAATATGTTGGTTGTATTTGATTTTTTTGCATTGCACGCCACTCACCCATGATTAACATGGAATACTAAACTTGGTTTTGCGGCTTTTTTCCCAGAGCTTTCGTTCTAGCTTGCAAGTATTGTACAGAATGATTATCCGGCCCGCGCTCGTCATTTTTTTCAGTTATTCGGCAGGCCATGAAAAACGTTTGGCGACCTCTGGACTGTATGAGCCACCACCTTCTTCTCCTTCTTAATAATGCTTTTAATTATAGTATAGGGCAAAAATAATTACAAAATACAAATTATTACAACCTTTGGACCTGCTCTACATTCCGGCATCCTTTCAATACGTCCTGCCCAGCGCAGTCTGACTTTTTTTTTTATTGTTGCGACTATGAGTGGGTCTTTGTACAATTTGTATAGCTCTTGGTTTGTACGAATTCTCCAGATATCATTTTCCATCACTGGACCGTATGTTATTCTGATGATTTTCCTCTCCCATGTGTTGAGAAGGTTCTCTGCTTTTCTGGTAAGGGTCCAAGTCTGACTAGCTTAAATTTCTACTGGTCTTATGATAGTGGTGTATAGAGCCTTCTTTGTTCCCCTTGAGAGGTTTTTGCTTCCCAGTAGCTTTTGTAGGCTGAAATAGGAACGGTTGCCTGCTGTTATTCTTTCTTTCACCTCCGACATTATTTCATTGTACTCGTTTATAGTCGCCCCTAGATATTTGAATGTAGCCATTCTCTCAAATTTGTGGTTGTTAATATTGATGTTGTGATCAGCGTGGTAGTTTCGTGACATTGTCAAATATTTTGTCTTTGGTTCATTTACATTTACATCAAGACCAGCTTTGAATGAGACATTTTCCAGTTCCCTGAATGCTTTAATTGTGTCATTACTGCTTCTACCCAGTAGAGCTTTAATATCGTCTGCGTATGCCAGGTACTGCAATGGCTGGCTATGTAAGGTTCCTGATGGTAATACCTCTCTTGAAGTAGCTTGTTATGGTTTCACTGGTGCTCACGTGTATGCTTCTAATAACTGTTTCTAGCGTGATGTTAAACAGGATACATGATAGTGAGTCTCCTTGTCTGAGGCCCTGATTAACTGGGAACTCCCTTGAGTATTTTCCCTGCACCTTGATTCTACTTTGAAGTTAGCCACCGTCATATGCATGAGCCGAGTAAGCTTGTTAGGGACTCCAAGTTCTTGTTGAGCGTTGTATAAGTAATTCCAGTCTACGTTATCGTATGCTGTTTTGTAATCCACGTATAGCTGGTGTAGGTAGATGTTATATTCGTAACTTTTGGACAAATCCTAGCTCCAATGAAATCGCTTCTTCCATTGCGAAATCACTCATTAAGAATTAATTGAAATTGATTGTAAGCAAATCTTAATCTTTGAAATGCTGTTTTTAATAACATCAGTCAACAACAGGCCTTCACAACTCAAATTGTAATACTTTATGCGGGCCGAAAGAAAATAGGACGGGGGAAAAACTATTAAGAAAATAATAATAAAAAAGAATATTTTATTTCGCGGGCCGCAAAGTGGGTGCTGGCGGGCCACATGTGGCCCGCAGGCCTGGTCTATCATATTATAAGACCTTCCATATCAGTCTATCATATTGTAAGCGCTTCAAAATCATTATATCATATTTTAAGCCCTTTAATATCAGTCCATCATATTGTAAAACCTTCAATATCAGTCCATCATATTGTTAAACCTTCAAAATCAGTCCATCATATTGTTAGCCCTTCAAAATCAGTCCATCATATTGTTAGCCCTTCAATATCAGTCCATCATATTGTTAGCCCTTCAATATCAGTTCATCATATTGTTAGCCCTTCAAAATCAGTCCATCATATTGTTAGCCCTTCAATATCAGTCCATCATATTGTTAGCCCTTCAAAATCAGTCCATCATATTGTTAGCCCTTCAATATCAGTCCATCATATTGTTAGCCCTTCAATATCAGTCCATCATATTGTTAGCCCTTCAAAATCAGTCCATCATATTGTAAGCCCTTCAAAACCAGTCCATCATATTGTAAACCCTTAAACTTAATTTCATTGACACTTGACTGCATATAGTTTCTTGACTTGATGTTTTTTTTACTTTGCCGATGCCCAGCTTTTGGAGGGAATCAGCTGATGTCAACAACATAGACCTACCATTCTACAACACACCAGCTGGCAAGGAGTACTTCAAGAGAGCCCTGGAAATATGCAAGAACAACTTTCCTAAATATGTGCGAGAGGTAAGATGGTATCCATGATGTCACTTGGGCTGGTGGCATGGTGCATCAAATGAGATTATAGGACGTCATGTGCTCAACAAATTTACAAAACATAAGTTACAAAAAAGATATCTAGGTCTTCTGCATTTGGAAAGAACAACATCTTTTATAGTCACTTGGCTACCTTCTGTGACCTTTACTTACACAATCTTTTGTGCATTCACTTACACAATCTTTGATGCTTTCAATGACCTTTAAATACAGAATATTTGTTGCCTTCAAGGACTTTCACTTATACAATCTTTAGTGCATTCAATGAACTTAAATAACACAATCTTATGTGCATTCAATGAACTTAAATAACACAATCTTATGTGCAATCAATGAACTTAAATAACACAATCTTATGTGCAATCAATGAACTTAAATAACACAATCTTATGTGCATTCAATGAACTTAAATAACACAATCTTATGTGCATTTATGTCCTTCATGTTCAAGCTCATTATTGCCTTCACTAGTTACAATCTTTGATGGCTTCACTTGTTACAATCTTTGATGGCTTCCCTTGTTACAATCTTTGATGGCTTCACTTGTTACAATCTTTGATGGCTTCACTTGTTACAATCTTTCATGGCTTCACTTGTTACAATCTTTGATGGCTTCACTTGTTACAATCGTTGATGGCTTCACTTGTTACAATCTTTGATGGCTTCACTTGTTACAATCTTTGATGGCTTCACTTGTTACAATCTTTTGTGCCTTTACTTGTTACAATCTTTGATGGCTTCACTTGTTACAATCTTTGATGGCTTCACTTGTTACAATCTTTGATGCCTTCACTTGTTACAATCTTTGATCCCTTCACTTGTTACAATCTTTGATGCCTTCACTTGTTACAATCTTTGATGCCTTCACTTGTTACAATCTTTGATGCTTTCACTTGTTACAATCTTTGATGCTTTTACTTGTTACAATTTTTGAGGATTTCACTAGTTACAATCTTTGATGCCATCACTTGCTACAATCTTTGATGCCCTCACTTGCTACAATCTTTGATGCCCTCAATTGTTACAATCTTTGATGCTTTCACTTGTTACAATCTTTGATGATTTCACTAGTCACAATCTTTGATGCCTTCAATTGTTACAATCTTTCATGGCTTCACTTGTTACAATCTTTAGTGCCTTCACTTGTTACAATCTTTGATGCCTTCACTTGTTACAATCTTTGATGCCTTCACTTGTTACAATCTTTGATGCCTTCACTTGCTACAATCTTTGATGCTTTCACTTGTTACAATCTTTGATGATTTCACTAGTTACAATCTTTGATGCCTTCACTTGCTACAATCTTTGATGATTTCACTTGTTACAATCTTTGATGCCTTCACTTGTTACAATCTTTGATGCCTTCACTTGTTACAATCTTTGATGCCTTCACATGTTACAATCTTTAGTGCCTTCACTTGTTACAATCTTTGATGCCTTCACTTGTTACAATCTTTGATGCCTTCACATGTTACAATCTTTGATGCCTTCACTTGTTACAATCTCACGCTTCTAGGGGCATAAAGTCGCCCACATTGTTAATGACTTATTAAAAGAGCTATGGGCAAGTTTATTTGCCATCAAAGTGCTGTAGGAAGCAGGTTTCCCAATTGTTTGCAATTTTCTAATTGATTCCATTTGATTTGATACTAGTTTTAGAAAAAACAATTAATTTAAAAATCCAGGTGTTTTGGGGGGGGGGGGGGGAGTGGGTTGGTGAAATGTGTTAAAGTAAATCTAAAAGCTTTACAATAGCCGATATATGTTCATATTAGTAACGTATCTGAATAAAGTAATAGACTAGAGTAGTTTGAAATTCCAAAAAAACCTTTCAATTTACTATAAAAAAAATCCATTTCATGTTTTGTTTGAGAAAATTATGCACCCTCAATGTCTCTAACCTCCTCGATCAAAGTGGTGGCACGTTTTAATCTACACAAAAGCCCTGGATGCTGTGATTTTTTTTAACTTAAAAAAATATGATTTTCCATTATTTTGGTCTCCAGTTATAGATATTGCATTACCTTGCCGAGGGCCCCTGAAGCAGTTAAGATTGTTCTGATGACGTACAAGTTTTAAAATAAATATATCATGTGAATAATTTGAACTTTTTTTCCTGTCTAAGCTTGAGGGTATAGCAGACGGAGCTCAGATGTCTTTTGACAATATTTTTATGCTCAACTTATCTAAAGAAGTTCACAACGTCCTAGCACAACGACCAGCGGATAAACAATTCTCGGAAGTAGCCGGATGTACAGACATTTTCATCAACAGACCAACTTGTAAAATTCTCGGCCATAACGAGGTAAGAAATTCTCTTTTATACAGTGACACATCTTACCCTATAGACACACCATACGGTATGCACATACCTTACTATATAATATATTGACACTCATGATTACCATATTGACACACATTACTGAATGGACACACCTTACTATATAATATATTGACACACAGGATTACTGTCAAGGTCATGAAATCAGGGAGAGTTTGGGTGTTTTGATTTTGGTGACAAATGGGGCTTGTGAGCGAGTATGAGCTATTTTCTTGTCACGAGTGCATGGGATGTGGGGGTGATAAAAGGGGAGGCAACTTTTTGAGCGGGGGCTGTATTACGTTCACAGACTTAAGAGTGAACTTTCTTAGCAGTGCAGGAGATAACTTGGATTTGAGAGGTCGTGTTGGATTGCTCTCAAAATGGATTGACTGATTTGGTATCTGCTTGTTTTATTGCAAGCCAGTGGATATCAGTTCCTCTACATCGTAATTATACTTGTACACACTATCCTATGTCAAATGAATCATATGATGATATATCCTCCATAATAAAGTACTGTTAGTGTACATTGGACATTGTTGATTTCTTATCAGAGAGGGAGACATATATTGTGCAGTGGAATATAATAGACCAGTCCAGGTGAAGTAATTGACAGAATCAGAAGACCTAAACAACGAGAATATCCTGACATACAACAGAATAGTTGACATGGACCAAAGAATATTTGACATGGACCAAAGAATATTTAACAATTACCATATTGACACACAGGATTACCATATTGACACAAAGGATTAACATATTGAAGCACATTTTGCGTATGGACACACCATGCCCCGACAGATCACCTAAAAATATTTAATATCCCTGCCCAAATTTATTTATCAAAAGAGTTATCAGATATATTTCCATGCTGCTGATAGGATGATTGGTTTTCAACTTTGCAGCCTATTTAAGCCCAGATTTTCAACTTTGCAGCCTATTTAGGCCCCGAGGTTCAACTTTGTAGTTGTAGGATAAAACTTACAATTAAGGAAATAAGTTTGAATTGCAATAAATAACAAACGGCGACAGTGGTTAACTTTTCTAATAATATAGTGGTATAATTTGATGAAATACTGATTTATAGAGTGGTATAATTTGATGAAATACTGATTTATAGAGTGGTATAATTTGATGAAATACTGATTTATAGAGTGGTATAATTTGATGAAATACTGAGTTATAGAGTGGTATAATTTGATGAAATACTGATTTATAGAGTGGTATAATTTGATGAAATACTGATTTATAGAGTGGTATAATTTGATGAAATACTGATTTATAGAGTGGTATAATTTGATGAAATACTGATTTATAGAGTGGTATAATTTGATGAAATACTGATTTATAGAGTGGTATAATTTGATGAAATACTGATTTATAGAGTGGTATAATTTGATGAAATACTGATTTATAGAGTGGTATAATTTGATGAAATACTGATTTATAGAGTGGTATAATTTGATGAAATACTGATTTATAGAGTGGTATAATTTGATGAAATAAAGGGCCAGCTACATAGTAGCTATGGACATAGAAATTACTTTATGATCCTATGACAATATCACAGGATTGTGACCCCAAGATTAAACCTTTTGGCTACTTGGTCAGCTTTCAAATACTTAAGGACAACTTGGAGGAGGAAGAAGAAACGTTCACAGCATATTGTTATCCAGGAGTCCTGCCTGGCACTGCATTTTCCTTTAATAGGTGACAATTTATCTTTAATAGGTGACCATTTGTCTGTAATAGCTGACCCTAATCTCATTTAATAGGTGAGCAAATCTTTTTTATAGGTGAGCAAATCTCATTTGATAGATGACCAAATCTCATTTAAATGGGTCACCAAATCTTATGTAATAGGACACAATTTGTCTTTAATATGAAAACCATTAATCTATGATAAAAATGATGTGTACAATAGAACTACATTATTATTATGTTTAGCATTTAAATGACACTACCAATAATAAGTTTAACATGCTTCGTTTTGTTCTAAATATTGACAGACATGGCATGGTATTTTCAGTCAATGGTCTTTACCCAGACTTCATCAGTGAAACTTCTCCACCAAGGTATGTTGGACTCATGATCTTGATTGACTTCCTTACTGTAGGCATTTCATGGATAGCCTACCCCAAGTAAAAGAGTAATTTATTTATTGATGATCATGACTAAATTATTTGTTGATGATTATGACTAAATTATTTGTTGATGATAATGACTAAATTATTTGTTGATGATCATGACTAAATTATTTGTTGATGATCATGACTAAATTATTTGTTGATAATAATGACTAAATTATTTGATGATGATAATGACTAAATTATTTATTGATGATCATGACTAAATTATTTGTTGATGATTATGACTAAATTATTTGTTGATGATAATGACTAAATTATTTGATGATGATAATGACTAAATTATTTGTTGATGATCATTACTAAATTTGTTTAAGGTCATGACTAAATTATTTGCTGATGATCAATACTATATTATTTATTGATGATCATGACTAAATTATTTGTTGATGATCATGACTAAACATTTGTATCGTCATGATTAAATTATTCATTGACGATCATGACTAAATTTTTTGATGATCATGACTAAATTTATTGATATGTGCCTCAACAAATTCACCTGACAGACCTCGCTCCAAAAGTACAAACCAAACACTTTTATTTAATCTTTCCCCCCGTATGTCATTCTGTTACATGTTCAGTTAATGAAAATTGTTTGTAAAAATGCCTAATTTAAGGAAACAAACTGTTTCAGAATATTCATCAACCGCAGCATGATCAAAGCACGCTCACTGAATGACGCTATTGAACTGATTAAAAACCCAGGCTTTGGTGTCGCCTATGGGTTTACATTAAATATTGCTGACATACGACATCCTTCGGATATGTGGTCGGTTGAAGTAAGAAACTCTGTGTCCAGCTTTGTCCATTTCTTCCATGTATTTATTGCTCAATTCCATGCTTTTATGTGATGTTTCTCACGCATGTTTATGTTTTGCCATGATGTCATTAAAACAAATGTGAACAAAGAAACTCAATAGTTTGTTTTAAAAAAGATGGTTGATGGCCTCAGTAACATCAGATATTGCTAATGTATTTTTAATCCAAACAAACATTCCCATCACTAGACATATTCCCACCCACACAAACATTCCCACTGAAACAAACATTCAAACCCAAACAAACATTCCCATCACTAGAAATATTCCCACCCACACAAACATTCCCATCACTAGACATATTCCCACCCTCACAAACATTCCCACCCACACAAACATTCCCACTGAAACAATCATTCAAACCCAAACAAACATTCCCATCACTAGACATATTCCCACCCACACAAACATTCCCACTGAAACAAACATTCAAACCCAAACAAACATTCCCATCACTAGACATATTCCACCCACACAAACATTCCCACCCACACAAACATTCCCATCACTTGAAATATTCCCACCCACACAAACATTCCCACTGAAACAAACATTCCCACCCACACAAACATTCCCATCACTAGACATATTCCCACCCACACAAACCATAAAAGCACCTCTTGGTTCTTAGTCATAGCTGGTAAATATTTATTTCTTGTTAACTCACTGCAGATACGGACAGAGTTTGAGGAAATATCTGCCTAATTATTGGAAGAATCACACAAAATAAACATCCTTATTTATTGATAAAATTTTACTTTTTGTAGGTGGCGCCACATGCCAATGAAAGCATGTTTCATGTTTACACTGTGGCTGAAGAGAAAGATCCTGGCAGACCTTGTCATTATATTCACATCAACAATTATAAACATCTCAAGATAGCTGAGAAGCCAAATTTAAGAAGCACAAAAGCTAGAACTATCAGGACAGAAGAAGTGAGTATAGGAGATAGACATTAATAAACTCCTCTACTTGTAGCATACAGATAGGAGATAGACATTAATTAACTCCTCTTTACTTATAGCATACAGATAGGAGACAGACATTAATTAACTCCTCTTTATTTATAGCATACAGAAATTTTAGCTGTTAACACTTTGAATGTAATAATTTTCCTCGATACCAGTGATTCTTAAGAGAAATACAGGGATGACTGCTTTCAGGTTCAGAAAAAGCAATCTATGATTATGATACAAAAAAAGTGGATGTTTTGAGGGATTCTTAACCAGGTGTGCAGGTCTGTTAGCTAATGCATAGCTATCTCTACTACAAATCTAAGATCTCTTATAACACTAATTGCCTCCTCAGTTTCCACCACCAGAAAACAGACAAAATGTCCTCACAATATTGGGAGATGAAGGTAACCAAGAATTCCCAATCTACCGATCTGAAAGACCTTCTGATCATAGTGCCACGTCTTTTACTGCTTTGGTGGACATCATCAAAAACAGAGTTGATATTTACACTGAAAATCCTGCCAAAAGTGGAGTAAAACCTTTGTTGTGCTTAAACATTATGGAGAAAAATGAAGCTTGATTGTTTTGCATTTATTATAGGGAAATTAGGATAAATTAAAATGGAGATTTTCTAATTACCAGTATTATTATTTATTTGTGATTCAAGGAAGTTCTCCATTAAACGAAGTTCTCCATTAAACGAAATTCTCCATTGAACGAAGGTCTCCATTAAACGAAGGTCTCCATTAAACGAAGTTCTCCATTAAACGAAGTTATCCATTAAACGAAGTCCATTAAACGAAGTTCTCCATTAAACGAAGTTCTCCATTAAACGAAGTTCTCCATTAAACGAAGTTCTCAATTAAACGAAGTTCTCCATTAAAATTTGCATTGATCTCTAGTGAATATCCCAGGTACATGCACTTTTCATTTAGGAGAGTCCAAATATTGTGGTCATAATTTTTTTAAGCACTAGCAATAAGACTTTCTTTCTGCTAATGAGATCAGTATTATTGGTACAAGAGATCAATACAACTATCAATTAAAATGTTCAGTTTGTCAATTAAAAAATTCAACTTGTGCATTCATTTCATACCTCACAATTCTTACAGGTAATATATAGAATACACAATATAGAATTCTAAATGTTTAGATTTACTCCGGGTATTCTGTAACAAACACACCAAAGTTTGTAAAAAAGATGTCTACAATCATTTTTCCTTCTATGTTATTACTGTTAACCTCATTCATGTTCAATACTAAGTCATATTAGCACTTGACTTCCTTTACACAAAACTTGCTTTACACCAGACTTTCCTTTACGCTAGACTGCCACCAATATGAAAATTATCCAATTTGTGCATATTGCCATTACTATTAACTGTAATCCCCCACCCCCCCAAAAAAAAAATCCTTAGTGCAGTGGTTCTCAACCTTCCTGATGCAGCGACCCTGTAATACAGTTCCTCGTGTTGTGGCGACCCCCAACCACAAAATTATTTTCGTTGCTACTTTATAACTGTAGAGCATATGTGTTTTCAGATGGTCTTAGGTGACCCCTGGGAAAGAGTTGTGCGACCCCCAAAGGGGTAACGACCCACAGGCTGAGAACCGCTGCCTTAGTGTGTATGATATGTAAGGATGATAACCCCCATGGCTTGAGATTGTTTAAATTTATTCTTGAATAATGTTGTTGTTGTCTTAAACTAGAGAGCACATTGTAAGCTGACAGATTCAATTCTATAACAATGACAATAGCTTTTACTTTTACTTTTGCTGTGCTAAAATCGATTATTGACGATTGTTGTATGCAATATACTTAGAAATTTGCTTGACTTTCAAGTTTAAGAGTTGATTAAATGAAATTTAAATTTTCATACCAGTGAGTTGAGCAATAAGAAAAAATGATGATTTAATTACATGAAGAAACCATTAAAATGAGAATGCCATTAAAATGATTTTTGAGTTATTTCTTGCCACATAAAACAGTTTATTTTTGACTTGACAATAAAGAAGTTACTATGAATATTACTACGGTATAGCAGAGGACTGACAAGTTGGACAACTAAAACAGCAGACACAATTATGGTGAGTGTGATATTTGATGAGGTAAACATTAAGGTGAGAATTAAGGCATGTCTGAAACACCACTTAAGTATGTGTGCGCTTTTGTCGGTAAGAACATTTTAGAAAATCATGCAAAAGCGACACCTGATGGACATGAATCACCGGCAGCAGAACCTGGTCTCCACTGATTCATGAAAAGGCATACTCATACAGTCCAGTTGCAGCTACGGTAGACTACCTCCTACAACATGGATCCTGAGACATGTGGGCTATCAAAACAAGTTTAGTGTATTTTAGCAAATTAAGGAATTTGTTTAGCTAATAAGATTCCTAATCTCGACATTTTGTTTGATTCCTAACGTGAGTTCAGATTTAGACTTAAACAGGTCCGGTTCAAGGTACCGGCAAGTCGGGCAGTTGCCTGTGGCGTCACGGGCTTAGGGCGCCAGCAACAATCTCCCAAAAAAGGAGAAATCATTGCATATGGCATGGCCGCCATGGAAGAAAAATAGAAAGTGTAATTTAAAAAATTGCTGCTCTAAAGACTAGAAGAAAAATGTCATCGGTAGGCTAATTGTTCATACTGTCCACATTCAATACAAGTTGAGAAAAACAATTTGATTGTTTGTTTAAAAAAACAACCCAGTAATGAACTTATTACCTAACCACCAGTCACCAGTTTTTTCCGTGTCCAAATTTTTTATAATTATGCATAAAAGAGGCGCCAAAGTTAAGCTTGCCCGGGCACCAACCAACAACCGTAGGGCCAGCCCTGGGCTTAAACACCAAGTTCTTGAACAGTTTTGAGTTGGGATTACAACAATGCGATGCTTGTTTTAAATTTCAAAACCTCACCCAAAAAAAGTGAACACTATTTATCAGTTCGCGTTTATGTGTGTGTATTTTTTTGTTTTGTTTTTTAAATTATTTTTTGCCCACTCGCAGGTTTAAGACTTTAATAATACTGCATTAAACTACATTTGCTTCAATTTTCAGATCTATAAGTTTAATACAGTTCTCACTAATTATCAAACGTGAGCAATTTTTTCATGTTTTCAAATTATATTTTATAATAAAAGCATGACTGTTTAAGTAAGGAATGGTGTTAATTATAATGTGTATGATTATGATTGCCTCATGCTTTAAAAAAATATAGTTATTAGCATCATTTAAAATTTGTTTGATTATGATTGCCTCATGCTTTAAAAAATATAGTTATTAGCATCATTTAAAATTTGTATGACTATGATTGCCTCATGCTTTAAAAAATATAGTTATTAGCATCATTTAAAATTTGTATGATTATGATTGCCTCATGCTTTAAAAAATATAGTTATTAGCATCATTTAAAATGTACTCGACTGCATGTACGTTAAGCTAGAAGAAAATGAAAACTTAAAAACACTGATACTTTTTAAAAAAAAAAAAAATTAAGAATTTAACGAGCACATAGAAATAGTGCACGATTAAACAATGTTATTAAAGCGAAAGCGTTTGTGTTTTCTTTAAATGTGCTACTTTTGTAACAACGTTTCCTGAACAGTGGGTATTTAATAAAATACTTTGCCTATATCTATTAGATTCCCAACTGATTTTCTCTTTTTAATACATTAATAAACAATTTGCCCCACCTATTTCCACGCATCTTTAATTTTTTTTTTTTTTTAAATGAGAATCAAGTAGAAAGCTAAATAAACTTTTATGTGAAGTAGTATTTCGATTAATAATGCCCAATCCATTTTTTGTGTACTAATTTTAGAAATAATTATTCTTCCCCAAATCGTCTATTAAATCATTTCTATCAATTTGGTAAAAAAAATATGTTGAAGTATACCGAAGAGGCGATTTGTAATTTTTCTGCAGAAAGCTATAATAGTTTGAAATTTCAAATAGTCAGTACTATCAACTGAATTTTAAGAACGTTATATTTTATTTTTAAATGATTTGCTTCAGATAAAATAACTCATTAATAAATATATAATGTCATTTGTAAATATCTCTTAATTAGCAAAAATTATGCCGTTCATATATGATTTATAAAAATGACCAGTAAGAAAAACCCATAAAAATGTATAACTGTATAGACCTTTCTTATTAACTTTTTTTTTTTTACTCTGGTAAAATTTGGAAATATGTAGACAATGTAGTCTAATTATTAGCCTACAAGTAAGTCTTTTTTCCATTTGAGTTCAGCATATAAAATGATGTTTGCAGTGCTTTTTATTGATAGAACCTTTTTTAATTGATTTTTAAAAAAAATCATTTATTTATTAAGTAGATATCACCAAAATAATGCTAATAAAAATAAAAGCCACATTACTATTTTTAGTTATATATATATATATATATATATTGATTTTAAAAACTTATTTTTTCCATAACACATATCACATGTCTCATCTGCCAACCTTTAGCTACGCCTCTGGCAACTGGCACTACCCTCCATCCTCCCAAAAAATAATCTGAAATGCCCCCTCGGGGAAAAATGTCTGAAAGTGATAGAGACAATGGTTGTCACCCGTGACCCTCTCGACAAGGTTGATCGCGTCTGCCTCGAGCTGACCTGGAATGTTGCACCTGAGTTGCTGACACAGTTGGGGGGGGGGGGGTTTGTTACCTGGGTCAAGGGAGGGCCGGGGGCTGGTGAGTGATAACGAAAAAATAAGAGGTGATAAAAAAAATTAATAATAAAAACCCTTCGCTTTCAATAGGCATCGACCCTAACTTTAGGATTTGGGGGGAGGAGGGGGGGAGAGAAGTCATTTAGACTCTGATGGCAAAGAACCAGGGTTATAATACACTGCAGTCGTTATATTCTACATTTTAGTTTTATGTTGACTGCGGGGATCACGCGCCGGTTCGGTATGATTATTATGATAATAATTGATTGTGGTCCTAAAATGATTCTCTTGTAAGTGTAACTCGTCTATACTAGTTGGGATGGATGTTTAAGTATAACAGGATAGCAACTGATGTGTGCGCACCTCTTTCGGCACGAACCTTGGGAAAAACAAATAAATGGTTTTGTGCGGATTTGTTTGGGGGGAAAATGATGAGAAATGAAATCATGCGGCTGATTCTTAGTATCAAACCTGATTCAGAGATAGCTTCCCTTTGTAGAGATATCTACAACAAGTTACGATGGCTTTTTTCATTGTTTTTTTACAACCGTGTTTAAATATATACAAATATTAATGCATATATCACAGAAAAGATATTGGATTGATCTAGGCTGTTTCAGGTATATGAGTAAATATTAATGTTAGCCTATATTATTTAAATATCTATTACTTAAGACCAAAAAAAGGCAGTCAGTAGGGATCTAATGTTCTGCTTCTTCAATATATTAAGGGCCCACGATCAATTTATTGATCATTCTGGCTCCTATGCATGTAGAGGGGATTCGCAATGTTTCCGTGCCGGGTGTTGATAGAGTATTTCACTGGTTACAAGAGTTACTTAGTGAGGGTATTATTCACGGGGGGGGGGGGGGGGGTGGAAGGCCTGAGGCAATAGACTACGATGAGTCGATTGTTTTGTCATGTGATAAGAGTAAGTACGAGTAAGACTTCCGGGAGGCTGTCTGCAACACACTAGTCGCTAACAAATTTTTCTTCAAACAACTTTCTTCCTTTAATCATAACTGAATTATAATTATTGTCAAATTTATGAATGTCATTTAAAAAACACGTGTATTCAAGAATATTTTGAAAAGTAAAATTTGTAATTAACATTGGGGAAGTGCTGATGGAGACAAACATTTTGCTTAAAAATTAATGATAATGGCTGATCAGCTGTTATCTGTTGTTATGTGTTGTTATGAGTAGCAGACAGCCTACCGAAGGCTTACTCATATCACGTGACAAAACAAGGAAGTGACTCATCGAAGTCCATAGACGCAAATGTGTCAGGTGTTGTCGCCTCAACTGTGATCCGTGATCCCCTCTTAGTTCCCTCAGCTTCTTAATATGACACAGAAGACAGTGGAGTCAGTTAAGCACTGGATGACAATAAACAAGCTCAAATTGAACGATGAAAAGGCTGAGCTGATCCGCATTGCTATCGCTCAAAAGCTAAAATCTTTAAAAAATACACCATCCTTTACTCTCTCAGGCGTGCAGATTAAGTTTGCTCAAACAGTGCGAAACCTGGGTGTCTACTTAGACAGAACACTAACTATGGAAAATCACATCACATTAAAATGATTTGCAAGGCGATTTTTCTAGAGCTTCGCTAGTCATTTCAGACCTTTCTTAACGTTGAATGCACCAAAGAGGCTGATGTCTGCATTCGTGCTATCACGCATGGACTACTGCAATGCTCTCATGGTGGGTCTTCCAGCTACGCTCCTGGATAAAATTCAAAAAGCACAGAATAATGCGGCTCGAATTGTTCTTCGTAAACGCATATTAGACCATGCTAAAACTCTTCTGAGAGAACTGCATTGGCTGCTAGTCCGCGCTCGCATAGAGTACAAAATTGAAACTCTGTGCTACCGCTGCTTGCATGACCTGGCGCCGTCCTATCTCCAAGCGCTCATGACGCCTTATGTACCCACTAGACAACTCCGCTCATCCGATAGTGGCAAACTCTCGATACCACGTGTTCGCCTTGAGACTTACGGAAAGCGCACGTTCGCATTTGCTGCCCAACCATTTGGAACACCCTTCCTGACGCTCTCAGAAACAGCCAGACGCTGAAGTCCTTCAAAACAAATTTAAAAACTCATCCATTTCGCAAACACCTTCTGGGGTGAAGTTGTCTACCATCTTTTCCAGCTAGTTATTATCTCCCAGCTTTGTTTTTGTACCGCGCTTTTTAGCGTGATTTTTCAAATGAACTTTATTATTATTATTATTAACTATTCCTTTTGGAAGCTTGTTCCAGTAACTGATTGTCTTTGGCAGGAATAAACAGTTCCTATACTGGCTTCTCGCTAGTATGAGCCCGAACTGCCTGCCATGGCCTCGTCGCTGCAGTCTATGGGTGAATGTTGCGAGTTTCTGTAATGGACCAGCCCATTATTTATCTTGTTTATCATGGAGAGCCTGTATAGTCGTCGTCGTTCCTCCAATAGTGACCAGCTCAGTGTTTCCAGCTTGCTGCCAACACTAGAGGTATTCCTGTCCGGAAAATATAGCGACAACTATAATATGCCTATTGTCTAGAAGTAGGTCTATTATACTATACCGTTAGTTGTAGGACGTTGAAATATGCAATTAGTTCTTCCACCAAACAGACAGGTGCATGAAGACGTACCTGACGGTCCCTTACCACCAATATTTGCCTTCACCCATGCAGGCTTACCACCAGTATTTCCCTTCATTCGTGTAGCCTTACATTGGACACCGCCAAAACTTCAATATTGTGGTATATGACAATTGTGGTATATGACTATAACAATTGTGGTATATGACTATGACAATTGTGGTATATGACTATGGCATGCATTATGCTTATTTGAGCAAATGTGCACCAACTTTGCAAGGATACGGACAAACTCAACATACTAAATGCGTAAAGTAGATTTCTTTCTAAATTTTATAATTATACTAATTTATACAAGGGATAGAGGAGAGACAGGGTATTAGGAAGAGGAACAGATGGGCCTACGATGTGAATTAGGGGGGCCTCAAACAGGTACCAGCCCGCGGCCTGTTAGGCACTGGATCGCATGATTCATTTATTTGGACTTGAATGAAACCTAAATAAAACCGCCCCCGATGCGTGGAAAAGTTGTCTTCAACAAAACCCAGTCCTTTATGGTTCATTATTGCATCATTCGTCAATACGCAGGACGTGAACATGTCTGTAGCTGTGGTATCAACAATGAGCTCTATTTGCTCCCATCACACGCCATCTATCAGGTAGTTCAGTTGTGGGAAGGGCTTCTCGCGATGTTTTAAACTGAGAATTGAGATTGAAGTTTTATTGGAAACAACCGCCGTCAAGTGTCATTCAGTTATAGCGAATGGCTTTGGAGATTAGATTTTTCTGCAGACTCGACAAACCCTTTAAAAGAATTGAATAGCGTACTGCAAGGTCAGCCAAAGCTTACAGCGATGGGAAGGCACTTCAGCAAAAAAAAAATAAATATCGTTCTATTCGAGCCTCAGTTGATGAAGGGTTGCCTTACTCAATTTCTTTGCAAGACGCAACATATCCATTCTCACGTGAGATTGTGTAAGGGGTGATTTCTGGCTAGAGACAGCAGTTCCAGGGAACACTTTTCAGATATGGATGCCAGTGAAAAACAAAATCTCTCAAAACCCAAGTGATCGTGTTGAGCTGCCAGCTGAACTGGAAGTGATCACTCTGCAATTTAATGAGTTGAGAAATAAATCATATATCTCTGTGGCGCTACAGTCTTTCGAATCACCTACTTGTGTGAAAAGACATTGTCAAAAAATGAAATAAATACAATCACAATGCAGCCGTATCTGATGAGCACCTGCAAACAATTTTGATGATGTGAAAAAAGACGATTGTGCAATCAATTCAAATGAGTCTTCTGATAAAATTTATTTGGAGTCTCAATTAAATAAGACTATGTCAGAAAAACACATTTTGCTCTATGTTGAATTTCGTCAAGGAAAAATATGTTTTACATGTGTGTTAAAAAAACCAACATTTGGGAGTTATTCAAAAATGGCTTGTTAACCCCTGCCCTAAAAAGTGAAGAATTAGTTTAAATTGGGGGTGGCTGACCCAAATGGCTTCGTGAGCTAATTCGATAGCTTCTCAAGTCTTAGTGGACCATATGTTTGGCCACCCTTGGTTTACATGAAGGTAAAAGTTGACTTATTTACGACTATTTTATTGGGGAACACAAAAAAAGTATGCCTACAAAAAAAAATAAAAAAATTATCTCCCTTTTCACGCGAGCCTTTAATTAAAGTATCGAAGTGCATTTAGTTTACGCTGGCCCAACTATTTCGACACGCATGAGAAAGTATTAATTTAGTTCATTAGATTTAAACACGTTTGTCGCAAAATTTTGAAACGAAAAAATGAAATTGGAAAAATTATGTGTGGGTGTTTACACAATGAAATAGAAATTGATGGCCTAATGGAAATATGTACTTGTCCCTGTTTCTCATTGGAAAAGAATGAATATACATATATTAATTTTTTTAATTGTTGTTAGAGAACTTGAGTATTAACTAGTTTTTCCTTAGTGTGTCATAAATGAACAAGGTTTAAATCCATTGTTTTAGCATGTGGTAAGAAGATGAACAAGGTTGAAAGCCAATAATTTAAGTAGAGATAGTCATGATATAAAAATATATGAACATGTTTGTCCTTATTCTCATTGCACAACCGGGTAAGTTTTCAACAAAAATTATTGGATTAAAATCTATTTCAGCTTTTTTCTCATCATAATGCTAAGCATGGCCCCAGTAGTTCTTCTTGTTGTCTATAAACTGGTTGAACATTTATTGGAGGGCAGACGCTGCATCATCAAGAACACAGTCTGTGTCATCGGATGTGTATTAATAATGCTTAGCTTTAGAATGGTACTTTTAACTGGAATCATTGATATGATCGTGCCACCTCCATAACAAGAAAGCATTGCTGTAACTACTACTACTATAAGAATGACTACTGTGTAAGTAAAGTATAGCTGTAACTACCGTGTAAGTAAAGTATAGCTGTAACTACCGTGTAAGTAAAGTATAGCTGTAACTACCGTGTAAGTAAAGTATAGCTGTAACTACCGTGTAAGTAAAGTCTAGCTGTAACTACTGTGTAAGTAAAGTATAGCTGTAACTACTGTGTAAGTAAAGTATAGCTGTAACTACCGTGTAAGTGAAGTATAGCTGTAACTACCGTGTAAGTAAAGTATAGCTGTAACTACCGTGTAAGTAAAGTATAGCCGTAGCTATATATACTGTAAGAATAACTACTATGTAAGAAATTTAAAGAATATAGCTGCAAGAATCTAACCAGGGCCATGCGAAGGATGCAGCTTCCCCAAGTACCAACTTTCAGGATAAAATCGTCGACATATATAAAATTTATATAAATATACACTCATGTGGGTGAATCCTTTATGTATGAAAAGCAGAAGAGTAATTTTGAGACTTAGTAAAGGATGCAGCTTTTCCTTCACATGGCTCTAACTCTGGATACAACCCAGTTTAAGTAATATTATTATATAAGTATAGTTGTATCTACAGTAAGTAATTGGGAGTGTAAGCCAGGTATAGCTGTTTTAAGAGTGTTAGCCAAATATAGTTGTACTATAAATAAGTAAGAGCAAACGCAAAAACTAATAAAACAGCTCTGCTATTTAATATTTTGCAAAGCTTTAATTGTAGGTTTCACATGAACAGACTATTGAACTCATTCATCCCAAGTGTGGAATAAAAACAAAATGAAAGTCTTAAATGTGATAAAAAGCATCAACGTGTTTAAAAGTTCCAGAAAACCAAATACAAATATTTCTTTAAAGCTAACTTAGCTGTCACTGTCAGGTGTTAAGAAATGCATTTGAAAATTCTTTGCAATTTACTAGTGTCTCTAGGTAGGATTAAAGGTTAGATTGGTATTTTACTTTTTTTTTTGTCACTTCGTTTATGCTTATTTGAGTAAAAAAATTTAAAGTTTGAGGAACAAAGAAGATAAATGGAACAGGATGGAGAGATAGAGAGGTTAACTGAGGAGATAAATGGAACAGGATGGAGAGATAGAGAGGTTAACTGATAAATGGAACAGGTTGGAGAGATAGAGAGGTTAGCTGAGTAGATAAATGCAACAGGTTAGAGATAGAAAGGTTAGCTGAGCCTTTCAAAACTACTAAATTTTAATAATTATCAAAAATGTAATTAAAAAAGAATGTTGTTTGCTGAAGGGATAAAACATTTACCAAAAAAAAAAAAAAAAGGAATCATTATTTTATTACATTTATAAACAATGCAATTTATGTTAAAGTTAAAAGAACCACATTTTAAAAAGAAGACAAAAAAGATATCACATCCATCTCTGCCAAGTATCATCAATCCAACTCTTACTTTGCTCAATTGTAAATTACAAATTTTAATGTTATAATAAATGTAAATTGGATCTATATTTTTGTTTAATATAAAATAAATAAAGTAATGGCTGATTTTGACGAGCGTACCCGTGACGTCATTTGCGATGTCAAAACCCTGTTAGGGAGAGGGTCAAAACCCTGTTAGGGAGAGGGTCAAAACCCTGTTAGGGAGAGGGTCAAAACCGGGTTAGGGAGGAATTTAGGGTTCAGGTTAGGGTGAGGGATAGATTTAGATCATTTTTACATTTTTAAAAACTTTTTATTCGTCATTATATAAAAAACAACGACCAAGATGGCGGCCATGGTAAAAATCGCGGGTATCTTTCTAAAAATTTACCAAAGTAATTTATTATTTATTTCAACAATTTAGACAATGCAATTGCAATAAATGTCAAATAATCCCTTTGCAAAATGAACATAAAAGAGATAATAATATGAGAGCATCCATGTTTTCAAGAACAATTCATTTCTTACATTGGATTAATGTTCTTTATACTACAATGTAATATAATTAATACCTTAAGATTTTTTAATTTAAAACAATAGTAAAAAATAATGTAGTTCACAATTAAGACACAATCTCTATACTCATAAAGGTTATATTTCAATACTTTCATGAATCATATACAACAGTATTTGATGAAATAA
Source organism: Omphiscola glabra (assembly GCA_964017045.1). Taxonomy (NCBI): domain Eukaryota; kingdom Metazoa; phylum Mollusca; class Gastropoda; family Lymnaeidae; genus Omphiscola; species Omphiscola glabra. The sequence goes on from OZ024796.1 coordinate 9,357,490, forward strand.
CAAGCTAACAAGCTATGTATTTTTGAGTTCTTTCTTCAAAAACATATTTACTATATCTTTTGTTTAATTCTATTTATTCTAATCAATGTTTTCAAGCTCCAGCTTTCTTCTTTTGGGAACAGGCTGAGGTAACGCTGTTGTATGATTGTCAGGGATCCCGGTAGTACCGTTCATAGGCCTTTCTGTGGACATACATTACATGTGATGATCAGAATGATCAATGGGGCCTACATGGTGTCTAAAACTAACATTAAAGTGATATTAATGATCTATAATCATTTTTATTTACCTTTGCGTTGATGATTCATCTGCATGATTTGAAAATTCCATATCTCTAATTTTGCTATGGATGTCTGTAAAAAGGAAATCAGAAGAAAAAAAGATAACTTGCTATACCAGAGGTTTATGATGCTAGTAGATAAATAGTCCATTAGACTTTAATGTTACCCTTTAAAGCGTGTTTTTTTTGCTATATATCAGTTGGTTTCGACCACTGGGGTTCGTTGCAAGAGTTTGTCATATAGGAATTAAAATAAAAGGTAGTATTTTTTCACTTGACCTATAAAATATAGGATTTTTTGAAGAATGATTGTAAGAATTTTAATATTAAATGGATTCTTACAAAATATGTGTATATACTGTGATACTCATTGAATAAACTGGGTGGTAACTTGAATTCCTGACAAAACAAAAGATGACAACTCCATACCCCAAAATATTATATCAAAAACTTCTGACCCCACTCATACAACAAAATAATCAAAAATAAAGAAATAAAAAAACCCACCCAATTCAACAACATATTTTCATGTTTCAGATCACTTTGAAATTACAGCTATTGGGTAATTTACAACTGCAATAGACTTTGAATGAATAGATTCAAAAAACTATTATAAAGTAGGAGTTGCAAATTAGCATAATATTGACTTTTAAATATTCATCATAAAGTGTTTCATTTGTCTAGTAGTAGAACTGAATTTTTCCTTTATAAAAACTAGAAAATACAACTAATAATAAAACCACAATTGATAACCTTTGTATCAACTCACACCTCCCTCCTTATAAAAAAACAACAAACAGCCTAACTCTTTCAATGAAAGAGACTTGAAACTTTCTGTCATAACCAAATATTGTCACATTAACCAGACCTGTTTACTTTTACGAATTTGGCGTACAATGTATGATTTTGTAAATTATATATACTGTATGTTTATTTTTTACTATTAAGATAATGTATTGAACTACTTTGTGACAATATTGTACGATTGTAAGAGTTTGAGGGTAAACAGGTCTGACATTAACTGACAACCCCAAATATAAGTTATTGCCCCCAAATAACGGATTTAGCACTCTGCACAATACAGTAAAACAGCACATACACCTAATGATGTTAAACGAGACATGGTGTAAAACATGGTAGGAAGTACTGGGAAATAAGATCAAGGAAAATATGGATAGCTGAAGCAACAAGACAAACATTTGAAGTAATTAAAGACAGGTGACAATCAAAGAACAAAAGTCTTGTCTACAAATTCACATGATTATAAAAAAGAATACCAAAACAATACAGATAAAAGACAAAGGGTTATTGTTCATCTCTAAAAGGGGGCCTGCAAACTTTTTTAATTAGAGGCAATATAGTAAATAATAAGCATGTATAATACTCAAATTAGAAATTAATATAGACTTAATCTTCCCATGTGTTGGGTGCCCCTGACAACCCAGTTAAAAAATAAATAAAACATTTTATGGCGGTTTTCCCTCTCAAAATATCCCATATGAAATATTTTATCTATTTTTAACTGGGTTGTCAGAGGCCCCCAACAACTTAGTATTAATTATAATTCATCAAATGATGAAGGTCGTTTTCTCTCTTTGTTAAATCTAAAACCTACTTTATTTTTTATGTTTTCCTTATAATTCTTATGATTTAAACGGCAATTCAAATCTTATTATAATCTAATATTGCTCTATCCTTGAAGTTTGATTACAGTAAAAGTAACTAAAAAGGAAAGCTGGAATTATGGAACAGCAAAACGTTTTGACATACTCTGTTCTTTTATAACCAAATTTCCTTACTATTTACTGCACTGTTATTTGTTATTCATCATGAGATTTAAAAAAAATAGATTTATAAAATGCATTTTATCTGTTGTGCAAACAATTATTTTAAATGGTGGTTTATGTTCAAAATGTTACTAAAATTAACAATTATCTGTTCCAAGCAGGCAAGAGTTTTTAGTACCATTAAAAATTGACTTTTTTTCACTTTTCATTAACTCACTATTCATATTGAGCAGATGATTTAACTACCTTCACCTGTATTTTGCAGGATATTAGAAACATTCATTGCACAACTAGATAGCTGAAGTCCTTCCTTATTTTAAAAGTATGTTAAATGTGTACAGATGGCAAGAGGTGGTATTGAAATTATTAATTTATCTCATAAAAGCAATTCATTTTTCAATTTTTTAAAATGAATATTCTCATATTTTAAAATCACTATAATATCTACACTATGTTGTAGTTTTTTTGTCCAGGTCTGGCTCAATATGGTTAAAAAGGTGTTGAGACAGTAATTGTAACTCACAAGGTGATTTAATGACTTGTATTCAGCTGCTGCTTGTTTGTCTTCATCATACGTTAAATCCATTGGAGGAGATCCAGAACTTCTGCCTCTCTGTCTCTGCTGGGTCTTTGTCAATAAATTGTTGTGTGAATAATTTGTTAACGATAGAAAACTATGTTCTTCTGTGGAATAATTGCATTAAACATCAGTCAAAGCCAATAAGGGTTCTTTGAACACTAATTTGAATAGGAGAGAAAAAGAGGAGGTGGGGGAAACAGAGAGAAAAGATAAGATAATGTATAACTTTGTTATTTTATTTAATATGAAATAATCTTTATAACACTTTTCACTTATCTGAAATAGTATCAATGGTTCTTTTATAACAACATGTCACACTTTCCACAATTATTTATAAAAAGCATTTTATTTGTTGTACAATTATATCAAATGATGGTTTTAAATGAACAATTATCAGTTACAAGCAGCCATTAAAAATGTACTTATTTTTTTCTACTTTTTCATTAGCTCACTATTCACATTGAGCTGATGAGTTAAATGACTTAACCTGTATTTTGCAGGATATTATAACTTAACTAACTTACTTAAGAAAATCAGCAGACCATCGAGCCAAGGCTCATAAAGTCTTCCCCAGCACACCTCCACCGCCCCCAACTGGCATTCAACCACTCCCCCCAGTGGTCTCTATTCCAGCCAGGCCGCAAAGCGGCATGCCGAGGGCTCCCCGCCCCTGAGATGGCCCCACCCACCCTTCCACTCGATTGACTATGCGGGTGAGGCCGCATCAGAGAAGGGACGCCTGGCCAGCCGGGGTGATGCTTACACAGCAACCGGGCCGGACTTCCTTGGGCTGGGGTGGATACAATTTACGTCTCTAAAGCCCCCCCTTCCCACCCCGGGGGGACTCGTAGGTGTTAACAGACGCCCTCTAATAGGGTTTACGTGGTTTTCTGCGGCATGACTAATTCACACCGCAGCTGGGAAATGACAAAAAAAGAGAGGTTGCCTAGGAGCAGTACCCTCAAGTCTGCAGGATATTATAAAGATTCATTGCACAACTAGATAGTTGTAGGGTAATAAGGGGTAATAAGGGGAGATAGTTATAGCCCTTTCTTAATAAATATCACATTTTTAGTGTAAACCAGGGGTCTCAACTTAATAATGGTCCCCAAAGATCCTGCAACATGATTGGTGTTACAAATTGTAATAAAAGACCCTCAAAACAAAATTGACCTAAATTGCAGCATATTTTTTGTTTTGAAAATCCCTGGTGTCAACTAAAACTAATAACATAATGAAACAAACAGCTTTATCTTTTTTGACACCTGTGGCTTGCTATTTCAGCATTTTAAAAAGTCAATCTTGTAGCTATGTCATTCTGTTACAAGGTTTATACTTTATTCAAAGTCCTTCAAAGTTTTACCTGGGGTGGGGACTTCTAAAGGCAAGGTGACTAATATGGAATTTGTCCAATGGATTTAAGGCTGAACCTACTTATTACAGCTGTTGAAATAATATCCTAAACATATAAATTGTAAAATTGTCATAACATTAGTATCAACTAAAAATATGAATTTATACTTACGGTCAGTAGATGGAGGCCTCGCCTGTCCTAGTTCTTTAGACGTGGCTTGTAAGAAGGGTACTTGAGGAATATCAATTATCTCCCTCTCATATTTTTCATTTGGTAAAGCACCTTTTATATTTGTGCATTTCCATTTATTATGAGTGGATGGCTTTATATTTAGTCTAAAATCCATTTTTGGTGATCCTGGGATTAGGGGTAGGGTTAAATGTCTGGTTAAATCTACTTGTTCTTGAGTAGAGTTCTTGGTATTATGATGTGGTAGCTTTACAATCTGTTTTGGCATATTATTACAGAAATCCTTGTAGCAATTAATCTTTTTAATTTCTGGCAATGTGCTCCGAGTGGTATTAGATACGAAAGCTTTCAAACAGTTGATCTCAGCACTCTCTTTTGGTAAACATCTTAAAGAGTAGATATTTGGAGCAGTTCCTGGTCCATTTGCTAATGAATAATTTCTGTGGTAATTAGAATTTTCTTTGGTTGCTGGAATATTAAAGTTTTCATTACCAGTGTTTGGAAATGTTCTTATTACATCATTTAGAGGTTTTACTTCTTCAGCTAGCCCGATTAATGTTTTTTCGTAATCCGCTGTGCCAGTTTTAAAAGAGTCATTGCTCCTTAAAATACTATTAAATTCCTCTTCCTGTTTTAGTTTTCTGGATGGAAAGTTGAATGGATAATTGCCATAGAACCCATTTTGTGAATGATTATTTTGAGTATCTGAGTTATTTGTTTTTAAATTTGTATCACATGATCTTTCTGCTTTTGAGGAGAAGATGCCATATCCATTGTTTATAATTGATTTTGAAGAGCTTTTGTTTAAAAACACATTTGGACGTGAATATTGAGTTCCATTTGAGAACTTTGTATTACCTCCAATATAATGTGATACATCCTCAGATGTTTCTATAGCACTAGTGTAGTCAATTTCAGCTGGACATGTTTCATTGTGTTCTTCATTATCAACATTGTCAGCACCTTTAGACTTATCCTCTCCAAATGTGTAATTTTTCAATGAATTTTGCCATTCATAATCATTTACAAATGGACTATGAGAAGAAACTGGTGAAGTACTTTTGTTGCTGGTAGAAAAAAATGATTTCTCACTAGGAACTGTAGCTGAGACTTGGGAACAGCTGCTTGAGTTAAGTTGAGGACATATCCAATCCATTGTAATGTTTTTGAGATACTGTTAGTTTTTTATCAAATAAACAGATGAGACATTATTTGTAGAAAAAATATTAAGGCCAAAAGAAATTAATTATTTTAAAAGCTTTGTGACAGATTTAAAAACAATTTTTAAAATATTAAGAAAGTGGTCTGCAATCAATCAATCAAGAGCTATGGTGTAGCTTGTAACTATAAGACAAACCAAACAGTGAGCTATGTTTAAAGAAAAATTAAGTAGTTGATTAAAAGCTCAAAATGAGTAAAAAAAACAAATCGAACTATTTTCCTCTAATTAATGACTGGTAGATGAGTTACAGAGCTAAGTTAATCATTTACTTTAAATTTTCTGGATGATTTTGTTAATAATGCACTGCCAATAGAGTGCAGCTGCTGCTAGCAATAAAATAAGCATAAGTAGAATGCTCTAACCAAGGGGTAAGTAAACTATGGCTCGTGGGCCTATTGTGGGTCGCGCTGCAGTTTTAAATGGCTTGCGCTCCCATTAAAAAAAAAATAATTAAATAATCATAATAATGGGAAAAAAATATAAATGAATGCGTAGTTTAAATATGTGACTGCAGGTGTCACTACTATATGGGGTTGTTTTACTTTTCTGATGAAATCTCAATATTCTGAGAATACACATTCTCTTCTTGTTGTGGAGTTACATTTTTCAGAATGTTCAGTGAGGTTTTATTATAAACACTAAAAATTATTTCTATGTTGTATTGATTGAGTACAATCTATTTTTGGGACAATCAATTATACAATTATCCTGTAATTATTACAGAATATAGTTAATGGATCTTATTTATTTCACATATTACAATAATTTAAAATGATAAATTCCCAATGACACAGGTAACACCACACTTTCACCATTTATTGCTCACATGCCTCTGTTACCTCTAGTTGGCTTTTAGCTACAAAGGTTTGCCTACCCTTGCTCTAGCCTACTTAATTTTGAACTCATCACGTTTTTAAGCAGAGGCATAGCTAAAGGGGTGGGGGGGGGGCAGGACAGATGTCCCTGGGAGCAAGACTAGTTAGGGGCTCCAAAATGTGCTTTGATACCATTTAATTGATGAAAATAATGGGTTTGAGATTTAAAAAAAAAAAGAAAGGGAGGTTCTTTAAAATGTATCTTGTCCCCGGGAGCCAAACATTCTTAGCTCGGCCTCTGTTTAAATCAACATGTACTCTAGCCATAATCATAAACATCCAAATTTAACAATCTGCACTTTTTGTGTTTTTATCTTCTATAGTGATTCCTATGGCATAAAAATTTCAACTTGTTTGTATTTAAAATCAAGCAGCTTTATTTCCTTGAGCTTCGTGCCATGACACCTTAACAAAGTTATCTAAAAAATAAACAATTTTGCACACTATTATCTTTCTTTGTACTTAAATCTTTATGATGGCTCTCTCTGTCACCATATGCTTTGAAATAATGCTTATGCTTTGCTGATCAGAAATCAATAAACTAACATAAAATTACATCACTACTTACTCTTGTTAAAAAAAAAAAAAAGAAACGATGATGCAATTAAGCAGAGAACATTCAGATAGGAACATTACAAAGTTTAAACAAAGTTTGATTTGAGAGCCCCTTTCACTCTATGATACTAACCTCTAAAATATGATCTGGCATAAGTGGAACATGAGATTTAATTTCATCTTTAGTCATTCTAAAGATGTCTTTTAATGACAAACTTTTTAACAACAACTGTGCACTGAAAGGATAAAATATTTGTACATAAATTTATCCCATTTAACTATTTCACTTAAATCTCTAAAATATTTCAACTCTTTAAGCTTTGCTTACACTACAATAACAAAATGAATAATTATTCTTGTGTGCAGTGTCATTTAAAAAATTGTTAAAATTTTGATAGCAAGTTCTTCAATTTTCAAATGTTTAGTCATCCATATCTATATTCCTGAGCATACAATTGATACAAGAAAATTAAATCCAAGGGATTTATCTTTTAATTGTTCTTTTGGACAACTATACTATTACAATTAATGTAAAAATAACCTGCCATTTCTCCCTCTATCAAACAAAATCTGCCATTTCTCCATATTAAATAAAAAATCTGCCATTTCTCCCTGTGTCAAAAAGCCTGCCATTTCTTCCTGTATAAATTTTTTTTGCCATTTCCTCATATATAAAAAACCTGCCATTTCTCCCTATATCAAAAAGCCTGCCATTTCTCTCTATATAAAAAAATCACCCCCTTTCTCCCCATGTCAAAAGACTCATTTCTCCCTAACACTTAGAGATGTAAAGAGAGAAGGACAATGGAGCGGGTACCAATTATATATCTTAAGATGTACACCATGGTAAAAAATCTGTCCCTAATGTTTTTGTTAATTTATAAGAAGTAAAACTTATACAGTCACACAACTGTCCCTTATAAAAATGACGTTTAAATTGACTTCTGAATCAAGACTAATAAACTTTAATGAAAATAAAGGCATAAAATGAAATAATACTAGCTAGATTTGACCTGTCAGCACAATGATGACCATCTCTTACAACGCATTGCGTTATCAAATTAAATTATATATATATATATTTTTTCTTGTTTGAAAAACTAACAATGATAGAATTGATAATATATACTAGTATAAGTATAACCAGAACAAATAAGGGTTATGCTTTAAATTCTTATTTCCAGTGAATGTTTAGAAAAATACATAGGTGGCTCCTCTTAAAAATCCATTCACTACCCTTGTACAGTATATGGGATTTCACAATACTAAGTAAAAATATCTTGTTGTCAATAGCCCCTTCTACTGTTTTTCTCTTGTCTATTCATGACTCTTTAAGGCCATTAATGATACAATAATTTTAAATAATTTTTTATTCCAAATTGTATATAATTTTTTATTCCAAATTTTATATAATTTTAATTTTTAAAAAAATAATTTTTTTATAACTATGCCCCCCGAAATTAACAAAGCATTTTATTGCCCCCTGGGAATCCCACTTTGAGAACCTTAGGTATAGACATAAATATAACAAGGAAACAGTGGCGTAGCGAGATTAACTCTTGCCCGGGTCACAATACCTTTTTAGCGCCCCCCCCCCCTATTCGAAAACCATACAATATTATATGTAAAATACCATTTGGCGCCCCTTTGTGAGTAGCGCCCGGGGCATGATGCCCCCCTTGCTCCCCCCTCACTACAAGGAAAGTTAACATGTAGGTCTATCTAAATTAAAGTTAACAGTTGTAAATTATTTATACCTAAAAGAGTTCAAACAACTAATCTGAAGAAGAATCTCTTCATCCTGTGAAAATGTAAGTTTTATATATAAAACTGCAATAGAATTTTGAAAAACACATATACATGTACTTGTATTTGTAAATTATAATGAGTTTAATATTGATTTCTATAATATAAATTATTAAAACTAACTCTGAACAATATCCAAGATTTTTCAAGAATAGCTTTGATGTGGGGTTGGGGTGATGTTAGCACAAATGTATGAATGCATGGTGGGGGGTGGGTGGGATGTTCAAAAATATAAAGAGTGCGAGAGGATGAGGGATTTTGAACAATATAATTGTTTGATTCTTTCTTAAATGGATCGCAGTTCAGATTATATGACTGTCATAATTCTTGCTTGTCTAAAAATCATGACTCCAGCATATCATTATTCTAGCATAAGGCACATATAAGGTTTCTTACCACTTCTCATACACAAAATCTTTTATACACTCTACCAAGCAAAACAACCCACCAATGCTTAATTCTATGGTTGCCTTGCATTTAATTATTTCTTGTGCATCAGTAAAAATTTATTTATAGGCCAACATATTAAAATAAATTTTGTTTAATAAGATATATCATAAAATTATGAATTTTTCATTTCACATAAGTGTGAAACTAAAACATTGTTTACAGTGAAATTGATGCCTATTGGAGAAAATTATGTAACAGGTAACCTTTCATTGTTTCATAGGTAAGTTATAGTGATGTAAATAAGAGATAAAAATGCGAGTTATATCAGCATGAGATGTTAAAATAAAGCCGTTTGGTTAAAAAATCAAACCACTAATGCACAAATTACCCTTACCACCCATTTTGAATACTTACCTGTAGAACATCAGTGTTAATCCATGATCTATCCAGCTCTTGTTCACATTCAGATATTAGATATACATTGATTATTTCCCTTACTTTTTCTGCAATATCCTCTACAGTCAAACTAAGAAAAACCTATTAGGAATGAAACAACATAACTGCTTATCAGAATTTTTTAAACTCGTATAGATTACATTATTTCATCAATAATAATGCAAATACCTTTACATCCAATATTATTATTTACATTCTTACGCTTTTGAAGTATGTGGTATAATCATGCAGGAAGTACCTCAAGCAGCTGGACAGATCAGATGTCATATGGCCAAAACAGCTTGTCTCTGACAGCATCTTGCTGGACTTTATGTCAGATTTTTCTGAAGTTTTTAGTCAAAATTCTCTCTAATAAGCCACATCTAACCAGAAGGGGTGCCTAATTTTGGGATTGAACTTGTCTACTAGCTTGTATGTCATGTCCTAATTTGACACACCTAACCCCACAACCCACCAAAGCTTTTACAAACATAATGTATAAAGTTTGGGTCTTCTTGAAATGTTGAAATTTGCAAAAAAAATCAAAATCCTCCATAATTATTTGCTTTGAAATCCAAAGTAAACTGAAAACTTTTGATTGAACTTTTGGGGTTCCAACGCAGAAGTTATGGCTAGTTTGATCTTGACTAAACTTACATAACTTAGAATTTGTTTTCTTTATCTTAATTAAATGTAGGAGTAAGAGGTAAAACTCTTACCTTATACTCTACAGTGAAATTGGGAGCAGCACTACTCAAATTAACTAATGCTGAATTCAATTTGTAAATGTTGTTTTTTGTTTCCTTGTCTAACAAATAACTGAAAAGGGAAGTAAATGAGTTAATGTATTGCTTAAAAAAAAAATTAATGCATTATAATTATTCATAAAACCACAATAAAAATATTAAGAGTCAGGATCCACAGGAATGGTCCTATCATTTTGTGGTTTCTACAATAATTTATTTGAATTCTTTAATTATTCATGGGAATTTTTTATAGAAGATGGATGGAATTTTACTTATAGCAAACTTTAATTTTATTTTAAAGTAACCCTTATGATTTTTAACAAGACTTTTTTCTGGCAAACTTAAAAAAATGTTTGTTAAAATTTATAAGGTTTTCATAGTGTTTAGTATTAATGTAAACATAAAAAGTATATGAATAATATATCCACCTCCAATAATACAGCAACTTCAGTTAATTTGGTTGGTGAGTTTTTAAATTCTGTTATAGATGAGATTTTTATTCTGACACACATAAATATTATAGCAATTGACATATATTTCTTTTGTATCAGAGATTTGCTTGCCTATTCTTGGAGTCCATTCCATGCAAAATAATGTAGCAATAAGAAAATTGTAGACCAAGAGCTACAAAACGCTTCATGTTTTTTTCTAATTCCAACTGTTTGCCCATTTCTTGCAAAGATATCAAAGCAACACAATGTGAAAGGCTAACAATAGCATCTGCAAAATACATTTGTGTGTAGTTGGGAAGCTTCTTGTAGTCTCTCTCAATGACACGTATATTATATCTGTTAAAATTGATCAAAAGAAGCAGTAACATAAGTCTGTAACACAAAATTTGTGTCCCCTATGAATATGTAAAAACATGAAGCCACTGACGCCAACACCATTTCCAAAACAACAAATCTTCACTAATCTGTTAAGAAATTACCTAATATATTTTTATGATGGCCAATGAAACATGATCGGTGTTTTGAGATAGGATATTTAAAACTGTTAATTGGTTTGTAAAAAATAAAATAGCAACATAAACATCTCTTGTTACAATCATTAATTAATACAAAATATACCTCGCTTCTAGGAGGTAAATTAAATCTGTATGTTCTGTCACACTGGTGGAACAAATCAAGGTCGTAGGTGGTGAAGCAGGAGCTGAAAGGGCTTCTTGCAAATTATCAATATCATATTAATAATTAAATAACATGAATTTTCATTTTAAAATCCTCTAAATTGTTTATTTTCATACTCATCTCTTTTAAAATAAAAAATCATCCCTTACTATATAACACATATATTTGATTTAAAATTTAATCTCTATTTTAATTCAATTCTCTAGTTTCATTCATAGTAATAATTGATTGATTTGTGATTTATGAGATTATTAAATTCTATAAATATATTTAAAGATAAATTAAAAGAATGCTATAAGAATACAGTATCAAGATTAGATTCTGTTTAATCTAATTATATACCTCTAGCGTTCACTGCCGAGTTGTACTGTGTGATAAGGCCTATGTATGATATGTCATTTTCCTTGCAGATGATTTTAAAATAGGCCCCTAACTTTTCATCAAACTGCACAACCAGCAGAAATTTTGTCACTTGTTGGACTTGGTACTCGTAATATGGAGCTATAATCACTATGCTATGAAAATAAAAAACTATATAATTAAAATAATGCTACTTTTTAAAATTAAAAATCTGGATTTTCAGAATGATCATAAATATAATTTACTAAATCATATGTGAGGCTCAAAAAGTTATTAAAAATTCATGACATTGCAAAATTAAAACATTTCTTTGGTTATAATAGAGTAATTTATACCATGACAATAGAGACATTACAATGTTAATTTGTTAAATATTAACCATTGACTCATTTATTGGTATAATGTCCTACCTTTTATCATCTAATGACTTTAAATTAGTGACACAGGATGTTTTCAAATTAAGAGAACTGTTCAACAAATTTTGAATGCTTGAACCCAACAAAGGAATATTCCTTTCAATAATTACTAAGATCTACATGAAGAAAAACACAATAAATGGATATTGTAACAATATTAAAAGAATAACAATTCTAGCATTAATGCCAAGATCACTAGTTTATCATATAAATTGCATTGCCTTGAAAAAAGGTAAAAGATGATTATCAATCTATTTATCATCTTTCTATTATAAACTATCCAATGGTTCATTTTATAACATTTGTGAGTTGATCAGTCCCACTCTAGATTTACAATAGATTTTAATGTTTGTCATAAAACAATTTAAAACCTAACAATCACAGCAAATATTTATAGCCAAGACAGTAAACAAAAAAATTGCAGTCAAATTATTTAAAAAAAATTATTATTGTAATTTAAACAAAAAAATCTTGATTAAAAAAACAAAGTAATTATTAGCTAGTTTAAATAATATAATAAGATATATATAAACCTTGGATCCAGGAAATTGAGCAGAAAATGTACTTATTTCATGTTGTAATACAGTAAATTTTGGGTGCATGATATTTCTTTTTTGACATGCATACTGATGCTGGATTAATTGTTTACAGACTTCATTTAGCAAGTCTGAAAATAAGTAAAATATAAAACATAATTACATTTTTAATGAGAAAATTAAGTGGCATCTGCATCAGGGTTTGTGGCTAAAAATGCAACCCTTCAAAAGATAGGAGAAACAAAAAAAAAAGATGCCATGAGCTAACTGCCCCTCTCCCATCCGACACCTGTTGATGTGGTCAGAAAAATCGCAGAAATTTTAAATAATGAAAAATGTGATGCAAGCAGAAATGTGATATTGTTGGAGTTATCAGTAAATTTAACCTAATTAAATATTTACAATGTTTATGTCTAGAAAAAAAATCATCTACACTAACTTCCAACAGTGTCTCGGTATTCATCAGTCTGAGCTGTGATCCAGGATATGCAAGACTCAAGAGCATTATTTAGTAATAAGTCTGCTGATGATCTTAGGATATACATCACTAAGAGATTGTGAACAGTGCATGCTGAAAAAAAACAACTGCAAATTAGTATTAGCTTAAACATAATATTCTGATCTGAAAACGATGTGCATCACTCTTGAAATTGAGCACAAAGACTATATATTTAGCAAACCAATTTAAACTTGAGAAGATCTACTAATTAAGATTATATGCATTTGTAAAGTAATTACAATTAACAATTACTTGAACGAATTCAGGGGGAGGGGGGATTTATTTCCCTCTTAAAGTAAGGATAGAAAAATATAGAAACTCATTTGTTTACCAACCTTTCAGGATTTACCGGTATTTTTCTGTATTAGAATATTATAAAGCAGGTAACCATTTCAACTCATAATAAGGACCAAAAGATATACATATTCATTTGTTTCCTAATCCTTCATCTTTTACTAGTATGCTTCTGTCTAGTTAAAACATCCTAGAATTATTTTAAAAATCAATATGGGTATTATAGAGAGCAGTTGAGTGTGATGACACAGGATTGCTGGATTATATGTTTGAAAAATTAGGTTTAAAATGTCTTACAATTCAAATAGTCTTTGTAATTTAATCATATAATATGATGAAAATGATGATGTACAATATAATCACAACTCATTTACATTTATTTGGATAAATAAAATAATCTTATGGTATTTTATCTTAAAGTATTATGATTTAAAGTTACAATTTCTATCATAATTAACTACAGAGTATCCTAAACTCACAAAGATTATCAAAAATAGTTTATTTTTGGTCAGCCAATCATTAGTGATAATAGATAGATGAACTCAGGGGGATATATTCAAACTGTTAACAGTGTGTATATTCAAAGGATTCAAATCCTTGTTCCTTATTATGATTTACAATTTATTTCAATGATTTCAACCACTGCATATTATTATTATTATCATTATTATTATTGGTAGTTTTCTATAGCGTGGTACCCCAGCCTAGGGCTGGGCTCACCACGCTATACATACAATTTAACAAACATAATCATGAACTTAAAAATTTAATTTACATTAATTAAAAAAAACAACAACAAAAAAACAAATCCAAAACAACATCTTACAGCCTTTAGATGTCTCCCCTTGTGGTAAACTACTTTGTTTAAATTTATCTATAGTTAATTTCTCATGTTCTTTCAGCAAAAACTTGGCAGTATCAACAGATAAATCCAGGAAGCTTTCATTGGATGATAAAATTCCATATTTCTTCATCCAGGTCAAATATGGTGAAGCAGAATCTTGGATGAACTTGAGCACTTCTTCTATAGGGTCTGTATAAAAATATTGATAAAACTGATCATTCTTAATCCATTTGTTATAAGCAGCAGCTATTACCATCATCTAAAGAAGAACATCTACAAATCAATCTCAACGTTTTAAAACAAATATGTTATTCTTTTGAAAACATTCTTCAAAAGGCTATATACTATATGGTAAAAAAATGTGCCTCTATGCTCTATGGCGAGTATTCTCAATTAAGATCTAATGTGCATGCTGTCACCCACATGACTTGTCCATGACCAAATGAAAGATTCAGATTCCCTGATCAAATGATTGTCCTTCGGATTTGTTGATCATCATTGCTAACATGACTGGAAATGGTCAATGTTTTATTCTGAATTGTAAACTGATCTCTCATATAGTTTTAAGTGGTTTTAAATAATGCAAAATGTTTTCCCTTTTCATGTGATTGTGAACATCTTTTTTGAAGACATGCTATAGTGACTCTCAAACATTTTCCTTACAATGACCACAATTTGCTAAAACATGAATGTCAAATGTTTCAATATTATTCACTCTTAAGTCTAGCCATTCTTTGATGGTGTGGGCTTGTTGTTAAAAATATATATCAAACAGACACTAATTAGAATTATTTTTTATTGTTTCTCCCTTGCCATCCACCAACGACCCTCCCTTAACACCCATGCCTCCCTAACTTATTCCACACATAAACACCACCCTCCCCCTTTACTGAGCCATCCACCTTAACCCGCCAGGTAAAGGGATGGGTTCAGAGAACACATCATTACATTATCAACACCTATACACTTGACCTGTCCTATATTACAAGATTGTAAGGGGAGGATGATTTCTTTATGTGTTTTCACACCTCATATTTCATAATCTTGTACCTCTAATTCTAAAAGGGGAAGTGGCTTGATCTATACACTTACAAACATTTTCAATATACAACCTTATTCCTATACCAATTTTATTAAAACTTGTCAAATTAGCGATGACTAAAATTCCCTCCTACAAATATTGCATGGTCACACTTAAGCTTGGTGTTGGCACCAATGATGTGTAACTGCAACAGCATTACATAAATCAGTTTGGAGGAATTCATACTTTTCATATACCCTGAATAAACATGAAAATAATATAATTAAGATAAAGACCACCTGCAACTGCAACCATTTTTTTTGGTTTCATCCCACCCTCCCCACTCCCACCTACATCTGCACCCCTTCCAAATTCCCGGCCCAGAATACCCACATATTTTCTCTACACATCTCCCCAATCAATCATTAAGCCTCCCCATCCATCACCAGTTGCCTACCCTAACATTCTGGAGAGATTTGTGTTCCCATAAGCAGCTTCTTGCACAGAGCTAGTATTCCACTGTAAAGCATCTTTTATAGGGTAAATTTTAATCCCTATAAAAATAATAACAACATTTCCATTTATGGTAAACATATTGATTTTTTTTTGTACAATAGGCCTGTTTTCAGCAAAAATATTACCTGATAAAGAAACTTGTATGGTCTTTGAGTTAGCATGCACATTTTCCTGTTCAGTACCAATATTTGATATGGGCCTTGCCAAAACTGCCTTCTTTGTACCATTTTGTGAAGTCAAGCCTTTTATAAAACAATAAGTATAAGCCAATTAATTGAGATCAGACAACAACAACAAAAAAAAAAAAAAAAAAAAAAAAAAAAAAAAAAAAAAAAAAAAAAAAAAAAAAAAAAGATATCTGTTGATAAAAACCTAAAATCTCTTTATCTGAGTTGCATACATGCAACCTGCAGGATCATAAACTTTAAATAGTTCCCAAAAGCTGTACAACATGAAAAACTGTACAGAAAAATATGAAAAGTTAAAAAAAGGTATAATTTATAACATTTTCATTTAAGAAACTCCAAACAAGTATGGACAATTTTGTACTCTAAAATAGAAGTGATTGTTTTGCCATTAAGTTGATTTCTGAAATCCTTTTATATTTTTTAAAAGCTATATTGATAATGATCCTTGACTGAATGCATTGTTGTGAGGCAAGATGAGCCATCTGTTTATTATACAGGAGTTATCAGGAAATCTCAGCTTGTTGTATGGAAATCTCATAGTAGGTGGGCTCTCCATAATGCATATCTAATTTCAACTTTGTTTTTATTTTTTAAATTAGACTGAGCAAAAAAAAAAAATATATATTTTTCTAGATCCATTGAAAAAGCTTAAAAAATCTTGCACAACTTGGAAAATGTTAAAAATGCACCAAGTGCTGGACAAATGTACTACTTGGCATGTATGAAGTTGGGTTATTCTACATGTCGTAAATCCATAGATAAGAAAAGACTACCCTTTAAATGAATATCTTTGGCTGTTTTTAATTATTATTTCATTGAATTTCCATTGTAAATTAATTTATTTTGAAACTATTTTGTTTCTACTTTAATTTGTGATTATTACAATATAAATAACATTGTTTTTTTTTCTTCTAATATTTAAACATTAAATAACTGAAAAAAACTTTCCCTCTGTCACCATGACTAAACATAAAATTCCACTGAAATCTACAAAGTGTTAAAAAAAGTTGTTCATGATTAGCAATCACCCAACAGACAAACACTTTATTAAAGTAATTCAAAATAATTGTTTCATGTTGATTGATTCCTCTTATAAATTTACACAAAGTGCAGCAATATAAGCAATAGGAAAAATTAAAAACAAAAAGACAGAATTTTTTTTAAAGAAACAAATTTACAAACAACAATTCAAAATATTATTTTCTTATAATAACCGGGGTAGTAATGGAAGGCATAATGCGCTACTTTCTACCTGCTATTGTGAAGTGTCAACATAAAAAAATTAAAACAAAAATTATTACAATTTTCTAAGCCCTTGAAATATTTATTTAGGTAAAAGGAAATCAGACATAAAAAAAAGAAGTACTTATCTATAGATGTTTTTGCTTCTTACATCATTAATTTTAAGAAATTTTTATATTCTATTTTATAAATACCAAAAATACACTTTCATGACCACAAAATTCAAAGAATTTTTTTCCCTAAAATTAAAAAAAAAATATCCTTCAAGTTAAAAAAAATAAATCTATGTACCATTTTAAATATGTGTAACATAAATGGATTTTGATATACTGATGTTGAAATTTAAAATTTTAACCTTTTGACTCGCTACTGATCTCTATTATCGAAAATTAGTCTAAAAAAATCATTCTTATATCTAAAGAATTATTTCCTAACCAATTTTCACGTCACTAACAGTCTTGTGTTTTTTAGCATTTCTTGCTCTTTGCCATGATCTGTATTTTGCTCAAAATGGAAAGACAAATATTTTTCTTTTTTCTTTATCTTAACCAATGGTTCACATGTGTAAAATGATTGGGTTTTGAGATATCGTTATCCACATAAAAATGTTACAAATCTCTTTCACACTTGAAATGTATTTTAACCACATGTTTACAATATATTGTTGTCCTAAAAATTATGTGCCCATCCTTATCCTCACCACTGAAATATATCTTTCTAAAAATGGAATATGGCAATGTCCTTGGTTTCAAGGAAAATCTTATACACTATTTAACCCATTCCAACTTCATTAAGTTTTCAGGTATACATAATATGTAAATGTGCCCATAATGTGCCAATGCCCTTAAAAGTATTTTTCAACATTGATATAACATGTATTTATTTTAAAAGAAAATATAAAACCTCTTTTTCCCAATTGTAATACCATTGGATTTAAAGATATAGCAATCCACATAAAATCCCCCCCCTCTCTATTTCCTCCCCTGATTAGTGTTTTTGGAAGTAGTTTAAATACAATATTTCATTAGTTTTAAAACCGTATATGTACCAATTTCTAGTGTGTAACATATTTGGGGTAACTTACTATTGTGTAGCTTAAAAATCGCAGCCCCTTTACCAAAAGCACACATATTTAAAACAGTACTAAGAGCAACCCCAGAATGTTAACCCTTTAAATATTAAGATTTCAGTTTGAATCATAAAGAACTTATTAGGTAATATATATAAGAATATATATAGTTTTATATTCGTAAAGTAATTAGTTCATTTGTATGATTTTTTTTACAAATTAAATGCAGTGCTTATGAAAAGGGCTCTGTCTTCTTGGCATCGACAGTCCAAAAAGGCTCTATCACAAGAGGGTTAAATTTTAGGATTTTCTGAGGAATAATTAAAATTACTTTGTTTTGTGACCCATCTGATAGTGAAGTATTTAGTTTCATTGTAATGTGTTTATAGGGCAGTTAGATGTAATTTATAAAATTGAAAATTAAGAGAATAATTTTTGACAATCTTAAATAATTTATTTTAGTGGCATTGTAACAGACCTACAACTGTTGAAAACAGTTACAAAACTGATGAAAAATGCCTGTCCCAGATATGAATATATGAACACTAATGGGAGATACATAATTTGAAATATTTCTTGTATAATATGCAGAGTGTTGGAACTTGGGAAAAACTGACCAATCAGAGAGAAGAATTGAATAATGGAGTTAAGAATGAAATATGCAGACGTGAGGGTACTGCTCCTAGGCAACCTTCTCTTTTTGTCATTTCCCAGCTGCGGTGTGAATTAGTCATGCCGCAGAAAACCACGTAAACCCTATTAGAGGGCGTCTGTTAACACCTACGAGTCCCCCCGAGGTGGGAAGGGGGGTCTTTAGAGACGTAAATTATATCCACCCCAGCCCAAGGAAGTCCGGCCCGGTTGCTGTGTAAGCATCAACCCGGCTGGCCAGGCGTCCCTTCTCTGATGCGGCCTCACTCGCATAGTCAATCGAGTGGAAGGGTGGGTGGGGCTGTCTCAGGGGCGGGGAGCCCTCGGCATGCCGCTTCGCGGCCTGACTGGAATTAAGACCACGGGGGGAGTGGTTGAATGCCAGTTGGGGGCGGTGGAGGTGTGTTGGGGAAGACCTTATGAGCCTTGGCTCGATGGTCTGCTGATTTTCTTAAGTATGTTAGTTAGTTAAGAATGAACAGAGACCATTAATGTATGAAGATTTATTTTGTGTTGATACAATAAAAGATACAAATAAAAGAAGATAATGTTATCCAGAAGTTAGTAATTGAAATTCATTTGATAAAATTTCCAAGTGTTTTTAGATTTAGTGAGATGTATTTCTCATTGTGAATGTAGATATTAAATTTCAGTCACTATTCAAACCACTTCGCCTAAAGGATTATTTACAACAAAATTGTACAATGACATTGTGTATCGATTTTATACTGTTAAAAATAGTTACAAAACTGAGGACAATGCCTATATTTATTAAATTTTAGTTAATAGCTAAATGATTTATCAGGTATTAGCTAACTTCAATTTTTAAAAAAACATCAAACCACAACTCAGTAACGCTGGTTGCAAAATCTTGTGTTGCAGTCAATAAAATATATTTTTTGAGTGGACAAGGGGTAAGTTTTGTCTCAAAACTGACTACAGTACAGCAATAAACAAAATAAGAACATGAAACATCAACTTTTATTCAACCAATGTTCAATAATTAATCTAGCTAATTTTTTTTTACCATATAACCTACCTTTTATGACTTTTTTGCGGCTCTTAATGAACATGTCAAGGGGATGTGACGATGATACAGCAGATAGATCAGGTTGTAGGCCTATCATGTCATGCTCTTTAATGTTCAAAGTAGCTAAAATAATATATAGTACACATACTTTTATAAACAAAATAAAGCTATTATGCCTTTTAAATTAATTTTTTTTAAATAATAAAATTAAATAAGCATAGAATCTATTAAATAATTTATCTTTTCAGAAAAGACTAATTTTGAGAAAGTAATGAAATGCCTTACTTGATAAAGATACTTCATTTTCCTTAATTTCCTCTTCTTTTAATCCATCTATATTTATCTTGTTGAACTCTGTAACACATTAGGATGCAATCATTTTAATTTAAGAACATAAATAATTTATTAAACATATACATAATATAATATACAAAAATATCTTGGTGCAAGAAGCAGAGTCTCCTTAAGATGAGGCCACTGAGGGATATAACCTAGTGTGAGAACTTCATGCATCTTGGGCTTTTCATCTCCAGCTCACTCTCCATCCATGAATATAAGGAGTGCCAAAACAGTACATCTAAGGCCCGATTAAATGAACATGTGTGGACCAGTGGTAACCACAAACTTCACTGGTGTTTTATATGTTCTGAATTTGCAAGCAAAATTATATAATTATTATAGAAGACACTTAACAATAGTCAATACAAGAGTCAAACTGGCAGAGGATGCACAAAACATAGTGCTCATAGAAAAAAAGAGCCAAAGTAAACCATAAGTCACAGTTTTTCAGCGAGAAGTGCAGTAGTCAAAAGCTACATAGTCATTTTATTCCAACAGATGCATTTAAACAATTTGTAATTTCAGCAGGAAAATGTATCCAAATATATTTTATGTGTTGTTCTCTATAAGAAAAATTAAACAATTTAATAATTAACATATTAAGAGAATCATACCACTAGGAAAAAACATTATTTTTTCATAGTCTTCTGAGAATTGATGCTCATTTTCCTTCATATCCATAGATAGATTGGTCACTTCTGAAGTTGGAGACAACATGAGTGGGTAATCAAGGATCCATGGCAAAGTTTCTTCTCCAGGTATTAATTCTTCTAAAATCAAGCTTAGCGTCTCTCCAGTACTAATCACAATGTTTGGGGGCTTTTCATTTGAAATATGAGGCTCTGTAATTGAGACATGTAATAATATAAATGTTAAAGTATGATTTAAAAGGGAATATTGCTATACAAGTTATTTTTTAGAAATGTTGGTTAAATTTTTTATTTCCAAATAGTAAAAACATGATACAAAAATAATTTTCATTAATATTTTGTAATAATTGTTTCAAAAATTCACAAACCACTATTTATTTAAGGCCCAATTTTCCTCCATTTTGAATTCAATAGTAAGTATCAATTCTTTATTGTTCATAACACCAGAAATCAAAATAACTAAGTAAGCCCTCTTCCCTTGTATCTTATAAAATTAGTGAAAAACAATTTTTATTTAGAGTATGACTCTCCTCCCCATTTGGGTTAGATAGAGATAGTTCTGCACTGAAAACCTAACACAAGGATATATCCACATAATTTTTAGTATCTCTTAAAGTGATATACATTTATTCATAAAAAAAGAAATTAATGGTTCTCAAAGTTACAATTGTATTAAAATTTCCATTACAAAAAAAAAGTATAGGACATCCTAGCTGTTAAAAGATTAAGTATAAAATACAGTTTTCCCTCTCAAGTTGATAGTTACAGTATTGAAATTTCCCTTATTAATAACAATGAGCTACACATATTGAAACCAATTGTCACATTTTAAGGGGGAAAAATTATTACCAGCAAGTTGCTTCTCATCATAAAGTCTCTCCTTCTCATGGGTATTCCTTTCCAAACATTTCAAGTCTCTCTCATTTAAAAACATGCTGAACACAAAAAATATTTATAAATTATCATCTCTTCACATTCAAAAAGGGTTATAAATATCAATGACCATAAGATAATATTTTTTATAAGGATTCCAATTCAAAGGTAGTGAGTGGCAAGGTAGTGCAAAATTTTGAATGATTCTTTAGTGATGCCATGGGAGAGTTGATGAATTCCATAAGCAAGATAGATAATTGTTTTCAAGATAATAGAGGACAATATTTAAAAATAGTATAAATTTTTATCATTTACCATAACAACTTATTTTGAAAATCTATAGTTAAAGATAAATACAAGAATTGTTTACCTAGAAGATAACAATCCATCCTCAGAATGAAAGTTCATCATTTGCTGTATTTCTGTAATTAAGTCCATTCGAGGTTCAAAATATATCAATTTTAATTGCCTAAGACCCAAGAAAGGGTGAATGATATGAGAATCTACTAATTCTTTAGATTTAGCAACTGCGGCAATCCCTGTTGAACACATATTTTCAAATCATTTTTAAAAAAAAGTTTATCTGTTTTTATTTTAATAACAAAAATAATGAGTTTGAGAGTCTGAATAATATTTTAATAACAATAGCTACATAGAATCAATTTTTAAATTATTTATTTTAAAAAAACGAGGCTTGCCTGAAAATTAATTAGATAAAGATTTAACAACTTTTCAAAATGTGAAAACTAATTATAATTAGAAAAATTTATGCTAGAAAACAACATAAGAATGACAAAATTATTGTTGGTAAAATAAACTAAAATTAAATATTTATGGTAATTGAAATTAATTTCATGGAATATCCATTCGTAAGTGGCATATTATCTGATCTCAAATAGACTAAGACGTTTGCTTTGTTAAATAATTTTTATCTGAATATAACTCTTTCATGAATGATTTCTACCTGAAAATGAAACTAGAAAATTTATCACATAAAAACAATGAATAATGGGATTTGGTTACAAATTACTCACCAGTATTATTTATTTCCAGAAAAGATCCTATAGTTGCAGGTATTTCAGAATCATATTCAAAATTACATAAAGGGTCCATGACTGGCGAGCAGTTAATCAAAGACTTCTGTAAGGTAGCTGAGGAATAAAATCCCCACCACAAAGTTATTACTTCCTGAAATACAAAACAGTGCCAGACAAGCTGGGCAGCTACACTAATAAGCATCACCAGGGGGAAATATAGGACTTAAAAAGAAATTCTATTTAATTTTATGTTTTCAAACCATAATCACATGAAACAAATATCCATTAAAATAAAAAAAAGGTGCCATTATAATTTTTTTTTTGGTCTCTATGAAAGAGGAAAGACTGCATCTCTCGTCACCCAACTCCACAAGTGTTTCAAATGAATTACGCATAGAAGTGCATACAGTTTCTGCTCCTATCAAGAGAAATAAAAATGGTTATGGTAAACTATACATAATGAAAAGGCCTTGCAAATGCCATTCTGCTACATTCTTATAACCATCAAAGTGATGTTTAAAACTGTTATAAGTCAGGGATATAAAATGGCACTAACATGAAAAGCATATAGCCCGTAAATGGATTTCAAACAAATTAATTCAGGAGCTGTCTTACATGCTGGTGCAATTCCTTAACTTCTGCAAGGAAATGTATCAATTTTCTCATCTAAATTTTTACAATAATTTGGAAATTTTCAATTGATATATATACTCTTATCTCCATGTTTTTAATGATGGAACTATAAGTGAGAAGCTATCGAACAGCAGATGCAGACTCTGACCATCTACTTAAAAGGGTTAAATATAAGCAGAGAATAAGCATAATTCACAATGGCCAAAATCAAATAGAAAACGATATGATTACCAAAAACTTACCAAAGACCCATGAATTGCAAAAGCTTACCAAAATGAAATAGAAGCCTAACTAGAAGCAGGAGGAAATAAGCAGGGAAAACAGCACAAATAAACAGTGGGATAGGATAAAAAGCTATGAAAAGATCACAGAAAAAATAGTGGGATTTCAGCAAACTAACAGAAAGGTAGGCTATATTGATGAAGAATGCAATGTAGCTGTCGAAATTAGGAACACATGATCATGATACAAAGGGAAATCAGAAAGACAAGAAAAATATACAATGACGCCAGAAGGAAAGCCACAAAAATGCGCCGGAGGAAAAAAAAGGAATGGGAAAAAAGCTAAACTAAAAGAAATTAAAGACTTAAAAAGAGGGAAATATAAGAGGAATGTACATGAAGATAAAAGACAAAAAGATGGATACCAAGCCAGACCGCAAATGTGTGAGAGCAAAGGTTCCAAACTTCAATGCACAAACTACAGAGGAATTTATCTATTAAATGTTACATACAAAATACTGACAAAACTAATTGCCAAAAGACTTCAACTGTACACTGAACAAATACTAGGTGACTATTATTATTATTATTATATGTAGTCTTATATAGCGCGGTATCCCAGCCTAGGGCTAGGCTCACCAATAAAGATTCAGACAAAACAGATCACTGACTGATCAGATTTTCCCCATCAGATGCCCATTAGAGAAATATTACAAATATAATATCCCAATACATCAACTCTGATGTTGATTATAAAATGGCCCATGACAGCATCCTAAGAAAATATCTATATTAGACTCTGCAGGAATTGGCACATCAAACAAACTGACAAGACTAATAAATGTAACATTAACAACTCAAACAAAAACAAGGTTCATGGAGAATATTTAAGGGAATTTCAAATCAGACGAGGCCTAAGACAAGAGACTCACTTTCTTGTATGCTATTTGTCCTAACACTAGAGAGAGAGTTATAAGAAACATACATATTGACACCCAAAGAACAATGACACTAACAGCTTACTTTCTGTGGAAACCCAGGACCGTCAACCAATAGGCACTCTCTACAACCAACCCCTTCAGTATCTTGCATATGCTGAAGACACAGTACTGTTAAAGAACAACACAGTCGAAGAACGCTTTTCTCCTTATATTTGGGGGGGGGGGGGGGGGGGGGAGGAGAGATTTTAACTTTCCTGGTTGGAAGCAGCAGATTCCTGCCTTGAAGCCCAAGTCGCCTTATCCTGTCCTACACTTTGACTTCATGGAGAGGAGCCAGAATGATAAAAAAATTGATCGTGTGTCAATATATAGAAGAAGAAAAGTAGTAAAGATATATCAAAAGCCTTTATTTAATTAGAAGATGCATAACTACAAGCAGGGCTGGAAGTTAGCACCCAAAAAGCAAAATACATGACTATGTTAAGAGAAGAACAGACAGATGAAACCATTAAAATTAGAAAATACTTTTGAAAAATTAAACACATGGGAGAGAAAAGGTATGAATGGAGAACATGAACCAACCAGGAAATGTATAGTCTATATCAGGATGACAAGTTAAAAGCAGAAATACAACTAGGAAGGCTATGCTGGACGGGACACTTAAAAAGAATGCCAAATGACAGAGGAGTGAAGAGGGTGCACCACCAAAACCCCAGAGGAAAACGGTTCAAAGGCAGACCAAGGCTTACATGGATGGATGATGTGGAAAAAGATCTACAGCAGCTTGGAATCCAAACATGGAATAGAAAAGTATCAATTATATCTGAGTGGAAGGAAGTGATGAGGCAGGCCAAAGCCCTCCATGGGCTGTAGCGTCACAGGGATGGATGGTTTGATGAAGGAAAATAAAAATAAAATTTTATTATCTTGACTCTAAATAGCTTAATAAAGCTGGCTGCCATTGTAGCGTGGATGGCTGCATCCAAGGTGTCTCTGGCTGAATTATCAGTAGAAAAAGCAGATGCATTCACAGGTCATAAAGCAACATCTGAAAGGAGTTTATTAGTTTTTAATGTATTATCTGCATGGTTGTTTTGTATGATTATTTTTGTTACAATTTGTGTAACTGAAATATGCAAGTAAAGATTAAAATGGTAGCTGAAGCATTCTAAAGCAATGCAGAACATATTTATATAGCAAAGTGGGTGATAAAGGACGCTGACAGTTCTACTAAAATACACTTAAGAAATTCAGGTCTTGAGGACTATAGATTTATTATAAACGTATTATAAACTCTGGGGTGTTGGGTGGCCGAGTAGTCTAAGTTGATGGTCTGGAGTTCAATCCCCATCAAAGCCCAGCCAAGCAAAAACATCACCAGCACCCCAGGTGGATGGGACTCGTTAACTTTGGATGGAAACTCATCTAAGAGAGGGAAACTCTGAATTCAAACCCTGAGATGGAGTCCTGAAAGTCGGATAACATTGATACAATGAAACATTCCGACAACTTTTGCAACGCCACTGGTGCAAAGCTGTATCATCCACATGATGTTCCCTTGGAGAGAGGCGATTTGCTGTTGGGAACCAGCTTATAATCCTAGAAGACTAATCCCAGGCTTTGTGGATTTCGTCCACACCATCATCACATTGTGACGGACGGATGCCAACATTATAAACTAACTCTATAGAAACAGCTAACGAAAAACTTCTACTATGAAGAATGCCTGACAATACCTGAAAAGACACAAATATTACAGTTTAACAATGTCCTGGCTAACATTGAATAACACAGCTAACAATACACATGTTAAATAGCTCAGTAATTACTGGGTGTGACAAAACTAATGATAGAGTATAAATATATGTTTTACAAATGACAATGAAAATTATATTTTTTTAATAATGTTTAATTACAAAAAATGAAATTATCTTACACATTTTGAGATGTGAGGGCTAACATAAAGGTCTAGAAATTAATGTCGTAAGATGCACCCATAGCAGGACAGGTACTACAATGGTCTAAGGTATAACCACTGTTAGTTAGATACTTGCATCACTCAGTCGCTGTGTCTTTTTAAGACACAAGCAAATTGAGAAATGTCTAATTATATTAATACAGCTGGTAATAGTCTCCTAACACATGCACTATTTTCTAGCACAAGGCACTAGAGTTAGCCTACTACACATATTTTACACATATTTGCTGGTCAGATACTGTTGTGTCAAAAGGTGATAAGCACATAGCAGTATGTGTAATGAGAACAATATAACAGTTGCGTGTTATGCTCACATACACTGGTATCTAATTCCATATAAGAATTCAGTGAACGTCTGTCTGTTCAACCATCACAATATCATTGTTACACGTCAAATTGACGGAGCTAACAAGTGATTAAAACACTGCCTAATATGAGTCATGAGCAGAAATATTCCATTATTAACACCTAACAATTGCATTCTACAAACACAGAAATAAAAAGGCGTATTTGCTTCTACTTACATCATCATCATCATCGCCTGTCGTCCCGTCTGGCACATAGGTGACAATCAAAGGCTCTCCAGGCATTCCGGTCTTGGGCCTTCCAGTTGTGCCAACTCTTTTGGGTGTCTGCCTCCAGCTCCCTTCTCCATTTTGGGTCGAACTCTTTTTCTCTTGCCCTGGGGGTTCCAAGAGAGGGCTTGTCTCGTGATACTGGATGTGGGCTTTCTGAGGTGTGGCCAATCCATCTCCAATTGCGCTGGCAGACTAACTCTTTCACTGGTTCTTGTTGTGTGCCCCGCCAGAGATCCTCGTTGGTGATGATGTTGGGCCAGCGGATTCGGAGAATCATTTGGAGACACGAGTTGATAAACATCTGTAGCTTTTTTGAACCAGCTGCTGATCTTCGCCATGTTTCTGCTCCATATAGCAAGACAGGTTTCACTGTGGTGTTGAACATCCTGACCTTTGTCTGGAGGGTCAGTCAAGTTGCTGTAGCTCCAGACATTTTTAGCTGGTTAAATGCAGTTCTCGCCTTGCCAATTTTCACTATGTTGGTGTCTGTCCCTCCTTGTATGTCAATGATGCTGCTGAGTTATGTAAAGCTATCCACCTCCTCGAGGTTTTATTCCTTCCGGTGCTTAGGTGTGTTGCTTGATGTATTTATTTTAAGGACTTTGATTTTTCCTCTATGGATGTTCAGGCTGATGCAAGCAGAGTACTGTGCTACATAATTGGTTTTCTCTTGCATCTGTTGCTGTGTGTGTGATATTAGGGCCAGATCATACGCAAAATCCAGGTCATCAAGCTGTTTCCATAGTGTCCACTGGATACCATTTCTCTTCTGCTCTGTATCCAATCAATGGTCAGCAGGAATAAGAAAGGTGAAACACCCCTGTCTGACGCCACTCTGTATCCTAAAAGCCACAGTTGTTTGTTGGCCATGAACAATTCTGCACGACAGTCCTTCGTAAGAAGCCTTAATTATGTCTGTCAATTTTTGTGGTACCCAGTAGTGTCTTAGCAGCTTCCACAGAGTCTGTCTGTCTACACTATCAAAAGCCTTCTCACTTATACAGTGTCTGAATGGGCCGAGGTGAACAATGGCACACTTCAGGGATGCGGTGAAAATCTCGAATAAAAAAACTCCTTAGTGTGCCCGCCATAAATAGTCACGCACGAACAGACTAGAGGGCATGTACGTCACGCCCAGACCAAGACCGTCTCTTACTTGCCTTCTGGCACATTTCCTGCAGTAAAGTGACAAACCCTGGGGACTACAACCCGAGTAAAAGTTAAAATCCCGGACCAAATCTCTAAAGGCTTAAATGTGTCTTTTTCAGTTTTGTCTTGGCTATCTAAGATACATTCTTATATTTCTATGAGTTAAATGGTTTTTGAGATATTTAAATAAAATAGTTTGGGACATCCCCATGAATGAATGTGAAAACCCCTTTAATTACTTAATATTGAAATATCCTTAAACGATGGAGACTTGAAAATATACTAAGGTATAGCAAATAAAATCCCTTTTTCAAATAGATATAATTCATAGCATGATAAACTAGGGTCACCGTGAAATAAATTATTGAACTTATAAATAAAGCACACATAGTGGTTCCCAATATTTGAGTATTCTGAGCAACAGAGAGACGCTGGTCATCTGCAGGGTAACCGATACCCAAGCCCTGACCCCGAGATCACATTCCAATCCCGCATGGGCGAGGGCAAATTTCCATACAGTGTTTTGGGTGCTACACTGTTTTTGTAAAACCCTGGCCTCTACACTGCCACATTTAAAAATTATGAAGTATGTTCATAAAATGTAGCTATTACTGATAAACTATCTGTTGATTCTATTTGTAAAACATCATGTGTTAGTGGGAAAAGAGGACAGTTCAGCTATGAATAAGATATCTTAGCAATTGTAATATCTATTTAAACTTAATTCTTCTATTGTGAAGTAGACTACAGTTAACATAAATATATCTAGTAAAAAAGGACAGATTTTTGAACATGAATGTATATTTTGAATTATAGGAATTACTCTCTATTCAAGAACCATTCACAAATGTTCAATTTTATTATTGTATAAAAAATGAAAGAAAAAAAAAGTATATATAAATAGATTTGATTTAAATGCATGAAGAATCAAGATAATGAATCCAACTGAAATGTATTATAATATATTTTAACCAACCTTATGAAAGACAATATTCCAAGTCAATAAGTGAGACAAAGAATATTAATCATTGCCCCAAATGTTATATTTTTAGCAAATCAAAGCTATTTGAGAAATTTTAATAAGATTTTAATTTGTTCCACTAGTTTATTAAACTGCTCTTTTCCAAAGTAGACAAGGTCCTTGTGATAAATAAAAATATAATAGGTATGCAGGAGACTTTTAGAAACTTAAAAAAAATTAGGATATATTTGTATGTCACATGACTTATATATTTATATTGTACTTTCATTTATCTTTATGAAAAATACACTCAATGGTAGTCTTACACATTGTTCTGAATTGATAACTCACCTTTATTTGTAAAAACTTTTATTTCATACTCTAAAAGATTGACGGCTTCTGAGGTCTGGATTTCTTCTAAATAGTTAGGTGGGTCAATTTTACTTAAAACAGGGAGTAAAAATGCCTCCAGTATGCTCTGCAAAAAAAAAATTCAATTTTTTTCAGTATTCATGACATCAATTTGATTAGGTAAGACTTAAAGAAACAACAATCTACTTAGAAAAGTAGTGACAAAAATAAATGTTAAAAATGTGTATGTCAAAACCCCTTTGGCTTGAGCCGTTAAGATTCTTTGCTCTGATAATTACCAAAGATATTGCACTGGAAAATTCAAATCATAGGAACTCTTTGCTGAGGCCAGCAAAATTGTATACAGACCCTCAAGGGAATAAGAAGTTCATGGTAAGTGAAAAGTTGATAAATTACACAAGAAACCAAATATGTCACCCAAAAGTATTCTTCAAAGGGTGAAAAATGGCAAGGTAAAATAAAAATAGATTTTTTAAAAAAATTATTAAAAACAACCTCAGGGCCAGCATATTTTCTTTAGCTTTTGGCTTTTCCCCCCATCATCTTTGAATTTGCGTTGTTTTTCAAGCTTTCACTAAATGTGTGCTTCTTATTTCCTTTTTTTTATTATTCAACTTTACTGCGGTCTACCCCCCATGTTATTCGTCACAACACTCGGGTGATTAAAAAACTGAAATAAAACATAAATTGACTCATATTGCTGCACAACGATTTCAACTTACATTGTCTTCAGTGAAAGTGCTTTTAAAAAATGATTCAACCAGTGGCTTCGCACTCCAATGAGCTGATGAATCTTGATAATCTTTTTCTAAATGTAGATCACTTCTGAAATTCAATATGCAATGACGGAATCAGATGATTTATTACTTTTTTAAATTTATAAATGTATTGTACATATTACGTTTTATTTTATTTAAAACATAAGATAGCTCTAAAAAAATAAAATTTGCAAGAAATTTAAAGTTTACTTTAAAAAATATTCTTTATTCCTTCCTAAGCCATTTACTTCAACCAAAGGATCTTCAAACTTTATGGGGTGTAGCCTTGCAAGATAGCTATTGATCTTTGGAAGCTTTACAATGGCCAACCTCAGTTCATTTTGGCATAGAGGTAATTCCAAATACTGATATTTTGCTGAAAGAATCAAATTATTAAGTTTAATACATTACATTTTTGTATATTTTAATGTCTGTAACACTTTGCAATGAAGACAAATATAATTGTGAAGAAAAAGATAATTAAAACTGTTTAGGTTATTGAATTTTGAATAACAAATGGGAGGATACAGGAAACAAAAATAAAACTATCACTTTATCAAATTTACCACAGAATCAATATTATTACCTTCATGGCTTAAGAAGTGTTCTAGCGCTATTGTCTCTTCTGTGGTATTCTCTCTTTTTTCTAGCAAATTATTGATGCTGCAGTTGTCACAGTCAGATTCAGGATTAGAGCTTGGTATACACAGGTCTTCACCATTTTCAGATATTATACTTTGTGAAACGATATTAAAAGTAACGATTGTTGGAACTGAATAGAGATATATGGTTCAAATTTGTAACCATACCACATAAGTATCTCTAAATTTAACGGTTTAATTAGTCATGTACATTTACCTACGTAAATAGATAAAGCTAGCATGATGATGTCATAAAATTATATGTCAAACCTGATGTGAAGCTGGTGTAAAGCACAATAAAAAATTTGTCTTGTTTGCTGATAAGACTGTTTTTTAATATAGCTAAAAAAAGGCGACAGTTTGGATTGAGATAAATTATTCTACTGTAAGATGCTAAACTCACTTTACCCTTCAACTTCAAATAATACATCTATAAAATATCATACATACCTGGAAAGTGGCTCCAAATTTTCAGTATATAAGGGTGACAAATTATTCTCAAAACAAGGAGTTACATTGATGTTTAAAGGAATTTCTTGATCTTAAAGAGTAATAATAGAACATTATGATCCAGGTCTAATTACTAGATATATTCTCAAATTGAGATAAGATACTTTTGTGTCATTCAAAAAAATGGAAATGTACTTTGATTAAATTTTACAGACTCATTTTCAGGCCATTAAATAAAAAACAGAATTAATTTAAAAATTCATTTTGAATTAACTTAACAATTTTAAACTAGGAAATTTTAATGTCAGACATTTTAAGTATTAAAAAGAAAAAAGCGCAATAACCAGCCATCTTGTATAATAAAAACTTTATGACTGTCAAATCATAGGCCTATTCAAGTTTTCTTTATACACTTTAACAGAAGAATTTTTTGGATTGACATAGAAATATCTTACTTCATATTTATCTCTAGTTTACATACGAAAGGCAGTAATACCGAATATTGAGGGCATTATGTTCTGAGGACACCTCCCCCCCCAATGCAAAAAAAGGCAAAGTAGAAATTATATGTAAATAAATTCAATTGTATTATGGAGATCTCACAAAACCAAAACTTAATAAATGAAATATTCCAAAGTGATCACATCTGTACAGTACAGTAGGTAGACTGAGCAAGGGGTGATGCTCAATATGGTACTGTACACTGTACGCCCGGGAGATGGTAACGTTAGCTGAGCCAATCAGTGGCCACGATACAAGTTCAGCCAATAATGTGCAGAGTACAATCTCACGTTCTTGGTAAACTTGGTAGCAGGAAGCTGCTGGCTGGTTGGTTCCTTACAGTACTTGTGATGGTGATGTGCTTTATAATACATATTTTATTTTCATTTAATATTCTTTTCATAAGTTTTAATAAAAGTTGTAGTTATATTATTTTAATTTTTTTATGCTTGAATATGATTACTTTAAGGCAAAAATAATCAAAATAATAAATATATACAAGTAGGAATACCCTATGCTGCAAAACTCCTGCAAAAAATCCACACAACATATCCTAGGAGAAAACCCATGAAGGAGTGAGGACGCGAATTGCGAAATATTACTGTACTACTATTAAGATATTTTCTTAACAGTGACTTACCAGGAAAAATAATCCAAATATCTTTTACAGAACTGCAACAGTAATTTGAATGCTTGTTCAAGTGGTGAGGAGTGGTAAATACACTGCTGCCTATTCTAGCTGTTCTGTCTGTTATACACTTGAATTTAGAGATAAAAATTATTTAAAAATGACTAATATGTTTTTGATTAATATTATTTATCTATAGATGATAGTGATAGGATTACTAAAATATCCATGATAATTTGATGTTAAAACAAAAAAGAAGTGATAACTAGAGATGTTGCTGTTGGTTGGTAAAATTTTTATTCTAGGCCTTTTTAATTTTGGATCAGTAGGGTTGGAACACTCAAGGATCAAGAGGATTTTGTATGTAAGATGCACCTATAGCAGGACAGTAACTACATTGTTATTAATAACAATGGTTAGTTTGATACTTGTTCTATCAAACAATCGCTTTGTCTTTTTAAGACAAAAGAGCATTGTAGAGTATCTAATTATATTAATGCAGCTGTTAATATTATTCTAATTCTAACACATGCACCATTTCCTATATGAGAATTTAGCACATGGCAGGATAGTTACTATACATTTTTTACATACATTCGCTTTTTGGATACTGTTGTATATATCGCTTGCTAATAAGCACATTGCAGTATGTATAATCAGAGCGATATAACGGTTAGTATTATGTTTAAGTGCACACTGGTATCTAATTCAATTTAAGAATTCATGTACTGCTGCATGTTCAAACATCACAAGAGCATATTTACAAAGTCAAACTGACAAAGCCAACAAGTGATTAAACACTGCCTAATAAGTCATGAATAGAAATTTTCAATTACTAAAGCCTAACAATTGCATACTACAAACAAAAATATAAAGGCTAAAGGTGTATTTGCTTTAACTTACAAAGTGTCCACTTTTAAGATAGCATTTAATAGCATTTAAACTTTGGGCTAATTCAGATAGATGGTACCTCATCATTAGGTTTAGGGATAGATTTAGGGTTCAGGTTAGGGATAAATTTAGGGTTCAGGCAACCAAGATGGTAAAAAAACGCGGTACAATCTATACGAATTTACCAAACTTTGAATGCAAAAACCCATTTGCATGCTCACTATGAATAGGTTCGCTTGAACATAGAGAGCAACTACGTAAAACTTGACCAGGCCGGGCCTATCTATTTACTTGGACTTGATTTCTAGAATTACTATTATTTACTGCGGAGTGCGGTAAATTGACAAACTGTTGAGTCAAACTCAAATAAAATTCTTGAAACAAAACCCTATAGACTTAAATGTGTATGTTTATGTTGTTCCCGTTAGACTAGATTAACTTTAGACTAGGCAGGTCTAGGCGACTCTAACTCGAAAACTAAAAAGCTGGTGCTGTGACCGCTTTGTTTAAATAAAATTTAACTTGATTATTTTTCATTTAAGTTTACCATGGAGTAATAGTTATGTCCTGGATAGTAAGTCATTTTTTATAAACTATTTCAAGAGAAAATCCATCCAGCATGTTGATTCAAATCAGAAATGTAAGTCTTCAGAAGAACATGTTTTAAATTTGTTTGCAACGAAAATAAATGCTCTTGTGGTTTTTTAAAGGAAAATGATCCGGATAACTCATCTGCTGACTGGCTTAGCCGGAATTTTTCTTTCGCATTTTCAATTTGTACCATACACCTTGTTTAAAAATCAATTTAAATGATACAGTCATTTTTTGTCAACTCTAAGTATTTATTTATAGCTCCTTTGACAAAAATAGTAATAAATAAAATGTCTTTTAAAAGAGATTTATATTTAAAGACTGGGGTAATGCGTGGATAGAAAAAATATATTTTAAAATTGCTAAATCTGGGCGTTTTGAATTC
The DNA here is from genome assembly GCA_964017045.1 of Omphiscola glabra. Taxonomy (NCBI): domain Eukaryota; kingdom Metazoa; phylum Mollusca; class Gastropoda; family Lymnaeidae; genus Omphiscola; species Omphiscola glabra. The sequence goes on from OZ024796.1 coordinate 9,392,082, forward strand.
CTTCGTGCCCCATCTCTTCCCCAATCCCCTTTTAATATTAGGCCCTTAACTGCTATTGTATGAATTTAAATAATTGCATTTTAGTAACTCCCATGTTGACTGTATGATATGATTCTACCAAAACAGCAGTAGCTAGAGACTTACTAAAGTAAGAATTCAATAACGTTATAAGGACAACGACGACCAAAATTAATATTTCATATAAACAAAATCTTTAGACTTTAACTGTAATATATAATATCTATATTAGGCCTACACGGCTCTTTAACTGTGGTTCACGCCCATGGATCTCTTGGGTTGGGGAGGGGGTCATTGGCAGACATTGAAAATGTGTAAGAGCTGCATTTTCTTTTAGCCTATACTTCCTTTTCCCTACTATACATAAAAAATATGTATTCTACTATATTGCTCGTGGCCTTCATCTGGTCTGGTTGACGAAGGAGTTCATGGAGCTAAAAAGGTTAAACGCCCATGCTATATTGTCTATTTTGCATGACGATTTCGAGCTTATAATTGACATATTTAAAGCCCTAAGAGATAAATCAGAAACTGGAGAAAGAGTTTCATTCTAAATGTGTCTGTGAAACTCACTAATGTATAGGGCTTGTGACACACGTAATGAAATGCACTGAAATTGAAGCTTATCCGGACATTTGATCGAAAGAAATTTGGTCGAATCTTTTTTTTAGTTTACACGTTAAAGCTTTGCGTCAAATTTATTTTTGAACGCATTATTTTGTTTTACTATATAGTAGGGCCTATATTGCGTTCAAAAAGAAATTTGTCGAAAATTTTAACGTGTGTACTGAAAAAAAGATTCGACCAAATTTCCGTTCGATCAAATTTCTGTCGATCAATTTTCTGTCGACGAAATTTCTTTCGATCAAATTTCCAGTAACCAAATTGAAGCGTTGGCGTTGGTGTTGAAGTGTGTGTGTTTGTGGTTGACCTCACTTAGCTAATATAGGTGAAGCCGTATAAAATGTGGACTCTATAATGACTAATCAAATGACCAATCACAGATCATTTCACATAAAAATATTGTGCTGGGTGCATGCTATTTCAGTATTATAACATTGACGTAGGAAGTGTGGGAGGAGGCGGATCGCACAAAGCTTGGCCCGCCCCGGGCGGCATTAACCCTAACAGGATCCATGCCACATTTAAATAATGAAAGCCAATTATTTAATTGAATAATAGATTCAAGGACAAAGAACTATTTCACGCTGATTACCTTACCAAATTATAATTTTTAGTATAACGAGAACTCAGATGACGAAAAATATCTTAATCATCTTTAATAGATATATCTCAGTTTGCGACAAATAGTGAATCCTTTCTGATTTCTGTTTCACAACAACAACAAAAAAATGTGTGGTTGACTGACAAGTCGTATTAAAATCAATGTGACTTTCAAAAATATACAATAGTATAATTTATGTGCATTTAACGCTTTCGAATTTGTCTATTCTTAATTTAAGAAATAATTTGTATATAAAAAAACATTGTAAGTAATGGGAGGATGGAAACTAGAAGTTTTTCGGGTGAGTAAATTCGAAAAAAATATGGTCCGAGTCAGCCAAATAGATTAATAAAAATTAATAATAGATGTTAGATAGTAATTTAAATTATAGTTTTGTAGGCATAGAACTTTATTATTATTTACTTATATTATATAAAACTAGGTTCAGAGCCTAGTTACTTACAAACTTAGTACGACTACTAAGACTAAGGGAGACTTATTACTTTATTTAACAATTTTAATTTTAACTAATAATTAGACTAATAATTAATAATAATAAGACTTAAACTAGGTACTTCGCTGAAGCAAGTGACACTCCTAGAAAATTTGTATCGGAAATGGGCTTCGGCGCAATGGAATCCGAGTTTTTAATTTTGTGTGTGCATGTAATTAGAATAAATCAGGCGTCCTTTTGGTACATAATTAAGATTTAACTCCGCCGATTCACGTTAGTAGAAATGTTGACCTATATTCCCATGCCCATTAAGTTATTTTTTTCATTAAAAAAACTTTAAGTGAGGAAAATCGTATGTTAATATAAGGCATCTTTGCATTAAAAAATTCGGTCTAAATATTCAAAGTATGTTGTCTTTCATATTAATTGTAGGTCTGCATAATATATTGAAGTTATGTGTGCAAAATTTCATTGCGCTAGCTCAATAAACATTTTCTCAATTCTCTTCAACATTGACCTCATTATGCACAGGTCGCCCAGGCCATTTTGGATTAATGATCATGCCCCCTTTTAAATGGCGGAAGACGCCGATTCTTAGCTTAGGAAATATTCAATTATTACCACTATATACTTCAAAATATTTGATAACTTGTGTTTCAGAATGCATTTGAAAGACATTTAAACTGAAATGTTTTAATTTGAGCCTTAAAAACCTGGTAGAGTCCATATTATTAACGATCAGAATTCTTCGTGTGCAAAAGGTCATCAAGGCCCTTGCATAATGGCTATACCATAGTACTACCTCAGAGTTTCATTCATAAGAGTTTGCAGTGTGCAAAAACTATTCAACCATTGGTCAGGGAAAGTTTTAATTAATTAGTCATGTGCCAAAGTTGAAAGCTCAATATAAGTAGATCCCAAAAATATTTTAGGGGATGGATTGCCTTTTTTACTTATATATACTATACTGTACTGGACCCCGTAGCTTTGGTAAACAGACAGAAAAACGTAATATTAATGCATTATATTAAATTTACTGATATACATAGTTCATAGTTAGATAAATTATAAGTTATATATAATTGTATAACATTATTTTTAATACAGCTTTAGTTCTGTAAATAAAAGTCGTATAAAATTATAATTAAAACGAGAGTTATTTAGCCCGTGACGCGAACAGCAGAATTGGGTCACAGAATGTGGTGATGCAGTCCATGTTAAAAAAGGACAAATGAAGTCGTACTTTAAAAATTCATAACTTTAAAACTACAACAACTAAAAATATGATTTTGGTGTTAAAATTGTGTTAAAAATTATCTCTATTCAACTATGCCATGGCCATTGGTTTATTTTTTTTTAAAATTTGAATTTTTTACCAAAGTACCTAGACTTAAACTTAAGACAAGACAAGTACTGACTTTAGGCCTAAATTTTATTTTTATTTGTCATATAATAAAAATACGTTTAAAAATGTTAATTAATTTTAACATAAGATTAAGAATGAGAAGGCTGCTACTGTTTACTGTTACTATAACTATAATTTATAGTATTTTTATTACTTATACTTCATTTTTTATTAATCTACAATAATCAATAATAACTAAATTTCACATACATTTTTTAAAGTTAATTTAAGGCCTAAATCAGAATTGATTATTTGTTGTATTCTTAGATCAATTGATGCAAGTAAAGTCTGAAAGTATTACAGTTAAAAAATTATTAAAAGATCTATTTCTAATTTTTTATTAATTCAAAGAAGTCAGAAGATGCAAGAAATTTGAGAAATACAAAAAAGAATAGAATTTAGTTATTTAGTATTTATGCTTGTGATAGCCTACTTGCAGATTGATAAAGCAAAATATAAGTTTATTAGTATTAGGGCTTAAGTCTAAAGTAATCCCCATTTTCTACTAATTACAACTATTATAACTATCCTTTGAGTTGAGTTTGTGAACAATAGAATGAGTTGACTCAGTTTCAAAATTATTGCCATAGTCAGTAAGTCACAGCCTGTTAAATAAATATTAAGCCTCTTTTATTTAAAAAATTTCTTTCATTTTGATTTAAATTGTTAAAATTTGAAATCAATATGTTACTAAAAATTATCTAAAATTGATTTTTTTTTCATAGATGGCTGTTTACATAAGCTTTCCTGTTGGATTATTTTATTTGTTCAACCAGCCATCATTTTTTGAAGACTGGATGATGGAAAAGAGAGTGAGTTTGCTTCTATTCTTCTTTATATCAGCTCCATCCGCCACTACCTCACAGTTAGTGCAACAAAAACCTTAGTCTGTGCTCTTGTTCTCTCTCGTCTTGACTACTGCAACTCTCTTCTGTCAGGCTCACCAAAACACTTCTTAGAAAGATTACAAAAGGTTCAAAACTCAGCTGCTAGGCTAGTTTTAAAGGCAAAAAAACGTGATCACGTCACACCACTACTTCATTCACTTCATTGGCTCCCTGTACAAGCACGGATTGATTATAAACTCTCTGTTCTGTGCCACCACTTTTTCTCGAATTCCTGCCCTTCATATCTAACCGAAATTCTCTCTGTCTATTCACCCCTTCGACAGCTTCGCTCCTCCGCAGACGATCGTATTCTTTCTGTCCCTAAGACTCGCACAAAAACATACGGTGAAAGATCTTTCTCTTACTGTGCCCCCAAACAATGGAATTCTCTTCCACTACACATCAGAAATATATCAACCATCACAGCCTTCAAAACTGCACTCAAAACACACCTCTTTAAACTTTACTATCCTGACTGATTCCCCCTCTGAAAGTTAAACGATGCTGCTGAGTGCCGTCCATGGCTTCACATGTAAATTGTTATGGAATGGTTGGTTTTTAATTTATATTTTTTAAGTTCATTTTAATTTGCATGTACAGCGTGGTGAGCCCAGCCCTAGGCTGGGGTACCACGCTAAAGAAAACTACCCATAATAATAATAATAATAATATTTTTTAAAAAAAAGGACCAATGTCAATTATCTTTGGTTATTCCACTAAATATAACAATGGTTTTAATGCTAAATTCACAAACTACTTTTAACTCTAAAGGAAATCAGGGATACTTAATGTTCATGGGGGAATCTGAAACTGTTGTGTGATATCACTGATGAGGGATGTTGAAAAGATTTCACTTCTTTTGAGTGTGCTACACATGCTTTTATTTTTAATTAGATTAATTCTCAGAAGAAAAAACAAATTGTCCCCATTAAGTTTGTGTGTATCATGAATTGATAAATGGGCTAGGAAAAATGTATTTTTATAGTCCATTCGATTATAGTATTGAAATTGAAGTCAACTTTTCAATTTGGCCACATCAGAAACTGTCCTTGCAAACCTGGAAGTAGTTGTTTACTACTGAATATTTGAAAAGCATACTTTTAAAGTGAAATCTATCAATTTATGAATGTATTTAAAATAAATGTTGAATTTGCCCCCAATCTGTATAAGACATAAAACTGGCATTAATCGTTCAAAGTGGCTATTGGTACCCGGGTACCAGAAGTGAGAGGTTGGTATTAAAAAACTATTTAAAATATTATTGTTGGATTTGTAAGACAAAATGAGGTATCAAATGAAAGATAATTGAATGGACTATATTTTTGTAAACTTAATTCTTCGATTTAACTAAAATAAACTACCACAAATGACATCCGAATAGTCAAAATGGACCCAGACACGCAGCGCCGCCATTCGCACCCGGGTACCATTAGGTCATTAGTGGTATTCCTCTTAACCTGAAATCTGAAGATCTATCTAAGGGCTATGTATTCATTTCATTGTTACTATTCTGTCTCATTGTAGTAGAATTACTCTGGGAGATAAAGAAAGCAGGGTTGTTTTCAATTTTGAATTAAAAATACTGACAATATTTCTCTAAATGTTATGTTTTTGTTTTAAAATTTTTATAGTACCAGTAAATGGCTAAAAACGAATTTATTCTTTCAGGTTTATGCACAATTATTTTGTGGTGGCTGAAAAAATTATGCATCTCTCTCTTGGCACACCTATGGTTTAAATAAAAGAAACTGCATTCCTTTAAGCTATTATAGGACTGCGGTTGAAAAAATAATTATTATATATTCACACAGCTTCAAAGTAAATTACCACTTGTTTCAGTTATCAATAATAACCAGAATATCAAGTTTCTAAAGATCTGAAATGTCTTAATATTTGAATTAGTGAATTACCCCATAACTTTTTATTCAGAGCCAGAAGTTTTAAAAATAGCTACTTAAAGTAGCTCTGCAGCTCTGTTGGCGATGCAAAAAAGATGCCAACTTTTATATTTACCTGAAGCTTCCTTTCTTAATCAACATTTATATATTTTGTTTGATTTACAAAATGGACTTGTGTCATTTTTATTGGTTATTAAATCACACATGCTAAATAAAAAGTGAAATTTTAAAATTAAATAACAAAATTAGATTTATAAATAATGCTCCTTTTCAGGCCAAGATTTTCCCTGCTTCTGACCCTAAAGCAGTAAGTCTTGATGTTTATACTAATTTATTATATCCTATAATCTTAAGAAATAACCTCTTATTAAAGTTGATGATTAAAAAAAAATTATTATAATAACACATTTTGTAACCAACCACTTAAAACAGTTGAATGTAATAGGACTTCTTTACATTCTCATACACCCAGTTTAATTCAGTTATGCCCATTTTACCATCCATGTATAAGGCGCAAATCACTTAGAAAATCTAGAGAACCTGTGGGTTGTGACCCTTTTAAGGGTCAAATGACCCTTTCCCAGGGGTCGCCTAAGACCATCAGAAAACACATATACTAACAGTTATGAAGTGTGATTCATTGTCAGCTATTAACCTTATTATTATTACATCAGAGCCCCTTGCCCAATATGATTGTTGTCCTTTCATGCACTTTTACACTTAGCTGACCAGTGAATAATAAGGGCTCACAGTGCAGATCATCAGTTCAGTTTTAGCAGCACTACTGTAAAATATGTATTAAATGGGGTATTTTTTTTTAATGACCAAATTCAAAGTGACTTATTTAAATAACCTTCATATATTATTATTATTATTATTATTATTATTATTATTAGATATTGGTAAATTGATGAAGAATTATTTTAATTTTGAATAATTTATTCCAAAGCTTAAAATTCTAGAAGATTATAAAGCTAAGATGGAACTTCAACAAGAAAATGAATGGATAAAGGCACAGAATGCAAAACAACTTTAATTATAATTAACCAATAAATATATTTAAAATCATATTAGTCTTACTGTTCTTGTTTTAAGCAAACTTTTATAGAGTTTAGTGAATTGAGAATAATTTTCAGGGAATAGTACCAAATAATACCAAAGTGTTTGTCTTTCTATGAATCTGCTCATTCTGGCCCAAGAAATGTTTATTTATATAATTAAAATTAAAGGATCATTGGTAGAATAGCTCAATTTAAAAGTTGTCATTTAAAAAATTACTGGGTTCTGTGATATAGAAGTAAAAAAAGGCACATCAATTGAAAACTTATGTAACAACAATATCCCACCCTAGAACTGCAGTGATTTATATTTGTGGACTATTGCCCGCCCGCCCCCTTTTTTTTTAGTAGAGGAATGAGGTTATATTAAATTTTTAATCTGTATATAATATTATTGCATTTATAAAAGAAACTTTAGTAAAGTGTCAAGTGTCCTGACTGATTCAACAGCCAGGCCAACTCATTTTACATTTACATGAGGATTTTAAATTTGGTGGGTATGTTTATTTTATGACCAAGGCACTAGCAAAGAGAAGATTTAAGAAATTTTGGCCTCTAATGAGGTTTAATTTTTAAATGAGAAAACTGATACTTCAAAAACCAAAGTGGTATTTAGATTCTTAATTAGAAATAAAACAATATGTTTGATTATTTTATGAGGGTTGAGTGATGAAAAGGTGCTGCAGTTTTATGAGGGTACCTGTAACCAAACAAAAAAAAATTAAGATTTGTTAGAATCTAGCACCCCCAGGATCTAGCATAAATATTTTAATTTGTAGGACCACAATAAAAAAAAAAATTACCCAACTAAATGTCACAGTGTAACATGTAGCAGAACTTTTTTAATTTACACACAAATGTAACTGTAACATTTCAATGTTCATAATTCAGTAATACCAGTAAGTTGAACAAGAAATATCTCATCTTTTAAAGGAGGGTAATTATTTAGCAACAGTTTTAGATTTTTAGCATCTTCATTGTTCAATTACTATTATAGGGATGCATGGGTTTAGTGAAAGTGATAGCAGTTTCTCAATGCAATTCCTGAATTTCAGTCTATTACGGTAGCAGAACTTGTACCGGTATTCCATAAGTTTTTGTTTTTATGTTTTGTCTTTGCTGTATGATGTATGCAAGTACAATGATAGGAATGCAAAAACTACTTAATTAGTCATTGTGTAGGATGGAAATATAAATTATCATTTTGAAGTCAAAATACTTGGTACCATTTCCTAACCATTTGCTTTTGATCTATATAGTTTTTTTGGATGAGTCCCTCCTCCGGTTCATCAGCTGCTACAAATATAAAACATATTTATCAGCCATTCAGTGATTTACATCAAAAGAAAATACTAAAATGGTTCAGCTATCTTCTGTAGCAAATACAAATGGTCACAGAAAATCGTATTGCATACAATTTTTTTTTTTTTTGCTCAGACGGGTTGGAAAAGTATAGCTCAAGACGGCAAATAAGATACGATTCTTTTATTGATCCAAACAAATGGAAAGGTTTTTTTTATTGCATTGTACATATACATTTTCAGCACATAAATAAATAAAAATTCAATAAAGTCCACATTTTCAAAATAAAAAAATTTATTAATCACAAGAAATCTACATTAAATTACTCCACTAGTGTAAAAAAACAGTCATTCAGCGAACTCCCTTAGTCATAACAGGGACTTAATTAGTTCTTATTTAGATTTTGTGATTTCTGGGGGAGCACGCTGGTAAATTCGTATAGATTGGGGAACAAAATAATTTTTATATCCCTCAGTCCTCGCCCTGAGAGAAAGATTGATGAAGTGGGTAGGATGTATCATTCAAAATTTGTTTAGTTTTACAATAACATTTTACGTCAAATAGTTCTTCAAGTTAAGGATGTTTAATTTGTGTGATGTTCCTAGCTTTCTTGATTAGACTTTTACACTTACCTGACCAGTGAATAAGGGCTCGCAGTGCAGACCATCAATTCAGTGTTAGCAGCACTACTGTAAAATATATATTAAAATGGAACAGTTGAGACGACAACACTTGACTCATTTGCGTCTATTGCCTCAGGCCTTCCAACCTCCAGTGCATGATACCCTCACTCAGTTACTCTTGTAACCAGTGAAATATCCTCATAAAAACCAGGCACAGAAACATTGCGAATCCCATCTACATTCATAGGAGCCATAATGATCAATTGATCGTGGGCACTTAATATATAGAAGAATAAGTCTGTTTATTTGGTGTTTGATATCAGACGATGAATTCCCACACCAGCAGGGTTAATTTTCATACTAAAGAAAGAAGGCAGATTTTATTAATAATAATACAATTGATTTATATCAATTTGCAAATTTAAAAAAAAATGAAAATTTATTAAATATTTCTGATAAAAAAAGCCATGGCAATGTTGTGTGTGATTTCTTTGAGATCAACTCCAAGAGAAGCATTTGTGTCTTAAACACACTTCACAATCTTTTCAAATAAATTGTTAAAGTTGATGCCAATATACTTCAGAGTGTCAGGAATAAAAATTCATTGACCGCGTCCACAGACTTAAACTTGATTCATTAAAGTTATATCAGTCTTTTTTTTTTATCAGACTATCACAGAGTTTTGTAACATCCTGATGTTGGCGATAAATAGCACAACAAATGGTTTCATTTAGTCCTTTTTTTTTCTTTCTCTAAAGATGGTTGCAACTGTTCTGTGATGGTGCTCAATCAGTTACAACAGAATATTAATTAGTGGCATTTCCTTGAAGAACTACTCAGCAAGCCTAAATATTGACACCCCATCTAGTGGCGTCATTTTGGGTGTGAGGGTACAACAGGATGACACTCTCACAAGGGGTGACACCCAGGGTTGCGAACTCAAAATACAATATTCTAAATCTCAACTAATTCCTTTGGCTCTTGTCGTTGTTTTGGTATCACAGCACGGAGAAAAAAAACAAAAAGCAACCAATTCCTGCAATGTGCAAAAATAACATTTTTTTTTGTACTCAATAAACTCCATCTAATGTCTGCATTAAACCTTTTCCCACTTAAAACATTAACACATTGGTTCCCAAACTTTTTTCTGCTTATGACACTCTTGCTAAATCCAAGTTTTCCCAATGTAGGTTAGCCACAATAAGAGAGAAATAGAGAATCAGTGCTTCCTTTCAAATACTTTATATTTATATTAACTTCGCTTTTGATCTTTTAAAATCTTTGGACAGCTAATTGACCCACTTCCTGCCATCGTATCGAACTGAAACTAGGCACATAGATTCGTTGCCAATGACATCACATTCTATCAAATTTTGAGCCCCATCCCAACCCCCATATATTCATTTTTTTCTGTTTTTCTGGGGGAAGAAGTAGAAGAATACAATATGATTTGTTCCATGGGTGTATGTTTTGGTATGAAGATTGCTTGTGTAGCTGTTGCTATGTGCTTTGTATTTGTGAAGTATGCAGTAAAATAAAATGTCTTTTTGAAGTGGACCATAAAACTTTCCTAAAGGAAATATGAAATGTGTTTTCGTCAGAAGTTTACCCACTTACATTACGATTTCTTAATAAATGATAAGTCTTAGTCTTATAAAATTATAATTACATAAATGCAAACAAAAAATGAATATAAATTATAAAGGATTTATACGGAAAACTTTTTTAAAGCTTTGTTTATATTAACATTTTTGGGAGTACATTTATTTGTCTCAATTAAATCAATCAATATATTCTCTAGGTATGAATGTATTTTAAATTCAATAGGACAGAATAAAATTCCCTATAACTGCGCTAAATGAGATTCTTAAAAATACCGCAAGTGCGTTTGGAGCGCTATATTTTCTTTTGTTTTACGGAAATAGTCTCAATTTAAATATACATTTGTCAATTTGTGGTGTCAAAAGGGGTGGGACATTAAAAAATTAATATTATTTATATTTCAAGGGCGAAAAAAAACTGTGCATTGCGTACCCATGGTTAATACTAATTGGGATTTTATTAAGTGCGTTACTGGGCTTTACGGCTTAACCCAGGGGTCACCAAACATTTTTCCCGGCGGGCCGGATAACGGAAAAAAAATGACTAGCGCGGGCCGGATAATCATCCTGTATAAAACTTGCTAGCCAGAACGAAAGCTCTGGGGAAAAAAAAAAGACGAAAAACTAAGTTTAGTATTCCTTGTTAATCAAATGTGAGTGGCCTGCAATGCAAAAAAAGCTGACAACCAAAATATTTATTTAAGTTTAAAAGTTATCAAAGAAGGCGATATTAAGCAGCAAACTAAGCAGCAAAAAAAGTTAGTGAGATTTGTGAAATTGACATTTGGCTTTCAAGATATTATCATAGTTTGGTTTGGAATTGCTGCATCCAATCAAAAGAATTGTTTTCAAGTGTTCACCAATCCCCCCGTTCGATGTGTTGTTTATTTTTGAAAATGTTTGCTCACAGACTTAAGTTGTTCCATGCATGCTGCAAACGGATGCCAACTCTTCCGTTATCTGAAATTCCAAATTGTCGTCACGAGAACTTGTGAGAGATCAGTAGACTCATCCAGTGCAAGAGAATACCACAGCAAGTTCCTAGCTTTCTCACGTATCTGTAGCACTATGTTCTCTCCAAGTTATTCTGTTCTCAACAGAACCGCGGCGACTACCATTTCAATGTCCCCGTATGTTTCCAACACTCCTCTTTCTTTCATCCATTTACAGTGTGTGGTATTAATAAGACTATAATTTATTAGCGGGAATAGACATAATGGAAATTGATTCTTATTTTATAATTTTTTTTAAAACCAGCTTTTCCAAAAAAATAACAACTACAACCTCAAGTTACTTATACTTGGTAGGTTTTTTAAATGATGTCATCATTTGGTAATTAATTCTTATTTAAATACATTTTGTTCTACGCTGATCTGAGTTCGAACCCCGTTAAATTTCACTTTATTTTTACCAGTGATAGATTGTGATAATGTGATCTGTACCACCACTCAATATAAATTAATATCAATAGCGAATACACGTCTGCAAAACAAAGTGACCGCATATTGTATTATATGCGTCGATCATCTACTTTTAATACCCGGTAGTTAACCTTTTGACGCTAGCTTAACTCAATCTCACTGGGCATTGCAATGCAAATAGTTATTGTATTCATTTTACACACTGTATCTTTATTTATTTACTGTTAATATTAAGATACCATCTTGTACGATTTTAGGAGTTCGAGGGTAAACAGGTCTGTATTAAACAAGAAAATTGAAAAAGGGAAATTGCGGCGAATAACAGCCAGGAGGTCTCGCACATGTGAAGATTTCCTAGTATTCTAAAACAATTATTGAAATTTAAATTGGATAACAGCGTCTCATGTTCCATACGTTTTATCAAGCAAGTTCAAATACCGTCGGCGGGTTGATGAACTGGCCTCGCGGGCTGGATCCGGCCCGCGGGCCGTAGTTTGATGACCCCCTGGCTTAACCGAAGGAAGGCTAGGATGTTATCGATATGATATGAATTTATATTAAAATAATATAATATACGTTTGTTTGGTATCAGAAAAATTAAAAACTGCCACTGTACTAGCCGGCAACTGCAACTCTAACTTGTTTGATTTTTGTTAAGGCGGTGTGCCTGACAAGCTTAAAAATTTCAAATGTTGGGGAGTGGTGTGTGTGCTTGTACAATGGGCAGTTTCGATTATGAAGTTTCAGTTTAAAATTGTGCAAAATATTTACAGAAATCGGGGTAGTTTCTTATTGTTACTACACCCTGACTACACTAAAGCTACATAGCAATAAAGAAAGAAAGAAAAGAAAAAAGCCCAACAAAAAAAAAAACGATGCTTCATTCGGTAGATTTCATTATCAAAGCTATACTTATTGTGTCAGCTTCTTTAAAAGAAAAAAAAAAGTTAATTGCACGCTACTGGTCCCTCTGTCGCTCATCCTAACCCGAACCCTAAATCTATCATAAACAAAGGGAAGTGACTCCCAATAAGGGGACCACAGAAGCACATTAGTTCATTAGCCCAAAAAAATATTACATTATAAATAATTCAAATTATTTTGTTATTGTCCCAGTACGCCCCCCCCACCCTCTAAAAGTTTGCACATTCTACGCAAACCTATAACTAAAATTCAAGTAATTTTTTTTTTAATGTGGGAACTGACTTACACTTACACTACTTACATTGCACTACAGACTACAGTGCCTTTCTAAAGAAACCACCACCGTTCTTAGTAACTTTTAAAGTAAGTTTCAGCCTTTATTTCAGCCTCCCTCCAACTCGATCAAAAATACAGTAGGTCTGTAGGGCCTACGAACTCTACCTCACTACGACTACTAAAACAGGTACGGTATGAAAAAAGCTCTATCCCCTCCACACTTCTTTAAACCTGTTACTCAAATTCAAGGTATAATTCTGGTTGCATTGTTAGTAAACTTAGCAAATGTTTGAAATGGGTCGCAGTAATAAAAAGAATGAGAACCGCTGGGTTGTGCTTATATTATTAAGCTAATTAGTGCTTGTTGAAACCTTCATCATTGGTTGATGCTTTTACTTTTGTTGTAAAATAAGAAGGCGCTCTAACAGTCTAACACTTAATATTAGTGTCACTAACACTACTAACAGGCAACATTACATTGGCAACATCATTTTTATTAGTTCTGGTTTCTTTAAAAAAAAAAAAAACCCACACCGAGCCACGGTGAACTGATCTTAACCCCATCTAGATGTTTAATTTCGCGATTATTCATCATGGACATTGCTGAGTTTGCGAAAAAAATATTTAAAGTTAATGCTAATCTATTTATGTTTGATGTCATAGCAGTTTAAAATAAAACAAATTAATACAGGTACTGTATCCGGATTGACTCCATAGAAACCACAATTAATTACACATATTTTGATGACGTATACACAATCCACAACCTCTTAATATAATTTATTATTACGCATTAAGAATTGTAAAAGAAATGTTCAAAGAAATAAAAAAATAATAAATATTTTTTTTAAAGCATATAGTTATTTTTTAAAAATGTAAATAATGTATGTTAAAACTAAATAAATCAGTTTTTAATAAGGACTATTTTCTCATTATTGTTACGATTGTAAATTGTTCTTCCGTCCTCCATGACGGAATTTGTGGTCTTCGAAATTCTTTCAAACGGCTCAAGCAATGAATTCTGAAATAGAGCCTCACATTACGAAAAAGTACGAAATAAAGAAGCGTCTAGGAAAAGGAGTAAGTATAGGCTATCTTTTTTGTATTATAAACAGGAGGATAATTAACTTTCTAAACAACGATTTTATATTGTTGTCAAGGAAGCTTTCTCTCTCGACCCAACTGTCCCGAACTTTCGACATTGCCAGTGCCGTATTTTCAGTTCTACATTCCCGCGACATTAACTGATTCTGTCTTAATAATCACTTTTTTATCACTCTCTATAAACAAGCCCACATTTTTCCCAATAAATTAGTTGAATAAAGTTAATAAAGTAATATTTTCTATGTCTATGATTATAATACTATAATACTACTATGGTAATTAGTAGTATGCCGCTATTGCTATCTATATGAATGATGACAAAGTCATGTTTTTAAAAATAAAATCCACCCCCCCCCAACTACTCCTAAACACTATTAACTTGTAAGACATAGTAGGGTGGGCCTATTTCCGCCCACAACTTGGAGTAGACATGTTGCTTTATGATTAGACACTTTAGTCCTCAAAATAATTTTGGGGCTTCACTTTGAACTTTGAAAATTGAAGGTAAAGTAATGCTATTTTGACTCATTTATATGTAGGGAAAGCGTATATCACTTCATTGTAAGGGACTTTATAGATAGTGGCATTAATTACTACATATCCAAGTTGTGTAAGGCTAGGCCCAGCGGTTTGGCTCATAAATTAACCGGCAATTTTAGTCACGTGTCCCAAATGTATTACCTATTATCCTTAATATTCGTTGCTATAGCAAACAACCTGATTTACTCTGGAAATCCAGCCTAATACCCCATAATAACTCATTTAAAAATTAAAACAAATAAATTAATAACACAAATACATATTTTTAATATGATTTGATGCTTTTTTTTATTAGTTTTATTTACTGATACTGGTATATAGGCTATGTGTGTGTGTGTGTGTGTGTATGTATATATAGAGGCCCAGAATATATTACTATTATAAGTCTTAGTGTAGGCCTATCTCCACCCCAATAATTATTTGTAGGACCCATTATTCATATGTCATGTAATTGTAATGATATATTATGATGATTCTTAAGGCATACATTAAGTAAAAATGTACACAAAATATTCACTTACCGTTGATATTGAAATATCCTATATTTAATCACAAATCACACTATTCCAAAAGAGAATTTTAAAATAATCCTCTGTATTCTCAAAGACAAAAACACACTTTCTGCCACAATAATCCAAGAATTACATAAGATGCTACTAAAAATTAATCATAAAATATTGAAATTACCTCAACCAAATGACTAGAACTTATTTTAAATTCTATCAACAGCCAAAGTTGATTCTAACAATGCATGTTGATTTGTGAAACAACTTTACTAACTTAAAATAAATGACATACTATTTTTTTGGTCATTTTCACACATTCATATGATATGGGACTAAAATACATTATATAGAAAATGGTAAATTAAAAAGTGTAATCATCAATTTTAACTTAATTAAACAAATAATCCTTTTATTATTAGTTTATACCTATAAAATTAAACAATTCCACAGAAAATTTGAAATTAATATCTAAAGATTATTATTATTATGATTTTTGGGAAATTAAAAAAAATATTTAGACATAATTAATTAAATAATTACAAATAAGTGAATGAGTGACAAGTCAGCATATTTTATATATTTTTAATAGGAAAACAATAAAGATTTTTTAAAATTTTATTGCGGAATATTAACAAAAACTAACTTATATTTTGTGGTTTTATTTGGAAGTACTCTTATTAAACTATGTTTCCTGTAAATATTATATGTTTGTCTCATTTTATAATAAAGTTATAAGCCTTTAAAAAAAAAATGCAAAATAAGGGTCACACCATGTGGAGGAAATCCCCATAGTGAAAAAGTGGTTTTGAGGTCCTTACTAAAAAAAAATCATAACTTTTGAACCACTTGAGCTAGAAAGTTAATTTTGGAGTTTTTGTAATCTATTCACCAGGCTATATACAGATGTAGTATTTTTATATTTTAAAAAATATTTTGAAATTTTCATATATAGTGATAAAACTATAGTTAACCTGACATAAAATAATGTTGAAACATTTAATGGGACCCTCTGGCCTGAGGTTGAATTATTTATTCTGTACACTTTTTTTATTTTAGTTTCAATTAATGACAATGCTAATTAATGAATAATAATCATATGTAAAATATGTTTGGAATCCTGATTCACATAGAAATGTAAAGAGAAGAAAGGCAACAATACTAATTTGCTCTCTCACACAAAATTTTGAATTCATTGCATAAATGCAGCTAAAATTCTGCCTGGTTTTTAGTTCTGAAACATGATTTTTAGTTAGCTGTGAGATGTCAAAACTATGAGAGCTTAGTATTTCACTGAGCTGGTGTTTTTTTTTATTCACGATGACACATTCAATACCAATTTAAAGTCATCAAGCAACTTCCCTTGAGCTATTGGAAAATAATGTTTGAACTAGTCTTTTGAAGTTTCATGATGCACCAAAATATTTAGCTGTCATTTTACTTGAATTTTGTTATTTTCATTCAAGAAGCTTTTCATAAGACTTGATAAGAGTCCAGCAATTGAAAACTTCTTTCTCCACGCAGTCCAACCAATACATTTTCATATGTTTCCTCTTAAAGAAGACACTTGGAATTGACGTTTGCATCAAAATCTATAGTAATTTTTTCTAGCAATGTCTTGAGTTTACTGAAAATGTTGGCCAAATAACACCAGTTTGCATATCCAGTCTTCTTCATTTAAAACCATCCCCAATAAAGTGTTGTGGCTATGGTCCATTAAAATAGATGTTACCTCTGCATGGAGATCACAACTTCTCACATTTGACATATTAGTTTAGAGCCTGCTTTTAAGAGTTGATTTCAATTAGTTTATTATTTCTATGTCATCATTCAACACTATCATTAGCCAAAAGGCATGTTTCTTGAGGCTATTGTGTGTCTATGAAGAACGTAATGGTTGCTGCTACAATTCTTTGACTTAATTTTAATTTTGGCAATGGTCCCAGCACTGTTATCCATAATTCATTAATTGGCTTTGCCCCATCAGTACACACTTCTGTAAATTTGTCCCATAGTATATAATTTAATGAGAAGAAGAATTCATCCAAAAGATTAAATATTTCACTGCCTGTTGTGTTGTTTGGTAGTAGACTGCAAAGTAGAAGGTCATCCTAATAGTTTTGTATGTAAACATAATGAAGAAATATAATTAAAACTGCTGATCTCACAACATCAGTCAATTCATCCATTTGAAGTGCGAGTTTGGTAACCTGATACTATCTTCACATATAACACTCTCAAAAAGACCAAAGACAGCTAACTCATGGAAGAATTGCTAAAAATCGCAAAGTGTTACTATTACAACCAAATTGACCATATTCTAAATGATCACAGGCATGGATCAAACATACTAGATGTAAGATGCAGACTCTGACCATCTACTTGTAAGGGTTAAATATAAGCAGAGAATAAGCATAATTCACAATGGCAGAAATCAAAAAGAAAAATGATATAATTACCAAAAACTTACCAAAAACCCACAAACCTCAAAAAATTACCAAAAAAGAAGTAGAAACCTAACTAGAAGCCTTACTGGAGGAAATAAACAGGGAAAGCAACATAAATGAATTTTGGGATAAGATAAAAATTGAAAAGATCAGCAGAAAAAGTAGTAGGATTTCAGCAAGCTAACAGTATAGTAGTCTGGTTTGATGATGAATGCAGAGACTCTCAAAAAAAGGAACAAGGCACATGATCATGATACAAAAGAAACCAGAAAGACAAGACAAAGATACAATGAAGCCAGAAGGAAAGCCATGAAAATGTGCAGGAAGAAAAAAAGGGAATAGTAAAAGTCTAATCCAAAAGAAATGGAAGACTTATCAAGTGAGGGAAATATCAGAGGAATGTACATCAAATCTGTGAGAGCAATGATTAATATTTAATTATGGAAAATAGTAAAGTACTAGAGATGTGGGATGAATATTTTGAATGCATACTAAATGCAGAAAATGGACAAGATGAAGATTATGAACTACCACATGGAGGACCAGACCCTTGAATAAACTCCCCAACTTTGTAAGAAACTATAGAAGTAATCAATTCTATGAAAAACCACAAAGCCCCTGGAGAAGACCTCATCACAGCAAAACTTATTAAATATGGAGGATGAGAACATATGAACTACACACTCAGACACATAAACATATAACTAAAATTTGACAAGAAGATAAAATTTCAACATAATGGGAAACAGCACTAATAACCCTAATACACTAAAAGGTTCCAATCTTCAATGCACAAACTACAGAGGAATTTTATCTATTAAATGTTACATACCAAATACTAACAAAATTAATTGCCAAGAGAATAAAATGGTTGTACACTGAACTAGGTGTGTACAATATGGATACATACTAAAAAGATCACTGACTGATCAGATTTTCACCATCAGATGCCTATTAGTTGGGAATATAAAATCCCAATGCACCAACTCAATGTGGATTATAAAATGGCCCATGACAGATTCATACGAAAATATCTATATGAGACGCTGCAGGGGTTTGGCATATCCAAAAAACTTACAAGAATGATACATATAACAGTAAACAACTAAAAAAAGCAAAATCAAGCTTCAGAGCTCAAAAGAAGAGTTATAAGAAGCATAAATATCGTCACGAAAGGAACAATCACATGCTACTTTTTGCGGGAAACTCTTTAAACCAAT
The DNA here is from genome assembly GCA_964017045.1 of Omphiscola glabra. Classification (NCBI taxonomy): domain Eukaryota; kingdom Metazoa; phylum Mollusca; class Gastropoda; family Lymnaeidae; genus Omphiscola; species Omphiscola glabra. The sequence continues at coordinate 9,410,988 of OZ024796.1, forward strand.
TGGCACTATCTATACAATCAACCCCTTCAGATGGATGATGTGGATAAAGATCTACAGCTGCTGGGAATACAAGCAAAGAAAAAAAGCATCAGTTATGTCTGAGTGGAAGGAAGTGGTGAGGCAGGCCAAATCCCTACATGGGCTGTAACGCTGCAAGGATTGATGTTACTATTACAATTCACTTTTAATTGAATCCAAATCGATCTGCCAGCCTCTAAATATTATGTGCTTAGTTTAGAGAAGCTTCAAGTGGATTCCATAGTGCTTGTGAAACTTATCAAATGTTCAATTCCAAGAAATCATTTGAACATACATTGGACTTGGCAAATTTTTGTTTTGAGTGTAATTCTTATTTTGATTTTTGCTTTTTTTGTTATTCTTTAAATTTCATTCAATTTTATTTATTGTTTTGCCTGGGGCTGCCTTGGAACCCCTGAGATGTGCATGGGGAGCAATGGTAGGGAACCACTGGCCTATGATATATTAATATAAGTATAGGCTACTAAATATAGTATAGATCTATAGATATAATTAATAATTTGGATTTTTGTTCGGTGACCATGCTTACTACAGCTTAAACTTTAGGCCAAATGATAAAAATAATTATAGCATACCATTATTGCTTGACTTATCACTTGACCTTTATTTGCATTAATGAATGATTACTCTTAATTATTATTGGTTATAGTTATAGTAACTAGTAGCATTCTTGACTAAAATATGCCACCTGTCTTTGAAATCCAACAATTCCCCCTTCCTCTCCTCTGGAAGGTATAATTATATTCAGTATGGCATTTTTGTCAAACTAATATTATTTTAAAATTAACAATTATGCAAAAAGAATCTTTTCCTTTGCAAACATTGCTATATGACATTAAGAGAGTGGGCGAAGGGGCGAATGCTCCGTCACCATCTACAAATGGAACCAAAATCATATTTTTCATGCACAATGTCTGTACAAATTTGACATAAAATGACTTGTCAGTTAATGCTATAGAAACTCTGGAGAAATTGCACTTAAAGCAAGTTAAGGCTGTTGAAGGAAACAAAAAACTGGAACTCTTAGCATTAGTGATTTTTTAAATTGTTTACCTAAAATGTGTATTATCATAATCCGACACAATTAAAAGCTGATGTATTCTGTTCTGGTGGCACCCTGTTTTGATTTGACCCTACTCTTAAATATGATCGGTTATAATACAGTGTATAGTGAACTCGTTAAAGTTTTTCCATTTTGGGGTCACCCCCTGTCTGTGGACAAAAGAGTTTACTATAGCTGTCACATTGAATAGAACAAAACAGTTCAATTCATTGTTTTTCAGAAACTCTAATATTTTGGTTATATAGTGTTCATTTGAAGCAAAGATCCACATTTTCTGTAAGGTTATGCAATGAATTTTAATTAATTTTTTCCTCCCTAATAATAATTTAAACAGGCTAGTAGAAATCATTGTTTAGAATTAGGTTAAAAATTTTGAGACCCTTTAATGCTAGTCAAGCATAGGCCTATTGTAAAACAATGATTGAAAAAGGGTTACAAAACCTAATTCAGTTGGTCAAATTCATTAGTCAAAAGAGCCAAAAATCAGCAGCAGGACAATTAAAAAATTGTTGAGAGCCACATTTCTTTTCAAGAACCATGTTTTTTAGAGTCAAAACCAATTTATGGTCGACTGGCTGAGCCGCACTGAGGTCGCTAAAGAGCAGTATGTGGCTTGTGAGCCGCGATTCACCAACCACTGACCTAATTTAATGCTGAAGTTGCATCATACAAAATCAGGAAATAATTGGTGGGAGTATAGAACTGAAAAAAATTGTGTTTAGGACAGATAAACAAGGAATTGAAAAAATGTGGAATGAAGTTGCCCAACAAAAGTAAACAAAAGTATGCATTGAGGCTACATTTTCTATGGATTTTAAAGCTAAAATTCACTTAATTTTGTATTGAAACTTAAAAAAATTAGCGAAGGAATAGTGAAAAAATAATTAATAATGTTGATAATGCAGATAGTATTGTAAAACAATATTTGATTTTCTTCCAAAAGTAAATTCAATTAATATGAATTTTTTAATTTTTTAAAAATCGATCCAAAGTACCACCTGAGGGGGAGGGGGAAAGACTCGATCTGTACCCCTCTAAGTTCTATAAGATATATAAAGGAAGCCATGTTTTGAACTCCAGGTTGAGACAGAAAAACAAATGAAAATGGTGATAAGAAAATTACAAGATGATTGAATGCACATATCAAAGATTACATTGAGAAGAGTGATGATTGAGCAGAAAGACAAAATTAAATATAATTGATGTTAAAATATAAAGAATTCAACTAATGATGTTTTTTTCCAAGCTGACCTAGACAGGTGTATTTGAACAAGCTTTGATAAAAAAATTATTCTCAGTTTTTTTTTAAATTTGTCGTCACCTTCCCACTTGCTTCATTTACCTGCTTTTCTAGTGTTTTTTGTTTTACAGTTCAGCATCTTATTATTAGTGACATATACTTTTGTTTTCAGGCTTATGGCATTGTATGGAAGGCCATTGATAGGAGGACAGGAGAGGTGGTTGCAGTTAAGAAGATTTTTGATGCCTTTAGAAATAAAACAGATGCTCAGGTAATAATCAGAGGTTTCAATGAATAATGAGGATCGGGGCTTATATTTTTAAAAATATAGGCCTTTGAAACAATTTTTTTTAAATGAAAAAGGATGAAAGAAAAAAATAAAGTTAAGTGAAAATAATATCTTAGAGCAGAAGACATTTACTCCTCCATTTCTTACACTAAAAATAATTTTGAACGTACGCTACCACTGCTTTTTATAGTAAAAAATGGTCATGTCTGCCTCATTTTATTTCAAAATGTTAGGAATAGGTAAGAATTTCTTTTTTTAATCGTAAAATTTTATTCTGTCTTAACAGCGTACTTTTAGAGAGATTATGTTCCTACAAGAATTTGGGGATCATCCTAATATTATCAAATTACACAATGTGATCAAGGCTGAAAATGACAAAGATATTTACTTAGTCTTTGAGTTTATGGGTGAGTACTTACTTATGTCTGTGAATTATGTTTGTTTTACATTCTTCAGTTAATTGACATCCTCACTAGAGAATGGAATTGTTGTTTGTAATTTTATGTCTGAAAGAATAAAAATAAATTAATGTGTATTGCAGGTGACTTGTGTTTGATTTTGTATAAATTATATAGTCATCTCAATGTTGAAAAACCCATACCAATTTATTCAAAATCTGTTAATCCATAATCATACTTTGTTACAAATGATTATTAATTTTTTTTGAAGGGGTTAGTAGGTTTGCTTTTGATGCAGTACTGAGAAAAAAGAGATGATTTACTTGTTCTGTTACTTTTGTTGATTAGAAACAGACCTACATAATGTCATTAAACGTGGAAATATACTGAAAGATGTTCACAAGCAATATGTAATGTACCAGTTGTTCAAGTCCACCAAATACCTACACAGTGGCAATGTCATCCATAGGGATCTTAAGGCAAGATTTGACTTTTGAACTTTTGTAATATGGTTTAGTTTAATATTATGAAACATAATATAAATATACTTAAAGTTGTTTACTTTTTCTCTTAATAATTCTTTGAAGTATCAATTATATTTTTCTACAGCCTTCCAATATATTGTTAGATAGTGAGTGTGTTGTAAAGTTGTGTGATTTTGGATTGGCCAGATCACTGACACAGATTTCCATGGATGAAGCAGGAGATCCAAACCTAACAGAATATGTTGCCACACGATGGTACAGAGCACCAGAAATATTGCTGGCATCCCACAGGTTAAAACTACACACATTTTTAATATAGTCTCAATACACAGTTCTGTTTAATAATCTATTTCTGAAATACATATATATGTCTGCTTCAAGCACTATGTATAACACAGTACAGTTTCCATGGAGTAAAAAATAATTGTACTGCTACATTAAGCTTCATGCTTTCATGAAGTTTATGCCTGCAGTGTCTAATATTTAAAAAAAAAAATTATCTACACAGTATTTTACTCCTGTTTTTTATCTTCCATTAAAAATTCTTTTCATTTTAGCAAGTACTATTTTAATTGATTTTTATATAACAATTCACACTTTTAAAACATTGCAGGTACACAAAAGGAGTTGACATGTGGAGCCTTGGATGCATTTTAGGTGAAATGCTTCTGGGAAAACCACTTTTTCCTGGTTCCTCAACACTTAACCAGATTGAAAGGATTATGGGCTCAATCCCTACACCCTCCAGAGCTGGTAAGTTCATAAATACATTTTTCTTAACCATTGTAATCAATTATGATACATGCAATATTTTTTTTTAATTTTGTAGAAATGTTTTCATTTTAGGTCTTTATGAATTTGTAATTTACAATTGATAATTACTTTATTTTTAAGGAAAGCACATGAAGCACATGAAGCTTTTGATTTAAAGTCTGTAAATTACATTTTTTCCCCCGCTTTTTTCTTCTCTTACTTCTGGTTATATTCATAGTAATGTAGATGCCATATCGACTTTTTTTCAAAAATTTTTAATAAAACATGTAATCATACAAAATTGGCAAAGCAGTTTGCTTGGGGTCAATTGTGCCCGGTGTTAGCTTTATGAGCTTAGTTGGGATGTGTCTTGAATTCTCTGCCCTGAACCACATAACTGTATTTCTTTAAAAGTTATTTGTATTGATACCAACAATTAATTTCTTTGAAACTTTTAAATAAGTGGACTGCTATGTTTTTAAAGCAATAAAAAATTTAAATTATTAATTAGGTATATAAAATTGATAATCTTGTAACAGATATTGACAGCTTGAAAACCTCATATGGAGCATCAGTTCTGGAAAAGGCGATATCTGCTGCTTCCAGGTCAGAAGCTTTTATAAATTAAAAGGAAGTCACCTGTATACCTGTAAAATTGGTTCAACTTTACAAATGTTTCATACTACCAGTAATGTGGTGGGCCTGTATGAGATTTTCTTCCCTTTTAAACTTGTTTTTGACATTATGCATCGATTCACTTCTAACTGTATGAATTTAATTTCAAATATTCTTAAAACTTATGTGGCATCATTCAAACAACAATGTAAATCAAATCATTTGTGTAAAACAGTGACTGAATTTGCTAAAAGGTTAGTTCCCTTTACAATGAAGCAAGCATACACACACAACCATAAACCAGCAATTAAAAAATTGCTAGCTAGATTTAAAAATGTGTCAATAATATTGTTTTTGAAAAAGTTTAATGTACAACAGAGGTTCTGTGTGTGATGACATTGTTTAAAATTAGAAACAACATTTGGGGGAGGGAGGCATGAAGCAGAGCATCAGGATAAAGATAAGGACAACTGAGTTTAAAAAATAGGATAAAACCATTCAATAATAGAAAAAAGCTACGAGCAGACAAAGTTTTATCTATCACTGCTGCATTTAACCTCTCAATCATTTAAAATGTCAATTTTCAGGAGCCGGAAATCCTTTGATGAATTGTTGTCTGATTCCCCTCCAGATGGAATTGATTTAATGAAGAAACTGCTGCATTTTAACCCTGACAAAAGAATCACTGCTGATGAAGCCCTTAGACATCCATTTGTTCAAAGGTATGCATAAACATATAGGGCTACTTTTTAATTTGTATTTTAAGTCTGTATATTAGTTTTCTTCAAGGTGATGATTGGTGACAGAATTATAAAACTTAAATTAATTCTTTTTTGAAGCCAAAGTACACAATTACCATTATTATTTAAATATAGTCTATTTATTATTCATGTCTGTTTTCTTCTATGAAATCAAAATTAAAGTTTATAAAATCTCAATTTTATATGTTAATATTATCTTAATATACCTGAACATCCTAAATTTTATAAGTTAGAATAATTTATTTTCATGCCTTTGCTTTATATTTGATCCGAATACTAGTGATCAGATATGTGGTTTAATAATGGGGGCAGAGGGACACCTTTTAAAGAAAGTTTAAATTTCTTCAAAATGTATCTTGCTTTAAAGAAATTGATAAACATTGCTAATATTCTAAACATTTTCATCCGTTTTGGGTTTGTTTTATAGTTCCATGGTCCTTAGTTGTTATGCACAGTTTTGAATAAATTTTGTAACTTATTGGAAAACACTCATGCATGTCAAATGATCTAATGTTTCCATATTATACTGGGTTTTGATCTATTAATTGATTTTTATTGAAACAGACACTGAATCTTTATTTGGATTCATTGTAAATCCAGGGATCATAAAAAGAAAAAAGATTGCTTGGATGCAAAAATTATAACTGATTGAATCTACTATTATAAATGATTAATGAATGATAATTATTTGGGTTTTTCAATTTTTTTGGGTGTTTTAATTCTTTTTACTGGATTTAACTTTAAATGGTTTGCATGTATGCACATATGTTAAAAAATACCATTCTTTAAAAATCCTGTTATATATGGAACACTTTAATTTCAAATGCAGAAACATGATTTTGTTCCATTTGCAGAATTGTGTGTATTATAACTCTATTTAAAAAATAAACTTTGTTTACTGTGTATTTAAGAAAATCTATGAATGTTTGCAGGTTTCATAACCCGGCAGGTGAGATGAGTCTTAACTTTGATGTAGTGCCTCCTCTCAGTGATGATGTCCAGCTTACAGTTGATGAATACAGAAGCAAGTTATATGAGGTGTGTAAGTGTTTTACTCTTCACCCATGATAAATCCCATTTAAATAACTCTTCATACTGATAAAAATAGATGTTTTTGTACCTATTGTAAACAAAATTACCTGTGATTAAAAATAATACTAAAATTAAATTTTCCCCACAAATTGAAGACATCCCACAAATGTTTAGATGATATATGTTCTATGTATTTATTATTATTATTAGAATGTACTAATCATTGTGAAAACACTAACTTCACACTGTTTTAAAATGATGGGAATGCAAACAAATAAAAAAATTATAATAGGAAACTAGTACTAACTGGTACATTGTTAAAGTGGATCTCAGAAAATTGGAATGGATTTTATATAAAACTGATTTGAGGTGAAGTTTACTGGCAATAAAAACTAGGTAACTTGTTTTTTTTTAAAAATCTGAATTGAGACAGTGCATATATTTCCTTCCAGTGTGGATGTACGTACGCTCTAATTTGATTGATTTTTTTCCACCTACCATATTAATAAAATCAGTGGATTTTTAAAAATTAAAAGCTATGAATTTATTTATCGTGTGAAAATGATATGTTCATGCATTTTACCATTACTGACGTGAGACTCATTCCAACTTGACAGATGATTATGCAGAAAAAAGCTGAACGAAGGCGGAGAAGACGAGAAGAGGCAAAAAGTGCTGCCTTACAGTCACAACACCAAGATGTTCCACTGGAAGATTATGCACAAGACCAAGCTACTGAGCCAACAGCTAAAGAAAATTTCCATTCCTCACCAAAACGTCCTTCACCCCAAACTGTACACAAATATGGTCCCAATGGGGAGCAACTCATCAGTCATCAATCATCGTTTTCAGGTAAAAAAATATAGAGTGGATTGATGCATAATCAAATCACTTACTTGTAAATATATTATAAAACCCTTATTTAATGTATATCGGCTTGGTCAGACTAGTTTATTTTGTGCATACTAATGCGTGTGGGTTCTCAACACAATAAATGCAAATGTCTGCAAGAATTTTGAATTTCATTGTGTTAGTCTTAGAACATTAACAAATTCATGTCTTAATATTATCGTTAAAAAGTATAAAAAGAGATTTTCATGGATCAGCCAATCCGCCCAATATAATAATTTTTTATTTCTTTGTTAATAAGCCACATTGTAAGTCTTGCATTTGCACTAGATTAATTTTTTGGGGACAGCAAGCAAAAATAATTATAACTTTAATTTTATAAATATTCTTGGCATCTGTGCTGTTTTCTATAAATTCAGTTTTAAATTTCTGACTGTTGCTTACGACAATGGCCAAAAGAACAATAATCATCTACTGCTGTAAGAGCTGTCTACATGGTCACTTTTCTATTCTGCACCTGATCTTACAATGCTGTGTTTTGTGTTAAGGGCTTTCCTGGAAGTGACCTTGGTGGTATTTGATAGGTGCAGCCAAGTAATCACCAGTAATGTGGCTACACAGGTTCTGATTACTATTGCAACACCTGATCAGCATCTCAGTTATTCATTGGAGATTGTCATGAGAAGAATATTCTATAAGATCTTTCAAAAACACATTTGGTCTGAAAAACCTTTAGTTTCCTTTATGATCTGCTGGTGGTCTTACATCCATCAATAAAGGGGAAGACTCAAGACATTGTATCTAAAGGTTCTGCTCTATGTGTTGACGCTCAGGTTGGTTTATTTCAAGATGGATGTCAGCATTCCAAATTTTAAAAGGCCTCATTAGCTTTGCTAATCCTATGATTGATTTCCTTATTACAATCTACAGGGACTATAACTTTGCCCTACTGTTACAGTGGGCAGTTGATAATGATGATTGTGTCGTTTCCACTACTTGACATTAACGCCTATGGTACTGGCAGTCTCATTGTTTTTTTCCAGGGTGTCTTGGTACATGCCAGACAGCAATCCTTTGTTTTTTGGTGCATTTAAGTCCTCAAGCATCTATGATATTCCTTACCTGTACTTTCTTTGGTTTTAGTATAAGCCAAACAAATATCAGGGAGTAGACTTGACAGGAAAATAATGTAAGTTTTGTACTACAGCTTTACTGAAGTCTCCTCTTTGAAAGTCTCTACATTCAAAGTTCTGATGATACTGACTACTTTTTGCTTAAATTATAAATGTGGTGCAGCAATATTTTATTGTATCCAAACTTATTTATAGTGAAAATAACTAACACATCTGTTAGATTTATTAAGTTTATTTTTATATTCTTCAGCATTTGGTCGTACCACCAACTCAGATCATCTCTTACCTGTTCAACACAGACAAAAAGCTTTGGGAAGACAAAAGAGTTATGAAAATATTCAGGCTTCACAATTAACAAATGGGGTAAAAATAAATTTAAATTTTATTTATTTCATATATGCCTTTTAGTCATGCAACAGAATAAAATTATCTCTTAATTTTTATTCCATAATACTAGGCATCCCCACTAAAAATTGCTAAATCATTTAATAAATATGTTTTTTTTTGCAAACTTTTACGACATGCACTTGTTAAAATTTATGCAGAGGGCTTTCACTTGCATCCTTTCCCTACCTATGCTACAAATGGTGAAAATGTGGCCATCTATATATTATGTGCTGGTTTGCAAAAAAAAGGAATATTTTTATAACCCGCTGTACATTTTTGGAAACTCATCCATGCTTATGTATCAATTAAATCCTCAAATTTCCTTTGAGTTTATTTAAAGAGAGTTAAAATTACTTGACAGTTAAAGTAAGTCACTGTGACTTGTGTTAAAAAACTATATCAGTGGCTTTCTCCCCTTTTTGTGATTGTCGACGACTGTTTAGCATAGTGAGTATCACAGTAGCTACATTGTATCTTTATTGATTGAAAATCTTTGGTTCGGCAAAAAGAAGTTGATTATGTCACTAATTATGTTACATTCACAGAACCATACTTATGTTGGAGTAAAGTTGTCAGTAGGACAAATAGATAATTCAGGAGCATTGCAGTGATATTTTTATTGTTATTTTATGGATTGTCAGATTAAATTTAAGGATAATTAGCCGATTATTTTGCATTTATTGTACAAACACATTCTGGAAAACCCCTCCCTCACCCATATGCACCTGTACACTAAATTTCCTAAATCAACTAAGCCCTCCCTCCCCAAATGCAACCGTACACAGTATCTCCTAAATCAACCAAGTCCTTCCTCCTCCTGCTACATAATAAATGGGGTATGATCTCAGTGCCATTACTAACTATACATTTTTATGCAACAAGTGTTGGATGACGCATTCTTCTGCTATATTTTAGTTTTTTTTAATATGCCAGGAAGAATAAACCTTTTCATTAAATAATGCAACATAGTTATTACCAACAATAAAAATAAAATTATTTTTTTTAGCTGAAGCCAGATTTTTAAGAACTCTACCTAGCACTTTGGTTACAGCTGGAAGTTTCATTCTGTTATCCTGCCTTGTAAAAATTTGTTGAAACATTTTCCTTCATTTTCCAAATCATATTTGACTTCAGCAATATTTTGGCTAGACAAATGGGGAATAGCTGTATTTTATATCTAAATCTTTTTATTTCACAGGAAGTCAATTCTCAAGTTGCTCAGAAAGGCAGACAAGCGTCTGCTCCTGCAGCTGTCCGAGGTCATGGACGATCATTGTCTGGAGTCCATCGAGCTCAAAGCAATCCAACCATCACTAGAGAAGAAAGGGGGGCTGGAGGTGGTGGGCTCATGGTGGCTAGCTCCAGAATGGTTGGTCGCCCTATTCCAACTTGGCATTAGTTCTCATCACTTTGTCCTTGATTTAAAAGAAATACTAGAAATATGTTCATTTGAAAAAAAGGGAAAAGCATTTTCCCCATTAATTTTCTAATTAATTTACTTGTTAAAAGCAATACTCCCCAAGTGTATTGCCTTAAGCTTTTAAAATTAGTTTATAAATAAAAAAGTGTTTAAGAAAGTGGTATGGTTATGAAATTAAGCAAGCAAAAAAATTTTCAAAAGTATAATGGCTTCATACTGAACAGGGCGAATGAGTGTTTCTTTTTTTTTTTTAATATTTGACAATCTTTGATGTTCAACATTAATAGTAATAGTTAAAACAAATATAAAGTGAATTGTTCAAGAAGAAATAATCAATTCTCCATTTACCAAGACTGCAACATTTTTTGTTATATAAATTAAAGCTGATTAACGGTCTTACATTAAGAATGATTCAATTTTTAAAATAAGCCCACCTAAATATTTATATTTTATAATGATTACAGTTACTTATTTTTTAAATGGCAGTCAATATGTTAAGTTAAAAAATTACCATATTTAGATAAACGTAAGCTGTAAGGAAATGACAATATGAAGGGCTGAGTAGAAAAAGTACTTAAGTTACAATTTTCCAAAAATGAGTTAAGGCAGGCATTATATTTGATGACTTCCCCTGAATCATTCCTGTAAATATCATTCATGAAAAATGTCTATAAGTGTTTGATTCAGAGATACCTCGAGCAGATTTTAAGGTATTTGAATAAGAATTAAAAAATTTTAAACTCATTTTTCTCAAAACTTCAAAAATACACTTAAGTACTTTTTCTACTCGGCCCTTCATATTAACCCAGAGTATTTAAATGTTTTACCTATGGTATAATAAGCATAATATCTAAAGATTATAAAACAGAATAATTTTATTTCACAGGTTCCTGGTCAGCGGCCAATCTCAGCCAGCAACTCAAAAACAAAACCAGCATTTGGACGTAAACAGTTCAACAATGCAGTCAATAATCCTAGCACAGGAGCTCCAAAATCTATCTTTGGCAGCTATTCACAAGCTTATGGGACCATTTCTTCAAGTGGTCTTGCAGCTATCCAAGGCCGCAAGTCATGACTAGTAAAGCCGCAGCCAAATATACAAGATCAATTTCATTACTATGCAGATCCTTCCCCTCCACCGCAAAGAAATATGGAGATTCCTTTTCATTATGCACCATCCCCTCCTCTTAGACCTAAAGAACTCTCACAGTATGGTTATTTTTCTCGAAAACCAATGGACTATCACCACTATTAATTTTAAATGGTTGCGGCTTAACTGAGAGAAGACTTTAAAAAGAACAGGTCACCTTTCCAAACCATTATGAAAAGTGTACAGTGCAATTTGTTACATTTCATGGATATTTTATTCTAAATTTTTTTTAGTCTAAATAGATAATAGATTCTTATCCCCTTAATAAATTATGTGCTCAGCATAATTTAAATAACACTTCTTCACTATGTATATAATAATAATAATATTAATACTTTGGATTGTTTAGCTCACACTGAAAAATATCTGGATCTTTACATTAAACAGTTTCTAATGATGGGCTTAGTTTTGAATTTAAATATTTTTAATTATGTCCAACCTCTCATAATCACCTTGGTTATAAATTATTAAAGAATTTTGACCACTTTCAAATAACAGTACAAATAAGAGAGTGATTTCTTTAATTTTAATGTAAAAATACAGAAATCTGATAAAAAAATTCAACACTGCTTTTGTTTTGATTGTAAAAATAATTTTTTTAAAAATATGGCATAATAATAATAATTGGACCTCATGCTTTGATAAATACTCTACACAACAAAAAAAAACCCCACTAACACAGGAATATGACTATATTATTTAATCTTAATCTTAAGTTCAGAAGAGTATGAATTCAAATTATTTAAATTTTCTCATTGTGCACAATAATGATGATAAAGGACATTATATAACACACTTGGAATAATTCAGAATTAAGTTTTGTATGCTTGCAACTTCTAAAGGCAAATAGCAAATAAATATTTTGCATTGCTTTAGGTATCAATGTCACAAAACATACAATGCAAGATAGTACTAAAATTATATATAGATTTATTTTCATTCGGAATAATAAAATTATATAAAAGTTATTACAAGCAGCGTTCAACATTGTCCTTTTTTAATGTAGACAGTTGTGAACATTTTTACAAGAAATTCTAGACCTAAAAGGACAACTTAACAAATTAAACAAAAAAAAAGCAACAAAACCACACACCCTCAGTTTTTAAAATTACCATCTTTTTGTATTAATTAAGATGGAAAAAATTGATTTACTATCCATTGCATACTGGTACACTACTGAATTGAATTAGCACAATTGTTGATAAGCCACCATCTGTATGGACACATTTTTACATCTCAAAGTGAAAGATTAAATTGCTTCTTGAGATTAAGCCGTGTTACCCAAACAAACAGATGTACTATTTTATGTAAATTACATTTACAAATATATATCACCCATATAATGTTAATAGTAAGCTGGAAAATAAAAACTTTAAAAAAAAAAATTCTTTAAATTCAAATAAATAAAATTATTTTCAAAGGGCCAAGGTTAACCATTGTAGCTGTACATGGAGCTGTTTTAATTAAGCCTTTTATTTTTTAAAAGTTTATTAAAATTAATTTTAAAAATAAAATATATTTTTACATTCTAGTATTTTTAGTACCTGTACTACTAGTGAACTACCTAATAGAAGTTGTTTTCATTTTAAGAAGGAAATAGTTGTGTTCCCTCAAAGTTCTATTACATTTTTTACAATTTCGGTCATATTATTTTCATCTCCCGGGTAGATGCAGAAAAAAGAAGATGTAATTTTAATTAACAAAATTTTTTTGGGTTATGCTTCTATTATGTGGGGAATTACACAGACTTCAGGCCCACGATATATTTGCATATTTGGTCACATAAGATAGTTAAAATTAAATGATAAAATTTGAATTAAAAGTTTCTTTACAATCTAAATAAGAGCATCCCCTAAGGTCTATTGTTCATAAGTGTTACATTTAAATATATGAAGGACCCTATGCATTCTGCAAGTTGGGAAAATCTGTAGTAGGTTTATATTTTAAATAAAAATTCTGGTACTTGGTATTTTAATGCTAGCACTTATATACACTTATCAAATGAAAACATTTTAAAATGCATTTTGACTTTATCAAACAAAAGATTACAAAAGCAAATTTATTATTTGCATTTTTACATTTGATGTGTTTGCTGAGTCTCTTCATGTCCGATGACCTGCTCATTGTTGATGGACACATGAAGACCTACATTCCTTTTGGGGATAAAGGAGTCTTCCTTTGCTTGCTTGACACTTTCAATACTTCTTTCATGTTATGTGCAACTGTAATAGATAACATGCTTAAAGCTGTAACCATGAAAATTTATGTTATTACAACTTGTTATGTACGTTAAGACCTTCACTTTTTACAAATTCACACTGTATTCTAACAGGCACTTCTTTGGCTCAATTTCTCTAAAGGTTTTTGTGTGTGCTACATATGAAGAGCTTATTTTCAAAACGCGGTATCCACCATTTTTTAAAAAATGAAAAAACCTAAACATTTTGTAGAGCCAACCAGGTTCGTTTAGGACATGGTAAATTCTATATACTAAACACATTATATTCCTGTTTTATTCGTGTCTAAAAATGATTTAATCCTCTAAACGCTTTATTAATTTTTTGTAAAAAGTTGAATAATCTCAAAACCCCCAAAATGGATATACTGCATTTTGAAAATCAGCTCTTCATATGGTCTCTTAAGTATTAGTATTAGAAAAACTGATGCATTGTCCGATTATTGTCTTCTTTATTCACAAATCTTATCACAGTACACAAATTCAAGGAACAGATAACAACAACTTGATGACTGTTTAACTCTCAGATGACTAATCCTCCAGTGTGAGTTCATGACTGTTCTCTCACAAAACACTTAGGAACACTGCCCTCAACATAACTTAGCGCACCCCCTTAAAACTCCCTCCACAATGAACATTCAGCAAACACTAAAAACTCAACACCACAAACTAATCCCACAATCTGACCTTGCGCATCTCCAACTCACAAAACCCTCTCACAATCAACAACTTTTTATACCAAACCTTCAGTCTCATAAATCTAGTTCAAAATAAATATTCACTCTCCTAAATCTAGTTCATAACAAACATTCATTAATTTAGTGTTCATAAAACAACTGTTACTTACCATTTGCCATTTATTAAAAATTTTTGCAATATTCTCAGAATGAAGCAAATGTAATAATTAGCTGCATGCTCATTTCTTACTGATAACATGAATTATGAAAAAATGCTAATAAGTAAATCTACAGTATAATTACACTGTCATTAAAATATAAGGCTGGTAGTCATATATATTGACTTATTTTCAAAAAATTACTTCAAAGATTTAGGAAATTGTGTATCAAAAAGATTTTGTTTTCAAAAAGATTTTTTTCTTTATTATGTTAAGCTCAACCTGGTTGTGGTCATGTCTTTGTCGTCTATGTATATATATGAACCTAAGTATGTAGCTCTCATTAAAGAGAGGAGGATCTGTTATTTTTTAGTTTCATAGAAAGAGTAGGAAAAATTGCAGGAATTTAAAAAAAAAAAACAACTTTGGAAGGCTATTTAAAACTGCTATTATAGAAAGATTAATGCCTTTTGTAAGTGACTGTATTATAACAGAAAATTAAATGGCCAGAAGACTTAGGAAATAAACATCCAACTTACTTGCTGCTGCATGCGGGTAATAGTACTTGTAGCCTCCCGTCTTTTTGTACATCACATTTCTCATGACACTGCCATTAGGATCTGAAATTTGAATAAAGTAATCCTTTATAATAATTCTCATTTTCTGCTATAG
Organism: Omphiscola glabra; assembly: GCA_964017045.1. Lineage (NCBI taxonomy): Eukaryota > Metazoa > Mollusca > Gastropoda > Lymnaeidae > Omphiscola > Omphiscola glabra. Next base: position 9,426,345 of record OZ024796.1, read on the forward strand.
TAGTCAACTAATGGTTAATGGCCATTTTTAAATGAGGAATTTTTTGGAAACATAAATTGTGTTAAATTCTTAGAAAGGTAGCACAAAATATGCAGCTAAAAATTGAATCCATCTAACATTATTATTAATTTTATGAAAAAGCAGGGATATGCGTTTTCTTGATAGAGCTCACCACTAGTAGGAGAGTTAACCTTAGTACTTGAGTTAATTTGACACCTGTTAAAAATTATATTCAGTTAACTACAATACTAAAAACAATGTTTTATCCTAATTGATTCCTATGCTATTATGATCACCAACCGGTAAGCACCTCACCAGTGGCTCCACTCTCCTTGGAATTGGATATTTTTCTTCATATGTCATAAATTGTAATATTATTTATACTTAGAAAATATGTTTTTAAAATATTTTTAAAATTTAGAGCTAAGCAAATAAGGGCCATCCATAAATTGATCAGAATGTATACACCAAAATTTTACTCTAAAAAACTGAGAAAATGAAAGGCATTAGCATTTACGCTCCCTGCATGAACAATACAAAATTATGTCAGGCAGATTTACCTAAAAACACAACTCTAGGATAATAGGTTCCATCCGGCTGTAGATCTATTCCCTTTGGTTCATCATCATCCTAAACAGATTAGTAAGAAGAACGTAGTAATATTTCTGAGAAAAGGGTAAAATTAAATAGATGAAGACAACATTCTGAAAAGATTTTAAACTGCACCAAACACCCAGCACTCATTACCATCTCTGAGGCTGAAGAGGGCCTAAATATTGATTAATGTACTAATATATGGGAGCCATACACAAGATGAAAAATGGCAAGACACAGGACATAATTTAAAAGAAAAATGAAAAATATTTGAAGAGCATAAGAGAAACAAATTACTTTGAAGATCGTAACCATCATCATAATGAATTTTATGTGACTGCAGGAACTAGCAAAGTATCACTCTCTTGTCACTGAACCTTTCAAAGTTTAGACTGAAGTGAAACATGGGTGAAGTCTTTCACTGATCCTCTTGTCACTAGTTATTGATTGACTGATAGGACAAAATACAAAAGGAAAGAATCAAGAGCAATGGATGCTGTCATCCATGTTTGTTGGCATAAAATGCCCAGAGATTAAAGGAAAATTCAAGTAGGCCTACCTTAAGTTCAATGCCAGGAAACCCTAGGTCATGATAAGAAAATACCAGCGCAGAAAACAAAATCATTGTAAACCCACTGGAAGATGTGTCAGAGTTTTGGTTTTAGAGCAAGTTCACAACTGATGGTGACTATAACAAAGAAATCAAAGCAAGGATCAGTAGGTATTTGAAGTGTTGATGTCAATATAGATTTCAAGCAACCTGAGTATCAACAGAATTTTAAAAAAGTTAAGTACCTAGTGTTCACTATGGTTTTGAGAGCTGAAAGACCACTAAACGTATATCATAATACCAGATGTAAGTTTTCCAGACCATTGCCGAAAATTGATCCATGAAAACTTTAGTCATGCCTGTATGTTCTAAATAATCATTAAGGAACATATGAGAAGTAGTGAACTTCTTCACCACATTTCCTTCCTAGTATGAGATTAGTTTCAAGTTCTTTTTTACAATGTCCATCTTCTTGTGATTAAGAAGAGTAAAAGCACTTTGAAACTTTTTAAAGACTTTCTCAAATTCTGTACAATCAAAATGAGATTGACTTTAATTAAGATTATTTACAGCATGAATGTTTAACTACTTAATACTTCTTGTTATTATTTAGTTTATCTATGTTTGTAACCTCTTATTTCAAATTAAACTTCTGTTTAAGACAAAATATAAAAGGTACTGGAACGGAATCAACATTTTAATAAAAAATAGTGAAAAAATAATTAATAATGCCAGTAGACCCTAATATGCAATACTCAGATATGTTTCTCTTTACATTCACATAGTCAGGTTAGCAGACATTATAATAAAATCCCAACTTGTCTGTTTTTAGAATAAAGATATATACTTTAAAACTGACCTCTAGGTTTATCATAATAAAGTCATTGCTCATTTTTTCAATTTCTTTATTGCCAGCAAATTGTGGTCTCAGTGCTGTAAAAAATATATTTTGAAATCATTTTTTAAAACAATTTTATCTCATGAATTAAATTTATATTTTGGCTGTCAAAAATAAAAAGGAATCTTCCACCCCCCACTCCTATATTTGAGGGCCACGATCAATTTATTGATCATTCTGGCTCCTGGTTTGAATTTAGAGTTTGCCTTCTCTTAGATGAGTTGCTGTGCAAGGCTAACGAGTCCCATCCACCCTTTTGGTTATAGGAAATGAAGCACCATGGAATTTTTGTACAATCATTTCACTTATTAAAAGAACAAAGTGGAATCTTGCTGCACCTGAATTAAAATTATTTGTTACACTATTATTATTTTTAAAAATTTTAATCTGTATTATTATTATTATGCACTTATTTAATAGCCTAGTAATTTACTTTGAATAGACAGTTTATTTGGGAAGGAAATTTAAACTAACACCGGAATTAATTAAATTTCAGAAAAATAAATAAAAAAAAAACAGATTATTAATGGCCTAAGTTATAAGAAAGAAATACAATTAAAAAAGAAACCAGACATAAAAAATAAACTAACAATCCATATATTATTTGTTAAAGTTAAATATACCTTACTTAATAAATAAAAAAGTAAATTTGATGTTCATGAACTCAATTTAAAAAAAAAACAAGAAAAACTAACCTTTGCAAGCTCTACACCATGTTTTTGTGATCACCACCATCGCAGGTTTCTTTCTAGTTAAAAAAAAAAAAATACACAGAGAAGTTTCACTTTTAATTTGATGTATTAATCCCACTGTATATATCTGCCACTGCTTGAATAATTGATGATTAGTGCTATAATTTAATAAAGTGATGAAAGTTATTACTACAGATTTAATTCAAAAACTGTTTTACTAAAATGTCAAAATAAATTATTTATATCAAACGCCCACAAAGTAGCTGTGTACTAAATATTAATTCTGCAAAAGAACTTGTGATTAACAAAGATACATTTCTTTTCAATCCAATAAGTAGGCTATAAATCATAAGTGTGTTGGAAATATTTTTTTAATACTTTTAATCTACTGAACTTACTGTTCTCTTGCAAGTTTTTGGCCTTCTCTTAAAGAGACCCACTGAATATTTCTCCCCCAACCTGGAACATATTAAAATGTTTCATGGAGTCAATTTATAGTTTGTGGAACTATCAAGGCTCTGATCAAATGAGTACAATAAGTATAATATACATCTAAATTCTATTGAAGAAAATTAAATAATATTCAGATTGTGACATTACAATTCAGTGAACATAGAACAAAGATTTTTAGTTTCAGAGAAGAGATTAAATAAGTATATTTTCAATCCCCCACCCTCAATGCAAAACATTTTTTGTATAGCCTACTCCTATAACCATAGACCTAATATAACTATAGTTAATAGCTAGGACTAGGACTATACTATATCTAATCTAGCTATGGGCTATGTGGGTTATAATTGAGTTTCCCTCCCTAATCCTTTAATTAACTTAAGAAATGATTAGCAGACTTAAATATTTAGTTATTGTAGCCTTTAAAAAATGGAGCTAATGACAATTTATATATTATATTAGTCATGGATTGTTACAGAAAACTCTGTTATTCATTTATGAATATTTTCTCTATCTATGTCATATGAACTTTTTAAATAATTTCAGACTTCAGATGAACCCTGCACTGTGTGGGAAGGTCTGATCAACACTAAAAATACAAACACCATCCATATTCATCCTTTCACATAGGCCTGCATTTGTAACACTAAACTGCATAATAGTAGGCCTATTATTTATATTATTATTATATTACTATTGCACATAATTGACATAATTTATAAATCAATAATCAGAAATTATAGTTATAATTATAGTTAGGTATAGTCTATAACTATAGTATAGTCATGACATAATGAGCAGTTTAAGTTTAATATTAAATATCAACCAACCCACCTTTGCAGGTTTTTTAAATTAACATTAATAATAATAGTAATAGTATCTTTGTGGATATTTAATATTATTTAATTTAGTCTTAGTCTAGTTAGTAATAAAGAAGGCCTACTAACACTTACTTTCTGCAGCTGCCGCTACCGTTCCTAAGATAGAGGACGTTGCGAACATGAAAAATGGTGCCATTACGAAGTGGGTGTTGATGTTAAAACTTATGTTAACACCAATAATGCGATTAAGCAAAATTTAACTTCTTTTTTTTTGTTTGGTGTTTTTTTGTGTGCAAGTTGCTAAGAATTACACATGCGTCTATAAGACCGTGGCTGTTGTCTTACGTCATAGTGACGTCACTTTTCTGCAATGTTTCTCAAATAATCGAGAAATAGGCTATGCCTATATTACTATATATTAAAAACAAAAATTGCGCAATCATAGTACTATACATAAAATAGACGGCTTTGATTTAAATACATTAATATATTAACATGGAAATTAATTTAAGCGTATACCATATATGATTTCTTAAAGTAAATAGTAATGTAATAACAGCAGAGCCGCCACGTGAGTGTGAGCCAAATAACCCTGCGGCTACAGGGAACCTCGAATATGTAAATTTAAGGGGTCAAAAGTTTTGACTTACAAAGGAAACAATTCAAATTTGAATGCAAAAAGGGGGGTGGGCACAGAACCGATACATGGCAGGGGCCCCCCATAAGTCACGCTACGGCTCTGAATGTCAGAAGTAACTGGACTAATGGTATGTCGAAAAGGTGATCTTCAAATCAACACAATAATACCTCCCAACAACCGGGTTAGAGTCTACGCATGCGCAAAGTTTATTTTGCGCGAAATAATACAAAAATAAAACATCTAATCTACCTTAAATTTAATTTTAAAGAGGCAAGATTTAAATCTCCACTCTCCGCATTTCAAATGATTTAAGTTAAAGGCCTTATCTGTAATGAAAACTATATCTTTATTCACAGATTTTATTGGAATAAATTTTTTATTCTTAGTTTTTTTCCAATAAAAATATAGTGGATATACAGTATACAGGGGATGCGCGCAGCGTTTCTTTCAGAAATCCCCCCCCCCCCCCCCGGGTTAATGGCATTTCAAATTTTCGAGGGTGGGGGCTGTGCCATTTGTCAGTGGCTAGAGGGGTGGCTAAAGAGTGACAATTGGGGTATATGTCCCGGACGCCAGGCTAGCGGGGGGGGGGGGGGGATTGGCTTTGATGTTATTTAATGGTTGAAAATAATCAGTTTCATAGTTGAAAAAGAGGGGTGGGGGCGTAAAAATGAATCTTGCCCCCCTCACGACAAACATTGTACATCCGCCTCTGCTACAGCCAAATTTCTTTTCAAGAAATTGTAAAGAACCATGTTTTTCAGAGTCAAAACCGATTTGTGGCCGACTGGCCGAGCCGCACTCAGGTCGCTAAAGAGCCACATGCGGCTGGCGATCTGGGAAGTATATTTCCCAATATTCAGTTGATTGCATTGTTTATTTGTAATTTCAAAACACTATAATATTTTCAGATAAATTACAAATTAGAAATACTTTAAAACATATGTTTTAAAAACACAGAATTTATTTTCAATTGAACAAATAAGAAGAAGATAGTACTTGGGTGGTGAGGCCAAGCTTTTCACCAATTTGTTGTTTTAAAATGTATTTTACTTGTCCGATCAGGATTCATCGGCGCTCTCAATTTCCGCCCCTCTTCCCGATGAAAATGATCGCCGATTTTGGTATCGATAATACACCGCCTAGTGGCGCAGCATGGGCGGGCACATATTTTTGCCGTCCTCCCTTTCACGATACAAACTCTGCAGTTTTCCGAAAATGCCCCACCTGCACATATAGAAAAATTGACACCTCGGTGGACCACCCCATCCGCTCTATTTCAACGCCACTAGCAGGTGCGTATCTACAGTGTTTGGCGTGAGGGGGAAAGATTCATTTTTACGCCCCCCCCCCCTCAACCCTGAAACTGATAATTTTAAACCATGAAATAAAACGTTTAACTAACCTTGATGGTTGCCTATGCTTGTTTGATTATCTTCATTGTGAAGTAACTTAGCAAGTTGATATATCTTCTGGTTAATTTTAACCCTTTCCGACGCAACTGGTTGTAATACACCCGGAGATAGAATGTGATTGTTGTTTTATGGAGTCTCCTTTTAATAATCTTTCTCATGCTCGACCTAATCCAGAAGGTATTTGGAATATTATTAGGCTCAAAATTACCTGCTCACATGCCTTTTTATTTTCCACTATCAAAACATGGAGTTTAAGAAGTAATTTCTTGATGATGACCAGATGAGGGTCTTCTTTCTTTCCCACCAGCCAGAAAAGTCCTCTCTAGTCTCTTGAGTGCATGGCGCAGTGATTGTTCACCATCATCTAACAAAATGAAACATAAAATACACCAGGAGTAAATAAACAATAATACATAATACACCAGGACTAAAGGAACATTATCACATAATACACCAGGATCAGGGAACATTATCACGTAATAAATACACCAAGCCCAAGGTAACAATATCACATAATACACAAGGACCAAGGGAACAATATATATTACGCCAGGATGAAGGGAACAATATCACATAATACACAAAGACCAAGGGAACAATATCACATAATCAACCAAGACCAAGGGAACAATATCGCATATTACACCAGGATGAAGGGAACAATGCTGCATAATACACCAAGACCAAGGGAACTATTGCATACTACACCAGGACCAAGGGAACAATATCACATAATCAACCAAGACCAAGGGTACAATTTCACAAAATACACCAGGACCAATGGAAAAATATCAAATAATATACGGTACCAAAGGGGCCGTCCATAAAGTACGTCACTTTCCAGGGGGGGGGGTGTGTAAGAAAGTGTGACAGTTTGTGACAGGGGGAGGGGGGGTCAGGCCATGTGTGACGTCACACATTTATTATTTTATTTCTAATTTATTATTTTATTTTTTTAGTACAATTAAATAGCTTTAAAAATAATGTTCAAAAATTTTGTGAAATATTTATTCATAAATTTCCTTCATTGTTTGTGGCACAAACTCTCAAATTTGATGACATTATGCCGAGATCAACAGGAGTTTTCAAAGTACAACCATATGATATTTATTGTCCATCTTTGCAGACCAGATTACTTGATCGAATTTGCAAAGTATGTCACTTATACTTTGCCTCACAAACAATGTTCAGGACAACACAGAGCTCAGGCTCGGGAGAATGTGCCAACCCAAACTGTATTGCCAGAGGAGAAAATTCCCATTCAGAGGATGGTTGAGTGGTTAGATGAGGATGAAGTTGATCTGTCTGCAATTATCCTTCCAGGAATAGATTGATGCGAGTTGTAAATATGGATGAACACTTCACTTCACCATGGATGGATGACGTCCAATAAATATTTTTGAATTAAACATAATTCACAGGCCCATAATAAACAGATTCAATATAGCACAAGAGTTTGTCACATAATGTATCAATCTAGTCTTTTTTTTAGTCAATTGTTTTGTTTCCTTTTTTATTATTTAATCACTGTGTGAGGTCAAGTTTCGTTTATCTACTTCTTATCATGTGTAAAGAAGATTGCATAATCGGAAGATTATCCAAAACTTGACCTCACCTATTGTAAATGAAAAAAACAGCAGATAAATGATGTATATTATATAATTGTCCAGTCTAATTTTTGTTTTCAAATTCAATCTAGATTGAGTTACTGCTTCAATAAATAACTGTGATAACTGTTGACAATTAACAATTCAGCTAGTAAAATTCATTTTAATAATGGGAACGTTCTTTTAAGCGGATATTTTATATTTGTATACAGTTTAATAGTGAAGTGTGTTTTAGATTAAATTTTAATTAGGTGTTAATAAAAAAAATTTTTTTCGAAAGTGTGACGTACTTTAAGGGGGAAAAAAAGGGGGGGGGGGGTCGGGTCCGAGATTTGTGACAGTTTGTGACAGGGGGGGGGGGTAAAATGGATAAAAATAGCGTGACGTACTTTATGGACGGCCCCAAAGAAGATTTGACTTTATCTACTGCCAGTCATCTGTTTTTGAACAACTTTCTTTCGAAATAGTTAAAATATAACCGTTTTTTTTTACATCTTTCAGTTGACCACACTATTGTGTGGTACTATGAATACACTCTTCAATAAGGCATGCGCATAACTTTAAGGTAAGAATATATTTTATTCTATACACTAAATTTGAGTCTATCTGTGAAATTGTTTGGTTATGTAAACCACACCTGGCCCCAAATTGTTTTGGAAAATAAAAGCTCTACTATAATTACACACTTATCAATGATTATAATGGGACATAACCAATAATATTTTAAGGGAGACAAATGTAGATGTCGGCATTATTTTTCATAAAACCGGTACGCCTGAAAATATTGCTATACAATTAAAGTTTGGAAATAGGCCTTTGCATATTTTATTTTAAATATACAATTGTTGTAAATATGTTTAAAACGTGGCATAATGCATGTTGTATTTTAAAAATTTTGAGTACCTGTGATGGTGAAATGAAAGAGCTTTTCCCTCCAAAATCACTTAAATTTACTTTTAAATTAAAAAAATCTCCAGTTGTTTTTTTTTCAAATGATATCTACTCTTGTTTTCTCAGATCTACAAAGTGACTTAATTCTTATAATATTTGATAAATTGTTCAAAAGGAATTTGTTAAAATTTATATTTAAGGGAAATTATTTTTAAAATAATATTTATATTTTTAAATGTGTGAGTAAACAGAATATTTATGGCCTCTTCAATATTGATGCCCTTTTAATTTTGGAGGACCTTATTTATGGCAGAGGCGTAATTGGAATTGGTTTCACCCGTTTCGATAAACTCAAGGTGTCAACCCCCACTGACTTTCCCACCTCCCACCCCCCTCTCCAATCCGACCTGCATTAAGTACTTCTTAACCAGATTATAAAGAATCGCTAATAGTATTCTTTGTAAATTAAGTGCCATTAGGGCAACAAAAGACTTAAGAAGTAGAAGAAAACATGGAATTTAAGGTAACACCATTTAAAAACAAAAAACAAAATTATTTTTTATTGAAACATTTAATACGACCTAATTCTATAAATTAAAAAAGTCTGCCAAAGACTTTTCTTTATTAAAAAAATTACATTATTTCAGTGTTAAAAAACACATTATTAATATATTCTACAGTGCCACCATACTGAACTTCAGTTTTACTTGATGGTGTGGGAATTCATTGCTTCTCATCAAAACAATACTAGATAAAATAAATAGACTTAAAAATAAAATAAAACTTCTTTCCCTCGAAGTGCTATTTGAAGCAAAATGCATTTGTAAGATGTCATTTGTAGTAGTTTATTTCAGTTAAAATGAAGAATTAAGTTTACAAACGAAAGTATTTCAATTATCTTTCATTTGATACCTCATTTGGTCGTACAGACCCAACAATAATATTTAAAAAAATCGTTTTTTAATCTCAACCTCTCAATTCTGGTACCCGTGTACAAATAGGTGCAGCCAATACTATAATTTATAGTTACTATGTGACCACTTTGACAAACTCAAACTGTCCTTGAGTCTTGAGATTTTTTTTTAAAAAAGCAACAACTAAATTAAGGTTTTAAGATTAAAAATACGTGACTGAATCGGATCAAATTCAAGTAGATGAACTATACATAGTTACATATAATTTCTGATTGGTTGGATTATGACACGCCTTTGACCTTGATATACCGAAATTGCAAGGTGGTTTGGCATGCATTTTAAAATATTTTAAAACAAATACAAATTAAATTTAGAAAAAAAATACATTCTTTAATTTCCAGTTGAAATTACATAAACTGCATATTCAAATACAAAGTATAAGTTATTATAATATCCAGATTATGTTTACTGAATAAAACTTTTTAAAGCAATAAAAATAAATTTGCGCATGCGCACACATCACAACAAATGCACGTTATTTCTTATGTAAACAAAGCCTTGATCTTGACTAGTATTTAGTAAGTAACCAACCAGACAGAGACAGTAATTGTGCTCTATTTGTCCTATTATCAGAAGAGGATTCCAGATAATCAGACATAAATCACTGAAAACTATAAAATGGGAACAAAGCTTTTGTCTGTATGGAACAGGATAAATGTTCTGAAACCATCGTCGACTGTCAGCCAACTGATTTGCACCTATAATTATAACCCCGCTTTATGTCAATTTTCACATAGATGTGCATATTATACATTAAGGAAAACAACATCATCATGCTCCTCACAAATTTTAAAGGCTAGGAAACCGGTTGTTTCAGTTGGTAATACATCTAAAAAAAATCAACACGCACAATATTCATTATTAGGAACTTTGAGTTTGAGTGGTAATAGTAAAGACAAATCTGCGGATGGCAGTGGTAAGAAGAATATTTCAAGTATGTCGACATTCGGCGAGGACATACTGTTTCGACAGGTAGGCCCAAATAATAATAGTAATAGCTAATATAATTTAATATTAAAAGACAATGGAATAATATTTTTAAAATCCTTTAAAAGTGTCTTTCACCTTTCCTGTTGTACTGAAATTAGTTATTTGGTTGGGTAGGTTAGTAGATAACAGTAAAAAAACTAAACTTCGACTTATTTGTAGAAGTAGAAGATGATGGTTAATATTTTAATATTTAAAAAAAAAAGGTAAATTTTGAGAGATGTATCCGCGTCTTTTACCATGGCCGCCATCTTGGTTGCCCAGACCCGCGAACTTTTACATGTTCACGCGTCGGGACAACCAAGATGGCGGCCGTGGAAAAATAAAATAACTCATGTTTTTGCTAAAATTACGAATAAAAAGTTTTTAAAAATGAAAAAATGATCTAAATCTATCCCTCACCCTAACCTGAACCCTAAATTCCTCCCTAACAGGGTTTTGACCCTCTCCCTAACAGGGTTTTGACCCTCTCCCTAACAGGGTTTTGACCCTCTCCCTAACAGGGTTTTGACCCTCTCCCTAACAGGGTTTTGACCCTCTCCCTAACAGGGTTTTGACCCTCTCCCTAACAGGGTTTTGACCCTCTCCCTAACAGGGTTTTGACCCTATCGGAACCAGCGTTTTGACACTCTCCTTAGCCTAACGTGGTGCTGGGTTTTGACCCTGAAAAGTAGGAAAATTAAAAAAAAAACAAAGAAAAGTGGCCAAAATTAATTATAAAATAAAGAAGTAATGAAACCCAACTTACATTTTCATGGAATACACTTTTACACACTTTATTTCAGGTTCCAACGAAAAGAATATCCAAAAATTAATGAAACACAGCGTGGTCAGCCTCTAAGATTATCTTAAAAAATGGCGGCGCTTGGCGCGCTTATTAACATATTTAATAGTCCAACCAATGAAATTTTAAAAATTATAATTAATCAACCAATAAAAATTTGCCTCCGTCATATTAATGAAAATGTAACTCTATTTAAAAAAATATTTTAAAAATAAGGGGAGTGAATCCACGCAAATGACGTCACGGATACACAATTCAAAATCAGCCAAAATTCTGAATTTTCTTATTTGATTATATAGGTTATTTTTATCATTTTTACTCTGTTACTCTGTTCCCTTGGACTTGTTAAAGTCAGAAAGAGTGCAAACAACATAACTTTATAATCATCTATATCAGGGATGTCCAACCCTGCGGCTCACTTGCGTGGTCCATGGTTTATGAATGCGGCCAAATTACAAACTTTATGAAATTGCCACTAAAAATATTGATAACAAATGTAATATCAATAGAGAAATGCCTTCTCTTGTGACATTAAAACATTTAAATGACAAGATTTTTAGGAAGCAGTGAAAAATAATTTAAAGTAATTTTCTTTGTCCATTGTTAACATATCTGGTATAGCTACAAATTGTGCATTATCAATGATAGGTAAAAAAATAAGAGGGACTTGTAAAATTAATAGGGAGCGATGTAATTGCTTTTCAAAACTTTTAAATATATTTGCGACTCCATTTTCAGACAACATAAACAAAGAATGCATAGAGTTATGATCTGACATTTAACTTGAATTTTTTTTATCATGTCTCTTTACTGGAATTCTATATATCTTCTGCATAAAACATATAACTTGCATCATAATCATGATCCACAAAAAAATGTTGATCATCATACTAATTTCACGTTACTGAACAAAAAAAAATAAATTTGAATTTATGAAGTTTAAATTACTTAAATATGTTAACTATAATATTATATGTTTTTGTGCTCATCAGCTTTGTTAGTTTTGTTAGTGTATTTTATGAGTGACCCAAATCAAACCGTCTCCTTGCAATTTGTCCCAGGAAAGCTAAAAGGTTTAACATCTCTGGACATCGATATAGACCTATTCAGCTACTCATATGAAATAATAATAATTATATTTTAATATTTAACAAAATTAGGTAAATTGTAAGCCAATGATAGGGTCCATAGAAAATTTTTACAATAATGTTCTATAGCAAGGAATGGGGTAATATGGATAATTTACACAGAGTAGGGTAAGAAAGAAACTTTTTAAGGGCATGCCCTAAGAATCAGAGTGCAGTTCTAGGGCCTCCAGGACCGCTCCAGGAAATGAAATAACATTATTAACTTGTAAGAGCAGTAAGACATAGGTAGGTCTAAGGGGCTTCCCAATAGAAAATGATTATAAAAAGCGTTCACCCAGTCACAATGGTTGAGAAACACTTGTCTAGGTGATGGGTTTTAATCATCTTCATGGTGTTAAATAATGCTAGATCTTAAATACCAATAATAATACTTAAAGGGTTTTGTTCTTTATGATATGATAACTTTCAACAGCAAAGGGAAGATGGTGTTTAGTTAAAGAGATTTTACTTTTAATATTTAATGATCCAAAATGTATTGATTAAATAATTGTGTGCAAAATTGATCAAAAGGCAACCATCCATCTTTGCAAAAAAAGAATTTTTGAACATAAAAATAGTTTGAACCCCAAAGATAGTTTTCATATTGCTCTGACTTTAAAAAAGCCACAATTTTGATTTTGTTATACTGGTATCAAAATAAAAATATCTCTAAAATTTGAAGTAAAGAAATGTATTGAATGAAATTATTTTTAAATAATGAGATTTTTGATTAATTTCTATTGGATAATTTGTTTGTTTCAACCACTGGTTACATCTGAGATCACAATTTTTGCTTATTTTATTAATAAATTAAACATATATTTTATAAAGTTGTCATTTCCTTATCAGCTTTTAGAATACAAATCATACACTTACACATACCTTCTTGCGGATGTAGCTACAAATGAAGCAGTTCTTATTGATCCCGTCATTGACACAGTGGACAGAGATGTTCGGCTGGTGTTTGAACTTGGCCTCAACCTATTATATGCTGGTAATTTTTTTATAATTAAAAAAAAAATCATTTTGTTTAGTTGCCTTGCTTAAACAGATTGTCAAAAGAAATATGTGAGTAACACAAATACAAGTATAATTATTATTAAAAGAAATATCAAGAAATGAATCATTAAAACACAAATTATTTCTCTCTTGTGTTTAGCTAAATCTTTTTCATTTTACAAATTTTACCAGAATTTCATAATTCTTGTACCTGCTATGTAAATCATTGTACAAAAAAACCCAACCCATTTCACTTAGATATTCACCACTGTCTAGTAACATTTTCTCCATGATGATTTTTTTCTGTCACCAAATTTTCTCCTTCAAAGACTGGTCCATATCATTTTTTAACTTATTTTTTCAATATCAGCAACTACCTTAAGCTTTGACACCTTCATTAACATTACAGTTCCCAACTGCCTGAAAGGCGTAAATATTTTCAGAAAGCTACAAAATGTCTGATGTAAAAGAAAGATACTTTCATTCTATTTAGCTTCCATCTGGCTTTTCTGAAAGGTCTCATTACCTTAGGTGGTACATTTATCTCGGAGACATGGGTGTAATTGCTATTTTTCTGGAGAGTCTTGTTGGCTTTCTAAACATGTGCAATAGAAAGATTGTAAGCTGACATTGTTAAAAAAAAGTTCAAATTAAGTGTAGTGCTGCTTCTGTGTGCTGTAATATTTTATGAGTCGAAGATTTTATAAATTTTTATACCCAAATGGCTCATGTAATAAGTGTAACAAAGAGTTTCCTTTTTTTAGAATTTTAATTCAATATGAGATCTCCTTTGTGTAATTTTCTTATAGGTGTTTTTATTCTTCGCTTTTAATAAAAAAAATAAAATTACAAGGGTTTGCGTACCGGTATGTTAACTCATTGATGGGATATCAAATACATTTCATTTTGTAATTCATTTCCTAAGTACTTTCACAGTAAAGTAATTTGCCTTTTTTCCCCCCACAGTTAACACACATGTCCATGCTGATCATATCACAGGGTCTGGATCAATTAAAAAAATGATTCCATCTTGCAAGAGTGTTATAGCAGAAGTCAGTAAGGCTAGAGCAGATGTTAAATTAAAAGAAGGTGACATTATTAAATTTGGAGAGTTTCAACTTGAGGCACGCAGCACTCCTGGACATACAGATGGTATATTGCACATTTTCATAAACAACTTTTTAACAGTAACATAATGATCAGTATTTTATTAAATCATCTTTACATGGTGTCTAAAATGTTGCTTTACTTCTGTTTTTATGAACATTTCCAGAAAAAGTTTAGCTGTTTTCTGAGATTTATGGAAAAATGTATTAAAAACATTTGTATAATTTTGACAGGTTGTATGTCATTTGTCTGGCATGAGAAAGGAATGGTGTTCACAGGAGATGCTTTGCTGATAAGAGGTTGTGGCAGGACAGACTTTCAGCAAGGTTAGACACCAAGTTTGTTTAAAAGAGCAAAACGTGACCAAAAAGGCTCCTAAATTTTACACATTTTAATTTGTCTTTTTTGTTTTATATCAGTAGTGTCATTCACATAAGTTGGAATTTAACACAATTTTAATAAAAAGAGACTTGCTCAGCTTAAACATGTGTAGTGGTTTGCTTTTTTTAAAAGTTAAGATTTTAGTCAGATATGTTGATGTGTAATGATTTTCACCAATAATTTGCCAATAATAAAAGCTGGTAAGTTAGTGGGCTTCCATTCTTTTAAAAACTAAATCTCATCAGTCAAATATAGTTGATAAAACCAAGCTTAATCATACAGATGCCAATGCACTGCAATTATGAAATGGTTGCAGACTGTTTTTTGTTGTTTTGCATTATAAAACTATGTTCTTATATTAGATGTTTAACAAAGCCAAATCTGTTCAAATTTTTATTGTATTTAAATAAGATAGCTAAGAACTAATTAAGGGCTGGGAATTTGACAGCCTAAGGATCGCATGCCGCCTGTTAAACCATTTAATTTTGGCCGGCGAGACTTGGAAGCTGGATTAACGTGTTTTTGAAATGTACAAATTGTAAATTATTATCTGCAAAAGCCCTTAAAAAAAAAGAATCTCAGTTTAAAATTGGCAAAATAGAAAAATAATCAAAGCAAATTAAAAGAAATTGATTCCATACTAATTATTTTATATCTACCAAAAATTATCAATCTGCCCACTGGAAAAAAATAATTTCCATGCAGTATATAGTCTTAAAAGGTCTTAAAAGAAATGTAATAAATTTAACCTTTGATTATTTCATTACCAGGTAATCCAGGTACATTGTATGATAGTGTACACAAAAGAATTCTTTCCTTACCTCAACATTTTAAGGTGTTCCCTGGTCATGATTATACAGGTAAATTATGGAAAACGTTTTTTATTTAAATTGTTTTACTTCATACAGATAGTCATGCGTAAAGCAGTGGACACAATATATATCAGATACTTGTAGTTCTAATGTGCCGATATTGTCTCGGCTGCCACTTCACCAACGTCAAAATACTTGAGTTATGTTTACTACCACAATCAGTTATTCCTTGAAGCATTTGTAAACCTGGCAGTTTTGACATCTTTTCTCTATATTTTTATATTCACAGAACCCCCTCACCCACCTTTTCTTTCCTTAATTCCTATCCAAATCACCTGTCATTTCATAAACCATTTCATTTATTTTTTTCTTCTTCACATTTGTGGTAAAATTGCTCATCAATAAAAATACTAGTCTGTAACTTTTATCTTCATTTTTTACTTTTAACTATTTTATAAGCAATAATTTTGTAGTTGACACTGTGATAATAAAGATAAGAAGTTAAATGCTTAAACATCCAATAGTATTAAGCTAAAAGGATGATATCATTTTCTTATAAATTATAAATCTCCTAAGATGACTTGGCCATGCATGCAAAACTGTAGGATCAAAAACTTAAAAGTAAAAAAAAAAATTTGTACAACGGCATGAATAAATGTACAGAAGAAAGTAAATAGTCGAAAATAGCATAATTTATATATTTTTCATTATTTTTTGGTAATGTTATAAAAACATGAATACAAATCGAATACCCCCCCCCCCACTTCCTCTTTTGCTGTGTGCACTTTTAAGCATGTCTACATCATTCATTAATTGATAGATCACATCTTTTAAATGAAAATAGCTAGTTTTAAGTCCAACTTTATTTTCATCAAATTTTGAGTCTGTTTGTACTGGTCAACAGCAATATTAATAAATGATGAATTTGATAGCAATTTAGATGTAATTAGACACATTTTTTCTGTTAGTAAAGTAAATAATGTTTGTCCTGAGAAAGTTATTGAGTACAGTTTACTGCCAACTTATAACCTAATTTTTCATCACTGAAGGAAAGCTCATGTGGATATACGGTTTTTTAAAGATCTCTTTGCCTTATGTGAATGTAAATTGTTAACTGGAATTATACAGCAATAGTAAAATAATAAATAGTGGTAGGTCTACAAAAAGAATATAATGTAGTCTACCAGGTCTCACTGATATTGGCTCTATATAATGTATACTTGTAAACAGAAGCAGATCATACCGGGTTTTAGTTTTTGAAAGTGTTAACACGTTAAATAAAGCCAGGCCCGATTATAAATAGGAATAATGACTCCTGCAAATTATTGATTGTAATATAAAATATATTTAATTATTTCATAGAAATTTATTATGAACTCTTGCTAACTCTGCAGTTCTTATTAAGAATTACACAAACAGATTTGTTATTATGGTGTACTACTCAAAGTAGTTACTACAGTACTACTTTTTGTCTTATTATTAACCAATGATATAAAAAAAAAACAGCGCTCAGTTTTTTAATTTAGATGGCCTCTTGATCCTCAACTGACCTATAGGATTTACATTTCTGTTGTCCAAAGTTAACTTATTGCACTGCCAGTTTTGAACGTGGATATTGTGCAAAAATATTTCTTTTCTAAAATCAGTGGAAAACTGTACAAATTACGGAGACAGCTTGCATGTATGACTTAGACTTTAGTTTCCGCATTATTTTTTTAAGGATGTACCAAACAGAATTGAGATCTATTTCCATTGGTAGGATAATATGAGGAACTTGTACATTATTTAATGCCTGATATGTAAACTGATAACACGATGGTATACAACTATTAATTCCTCCTTGAAAATTGCCATTTTCTCTATTGTTTTCACATTAGGCCAAACAATGTCCTCTGTCGGAGAAGAACTCAGATTCAACTCCAGATTAACAAAGCCAAAGAATGAATTCATCGAAGTTATGGGCAGGCTTAACTTGCCCTACCCAAAACAAATAGGTGAGTTCGTCACACTTCAGGTTATTTAATAATTACTACAATGAAATAAATTTAAATGTGTTTTAGGCATAATTCCACCATTCCAACCCAACCATTACCACCACCATCAAATATATTCAAGTCAGTAACAATGATAAAAAAAGAAATTAATCTATTACCGGCAACAATTTTGACATGCAATAATAATTGAGGACCCTAGTGCTTAATGTGCTTATGTCACAAAATATTCACTTTGAGTTATTCCACCTTCAAAACTCTAACTGCACATCAAGTTAATTTTTCTGTGTTTCTCGCCTTGGAAAAGGGACTTGGGTACATATTTATTTGTTTTATTTGTTGCCATATAAAACAGGTTTATGGCCATAACTGTTTGTTAGCATCAGACAAAATCAAAAATGTAACTAAAGTTATTTTTAGATGACTTCCAAGAAGATTGTTTGCTATCCTTTTTTTGACCAGTGTTATTTCCCTTTCAGATAAAGCTTTGCCAGCAAATATGGTGTGCGGCGTTTTTGATGTCCCAGAAAAAAGTTAATTTTTTATTGGAGTTGCTGACTAACATAACCTTATTTTTTTCATTTTCTAAAAATTAAAAATTAAATCGTCTGGTTTTTTTTAGCCCTTTTCAAAATGTTTTTTACTGGATTGTTTGATAAACACGTTTGAGTGATTAGTATGTTTGCTAACCATTCAATGGCAATAATTATAGATTTTGTGATTGAAGAAATAGAGATTTTAACATCAATAGATTTTTTATTGTAATACCTATCTTCATGGTTTAACTATTTACACAAAAAAATGATCCTAAATAAACGTAAAATTTAATATGAGTCATATATTTAGTAGCTTGACGGTGGCTATACTGTCACATATCTTACTGCCAGTGCTTAAGATTCAGTTATTCTTTTACTTTTGTTTTACTTTCCAAACTTTCATCATTTGCTCACCAATTACAAATAATGGACCTAGTGTTGTTTAAAGAATCTAATTCCAGTCATTAAAAAGTGATTTATGTTGTACATTTTATTGTTATGAAAATAGTTTTCTAATTCTGTGGCAGATGTGATAAAAACAAGAGGTGATTTTTCAAAAGTTGATTTAATGATGTTCTTGTGTTGTCGGTTATCTTCAATGTTGATCTTTTAAATTTTAGGGTTTAAAAGTTTACAATACCCGGTACTGAGAATTAATAACTGTTATATGGAAAAGGAAATTGGGAAATAACATTGTCGTTAAATAAATAAATCATTGAATAGAAAAGAAACACATTCTTTGTCACACTCATTTTGTGATCAGTTCGTTATAAAAAAAATAAATAGTTGTAATCGTCTCTAGCACATGTTGCCTCATCTCTAGAAGGTCACAACAGACAAGTTGACTTGTCTCTAGGAGGACACAAAACACAAGTTGACCATCTCTAATGTGACGAAAAACAAGTTGACTCACCTCTAGTAAAACTAATAATAATTATTTTAATGGCAGACCAGCAAAGCAAGGTAGACCAGTGAGACCAGCAAAGCAAGGTAGACCAGTGAGATCAGCAAAGCAGGTAGACCAGTGAGATCAGCAAAGCAGGTAGACCAGTGAGATCAGTAAAGCAAGGTAGACCAGTGAGATCAGCAAAGCAAGGTAGACCAGTGAGATCAGCAAAGCAAGGTAGACCAATGAGACCAGCAAAGCAAGGTAGACCAGTGAGATCAGTAAAGCAAGGTGGACCAGTGAGATCAGCAAAGCAAGGTAGACCAGTGAGATCAGCAAAGCAGGTAGACCAGTGAGATCAGTAAAGCAAGGTGGACCAGTGAGACCAGCAAAGCAAGGTAGACCAGTGAGACCAGCAAAGCAAGGTAGACCAGTGAGATCAGTAAAGCAAGGTGGACCAGTGAGACCAGCAAAGCAAGGTAGACCAGTGAGACCAGCAAAGCAAGGTAGACCAGTGAGATCAGCAAAGCAAGGTAGACCAATGAGACCAGCAAAGCAAGGTAGACCAGTGAGACCAGCAAAGCAAGGTAGACCAGTGAGACCAGCAAAGCAAGGTAGACCAGTGAGACCAGCAAAGCAAGGTGGACCAGTGAGACCAGCAAAGCAAGGGAGACCAGCAAAGCAAGGGAGACCAGTGAGATCAGCAAAGCAAGGGAGACCAGTGAGAATAGTAAAGCAAGGTAGACCAGTGAGACCAGCAAAGCAAGGGAGACCAGGGAGACCAGCAAAGCAAGGTAGACCAGCAAAGCAAGGGAGACCAGTGAGATCAGCAAAGCAAGGGAGACCAGTGAGATCAGTAAAGCAAGGTAGACCAGTGAGACCAGCAAAGCAAGGTAGACCAGTGAGACCAGCAAAGCAAGGGAGACCAGTGAGATCAGCAAAGCAAGGGAGACCAGTGAGATCAGTAAAGCAAGGGAGACCAGTGAGACCAGCAAAGCAAGGGAGACCAGTGAGACCAGCAAAGCAAGGTAGACCAGTGAGACCAGCAAAGCAATGGAGACCAGTGAGATCAACAAAGCAAGGGAGACCCCAAAAGCCCTTATACACACATTAGCACATAATAAATATTTTATGGGACCATGGTATGGGGACCCTATAGCCATCACATTTGTTAACATAGCATACACAGCACTCTGTTAATTAGTTTTTAATCTCAAAGTTAATAAGATCACATGTGATTGCTCTGAACTGAGCTGTGTGACCATTTCTTTTAATCACTGATGCTATTATTGTAGACCTGAGTGCTAACGTAGGTCTAGGTGCTAATGTTGTAGGACTGGGTGCTAATGTTTAAGGCCTAGATGCTAATGTTGTAGGCCAAGGTGCTAATGTAGTCCTGGGTGCTAATTTTAGTCGTCCTGGGTGCTAATGTAGTAGGCCTGGGTGCTAACGTAGTAGGCCTAGTTGCTAATGTAGTCCTGGGTGCTAAAATAGTAGACCTGGCTACCAATGTTGTAGTCATGGGTGCCGCTGTTGTAGGCATAGGTGCTAATGTAAAAGGCCTGGGTGCTAATGTAGTAGGCCTGGCTGCTGAAGTTGTAGTCCTGGGTGCTAATGTATTATATATATATAGTAGGTCTGGGTGCTAATGTTGAAGGCCTAGGTGCTAATGTTGTAGTCCTGGGTGCTAATGTAGTAGGCCTAGGTTCTAATGTTGTAGGCCTAGGTGCTAATGTAGTAGGCCTGGCTGCTAATATAGTAGGCCTGGCTGCTAATATAGTAGGCCTGGCTGCTAATGTTGTAGTCCTGGGTGCTAATGTAGTAGGCCTAGCTGCTGAAGTTGTAGTCCTGGGTGCTAATGTATTATATATATATAGTAGGTCTGGGGGCTAATGTTGAAGGCCTAGGTGCTAATGTTGTAGTCCTGGGTGCTAATGTAGTAGGCCTAGGTTCTAATGTTGTAGGCCTAGGTGCTAATGTAGTAGGCCTGGCTGCTAATATAGTAGGCCTGGCTGCTAATGTTGTAGTCCTGGGTGCTAATGTAGTAGGCCTGTGTGGCTACTAGTTACACTTATGCTTTCTCTCTTGGAATGCCACTAAAGTGCAACTATTGTATATAGAAGCAGATACAACAACGCCATGCATGCCCAAGATGTTTTACAACATTTTCCCATTTTCAGAAGTTTAGTATCTTGTGTCCAACGGTCGTTGTTAAGGCGGCTGTAAAAAAACTAAAGAGGTAAGCATAACGATGACCTTCAAAAACATTTACATCATAAGCTCCATTGCAGGTTATTCACTCGATTTGTCTGGTCACGTGCAGTGACATAACTAGGTAAACGCTTTTTTGACACCCCCTGATTTCTTCCCCTCGAAAAAAGAAAATTGCATTTAGCCAAATTGCCACCCGTTAATTAAAGATTTAAAAAAGCGCATTTATGGACATAGCGCTCCTCCACTTAATCCACCCGGGGCATAGCGCAACTCCACACATTCCACCCGGGGCATAGCGCACGCCCACACATTCCGTCCGGGGCATAGCGCACGTCCACGTATTCCGTCCGGGGCATAGCGCACGTCCACACATTCCGTCCGGGGCATAGCGCACGTCCACACATTCCGTCCGGGGCATTGCCTGTTTAGTAGTTCTTTTGAAATATTCTAGCCATCATTTCTTTTGTTCATCTGTGTTGGTTTGTTTTTTCCCCAATTGTTCTTTGGCCTGCTTTGCTAATGAAACTTGGCTATCACGTCTGCGACTTATTTTTTTCACATTCGGGAATTTGTACAAAGAAAGAACTGTGCGCACTGTGTCTGTCACTAAACAGAAGTTAATTAAAATTATCTTTATTAGAAAACACCTTAGTCGTCCTTACAATCAATCATCTTTAAGGTGTCATGAAGATTTATTTTGGCTCTATTTGTGTATCTAATTTCTATCTCCGAATGGAGATGGACGTTTATTAAAGTTATGATCGAATAGATATTTAGCCGACTAAAATGACAGTAAGTTCCTTATGTTTCATTTCACAATTTCGTTAGGCGCTTTTTTTTTTTTTTTTTTTTTTTTTTTTTAATAAATTTGGGGGGGGGGGGGGGGGGGGGCGTCGGGAAAATTGAATTTTGCGAGGCCTTTGGCTTTGACGTCTATACACCGGCCAATCTGATATTGAGACACGTCATAGTCATACTAGGACTTACTGGTCACAATGGAGCACAGCATGGTCATACTAGGACTTACTGGTCACAATGGAGCACGTCATGGTCATACTAGGACTTACCGGTCACAATGGAGCTCGTCATTGTCATACTAGGTCTAACTGGTCACAAGGGAACACGTCGTAGTCATACTAGGTCTAACTGGTCACAATGGAACACGTCATAGTCATACTAGGTCTAACTGGTAACAATGGAGCACGTCATGGTCATACTAGGACTTACTGGTCACAATGGAGCTCGTCATGGTCATACTAGGTCTAACTGGTCACAGTGGAACACGTCATAGTCATACTAGGTCTAACTGGTCACAATGGAACACGTCTTAGTCATACTAGGTCTAACTGGTCACAATGGAGCATGTCATAGTCATACTAGGTCTAACTGGTCACAATGGAACACGTCATAGTCATACTAGGTCTAACTGGTCACAATGGAACACGTCATAGTCATACTAGGACTTACTGGTCACAATGGAACATGTCATGGTCATACTAGGACTTACTGGTCACAATGGAGCATGTCATGGTCATACTAGGACTTACTGGTCACAATGGAGCATGTTATGGTCATACTAGGACTTACTGGTCACAATGGAACACGTCATGGTCATACTAGGACTTACTGGTCACAATGGAACACGCCATGGTCATACTAGGACTTACTGGTCACAATGGAACACGTCATGGTCATACTAGGACTTACTGGTCACAATGGAACACGTCATGGTCATACTAGGACTTACTGGTCACAATGGAACACGTCATGGTCATACTAGGACTTACTGGTCACAATGGAGCACGTCATGGTCATACTAGGACTTACTGGTCACAATGGAGCTCGTCATTGTCATACTAGGTCTAACTGGTCACAAGGGAACACGTCGTAGTCATACTAGGTCTAACTGGTCACAATGGAACACGTCATAGTCATACTAGGTCTAACTGGTAACAATGGAGCACGTCATGGTCATACTAGGACTTACTGGTCACAATGGAGCTCGTCATGGTCATACTAGGTCTAACTGGTCACAGTGGAACACGTCATAGTCATACTAGGTCTAACTGGTCACAATGGAACACGTCTTAGTCATACTAGGTCTAACTGGTCACAATGGAGCATGTCATAGTCATACTAGGTCTAACTGGTCACAATGGAACACGTCATAGTCATACTAGGTCTAACTGGTCACAATGGAACACGTCATAGTCATACTAGGACTTACTGGTCACAATGGAACATGTCATGGTCATACTAGGACTTACTGGTCACAATGGAGCATGTCATGGTCATACTAGGACTTACTGGTCACAATGGAGCATGTCATGGTCATACTAGGACTTACTGGTCACAATGGAACACGTCATGGTCATACTAGGACTTACTGGTCACAATGGAACACGCCATGGTCATACTAGGACTTACTGGTCACAATGGAACACGTCATGGTCATACTAGGACTTACTGGTCACAATGGAACACGTCATGGTCATACTAGGACTTACTGGTCACAATGGAACACGTCATGGTCATACTAGGACTTACTGGTCACAATGGAACATGTCATGGTCATACTAGGACTTACTGGTCACAATGGAGCATGTCATGGTCATACTAGGACTTACTGGTCACAATGGAGCATGTCATGGTCATACTAGGACTTACTGGTCACAATGGAACACGTCATGGTCATACTAGGACTTACTGGTCACAATGGAACATGTCATGGTCATACTAGGACTGACTGGTCACAATGGAACACGTCATGGTCATACTAGGACTTACTGGTCACAATGGAACACGTCATGGTCATACTAGGACTTACTGGTCACAATGGAGCACGTCATGGTCATACTAGGACTTACTGGTCACAATGGAACACGTGATGGTCATACTAGGACTTACTGGTCACAATGGAGCACGTCATGGTCATACTAGGACTTACTGGTCACAATGGAACACGTGATGGTCATACTAGGACTTAATGGTCACAATGGAGCACGTCATGGTCATACTAGGACTTACTGGTCACAATGAAACACGTCATGGTCATACTAGGACTTACTGGTCACAATGGAGCACGTCATGGTCATACTAGGACTTACTGGTCACAATGGAGCATGTCATGGTCATACTAGGACTTACTGGTCACAATGGAACACGTCATGGTCATACTAGGTCTAACTGGTCACAATGGAGCACGTCATGGTCATACTAGGACTTACTGGTCACAATGGAGCACGTCATGGTCATACTAGGACTTACTGGTCACAATGGAACACGTCATGGTCATACTAGGACTTACTGGTCACAATGGAGCACGTCATGGTCATACTAGGACTTACTGGTCACAATGGAGCACGTCATGGTCATACTAGGACTTACTGGTCACAATGGAGCACGTCATAGTCATACTAGGACTTACTGGTCACAATGGAGCACGTCATAGTCATACTAGGACTTACTGGTCACAACGGAACATGTCATGGTCATACTAGGACTTACTGGTCACAATGGAGCACGTCATGGTCATACTAGGACTTACTGGTCACAATGGAGCACGTCATGGTCATACTAGGTCTAACTGGTCACAATGGAGCACGTCATGGTCATACTAGGACTTACTGGTCACAATGGAGCACGTCATTGTCATACTAGGACTTACTGGTCACAATGGAGCACGTCATGGTCATACTAGGACTTACTGGTCACAATGGAACATGTCATGGTCATACTAGGACTTACTGGTCACAATGAAACACGTCATAGTCATACTAGGACTTACTGGTCACAATGGAACACGTCATGGTCATACTAGGACTTACTGGTCACAATGGAACACGTCATGGTCATACTAGGACTTACTGGTCACAATGGAGCACGTCATGGTCATACTAGGACTTACTGGTCACAATGGAACACGTCATGGT
Source organism: Omphiscola glabra (assembly GCA_964017045.1). Classification (NCBI taxonomy): domain Eukaryota; kingdom Metazoa; phylum Mollusca; class Gastropoda; family Lymnaeidae; genus Omphiscola; species Omphiscola glabra. Next base: position 9,451,633 of record OZ024796.1, read on the forward strand.
TATACTAGGACTAACTGGTCACAATGGAACACGTCATGGTCATACTAGGACTTACTGGTCACAATGGAGCACGTCATAGTCATACTAGGACTTACTGGTCACAATGGAGCATGTCATGGTCATACTAGGACTTACTGGTCACAACGGAGCACGTCATGGTCATACTAGGACTTACTGGTCACAATGGAGCACGTCATGGTCATACTAGGACTTACTGGTCACAATGGAACACGTCATAGTCATACTAGGACTTACTGGTCACAATGGAACACGTCATAGTCATACTAGGACTTACTGGTCACAATGGAGCTCGTCATGGTCATACTAGGTCTAACTGGTCACAGTGGAACACGTCATAGTCATACTAGGTCTAACTGGTCACAATGGAACACGTCTTAGTCATACTAGGTCTAACTGGTCACAATGGAGCATGTCATAGTCATACTAGGTCTAACTGGTCACAATGGAACACGTCATAGTCATACTAGGTCTAACTGGTCACAATGGAACACGTCATAGTCATACTAGGACTTACTGGTCACAATGGAACATGTCATGGTCATACTAGGACTTACTGGTCACAATGGAGCATGTCATGGTCATACTAGGACTTACTGGTCACAATGGAGCATGTCATGGTCATACTAGGACTTACTGGTCACAATGGAACACGTCATGGTCATACTAGGACTTACTGGTCACAATGGAACACGCCATGGTCATACTAGGACTTACTGGTCACAATGGAACACGTCATGGTCATACTAGGACTTACTGGTCACAATGGAACACGTCATGGTCATACTAGGACTTACTGGTCACAATGGAACACGTCATGGTCATACTAGGACTTACTGGTCACAATGGAACATGTCATGGTCATACTAGGACTTACTGGTCACAATGGAGCATGTCATGGTCATACTAGGACTTACTGGTCACAATGGAGCATGTCATGGTCATACTAGGACTTACTGGTCACAATGGAACACGTCATGGTCATACTAGGACTTACTGGTCACAATGGAACATGTCATGGTCATACTAGGACTTACTGGTCACAATGGAACACGTCATGGTCATACTAGGACTTACTGGTCACAATGGAACACGTCATGGTCATACTAGGACTTACTGGTCACAATGGAGCACGTCATGGTCATACTAGGACTTACTGGTCACAATGGAACACGTGATGGTCATACTAGGACTTACTGGTCACAATGGAGCACGTCATGGTCATACTAGGACTTACTGGTCACAATGGAACACGTGATGGTCATACTAGGACTTACTGGTCACAATGGAGCACGTCATGGTCATACTAGGACTTACTGGTCACAATGGAACACGTCATGGTCATACTAGGACTTACTGGTCACAATGGAGCACGTCATGGTCATACTAGGACTTACTGGTCACAATGGAACACGTCATGGTCATACTAGGACTTACTGGTCACAATGGAGCATGTCATGGTCATACTAGGACTTACTGGTCACAATGGAACACGTCATGGTCATACTAGGTCTAACTGGTCACAATGGAGCACGTCATGGTCATACTAGGACTTACTGGTCACAATGGAGCACGTCATGGTCATACTAGGACTTACTGGTCACAATGGAACACGTCATGGTCATACTAGGACTTACTGGTCACAATGGAGCACGTCATGGTCATACTAGGACTTACTGGTCACAATGGAGCACGTCATGGTCATACTAGGACTTACTGGTCACAATGGAGCACGTCATAGTCATACTAGGACTTACTGGTCACAATGGAGCACGTCATAGTCATACTAGGACTTACTGGTCACAACGGAACATGTCATGGTCATACTAGGACTTACTGGTCACAATGGAGCACGTCATGGTCATACTAGGACTTACTGGTCACAATGGAGCACGTCATGGTCATACTAGGTCTAACTGGTCACAATGGAGCACGTCATGGTCATACTAGGACTTACTGGTCACAATGGAGCACGTCATGGTCATACTAGGACTTACTGGTCACAATGGAGCACGTCATGGTCATACTAGGACTTACTGGTCACAATGGAACATGTCATGGTCATACTAGGACTTACTGGTCACAATGGAACACGTCATAGTCATACTAGGACTTACTGGTCACAATGGAACACGTCATGGTCATACTAGGACTTACTGGTCACAATGGAACACGTCATGGTCATACTAGGACCTACTGGTCACAATGGAGCACGTCATGGTCATACTAGGACTTACTGGTCACAATGGAACACGTCATGGTTATACTAGGACTAACTGGTCACAATGGAACACGTCATGGTCATACTAGGACTTACTGGTCACAATGGAGCACGTCATAGTCATACTAGGACTTACTGGTCACAATGGAGCATGTCATGGTCATACTAGGACTTACTGGTCACAATGGAGCACGTCATGGTCATACTAGGACTTACTGGTCACAATGGAGCACGTCATGGTCATACTAGGACTTACTGGTCACAATGGAACACGTCATAGTCATACTAGGACTTACTGGTCACAATGGAACACGTCATAGTCATACTAGGACTTACTGGTCACAATGGAGCTCGCCATGGTCATACTAGGTCTAACTGGTCACAGTGGAACACGTCATTGTCATACTAGGTCTAACTGGTCACAATGGAACACGTCTTAGTCATACTAGGTCTAACTGGTCACAATGGAGCATGTCATAGTCATACTAGGTCTAACTGGTCACAATGGAACACGTCATAGTCATACTAGGTCTAACTGGTCACAATGGAACACGTCATAGTCATACTAGGACTTACTGGTCACAATGGAACATGTCATGGTCATACTAGGACTTACTGGTCACAATGGAGCATGTCATGGTCATACTAGGACTTACTGGTCACAATGGAGCATGTCATGGTCATACTAGGACTTACTGGTCACAATGGAACACGTCATGGTCATACTAGGACTTACTGGTCACAATGGAACACGCCATGGTCAAACTAGGACTTACTGGTCACAATGGAACACGTCATGGTCATACTAGGACTTACTGGTCACAATGGAACACGTCATGGTCATACTAGGACTTACTGGTCACAATGGAACACGTCATGGTCATACTAGGACTTACTGGTCACAATGGAACATGTCATGGTCATACTAGGACTTACTGGTCACAATGGAGCATGTCATGGTCATACTAGGACTTACTGGTCACAATGGAGCATGTCATGGTCATACTAGGACTTACTGGTCACAATGGAACACGTCATGGTCATACTAGGACTTACTGGTCACAATGGAACATGTCATGGTCATACTAGGACTTACTGGTCACAATGGAACACGTCATGGTCATACTAGGACTTACTGGTCACAATGGAACACGTCATGGTCATACTAGGACTTACTGGTCACAATGGAGCACGTCATGGTCATACTAGGACTTACTGGTCACAATGGAACACGTGATGGTCATACTAGGACTTACTGGTCACAATGGAGCACGTCATGGTCATACTAGGACTTACTGGTCACAATGGAACACGTGATGGTCATACTAGGACTTACTGGTCACAATGGAGCACGTCATGGTCATACTAGGACTTACTGGTCACAATGGAACACGTCATGGTCATACTAGGACTTACTGGTCACAATGGAGCACGTCATGGTCATACTAGGACTTACTGGTCACAATGGAACACGTCATGGTCCTACTAGGACTTACTGGTCACAATGGAGCATGTCATGGTCATACTAGGACTTACTGGTCACAATGGAACACGTCATGGTCATACTAGGTCTAACTGGTCACAATGGAGCACGTCATGGTCATACTAGGACTTACTGGTCACAATGGAGCACGTCATGGTCATACTAGGACTTACTGGTCACAATGGAACACGTCATGGTCATACTAGGACTTACTGTTCACAATGGAGCACGTCATGGTCATACTAGGACTTACTGGTCACAATGGAGCACGTCATGGTCATACTAGGACTTACTGGTCACAATGGAGCACGTCATAGTCATACTAGGACTTACTGGTCACAATGGAGCACGTCATAGTCATACTAGGACTTACTGGTCACAACGGAACATGTCATGGTCATACTAGGACTTACTGGTCACAATGGAGCACGTCATGGTCATACTAGGACTTACTGGTCACAATGGAGCACGTCATGGTCATACTAGGTCTAACTGGTCACAATGGAGCACGTCATGGTCATACTAGGACTTACTGGTCACAATGGAGCACGTCATGGTCATACTAGGACTTACTGGTCACAATGGAGCACGTCATGGTCATACTAGGACTTACTGGTCACAATGGAACATGTCATGGTCATACTAGGACTTACTGGTCACAATGGAACACGTCATAGTCATACTAGGACTTACTGGTCACAATGGAGCTCGTCATGGTCATACTAGGTCTAACTGGTCACAGTGGAACACGTCATAGTCATACTAGGTCTAACTGGTCACAATGGAACACGTCTTAGTCATACTAGGTCTAACTGGTCACAATGGAGCATGTCATAGTCATACTAGGTCTAACTGGTCACAATGGAACACGTCATAGTCATACTAGGTCTAACTGGTCACAATGGAACACGTCATAGTCATACTAGGACTTACTGGTCACAATGGAACATGTCATGGTCATACTAGGACTTACTGGTCACAATGGAGCATGTCATGGTCATACTAGGACTTACTGGTCACAATGGAGCATGTCATGGTCATACTAGGACTTACTGGTCACAATGGAACACGTCATGGTCATACTAGGACTTACTGGTCACAATGGAACACGCCATGGTCATACTAGGACTTACTGGTCACAATGGAACACGTCATGGTCATACTAGGACTTACTGGTCACAATGGAACACGTCATGGTCATACTAGGACTTACTGGTCACAATGGAACACGTCATGGTCATACTAGGACTTACTGGTCACAATGGAACATGTCATGGTCATACTAGGACTTACTGGTCACAATGGAGCATGTCATGGTCATACTAGGACTTACTGGTCACAATGGAGCATGTCATGGTCATACTAGGACTTACTGGTCACAATGGAACACGTCATGGTCATACTAGGACTTACTGGTCACAATGGAACATGTCATGGTCATACTAGGACTTACTGGTCACAATGGAACACGTCATGGTCATACTAGGACTTACTGGTCACAATGGAACACGTCATGGTCATACTAGGACTTACTGGTCACAATGGAGCACGTCATGGTCATACTAGGACTTACTGGTCACAATGGAACACGTGATGGTCATACTAGGACTTACTGGTCACAATGGAGCACGTCATGGTCATACTAGGACTTACTGGTCACAATGGAACACGTGATGGTCATACTAGGACTTACTGGTCACAATGGAGCACGTCATGGTCATACTAGGACTTACTGGTCACAATGGAACACGTCATGGTCATACTAGGACTTACTGGTCACAATGGAGCACGTCATGGTCATACTAGGACTTACTGGTCACAATGGAACACGTCATGGTCATACTAGGACTCACTGGTCACAATGGAACACGTCATGGTCATACTAGGACTTACTGGTCACAATGGAACACGTCATGGTCATACTAGGACTTACTGGTCACAATGGAGCACGTCATGGTCATACTAGGACTTACTGGTCACAATGGAACACGTCATGGTTATACTAGGACTAACTGGTCACAATGGAACACGTCATGGTCATACTTGGACTTACTGGTCACAATGGAGCACGTCATAGTCATACTAGGACTTACTGGTCACAATGGAGCATGTCATGGTCATACTAGGACTTACTGGTCACAATGGAGCACGTCATGGTCATACTAGGACTTACTGGTCACAATGGAGCACGTCATGGTCATACTAGGACTTACTGGTCACAATGGAACACGTCATAGTCATACTAGGACTTACTGGTCACAATGGAACACGTCATAGTCATACTAGGTCTAACTGGTCACAATGGAACACGTCATAGTCATACTAGGACTTACTGGTCACAATGGAGCACGTCATGGTCATACTAGGTCTTACTGGTCACAATGGAACACGTCATAGTCATACTAGGACTTACTGGTCACAATGGAACACGTCATAGTCATACTAGGACTTACTGGTCACAATGGAACACGTCATAGTCATACAAGGACTTACTGGTCACAATGGAGCACGTCATGGTCATACTAGGTCTAACTGGTCACAATGGAGCACGTCATAGTCATACTAGGACTTACTGGTCACAATGGAGCACGTCATAGTCATACTAGGACTTACTGGTCACAATGGAACACGTCATAGTCATACTAGGACTTACTGGTCACAATGGAACACGTCATAGTCATACTAGGACTTACTGGTCACAATGGAACACGTCATAGTCATACTAGGACTTACTGGTCACAAGGGAACACGTCATGGTCACACTAGGACTTACTGGTCACAATGGAGCACGTCATGGTCATACTAGGACTTACTGGTCACAATGGAACCCGTCATGGTCATACTAAGACTTACTGGTCACAATGGAACACGTCATGGTCATACTAGGACTTACTGGTCACAATGGAACACGTCATGGTCATACTAGGACTTACTGGTCACAATGGAGAATGTCATGGTCATACTAGGACTTACTGGTCACAATGGAACACGTCATGGTCATACTAGGACTTACTGGTCACAATGGAGCACGTCATGGTCATACTAGGACTTACTGGTCACAATGGAGCACGTCATGGTCATACTAGGTCTAACTGGTCACAATGGAGCACGTCATGGTCATACTAGGACTTACTGGTCACAATGGAGCACGTCATGGTCATACTAGGACTTACTGGTCACAATGGAGCACGTCATGGTCATACTAGGACTTACTGGTCACAATGGAACACGTCATGGTCATACTAGGACTTACTGGTCACAATGGAACACGTCATAGTCATACTAGGACTTACTGGTCACAATGGAACACGTCATGGTCATACTAGGACTTACTGGTCACAATGGAACACGTCATGGTCATACTAGGACTTACTGGTCACAATGGAGCACGTCATGGTCATACTAGGACTTACTGGTCACAATGGAGCACGTCATAGTCATACTAGGACTTACTGGTCACAATGGAGCATGTCATGGTCATACTAGGACTTACTGGTCACAATGGAGCACGTCATGGTCATACTAGGACTTACTGGTCACAATGGAACACGTCATAGTCATACTAGGACTTACTGGTCACAATGGAACACGTCATATTCATACTAGGTCTAACTGGTCACAATGGAACACGTCATAGTCATACTAGGACTTACTGGTCACAATGGAGCACGTCATGGTCATACTAGGTCTTACTGGTCACAATGGAACACGTCATAGTCATACTAGGACTTACTGGTCACAATGGAACACGTCATAGTCATACTAGGACTTACTGGTCACAATGGAACACGTCATAGTCATACTAGGACTTACTGGTCACAATGGAGCACGTCATGGTCATACTAGGTCTAACTGGTCACAATGGAGCACGTCATAGTCATACTAGGACTTACTGGTCACAATGGAGCACGTCATAGTCATACTAGGACTTACAGGTCACAATGGAACACGTCATAGTCATACTAGGACTTACTGGTCACAATGGAACACGTCATAGTCATACTAGGACTTACTGGTCACAATGGAACACGTCATAGTCATACTAGGACTTAATGGTCACAATGGAACACGTCATGGTCACACTAGGACTTACTGGTCACAACGGAGCACGTCATGGTCATACTAGGACTTACTGGTCACAATGGAACCCGTCATGGTCATACTAAGACTTACTGGTCACAATGGAACACGTCATGGTCATACTAGGACTTACTGGTCACAATGGAACACGTCATGGTCATACTAGGACTTACTGGTCACAATGGAGCATGCCATGGTCATACTAGCACATACTGGTCACAATGGAACACGTCATGGTCATACTAGGACTTACTGGTCACAATGGAACACGTCTTAGTCATACTAGGACTTACTGGTCACAATGGAACACGTCATGGTCATACTAGGACTTACTGGTCACAATGGAGCATGTCATGGTCATACTAGGACTTACTGGTCACAATGGAACACGTCATGGTCATACTAGGACTTACTGGTCACAATGGAACACGTCATGGTCATACTAGGACTTACTGGTCACAATGGAACATGTCATGGTCATACTAGGACTTACTGGTCACAATGGAGCATGTCATGGTCATACTAGGACTTACTGGTCACAATGGAGCATGTCATGGTCATACTAGGAATTACTGGTCACAATGGAACACGTCATGGTCATACTAGGACTTACTGGTCACAATGGAACACGTCATGGTCATACTAGGACTTACTGGTCACAATGGAACACGTCATGGTCATACTAGGACTTACTGGTCACAATGGAACACGTCATAGTCATACTAGGACTTACTGGTCACAATGGAACACGTCATGGTCATACTAGGACTTACTGGTCACAATGGAACATGTCATGGTCATACTAGGACTTACTGGTCACTATGGAACATGTCATGGTCATACTAGGACTTACTGGTCACAATGGAGCATGTCATGGTCATACTAGGACTTACTGGTCACAATGGAATACGTCATGGTCATACTAGGACTTACTGGTCACAATGGAACACGTCATGGTCATACTAGGACTTACTGGTCACAATGGAACACGTCATGGTCATACTAGGACTTACTGGTCACAATGGAACACGTCATGGTCATACTAGGACTTACTGGTCACAATGGAGCACGTCATGGTCATACTAGGACTTACTGGTCACAATGGAACACGTCATGGTCATACTAGGACTTACTGGTCACAATGGAGCACGTCATGGTTATACTAGGACTTACTGGTCACAATGGAACACGTGATGGTCATACTAGGACTTACTGGTCACAATGGAGCACGTCATGGTCATACTAGGACTTACTGGTCACAATGGAACACGTCATGGTCATACTAGGACTTACTGGTCACAATGGAACACGTCATAGTCATACTAGGACTTACTGGTCACAATGGAACACGTCATGGTCATACTAGGACTTACTGGTCACAATGAAACACGTCATGGTCATACTAGGACTTACTGGTCACAATGGAGCACGTCATGGTCATACTAGGACTTACTGGTCACAATGGAACACGTCATGGTTATACTAGGACTTACTGGTCACAATGGAACACGTCATGGTCATACTAGGACTTACTGGTCACAATGGAGCACGTCATAGTCATACTAGGACTTACTGGTCACAATGGAGCACGTCATGGTCATACTAGGACTTACTGGTCACAATGGAGCACGTCATGGTCATACTAGGACTTACTGGTCACAATGGAACACGTCATAGTCATACTAGGACTTACTGGTCACAATGGAACACGTCATAGTCATACTAGGTCTAACTGGTCACAATGGAACACGTCATAGTCATACTAGGACTTACTGGTTACAATGGAGCACGTCATGGTCATACTAGGTCTTACTGGTCACAATGGAACACGTCATAGTCATACTAGGACTTACTGGTCACAATGGAACACGTCATAGTCATACTAGGACTTACTGGTCACAATGGAACACGTCATAGTCATACTAGGACTTACTGGTCACAATGGAGCACGTCATGGTCATACTAGGTCTAACTGGTCACAATGGAGCACGTCATAGTCATACTAGGACTTACTGGTCACAATGGAGCACGTCATAGTCATACTAGGACTTACTGGTCACAATGGAACACGTCATAGTCATACTAGGACTTACTGGTCACAATGGAACACGTCATAGTCATACTAGGACTTACTGGTCACAATGGAACACGTCATGGTCATACTAGGACTTACTGGTCACAATGGAGCACGTCATGGTCATACTAGGACTTACTGGTCACAATGGAACACGTCATAGTCATACTAGGACTTACTGGTCACAATGGAACACGTCATAGTCATACTAGGACTTACTGGTCACAATGGAACACGTCATGGTCATACTAGGTCTAACTGGTCACAATGGAACATGTCATGGTCATACTAGGTCTTACTGGTCACAATGGAACACGTCATGGTCATACTAGGTCTAACTGGTCACAATGGAACACGTCATGGTCATACTAGGACTTACTGGTCACAATGGAACACGTGATGGTCATACTAGGACTTACTGGTCACAATGGAGCACGTCATGGTCATACTAGGACTTACTGGTCACAATGGAGCACGTCATGGTCATACTAGGACTTACTGGTCACAATGGAACACGTCATGGTCATACTAGGACTTACTGGTCACAATGGAACACGTCATAGTCATACTAGGACTTACTGGTCACAATGGAACACGTCATAGTCATACTAGGACTTACTGGTTACAATGGAGCACATCATGGTCATACTAGGTCTTACTGGTCACAATGGAACACGTCATAGTCATACTAGGACTTACTGGTCACAATGGAACACGTCATAGTCATACTAGGACTTACTGGTCACAATGGAACACGTCATAGTCATACTAGGACTTACTGGTCACAATGGAGCACGTCATGGTCATACTAGGTCTAACTGGTCACAATGGAGCACGTCATAGTCATACTAGGACTTACTGGTCACAATGGAGCACGTCATAGTCATACTAGGACTTACTGGTCACAATGGAACACGTCATAGTCATACAAGGACTTACTGGTCACAATGGAACACGTCATAGTCATACTAGGACTTACTGGTCACAATGGAACACGTCATGGTCATACTAGGACTTACTGGTCACAATGGAGCACGTCATGGTCATACTAGGACTTACTGGTCACAATGGAACACGTCATAGTCATACTAGGACTTTCTGGTCACAATGGAACACGTCATGGTCATACTAGGTCTAACTGGTCACAATGGAACACGTCATGGTCATACTAGGACTTACTGGTCACAATGGAACACGTCATGGTCATACTAGGACTTACTGGTCACAATGGAGCACGTCATAGTCATACTAGGACTTACTGGTCACAATGGAACATGTCATGGTTATACTAGGACTTACTGGTCACAATGGAACACGTCATGGTCATACTAGGACTTACTGGTCACAATGGAGCACGTCATAGTCATACTAGGACTTACTGGTCACAATGGAGCACGTCATAGTCATACTAGGACTTACTGGTCACAATGGAACACGTCATGGTCATACTAGGACTTACTGGTCACAATGGAGCACGTCATAGTCATACTAGGACTTACTGGTCACAATGGAGCACGTCATAGTCATACTAGGACTTACTGGTCACAATGGAGCACGTCATAGTCATACTAGGACTTACTGGTCACAATGGAGCACGTCATAGTCATACTAGGACTTACTGGTCACAATGGAGCACGTCATAGTCATACTAGGACTTACTGGTCACAATGGAGCACGTCATAGTCATACTAGGACTTACTGGTCACAACGGAGCACGTCATAGTCATACTAGGACTTACTGGTCACAATGGAGCACGTCATGGTCATACTAGGACTTACTGGTCACAATGGAGCACGTCATAGTCATACTAGGACTTACTGGTCACAATGGAGCACGTCATAGTCATACTAGGACTTACTGGTCACAATGGAACACGTCATAGTCATACTAGGACTTACTGGTCACAATGGAGCATGTCATGGTCATACTAGGACTTACTGGTCACAATGGAACATGTCATAGTCATACTAGGACTTACTGGTCACAATGGAGCATGTCATGGTCATACTAGGACTTACTGGTCACAATGGAACATGTCATGGTCATACTAGGACTTACTGGTCACAATGGAGCATGTCATGGTCATACTAGGACTTACTGGTCACAATGGAGCATGTCATGGTCATACTAGGACTTACTGGTCACAATGGAACATGTCATGGTCATACTAGGACTTACTGGTCACAATGGAGCATGTCATGGTCATACTAGGACTTACTGGTCACAATGGAACATGTCATGGTCATACTAGGACTTACTGGTCACAATGGAGCATGTCATGGTCATACTAGGACTTACTGGTCACAATGGAACATGTCATGGTCATACTAGGACTTACTTGTCACAATGGAACATGTCATGGTCATACTAGGACTTACTGGTCACAATGGAGCATGTCATGGTCATACTAGGACTTACTGGTCACAATGGAGCATGTCATGGTCATACTAGGACTTACTGGTCACAATGGAGCATGTCATGGTCATACTAGGTCTTACTGGTCACAATGGAGCACGTCATAGTCATACTAGGACTTACTGGTCACAATGGAGCACGTCATGGTCATACTAGGACTTACTGGTCACAATGGAGCATGTCATGGTCATACTAGGACTTACTGGTCACAATGGAGCACGTCATGGTCATACTAGGTCTAACTGGTCACAATGGAACACGTCATGGTCATACTAGGACTTACTGGTCACAATGGAACACGTCATGGTCATACTAGGACTTACTGGTCACAATTGAGCACGTCATGGTCTTACTAGGTCTAACTGGTCACAATGGAGCACGTCATGGTCATACTAGGACTTACTGGTCACAATGGAACACGTCATGGTCATACTAGGACTTACTGGTCACAATGGAACACGTCATGGTCATACTAGGACTTACTGGTCACAATGGAACACGTCATGGTCATACTAGGACTTACTGGTCACAATGGAGCACGTCATAGTCATACTAGGACTTACTGGTCACAATGGAGCACGTCATAGTCATACTAGGACTTACTGGTCACAATGGAGCACGTCATAGTCATACTAGGACTTACTGGTCACAATGGAACACGTCATAGTCATACTAGGACTTACTGGTCACAATGGAACATGTCATAGTCATACTAGGACTTACTGGTCACAATGGAGCATGTCATGGTCATACTAGGACTTACTGGTCACAATGGAACATGTCATGGTCATACTAGGACTTACTGGTCACAATGGAGCATGTCATGGTCATACTAGGACTTACTGGTCACAATGGAGCATGTCATGGTCATACTAGGACTTACTGGTCGCAATGGAACATGTCATGGTCATACTAGGACTTACTGGTCACAATGGAGCATGTCATGGTCATACTAGGACTTACTGGTCACAATGGAACATGTCATGGTCATACTAGGACTTACTGGTCACAATGGAGCATGTCATGGTCATACTAGGACTTACTGGTCACAATGGAACATGTCATGGTCATACTAGGACTTACTGGTCACAATGGAACATGTCATGGTCATACTAGGACTTACTGGTCACAATGGAACATGTCATGGTCATACTAGGACTTACTGGTCACAATGGAGCATGTCATGGTCATACTAGGACTTACTGGTCACAATGGAACATGTCATGGTCATACTAGGACTTACTGGTCACAATGGAACATGTCATGGTCATACTAGGACTTACTGGTCACAATGGAACATGTCATGGTCATACTAGGACTTACTGGTCACAATGGAACACGTCATAGTCATACTAGGACTTACTGGTCACAATGGAACACGTCATAGTCATACTAGGACTTACTGGTCACAATGGAACACGTCATTGTCATACTAGGACTTACTGGTCACAATGGAACACGTCGTGCCGGGTATTTATTCACTTTGCTATGTTTCCGAAATTTAGTTTTTTCTTTAAAGCTGCAACAGATGAATTGCCTAATTACTCACAGCGGCTCAGTTGTTGCCAATCTCATGGCTGTTGCCAATCTCATGGCTGTTGCCAATCTCATGGCTGTTGCCAATCTCATGGCTGTTGCCAATCTCATTGCTGTTGCCAATCTCCTGGTTGTTGACAATCTCATGGTTGTCTCTAATCTGATGGTCGTGGCCAATCTCATGGTTGTTTCCAATCTCATGGTTGTTGCCAATCTCATGGCTGTTGCCAATCTCATGGCCGTTGCCAATCTCATGGCTGTTGCCAATCTCCTGGTTGTTGACAATCTCATGGTTGTCTCTAATCTGATCGTCGTGGCCAATCTCATGGTTGTTGCCAATCTCATGGCTGTTGCCAATCTCATGGCTGTTGCCAATCTCATGGCTGTTGCCAATCTCATTGCTGTTGCCAATCTCCTGGTTGTTGACAATCTCATGGTTGTCTCTAATCTGATGGTCGTGGCCAATCTCATGGTTGTTGCCAATCTCATGGTTGTTGCCAATCTCATGGCTGTTGCCAATCTCATGGCCGTTGCCAATCTCATGGCTGTTGCCAATCTCCTGGTTGTTGACAATCTCATGGTTGTCTCTAATCTGATGGTCGTGGCCAATCTCATGGTTGTTGCCAACCTCATGGTTGTTGCCAACCTCATGGTTGTTGCTTATCTCATGGTTGTTGCCAATCTCATGGTTGTTGCTTATCTCATGGTTGTTGCCAATCTCATGGTTGTTGCTTATCTCATGGTTGTTGCTTATCTCATGGTTGTTGCCAATCTCATGGTTGTTGCTTATCTCATGGTTGTTGCTTATCTCATGGTTGTTGTCAATCTCATGGTTGTTGCTAATCTCGTGTTGTTTGTTTTTTGTTAATATTTTTTAAACCCGAATTAAGCCTAGCTTCAACCTACAATGATTAAAAAAAATATAAATTTCTTGATGCATTTCCTAAGTCAAACTACATTATCATAGGGTAAGTTTATCTTTAGAAAGAGAGCAGAAGATACAATACAGAAATAGATGATGAAAGTAATATTACACATAGGTTTGATCCTCACAGCACTTTAATGGGATACAAATAAAGTTAACGTTCTTTTGGAAATGGTTAAGTAATTATAAATAATTGTCTCAGGGCAAACCGCTGTCATTTTCAGGGCAACCCGCTGTCATTTGCCAGGATGGACAACAACACACGAGTCAGCTTTTTGGGCATGATAAGACAGTGCTTGCCCCTCACTCACCATTCAAAAGTTGACTATGGGCAAATGGCTGACAGATCATACATTGATGTACCAGATATTTACTTCATGGATCACTGTCAGGTGAATGCTTAACTATAGGGATGGCGGTGGTAATGGACTGAGTAAGTTCCAACAGCAATACAATATGTCTTCTACCACTTCACTCTAAGTCATCTTCACCAGCAACCTATGTCATCTCCCCTTGCAATATATGCCAACTACTTTTGCCACCAATGTTATCTCCCCTTGCAATATATGGTATCTCCGACTACAATATAGGCATCTGTCATCGTCTGCTACAATCTATGCCACGTCACACTGCAATAATATGTTACAATTAATTTATTTTGATTTTAAGTTAAAGTTATATATTCTAAAGTCGGTCAATATTTTGCTGTAGGTTGCTACATGGGCCGATTCAATTGGATTAGGACAGTTTTCTCCCCTGTTCAGGTACCATCTCATTAATGGGAGAAAACTACTCACCCTTGACGCCATCTCCCTGCACAGACTTGGCTCCAGCAATATGAAAGCTAATATTCAAATGGAAAATGCCATAAGGTATCTACTTCTCACAATTTTAAACAAAGTTATTCCTGTACTCCCAATAAATTGCCCGAAATTATATATATTTATATATATATATAAATTGCCACTCGAGGATCGGTTTCACTAGCCACACCAAGAGCTGCAATCAGTGAAGATAAATCTATCGTTTCTTGTAGACGGAAAGATGCCATACATATATATATATTTAAAAGCAAATTTTTTTTTGGGTAGCGGGGGGAGGGGGAAGGGGCATTTTCGTAAGTATTTCGACGCAATGTAAGATGTTATCTTTCTTAATATAATTCTACATTAAAAAAACAAACAAACAATTAATTACAATCTTAAAATTTCACAATTAATTTTTTAATTTTTTTTTTATAAAACTCGTTTAAGTAGAGATACTTGTGCTAATAATTTTCGATCTCTCCTGTGAGTCACTCTAGTCCAAACATCAAATTTATGTTAAGATATGACTAACTTGTTAATATACTTGATAGCATTTAACGAGATAACACCATGTCCCCCCTCCCCCCTCATTTTGTCATAGGGATGTGAGTATCAGAGCCAGACGAGAAAGTGAGAGTTATGAAGTCCAGCCCTACTTTGTCACACAGGCGTTGACTTTGGGTCGTTTGCCGCCACAACGCTACCACAGGGAACTCTTTCAGTTTACAGATCCCTGGCTGACAGAAAGCTACAATTTTGTTAACATCAGCTCCAATGACCTCCGCCTGCACGTTAAGAACCTAAATACATACCGCCATTACAGCAACTCAAGGTCGTAATCGTGGACACGGACTGAACACGTTTTTAATGATAAAAATAGATTCCAGCTCCATTCTATCACGTGGGATCTCGTTTATCATAACATTGGAAATCTGACATCTCGTGAATAATAAAAAAACATTTTATAATGAAAACCATTTTTGTTTGAGTTTCCTCTACGACACACCAATCCAAGGACGGACCAGGGATTAGTTCTCAGCTATAAATGGGAACATTGAAAAATATGAGTGAATATTTAGATGTTGTCTTAAAAATACAATTTATTCACTAGCTCTCTTACATTCAAGTATACTTTAAAAATAGGATATTTTAATTTCCTTACTTTGCCACCCATCCATAAATTTTCAGTCGCCCCCCGGGCGAGAGTTCACAATGAGCGCCCTTCGTTACAATTCTGGCCCGGGATGGGGGTTGGTGGGTGGATCTTTGAGTTTCCTACAACTCACTTCCGGAATACACAAAAGTCAATCCATGAAACAACCACCGGGTAATCCAGTGCAGTTATTTCCCCTTAGACGCTTTTTTCTTAAGGCCTCCATACCTCAGGGTCCTAAGAATAATTTTTGAAAAATACAATGAAAGAGGCGGGTCTGGTTGAGGGAGAAGTCATTTATTACAATGAAGTGATGTACCGGGGCACTTTGACTGGACACATTTCTTATCGTAGCATCAACTCAAACTTAACGTTCCTTGTGTTTGTGTTAAGCCGTTGGCCTGCATTGCTTCAATCCACTTTTTTTTTCAAATAAGTTTGGACGAATCTGTTCATTTTAAAGACACTTAATTTTTCATAAGCACAGTAAAACTCATAAATTCATGACGTATACACATTGCAAGGTCATCAACTGTATCCAACTGAAAGTGGAATAATTACTTCACTGTAAAGTAACAAAATGAAACACTGATTATATACAAGTAAAATGTCTTTCATTTAGTTAAATCATCACAAATATATATGAAGTAGTTAATCTCTGTTTTCTAAATTTATCGCTACCATCAAAATCTTTCTTGAACATCCTTATGTGTCACGTAATGGCACTCTAAGCAACGGGTCTTAAACTACCCGAGGGGGACAAACGAGGTTATATTTTTGATTGCCCAATGTCACAGAGGACCTCCATCTCATTGTTGCCTTATTAGAAGATGTACAATCTGACACATGTCATATGACATATGTTACATGTTAAATTTGGGGCTGCAAGAATTGTGCCCTATTATAAGATGTACAGTGTGACACATGTCACATCTTGGGCTGCAAGAATTGTGACCTATTAGAAGGTGTATAATCTGACACAAGTCACATCTTGGGCTGCAAGAATTGTGACCTATTAGAAGGTGTATAATCTGACACAAGTCACATCTTGGGCTGCAAGAGATAGTCTCGAGGTAGGCATTCGGCCCCAAAGGCGGCAAACCCGAGAAACCTGCTCCACACTAAGAGATTGCTGATTCAAATTTAATTCGGGATTAAAATTTCGCGGGCGCTAGCTGATAATAGTGTATCTATATAAATTGGACAGGGTTAGTTACGTACGAATATTTCTGTACTACTGACTTTCTAAATGCATGAATTGTGGGAAAACATTTGAATGTGACATTTTTTTTATAGAAGTCATTAATTGTATGTGTCTTATGTGATAATTAGAAGAAAGCCTTTGATAGGAATGTCCCGTCTGACGTGAGAGATGCACACGTTAATGAGATGTCAACAGTTGTTTTGTTTATACAGATCCACCGGACATCGCCGGGATCACGTCATGGGGCTGACGGCAAATGTGTTCATGAGATCAAAATGGATTATAATGAAGGGAGGTAAGCGCTGGTAGTTATACTTAGTTATCTGGTAGTTATCTGCTTCAATATTTCGTAGTCATTAAAAGCAAAGTCAGGCAGAAACAATATTAGTATTAGAAAATTTCTGATTAGATATGTGAAGGTCGCTGCTAATACACCTAAGAAAGTTGAAAATTAATTTCTTCAATTGCTTCTTTCATATACTCTTTATGTTTTCAATGGTTAGATCTACTAACATACCATTGTAGACCTACTAACTTATCATTGTAGACCTACTAACACATCATTGTAGACCTACTAACATATCATCGTAGACCTACTAACACATCATTGTAGAACTACTAACATATCATCGTGGACCTACTAACACATCATTGTAGACCTACTAACATATCATAGTAGACCTACTAACATATCATAGTAGACCTACTAACATATCATTGTAGATCTACTAACATATCATTGTAGATCTACTAACATATCATTGTAGACTTACTAACATACCATTGTAGACCTACTAACATATCATCATAGACCTACTAACATATCATTGTAGATCTACTAACATATCATTGTAGACCTACTAACATTACATCATTGTAGACCTACTAACATTACATCATTGTAGACCTACTAACATTACATCATTATAATTAAGGACATCTCTCTTCCAATGCTAATTTAACCACGTAAAGAAATTTAAACGTCCTTAAAATAGTATTGAACATTTGTTACCTTCTGAATGTTTTCAAACAACTAGGCTAAGAATTGATTTTTGTAAGTCAGTCACAAATCTTTAATTAGAGTTTCCTCATTGTCTACTCCCTGTCTTAAAAGTATTTATATTTTTTTAAAGAATTTAAAAAACATTTTTACCCTTAAAACCTTTCAAACGAATAAGACATGGAGAGAATTCTTTCAATATGCTCTTGTGTTTACAAGGCTACACTATCAGTTTAACTCCTGATAACAATATGTTCACCCTGTTTGATAACTGTATACTGTAGTTGATGACCATCATTGACCTTACCCCCCAGTAGACAGCCCCAGGTAGTTCTTGTCTAATCTACATTTATTGAAAAATCCGTATTCTTTAATCTGAATTATGGGATTTTCGGATATCTTTATTTAGCACCAATAATACAAAAAATAATACACATATTTCTACACCTTAGATGTTAAATTTGGGGCTCTTACAATTTAGAATTAAATTTTTACAGCTTTAAATTTTGACTTAAATACATCTTACGACTTAACAATTTTAAACTTTAGGCTACCTTTAATGATATTTTAATATTTAAACCTAGAACCTTCACATTTTTAACATCGTAAGACATTTCAAGGTTACATTTCAATTTAATGGACTCTCTAATTGTAGTTACTCACGCGTCTGGTGATTGAATTAAAAAAAAAAAGTATAAATCAATTTTAACTATCAAATAAAGTCTGGAGTACGTCATAACATTATTTCAATAAACGAATTATTTGAGAAATGAATTACCGAACAAATGAACAAGAAATGTAGGCCTAGACAATTCAAAGATATCTAAATGTATCCCCGAATACTTTACGAGGAGATAAGAGGTATATACATGATGTTTAGTATCTTGGATATTAACGCATGACTTCTAAATGAAGGATAATATTAAAATATTTGACAACACAGCTCTACACCGTGGACACGCACTACGCACTCGAGGCATGTCTTGCGTGCAGCGCCACAATCTCCACAACATCCGGAATGAGTTGGCCAAATTCGAGGGTGGTTCTGTTGACTTAGACCTGGACGATGAAACTGGACTGGCCATACTGACTCTCAATAATCCTCGCAGAATGAATTCTATGACAGGTAAAACTCAGTAACTAATGGTTCTCAAACCTTTTTCGATCACAATATTTAATTTGTAATTAACAATAAGCAACTGTTCTACAGTGAATTTCCTTTCTCTACTTATTATATGGTATACCTGCCTATCATTATATCATGTAACGGGCATGTGTTAAATTTATCAGAAAATTGAAAAGGTCAGTTCATTAAAGAAAACGAGATCTTATTAAGGAGCGAAGGCTTGTCTGTTAAAAATTATCAGCTAAAATTATTTCAGAAATTTAATAAGCCTATCTCTCATTTTAAACGTCACACCTAAGGAGGACAGGCGCAAGGTACCGGCAACTCGGGCAGTTGCCCGGGGCGCTAGGTGCTTAGGGCGCCACCCACGATCTACCAAAATGGAAAAAAGCATGGCATGTGGGCACCATGGAACAAAAATTGAAAGTGCGGTAGGCTAATTGTTCCCACTGTACAAATACACGTTAAGAATTTAAAAAAAAATTGTTCAATGTTGGTTTTAAAAAAAAACCTAGGTAATAAACTCATTACCTAGTCCCCAGTCAATTCCTTACACAAATGTGTATGATTATACTTAATTAAGGCGCCAAAGTTAAGCTTGACAGGGGCGCCAGGAACCGCAGTGCCGGCCGTGCACCTAAGTTAGAGGAATGTACAATGTCAGCATTAGTTAATTCAATTTTTGCAACTCCGATCGAAAATATGTATATAATTATATTATGTAAATTTAATTTATACGTATTTATAAGTCTTGTTGTTCTACTGATGAAGGCATGTGCCGAAGCGTCTTCTTATGTATAATGTAAAATTATTATTAAAACTTGATATATATTGTTATATTGACACAGATTGTTTGTGTCTAATTAATCTAAAATATGACCACATCCACAGGTAAAATGATGGTCGACCTGGCTGACTGTGTGAGTGAGCTGACGAACTGGAATCACGGGAAAGGTCTCATCTTGAAAGGTCAAGGTGGCAACTTTTGCACTGGCGGTGATCTGACGTTCGTGAAGAAAGCCCTGCACTATGGAGGGGAAATGGCGGCCTACCAGCACGACACACTGACACGCCTGCTCAACCTCCCTTTGATCAGCGTCGCTCTAGTTCAGGGTCACACTCTGGGTGGAGGAGCGGAACTGTCCACTGCCTGCGACTACAGGGTGATGTCTTCAACGGCGAAGATTGGATTTGTCCAGATGAAGATGGGTCTGACGACAGCATGGGGCGCTGCTACCCGCCTCACTAGGCTGTTGGGTCGAAGGAAAGCCATCAACCTTCTGTGCTCGGCTAAAATTCTCACGGCGCCTTCGGCATTGTCAGAGGGGCTCGTCGATTACGTCATACCAGAGTCATGTGATAATGAGCTTCAGGAAACAAAAAAATGGCTTCTGACCAGCATGTGCTCATTGGACACTGACGTCATTCAATCCATCAAGCGTCTAGTCGTTCGTGCAGATCTCAGGAGTAACTCAAATTATCTCCATTGATAAGGGGAAATAAATCAAATTTTTAGGGAGAGATGGGTGTGTGTGCAAAGTTAAGGATTCGGAAGCCATTTTAAAACGTTAGTAAATTAAATTTTACATTTTTATATTGTATAAATTTATACAATTTCTGCGATTATTAAATATTTTCATTTTAAGATAAATTTGTAAAAAGGTTTAGGGTTACGTTTTTGGTTATTTTTAAAATAAAAATCGCTTCAGACTTTGCACACTATTTCTATGCGCACCGTCAGACCAAATTGGGACAAAATTTAACTAAGGTCTCAGATTGGAGTCATTTATATTTTTTACAACTGTTTGAGATTTTAGCTAAAATTTATTGATGAATTTATAATCAATTACTGTTAGGCCTACTAAATATAATGCATTTTTAATAAACATTTTTAGAATACCAGAGTTGATGGCGTTAGTTGTCAGTCTTTAAATTTACATACTAGAAAAGTAGCCCACGTGACTGTGAGTAATGATAATATACCATAAGAGGGGTCAAAACAGGTGACATTGGTGCTACAGACAAAAATAAAATGAGGACCACTGATTACGTTTCTGTGCGAGCATGTAATGATTATACCAGAGCTTTCAAAAGAACATATATATTTGCAGTAGACTCCAAAGATTTGATGGCATCAAAGAGTTACTCCAGCTCACCTGTTCAATGCATGGCCATACGTCATGTCTTGAAAACCATAAGACTCAGGAAAGTGTAAGTTGGTCCACAGACCTAGTAGTTGGTTCTTACTTAAAAATGGTGATTGAATACTTTAGCAGTCAGAATTCATATGCGTGCTGCTATATGATTTATGCCATATACATGTATTAGCTTTGGTTCATATACACGTATTAGCTTTGGTCCATATACATGTATTAGTTTTAGTTCATAGACATGTATTTGCTTTATTTAAAATAATGTATTATTTTGGTGCATAAATTAATATCTATCATTCACTAAAGACCCATTTGCATATTTGCACACACACGCTTCATGGGCCATGGGCACCTCATAATACGGCTATGTGCATACAAATCATAAAATTATAATTAATTAGTGTAATTAAAGATACCGTAAAAACTAAGTTTTTCTTATAAATCCTTTATAAAATGTAATACTGAACAATATAAATGGTTCGTGGGGGGGGGGGGGGGAAAGGGGGGGGGGGCGCGGAAAATTTGACAATAAATGCATTCAGGTAACTCACTAATAGAAATCCCAATTAATGCCCCCTACCCCCCAGCTCACATCTGCACATTTTGTTCAACTACATTACTATTCTAATGTACCACCCGCTTTTACATCGAAAATTTAATAAATCAACAATTTCAGAAATACAAAAGAAAATATTTCGCACCAAACGCACTTGCGTAATTGTTTCGAATCCCATTTGGTGCAGTTTTCGGGAATTTTATTTCGTGAAATCAGTGGCGTCATATTTTATTCATCTTCCCCTTGAAAAAAAGTAAAAATAGATTTTTGGGGGTTAGGGCTGGGGAGTGGGGCTGAAAATATGAAAGAATGTGTTGTCATCGGCAACGAGTCTATGTGCCAAGTTTCATCTCGATAGGTTGACGAAGATGAGAAGTGATGGCAGCAGTAGAGAAGTGATGGTAGCAGTTGAGAAGTGATAGTAGCAGTTGAGAAGTGATGGTAGCAGTTGAAAAGTGATGGTAGCAGTTGAGAGGTGATGGTAGCAGTTAAGAAGTTATGGTAGCAGTTAAGAAGTGATGGTAGCAGTTGAGAAGTGATGGTAGCAGTTGAGAAGTGATGGTAGCAGTTGAGAAGTGATGGTAGCAGTTTCGAAGTGATGGTCGCAGTTGATAAGTGATGGTAGCAGCTGAGAAGTGATGTAGCTGTTGAGAAGTGATGGTAGCAGTTGAGAAGTGATGGTAGAAGCTAAGAAATGATGGTAGCAGTTGAGAAGTGATGGTAGTAGGCGAAGTAAAGAAAAGGGCAATGATGATGATGAAGTCGGGGTAGTGCGTATTGGAAGAGTTAGAATGAGTTCAAAGGTGATGATGATAAAGTCCGGTTAGTGCGTATTGGAAGAGTTAGAATGAGTTCAAAGGAGATGCGCTGTTGGGGTGGAAGAATTAATGGAAGAAATGGAGAAAAGGGTAGATGTTAGATTGAGGAGGTCTGTTGAGAGGTCAGGGCTGGAACGACTGGGAAGAGTAACGGTGAAAGGGAAGGGGAAGTTAGGAGATGGTATGTCAGGAGTATAAAGGGGAAGATGTGAGGGGTAATGTAAAGGAGAGCCTTACACTTAAATTGATAAAAGGAGGTGGTAGGTATTTGAAATAGTGGTGAGTATCAGGGGCCACGGTGAGTAGAAGGGGGACGTGGTGAGTAAAAGGGGGACGTGGTGAGTAAAAGGGGGACGTGGTGAGTAGAAAGGGGACGTAGTGAGTAGAAAGGAGACGTGTTGAGTAGAAGGGGGACATGGTGAGTAGAAGGGGGACGTGGTGAGTAGAAGGGGGACGTGATGAGTAGAAGGGAGACGGTATGAGTAGAAGGGGGACGTGGTGAGTAGAAGGGGGACGTGGTGAGTAGAAGGGGGACGTGGTGAGTAGAAGGGGGACGTGGTGAGTAGAAGGGGGACGTGGTGAGTAGAAAGGGGACGTGGTGAGTAGAAGGGGGACGTGGTGAGTAGAAGGGGGACGTGGTGAGTAGAAAGGGGACGTGGTGAGTAGAAGGGGGACGTGGTGAGTAGAAGGGGGACGTGGTGAGTAGAAGGGGGACGTTGTGAGTAGAAGGGGGACGGGGTGAGTAGAAGGAGGACGTGGTGAGTAGAAAGGGGACGTGGTGAATAGAAGGGGGACGTGGTGAGTAGAAGGGGGACGCGGTAAGTAGAAGGGTGACGTGGTGAGTAGAAGGGGGACGCGGTGAGTAGAGGGGAACACGATACACTTTATGGATGAGCATCAAGATGAAATCAAATAGATTTAAAAAAAAACTTTTTCTACGCGACCGAGTCCATAATTCCTCTATATTCAGGATTTTGAAGATGGAACCTTCAAAAGCAAACTATATCTACAACAAGCAGGCTTTTAACATCACAGAACAACATTAAAAAAAAAATTGCAATAGTTTCACCAAACAATAAACACCTACTTTTTTTGCTTTAACGAATGCACTTAAAAAAAGCATTCAACAGGAAGTTGTAAGGGAAAATAATTCCACACATTTATAAAGACGGTCTATTTATTCCATTCATAAATAGAATCAGACAAAAAAATCAGCTGTGGAAATGAAATCATTAACAATAACAGCCACAGGCCACCCGACAATGCTTAGTGGACTCCTTGTGATCCACGGACAATAAGTTGGGAGCCCTTTTAAAATATTAAGCTAATAGAAGCGTTCTTTTAGAAATTATTGACAAAAAAGGTTAGAATAAATTACTTAAAAAAAGCAAAAGACTGACACCATTCAATTATGAACACACATATAACCACACACAAACACACAGAGGTCAAGTAAGAACACCTCCACTCAGAGGCGAAGCTAGAAAGCTTGGCGCCCTGGGACAAGATTCGCGCCCTTCCTTTTTTCAACTTTAAACCCATTATTTTCATCTATACAATAATATCAAAGCACATTTTGGCACCCCTAACTAGCTGGCGCCTGGTGACACCTGTCTCCCCTGCCCCCTTAGCTACGCCTCTGCCTTCACTGGTAGACCTAGGAGTATGACATGCATCAAATTCATGGCATATATTGTTTTTGGTAAGAGACACCCCTAACTAGCTGGCGCCTGGTGACACCTGTCTCCCCTGCCCCCTTAGCTACGCCTCTGCCTTCACTGGTAGACCTAGGAGTATGACATGCATCAAATTCATGGCATATATTGTTTTTGGTAAGAGACACCCGTTAATGTCCCCGCATTTCAGTCTCTATGTGCCTCCATGACATGTTTTCGCTGGATCTGCCACTGCTATAATTTAATCATCCTCTATTTCTATATAATTATTTATATCTCGCGTTCTCTCTCCCTCCTTCTGAGCGTGGGTCTCTCTCTCTCTCCGTCTCTATCGTTCTCTCAAATATAATTTAAAAATATGACCGCAAATAAACTACACGCATTTGCTCATTAAAAAAACAACCAAAGATCTTCCTGGAAATCTCAAACGAAAATTGCGTTCGTATTTACGCCATGTCTTGTGACGTCATTTCTCAGCAGCATTTCCATGACAGTAACCAAGTGACGTCGTCGAGCAGTCACTGAGGCCAAGAGTCGGTGAGGCAAGGCATCTGAACGTGTAAGTTATTGTTGGCGGCTTCGGTAATAGGACTGTGTCATTACATCAGACAAGAAAACACATCGATATTCACCTCGTAGGAAAACGGGGCACCGGTAATTTCATCCTAGAATGGCGCCCATTTTTGCGCTTGCAGCCTCAGCCTTACTGGGAAGTGTCGCAGCTGCAGCCGAGCAGGTTAAAAGTAAGTGTACATAATTACTTTGTTAATATTAAAATGTAAGTTGAAGCAAAGTGTACGGGCATCGTTTTTTCCTAAATTTGGTGGCGCATTGTCTGTAAGTCATCAAGACAACGGTTACATGGTGATTCGAGTATTAACTCGGTATTTTAGGCCTATATACATGGCTATAAATTCAACATACTTAGGAGGAGTCTATGTGACTCACTTTTTGGCTTATTAGACAACGGAACAAGGCTATAACTATATGCTACCGATTTGGCCAATAGTGCATCAATCATTAAAGTTAAAGAAAAACGGCAATTATTTCTTCACTTTACATTTTAACATTTAAATTTAAAGGAGCAAGACGTTTTAATATTTTGACCTCTTATTTCAAAAATAAAAAGAAATGGCTTAATAGGTTCTATTGCCTTCAAGAAAAGCAATATTCTCTTTATTAATCTCAAGTTAACTATTTAAAGTTTAATGTAGTTGTGGGTATTGCTTGTATTCACCAATTCAGAAGCTTAGTAAATGAAATAAGACAATTTTTATACCGATTTCTTAGTTTCACAGACTTAACAATTATATTTTATGGCTTCACCTCCAAACCCCCCCTTCCCACACATAAATGATACGTTTTATTTTGTTCTTGTCGCCCCATTACAATGGGCATATGATTAAGAGATAAGAACGCTGGTGTTTATACCACTGTTATATCATTCAAGTTAACCCCGCTTGCTACGCTGTGAGGAATTGAACCACACATTGACCCTTGTCTTTGGTGTGATGAATTGAACCACACATTGCCCCTTATCTTTGGTGTGATGAATTGAACCACACATTGACGCTTGTCTTTCATGTGATAATTGAACCACACATTGACCTTTGTCTTTGGTGTGATGAATTGAACCACACATGGACCCTTGTCTTTGGTGTGATGAATTGAACACCACGTTGACCCTTGCCTTGGTGTGATGAATTGAACACCACATGGACACTTGTCTTTGGTGTGATGAAATGAACCCCACATGGACACTTGTCTTTGGTGTGATGAATTGAACCCCACATCGATACTTGTCTTTGATGTGATAAATTGAACCCCACATCGATACTTGTCTTTGGTGTGATAAATTGAACAACAAATGGACCCTTGTCTTTGGTGTGATGAATAGAACCCCACATGGACCCTTGTCTTTGGTGTGATGAATAGAACCCCACATGGACCCTTGTCTTTGGTGTGATGAATTGTACCCCACATGGTCTCCTCTCTTTGGTGTCATAAATTGAAACACACATTGGCCCTCTTTCTGGTGTGATGAATTGAACCCCACATGGATACATGTCTTTGATGTGACCAGTGTAATCTTTTGTCTTTGGCGTGACACTCTATCCACTCGACCAGTGTAATCGCTAGTATTTGATGTCACACTATCCACTAGACAAGTTTAATCACTTGTATTTGATATGACACTCTATCCACTTGACCAGTGTCATCACTTGTATTTGATGTGACATTCTATATCCACTTGACCATTGTAATCGTTTGTTCAAATGTTCATTTCAGCATGGGGAAGAATCAATTGGGTCACCATGAAAGATGGTCAGAGACTAGTCAAAGAGCAGTAAGTATGCTATCGTACATTCTCTCTCCTTGGCTGTCTATACCTGTCCCTAGCGCCAATCTTTAAAATGCGGCATTTGTAATCAAACATTTTTTTTATTGAAGGTCAATTTGTTTAAAACCAGATATGCTATTTTCTTTATGCCTTGTTATAATGTACATAAATCTTTTATGGTGCAGACTTTTATTCCAGAATTTTCTATGTTGTATGTGTAAACATCCTGAAAGTAACACCTACAAAAGTTGTATCAATGAAATAGTACTTTTTGATAAACTTAAATGTGTTCAATGTCTTCATTGTGTTCACCTTGCAGGGGTAAGCCAGCAATGGTTGTGTTCCACAAGCCCTGGTGCCGCGCATGTAAAGGTAAGAAAAAAAATGAATTAATTAAATAAAAATTATCCCCCGCTGAATGTAACTCGAGGCAGGCATCCAGGCATGTTATGTCAAGTAGCGTTAAGTCAGGTCATCCAGGTACGTTATTCCACGAAGATTCAAGGTCGGCAACTAGGCATGTTATGTCAAGAAGATTCAAGTAGGCAATCGGATTTTTTTAAAAACTGATGCAGTGAATTTAGAACTAGATTGTTTAAAATATTAATAAATGCAAATTAACAATGTTGATTAGTCGCTTTAGATATTTCAAAATTGTATTATTTAAACCAAAAAAACAACAAACAACTAAACATATCTGCGAAATAACTTTGACATTGACATGAGCATTATTGTGGTTATACCATTGCTCGTTAAAATGTTTGATAATGATATGAATAACAATCTATTATTATGTTTACAGCTCTGAGACCCAGATTTGCCAACAGTCGTGAAATTGAACAGTTGAGTAATGATTTCATCATGATCAGCGTAGAGGTGAGTGAAGATATCTTCAGTGCCATAACAGCTTTTGTGTAACGTAGCTATAGTGCACTCAATATAATTATTATTTTAATGTCTAGTACATTTCTTCAGTCCTTCATTAAGATTTTTGTTTTTGAACAAACGGTGAAAGTGAACACTTTTAATTAAAAATATATTCGAAATTAATGTGAGATAAAGGGAATTTGTTCTGGTCGTAGCAACAGATCCTTCTGGGTCTCCCACTCGTGCAGCAGGTGAACTATGAAATAGCAGCTTATGTCTTTCCACTCTTTATCTTTAAATAAACTCTTGTACCAATATTATCCTACTCTAGGAAGAGGAAGTGCCCAAAAATTCGGAATTGAGCCCAGACGGTGCCTACATCCCTAGGATACTATTTATGGGTAAGCTTTTGTCGTAGCCTTGTTTTCGTCTCCATTCTTAATTAAGTACATTTGAATTTAATTTTGAAGTTTTGGCAATTTAAGTTGATATATTAGTTTAAAAATTACAAAGCATAGTGTCATGATTATGATTCATTATGGGAGATGGTGGATTCTGGGTTGGGGCACACACGTTGTAAATATTTTAATCTCCTGGCTATTTCAGTAATGTTTATCACACTTTTTATTGATTTTTTGGCCTGCTTCTAATAACATGCATATCTATATTTATTTCAAGACCAAATCCAAATGGGCAGAAATGATTTTTCTTACCTTAGGTTTAACGTATATGTGCAGTGGGTTACTTCACTAGTGCAGTTACTCCCACTGTGTCTCGGTTAATGTAAACACATTTTCTATAAATCGTTATACGGGACACAGATTGTTAGATGGGACACAGATTGTTAGACGGGACACAGATTGTTAGACGGGACACAGATTGTTAGATGCCATTGGCTACCGGATAAGTAGTCCGTGTTTACTTTCTAGATCCCGAGGGTAAAGTCCTGAATCAGGTGTATAACCAGAAGGGTAACAAACAGTACAGATATTACTATGCCGAGACCGCTTCAAGTAAGTACAACTCTATTTTTTTTGTTGTGTTTTCAGACCAAGAAGGCAAAGTCCTGAAGCATGTTGTCAACAAGGGGAGTGAGGGCTTTAGATATTACTATTATGAAACGGATTCAAGTAGGTTTTTCTTTAGATTTTTTTTCCCTTACAAATCCATGCCATATAAAACATTTCAAGAGCATTTAAATAGCTTGTAATTTTTTGGTCACATGTGTTATGTATTAATGAATATACACGTATTATTTCCAAAAGCCCCCCCCCCCCCAACAAGGCCCACAACTAGGAAATGTTGGGAACCAGGCAGCTTACAGAGTTCGGGCCCCTTTCGAGAAAAGACAACTCGAAAATGTGACCATAAATATTCAGTTGTGTGGCCTGGTAACGCAAAGCTCACGAATCGGCAACGGTCTGCGGAATAGTATTTGGGATCGCTGATCTAGAAAGTCATCATCTAACCCAGTGGTTCTCAACCTGTGGGTCGCCTAAGAATGATCGACCCACACGGGTCGCCTAAGAAGATCGGAAAACAATAAATACTTTAGTGTTAAAGTAGCATCGAAAATAATTGTTTTTTTTTGTGGTTGGTTTGGGGGGGGGGGGGGGGAGGGGGCTGGGGGGTCACCACAACATGAGGAACTGTATTAAAGGTTCGTGGCATTAGTAAGGTTGAGAGCCACTGAACTAGCTCAATGGGTGGCGCTGGCTACGTATATAAAAGCCAGAGCAACTATTGGAAGTAAGCATGTGTGTAGTCGCCAAAGGGGCTATTACAAACGTGGTTGAGTCATCGAAATAAATTCTTTTTTTTTTCTCTTGTTTCAGTCATCGACAGCATGAAGAATGTACTCAAGCAGACAGGTGCCCGTAGAAGTAATGCGTAGGTCCAAAAGTCCTTCTCCTCTAAGAACAATTAAGGTAAACTAGCTTTGAATAGTTGCTACTTTTACTACACCCTTTCACACAAGACAAAATGTGACGACACTCTTCTACATCCGCCTGACAAAATGTAACCACAGCCTTCCACACCAGACAAAATGTGACGACACTCTTCTACATCCGCCTGACAAAATGTAACCACAGCCTTCCACACCAGACAAAATGTGACGACACTCTTCTACATCCGCCTGACAAAATGTGACCACAGCCTTCCACACCAGACAAAATGTGACGACACCCTTCTACATCGGACAAAATGTGACCACAGCCTTACACATAGACAAAGTGGGACGAAAGCTTTCTACATCCGCCTGACAAAATGTTACCACAGCCTTCCACACCAGACAAAATGTGACGACACCCTTCTACATCGGACAAAATGTGACCACAGCCTTACACATAGACAAAGTGGGACGAAACCTTTCTACATCCGCCTGACAAAATGTGACCACAGCCTACCACATCAGACAAAATGTGACGACACTCTTCTATGCCAGAAAAATGTGGCTACAGCCTTACACATAGACAAAGTAGGACGAAACCTTTCTACATCCGCCTGACAAAATATGGCTACAGCCTCCCACACCAGACAAAATGTGACCACACCCTTCAACACCAGACAAAATATCTAGACACTCTTCTACACCAGACATGTGATGGTTGCCATGAGCGCTATTGTAGTTTACTTGTCCTCCTAAACTTAAATATATTTATAAAATATTACTACGTTTCCCCTATTTTTGTCTGGATGTATGACCTGGTTGTGTTACACATGTATATATGATCGGGCGGATGGACATAAATCTACGCACTATTGGTCGCATGGACAGATACATCTACGCATAATTGGGTGGATGGACATATACATCTATGCATGATTGGACAGACCCATCTATGTAGTTTTGGACGGATGGACAGACACATCTTTGTATGATTGGACGGTTGGAAAAACATATGTATGAATAAACGGATAGACGGATACACATATGTATAAGTGCAGGATGACTGGACATATATCTATGATTGTAAGATTGGACCTACATATATGTGCATTATTGAACGCAATGACAGATATATCTATGTATGATTTGACGCAATGGCTTAATACGGCTATGTATGATTGACGAATGGACGGACTCATCTATGCATGATTGACCAATGGTTGGATTCATCTATGCATGATTGAACAATGGTTGGACTCATCTATGCATGATTGACCGATGGTTGGACCAATGGACCTATACATCTGTGTATGGTTGGACAAATGAAAGACATATTTACAATTGGATGAATAGACAGACTCATCGATGTATAATGTTACGAATAGATAAATTCATCTATGTATGATTGGACGTATTGACGGATGCTTCTTTATGATTAACGGAATGAACGGATTCATCTATATTAGAGAGGACGCAAAGAGATGAAGATAACTATTTTCAATGTTTTCATTTAAAAAATTGGATGCAATTATGTTTGTTTCTTGTATCTTTATTTTCCAGCTGAAAACTTGGCCTCTATCTACAAGTCATCTATTTGCCTTCCCGAAAATGTCATCATTTGAATCAAAGCTGAATTAGTCCACACATTTGCCAAATTAACAGATTTATTTAAACAAGAGCAAATAAAATCACGCTTCATTAATTGTAGTTCCTAGTTTTCTTACCTTTGTAAGTTCAAATGTTCTCTACAATGTCCATTTATTGTGTGTACATTCCCTCGGTTGTTGGGAACAAAACACCACTAATGACATTAGAAATGTCATTACTAAAGGTTAAAGTAAACCAGAGGTCAGGGTTCTCCAGCGAGAAGTACAGCCGAACTATTCCATGATCAACTTCATACACGCCATTCGTGGCAATGTGAATAAGCTACTCCATCGTCCCACGGAGACGGAAAGATGGCATATATGACAAAGTAGAGCATGACAGTTGAATTGAGCCGTTACTCTTGGTACAAATGAACTAATGCAAGAGTTGTTAAACGAATAGGCTAAAAACTAGAACCTCCAATTTCGAATATCATTGCATATGGTTAACATTTACAATATAGAATTTTAACTGCAGGCCGGTCCTAGTCGTGCTCCGATGACCTATTATAAATATGCATGTTGGGACGTACATTTTGGGGACCATGACGCTTATAAAAGTTGTATGTGGTGAAAACAGTAATCAAATGCACTTATCTTAAGTTATGATTCTATTTACTACATGTTCGTCATGTTTGTTCCACGGACGCTATGTCAAATGTGATAAGGAGATGCACATTTTACAAGCGTCATGATGGACATCTCCTTACGTTTCACTGAAACGTTAGCTTGCAATAGTTCAACAGCGCCAACAGGTCCACCATTCTGTACATCTTATTACTGTCTTAGCCCCCCCCCCCCACTTTCCTTATCCTAGCATCGGGTTTAAAATGTATGTACCTGCATGCATTGCTATGGTATTACGGTGTATAGTTCAAATGTAACATAATATGTTCATAAGTTGTACAAATAACACTAATCTATTGTGTTGCTAAACATTTGAGATCAATTTTAAATATTCGATCTTCATGCGAAGATGATCAAGGCAATATTCAACGGTGAATATGCAGGTGGCTTGTGAGCGATTCCTATTTGTGCCTGGCATACTGGCATGCTTGACCTAGAGTAGGACACAAAGTGGTTGGCGTGCTAATGGTATTTGTGGCAGTTCTGCTTTTCCTTGATGTGCGCTTTCTTTGGCGTGAGAGGAATTGTGGATATAAAGTGTGCCCCATCAGTGAGTCTGGCCAACTTGTGCGATCCAAAGCAGGTGTTTCACATGAGTTCATGTCAATGAATATTTCGGCAATCTTTGAAGCGGATTTTTTTCTTTTCTCCAGCTGAGCGTATCCTTTTGGAAAGTACACCGCACATTATTTGTTTAAACAGCTGGCTGTCTTGCATTCTCGCAGTATATCCAGTCCATATTTGTATACTACAAGGTCGACAAACTAAAAGTATGTAACAGAACGTATATTATTAGTTCCGTCAAGTTTTAGTTTGTCTTTTAGCATGTTTATGTTCACTGGAGGTTCTTCAGTAAGGTTAGTTGACTGATCAGCTTGTGGGGCAATCTCAACCATTACGTTGGTTGACTGACTTGAGGAGAGCTCAGATTTCCAGAGGTCAGTTTGGACTGCAATGTCAAGCCTTGTGTTCGACGAAGACAGCTGACCAACCTCTGAGCTTCTACTGCTCTTCGTGTCAACCGAGTGTCGGCTGTCTCTTTGAAAAGTTTCCAGTGTGCTAATGATAGACGGGGTGACGCGAGCCTGACCAACTCGTGATGACGCTTCATGAGTCCGGTGTGGAACCTGATCCCGATGTGTCACTGCTGGGTTGAGTGGTCGCCGATACACCCATAGGTTGAATAATGTCAACAGAAACATTTGGACGCAATAAGTGAAGTTCTCATAAACTGGTGAATAAAAAATAACACGTGTAAAATGTTGTCTTTCAACTGCAACTTTAATTATTGAAGTCTAGTATAAATACTTACAAGAAAATTTCTTCCCTTCCCCCACCTTTGTTCTGCACCTCTTTTTAAAGACATACGGTGTTTCATCTACTTCCCGATTCATTAATCAATATCACATATGGCCATTTCTTGGAACTGGAGGAAGCTGATTGCAGGATAATTCAGTCGGTGAAGTTATACGAATTTATCGATGACCCTCCAACCCCACCTGACCAACCCCAACGCCCTTCCCTACACCCCACCTGACCAACCCCAACGCCCTTCCCTCCACCCCACCTGACCAACCCCAACGCCCTTCCCTTTACCCCACCTGACCGACCCAACGCCCTTCCCTTTACCTCACCTGACCGACCCAACGCCCTTCCCTCCACCCCACCTGACCGACCCAACGCCCTTCCTTTCACCCACCTGACCAACCAACGCCCTTACCCCCACCCCACCTGACCAACCCAACGCCCTTCCCTCCACACCACCTGACCAACCAAACGCCCTTCCCTTTACCTCACCTGACCGACCCAACGCCCTTCCCTCCACCCCACCTGAATAAACCCCAACGCCCTTCCCTTTACCCCACCTGACCAACCCAACGCCCTTCCCTTTACCCCACCTGATCGACCCAACGCCATTCCCTCCACACCACCTGATCGACCCAACGCCCTTCGCTCCACCCCACCTGATCGACCCAACGCCATTCCCTCCACCCCACCTGATCGACCCAACGCCCTTCCCTCCACCCCACCTGAATAAACCCCAACGCCCTTCCCTTTACTCCACCTGATCGACCCAACGCCCTTCCCTTTACCCCACCTGATCGACCCAACGCCTTCCCTCCACCCCACCTGATCGACCCAAAGCCCTTCTCTCCACCCCACCTGAATAAACCCCAACGCCCTTCCCTTTACCCCACCTGATCGACCCAACGCCCTTCCCTTTACCCCACCTGATCGACCCAACGCCCTTCCCTCCACCCCACCTGAATAAACCCCAACGCCCTTCCCTTTACCCACCTGACCAACCCAACGCCCTTCCCTTTACCCCACCTGATCTACCCAACGCCATTCCCTCCACACCACCTGATCGACCCAACGCCCTTCACTCCACCCCATCTGATCGACCCAACGCCATTAACTCTACCCCATCTGATCGATCCAACGCCCTTCCCTCCACCTCACCTGAATAAACCCCAACGCCCTTCCCTTTACTCCACCTGACCGACCCAACGCCCTTCCCTCCACACCATCTAATCGACCCAACGCCCTTCCCCCCACCCAACCTGACCGACCCAACGCCCTTCCCTCCACCCCACCTGATCGACCCAACGCCCTTCCCTCCACCCCACCTGATAGACCCAACGCCCTTCCCTCAACCCCACCCGATCGACCCAACGTCGTTCCCTCCACCCCACCTGATCGACCCGACGCCCTTCCCTCCACACTACCTGAATAAACCCCAACGCCCTTCCCTCCACCCCACCTGAATAAACCCCAACGCCCTTCCCTCCACCACACCTGATCGACCCAACGCCCTTCCCTTCACCCCACCTGAATAAACCCCAACGCCCTTCCCTTTACTCCACCTGACCGACCAACGCCCTTCCCTCCACCCCACCTGACCAACCCAACGCCCTTCCCTTTACCCCACCTGACCAACCCCAACGCCCTTCCCTCCACCCCACCTGACCAACCCAACGCCCTTCCCCCCACACCAACTGATCTACCCAACGCCCTTCTCTCCACCCCACCTGAATAAACCCTAACGCCCTTCCCTCCACCCCACCTGACCAACCCCAACGCCCTTCCCTTTACCCCACCTGACCAACCCCAACGCCCTTCCCTCCACCCCACCTGAGTAAACCCCAACGCCCACTTCTGCCGTCAAATCTTACCCCATTCGTTAACAACAATTCAACACCCCCTACTCTCAAACAACAATTTCTCCAATGACAGTTTCCAAAACATCCTTCCACCTGCACCTCTCACCTAATCCAATGTTGACTTTTATTATATAACACAGAACAGAAATGCAGATGCTCTATGTAGATGATATCGGCAATAAAGGCATCTATGATTGTCTGTATATGCGTGCATATGTGTGGATATCGATGTGTGCGTGTTGATGTGTGCGTACTGATGCATGTGTATTGATGTGTGTATATTTGTATGTGTCTTGGTGTGTGCGTATTGAGACATGTGTATAAATGCAAGCGTTCTGATGCGTGCATATGTCATGAATGTGTATGGATCTATATGTATATTAATGTGTGCGTATTGATGTGTGTGTAACCAAATCAATTGTTTATTGTAAAAGTATCATTTAAAATATAATTTAAACAAATATATTTACTTACAGTTTCCCATTACGCGACCTGCTAAACAGCCTCGGAAGTCGAACACTCCATTGGACGTCAGTAGGTCGAATATCAAACCCTGACAACAATGTTAGCATTATTTTGTTGATGTTATGATATTAATCTAAATTTCTTTGTGTATGTATATATATACATTATTATTATTATTATGAGATATCCTTAGATCAGTGGTTCTCAACCTTCCTAATGCCGCGACCCTTTAATACAGTTTTCATGTTGTGGCGACCCCCCAGTCACAAAATTATTTTCGTTGCTAACTTCACAACTGTAAAGTATATGTGTTTTCCGATGGTCTTAGGCGACCCCCGAGAAAGGGTCGTTCGACCTCCAAAGGGGTCGCGACCCACATGTTGAGAACCGCTGACTTAGATTGAGAAGGACATTGACTAAAACGTGTCATAACCCACGTCATCTATAATGGTTGTTAGTCGAGCTAATGACTAACCTGAATGCTGAAAAGAAACATGGAAATGCTGAGCGCAGAATGCTTCTGGTGAACGTATAAGCTTTTCATGGGTCCCTTGCAGACATCCACGAGAATGCTCAAGGCATAAATGGCTATGACGACTGATGTCACTCTCACTAAGCTCAGATACGGGAAAGGATTTCCGGTGCTCCACTGCAAACACAATTTAACGATAGTAAAGCATTTTGTTTTTGCTTCTTCTGTTGTTTTATTTTTTAGGTTAAGTTAAGTACCGGTAGTTGTATTCTTCCCCTAAAATGTTCCTTACATTTACATATTATAACATATATTCACTGGGAAGAAAATAACACGAAGTTTAGAGGCAAAAAATAAGAGATAAGAGAAAATGTTACTTGACAACTCTTATCTTCTTATTGTAGGACGTCGGCTACAAGTCTAATCTTATCTTCTTACTCTAGGACGTCGGCTACAAGTCTAATCTTATCTTCTTACTCTAGTACGGCGGCTGCAAGTCTGATCTTATCTTCTTACTCTAGGACGTCGGCTACAAGTCTAATCTTATCTTCTTACTCTAGTACGGCGGCTACAAGTCTGATCTTATCTTCTCACTCTAGGACGTCGGCTACAAGTCTGATCTTATCTTCTCACTCTAGGACGTCGGCTACAAGTCTAATCTTATCTTCTTACTCTAGTACGGCGGCTACAACTCTAATCTTGTCTTCTTACTCTAGGACGGCGGCTGCAAGTCTAGTCTTATCTTCTTACTCTAGTACGGCGGCTGCAAGTCTGATCTTATCTTCTTACTCTAGTACGGCGGCTACAAGTCTAATCTTATCTTCTTACTCTAGAACGGCGGCTACAAGTCTAATCTTATCTTCTTACTCTAGTACGGCGGCTACAAGTCTGATCTTATCTTCTTACTCTAGTACGGCGGCTACAAGTCTAATCTTATCTTCTTACTCTAGTACGGCGGCTACAAGTCTGATCTTATCTTCTCATCCTAGGACGTCGGCTACAAGTCTGATCTTATCTTCTCACTCTAGGACGTCGGCTACAAGTCTGATCTTATCTTCTCACCCTAGGACGTCGGCTACAAGTCTGATCTTATCGTCTTACCCTAGGACGTCGGCTACAAGTCTAATCTTATTTTTAAATGTCGCCGGCTTCATTTTCAAAACTCATAATTTTTTATTGAATATTAATACAAAACATTGAACTGCTATCGGCTACTCAGTGGCGCCCGGTAGCATAGCCAGACATTGTGCTACCAGGATTGGACGTTGAGTTTGCCCCAAGCCCCACTTTCCCGGTCCTCAAAACAAAACAAAACTTTACATATAAATATATACATTATCGAAGAGAAACAAAATTCAGGTGTCTCTCAAATTGGTTGTGTTTATAAAAATTTTATATTTTAAGCTGTTAAACAATTCATTAATAAAATTTATATATATCATATATATATATAAAAGTGAAAATTTGTTTGTTTGTTTGTGGGTCTGTTCCACAAAGGCTTTTACGCGGATTGATGGATCTTGACCAAACTTGGTACATATATCCATCATTATCCAGAAGGAACTCTTAAGGGGTTGAGAACTTTTAATAACATTTCATGTGGGGCCGGGGGCCCCGAATTCGTTTTTTTCTTATATGAGCTATATAAAAAAATTACAAACAAATACTCCTATGTGAATGGATGGATATCAATCAAACTTAGTACACGTACACTTGATTATCCATATTCAAATACCGAAGGGTACTGAACTCATAATATCCATTCCTGGGGGGCCGGGGGCCCCATTTCATTTTTCCTTATATAAGCTATATAAATATCGATAGGCTTAATACTTACTACATGAGTTGATGGATCTTGACCGAAATTAGTTCACATACACTTGATTATCCATACTCAAATACTAAAGGGTACCGAACTCATAATATCCATTCCTGGGGGGCCGGGGGCCCCATTTCATTTTTCCTTATGTGAGCTTTATAAATATTAGACAACAATTTAGGTTCTATGTGAATTGATGGATATAGGCCTAGGGTGAACGCAATACACATCACTGTCCGTACTGAAAAATCCGTGGATTTAAAACTAATGATATCCAATCTAGAAATTTCCAGAAAGTTCGATAACTTTAAAACGCTATATCTATGGCATTAATCACTAGATTTTAATGGGACAAATTAAAAATTTTAACTTCATAACTTACCTGAATGATTGTTATAGGGCCCCATCTCAGGCAAAACTAATTCGGTACAATTATGGAATGGGCCCCCGGGGCCCCTCTTTCAACTTAAATGTACTATAGTCATAGAAATGCATTTATTTGTATAATATTTCGTATTCGAAGAACAATTACTTAGAAAAAGACAGTTTTTACACTTTTCGAAGAGGAAAATACTTTTAATCTAGAATTTTCCAGAAAGGTCGATATCTTTCAAAAGCAAGTTCTATGTCACGATCAAAGCGGGATCCTATCGGGAAATGGTATAACATTGGAAAGGAGGGTCCCTGGATGGAACGGGATCCCACAGAGAACAGTATCCTAACGGGATCTGCAGGCCACCGGGATCGGGGTCCTAATGCATTCCCGGGCCACGCCGGGTACATCGGCTAGTATACATATAAAACGCGTCTTATACAAAGTTTTACATACCCCACACCCAGGGTGCGACTTATGTAAAATATTTTTTACACAAATCGTCAAAACCCGCGTCTTATATATAGGTGCGTCTTCTAATTAAGTGTGTCTTCAAATTAGGTGTGTCTTATAATTAGATGTGTCTTCAAATTAGGTGTGTATTCTAATTAGGTGTGTCTTATAATTAGGTGTGTCTTCTAATTAGGTGTGTCTTCTAATTAGGTGTGTCTTATAATTAGGTGCGTCTTATAATTAGGTGTGTCTTAAAATTAGGTGCATCTTATAATTAGGTGCATCTTATAATTAGGTGCGTCTTATAATTAGGTTCGTCTTATAATTAGGTGTGTCTTATAATTAGGTGTGTCTTATAATTAGATGTGTCTTATAATTAGGTGTGTCTTATATGAGCGAAAATACTGTAAGTATTTTTAACACGAACGAACGGTACAGTGTGTGGAACGGTACAGTGTGTGGGACGGTACAGTGTGTGGGACGGTACAGTGTGTGGAACGGTACAGTGTGTGCAACGGTACAGTGTGTGGAACAGTACAGTGTGTGGAACGGTACAATGTGTGCAACGGTACAGTGTGTGGAACAGTACAGTGTGTGGAACGGTACAGTGTGTGGAACGGTACAGTGTATGCAACGGTACAGTATGTGGAACGGTACAGTGTGTGGAACGGTACAGTGTGTGGAACGGTACAGTGTGTGGAACGGTACAGTGTGTGCAACGGTACAGTATGTGGAACGGTACAGTGTGTGGAACGGTACAGTGTGTGGAACGGTACAGTGTATGCAACGGTACAGTATGTGGAACAGTACAGTGTATGCAACGGTACAGTATGTGGAACGGTACAGTGTGTGGAACGGTACAGTGTGTGCAACGGTACAATGTGTGATAATGAAGGACGATTATTGCGGTCGATATTCACGTTTCACGATTTTCATTCCTAGTTGTAAAAACAATTGGGTAAGTGGTCATTACTGAACACATATACAAATCCAATGCTGGCTACTTCGAATTTAAAATCCTTTCATTTCAATGTTTTATATACAGTAGAAGTCCATTAGTCCGGCAACCAACAGTCCGGAATGCCCGATAGTCCGGCATCGCTCCGGAAAGTTGTAAAAATTTTAGTTTTCTCCAAAAGTGTGTCATTAAAGCAAATAAAAACGCTCGAGAGCTATTCGGAAGTGGTCGGGGTAGTTCGGGATCATCCGGAAGCGCTCGGTATTGTTTGGAAACAATTAGCAGCCGGCTAGTCTCAGCTGTCACAACAAATACAGGTGCAGTGCAGCACAGTTAATCAATCACGAAGTCTTCGCAGTAAACTGTGTCTCATTACTCTCTACTGTAATACAGTACATCTGTAGTGACGTACGTAACTTTTAAAACTGTTTATAAACAAAGTGAGTTTCGTTCTAACTGTACAGTGACCATGTTTTCAAAACCTAAGCCTTCGAGTTCAAAAGGAGAGAAACGAAAACACGAGAATGAGCCTGTTGAACAAGAACTAACCGATGAGGACATTATCAACAGTGTAGTAAACCTTCAGCCTACTCAAAATCTTGAAGAAAGTGACTCAGATGCCGAAACGGAAGAAAAGGAAAAAATCAGCTGGGCAGAAGCTGCAGAATCACTAAATAAGTTTATCTCTTTTGCTGAGGCTAGTACTAGCTACAGTGCTTCAGAAATTATTGATTTCCATATCATTAGAAATAAATTTTATACTAAACGCCAAAAGTCATTAAAACAAAAAGACATTCGTGACTTTTTAAAATCTAAGTGAAATATGTTTTACAGTACGTGTACATACATTATATGAAATGTAAAATAAACTTTGTTGAATTTGCATACTGTATTTGTAGTTTAATTATTAACCTAATTGTTCTTATAATTACGATTTATGTATGTATGTAGTTAAAAAAACAAAGTACATTTGTTTTACGGCAAAGCCTACACTAAAAAGAAGGGGCACCGCCCGATAGACCGGAATTTTCGGTAGTCCGGCACCGAGCCGGTCCCGAACGTGCCGGATTATCGGACTTTACTGTACCATAATTATTGCAGATCTAAGTTTAGACGGAGTAAATGTTTTAAATGTATACCAGGTCCTTAACCCATCCGCATGCGGACGATAAGAATAAACAATAATCGTTGCGGTAAAGCCTCAGACAATTCTTTGAACTACCGGTAAGCTACAAATGGTAATGAAACCTTATTTACATCCGGGCGGATGAAACATTGGATACATTTTCATTTATGATAAAAGAAAGGAAACCACTGGATATAGATTGCTCAGTGCGGCAGATGGCTTGGACGCGTGCGTCTTATATGTAATTTTGTTTACACAAATCGTCAAACCCCGCGTCTTATATACGGGTGCGTCTTATATGCGCGAAAATACGGTGTATATATATATATTGATATTTTAAGTTCCATACTGTTATGTAGGCGACTTGTTTGCTCCATTCTTTCCAAGTGCTGTGAACTTTGTTTGAACCAAATTAGGTTGTCCAGCACTTTTATTAGGATGTGTGTAGCTAAAAATAGTCTCCCTTTGACCTCGGTGACAGTTGACAAATCTATAGTCTGCTCGTTTTCGAACATGGTAGAAACTTAGAGAAAAAGCCAGAAGCGAGTACAATGCGTAAGGTGGTTCCACAGACATCAGTAGAAAACGACTATAAAAGGCCGATAGATTGAATGAGAGAATGGCAGATCATTTATCATGAGATTCTGTCGTGTGTGTTATTTGTGCTACGAGACCGAGCTTTGTTTACTGTGTGTGTGTAGATTTTCTTTTCATCATTGCACCACTTTTGCACATTGTATTTTATTAACATCGTACCGGTACCAGCCAAACAATATACTGTAAGTTAATAGTTTTAATTATATATTTTGTTCATTTTGCAATTCATTGTCATTAACACATTAAAACGTATTAATTGTAATTAGCCCTGGTTTGAGTATCGTATTATTTGTTATTGTATCTATCATTTGGTATCGTCTTTTGTTGTGTACTGTTTTAGAACCAGCCATACACTTAAATAAGAGATTAATTTTTCCATATTGATAACAGTACGTAGAACATTAAAAAAGGTGTTCCTCACAAAAATACGTATACCAATTACTTTCTTAAATATATCCTGAGTTTTACCAGATTCAAGAGGAGATAAAAATATTGTTTTGTTGAAAATTTTTAAACTGCAACTTTTATCAATTGTTTATAAATGGCAACATTTTACTAATTGCTATATTTTTAAAACATGATGACAATGTACAGTTAACACCAGAGGCGTAGCTAGCGTGTTTGGCGCCCGGGGACAAGATTCTTTTTAAAGATCCTCCCTTTCTTTTTTCTACTCTCAAACCCATTATTTTCATCAATAAAATAATATTAAAA
The DNA here is from genome assembly GCA_964017045.1 of Omphiscola glabra. Lineage (NCBI taxonomy): Eukaryota > Metazoa > Mollusca > Gastropoda > Lymnaeidae > Omphiscola > Omphiscola glabra. The sequence continues at coordinate 9,494,391 of OZ024796.1, forward strand.
AAAAACATTTTGGCGCTCCTAACTAGTCTGGCACCCGAGGATATCTGTCCCCCCTGCCCCCTTAGCTACGCCTCTGGTTAGCACCTTGTCCTAGTTTAAAAGTTAGTCTTATATCATAAAGAATATTTGGTTATGGTAAAGATATTGAAAACATATAGCCCTTGCCCATGTTTGATAGTAAGAACTAATTCAAAATATAACGACGGAAAGTAAGATCAATTCCGTAATTTTTCCTCGTATAGAAAGTCTTCCATCTAGTTATGTTGCACACAAAAAATAAAAATAAATAAAAATACTGGAATATAAAATATGTAATCAACATCCAGTATATAGAGCCAAGCGAGTGTTCATTTATTCCACTATTTTATTCATTTTATTAGATTAAATGTAACATTTAAAAGTCTTTTAAAATGTTATAAAAACTGACAATTTCGTTGTTAAAAAATAAATAAATAAATATATATTTATGTTCACTCTTTTTAAAAACACCGTTTTCTCCCTCAATTTAATTTTCAAATACCATTTTGATTAGCATTTGACCGGAAATATTATTTTGCAGCTAAATTATTGCTTTAAAAATGTTATTCTTTACGTTGTATGTTTTATTGGTTAAAGGAAATCAGTGAAATTACTCGTATCTTTTAATGGACATGTTTTTTAAAACCTAGACTTTGTTGTTATCGCCCTCCACAGCCCGTTTGGTGACACATAACTTTATTTTATAGCGTTAGCTTTCATTGTCTTTATTTTAAATTATTAAAATGTTAGATTTGAAATAATAGAGACTAGGAATACTTCCATACTAAATAAATATTGAAAGGATACCATTTAACAGCAAAATTTAATCACATTTTAAAAAAAATCTTACCACGCCGGGTACGTAGCTGCCATCCAGCCAAGTTGCCATTGTTAGTACAGTGATAGCCACAACAAGAATAGGGTACTGTAAAACTAAAAATTTCAATGCGCGAAAGTTTGATCTGTTATTTAGAAATCAATCAATTAATTGATTTCAAAATTACTTTTGTTATGATTACAATAATATATACTTATTCAAACATATTATTTGAAATAAAAAAAAAAATCTTATTTTTATGTTGAGGACTGTAATGAATAAATAAAATGTAAGAAGGATTGATATTCCTTACTTAAATCATCCCACATTTGAGTGTAGAATTAAACTTGATGTAATCTGACTTTATTGTACGAACCGGTTGAGTCGAGTGGTAGGTAAACAAGAACAGAGACAGCAGACAGGACGGACATTGAAGCGTAGTTGGTGATGGTAAATGATTTGTTCCCTGATTGAGTCGAACTCCTCTGTGTAGGCGATAAGCAGCTGGAGAAATTTATACATGACGATTGAAAGACACCTGGAAGATAATTGTATTACATGCTATTTTAATTTATCAGTGTTGTCAACTCAAAAAAATAAAATAAAAAATGTATTAATTTTAATTTTTTTTTAAATTAACGGAAAAATATTCTAAAAACACAACATTTTTAACGTACACAATTTAATTTTAACTCACGAAGCTAAAAATAAATCATTTTTTTATAACTATGTTTTCATGACTATGTCTAAATGGCAGTGTTATTTGCAGAAGAACCTAAAAATGCAAACATTTTGACAAAATAACGTGACAAAACTCACACCGACATCAGTACGTCCCGGAAAATGAAGACATTTGGTACTAACATGGCCAGCAGAGACACGACGGACAATATCTGGGGAATATGGAAATATTAAAGGGGGGGGGGGGGATAAAATTCCAAAAAAAATGTAACAATTAAATAATTACATTTATATTTAGGAAAGGACTGTCATAGAAAAGCTCTTAGAATTTCCTGAAAATACTTATTCGGTCTCATCCATAAATAATCGCCTATGTTAGTCTTTTAATTCTGGTATACAAATGTATTAAACACAATACAAAATTCTCCCCATTGATGTGTTTGGTGATATAATTGTCTGATTTTGATATTTTACTATTTCGAAAATTTAAAAAAAAAATTTCCTTGAGTTTGAAATTAATAATCAATCCTACGGCGTGTGGTGAGCAACAATAGACACATGAAGCTATTTCTAATCACACCTTATTTCTGCACCCCACAAACAGATTTAAGATTTTCAGCTAACCGTGCGTACATAAATTCAGTGACAATATTTATGTTTTTTGTGTTTATATTGAGAAATTTGAGAAAATTACTAATCTCTTTGTCCATCTTCTCTTTGTTTGTGTTTGTGTGTTCAATAACTTAACATACGTACCGGAGACAAACCAACCAGCCACGTTGAGGTGACCAATGACAGGTGGTTCTGGTAATGACTCCATAGAAAGACGATGATGTCAACCAAAATGATGAGGGCGATTATGCAGAGACACCCACATATAATAATGAGATATTTCTCAAAAGATGATATGGCTAGGGGGGGGGGGGGGGGAAGAGATCATTTCTTTGTATAGACTTGTTAAGCACATCATTTGAGAGAATATACACCACGTTAGAAGTATAGTAAAAAAAGTAGATAATTATGTGACAAAGATTTATATTTTAGGGGTTGATGCAGCGCATATACACGCACACACATATACACTCACTTATACACACACTCATACACACACATACAAATACACACACATACATACACACATACACACACTAGAGACCGAGCGAATTTCGGCTTTGGTTTAGGCCCCGAAAGTTGCCATTTGATCACTTTCGGCCTAGTTTCGGTTTCGGTCCAAAGTGAAAAGTTAACTTTCGGCTTAATTTCGGTTACGGCGGGAAACTGAAAAGTTAACTTTCGGTTTAATTTTGGTTTCGGCCGAAAGTGATGGAGACTTTCGGCCATCTGATCGAAAATGACTGAGGTTTTCGGTCATCTACCAGAGGTCAGACTGCTTGTCTCTAGGCCGGCAAGCCTATATTCATTATTGCTCGACGTCTTGCTGTCATCGTATGTCATATGACCAATACTCTGCGAACACTGATGCATGATGACCTACTTGTCCTTTATTTCCAAAAAAAATAAATTTCAATTAGGCCTAGGCTGATGTAAACAGTTTTGTGGAAAAAAATGGAATGATAATATTTATATCATTTTTTTTTGGTTGAATTTTTTCAAAAATAAAGTTTAGAACCCTAGGTTAATTCAATTCTTTCATTTGTGATATTCATTTTGTCATAGAATAATCCTAGGGAGTGGTAATATTTCCATTTTCTTTTTTTCAATTTTTTTTTTCAATTTAAGGAAACTTGGGCTTTTCAATTCATTCATTTCTTGAAGTTCACCATTATCATGTTCATGAGCATTGTTATGGACGAAATAACATGCATGTGAATGAATCACAGGTTCGTATCATAATTATGTAGTAGGCCTACTGCAGACCTGTTTACTTTTTTATGATTTTGGCGATCAAATTAAGATGTCTTTTACCGATTCTCCATCGAGACCCGTCAGAACAACAATTTTAAGAGACCTAGTTAAATATACCCCCCCCTCCCCCAACCAAGGAGGGAGGTTGGTTGCTGAATGAAATAATTACGTCACCAGCACGGAAAGACTAGAGTGTTGGTTATTGGCTAACTATTAATACAGAAATATCTTGACAGGTATTTATGAGAACACAAAGCATTAGTATGACGGTAACCGCGAAACGTTGTGGTGATATTTTGATAGCCTTAATTACTGATATTTAGGTGACACTTGGCTCTATTAGAGCCATGTATTATCAGGTATATAGATGGAAAAAAAAAAGACTTTTCGTCGCTGTAATTGCAATTTAATCAAGTACTGATAAGACTTAAGACATAAGATTATTTGAAATTTATGTTTTTATGTTTGATTTAATATTGTTTTCAGGGAATACCCGTATTTTGCAACTATTATTTTGCGTCTGATCGACAAAGCAATAATGGCTATTGGTTATTTTTAATGTGGAAAACGCCAAACATGGCTTTATCTTTGATACCATAGCGTCCCCACCCCCACAAACATGGCTTTCTCTTTGACAAACATGGCTTTCTCTTTGACAAACATGGCTTTCTCTTTGACAAACATGGCTTTCTCTTTGACAAACATGGCTTTCTCTTTGACAAACATGGCTTTCTCTTTGACAAACATGGCTTTCTCTTTGACAAACATGGCTTTCTCTTTGACAAACAGGGCTTTCTCTTTGACAAACATGGCTTTCTCTTTGAGACCCAGCGTCGTCCCCCCAAAACCCCCCCCCCCCCAAACAAAAAAAAAAGAAAATGAAAAAGAAGTTAACATCTTTAATAAGAAAATTTAAAAACTAAAATTTTAAAGTATTCTGAAGTGTCTGTCCGTTTGTGTTCTATGAACATAGTAAGTAATACGATTAACGAATGGTCTTACCAAGTAAAAAATAATCAGATTTGATCATGGCGTTGGAGCAATTCGATGCATTCGACGATATCATCTTTGACAACTGTTGAGATATGAAAATCAAGTAGCCAAATTATAGATGTCTCAAACAACAGATTGAACATGATGATATAATCAAGCCACCCAGGGTTGGATATCCCATTAGCTATCAGTCAGGGGCTTATAAACATAAGAAATAATTATAATAATACTAAGTCTCGTTTCCCCTACCAAAGCAAACAGGCATGCTAAAACTTGATAAAAGTAGACTCCTAATGTATTTATGTAATTGAATTGCATAGAATACTCTAGAACTTAGAAAACAAAATTACTAAAATTAGTAATTAAGTAAAGAGAAATTTTATTAATTAAAGGATTAAAAATATATCAACTATTATATCATAGATTAAAAACAAATGAAACCCTTTTCTAATCACTTTTTCTCGTATTCACCTGAAATGACTCCTTGTATACCTTTAAAATGACACCTCAAATCCCCTAAAATGACACCTCGCATCCCCTGAAATGTCAACTCGTATGCCCTGGGGTTTCGAGCACTCCAGTTTGGGAAGCCCTGGTCTAAGTCAATACCAGTAGATAGCCAATTACCGCGCATGCGCTGGTAATTTCACTTCAGAATATTGTTTATAAAAATGTACATGAGTTGGCATGAGCATTCCTTAATTGTTCGTCCGTTTTCAGCCTCTTTCAGAAAACATTTCCCAAAGTTCCATTTGAGCTGGAGAGCTAAAATTGTCTACACAAATTAGTCTGCGACACATTTCAATCACACGAAGCTTTACAGAGCCTTGATTTACCAATCATACAGCTTTAATGTAAAATATGTTTTTTATTATCAGGGCCTGTTTCATATAATTAAATTTTACAATAATTATAACAGTTACATACACAGAAAGAAAATGTTTCTTTTATACATTAAGGTATTGGCATGAATAAAGGCAATTTTTTAAATAATAAATGAATAAACTTCATTATTCTCTCATATGTGAATATAGGCAGATTTACATCCATAAATCATAAATAAGGATATTATATCCATAAATCATAAATGTGGGATATTATATCCATAATCATAAATGTGGGATATTATATCCATAAATCATAAATGTGGAATATTATATCAATAATCATACATGTGGGATATTATATCCATAAATCATAAATATGGGATATTATATACATAAATCATAAATGTGGGATATTATATCCATAAATCATAAAGTGCGATATTGTATCCACAATCATAAATGTGGGATATTATATCCATAATCATAAATGTGGAATATTATATCCATAAATCATAAATGTGGGATATTATATCCATAAATCTTAAATGTGGGATATTATTGAATCCTGGTGCACCACAATCCCCATTGAAATCTCTCTTAATTCCTGACAGAATGAAGTGTCTCCGCCACTTTGTTGTAACGGCCAAACATGAAATCCACCCCGCTGAAAGACATACGCTTTGGTTGGCACAATTGTATTCCTTGGTGGTTCCCTGGTGTAGAGTAGTGTACAAAAATAAATTTTAAAAAGTTATTATTCCCGTTCCTGTGCGTATAGCAGATTAAATAAACACGAACAATCTGTGTCGATTTAACAATATATATTAAGCTTTAATAATAATTTTACATAACACACAAGTAAACTTTTCGGCACATGCCTTCATCAGTACAACAAGACATATAAATAAGTATAAATCAAATTTACAAAATATATATAAAGAGATATATCCCACCTAAAACAAAGAGATAAAATAGAAGTGGGCGAAAAAACCAGACAGAAACAATGTCAGAACATCTCACACAAAGTTTCACTAAAATAATATCTATTGACTCTTAAACTAAAATAAATAGGCCTATAACCTTTATTTGGAATCACAAAGTTTAATCAATGGAACATGAACACAAACATTTAGAGAAAGAAAACTTAAAATATGTTTTAAAATGTTCCATTTTATATGCTAATTTCTTTTCTATAACGTATCCCGACCACAATGCATGCCAAAATTAAATTGATATGAAGCATGTGTTTAAACATATGTATTTACTCTTTATTTAAAAATACAAGACTATTCACACACCAAATTTTGTAATCTTGATAAGAAATTAAATGTAAAGAAAAGCTCAGTTACTCACGTTAACATGTTCTAATCAGCTCTTGTAATTGAAATATGAAACCAACCAAACAAACGTGTTGTTCCCGGTGACGACAATTAGACTTTCTGGTAGAGTCCCTTGACGCTTCCGCAATACGGAGAAACCCGAAATTCATCACACATGTATGATGGCAATGAAATAAATACGCAGTGTGCTGGACATAGCAGAGCACAAACGCTGGCAGCACCGTGTTTTTTTTTATTGAAATGATTAAAATCCTATGTTATTTATTTACAGAACAGTTTAAAGAGTTCGCAGGCCCCTTCAGTGCTCTATTCTGTAACTACTAAAAAAAAAAAAAAAAAAAACAACGGAAATAATAGAAAGTTTAAGACGAGCAATGATTTAAGAGCAACACTTATCTTCCTATTTTTTGATATTCCAGACATTCGATGTTGCTGAAAGTAATATATCATATTTTTTTTATCTTTTAAGAGTACTAACGCTTGCAAAGAATTTAAGATTTGTAACACCATGATTGATAGCAAGACAGTCAAACATCAATTATACACCAGACGCTGGGACTAAACAGAGACAATCAATTATGTCTACACAACTGGGAGGGGGAATGTCGCGGTGGGATCGAAGCCAATAATTTATTTGTTGAGCCCGAGATCGTTATCTGTCCTCTCCCTCCCCCCAGCTTGGCAACCTTCAAGTGCCAGATAGCAAAGGTTTGCCTTCAGATCGATGAGAGAAAGAAAGATGATTTCAAGGTTTTCTGATCATAAGATCTCGTGGTTTAAAAAATGTATTTTTGGGATTTTCGTGAATTTAAAATATTTGTTATATTACTAAGTATCTGTATCACTGTGGCTGTGTTTCCAAACAGCTCTCAATCTGTATCACTGTGGCTGTGTTTCCAAACAGCTCTCAATCTGTATCACTGTGGCTGTGTTTCCAAACAGCTCTCACATTAAGGACGAAAACAATAAACTTACTGCACCTCTAACACTAGGAGTGTTTTATTTGGGAATACATGGTCAAGCACAATTCATTGTTTCATTTTCGCTCAAACGAATCAATATAAACATATTTTAAGCTCATCAGTGCCGCTTTGACAGCAACGGAGACCTGAACAAAGTAATGCGCGGGGGTCCCCTACTCCTCTATAACCCAGTGGCGTAGCTATGGTTGGTGTCACCTGGTGCGGTAAATGCATAGTGTCACCACCATCCCCCCAACTTCCACGAAGGATTTCTCCTTGTTAAAATAAGTCCTCAATATAACAATGACAAGAAACAACCAAAAAAAAAAAAAAAAAAAAAAAAAAAAAGAATTAAGGTTCAGGAGGTAAATCTATTTAAGAAATTTGAATCTACTTTATTAAAAATTGTCCTTTCCTGGTTTTCAAAGCTGCACACCTGTCAATCACTTGAGAAAAATCAATATCCTTCACAGTATCTACTTGAATTGATGTTAGAGCCAGATAAAAAAGCCTTGACTGCCCCATGGTGAATCGTAAATAGTTCTTGATAAGCCTGCCACATACACAAAGATCGCAAGAAACAATTGAAGGCTTAGCGAGAGTACTGGAAGAGAATCTTGGAAGTCTCATTCAGCTATGAATTTAAAACATCAAATACTGAGCTGTCCATGACTTTATGAAATTCAATATCAACCCTCCCAACCCCCCAAAAATCAACCCTTTTCAAAGGGGAAATGAAGGAAATATGATGACACCGATTTCACGAAATAAAATTCCCGATAACTGCACTACATAAGATTCGTAAAAATATCGCAAGTGCGTTTGGTGCGTAATATTTTCTTTTTTTTTCTGAAATAGCTGTTGAATAAATCTGCGGTGTAAAAGCGGGTGGGTCAGTAGAAATATTAATATAGTTCAGGGGCGTGAAAAAGCAATTCGGTTGTGAGCATTGGCGGAATGGAGGGTGGGACACTAATTGGGATTCATATAAAGTGCGTTACTTGTATACATTTTTTGTCAAGTCATCAGCCCCCCCCCCACCCCATCGCTCGATATTAAATTTTATATAGAATTCATACGAACAAATTTGTTTGTATGGGTTGTTTAACTATGAAGTCGTGTGCGCAATGAGGTAATGTACAATGTAATGCCTAAACGACGGAGTTGATGCATGGTTTAGATTCTAGATGCTAAAAAGAGAAAAACTCGCCATTGGCCTCTTAAACAGATTTGACATCCCCTCCCTCAAAGACAGACGAGAAAAGTTCCGTCTAACATTCTTATATAAAGTGATAATGTGGCTAGTGTCGGCCATCCCAGCAAACAATTATCTCACCCCACAGAAGCCAGGTCGATTAATTAGAGCCAAACACTCACTAAACACTGACTTAACCTCTGACAACCCCATGAGCACCCGGAACAATAGCAAATGCTTCACTGTGCCTCGGAGTAACACACTGCAACATAAACAATCATTCTTCCCACGCACAATAATCGCTTGGAACCACTTGGACAATATCGCCGTGAACTCGACATCTATCGAAAGCTTCAAGGCTGCCCTGGCATCTGCTAGGGGCCGTTAGGATGGCAGCATCGCTTCTTCAAACGTTGCACATATGCCATTATATGGATGCAGCAACGTACTGAACCAGAACCAGAACCTACAGAAGTGTTTTTAGTGTTGTATATAAGTCAGCGAAAGCCATACGAATTTGATATAACTGCGTTTGAAACTGCAGCGAAATTAAATTTTATTGAAACACTAAACATAAGAGTTAACACTTTACTTACCTGGTCTTCAAAGATCTGTCACTCACTTCACAAAAGTCAACATTCTAATTTGTCAATCACTTCATCAAAGACGGGCGTATTCTTTCTGTCCCCAAGACTCGCACAAAAACATACGGTGAAAGATCTTTCTCTTACTGTGCCCCAAACAATGGAATTCTCTTCCACTATACATCCGCAATATATCAACTACTAGCGATTACCCGGCATGCGTTGCAATGCCACTCATCGAAATAAAGTGTCTGTGTTTTAATAATTTTTTTGTAATTTCTTCTAATAACCACCTTTTTTTAACCGTCTGGTGCGTATTCGAATTAATTAGAAGGTTTTAAGAAGTGTCAGCAGACCACACGCAGCTGTCCGTGTGGGAAGCATGGATTTCACAAATTTAGTCCCAAAACTTATAGCGATTGATCCCCCCATGCAATAGCTATGTTTGAAATTATATTTATATGGCTCATTTATTACATATAAACAAATTTAGGGCCCCCGGCCCCAAAAGTAATATTGTGAAATATTTGTACTAAATCAGAAACCTATTTATTAATTCACATATACAAAATGAAATGTCACAGTTTATATTTAATGTAATTCCACCCACTTATGCAATAGCTCTGCTTGACGTTATATTTACATAGCTCATATAAGAAAAAAAAAGAATTTAAGGCCCCCGGCCCAAAGCGGAATATTGTAAAATATTTGCACTTCTTTAGAAACCTGATGCGGCCTGCACACAACAACTCCCTGAAAGTGTATCGCATTCAGATGAATAGTATAGGAACTCATACGGAAATTATATTTAAATAGCTCATATTAGAAAGAAAAACTACTATAGGGCCCCGGTCCAAAACTGGTAATTCTTTGTAAAATGAATGGGTTTTGATATTCATGGATATACTTTTGTAAATGTACTTACATTGTGTTAACGTCATTGATTTTCTTAATTCGTAAAATGAGAATATAGCATCTATTTTTCACAACAGTAATATCATTGGATTTAAAGATATAAAATTGTACACACCCTATTTCCTAACCCCCCCCCCCCCCATATATGTACCTAAGAAGGCAAATTATTTGTCAAATTCATTTTGTCAACTTCCCCATACCCCAAAAAGAGTTTTAAAGAAATTAATAAAATCATCCATGGTATTGTAATACACTTACTTACGCAAAAACAATTTTTTTGCATTTCAAATGCTTTGTTCTTATTTAAATGAGTGATAAGTGCATTAGTGGATGCTATTTGGATATGTAGTTTCGCTGCACTGGTTGCATTAAACGGCATTTTCGTATTAAAAGTATATTTAAAGGTTAGTTTTTTTTTTTTTTTTATTAATTTATAAATTTCATAAATGTATATTTTTGGAAAGAATAAAAGTAAAAATTTATTAAACGTTAAAAATAAAAAGCAAAAATTGTATTTCATTTTTAAAATTGTAGCAATTTAAAAAGCAATCTATTATATTTATTAATTTTACTTTTAGGAAGGGGGAAATACATTATCAATTTTATTAGGCGCGGTTATTAAATCAGATAAATTTTTGCATTGAATAAATAGACAATTTGAGTTCTGACGTCATTTGCGTTATTATTTAGAACAAATTAGTTTTACTTTTATTACGCAATATTTGGAACGTACTTAAAAAATGCACTAAAATCAAATGATGTTTTGGTTTCCCCGATAAATGTGATTACAGTGTAATTCTTTGATTATAATTTGTTTTACTAATTTTCATAACTTTCAACCACATATAAAATGTTTAAAATAGTTCCTTAGTTGTTACTCCAGATTTATTTGTAATTTATATTATTAATACTTAAAATTTTATTAAAATTAAAGCGAATATACAATATATTTTTCGCATTACCATTAAAATAATAGTAGAAAACTATGATTGTTTTAAAAAATGGGAACGTATTTAAGTCGTATCGGTTCTTTGTGAGTTACGGTCAGCATATATCATTCTTATATAATAGATGTATTACTACATCATTGCTATTCAAAATCACAACACATTTACAAAGCTATATCCGATTCTAAAATACGTCACAAAATTCAAGCTTATTTATAAAAACAACAAAAATACTCTCTACACTAAACATGCAAAAACATGTTTTTCTCTGCTCTTGCTACAAATTGATGTCTGTTGGCATTTGTTCAAGGGCGGTTGAGTTGATAGATCCGATTGAAATTATTTTGATAAAGTTTGTTAAAGAAAACAAAACGAATTTAAGGACATCGGCCCATGCGAAATATTGTAAAATGTTGTTCTAATTTAGAAACATTTGCGCGAGCGCGCATATCAATTCACCAAAGTTTTTATCGCAATCGGATGAATGGTATAGGAATGCATACGATAATTATATAGATAATATAAGGGTGGAAAACGAATTAAGGCCCCCGGCCACAAACGGAATATTGTAGAATTGTTGTATTACTTCAGAAACCTACTTATTATATCACAAAATTAAAAAAAGAGAAACATTTTTACTGAAGTTGTATCGCATTCAGATAAATGGTATAGGAGTGCATACGGATATTATTTTTTTACAAAGCTCATATAAGAAAAATAACGATTTTGGGGCCAACGGCCAAAAACGGATTATTTTAAAAGTGTTGTAACTACTTCAGAAACCTAATTATTATGTGACACGCACAATTTAATGTCACTATTTGTATTTGATTAAAAATCTATCCATCCACACATTAGCTCTGTTTGAAAATTTATTTGTATAGCTCATATAGGAAAAATAGAACATAGGACCCTGGCTCAAAACAGAATATTTTAAACGGTTGTAATAATTTGAAAAGCTTTGCGGACGTGGGTAAAACATTTTACTAAAGTTTTATCGCATTCAGATAAATGGTATAGGAGCGCATACAGAAATTATTTTGTACAAAGCTCGTATAAGAAAAAAAGAGAATTTGGGACCAACGGCTGAAAACGGAATATTTTAAAAGTATTGTAATTACTCATTAACATGCGCGACCTTATGGACAACCTTTCAACAAAGTTTTGTTGCAATCGCATGAATGGTGTAGGAGCGCATACGGTTTGAAATTATATTTATATAGCTCATATTGGAAAAATAGAACATGGGGCCCCTGGCTCAAAACAGAATATTTTAAACGGTTGTAATAATTGGAAAAGCTTTGCGGGCGTGGGAGAAACATCTAACTAAAGTTTTATCGCATTCAGATGAATGGTATAGAAGCGCATACCGAAATTATTTTGTACACAGCTCATATAAGAAAAAAAAAGAATTTGGGGCCAACGGATGAAAACGGAATATTTTAAAAGTATTGTAATTACTTATTAACATGCGCGACTTTATGGACAACCTTTCAAAAAATTTTTGTTGCAATCACATGAATGGTGTAGGAGCGCATACGGTTTGAAATTATATTTATATAGCTCCTATAAGAAACAACGAACATGGGCCCCTGGCTCAAAACGGAATATTTTAAAACGGTTGTAATAATTTAGAAACCTTTGTGGGTATGCTCGCAACATCTCGTCAAAGTTTTAGCGTATTCGAATAAATGGTGTAGGAGCGCAGACGAAACCTATTGTTTACAAAGCTCATATAAGAAAAAAAAAACGATTTTGGGGCCAACGGCCAAAACGAAATATTTTAAAAGTGTTATAATGACCCAGTAAAATGCGCGAGCTTATGGAATACAACTCTCCAATGTTTTGTTGCAATCGCATAAATGGTGTAGGAGCGCATACGGTTTGAAACTATATTTATATAGCTCATATTAGAAAAAACGAACATGGGGCCCCTGGCTCAAAACGGAATATTTTAAAACGGTTATAATTATTTCCAAACCTTTGTGGGCGTGCTTGCAGCATTTTATCAAAGATTTAGCGCATTCAGACGAATGGTGTAGGAGCGCAGACGGAAATATTTTTTACAAAGCTCGTATAAGAAAAAAAACCAATGAAGGGCCAACGGCCGAAAACGAAATAATTGAAAAGTTTTTTAATGACGCAGTTAAATGCCCAGGTAGGTGGCCAACAACTCACCAAGGGTTTGTTGCAATCGCATGAATGGTGTGGGAGCGCATACGAGACAAACAGACATACATACATACATACATACATACAGACATACATTCATTTATATATATATAGATCACAGCCTTCAAAACTGCACTCAAAACACATCTATTTAAACTCTACTACCCCGACTGATTCCTCACATCTGACCGATAAATGATGCTGCTGGCCGCAGTCCATGGCTCGTCATGTAAAATTTCTAGTGTGGATGAGGTGAATTTGCATTAGATTTTGTTTTGTCTCTATATATCTGTTCTTTATTATATATATGTATTTTATGTTATTGTCACCATTATGTCTCTTTTTCTAATATTTTTATGTACAGCGCGGTGAGCCTAGCCCTGGGCTGGGGTGCCGCGCTATATAAGACAACAAATAATAATAATAATAATAAAATACTAATCTGTCAATCACTTCATCAAAGTCAACATTTTAATCTGTCAATCACTTCATCAAAGTCAACATTCTAATCTGTCAATCACTTCATCAAAGTCAACAATCTAATCTGTCAATCACTTCATCAAAGTCAACATTTTATTATGTCAATCACTTCATCAAAGTCAACAATCTAATCTGTCAATCACTTCATCAAAGTCAACATTTTAATCTTTCAATCACTTTATCAAAGTCAACATTCTAATCTGTCAATCACTTCATCAAAGTCAACATTCTAATCTGTCAATCACGTCATCAAAGTCAACATTCTAATCTGTCAATCACTTCATCAAAGTCAACATTCTAATCTGTCAATCACTTCATCAAAGTCAACATTCTAATCTGTCAATCACTTCATCAAAGTCAACATTCTTAAACCTTATACATTTCAATTGACAAAATCACAAGATTAGACAGCCTGGACTGTTTCATTGCAGATTGCAAATTTCTCTTTATAAGCTTCAGGTTTGAAAAGCTCCTCTCACATGAAGCCACAGACACAAAGATCGTGAGAAATAATTTTGGGATTAATGAGAGTTTTGAGAGAGATTCTAGGAAGTCCCATTCAGATATGAATCATAAAACTTCAGACATTGACCAATCTTTGGCGTCCTCGAGATTAATACCAATCGCTTTTAGGTGCCTTCGCAGCCTTAGTATTTTAATGAAATGTTAACCTTCAGATAACTCACCATAGGAAATAGTCAGTTTGGGGATTGACACTCTTCTCCAGTCATCAATGTTAGAATCTTAGGCTGAAGGTAGGGGAAAATCCTAGAACACCCCCCTTTTTTACCTTTAACTTTCATGTCGTGGATTTTCACTTTTCTGATCATCTGAGACATGAGTTCAGTGTGTGATAGGTCAGTGTGTCATAGTTCAGTGTGAAAGGTCAGTGTGTAAAAGGTCAGTGTGTGATAGGTCACTGTGTCATAGGTCAGTGTGGAAAAAGGTCAGTGCGTCATAATTCAGTGTGTGAAAGGTAAGTGTGTCATACTTCTGTGTGTGAAAGGTCAGTGTGTCTTAGTTTAGTGCAGTGTGTCATAGTTGAGTGTGTGAAAGGTCAGTGTGTCATAGTTCAGTGTGTGATAGGTTAGCGTGTCATAGTTGAGTGTGTGATAGGCCAGGCGTGCTGTCGTACATGATTCCAAAATATACTTTAGACTTTAAATTATTGTCAAGCCTCTCATTCACGTGATTGGCCAGGATATGTATAAAGTAATTCTGAGTATTTTCAGTGAAAGATAAGATATAGATGATTTTAGTGTAATGGTGCAATGCTCTTCTTGTATTTATAATTGAACTTAGTTATGTTAGGAAATCGAGTTGAGCGAGGTCTGTCAAAGTTGCAATTTTCTATTATTGGGGTAACCCACCTGCGAGGCTGTCATCAATTGGTGTCCCCCCGTGTCAGGGTGTCATATCCCCTTTGAGGGTGTCGCCCAGTGCGGCCTGCACCCCATAGTAACGCCATTGCTTTCAATGTCATACGCACAAAATATATACGCAAAAAATATATACGCAAAAATCTATACGCAAAAAATCTATACGCAACACATTATAAAACAATCTCCACCCTACAGACTAAATAAATATCTTTATCTCTTACATAATGTTTTAAATAATTATCAGCATCTTATTTTGTTTGCTGTAATATGTAGGCCATATGTTGGCCATGTGTAGGCCTATCGTATCGCAATATCTGGATAATCCCTGACAAAAGTAGAAGGAAAAAATGTAATTCCTAGAAATGCTTCATCCAAAAAGAGTCATTGTTGTATATCATATAATAATTAAAATACGCAAATATTAATTGAGCCTAATTGGTTCACATCATTAGTTATTCCCCAATGTCTTCTATAGAGGCATGCGTCATTGGGGGGGGGGGGGGAGTGCATTGAATTTCTATTGAATCAACTCTCGTCTATTTGGTCTCTCATCCAATGCTTCTTTCATTCTAAATTAATCTGGATAAATGGGACTGTTGTTCTTATATTAATTAGCAGCTCGTGAAATATGTATACATGTCTTGGTCATTATATAACTCACTCACCCTTTCATCTAAGAGTACTCTAGCTGCCGTGATAGAGTGGAACACATTGCTAATCATGAGCAGCAGAGCCATCTTAAGGCATGGGCACACCGGGCAGTTGCCCGGGTACTCACGATTCTAAGGGCTTCATGCGTCAAGGGACATCATGGTGCCCATTTTGTTAAGGAATATTGAAAGTTTTGTTGGCAATTTATTGCTTTAAAAGTGCACTGTGAATCAGATTTCATACGTTTTCTGTGAACAAGTTTTTTCTCTTTTTATATCCATTACATTTTTGGTAATTTTTTTATCGTTTGCTAAAATCTTCAATTTAAAAAAAAACAAAAATCAGGATTTTCAAGTAAATTTTGTTGAATGAAATCAGAGAGTTTTATAATATCTGCCAGAAGTTCATTAATAATTAATTTTTCTGAAGAAATTCAGAATAAGCCTTTAAATTTACTAAAGTTGTTTGGTTAATTTATACTGCTTCGACTACCACATTTTAAATAAGGATTAAAAAAAAAAATTAAAAATCTTAAATCTTCTCAACTAAATTACGTCATTCATAAAAAATGTATAATTAAACAAACCATAAACACAAAGTCTTTCGTATAAATCCTTTATAAAAAGTAATATCGAGCAATGAAGGGTGGGTCGAAAATTTGACTAAATATTTGACTAAATATTTGACTAAATATGCACACAAGTAACGAACATTATAAGAATACCATTAGGGCTCCCCACCCCCTCAATGTTCACAACCGCACCTTTTTTCCCCACGCCCCTGAATTATTTAATATTCTAATGATCCAATCGATTTACACCGCAGATTTATTTCACCAAAAATTTTAGAAGAACAAAAAAAAAAAAAAAAAAAAAAAATATTACGCACCATACGCACTTGCGATTATATATATATATAAAATCTAATTTAGTGCAGTTTTTGGGAATTTTATTTTATCTTCACCTTGAGCAACAGTGGAAAATGATTTTTTGGGGTTGTGGTTACAAATTTGAAAGAATGTGTTGTCATCGGCAACGAGTCTAAGTGCAAAGTTTCAGCTCGATAGGTTGACTAGAAGTGGGTCAATTAGCCGTCCGAAGATTTTGCCGTAAACAAAAAGGCGATGTTAGTATAAAGTATTTTAAAAAAATGGAAACTACAAATTAGAAACATTTCTTACTTCTGAACATTTGTAAAGAATCGTGTTTCCGCTAAATGTGGACATGGTAAGAGGCGTATGTAATCAGGGGCGTATGCAATAAGGGGCGTATGTAATAAGGGGCGTATGTAATCAGGGGCGTATTATTCAGGGGCGTCCACAAGGGGGGGGAGGGGGGATAGACGCAGGGGAGACATTTCAGTTTTTTTTCAGGGGAGGGGGCAAAACTAAAACTTGGTCAGCTTGTTAAGTTGTTTATTACTGGAGGCTCTACAGTACATAGCAATTTAAATAAAACCTGCAAATTCAAAAAGGGGGGGGGGGGCAAATGCCCCATCCTGCCCTACCCAAATGAAATCCCTGGATAGACGCACCTGTATGTAACTGTCACTAAGATTATCTTTCAGTTAATTTAAAAATTAGTTTGCACAGGTAGAAAAGTTTGTCTACTTCTTTTATTTAAGTTAAAAAATCTAGTTTAGGCCAACGTTCCGTCTCCGAGAGACAATGGTGTAAACTCGCTGGAAATGAGGCCTAATATTTTAATGAGAACAATCTATATTTCCCATGCCCTAGTTTCACCTTCTGCACGCGACTGATGGACCAAAAGGAGCGCCAAAAAGGAACGACAATTTTCCCTCGTGCGAATTTTTTTCGTACACATTTCCGGTAACCTATATTCTTGTTTTAGTAATGCGATGCTGTTTGTCACAAGTGGTGAGATGTCTGTAATTATGAAGGAGGCTGTGAACTCTTTTTTGACAGATGTGTTCCTGACATTGTCTAAGGTGGAAGAAACGCATTTTGGGCCATAGGAAAAGTCGGGATCCGGATAATTCATTGGTCAGAAGATGTGCGCACCACGGTGCGACCCTGCGCGGGAATAAGAGATATGGCCCTGGATGTCGATTTTCGCAGACTGCCCTCAAAGGTTCTCATGTTTCCAACTTGACACCCCGTGTGAGTGAAAGTACTTACCGCCGAAGGTGTTGCCTCTGCTACTTATGATTTACGCAACCATCTTGACAAAAATCTTTTTATACCATCCTCTTTGTTTTGTTTTTTGAGTGATGAAACAGCTGTTAGAGATGATTCAGCAACAACTGAATAATTTTAGTGCAATACGATGTAAAGAATAAAATCCAATACCATCAACAGCTTTAATCTCAAAACAAAACACGATGGTGGGACATACAATATCATTGATACTCAACAAAAGCGGCATTGCCTATAGAAACATTTACTTCCTAATCTAAAAATAATAAATTGAGACCATCATCTTACAAACTTGCCATCTCACTAAAATAAAAAAATAAATCCTTGCATAATGTTTCACAGGTTAACACAATAAACCCTGACGTTGTCAACATGATAGTGATGCAGGGGTTGGAGCCATTTGTCTCCCCTTATCAGAAGCAGATAGCGCCCCTCGTCTCTTAGCCGGCTAAAAAACAAACAAAACAGCAACCGCCAGGAGGCGAGCCGAGCAGCTATTCGATGAAACTGAGTTTTTTTTAAATGTGAATTTTCTATGTTATGCCAAAACCCTTCCACACAAGCGCTACGATTACTAGATTGTCTGGAAAATAGAAGGGACAATTTTACAAATATTGCCCCCACAAACTCTCTACCTACCTTAATATATATACGACCCCCCACAAAAAAAAAATAATTTTTTTTTGTTTCATTTCATCGACCTTATCCTTTTCATTAAGACAATTCAGTGCTTGTGATTGGACTTGTGTACAAAAAAAAAAAAATGTTTGAGGTGGGGAGACTACTATGGGTTCCAAGTAGATATTCTGAGATCTTAGTATTTTGAATTCTCCGTCACCAAATAGGCAAATTTATTTATGGCAGATCACAATTATATAGGCCAACATTTCCAGACAAACACATTATACCACTATTCATTTTGTCAAAAAGGATTATAAAATAATACATAATTCAATTTTTAAAAGTACTAGTACAAACATGTGTAATCCCATCTTAATGTTAATAAGATGCTAACACTAATTACAGGATAACATAAATAAAACACAAGAGAATTTAGAAAGAACTGAAGACAATTTGTGGAAAAAATTTTGTTTATTGAAAAATCTGGGTCATGAATGACCAACATACCCTGAGCTTAACAGAAAGATACAACATTATATAATACAGTAGATCAGCATACTTCATTTAATACATACATTAAGATGCAATATACAATACAATACATTACCATACAAGATGTGATAGAACACATTAGCACATTACCATAAACATACTACATATGATACAACACAATATAATACAATGCATTAGAATACATCATTAAACACATACAGGGTGGGCCAATAAAAGTGAGAACATCTCCTAAAATGTGATTTAAAAGTAGTTTAACTTTAACCATACTAGATTAAATAGTTTACTGATTTACTTACTTACATATTGAACATGATTTCTGATTAGCTAAATATTTCGCAAAAAAATGTATGAAGAATTATAATTAATTAAATTATAATAAATTATATTTTGGAAGGCCGAATTCCAAAGATTCTGTTGTATGGAGAGTTGGCAGAAGGGACAAGACTTATTGGACGGCCTCGCCTGAGATATATGGACGTTTGCAAAAAGAGCATGAAGGAAGCCAAAATTGAAGTCAACAAATGGGAGATCATTGCCGAACAACGTTCCAGCTGGCGAACGGCAGTGTACGAAGGAGTGAAAAAGGCAGAAGATGTGCGGAACGAAGCCCTTGCAACAAAAAGAACAGCACGGAAGGCCAAAATTAACCAGGAATCATCATTCTCCTGCGTGAAATGCAGTCGAGATTGTCACTCCAGGATTGGCCTAGTGAGCCACTCGTGTAGGACTACAATATAGCTACTCCATCGTCTCGCAAAGACGGAAGGATGCCATACATACATACATTTTGAAATAACTCATGCTACGAGATGTTCTCACTTTTATTGGCCCACCCTGCACATTAAGATGCTACATATAATACAACACACTACCACACAACGTATAATACAACACATTAGACTACTACAACAACTGTAATGGAGTCGCATCAATAGAACATTTTGGCAAAGATTTACTCTGACCTATTTGAATTTGCCAGCCCTTTTACTTCCTTTATGTTTTGCCTTTGTCAAATTATGAAGTCTTACTACCAAGCAGCTATATGACTTATCTCAAGCTTTGCAATCCTTGATGTGTTACTGAGTTCATTAGTACAAGCTAAAGATATTATCCTTCAGGATATACATTCTATATAATATCAAAAAATAAACATGAAAATATAAGTAAATAAACATAAGAATGGCAATGTTTAATACAATGGTGAGTAATCAAAGTGAGGATTGAAAATATTAATGAAGAAAGGACAAGGAGAGGCAGCCTGTTTTTTCAGAGACAAGTCAGCCATTAAATAAACACATGGGTTCAAATATTTTGGTGAAAGTCAGGTAAAATGTGGAGGATACAAGAAAAATGGTGCTCAAATTCTGATCTTCAATGAAGACTTAAAGGTAAGTTGATCACAATATCTATGATCAGACATAATAACTATTTATAATAATATGTTGAGTTTGATGTGGAGAATAAATGGTGATCATCTGCCACCAATGACAAAATTTTTAAAAAGTCACCTGTTGGATTCCAATGTAGAGACCTATATATATAGAGAGGTTATTGTAATAAACAAGTTAAAAAAATACTTTTAATCTTGAGATATCATTTTTGGTATTATTAATTTTAGTTTTAAGTTAAAACCTGGCATCATTTAAATGAGGCAGTTGAAATAATTTATAAGTAATGTCAATAGCTACCCTAGTGTTGTACATTTAAATGTCAGTAGCTACCACAATGTCCTACATTAAAATACAGTAACTATAAGGACTTGATCATGAGATACATTATAAGATACATTTTAAAACACCAAGTTGAGGCTTTTACTTTGTATGGCCAATAATGACAAACTGAGCCAAAAAATTAGCCAGACCAATGAGAATTAAAGCACTGTGGAATACTGTTTTTAGTACTGTCAGATGTCCATTCTGGTAGGATGAGACAAGGTACACAGCACAAGGGAGAGCAATGGCGTAGGAGAACCCACAGAAACCTCCAACAAAACTGAAAGTAAATAAGTTTAGAGATTCCAAGACTAAACATTTCACTAAATAAAATTTAGTGACATTAGTGCAGCTATTGTTAAATATAACCATAACAAGTGTTGGAACAAGCTAGGCCTGGTGACAGCATCGTTTGATGGACTAAATCAAAACATACAAAATATACTCTTCCAGTCACATATAATAAGTAATAAGATATACTAAAGCAGGGTTTCCCAGCCTGGGGTGCTTGCAACCACAGGGTGGCATTTTAAGAGGGTGG
Source organism: Omphiscola glabra (assembly GCA_964017045.1). Lineage (NCBI taxonomy): Eukaryota > Metazoa > Mollusca > Gastropoda > Lymnaeidae > Omphiscola > Omphiscola glabra. The sequence continues at coordinate 9,515,763 of OZ024796.1, forward strand.
GAGTAAAGTTGTTTATAAGACAGGAGCAATCGACTTTTAAGTTATGATATAAATATTTATATATTTTAAAACAATTTTTTTAACATTTTACTAAAGATAATAATATGGTAAGATGCAGAGTTCTCTTTTTCATTTAATAAATCATTTGAAGTACATTTTTGTTCCAATTTTTCAAATGCTTTGCTACATTTGTAGGGTTGGGAGACCTAGTCAAACAAATCCCAGGGAGTGGAAGACCTAGTCAGACAAACCATAGAAATGGAACAGCTAGTAAAACAAACCATAGTAGTGGGTGGGAGACCCAGTCAGACAAACCACAGGGAGTGGGAGACCTGGTCAAACAAACCATGGAGAGGTGCAGCATATAAATTAGCTTGTGAAATCCTGTATTAAAATATAATTGATAGTAAAACAGAAACAAGAATGCACACTTTTGATAAAAGTGTTGGAATGCGATAAAGCTTTAAAATAGATTAATTGGTCAACTGTTGTCAAAAGTATGCTAATTAGACACGAACAATTTGTGTTTTATATAACAATATGATGAAGGCATGTGCCGAAACGTCTACTTGTGTATTATGTAAAATTATTATTAAAGCTTAACATATATTGTTATATTGACACAAATTGTTCGTGTCTAATTAGCATACTTTTGACAACAGTTGACCAATTTACCAATACCGTGGGCTGCATGTTTTTTTTAAACTTTACTCACCCAATAATGTGACCAATGTTAGGAAGAAAGACTGCAAAGACCACTGATATGCTGACAATCAAGACATTTAAGATCAGGACATGCTTGAAACTAGAGAAGGAATTTTTGAACATTTTAATCTTTAACAGCTACAAAACTATCAATAAAAATTTAAAAACAAAAACAAAATATCAAATTGTTTTATCAACATTTCATTCTTTTGTGTGCATAAAACCTGAAACCCTTTTTGGGCCACATAAGTTTTTTCATCATATAAAAATTATGTGCGCTCATCATTTCCATAAATTAGGTTTTCTTTTTCTATTTTTATTTATGCACCACTAAAATGCCATATATTAACCTCTAGGCACCCCCAGCCTATATATAAAAATATATATAATGTATATATACAATGTAATCTTTATAATGTATAATGTAAATATATAATGAATATATATAATGTATAACATAAATGTATAATGTATTTATATAGAGTATAATGTATGTATATAATTTATTATCTATATAATGGATAATGTATATAAAATGTAATATTATTATTATTTTAAAACCAGTAGCCTTATTTACATTACATAAGCCATAAGCAATCAGAGGCAATAATAACAGTTATGAATAGTTATCTTGTACAAATAAGATTTTTTCACGCCAACCTTAGTGAGCTTTGAAACCCCTTACAATATTAATATGTTTTATGATTTGCAAAGTAAACACACCATTAAACCATCTGAGGTCCCTCACTCTCCTATAATTTATATAGCTCATCCTTTTTATGTGCCTCCATGTGGTTATATTATATGTAAAGATGCTCACTATTTGGAATAATAATATAATTTGTTCTAAGAGTCTTACTATTTGGAATTTTAATATAATTTGTTTTAACAGACTCACTATTTTGAATACCAATTTAATTTGTTTTAACAGTCTTACTATTTGGAATACCAATATAATTTTTTCTGACAGTCTCACTGCTTATACCAATATACTTTGTGTGATATTTTGCAGCTGTCTTTCTCCCCTGCCAACTCAACCACTAATCATAACCATATCTGTCATTGTGTGCCATGTCAACATTTTTGGTGAGATTAGAGCAGTGTACACAAACACATGCAGTTTATATTTTTATATTTCTGCATTTAAAAAATATTAAACATAAAAGCAAAAATATTGAACCGAAACTATAATTATTTTAAAATAAAATTTTAGAATAACAACTAACTAAAGTGGAGAAAAAAAAAAGAAATAACTTGTCGTTACATTTAAAAAAAGTTTTTAAAAGAATAATTGGCACAGAGAAAGTCTACACAAATTTTTTAAATACTAATTTCCGATTTTTACATCTTATGGATTCTTTTTATGACAATTAAATTATTCATCGATTGATCTTAGACCGGGAGGGGGCTGGGGGTGCCTAGAGGAAAAGGTAGGGTGCCTAGAGGTTAACAAAGGTAGTGTGCCTAAGTGATGGGGTGATATTAGAAAGAGTAATAAAACAATCTTTAAATTTAATGTGAACACGATCATGATGAGCCCAATATAAAAGACATAAAGTGTTTTATAAAACATGCTGGTATATATTTGTTGTTGTACATAATTAATTAAATTAATATTTCTTTAGAGAAATACTTTTTTAAGCCAGTTATAAACTCATACCTTGTAGCAAGAATACTCTTATGTTAATATGATAGAAATTACCTTGGCCATGATGTTTGAAAAATGAAATTTAAAAGTTGTGCTCTAATTATAAAGGTGAGTAGAGGCAAGACACACAGCAACTGGAAGAAGAGGCCGATGCGAGCAACAAATGCCATGATATCAGTGGAGGCAATGTTGTTTAGAAAGTTCTGCAAGTAACAAAAAAACCAATAAAACATTTTAATCACAGCCTGAATGAAGTACATATGTGCAAAAACAAATGCACACGTTATATACTACTATCCACAGCTATCTAAACATTAGGTAAAATATTAACCTAAGAATTGTGATTGTACATGATTTAGATAATTTACTTAAATTGAAAGTATATAATTAATATTAAGAATACAGATTTAGCTTGTTGTCCAGCAGGGGTCCACAGAGGTAAGTCTACAAGAGAAACACTACAATATATGGAATCCCAGCACACCCCCCCCCCCTTTTTTTTTTTGTCTGCATAATAACTTTCAACAACATCAGATATAATGATCCTTAATTGCTTATCAATCTTGTAATAATAGCTGCACCATAATTAGATAGCTTATATATCTTGATAGGTGTACATATTTGAGTGAAGTTCATTAATTTAATTTATAAGGTATCAATACTTTAAACAAATCCAGATACTCACATCTTCAATGCACGATTTTTCAAGAGGAAATGAAGCATAGAAGACAGCACCCAAAACAGTGTATGTTGTGCACACTAAAACATATGCAATAATCAAATCTCTTGTCTGAAAATAAAAATTATTTTAAAACTTTTAGAAAGTTCGGTGATGGATTATGCTTCTAGGATGCATCATAGAATAAAAGCAATACCTTAGTCCCCAGATTTGCCAGTGTGACTTTAAAATAAATTTCATTCATCAATAAACGTGTGTAAAGTAATCAAAGCAAAATCTATGGAGGTTACTGAAGTAAAAACTTTTGGGCAGAAGATCACCAAAGAAAATTAAATTTCAATATGATAGAATAAAATTTTCTACAAAAAAAGTGTATGCACTTATTGTGAAGAAATGTGTAGTATCGATCCATGAAAGTTATTAGCCCCTTGCACTAACTCTAATCTTAGACTGGTTTAAATAATCAAACAGCAAGCTACCTGAATATATTCTACTTACATTATTTTCTGGGTATTTTTGATTGCGAACTATTGAGACCACTGCATTCTGTAGTAAGTAGGCAAGGGCTGCCACACCAGTTAAAGCAGGAAAAGTCCATTCAAAGGCTTTAATGGCAAGATTTTTTTGACTCATTTATTTATTAAAAAATAAAATACATACACTATCTTTTTATCTATATCTATAAATATCTATATCCCCACATGCCAACCTATAGGATTGAAACTATGTACACAGAATCCCAAAACCATGTTAAAAAAAAAAAACAAAAAAAAAACACAACAAATGAAAAGCCAAAACAATGAATCGTTACTTAATTGTATTAGAATTTGTATCAGTTATCATTTTTAATGCATGCAATCTTTTTTCATGGTATCTGGATTATTTAAGAATCATGAACCCCAGGTGTATGGGTTAACTTTTGTTTCATAACCAGAAAAAAACCGTATACAAAATCATAAATTGGATGTTCACTAAAGAAAACAATACAAGAAAGTACATTATGTGACAGTATTTAATTTTTTGGAATGTTTATCAATTTCCAATATTAATTTTTTTTAATGTAATATTTGTTACTTGTATTTACCATTAAATAATAAGGTTAATTACAGTTGGGGATCTAGTGAAACTTAACTATTATATAAATAGAGGTTGGAGTATGGGCTCAGTTAGCTAAAAACCTAAAACCATAACATGAATTATTACTATAAAGGACAGCGAGGCTTGACATATTCTTCTTGCAGTTACAGCCAAGAGAAACAGATTATGTTGAATCTTGTAATCAATTTAATCAGATCTAAACTGATTAAATTACACCATTTTTTTAAAATTCTCATCAGCTGAAATTTTGAGCAAGTTGGTCCCAAAATGGACACTTATATTGTGAAAATTAGATTATCTTTTCACAAATATAACCATATTAAAAAAATTTGAACTGGTGCTCTTTTGAACCCTACATTTTATACCTTTAAAATTGTGTCAAATATCAAAATTTAAAAAATTAGCAAATATTACATTTAATGTCTCTAAATTGATCAAGTTACCAGAACTATATTTCCAAGAGCTGGCATGTTCTATATTTAGGTCTATGTTTATTCCCCATTGGCCAGCTTTTACCAGAACGAAGACTGCTAGATAAATCACAAAGAGGGTACCTACAAAGAAAAAAAAGATTATTTGCAGATAGTAACTGGGAGCTAAAATGTATGTCAGTGGTGAATAAAATCTACGTCCTCAAGTCTCTGAGACAAAACAAGTTTAAAACAAATAATAATTATTTAATTATATATTAGATAACCCAATTCTTAATTGAGTAATGAAGATAATCAAAATGGAATATAAATAACTACATATAAATTATACATACTCACCAAAAGAGTTGAATTTTGTAAAAAATGTTGGTGATTTTAAGTTGATGATAGGAAATATGAGAACTACCAGGTAGAAAGGTATAGTTTTAGTCTCATCCCACATTTTATCAAACAGGTTGCTGTTATATACAATTATAGCCGTCTTGTTGTCGCAAGTTGCTGAAATTAATTTCTTTTCATGATCATCTTTAATTGCAGATGTAAGGAATACAATTTCAAAAGTTATTTTATATCAAAATATCATTGACTTATTAACAGATAAAAAAATTAGAAGTTCCTTCCTTTCAGTATAAATGTTGTGTTCAAATGTTTTAGCATTGAAATAGTATTATGAGTAAAAAATATATTTTTAAAAAGGCAAAGTATAGTAGATTCAATAGCAAGTTTGTATGTCCCAAATCTTTACTTCTCAAGAGTGCAACCAGACAAATTATAAGTTCCAAAGTTTAAACGAAATGTAAACAGTTGACATAAAGACAATACTACTTTTAAGCTTTTTTGGTACATGTGCATGATGGTGAAAACATACTGAAAGCTTTCAAAGCATTTCAAATGATCTCTTGTAATAGTCTATATGACATTTACTTCACACGTTTATACACAGTCCAAAAAATTATAATACTTGAATCCAGTGAAGAAAAATCACTTTTTTTCTTTTGATCAAACTATCAGCTTTGTAACAACATACCATCAGAATTAATAATAAGAAGAGAGTGGACAGCACTTGATGTCATATTTGGTTTCAGTGAATCAGTGTTAACATGGCCTAGATAATGTAAAATGATGTAATTAGTAGGGCTAGAGAGTCAAGTGTTGTCAAGAATATTGGCAATACTAATTACTCCAGATAGAATAATGTGTAAAAATTATAAGGACATCACAACCAAGATCAAGCTTAAATCTGATTTCTACTCAGAATGCCCTGACAAATCAATTGATAATTTATTCCCCTTCAATTTTGTGTTTTCTTTTAAACAACCTCTTCATTTCTTTGATTGTTCAATCCTTTTGGGTTTTTTTCATTGACCTAAAAGAGGTACCCTGCTTTTTACAAGCTTTGATTCTTGTTACAATTTGACAAAAAGTGGACATATGTTGATTCAGCAAGGGAAATAATTTATGAAATTTCAACCCTATATCAGACAGAGTTACATTTTAAAGCTTTACAAATAAATATCATTGATTCCAAAGGTCAATTGTGAATAGAAAGTGAAAGAAATTTTATATCATATTATGTATACAGTGTTTCATTCCAGTAAATATAATAGAAGCTATATTCTTATCTGTTAGAAACTGAGATTCAGTGTAAAACTTCCTAGACAAAAAAATACAAATTGTTTTTACAATAACAAATAATCTTTTAGACTCACTGTAGATGAAAATCCCAATATGAAATAAAAAGTTAGACATTAGGATCCAGTAGACTATACATCCTCCAACCAATGTTAAAATAGAGCACACTAAGGCTCCCCCCTCTACTATACGTCCCAGGTAAATTCTTACAGCATCTGAAAATTCAACTAAGGAGCCACCTGTGGAAAATGAAACTGATGATATCAATAACCATTTTTAAAAAATGGAACATGCGTTTTTTAACGAATAAAAAAAAAAGTAATTTAATTGGAATGTGAAAACATTGATATTAATTTAATTCATAGGGATAAAATTATTGTATTTCAAATATCAATCAAGAAATTTAAAGGTAGATTATAGTTCGCAATCAAAAATACCCAGAAAATAATGTGTCCTTTTAAAATAAGAGAATATGTTTTTTCTTTAAAATAATTTTAAAATATCATGAATTTATCATGTATAATAATGCATTTACAAAGAAGAGCAATTATTACAATTTCTGATTCAATTACAGAGTTTTACACATTTTATCTCAGTATACTTTTAACTCAAAAATAGCATGTGGTGTTGTATTGTTTACACTAACACAACTAAAAATGAATAACAAATTTAAGGAAACTGCTCCTACCTGATGAGGATCTGCAAACTGCAAGGACTCTATAAGATGTGTAAGCCATGATTCCTGCCATTAGTACTAATAAGACAATTCCATTAATAAATCCAGCCTACATAAAAAAAAATTATTATTATTTCACATGGAACTTTCTAAATTTTTTTTAATTGCATGCATTTGAGATAATCTATATCTCACAAATCAATCATTCTACTATGGCCTTTCACTGAAAGAATATTTTACAGATACAAAAACTCGTTAGAAACAATAATGTTTACATACAATTATTCCGAATAAAATAATTTGTAAGTTCTAAATAGACATCAATTATTTTTATAGTTTATGCTTATGTAACATTGGTACACTCCAAAAGGTTTCATAGGATATTAGGCACTATGCCTCTTTGAACTATTTAATATACTGGCAATATTCCCAACCATTTCTCTACCTCGAATTTCAAAAGTATCAATGATAGAGAGAGAGGGTGTTGAACAATTACTTTATTTCACTCCAACAGCTGAATATATTGAGCATCTTGAAAAACATGAATTTGAACAAGCCTTTTGGAAATGTTTTTATATCAGAGATGATGCAATCTATTGATTATTTACTTTACAAAAGTAAATAATGATTAATGCTGTTGGAACATACAGATAATAGTAATCTAAAATTATCTCCTAAAAATGTTTGCTTATATGATCTTGTTATCTTTAGTATTTAAGCCAAAGCTTTCTTCAAAGAAATAGTTATGCCTTGACTTCCTGAAATTAAATAAAATGGTTATTGGTTGAACATGTATAAATCTATTCTTACTTGCTTGATAGTCCAAGGCATACTGAGCAATGATGTTCCCATCATTGTGTTCCACATAGAGAAGCTGTAGAAATAGTCCATATTTGCAAATAATACCTTAGATATTTTGAGAATACATTATTTGAAGTATACAGTACTTCATATCTTATTTTCTAAGATTAAGGGTAATAAACCTTTTATTTTAAAAAAATTTGAAAATTTAAACTTTACAAGGACATAATGAAAAAACTTTTTTAAAGTAATAATTAATTTACATTGTAATAATGCTGTGCTGCCTTTGTGTTGCATGCCCTGCAATGGTGTTCTGAGTATCATACAAAATTTGAACATCTTCCTGCAGAAAAAAAATTAATGGTGAAATAATGTCTTATTCACCAATGCCAATAATAATCGCAACACATCAAATAAACATAAATTTTAAATAAAATTTTCCTCTTTCACCTAATAATTGAAATGGTTACATTTATTATCAATTGTTTAAAAAGCTATATTCAAAGCAAGTATAAATTTGATCTTTCAATATGTTAAAAAAAGGAGAATAGTTCTATAATAATTCCCAATATTTAAAAAAGAAAAGTGTTTTAATATTCCATAAGCCTTTATACGGGTCCAAAGTTTTTAACAAAATAAAAAAATTGTCATAAAGCAACAGAATACAAGTGCTGTGGTTTAGACCTAAAGTTTCTGGGTTTTCTCTTCCTATTTTTAAAACTTTAATCAATGGTGTTATGAGAAAGCTTAATGAAATTAAGAATTTACTTTGCAGGAAATAACCAATAAATACACTGTGATTTAGGTAATTTGATGTTTAAAGTTTCATTTAATTAAAAAATATAAACAAGATATTTTTTTGACAATTGGTGAGGATATGGGAGTGGGCGGTTAGACTCTGCAAAAATTTGTGTGATGTCATGGATGGCCCCTAATACCAGGGGTCAGCAAACATTTTTTGTCATGAGCCATTAAGAAAAAATTGCGTCTGGCTCAAGCATTTAGGTGTCCTTTAATTTTGACCCGAATATGTCATAAATAGTAGTTTGCCAACCCCTGCTATAAACCAAAATAGTAATGTAATTTTTAAAAACTTACATCTTGATTTCCATTCACACATAAATGGTGCGGAAAATGTTGAATATGTTTTCCCAACAGATGAGATGATTCATCCTCTGAGTAGCTGTTAGTATCATCATTCACTGATAAACTGGGTTCCTCAATGTTCCTAAAAAAGTTACAAGGCAAGGCATTCCTTAAAATATTATTATTATAACATTTTAAGTATCATTGCTATCTTTTGACTAATGCGATGTTTGGGTGTAATCCCATTCCCAGCTATGGGTAAAATAATATTGGGTGGAATTGACACCTTACAGTTTTACTCAAGTTTAAGTGTCTCAAGTAAGGCAGCTAGGCCTACTCCTAGCAGTTTTGGGGTGGAGGCAGACCCTGACTGGCTGGAGGCTGGGTAAAAGACCTCAACCACTGAAGTCCGGAGACAGCTGTCGATTTGAGGAGGGAATAATAATGAGTAATGAGCTTAGCTGTCTCCTTTGCACCAAACAAATATTTGTAGTTTTAAACGGGTAAAATAAAATTTTTACATCTTAAATTAAACATCATTTTAAAAAATGTAGGAACTAAATTATTATTTTACCTTTTTAACTTGCGTGTGAAGAATTACTGTCAAGAATGAAATTTGTTTAATTATACTTACTAACACTAACAATACTAACATTATTAATTATTATAACTACTAAGTTATATTTATATGGCTATGTTCCTGTTAGGCTACACCAGGCCTGCACAACTCAAAATTTAAGGCTGGCCATCATGTGAAAAACTTGTGTGAGCCAAAAGAAAATAGTAAAATAGGACAAGGGGGAAAGCTTTTGAGAAAATAATAATAATAAAGAATATTTTGTTAATTCACTGGCCCACTGGCCGCAAATTGGGTGCTGGCAGGCGGTCCGCATGTTGTGCATGCATGGGCTACACTTATTAGTATTATTTATTAAATTAGGCCTTTACTTTATAATTATATTTATATTAAATATTTGAGCTATCTAAATATAATTTAAAACAGAGCTACTGCGTGGGTGGATCAATCGCTACAAGTGTGTGGACTAAATTTTGAAAATCCACGCTTCTCACGTGGACAGCTATATGTTGCCTGCTCACGGGCACGCGTTGAAAAAACTTCTAATTTATTTGTGTACGCACTAGACGGAAAAAAACAATAAATATTTTCTATTTAAAAATTACTTTAAAACTTAATTAAAACACAAACACTTTTTTCATTGAGTGGCATGGCAACGCATACCGGGTTCTCGCTAGTATATTAATATTAGTATTAGGCTTAGGAAACTGTTAATTAATGTTACCATTTCTTAACTTACTCAGTACTCTTACTCTTAGACTTTGTCAGTAGCTTGCCTACTACTACTAGCTAATAGTTAAGTAGACCTACCATTTAATTTATATTATTAGGTTACTAAGACTCAAGACTTGACTAAGTCTAAGTAGACATAATACTAATAATATAATACCTCTTTACAAAATTGTGGACACTCTGCTGCTGGATAACAACAGTGTGTTTGTTATTGTGTGTCTCCGACAAGCTCATCGTGAATCGTGGTTACTGATTGACTTGTCTATAATTAACAAACATTTAATTCATTTATAACTAAAGACAAGATATAAAATTGCCTAGTTATGATTATGCCAGACTCAGTTCAGTAGTCATACAATCACCATCATATTGTCAGTAACCGAAGCAGGGTACACGTTAACAACACTAACTACAAACACACACTGTTACTGTTATGAATGTTATCGTAATTTTAATCGTATCCTTTCTGAATTTAGTTGGGGAACATAATTTAACTTGTCAGTGAGTTGATAAGATTAGACCAGCGTCCAGTTTATTTAATTAATCCAATCCATGCTTCGCCTAACCTAAGGCTTTTGCCTTTGAAAGCTTTAGTTTGTAGAAACTTCTAAGAAACTACACTACTAGTCACTAGTCTGAGTCAACACAACTACACACACTACACAGCAAACTTTGTCTTTTGTTAATTTTTTTTTTAATGTGCGTAGGGTTGGGGGGAGTGGGGTTTAAGAAGAACAGCCAAGTCTAAGTATGGTCGTGATTAGTATAGACCAGTGATTCACTAAGTGGTCTAAATCGACCCCAAGGGGTCCACGACAACTTGCAAGGGGTCTATGGCAGCGCAAAAAAAAAAATTGGGGGTCTATGAAATGAAAATGGGGGTCCATGAAATGAAAATTGGGGTCGACGATAGTGGATCTCATGTAAGCAGGTCAAGACTTCTATTTTGGCATTTTTTAATTTAAATAATAAATATATAAAACTTAACATGTTTTTAAAAAAGTTATTCACACTGCACTTCACTACCGTTATAAATTTAAATCTTTCACAGTGAGTAGCACTATACCGCCTGTTAAAAATACATTTAAAGTATTTGTAAAGTAGGCCTATTCATGAATTTGCAAAAAATCAATATCAGGTAAGCAGGAGGTCAGGAGGGGGTCTACCCAAAACCGAAAAACATGGCAAGGGGTCTACGAGACAAAAAAGTTTGGGAACCTCATAGGCTATATTATCTTAAGTCTTAAGGCTTAGGCTTAGGCTTCACACACTAGACTACTACTCTTCAGTGATGTAGGCCTACACTCAGCAGTAATAACAATGACAAATAAACCAATAGGCTAAAGGTCAAACACAACACACTGGTAAAACCATATCCCATGTTAACATTTTTTCCGCCCATGACCATTACATGATCTGTCAATCCGGTGTCCTCCAGTCCAACGAACTCAGGGGAAGGTGGGGGGCGGGGGTTGTCAGGAAATATGTTTGTTATGAAATCGAGATGAGGGTGCATGAAAATAAGAAATGTTTTGAACTTAAAAGAGGGGTGGTGGGCTGTAAAAATAAAAGTAAAAGCCAATGAACTAACTCCAATCCATCATCTCACAATTCTACCATAACGTTCAGCATCTCTACATTGTCTCCTTTTTAATGCATATAAAATTTAAACCAGGATCCAGCTAGGGCAAGTCGTCTTTGAATGGGAAGCTTGTACCTTCCACCACTACTGCTTGGCATCGGTTGCTGAGGAAGCTAGAGATCCATATTTTAGTGGTGCCTAGGATCCCATAACTCTGAAGTTTGTGTAGAAGTAGAAGCAAACTATGATTGACACGGTCAAATGCCTCTGAGAAGACCATCACCAGCAAGTCAGTTTGCTTGCTGTTCTCCATTATCAATATTGGTCACCAAGTCTTCTACAATTTCAAGGGCTTAGCTCGGCACGGTCCATCACCAACACAAGATTAAATCTGAGACAATTGAAGACCATGCCATATAAAAAGCCTTAACATTTATTTACCGTATTTCTAAATAAGTCAGCAAACCTAGTGGTATAAAATAAACAAGATCCTTTGTGAATAATAATTATTCTGTCAGGCGTGTGGGTGAGTAGGCCTAATTAGTTAGAGTGAGTGAGGTGAAATAAACAAGAGATAGATAGATAGAGAGAGAGAGAGAGGGCGAGGAACAATGGCAATAAGATGACGGCGAAAGAACACTGTATGCATTAAATTTTATAATTTGAAAATTTTAAAAATACTGATTTTATGCTGTTAGACTATGATTAAGCAACAAATATTGAGCTTCATTTTCAAAGTGTGAAACAGAAAAGTGTGCTAAATTAACTATTTGAATTTAACTTAAGATTAGGGGCAATATAAAGTTATGGCATGGCTAGCCTTTAAAATATTGCGGCCTATCCGTCGCGCATTACAAACGGAGCCATAACTTGTCTTTGTAAGAGGTCACGGGCGATACGAGTTCAAGGCCATTCAAACTGTGAGAGCACAGTGAGTGCTGTCAATGTTGATAGTTGTCTTTCTTTATAAACATAATTTTTTAAATACATCTGTAAGTATAGTGATCCCTACTGTGTTATGAGCTGCTGTGGAAGCGGGGCCATGGCCCCTAATACCATTGAGACCATCGCGACCGCCCCCTTTGATGGCCAGAAACCAGGAACAAGTGGTCTCAGAAAGTCTGTTGGCGTCTTCCAGCAGCCTCACTACTCGGAGAATTTCATACAATCTGGTCTCACTGCTGGTCTAGGAGACAAGTTGAAAGGGGCGAGTCTGGCTGTCGGAGGAGATGGGCGATTCTTTTGCAAAGAAGCAGCCCAACTGATCATAAAGATCGCAGCAGCCAATGGGGTAATAAATAAATACATTAACTTCTCCCGCAATCAAGTCAGTCTCAGTTATTAGAGTTATTAATTGTCGTTGTTATGTCTTCTCCAACTTAAACTTAAAATTACTAAATTCTAATACTAGTCTAATACTCACTAAAATTTAGACAATTATAATTAAGGTAAATTATGAGAGATGGGTCCGCGTTTTTTACCATGGCCGCCATCTTGGTTGCCCCGACCCGCGAACTTTTACGTGTTCACGGGTCGGGACAACCAAGATGGCGGCCATGGAAAAATAAAATAACTCATGTTAAAAAGATTTTAAAAATGAAAAAATGATCTAAATCTATCCCTCACCCTAACCTGAACCCTAAATTCCTCCCTAACAGGGTTTTGACCCTCTCCCTAACAGGGTTTTGACACTCTCCCTAACAGGGTTTTGACCCTCTCCCTAACAGGGTTTTGACCCTCTCCCTAACAGGGTTTTGACCCTCTCCCTAACAGGGTTTTGACCCTATCGGAACCAGCGTTTTGACACTCTCCTTAACCTAACGTGGCGCTGGGCTTTGACCCTGAAACGTTGGAAAATTAAAAAAAAAAACAAAGAAAAGTGGCCAAAATTAATTATAAAATAAAGAAGTAATGAAAACCCAACTTACATTTTCATGGAATACACTTTTACACACTTTATTTCAGGTTCCAACGAAAAGAATATCCAAAAATTAATGAAACACGAATAAAACACGTGTGGTCATCCTCTAAAATAATCTTATGAAATGGCAGACTACATAAAATACTAAATCAGCCAACCAATCAAATTTTATCATTATATTTAATCAACCAATAAAAATTTAATTAAAAAACATGCCATCGTTACGATGATCGTAATTTAAGGAAAATGTAACTCTAATAAAAAAAAATAAGGGGAGTGAATCCACGCAAATGACGTCGGGGACCCATAACTCAGAATCAGCCATAATTAATAATTAGTAAACTAGAGCGTATAAATAGACCAAGGCAGACAAGGGTCTGCAACCTATGGATGATTTACTTCATTTACTCAGTAAATATTAACTGCCAAGTAGGATTTTTAGTTGTTGCAGTGGTGGGACAACTTTACAATAGCCTAAAACTAAAAGTCTACCTTAAATAAGTTACGTTCTCTGTGCCATGGCGTTTCCCACGGCCGTCTCTTAGTTGTCATGGTTAAGGAGCAAAAAAACTCAAGTCTGCTAAAATCCTAAACTCTAATAACGGTTAGGCTAACCCTAAAACTAAAACTATTCTAACCCTAAACCTAACCCTCAACTTAAAATTGTGTGCGGATGTGCGACTACAGTTACACACTGAAACTGGTAAGAAAACTAAAAATTATAAAAATAAACAATACAAAATAATTGTAAAGTGATGAAAACCCAGCTTAACTTACAGTTGCATAGGCATAGAATACACTTTTACACACTTTATTTTAGGTTCCAATAAAATAGAAAATTCAAAGTTGTCAGAAAATCAATACAATACAATATTCAAACCCATTATCCAAAATGCCATAAAATTTAAATATCATAACTAACCAACCAATAAAAATTGTAAAATTATAATTAACCAACCCATGAAATTATAATACAAAACCACATTCCATCATCATATTATGGGAAAGTTAACTATAGAAACAACAAATAAAAGGAGAGAATCCTACACAGACACAAGCCATTGCCCTTGATAGCGTAAATTGTCCTAAATTTTAAGTTATGACTTATTAATTATGTTTTTGTCTTTCATGTGCCATTGAAAATCAGGTCAATTTATGGAATCTGCACCACTTTGATTTGCTGCATAGGATTCTCTTTCCTTTGATTATTTGTGGATTGTTGTTATATTAAACATACGGTGAAAGATCTTTCTCTTACTGTGCCCCCAAACAATGGAATTCTCTTCCACTACACATCCGCAATATATCAACTATCACAGCCTTCAAAACTGCACTCAAAACACATCTCTTTAAACTCTACTACCCCGACTGATTCCTCACATCTGACTGATAAACGCTGCTGCTGGTCGTCGTCCATGGCTTGTCATGTAAAAGTTCTGGTGTGGATGAGGTGAATATGCATTGGATTTTGTTTTGTCTCTATACATCTGTTCTTTATTACATATATGTATTTTATGTTACGATTATGTCTCTTTTAAAATATTTTTATGTACAGCGCGGTGAGCCTAGCCCTAGGCTGGGGTACCGCGCTTTATAAGACAGCAAATAATAATAATAATAATAATATTCTAGAGTTAACTTTTTCCCTTTTTAATTACAGAAGTAATGTTTACGAAAATATTGTTAGTTTTCCCAGTTTCTTTTCATATTCATGTAACTGGCAATTTAAGAGGTATACCTTTTTTTTTTAGAAACATTATTTATTGAAAAATTTATTTTTATTTTATTCATTGGAAGAAGTGGCAGCGAAGGAATACTACAAGAATTAATGTGCTACCACAAGGTTCAGGTGCTACCACAAAAGTTCTTGTGCATAATTAACGGATATTAAGATAACGTTTAGTTTTATTAAAATTATTTATTTTCATTTTGCTGTAAAGTATCATTTTAAGTGTTTGAAATTAAAATGTGCAAATCATGTAAATGGAAATGTTAATTATAGAAATTATTTGTCAATTGAGGTACTCTAAAATTATGTGGACATAGAAAAAGAGTGCTGGAACTAGCAATAAGAATAGCGTTACTTCATTGTAATTTGCTAATTTTCACTGCTGCTCCAGTGCCCTACTACCACTGTAAGTTTGCAAATTGTTTTTTTTCCATTCTCGAATTACACTCAAGTTGAAAAGGTGGTGGGGTGGGGGACAGGGGGGGACTAAATTTACATGGTATCTACGCTTGACTTAGCATTGAGGTTACATAGAGTTTGTAGATTTCCTTAAAAAAAATTACATTACATTTACATGTTTTGTGCTCATTTTTAATCTTTTTATTTTTAATTTATAAAAATAATTATTCAGGTTTCTTAATCATTATCATTTTATGCCACACAGGTTTCAAATAAATACTATATTTCAATGTTTTTTTTAATATATTCTGATGAAATTCATTTCAGTAAGTAGTTGAAACAACACATTCTCTACCTAAACCTCCCCCATCTTATCAGACATATTTTTGCAATTATAATTTTTTTTTGACACAGCCGCCATCTTTGTTGCTATGAAACATTTGCCCTCAAATATAATTTAGAAATGAGTGGTGCGTAAATTTACTGGAAGGTGGTATGCGTGCCTCGTCTGGCATTCATTATGCAGGTTGACAACCCCTGCCATAGACTATAGTATGTGAAATTTAATTCATAGCTAATGTTACTTAAAATATCAATAAGTTAGTCTGAAATTATAGAGTAAATAGTTTTTAGTAAAGGCCAGTGGTGAACCTATTTATGGAAGCATGCAGCAGAGCACTCTCTGTTTACTGATGAGCCAAATTACCCCAGCAAACCAGCATTGGCTAACAGGGCACATAGGAGTACTGGTGCAAATTAATCTGGATGCTAAAATCCATCCCGACCATCTAATATGTCTCACATATTCCTAAACCTTATGAGTGGAACACACACTTTTCAGGCTTTTCCTCACAAAAACTAGGGATCTCAGCTTATGAAGGAGCATACTTATAAAGAGTTTATATGGTATAGGTTATACTATTTTAATTCATAGTTATACTATTTAAAAGATGTCAGTAAATATCAAAAATTAATTTTTAATGAAAGTTAGCTATTTTATGATTTCTTTCCAACAAGAAATATATTTGCCTCGACATTGCCTTTAAAATTAAAATTGAACACATAAATTTGTTTATATATTTTATAATAGGTTTCCAAGGTAGTGATTGGCCAGAATGGTATTCTGTCCACACCAGCTTGCTCTCATATTATTAGAAAAAGACAGCTGTGTGGCGGCTTCATTCTCACAGCAAGTCACAACCCTGGGGGACCTAAAGGAGACTTTGGGATAAAATACAACATTGAAAATGGGGGTTTGTTACATCATGATGTCTAGCTTTTACTGGAACCTTATTATCAATGTTATAACATATGAATATGATCTAGTAAATCAGAAATTCTTTGAAAAAATATTAATGACATTAACAATTGAGAATAAATGGATAATTTTATCTAACATAATAAAGTAGAATTTATGACAAAATAAAAATCCTGTCTTTATAGAAGTGTAATGTTTACAGTAATTTTTAAAAGAACTCAATTCTGTATACAAATCTAGATTTATTTCTCATCATTGCAGGTCCTGCCCCAGAAGCCATCACAAATGAAATATATGAAATTTCAAAGTCTATTAGTGAATATAAAATAGTTCCCAATCTGAAGGTTGATTTGGAAAAATTAGGAACATACAAGTACAAGATTTGTGGGTCTGAATTTACAGTTGAAGTTATTGATATTACTGCTGATTATGTAGAGTTTATGAAAACAATATTTGACTTCACTACCATCAAGAAATATCTCCATTCCCAGAAAGTTTTATTTAATGCAATGAGTGGAGGTATGTACTCTAATAAAAAAATTTCTTATATCTAAGCCATTATACCAAAGAAGGCAAGTTTTTTATGTTACTTGAAAACTATGAAAATCAAATCCAGTAAGCTATCTATTAAGATTTTTAAATTTTTTATTGTTCAGTGCTGTCAAGGGTATAATAAAAATATTTGATACAAATTCAATGCTTAATGAATGGTAAAGCTACCAAACTTGCTATTTATAGTCCTTTTCCTTATATCCAAAATACTTGTTGGAGCAAAATTATTACAAATAAAGCAATAGGAAAGTTTTAGTGGCTTTAAGTACCATTAATCAAATATAGTTAAAAACAGTTTTAATCCCTATGATATTATTTTGCTGTTCCTATATTGTCAAAACTTTAATTTTTCTGGATGTGTTTTTAAGTAATGATTGGTCCCATAAAAATAAAAGACAAATAACTACAAAGACACCATATGTTGGCATAAGTGAGAATATCAAATTTCAAGAAAGATTTCATGTGTCTAGTATATCCTACTAAGACTATTAAATTGAATTTTAAGAAAGTTTTGTCGATAATGTTACATATATGTTTTTCTCCACTGTGGACAACTCAAATAAAATGTCATAAAACTGAATACATAATCTGGTCTTGCTAAGATTAAGTACGATATCCATAAATTATGTATTTTTCAAAATTCAGTCAAAACCCGTATTTAAATTTATTTTGCTAGAAGTAGATTAGCTAAAAAAAATGAATGCTTTTACACATTGAACTAAAATTGGATTTAAAAAAGTGCAGATAAAAATTAACTCCTTTGTCTGTGTCAGATATTTATTTCATGTTTGTTAGTGCTAGTGTAGAAAAACCTTATGCAAATTTAAGTTGCTACTATTACCATATTACATTAACACTAAAGCATGTTTAAAATAACTATCACTTAAGTCAGATAAACAAATTATATTTTTCTTTCTATCTTATAGTTACTGGACCTTACCTGAGAAAAATCTTTGTTGGGGAAATGGGCTTGTCACCTGACTGTTGTCTTAATTGTGACCCCTTGCCTGACTTTGGAGGCAAGCACCCTGACCCTAACCTTACTTATGCCAAAGATCTTGTGGACATTATGGAAGAAGGAAAGCATGATTTTGCTGCTGCTTTTGATGGAGATGGAGTAAGTTCAATGTAATTATAGTATTTTATTGAATTATTATACAAATATGGTAACTAAGTAAAGGCTTAATTGAAAGTTTCTATGTTTTACATGACTAATTTAAAGCTTCTAAAAAAAATGTTGTGGATAAAAATAGCACTCTTATAAATACCCAGTATTTATGCCTTTTAAAAAAAAATTAAGCTATATAAATATGTAAAAGCTCGGTTATTTAACCCCCATCAGGTGTATTAACCAACATATATCTATTTTAAAAAAGAGAGCTGTTGGGAAAAAATAAGATGAAATAGGTGGAAAAATATTATAAAATGGGATTTTAAATTGTTAATTCAACAAAATAAAGGCACATATATATATATGTATATATATATGTATGTATATATGTATAACTATGTTTGTATATGTTTATATATATATAATGTATATTAAAAGGTTAAAATGTTTCTAATCCATTTCCTATTTCCAGCTATGCAAACCATGTATCAGCATGAACAAAAGTGAACAAAATAATTTTCTATTTATCAATTGTTTACATGATTTATAAAAACCCACAGAATTATGTTTTTCTGGTCTTTCAGGACCGTAATATGATCTTAGGTCATAAGGCTTTTTTTGTCACACCATGTGACTCTTTGGCTGTTTTGGCTGCAAATCTAGACTGTATACCATACTTCAAGGAAAATGGTGTAAAAGGATTTGCTCGAAGCATGCCCACATCTGAGGCTGTAGACAAGTAAGTGCTAGGGTCCCTCCAGCTTAGGTTCAGAAAAAGTCTTTGGAAGGGAACAAGTTATAAAAATAATTTTTTTTCTATTTGTTAGAAGAAAATGGGAAGAAAATGGCACCCCTGGACTTTGTCATTTGGTTCATTTATTTATTTATTATTTCATTAGTATAAATTTGGATTGAAAGGAACAAAATTAAGCAGATATAGTTTATTATGAAATTATTATTTGAACTCTGGCTGCTCACATTAACTCTATGTTGGCAACCAAATGTGTGACAATAATTTAAGAGGAAAACTTTTAGTGACAGTACATTAGTACCAATGTTAAAAAGAGTAGTTCATTGCTAGCCGTAATTTAATTGAAAAAGCCATAATGCACCAAAGTACTATTGTCCTGACATTTTTATCACATAAACTTTCAAATAATTATACAAGTTCAATATCTCTGTCTAACATTTATGCACACCAAGTCTTTACAAAATCATTTCATTTATCCAAATAGTAGACAGTACATCTTTGGAATATATGCGCAAAACTAATTTAGGATTCTTCTTTAAAAAAACCCATTGAATTTTGAAAACTTCTAAGACTATGTCTTGATTGTTCTCTTTCATAGTACTTCTTACCAGGGTCCTCACACAGTCGGGAAAACAGGAAATAGTCAGGATTTCCTTCAATTTTTTTCCCGGTCGTGAAAACCGGGAAATTGAGCATTCTAGTAAGGAAATTTTCAGGATATTCGGGAATTTTTTAATTCACCATTTAAAAAAAATAAATAAATGTGTGAATCGCTTCAATTATGCCTCCATGGTCATTTATCGACTGCATTTTACGGTATTGGTTTTGATTTATCTGCGCATGCGTTGAAATCGCTCTTCCGATGCCGATCTCATATAAATTAATTACACCTTGGGAAATTTCCCAAGATCTTGGGAATTCACGACCCCCCATTAGGATCTGGGGAATAATTTTGAAAATCGAGCAAAACCTTGGGATATTATTAATAGGAGGAAGATTTTTTTACACATTTCGAAAAACTCCAACAACAAAATTAAAGTGAAAAAAAAACAAAATAATTTTTAAAGAAACAAGGAAAAAAAATTATTGTTTTAATTCTTTTCTGGTTTTAAGTTTTAAAACCATTAATAAATAAATAAGAAATCTTTTGAAATTTAAGTTAATGTTTTGAAGTATTAAAACGTTAATAATTAAAGAAATTCAATTTTCTATGTATTTACGTTGAAGATTTACAAATTACATCCAGGTGTTGAATGTTTATCAATTTGACCTTGCATTGAGCAGTTTCAACAATAAATAAACAGATAATAACTTTTGAAATATCAAAGGAAATCAATATAGACTATTAATATTATAGAATTTGTGGGGGATGGGGGGCGCGGTAGGCTTGGAAACTTTATTATTAGGCTATTAAATTTTTAATGAAAAAAGCTTGAAAATCGGTCGCAATAATGTCGATAAAGCCGCATTTTATATAGTCAGGAATTTTCATTTTTCAGTTGGGAAAAGTTGGGAAAAAGTAAGGAATTTAGTTTTGAAAAAAATGTGAGAACCATGTCTTACTTACTCGTGCCTTTACCCTGCCTGGGGGATAGGCTGTTCACAAGAATTTTCCATTCATCTCAGTCCTTTGCTTTCCTTTTCAGTTGCTTCCAGGTGTATCCCATTCTTCTAGCTTACGTCTCCTTTGGGCTCCTCTCTTCCCTTTTCCCTGTGGATTCCATGTTAGGGATTGTCTAGTGATATTATCTGGGGCTGCAGGAAGAGTGTGCCCTATCCGTCTCCATCTTTTCCTTATGATGCCTTCAGAAATAGGCTCTTGGTATGTCCTTTCCAGTAAGTCTTTGTTGGTGATGATGTTTGGCCATATTTTGTTCACAATATTTCTAATGCAATTGTCTGTAAAGTTCTGTACTTTCCACACGATGCTTGCTGTTTTTCACAAAGTTTCAGCACCATAGAGTAGGATTGTTTTGACATTTGTGTTGAAAATTCTGACTTTAGTTTGCAGTCAGCTCCATTGCCTCCCAGTACTCCTGTGTTTTCCATAAAAGCACAAATGCTGACCTAGCCTTTCCAATTAAAGCCCTGTGTTATGAAGATTGTGTACTAGAGTGTTTTTTATAGGTCCCCAGTGTTACTTAAGATTAGCACTATTGCTAAGGCTGTGACTAGGGTATGATTTAAATCCTAATTAAGTATGCTAAACAAATCTCACTACACTCACACTAACATTCAACTCACACTAACATTCAAATCACACTAACATTCAACTCACACTAACATTCAACTCACACTAACATTCAACTCACACTAACATTCAACTCACACTAACATTCAACTCACACTAGCATTCAATGGCACACTCTCACTCGCTCACTTCTATTAATACTAAGACTATATTAGACTATAAGAACACAGGTGGTTCAGCCCACGAATAATACATATTTAATTATAAGAATTAACTACACACATACACATATAAAGAATAACTAGATAAACTGCCTCATACTAATACAATTTGCAATGGACTAAGTTACAACTGGCTATCTTGTCCTCTGTAGCAAGTCAGGTAAGGCCCAAATTCACACACACACAGCAGCAGTCTTGTTTGTTTGGCCTCTCTGCTCTCGCTCTCTGGTCACTCACACTTCGATACGTAATAGGTATTGACTCCAACACTACTGTGGGGCACCCATGGCCTGGACTCTTGGCGATAGTCTGGTTGTCTTTTGTTAGGCCTTTTGTTAGGGTCCCACTAACTTGATTCAACTCAATAAGTCTGACTGGTCTATACTAGACTATACTCTACTATACTCAACTATACTGATATTGATACTAATACTGATACTGAGCTATAATCAAGTATACTGATACTGAGCTATACTCAATGATACTGAACTCAACTGTACTGAGCTACACTCAACTATACTGAGCTATACTCAACTATACTGACTACACTCAAGTATACTGGCTGTAAATGAGAATAAAAATGCACCACATAACTAAGACATCGAATCACATCATTAATCATTATTAATAATTAATCATAAGCTAACACTAACAGTGACTTAACTACAATCCTAACATTTCTTGATAAAAACTACAAACACATGAAAAAGAATAATACCAACCTAGCCAATTATTGATAAACAAACTTCATCACAATAAATGCTAGCCAGGGTCCTGCTTTCAAACTACAGGTTAAAGAGGGCGATAAATGATAAGCCCTTTAATTAATATACCCTAAGTTTGGCGTCCTGCACTGCATTTTAGTATGCGTGGCATCGCACCCCTTGACCAGAACCGCATTGTTTAAGCTGGATCACGGTCAAGGTGACCAGGTTAATTTCCATTGTTTATTGCTATGAATGTTAGGCCCAGCCTAATTGCGCAATGTCAAGTGGGGTTGGGGTGGAGAGGGTGTGGGGTTGGGGTGGAGAGGGTGTGAGCCAGCAGGTCTCAAAAAGGTAAGGACCAGCCGGTCTCAACACCCTGACATTAATTTCTGAGTACCAAATACTTAATTCTTGACTGCAAGATATCTTTGATCAAAAATTAAAATTTTAAACTTGTTTGTTTTTCAATTACCTAGAGTTGCTCAGTTGGCTGGCAAGGAATGTTACCAAGTTCCCACTGGATGGAAGTTTTTTGGTAACCTCATGGATGCTGGCAAGATAAATCTCTGTGGGGAAGAAAGCTTTGGTACGGGATCTGATCATATCAGGTTAGTAAAGATAGTAAGATATAGAATTAGTAAAAATAATGCATCAATTAAATTCTTTGGAGAATCAATGTGCGTTAAACTCAAGAACACAAAGTGTGAATATGTCATTTCAAGCTTTTGAAGTCTTAAGGGCAAAGAAAAAATGTGTAAACACTGACAGGTGACGGGGAAAAAAAAACTGACCTGAGGAAAAGAACAGATATTACTAGCAAAAGAAACATACACTCAAGAGTTACTATAAAATTTTGATCTGATGTCTCTTTCTGATAGTCAAAAGTCAATACTCGATTAATTATAAAAAAGGGGATAAAAATAGCCTACTAACTAGCCCATTATCAATGTCCTTCAATTAGTGTAACGCTTGAAATTTTTTTCAAAGCTAAGCTTACAAAGTAATATTCTATGCTAGCTCTGGTAAGTTGTGAGAATGAAACTTGTAACAGGTCAAATTATTTTATCTTGGATAACATATTGTTTTAGTAAATTAATATGTACCGGAAGTGAGGAGGAATGTCAAGGGCGGAAGAGAGAGAACGGTTAGGTATAAAACAGTATGGAGATTTGTGTTTGGCTCTTCCAGAATTTAATTATGTGTCATCTTGTATAATATTATAGTAGTAGCTTGTGTGAGGTATTAAGACAAAGTATTATCTTTCTCCTATATCGGAGATTTTATTATTATTGTGGATTATGTCAAGTTGTGAATAAATATAGTGATGGCAAAATCTCATCTGTCTTCTATTAGTGAAGGAACTTAAATCATGGTAATTAATTAAATAAGTAAGCTAAGCAGATGTATCCAGTTTCTCAAGTACAATCATCATTCCCAATAATGAAGATTGTTACAAAACTGAATGCAGAGTCATAATGGATTTTTAAAAAAAAAAAAATCCTTGAAAAATTTGCCAATAATTTAACATTCTTTGGCATTCCACAGAGAAAAGGATGGCATATGGGCAGCTTTGGCCTGGCTCTCAGTATTAGCAAATTCCGGTAAAAGTGTAAAAGACCTCCTTTTTGACCATTGGACAGTATATGGAAGGAATTTCTTTACAAGGTTACTTATAATAATTAGTTGTTTATATGGCAGATAAAACACTAAGTATGTTTAATTATTATTATATAGGCTGCGACGTTTCGTACCGGGGTACCAGAAGTGAGAAGTTGGTTATCTAAAATGAACTACCACAAATGACATCTGAAAACCCATTGAGTCTAATGGGACCCGGGTGCGAATGGCGGCGCTGCATGTCCGGGTTCATTTTGACTAATGCTATTCGGATGTCATGTGTGGTAGTTTATTTTAGTTAATTTGAAGAATTAAGTTTTCAAGCATATAGTCCATTCAGTTATCTTTCATTTGATACTCATATTTTCTGGCCTCTCCCAAAACAAGTCTAACTACAACAATTCCCCCCCACCCCAATCTCCTTTTCTTCTGTTAAAACCAGCCAAACAACATAATAATTTATAGTCATTCATTCATCAGGTCAAGTCTCCTCTTACTCTGTGGAAGTAAACTGGGAGGGGGGATGTGGTAGTTAGACTATTATAGATCCATACTGTTTTTGCTTCCCAGGTATGATTATGAAAATGTATCATCTGATGCTGGAGATAAAATGATGGAACTGCTTACAAAATTAATAGAAGATCCAAAAACAAAGAGCATGACTTTCTCAGATCCAACTGGGAAATCTTACAAGATGTCTAACCTTGACAACTTTGAATATAAGGATCCAATAGATGGGAGCATCAGTAAAAACCAGGTTATTTATAAAATAATGTTAACTTATTTTGTTAATTCATTCCTATGACTTAGCAGAGATATTATTTTATTTTTTAAAATCAGTTAATATAGTCAATTTCTGTTAAAATATTCCAGTCAAATCTTTAGAGTCTGCATTAATTATACAAGAAATACTGGAGAATAGACTCTTCTGTTGTATCTCTAAGTAATTTTTTTATATAAAAGTTATAACCATGACTTAAATATTTTGCTAGATATGTGTCTGGGAATTAATTCTTTGTACACTGCGTAGTGGGGGTTAATTTATGGATTTCACAATGTTGTGTTGTTTTTAAATAAAAAAATCATTGATCTTTGCTTTATGACCAATTTTTACATTTGAATATTTTCTATCTACCAGTTTGCAGAAATGAAGCATTAAAATTGTGTATACTGTTGATATCTAATTTTTATGGGCCACCTCAATTTTTTGTAGTTATGATTGTTGGAATCAATGTCCAGTTATTTTGAAGATTTTAGTTCAAAATTTATTGTTGGAAAAATTTTAATATCATCATAGTACTAGTGAAGTCTTATTATTTCTTTTAATCTGTCCAAATTGTTTATTAGTTTTCTGGTAGTATTTTACAATAATTTTAGAAATAATATTTCCTTCATAGAAATTCATTAACTTAATCAGTTGACTTTATTGGTACACTTGTTCTCTTCAGGGAATTCGTTTTCTTTTTGAAGATGGTTCTAGAATTATTTACCGCCTGAGTGGCACTGGAAGTTCAGGGGCCACAATTCGTATATATGTTGAAGGTTATGAGAAGTATGCCAATCCACAGTTTTACTACCAGGATGCACAGGTTAGTTTGACATAAACCTAAGCTGGTTGTGAAATGGTTAAATGTCTTGTTCTTTGATTGATATTAAAACATTTAATTTTTACTAGAATATAGCTGTAGATATTGTTTGAGTTCTTGGTAATATAAGCAAGGAAGCAAAGCTATGGAATAAAAATTTTATGAGTGATGTTACTACCACTAATACATAGCAACAAAAGGATGGAGCATTCTTTCTCAAAACACTGTTCTTCAGTAGGATTCAATAAATCATTCTAATCATTAACTTCTTGAAGTTTTCAAAATTTAGCAATGATTTAAAGGCTAGTTTCTTAACTTTTGCAAAATCAAATCTTCGCAAACAATCTGATCAACTATACAGTTTTTTTATTTAAGTTAAATTAATCATTGTGAGATTTGCCCTTATTTTTTAACAGTGGCCAGTGGGTTTGTGACATAATTGCCAGCCTACTAACAAAAAGTATCAACATAGCTCATCTTCTACCTGGCTTCCTCTATCCATGTGTCTGAAAAACTGTTCATAATTCTCCACCACTGTTCTTGTATAATTTCATTCTGAAATAACTGAAAAAACTGATATGGTTTATGAGTTTGATAGTATTAGAACCTCAGCTAAGAAAGCAAGAAATCTACAGCTACAACATTTGAAATTTGAAAAGACATTTTTTATCTATTTAACTATTTAAACCTATTTATTTTTCAACAATTTAAATATGTCTTCTTTGTTTAACATCTTCTTTATTTTTTATTAACTAATTAGGAATTGAAGAAACTTTTTATTTAGTACAAAGCCCTATTATTAGTGATAATGTTACTTAAAAATTTGAGTTAATTGAATTTATATTATTCTTAAAAAATATCTATTACACATTTTAGTATTATTTATTTATTTTCATTGCCACTTTTGAAGCATAGAATACTGCATTGAGGGTAGCTTCTATTTCAAAAAGAAAATTAGACCTTAGTTCAAAATTCATGTAAAATTTCTAAAAGGCAACCAATACTGAATATTTGATTTAAAAAAACATGTTACTGATCCCTGACATGATATTATTTGACACTATTTCAGGAAGTGCTCAAGCCTCTTGTTACCATTGCCTTGCGTACATCTAAACTAAAAGAGTTGACCGGTCGAGAGGAGCCAACAGTCATCACATGAGCCTATCCACATTTATTTATCTAGCACATGTTCAGTCCTCAGATAATTCAGTTATCTTACACTGTGTGTGAAGATGAGAGTGATGGGTCCCTACTTGGTGTTATATTTATTGTTTATAAAATATTATATCCAGATCCTAATTCAGTTGCATGTTACTATTAATCCTAATTTTAATGCTCCATTTTATTGTTAACATGCTCTGCTCCCCGTATATTTCCACATAATTTTGTTTACCCTGCTCCTTTTTATTTTGTTTGGAAAGATAGCATTTTAATGAATCCTCATCTCTCTGAACGGTGTTATGTTAATCTGGCAATGAACGGTGTTATGTTAATCTGGCAATGAACGGTGTTATGTTAATCAGGCACATATTAAATTTTTAACAGCATTCATTTTATGTCAAGATGTTTCAACATGAATTTTGTTTCTCCTAGGTAATAATTTAAATATTTAAAATAAATACAACTTTCTATGCTTCTGATGGAGACTCATTCTTTTTGTCTTGAAACTGAGCACTGCAGCATGATGCAAATGTATTCAATACTTAATCACTGTTGGTTCATGGGACCCATGTCAGACATAACCTTCACTGACTGGTGCCTGTATATAAGTAGAAGGCATGTAGACTTGCCTAATGGTGTTCAGTCTCTGAGCTGTCACAAACACAGCATGACTAAATTGAAAAATCTGCTTAGCTTGATCTAATTCTTCATTAATGGCACTGTCAGTATTAAATGTTCAGTAGAATAACTCGGCATCTAAAGCTATAAACTATAAGTTTTCTTGATGGAGATTTTGGTGGAAATATTAATAAAACCCTAGAGGTTCAGTTTTGTTTAGATGTTAGTATACAAGTAGGGGATTATTTAATTTAAAAACAAATGTGAAGCAGATGATATAGGTAACAAACTGAATAACTATCCGAAACAGCTAAATATAAATGCTGCAACTGCAAGTAACCAGCTGCAAGTCCTGATGTGGCCATAGTAAAAAGGCAGATGTTTCTGGCTGCATCAAAACAATGGTGCATTGGGTTTTTTTTTTCTTGGACAGAGTTTTATGGTGATTAAAGAGGAATGATTCAATGGAAGCCATCTATGAAACGATATAGTCTAGGACAGTAGATGGGTTAGCCCCCACTCAGACCTGAAATCCTATGTTGCATTTTGTTACAATAAAAACGTTTTTACTTGTATGTATTGGCTTTCACCAATCTCCATTATTTTCTGCTTTATTTGTAATCTGCTTAAACCCAAATGAAAGGTGGTAGTGACTTTTCCCCCGTTTATTTTAAGATATCTCAAGTTTCTTTTATGGTGAAATTGTTAGGTTTCTTGAATTGAACAAAAAAATCATGTTTAAAAAATAAAAAAATGGAATGCTATGCTTCTTTGTTGTCATACACAATCACCAATGATCTGATGCAGACCTTTTCATTAACAAAACTCCAATCAGCCATATATTTTCTTTTATATTAAATTCGTTTTTGTTTTAGAACAGTGGTTCTCAACCATCCTATTTCTGCAACTCTTTAATACAGTTCCTCATGTTAACCCACAGCCATAAAATTATTTTCGTTCCTACTTCATAAATATGTGTTTCCTGATGGTCTTAGGTGACCCTGTGTAAGGGACTTTTGACCCCCAAAGGGGTCATGACCCACAGGTTGAGAACCGCTGTTTTTTATAAGCTTAAATTTAAAGTTATATACTGGTAATTACAGAAATAATTTGTAATCCTAATGAACAACTTTTGATACATTAGAATCAATTTATTTAAAAATCTCCATGCTGAGAGACCCGTGCAAAAGTTCAAATACCCTGTCCTGCAGGTCTCATGGTCATATATCAAATATGACATTTGTATTTTAATTTACGTAAATTTAAAGGCATCCCATCATGACACTAACATCAATGATGACCTGACAATGATAACCCCAGCATGATGACCCGGCAATGATGACCGGGCAATGATGACCCGGCAAAGATAACCCCACATGATGACCCGGCTATGATGACCTGGCAAAGATAACCCAAACATGATGACCCGGCAATGATGACCCGACAATGATGACCCGACAATGATAACCCCACCATGATGACCTGCAATTGATGACCTGGCAATGATGACCCCACCATGATGAACCGGCATTGATGACCCCACCATGATGAACCGGCAATGATGACCCGACAATGATGACCCCACCATGATGAACCGGCAATGATGACCCCACCATGATGACCTGCAATTGATGACCTGGCAATGATGACCCCACCATGATGAACCGGCATTGATGACCCCACCATGATGAACCGGCAATGATGACCCGACAATGATGACCCCACCATGATGAACCGGCAATGATGACCCCACCATGATGACGCAACAATGATGACCCCACCATGATGACCCGGCAACGATGACCCGACAATGATGACCCGACAATGATGACCCCACCATGATGAACCGGCATTGATGACCCCACCATGATGAAACGGCAATGATGACCCGGCTATGATGACCTGACAAGGATGACCCGGCAATGATGACCCGGCAATGATGACCTGACAATGATGACCCGGCAATGATGACCCCACCATAATAACCCCACCATGATGACCCGGCAATGATGACCCCACCATGATGACCCGGCTTTGATGACCTTAATCAATGGATGGTACTGCATACACTATCGATGTACCGGTATGCTTCTTTGGTTCTGTGTACACTTACATTCAACAATGTATGGTAATACATGAAGCTGAAGAACTGTAGTTCAAGCTATGCAGAGGAAATAGTGGAAGAATGTATGTTGAAGCTTGAATGGTACTGATGTTATTACTAACGGTATACTTTTAACAATGTATGGTACTATTGGAACTGCATATAAAAACAATGGATGGTACCTCATTTACTAAATAATGGAAAGTACTGCATACTCTAAACAATGATTGGTACTGCTCACACTAAACCAGCGGTTCCCAACCAGGCGATCCACGTCAGACCTAGGAAAGTCCTAAACACTATAGTATTACCGGTAGTGTTACTTTGCTATATAATATAATTATAAAAATAATTTGTAATACTAATGTACAGCTTTTAATCAATTAGAAATTTTAATAGAATTAGCTTGTTTAAAAATCTCCATGTTGAGAAGAAGGTACACTGTCCCAAGTTTCATGGTCAAATATCGATTTGACATTTTAATGTCAAAGGTATGCATAAGGCATTGAAATTGATTTTTTTTTTGATGGTACTGTATAAACTGAACAATGGATGGTACTGCATATACAAAACCACTGATGGTACTGTATAAACTGAACAATGGATGGTACTGCATATACCAAACAATTGATGGTACTGCATTCTCTAAACAAAGGATGGTACTGCATATATTAAATAATGAATGGTACTGCATTCACTAAACAAGTGATGGTACTGCATACACTAAAAATGGATGGTATTGCATATTTCCAACAATTGATGGTCTACATACACTAAACAATTGATGATATGCATACATTAAATTATTGATGGTATTCATAAACTAAACAATTGATGGTACTGCACACACCAAGCAATGGATGGCAGTGCATACAATAAGCAGTTGATGGTATGCATACACCAGTGAGCATGAAATTGGACAAACACCTTTATAATCAGACCACTATACAATTTAAGTAAAGAATAATTTGCCAGAGTAGCAATCAAAAGACGATGTATTCACTTTCCTTGAGTCTATTATTGGCGACTGAAAATGTTTCTGGTGTCCATGCCACAGCCGAACACTGTCTATGAGCTATCTGAAAGTTAAAATTTCATTTAAATACCAAGGCTGCGAAGGTAAATGACAGCAGCAGTCATTGATCTCTCTATATTTGTAGTTTTGAAATTCGTATCTGAATAGGACATCCCAGAAATTCTCCTCTCATTAAGCCTTTGTGTCTCTAGATCTGTGAGTCTGTTGCTTCATTTGAGACGAACTAAAACTTATAATTAACTTTTTTGCAAACAACCTTAGAAAAGAATATTCCAATCTTTCTGGTATAGCGATTGTCAAATCAAATTGATAATGTGGACAATGTTGATTTTGAGAAAGTGTTTAACAAGTTTAAATGCTTGAGGACCCTTGAAAGTAAAGCTTAACTTAACTGTGAAGTTTAATGCTTCTCCAAAAGAAAAAGTGATCGTGTTTTATTTTATTGAAACTGTTATATCAAACTCTGTGATTTCTTATAGTGTATTTTCTTGCTTTAGGGCTTAATCTACAAAGAATACATTACACTAAGACATCCGGTATGATCTAAGACATCTGGTATGATCTAAGACATCCGGTATGATCTAAGACACCCGGTATGATCTAAGACATCCGGTATGATCTGGTAAATAGTTAGGTTTCTTGGTGGGCGTGGGGGAGTCTTTAAACAAAAAGGGGGGGGGGGTGTGGGGATGACACCGTGAGTTTACCGCACCGATTGTTACACCTACCCTAGTGACACCTCTATAGGCCCTCAAAGACATTGAGTTTTTTTGTATAGGCCTACAAATGTAAGAAATTAATTATTAAAACATAGTCTTGAATAAGATCAGTTGCATAATGAAATGAAGCACCAACCAAGTGGGAGGTGCTTCCAACAAACCTGTACATACAAGAAATTCAAGACCAAAAGCCAATTATGCGACTACATGTTGAACTTCTATTCACTCCTTCGAAAGTTTCTTTCCTCCGCAGACGCGTATTTTTTCTGTTCCCAATTCACGCCCCAAAACAATGGAATTCTTTCCCATTACACATCCACAATATAACGACCATCACAGCCTTCAAAACTGCCCTTAAGACCCATCTCTTCAAACTGTACTATACTGACTCATTTTCACCCCCTCTAACTGATAACGCTCGATTCTGCTAGGTGCTCTCCATAGCTAGACAAGGGTAGATAATACTTGGGTGAGTGAGGTCAAGCTTTTCACCAATTGTTGTTTTTAAATGTATACGCTTCTGTAGTGAGCCTAGCCCTAGGCTGGGGTACAGGGCTATATAAAACTACCTAATAATAATAATGATGCAAATATTTTTGACGTTTGCGAGGAGGAGAGAAGGAGACGTGTTGTGACTACTTCATAAACATGTAATAATGAGTTCTTTCTCGTATCACATGAGAATGTAGGTCCATCAGAAAAAGATATCTATATAAAAGCCAAGTACCATCAACACACCCACTCACTCATCACGCGTTTTCAAAAACAACAAAACCTATCATGTTGCATTTTTCCATGTAGATTTCTCTCATACTCTGGCGGGCATTTTTATGCTCCATTCACACGATCAAATTATCATCAAATTTCTTTTTGAAAGCACTTTTTGGTAAAAGAAAATAGTGCGTTCATTTAATGCTATGGAATGTTTGCTTTTTTAGTAAAAGTGTTTTGGTGTCAAGATTAATTGAGAAACTTTAATGTTATACAGTGGAACCCCGCTATAACGCGCCCGCCATAACGCGAATTCGGATATAACGCGGTCGTAGCATGGCTCCCGAAATTTTGTATATTCATTCACATTCACATGGAGAAAAAAAATTTGGAGAAAAGTAAACAAAAAAAATAAATAAGAAATTAACTTCATTTTGAGCATGAGATAAGTTGTGACTTTTAAAATAATATGATCGTGGTATGGTTCCTGAAATTTGAAATTCATTTCCTCCATCAGGCCTAAGCTCTTTGAAAGTTTTAACCATTGCTTGGAAAGCCATTTTTTAAAGCGAAAAAAAAGTCACAACTTTTCAAAATACAGTAGGAAATGAGCCCCTAAACGCACCACGTTCAAACTAGTATCAAAATTAATGCCGAAGACGAGGCTTTCTTTCGGTAGAACTATATATAGTAATACGTAAGGGATTTTCACTGTGCTAAGAACGAAAGTAAACAACCTCAAAACGGAACAAGTTAAATATTGAAAAACCGCCCTTTAACGCGACCCCGCTTTTTACGCGATCCGATTTTATGGACCCCGATCATCGCGTTATATCGGGGTTCCACTGTACTTTAATTGATGACGTTTTGAAACTTTCTGCATTTAGAAATATATATAAAACTTAAGAAAAAAAAACAACAAACCATGCTCTTATTAAAATGCTAAAAAAAAAGTAGAAAATAACTTTCTGAGACGCCAGGATTTTCTTACAATTAATCATGTCCACAAAGATGAAAGCATGGACGCCAAGCATAGAAGGAAATTCTACAATACATAATACTCAGCATTTAAAAGAGACTGTCACTGATCTCTTTTTAAATTTCACGCAAAACGGAGTTCCCGACATCATCTCCATGTTTAAGAATCAAAACTTTAGAATCTCCACGTGCTAAGAACAACATTAATTGCCGAAACAGCAGTCTCCCAGTTTGTTATACTCCCCTTGTATTGTTTTTGTATCGAACGTTTTTATTTGTTGTTATATTTGTTTCCATGTTTGGCGCCCACGCATTTAAATATATATATATATAAACTATCAACCAGTCACTCATCCTTACGAGATCTCAAGAACAACAAGCCCTATGGGGTAAGATCACGAAAGCATTAATTTTATTTCAAAAACTATATTATTGGGTCTGTTTTAATTAACCCAAATTAACTTACTGCTCTGTTTTAGAAATATTTGAACGTACCCCATAAAGTTGAAATTTTGCATGCGGATTCCAATTCTACTCTAGGGGTGAACGTTTTCTTTTTTGAAAATTAAACTTTTAGGTGGCCTAAAATGACCTAGGGTCGAAGAATGTATGAAAGCCATGATTTGTTTTTTTTTAAATCGTGTTTTTGGTTTCTGCTTTGATGTCATGTTTTTATGTGTTTTAACGCATTTGAACATTAGTATTTTATTATTGTTGCGAATGACAAATATTACGTGCAAGACATTTTCTATCTTTCATTAAATGTTTGACTATTGAGTGGAATTCGACATCATTAAATCTGTAAACAGTACGAATAACGTAAAGCTATATCTCCGTATATAGGTTTGATGTATACTCATTTTTTGTTTTTCGCGTGGGATTTGTATTGACACAACCACTAAAAACAAGGGTTTTCTTATGTATCCTTTATAAGCATTTTTTATTTTTTTTAAAAATTAATAACTGGAAAATATCACCCGTTTTTATCGAAATCATAATGGCGGGCCCTTTGCGATAATTTCCAACTGCTACTGTGAAAACTCATCATAATTCCGTATTTTAAAAAGAAGCATCTATATGATGTTTACGTTTCTAACATCATTAACATTTCTAAGAAGTATTTTCTGCTATATATTATATGCCAACCCTACCATTTTTCGCGCTCTAAACTACAATTTTTTCTCATTAAACATGACCTGAAATTACCAAATCTAAATGATCACTAATTAAATTATTATTGTCACTAAAGGAGTTCACTGACGCCTGATTTCTACGCTAGAAATTTGTTTTTTAATAGTTAAATGTTGGGACTAACCTACCACTTTTCGTGCCACAAAATCTTAAATTTTAAACAAAAACTCTGTTACTTCATCTTCCACTTGAAAAACAGTCAAAACTGATTAGGGTGTTGGGCGGAAAATGTCAATAAAATGTGTTTGTCATCGACAACGAGTCTTTGTGCCAATTTTCAGCTCGATAGCTTTGAAGGGAAGAGAGCCAATTAGTCGTCCGAAATTTTTTTGCCCCTCAGCCAGTCAGTCAGCCAGTAACAAACAAACGAGAAGTTAATATAAATGATTTAATAAAAAGAACAAAAAGCATCAGACCAACTATTTGAACGGGTTGAGAGATACATTGAACGTTCTGAGAGATACATTGAACGTTCTGAGAGACACCTCAAACGGTTTGAGATGAATTTTGAACGGATTGAGAGACATTTTGAATGCGTTGAGAGACATTTTTAACTGGTTTAGAGATATTTTGAACGGGTTTCGAGACATTTTTAACGGATTGAGAGACATTTTGAACAGGTTGCGAGACATTTTGAACGGGCTGAGAGACATTTTGAACGTTTTTTGAGATATTTTGAACGGGTTTGGGAGATTTTGAGCGGTTTGGGAGACATTTTGTACGGATTGGGAGACATCTTGAATGGGTTGAGAAATATTTTGAACGGTTTGAGAAACATTTTGAATGGCTGAGAGATATTTTGAACGGGTTTAGAGACATTTTTAAAGGATTGAAATATATTTTGAATGGGGTTAGGGGTAGTTTGAACGGGTTGAGAGATATTTTGAATAGGTTTTAGAGATATTTTGAACGGTTTGAGAGTCATTTTGAATGGGTTGAGAGATATTTTGAACGGGCTGAAAGACATTCTGAACGGGTTTAGAGACGTTTTGAACAGGCTGAGCGATATTTGAACGGGTTGAGAGATTTGTATACACTTTTGATTGTCGAGGCCCGGAGGCTCAAGTCTTAAGCTCACTTAATGAAATCAGGCTCTGAACTCAACCCAATGTCAACGAACCATCGTCGGTGACCCATCCAGGCAACTAGCCAGGTGTGTAGGACCCAGCAAAGTAATCTCATCTTATAAAACAAAATAACTCCTATAATTTGAATGCACAGCATCACTAACAACAATAGCCCCCCCCCTCCCCAATCATCACTTAATTAAGGTAACACGATTCGGTCTTAGATGGCGAGACGATAATAACTATTAATTAAACACGATGCAAGGCAATCAACACATTAAATCCAATTGGTAAGCCACCTGCTGTTTGCCGATTATATTATTATTATTATTATTATAAGAAGTTTTTATAGCGTAGTACCCCAACCTAGGGCTGGGCTCACCACGCTGTACATACAATTTAAACAAACATAATCATGAACTTAAAAATT
Organism: Omphiscola glabra; assembly: GCA_964017045.1. Classification (NCBI taxonomy): domain Eukaryota; kingdom Metazoa; phylum Mollusca; class Gastropoda; family Lymnaeidae; genus Omphiscola; species Omphiscola glabra. The sequence goes on from OZ024796.1 coordinate 9,551,468, forward strand.
CACATACATTAATTAAATAAAACAAAACAAATAAATGTGTATTCGCCCAACCATTACATAACTTTTTAAATGTCAAGACATGGACGGCATCAAGCAGTATCGTCTATCGGTCATAGGGGATTGGGGGAGGGGGGGGGGCAAATCAGTCAGGACAGTAGAGCTTAAAGAAATGTGTTTTGAGTGCAGTTTTGAAGGCTGTGATGGTTGGTATATTGCGGATGTGTAGTGGAAGAGAATTTCATTGTTTGGGGGCACAGAAAGAAAAATATCTTTCAGCGTATGTTTTTTATGCGGAGGAGCGAAGCTGTCGAAGGGGTGAATAGACAGTGAGAAGTTCGGTTAGATGTGACCCACAAGACTTATCAAAGTAGAGATAGGAATCAAACTCTTTTTTTTTTAGACGTTCGCGTTTGATTCGGTTCGGTCGTCAGCAGGGAGCGAGTTCCGTGTATTCTTTTCGCGTTCGGTTCGATTGTCATTTATCAAGTTCAAAGGATTGATATTTGGGGCAAGATTAGCCGCTCCATCAGTTAGAGCAAGGATGGTCAATCCAAAAGGATTTAGGGTCACTTTTATAGCAAGTAAACCTTTCGCGGGCCGCTAATCCTTACAACTATTTTTAAAATCTTGAAGTCGATACGAACGAAATGCTGTAAAAAATTATTTCTATATTATTAACCTACATAGTGCAATGCAAAATAACAGAAACATATTAAAACTAAAGTAATGAAATATTTGTTTATATTACACCCACTTAAAGTTTTAAAATCGATTTCTTTGTATATTAAATGAAGAACAAACACGTTTATTTGCCATAAATCAGGCATAACGGGACTCACTATTTCACGTGGCAGGTAGCGGGTTGGCCAAACCTGAGGTAGAGCCTATCCAAAAATTTGTACGAAAAAATATTTGCTCCAAGAGAAATATTTAGACGGATTTATTCGAAAGGAAATTTTGTGAAACGAAGATTTTTTTTTGTTTAAAAAAGGTGTTTTTTTTTATAAAAAGGGAATTTCCAATTGAGAAAAAGGGAAAATGTAAACTTTTGAATTAAGATTTAGTTTAGTTGTTTTCGCTTCACCATTATTTCTTTTCAAACAAATATGGGTTGAAAAAATTTCTTTCGTACCAATTTCAGATTACCGAGTTTGAGAGTATGGAATGTAGATAAATTGCTTTACAGAAAACATTTAATTACTTATTCAATCAGCAGTTCAGTACATTCTTATGTCTACGATCACAATTGTTTAGTCAATCAGCAGTACGTTCGCATGTCCCATTTTAAATTAATTTTCAGGGAACTGAAATTTTACTTTTAAATCCCCCAAAAGCCACGAGCAGTGGCGCAGACAGGTTAAGTGCTTGGTGGGGTGTGTGAAGATTTATGTCGCCCATGCGAATGCACTCTGCAGTTCTTAACAAAATGCCGCCCCTCAATACATAGTGAAAACAAAAGTGATGCCCGGGACGGACGCCCTCTCCACCCCAACTAACAAGGTCACTAACTCTTATTTCATGGCTAACATTGTCACTAAGTCTTATTTCGTGTCTAACATTGTTCCTAACTCTTATTTCATGTCTAACATCGTCACTTACGCATATTTCATGTCCAACATAGTAACTAACTCTTATTTCATGTCTAACATTGTCCCTAACTCTTATTTCATGTCTAACATTGCCACTAACTCTTATTTCACGTCTAACATCGTCACTAACTCTTATTTCATGGCGAACATTTTCCCTTACTCTTATTTCATGTCTAACATTGTCACTAACTATTATTTCATGACTAAAATTGTCACTTACGCTTATTTCATGTCTAACATAGTCACTAGCTCTTATTTCCTGTCTAACATTGCCACTAACTCTTATTTCACGTCTAACATTGTCACTAACTCTTTTCGTTCCCTTACTTACTGAAATGTGTGGACTTTTTAAATCATTCTTCTTGAGATGTTTAGACTTATCAATCATACATCCTGAAATATATGGAATTTTAAAAGATACTATGAAGGATGCTTAGATTTTGAATTTCTGGCACGTGTGTAATCCTAAATTGCAGCTGATGGGGATGCCATTTTATTTGGGACATCAAAAAGATGTTTAATACTAAAAGAATAAAAGGAAATTAATAAAACATAGTAATGTTAAACCTGAAAAAAGGAACGCAACAAAACAACGAACGTGTCTGCAGGAATTCTTCGTCAGCGAACAAACAGAAAAATGAATACAATTAAAAAATATTAAAAATAGCACTTAGCTGAGAAGTAGTATCCAAGAGGGCAGCATATGACTTGTGACAGAAAGTAAGTGGGAGAGAGATTAAATAGGTAAGAAGAACAAACACTTCATCTGGATCTTACCCGAAAGGCCGAGAAACGATTGGTATTTTTATAGGTTTTTTTCAGCTTTTATCAATACATTTAGCACTCTCTTGATATTAATATCAGCTTTTTTTAGTCAATGATTAATGTGCTATGGTTAATGTGCTATGGTTAATGTACTATGGTTAATGTGCTATGGTTAATGTGCTATGGTAAACGTGCTATGGTTAACGTGCTATGGTTAATGTCCTATGGTTAATGTGCTATGGTTAATGTGCTATGATTAATGTGCTATGGTTAATGTGCTATGGTTAATGTGCTATGGTTAATGTGCTATGTTTAATGTGCTATGGTTAATGTGCTATGGTTAATAACGACAACATTTCCTTGGAAATATAAAGGAGGGATCAATCTCTTGGTCAGGTCATGCAAGAATGTTTTGTTGAATATTTCAGTATATTTATTGCAGTGTGATTATGTCATGTAATATTGTAGATGTTGCAATAAATTATCGTCTAGTGATTCCCAAAGTGGTCTATATCGACCCACATGGTCGACGACAACTTGCCAGGGGTCCATGTCCGCGAAAAAAAATTGGGGGTCCATGAAATGAAAATGGGGGTCAACCCGATAGTGGATCTCATATAAGCAGGTCGTGACTTCTATTTTGGTATTCCATGAATGGAATAATCCACGAAGACAGAGAGTACGTATTTACCTACATATTACCATATAATATAAAGACACATATGTTCCTACATCAATTATAAAGGTATAATAAGGGGAGAGACGGCAATCAGTGTAGCACAATAGGAAATGAGTAAAACAAAGTAAGGTTAAACCTGAAAAAAGGAACGCAGCAAAACAACAAACGTGTCGGCAGGAAGCCTTCTTTATCGAACAAACAAAAACTATATATACCAGTATCATCATGTTACACGCACACGCGCAGTAGAAATTCTTGTCCAATCTTGTCTCAGAGCTTCCCGAAGAAAAAAAAAGAAACAAACTGGACATCATTAACCGAGGAGATGTGAGATTAAACCTAACTAAATTGATGCCAAATGTTGAAAATTTATTATTAAAGCACCAGGTTCACCCCTCAAACAAAAGCACTTATTTTTTGCTAGTTATTTTATGTAACAGAAAGTATATTTTAATTTGGTTCGTTTTAATTAGAATTTAATTAATAAATGTATAAAACTTAACCCTTTTTAAAAAAAGGTTTTTCACACTACACTTCACTGCCGTTATAAATTTAAATCTTTCAAAGTGAGTAGCACTATACCGGCTGTCAAAAATACATTTGAAATTAATGATTTTGCAAAAAATCAATATCAGGTAAGCAGTGGGTCTACCAAAACCGAAAAACATGGCAAGTGGACTACGAGACAAAAAAGTTTGGGGACCTCTGATCTAACAGAACGAGCAGATTTCAACAGTGGTTGAGCAGATGTTACCAGTTATTGTGAAGATAGTAGCAGTTGTTGAGAAGATAGTAGCAGTTGTTGAGCAGATAGTAGCAGTTTTCATTTACTCTCACCTTTGTGGCAAACGTTCACTTGCTATTTATTCTCATGGCTTAACTCCCTTTGCAGTTTGTTTCAATGGTGTTCTCAGACAATTCTTCTGCTTCAAATTGTCAGTAAAGTTTTCCTAAAATAAATACTTAGTATTCAACACTTAAAATTATCCCTATTAATAAAAAAAGAAAGAAATTTAGGCTTAAGTTGTAACAAAATGACTAGTCAATGTACTAGCCGAATGAAGAGTTTTCTCAAGATATATTGAGGACCATCGGACGTCATGTCCAGGTGTTGTATTCTATGAGATCCCCACTGTCAGCAAGGTATAAAAATCCACCATCTCCTCATTGTCCGGGCATCAACAGTTCGCTCACCAAGCGACTGTAGCAAAGCATCCAAGCGAAGAAATGAAGGCATGCATTCTTACTGTCTTCGGCATTGGTAAGTATTTGAAGCTCTTTGCCTAAAGAGATACATCCCAACCCAAATAGAACACGTAACATACATGATTTTATTCTGTTTTAGTTTTTCAGATAATTTATTGTCCCTGTACGAGTTATGAAGATTTTTGGTAGCAAATCTTCATTTAATTTACAAATATAGCCGTGATGTAATTTTTTATGCAATTGTAAAGTATCGTACAACAAAGTGACCCACACGATCTGATAAGCCTTACGTTGTGCATTTGCTATATGTCTGTGATATAAGATCTATCTATAACGTTAATTCTTTTAATATCGGTGATAATTAGAAAACTAAATACGTTATATTCTTCTTTAACACTATTTCTTCACCAGCCTTCCGGTATTTTGTTATCTTCGACATATATTACCAACTCTTTTAAACTCTTTTCAAACCTTTTTAACTCTTTCCCACTCTTTCCAGCATTTTACGACTCGCACCAACACTTTCTTACTCTTTTTAACTCTTTTCAACTCTTTCCGATTCTTACCTGTCTTCATGACACTTAATAAAAGTAATACATTTATATATTAGAATGAGCTAGGCTGACGAAAAGATTTAAATACGTTCGGATTCTTAAAAGCAATTATAGTTATGTTCTATTATTTTTCGGAAATGGAATAAATTTAAATGCAAAAAAAAATAAAAAAAAATATATATCCGATTTTAATTTAGTAAAATTTTAAGTATTATTATAAAATACAAATACATTAAAAATAACAACTAAGGAACTATTTTACGCATTTTACCTTAATTTAAAAGTTATGAAAATAATTAATAAACAAATTACAACGTAATCACATTTTTTGGTAAAACAGAAGTATCGTTTTTAGTGAGTTTTTTTAGTGTGTTGTTAATATTGCGAAAGAAATAACCATTATTTTTTTCTAAATTAACTCTGCAAATGACGTCATAGCGTGAATTGCCTATTTTAGTCAAAGCTCTAAGTTTCTTTGATTTAATAACCGTGCGTGACAAAACTGATAATGTATTTTCTCCTTCTTAAAAGTCAAATTAATAAATATAATTGATTGCTTTTTAAATTGTTAATAAAACACAAAAAATGTTAGCTTCGTATTTTTAAAATTTTATAAGTTTTCCCTTTTTTAAATTCCAAAAGTATACTTTTTTAAAATTTACAACGTTAAAAAAACGTATCCGTTACATATACTTTAATAAGAAAATGCCATTTAAGTTAATTAGTGCAGCGAAACTCCATAGCCAAATAGCATTCACTAATGAACTTATAACTCATCCAAATAAGAACAAACCATATGAAGTGCCAAAAATGTGTGATAGCGTATGGATGTGACTACAATGCAGTGCAAGATTTTTACTAATTTTATTTATTGCCCCAGGCGGCAAAATTTACGTTACCGAATAAATAATTAACCTTAGGTAAAAACATATCAGGGGTAGGACATAGGATTTGTACATTTTTACGTGGATGACAATATCTTTAAATCCTATGGTATTACATTTGTGAAAAAGAGATGCTATTTATCACAAATAAACATATGTTTAACATTTAATAAAATCAATGGCGTTAACAAAACATGGGTACGTTTACAAAATATGTATACCCATAAATATCAAAACCAAATCATTTTACACACTTGAAAATTTAATTTTGAAAAATGGAGATAGGTTAATATTTTCTTTAAAAAAAATTAAAATATATATTTTTTTTACATTGTGAAAAGTAAAGTGAGTGTCCATTTTAATGAGATCAACACCTTAAAAAAATGGAGACGACCATGTCTGTTAAAGACTTGAATAACGATTTGCGAGATTCCACTTTAGATAAAAGAATTCTCTGTCTTAAAGTTTTCCGATAATTTATGTAATATAAGAAGGCAAAAATTTGTTTAACATTTTCATGAATATATCAATATATTAGATTCCGTTAATATAAAATAATTTTATATCATATATAGAGTTTTATGTGACAGCTTTATGAGAGTTAATGAGAGCTATATGAGAGCTACATGAGTGCTTAATGAGAGCTACATAAGAGGTATTGAAGAGCTATAGAGCTACATGAAAGCTATAGGAACTACACGAGAGCTACAAAAGAGCTTCATGAGAGCTATAGGAGAGCTACATGATAGCTATAGCAGATGTATTATGAGAGCTACATGATAGCTATAGCAGATGTATTATGAGAGCTACATGATAGTATAGCAGATGTATTATGAGAGCTACATGATAGCTATAGCAGATGTATTATGAGAGCTACATGATAGCTATAGCAGATGTATTATGAGAGCTACATGATAGCTATAGCAGATGTATTATGAGAGCTACATGATAGTATAGCAGATGTATTATGAGAGCTACATGATAGCTATAGCAGATGTATTATGAGAGCTACATGATAGTATAGCAGATGTATTATGAGAGCTACATGATAGTATAGCAGATGTATTATGAGAGCTACATGATAGCAATAGCAGATGTATTATGAGAGCTACATGATAGTATAGCAGATGTATTATGAGAGCTACATGATAGCTATAGCAGATGTATTATGAGAGCTACATGATAGTATAGCAGATGTATTATGAGAGCTACATGATAGCTATAGCAGATGTATTATGAGAGCTACATGATAGTATAGCAGATGTATTATGAGAGCTACATGATAGCTATAGCAGATGATTTATGAGAGCTTCATGATAGCTATAGCAGATGTATTATGAGAGCTACATGATAGCTATAGCAGATGTATTATGAGAGCTACATGATAGTATAGCAGATGTATTATGAGAGCTACATGATAGCTATAGCAGATGTATTATGAGAGCTACATGATAGTATAGCAGATGTATTATGAGAGCTACATGATAGCTATAGCAGATGTATTATGAGAGCTACATGATAGTATAGCAGATGTATTATGAGAGCTACATGATAGCTATAGCAGATGTATTATGAGAGCTACATGATAGCTATAGCAGATGTATAATGAGAGCTACATGATAGCTATAGCAGATGTATTATGAGAGCTACATGATAGCTATAGCAGATGTATTATGAGAGCTACATGATAGCTATAGCAGATGTATTATGAGAGCTACATGATAGTATAGCAGATGTATATGAGAGCTACATGATAGCTATAGCAGATGTATATGAGAGCTACATGATAGCTATAGCAGATGTATATGAGAGCTACATGATAGCTATAGCAGATGTATATGAGAGCTACATGATAGCTATAGCAGATGTATATGAGAGCTACATGATAGCTATAGCAGATGTATATGAGAGCTACATGATAGCTATAGCAGATGTATATGAGAGGTATAACATGAGAGATATAGTACATTTATAAGACAGATATAAGAGATCTATATTCGGGCTATATGATATATATTTAGGAGAGCTAAAGAAGAGTTTCATAAGAGCTATATTAGCTAAATGAGAGCTGTAGAAGACATACCTGAGAGCTAAAGTAGAGCTACTTAAGAGCTTAGACGAGAGCTTTGGAAGAGCTATATGAGTGCTACATGATAGCTTTATGAGAGCTACATGTAGTTATTGGAGATCTACACAAGAGCTATATGAGAGCTACATGAGAGCTACATAAGAGCTACATGAGAGCTACATGAGAGCTACATAAGAGCTACATGAGAGCTACATAAGAGCTACATGAGAGCTACATAAGAGCTACATAAGAGCTACATGAGAGCTACATAAGAGCTACATGAGAGCTACATAAGAGCTACATGAGAGCTACATAAGAGCTACATGAGAGCTACATAAGAGCTACATGAGAGCTACATAAGAGCTACATGAGAGCTACATAAGAGCTACATGAGAGCTACATGAGAGCTACATGAGAGCTACATAAGAGCTACATAAGAGCTACATAAGAGCTACATGAGAGCTACATAAGAGCTATGGAAGAGCTTTACTAGAGCTATAAGAGAGCTACATAGGAGATAAATGAGAGCTATAGGACATTCATAGCATGAATATAGGAGATCTACATGAGAGCAATAGTAGCTATATGAGAGCTATTGGAGAGGTACATGAGAGCTATTGGAGAGGTACATGAGAGCTATTGGAGAACTATAGGACAGCTACGTGAGAGTTACAGGACAATTAGAGCCATAGGAGGGCTACACAAGAGCTGCACGAGAGCTATAGTAGAGCTACATGTGGGCTATGGAGCTACATGAGAGATATAGGAGAGCTAGACGAGAGCTAAATTAGCACTACATAAGGGTTATATGAGAGCTACAGGAAGCCACATAAGAGCTACATAAGAGCAATGGGTGAGCTTTACCAGAGCAATAATAGAGGTACGTAAGAGATTTAGGAGCTACAGGAGAGCTATAGGAGAGTTATAGGAGAGCTACATGGGAGCTATAGGAGAGTTATAGGATAGCTACTTGGGAGCTATATGAGAGATATAGGAGAGCTACTTGGGAGCTATAGGAGAGATATAGGAGAGCTACTTGGGAGCTATAGGAGAGATATAGGAGAGCTATACGAGAGCTATAGGAGAGGTATAGGTCAGCTACATCACATATATAGGAGAGCTACCTGAGGACAATAGGACAATTATAGGAGAGCTTTGGGATAGCTATATGAGAGCTAAAGGAAGGTAACAGGAGAGCTATAGGAGAGCAATATGAGAGATATAAGAGCTATAGGAGAGATAAAAGAGTTACAGGAAGGCTACATGACAGCTATAGGAGAGATAAAAGAGTTACAGGAAGGCTACATGACAGCTATAGGAGAGATAAAAGAGTTACAGGAAAGCTACATGACAGCTATAGGAGAGATAAAAGAGTTACAGGAAAGCTACATGACAGCTATAGGAGAGATAAAAGAGTTACAGGAAAGCTACATGACAGCTATAGGAGAGATAAAAGAGTTACAGGAAAGCTACATGAGAGGTATTGGAGAGCTACATGAGAGCTATAGGGGAGATACATGAGAGCTATGGGAGGGCTACATGACAGCTATAGGCTAGCTACACGAGCAGTATAGAAGAGCCATACAACAAAACTTATTCCATCGACCCTGGGATATGTTCCATACAACAAAACTTAAGTCATTGACACCGGGATATGTTCCATACAACAAAACTTAAGTCATTGACACCGGGATATGTTCCATACAACAAATCTATGTCACACCGCCCGGGTCGGACCAGTAGAAATACGATTTTGTGAAGTCCATGGGATTGTATAGTTTTAATCAACATTAATTTACTAGCCTAAGACCATTTTGGCGCCCACTGATGATGGCGCCCGTTCGAGTACCCCCCCCCCCCACTTTTGCACCTGACATATAGTCTTACCCTAGGACAATTTGGAACCTGAGGGTGGCACTGTGCTTACTTTGAGAACCAGTGGCCTCGCCGAAATGCGGTAAAAAAACACTTTGTTACTGTGGTGTCATAATTATCATTGTTCCGTTTTTATTTTTGTTGGGGGCGGGGGCGGGCGGGGTGTCAAAAGCTCATTACACGTACGCTTGGGGGGCCCCTGGCGGGGGGGATATTGTGTACGTGCTACATGGATGGCCCGTTGTCATTAAATTACTAACTACCTTTCATGAACGTATCAAAAGCAGTGACATATAAGAGAAAAGTATGATAAACTTGAATTTATAGACGGAACAAAAGATTTTGTCGTTTCGACTTAGAGTCTTCATAAATTCAGTTTATCATACTTTGTACTTATATTTCATTTACGCAACTTGAATGCGGTCCATCAATTATCTTTTTTTTTTCAAAAGCAATGCTAGTGTGTTGTATTACCGCTACCCACTCTGATGACCTGCATAAGAGAATAGTAAATGGTGAGGAAGTGACGTCAAGGGCTTACACTCATCAAGCATCGTTACAGATATACAAATACGAGAAATGGAATCACATCTGTGGAGCTTCCATCATAGGAGAAACCAAGGTATATATTTATAGTATCGTGAAACAAAGTATTTTTTTTAGGCTGGCGGATCCAGAGCAATATAACGTGTGTGGGAATCGGACATTGGGAGATTTGTGTGTGTGTGTGGGGGGGGATGTTGATGAACAGCTCAAATAGTGAACATGTTGGGTTCTCGCTTAAAATCTCATCATTCAAACTGTAAACATTGTTAAAGATTTTTTGCGGGGTTTCGGGAGGGGAGATTTTGGGTAACATATCAATCAGAGGGGCGTCGTTTTAGATTTTTCAGGGGGGGGGGAGAACCAAAACTCGTTCGACTTGCAACGTTGTTTATTACTGGAGGCGCCACAATACTTATCAATTTAAATAAATTTAAATCGGGGTTGTGGGGGATTCACCTCACCCTACCGAAATGACGTACCTGATACACCCCTCTAAATATTTTATTATGGTATTTCTTCTAATCTTATTTGTTTGATTGAATTGACATATGACTATGTTGTCAGATTATTATTGCTGTTTATATACTGGGCCCACCTAGGATTGCACTAACCGAAGCTAAGTCACTTGTTTTAACATATTCTCTTTGACAAAGCACACACTTTAAAATAAAATGTCCCGTGACTTAGTGCGGCCATCATGGCTTCTGATAAAACAACAACATATAATGTGTCATTGGTTTGCTTTCAGTTGCTGACAGCTGCACATTGTTTTAGTGAAGAAAACGACGAGGAACAGTACGCTGTTTTGCTGGGTACACTGAACCTGGACGACATAGACGAGTCTGCCCAGTTTATAAGAGTTCGAACATTCAAAAGACACCCTGGCTTTGAGTATAACGTCGAGCTGGGCTACCCCAATGATATCGCCACCATTCATTTGGAGAGCCCGATCGAATTCAACGATCACGTCCAGGTGATTTTTAAATTGCTGTTTATTATTTGAGGACGTCACTTGCAAAACTTGCTTTGACACTTTTTGAAAAAAATAGTTATATATATATTTGCAGCTTTGCTAATTGTCAATCTACAGTATTTTGGCTGGTTTGCTATTTTACAATCTACTATACATTATGTAATTCATGAATCAAACGTTTCATTTAAGTATAAAATGACATCATAACAAAAATATAAATGTTATATTCGTTATGAAGTTAATTTACAAACAAGTTTTTCTCAGAAGTCGACCAGACTTCACATTCACTCTGAGATATTGGTGACACTAAAACTTGTGGGTAAATTGAAGGAATAATTGTGTAAATAGATATCTTAGCTAATATTGTAATAAACAAAATTATAAATATTAAAAATAATCTGGAATGCTGAAGGCAGGTGACTGAATTAAAGTACTGATTGTTTGATATTGTTTGATACAATAACAAGATGCATACGTAAATAATAACTATCATTGTTTATTTTCCGACAGCCAGCTACATTAGTTATGTTATCTCCTGACAACCAGCTACAATACTTATTTTATCTTTTGACAGCCAGCTACAATACTTATTTTGTCTTCTGACAGCCAGCTACAATACTTATTTTATCTTCTGACAGCCAGCTACACTACTTATTGTATATTCTGACAGCAAGCTTCACAACTTATTTTATCTTCTGGCAGCCAGCTACCATACTTATTTTATCTTGTGTCAGCCAGCTAAGTTGGCCCCGAAAGGATCATCGTTTGTGGGCAAGACGTGTGTCATGATCGGCTGGGGTCTTAACTATGGCAACAGACAGCACCCCCATCTCATGCAGGCGCACATTACAAAAATAACCGTCTCCGAGTGTTATGATCGTATGTTGCCAACTGGTGCTACCATCTCAAGAAATCATATCTGCGTGTTTGAAGAAACTGGTTAGTGCTTTCTAGCCTTAGTTCTAGCTGGCAAACTTTGAATTCTACCAGTTTAACAGCTGTATGATTTTGTATGTTAAATCTAGATTTAGGAGCGTGAATATGTGTAATGAGAAGCTGTTTATTGCCAGAGGTTTATTTTGTCGTAAGGGCGAGATGTCATTGGTCGCACGTGATTCCACCGTGGGGTTACTACGTGGTTTTGGGTTTAGAGTGTTTTAAGGTATGTTGAAAGGAAGAGTTCCTCGGTTTTTTGAGAGAGAATGGCCTTGAGCTAAATTTGGAATGTCCGCCATCTTGTTTGCTGTTAGCAAATAGTTTTTCGTTATGTGCAACTTCTGGTTGTGTACAAAGTGTAATATTAAATGAGAACTTATAAGTAGAGAACTCATGCTATCTACACTCGGCAATGTAACTTATTATAGTCAGCAATTCTAGTCGTAGACGAAAGCATTCGTTAGACTTAAGTATTTCCCTAGACAACTACTGGGCTTATCTTTATTATCCGCACCTACAGCGGGAGCTTTCAATTGAAAGGAGGAGGATCGTAACAAGATACAAAATACATAACTGTGACAAGGGATTCCTTATGCACATACAGAAAATTACCGTAGATGGTCTATCTCATATTAAAACTAGACAGGAATGTAATGTTAAATAATTTAAATTTTTGTTTAGGAATTGTTAAATAACACTATTTTCCTCAACGTTATTACGACTCACTACTGAATATTATTATGACTCACTACTGAATATTATTATGACTCACAACTCAACGTTATTATGACTCACTACTCAACGTTATTATGACTCACTACTCAACATTATTATGACTCCCAACTCAACGTTATTATGACTCACAACTCAACGTTATTATGACTCACTACTAAACATTATTATGACTCACTACTCAAAATTATTATGACTCACTACTCAACATTATTTTGACTCACTACACAACGTTATTATGACTCACTACTAAACATTATTATGACTCACTACGAAACATTATTATGACTCACTACTCAACATTATTATGACACACTACTCAGCATTATTATTACTCACTACTAAAAATTATTATGACTCACTGCTCAACATTATTATGACTCACTACTATGGAGTGTCCAGACCTGTAGTCTGTGGAGTGTCCAGACATGTAGTCGACCGTAAGGGGTGGGGTCCCACATCAGTACTGTCCAAACAAAGTGTCAAGCTTGTCAGATTGCCCACGACGGAATGGCGGCGTTGGTTTATGACCTATTACGCGGGGTGTTACATAAGAAGGGGATTGGGGCCCTGGGAACTGGGGGACTTATAAAAGAGACAGTAGAACTCAGCCGGGCAGGCAGGTAGACGGACGGGAGTTAGAGAGGGACCGTGACAGTCGGAGTGGAGTACGACAGAGAGAGTGAGAGAAGGTGAAAACAAAGGATAAGACAAATAAATGTTCAAAGACTATAACGATCATTGAGTTGTCATATTGGTGCAGACGAGAGACAGAGTGAACAAGGTTGCAAATTAATTAGAGAGCAGAGACGAGGAAGGTTCACTACACTACTTAAAATTATTATGACTCACTACTCAACATTATTATGACTCACTACTCAACATTATTATGACTCACTACTCAACATTATTATGACTCACTACTCAACATTATTATGACTCACTACTTAACATTATTACGACTCACTACTCAACATTATTATGACTCACTACTCAACATTATTATGACTCACTACTGAACATTATTATGACTCACTACTTAAAATGTCATAAAAAATTCATTAATAATTTCCACGTTCGCCTTGCATGACTCCACGGGCCTACTGGACAGAACATGTCAGATATGTAAATGTATTAGATTTGGAAATTGATTATTGAAGTTGATATATGTTTGTTGCAAGCTTTGGTCAAGTCTTCTTTCAAATTTGTATTTAAAAGATTATAGTTTAAAATATATTTTTTATAGCTTAGATGAAATTCTGTTAAAGTAGTTTGAACCTGGGATTGAAAAGTGGAAGCCAACCAGAGTTGTGGATACAAGATTTGATTTGTGATAACAAGACACGGTTTAAAACGACACGTAAAATATGAATTTCAGATAAAATATCTTTTTTGTACAACAAGACTTGGCTTAGGAGAACAAAATGAATTGGTTACGAAAACTAGATTTCATTAAAAAGTATGATTTCTCTGCAGAAGATTTGGTTCACGGCGAGTAAAACATGATATCTGACCAGAATACTTTGCTTACTGCGCGAAAAAAATAATTCCACGTAAAAAATAAAAACAAATAATTAAAAAATCGGAGTTGAAGTTTCAACCAATTAATTAGTTGATATGAAAACGAATTTGATTTATTGCAAATAGACGATCGACATGACCGTTCCACTATTTGTGATGGTGACAGCGGGGGACCACTCATGTGTGGCGAAGACTTGGAATTTGTTGCTGGTGTTGTGTCATGGACTGACGTAACTTGCACTGGTAGGTAATTTATAATGTAAACTACAGTATTAAAATTACGAGGCTCCTCGAATGTGATACCCAGCGTAACGTCAAGTATTACACATATCTAAGACGTCATTTGGCTAGGGCAGGGTGAGGCATTGCCCCTTGAATTTACAGGTTTTATTTAAATTGCTATGTACCAAGGCGCCACCGGTATAAACAACATAACAGGCCAACCAAGTTTTGGTTTTGCACCCCCCCCCCCCTTTTTTTTTTGTTGAGCAAAACATGAAATAACACCCCTGCTTGAGGTCAAACCTAATGGTTTGGCTGACATCTTGTAATAGCGTTTTATTGAGTACTGATTACGATGTAAACTTCCCATGAAAAAAAGAGACTGGCATTCATAATCGATAAATATTTAAAATCATACCACGAACTGAGCTATTTTTTCTCTTTATTATGAAATACAATCATCTGCCCTTTAAAATATGTGTATTATAAATGCCTTATTACATATGACTTCTTCTTCTATTTATTAAGGGCCCATGATCAATTTAGTGATCATTCTGGCGCCTATGCACGTAGAGGGGATTTGCAATGTTTCTGTGCTGGTGTTGATGAGGATATTTCAAATGGTTGCAAGGGCAATTCAGTGAGTGTATCATGCACTGGGTGTTGGAAGGCCTGAGGCAATAGACGCAAATGTGTCAAGTGTTGTCGTCTAAACTGTTCCCTTTTCAAGCTTGTTCCAGCCCCTGATTGTCTTTGGCAGGAATGAGCAGTTCCTATACTGGCTTCTCGCTGGTATGAGCCGGAACTGCCTGTCATGGCCTCGTCGCTGTCTATGGGGGAGATGGACGAGTTTTTTGTCTAATGCTGGAGTAGTTGACAAGACCATGATTTATCTTGTACATCATGGAGAGCCTGGATAGTCGTCGTCGTTCCTCGAATAATGACCAGCCCAGTGTTTTCAGCATGATGCCAACACTAGAGGTATTCTTGTAGCGGTTCAGGATAAAGCGTGCTGCCCGTCGCTGTACTGCCTCCAACCTGTCGGTGCTCTTCTTTTTGAATGGTCCCAGACCGAAGATGCATAATCTAAAAGCGGCCGGACAAAGGTTTTATAAGCTCTTTCTTTCACATTGGAGTTGCTGATCTTCAGATTGCGCCTTAAGAACCCTAGAGTCTTGTTTTGCTGGTTGCACACTTTGTTGATATGCTCGTCCCATATGCCTTATTACATATGCCTTATTACATATGCCTTATTACATATGCCTTATTACATATGTCTTATTAAATATACATTATTACATATGCCTTATTTCAAGTGCCTTATTACATATCCCTTATTACTTATGCTTTATTACATATGCCTTATTACATATACCTTATTACATAGTCATATTCCATATGATTTGTTACATATGTCTTATTACATATGTCATATTAAATATGCCTTATCACATATGCCTTATTACATATGCCTTATTACATATAACTTTTTACATATTATTATGTCATATGAAATATGCCTTATTAAATATGCCTAATTACTTACGCCTTATTACATATGCCTTATTCCATATGTCATATTCCATATGCCTTATTACATATGCCTCATTTTCCACAGGTAAAATACCGGCAGTGTACACCCGAGTGTCCCAATACCTTGAATGGATAGCAAGTACTAACCCTCCCACTGAAGACTTCGTCTACACAGCCCAGATGAAGGATTTAATGGATTCCTTCATTCAATTAAAAGACATTAGATTCGTTTGATTGAATCAACTACTCAAAATAAGAAAGAAAAGCACATAAACAAATGCTGCAGTGTCGTGTTTTAGTTAAAGAAATTCCTCAAAATTAAAGACTGTTTTTAAAAAAAAATGGCTGGTTTTGCTGTATACAACAGTTCAGTTGTTTGGCTTGTATTGCTGCATACATTAGTTCCGTGGTTTGGCTGGTAATGCTGTATACATTAGTTCAGTGGTTTGGTTGGTATTGCTGTATATATTAGTTCAGTGGTTTGGCTGTTTTGCTGTATACATTATTTCAGTGGTTTGGCTGGTATTGCTGTATACATTAGTTCAGTGGTTTGGCTGGTATTGCTGTATACATTAGTTCAGTGTTTTGGCTGGTATTGCTGTATACATTAATTCAGTGGTTTTGCTGGTATTGCTGTATACATTAGTTCAGTGGTTTGGTTGGTATTGCTGTATACATTAGTTCAGTGGTTTGGTTGGTATTGCTGTATACATTAGTTCAGTGGTTTGGCTGGTATTGCTGTATACATTAGTTCAGTGGTTTACAAGATAAAGTACCAGTTCTCTCCCCTAGAAAGATGTTGAACGTTTGACCAAACAAATTGTATGTGACGTCAGATGGGTTGTTTACAAATTATACGTGGCGTCAGATGGGCTGTATACAGATTGAGCGTGACATTAGATGAGATGTGTTTAATGGAAATAGCTTTCTGTTTTAAAAAAAACAACCTGAACTTTACTACTTCTTTCTATGAAGGAATGTTGTAAATAATGTTTCTAGCAGAATACATTTCTTTAATAAGTCACTAATTGGGGTAGCCTTATTTGTAATACATTTCAGAAATCATCAGAAACAATATTCAGTGATGTGCTTGTGAAATATATGTCACCCCTTAATATGATCCTATGTCTTCATTGGTAATGTCTGACCAGAAGATTCTTTTTATCTACCACGTTGGCATTTTTATGTCTTTATGCCGTTGACTGAAATTCCATGGATTTGAGTTTCACCAATTCTGTGTCTCCTCCTGTGGTGTCTAGCTGCTTGCTGGCAGCAATCCTATGCCAACACCTGAAGTGTTCTTTATTGCTCCTTGCTGGCAGCAATCCTATGCCAACACCTGAAGTGTTCTTTATTGCTCCTTGCTGGCAGCAATCCTATGCCAACACTTGAAGTGTTCTTTATTGCTCCTTGCTGGCAGCAATCCTATGCCAACACCTGAAGTGTTCTTTATTGCTCCTTGCTGGCAGCAATCCTATGCCAACTTTCTTAGTATTCTTTCCTACTCCTTGCTGGCAGCAATCCTATGCCAACTTTCTTAGTATTCTTTTATGGGTTTTAGCATGATGCCATGGATGCCCAGTAATAAACCCAGATCAATGTCTTGTTTAAGAAAGCGTGTTTATAGTTAAAAATGGGTTTAGATAATGGTCTATTCTCTAGACGTCGTACTTCAACAGTAAAAAAAAGAAAGAGTCATATCACATGATCTATGTGGTAATCTCAGCAACGTCCCCCCCCCTCTTTAACATTAATCGCCCCTAATAGTTACTCCATTTAGAATAATATGGTTAGAGTTCTCAAATGTTACACGCCCAAATCCCCACTCTTCTATTCCCCATCCTGTTTTCTAACTTCAAATTTCATGTAAAAATAGTAACAAGTGGGACTATCCAATTAGCACTATGAACCCGCAAACAGATAAACTATAAAAGGACAAAATCCTAAAGTTAGTGACAAAGTTTTATTAATCCTTCAGGCGAGGCGAGCGTAGACAATGTGTACAAGGACAGGTCAAATAATCAGGTTTAAAGTGTAAAATTGTAGCTACTATAATCATAGTTAACATGTACAAGTAGAATATAATCAGGGTTAACATTTACAAGTAGAATACAATCACAATTAACATGTACAAGTAGAATATAATCATAGTTGACAAGTACAAGTAGAATATAATCATAGTTAACATGTACAAGTATAATATAATCATAGCTAACGTGTACAATTAGAATATAATCAAAGTTAATGTGTACAAGTAGAATACAATCACAGTTAACATGTACATGTCAAAAATATAATCAAAGTTAAAATGCACAAGTAGATTATAATTATATTTAACAGGCTACGTGTACAATTAAACATCAAACCCTTAATATCTACAATCAATAACATCTAATCCATCATGATTTGTCATTTGACTCTCGACTAAACATTTGACTCATGCAACAACAAGGTTTCTCATTATCCTGTGTTTTTGCCTATGCCGGGAATTTCAAGGATAAAAATTATTTGAATAAAAAATTTATTAACTGAATTAAACTATAAAAGAATTTAGTTTTGTAATTGTCAAATTGTTAAGTTCAGTTGAGACGTTGGTTACTTGCTACTCGTTGTTTCTTTTTTCAAGAATTATTCCTCGAAATGTTAGCAATAATATACATGTCATGCAAAGGTTGGATATAAACACCTGTAGAAAAAATAATCAAAAACGATAAAGACTTCATGTGTTTTGCAAATCCTAGTTTCGAATTCATCTCTAAGTTTATACCAGCAAATGTTTCCAACAACTTGTAACAAGCAAATGTTTCCAACAACTTGTAACAAGCAAATGTTTCCAAAAACTTGTAACAAGCAAATGTTTCCAAAAACTTGTAACAAGCAAATGTTTCCAAAAACTTGTAACAAGCAAATGTTTCCAACAACTTGTAACAAACTAATCAAAAACGATAAAGACTTCATTTGTTTTGCAAATCCTAGTTTCGAATTCATCTATAAGTTTATACCAGCAAATGTTTCCAACAACTTAAAACAAGCAAATGTTTCCAACAACTTGTAACAAGCAAATGTTTCCAACAACTTGTAACAAGCAAATGTTTCCAACAACTTGTAACAAGCAAATGTTTCCAACAACTTAAAACAAGCAAATGTTTCCAACAACTTGTAACAAGCAAATGTTTCCAAAAACTTGTAACAAGCAAATGTTTCCAACAATTTGTAACAAGCAAATGTTTCCAACAACTTGTAACAAACAAATGTTTCCAACAACTTGTAACAAACAAATGTTTCCAACAACTTGTAACAAGCAAATGTTTCCATCAACTTGTAACAAGCAAATGTTTCCAACAACTTGTAACAAGCAAATGTTTCCAAAAACTTGTAACAAGCAAATGTTTCCAAAAACTTGTAACAAGCAAATGTTTCCAAAAACTTGTAACAAGCAAATGTTTCCAACAACTTGTAACAAACTAATCAAAAACGATAAAGACTTCATGTGTTTTGCAAATCCTAGTTTCGAATTCATCTCTAAGTTTATACCAGCAAATGTTTCCAACAACTTAAAACAAGCAAATGTTTCCAACAACTTGTAACAAGCAAATGTTTCCAACAACTTGTAACAAGCAAATGTTTCCAACAACTTGTAACAAGCAAATGTTTCCAACAACTTAAAACAAGCAAATGTTTCCAACAACTTGTAACAAGCAAATGTTTCCAAAAACTTGTAACAAGCAAATGTTTCCAACAACTTGTAACAAGCAAATGTTTCCAACAACTTGTAACAAACAAATGTTTCCAACAACTTGTAACAAACAAATGTTTCCAACAACTTGTAACAAGCAAATGTTTCCATCAACTTGTAACAAGCAAATGTTTCCAAAAACTTGTAACAAGAAAATGTTTCCAACAACTTGTAACAAGCAAATGATTCCAACAACTTGTAACAAAGGGTTTGTTTCGAATAATGAAACAATAAGGCATGTCAAGACGCGGGTCTTTATTTGTATATTAAAAACGCTGGAGAACTTGTGTACTAGACCTACCGAGCTTAGTACTTCAAGAACTTGTGTACTAGACCTACCGAGCTTAGTACTTCAAGAACTTGTGTACTAGACCTACCGAGCTTAGTACTTCAAGAACTTGTGTACTAGACCTACCGAGCTTAGTATTTCAAGGCAGTTAATCAAAGTGTAGAGAAAGTAGCGGCATAAAGGTACTTAGCAGTCACCATTTATAATAAACTAACATGGCATGAGCATGGCAAAATGCTGTATAAAAAAGTCAACCAAAGACTATTCTATCTTAAAAAACTGTACAATTTCGGCGTAAACGAACAAGTCGTTAACTTATTCTACAGTGCAACAATTGGAAGCCTACTTAATTTCAGTATTACCTGTGTGTGTGAGAATTCATCGTCTGATATTAAACACCAAATATACCGACTAATCAAGAAAGCTGGGAACATAATACTAACTAAACTTCCTTCAATTGAAGAACTGTTTGAAGAAAGATGTTATTGTAAAACTCAACACAATTTGGATGATACATCCTACCGTCTTAATCACAGATACTTAGGATCGGCCCGCTCTGGACGTATTCTTTCTCTCACGGCGAGGACTGAAACATATAAAGAAATTTTTTTTCCCCATCTATAAGAATTTACCAGCGTGCTCCCCATGAAGTCACAAATCTAAATGAGAACTAAAAAGTCCCTGACATGACTGAGAGAATTCACTAAATGGCTATTTTTTGACTACTGAAATAATTTGATATAGATGTCTTTTTGTTCAATTTATTTTATTTAGGTGCGGAAAATTTACAACGCAATTAAAAAAGCATTTCATTTTGTTTGGATCAATAAAATCATCTTATCTTATCTTATGTTAAGTCTTCTTTACAGGTCATGACTTATAGCAACAATTTGTCACAAATATGTTCACAAAATTCTGAAATTAAACCAAAAAAAGAACAAAAAATAAAAACGAAACCCTAGCCAATCTCCAACAACAAGAGCCACTAACCCTCCTTTGATTTCTCTTCTCTTATT
Organism: Omphiscola glabra; assembly: GCA_964017045.1. NCBI lineage: Eukaryota > Metazoa > Mollusca > Gastropoda > Lymnaeidae > Omphiscola > Omphiscola glabra. The sequence continues at coordinate 9,572,592 of OZ024796.1, forward strand.
GCTCTCCCCTCCTCAACTATGCTCTTAAATTGAACGTTCTGATAAAGGACACATTTCAAACAACCAAATACATCTTAAAAATTAAACACGAGATATACCATTTGCCACAGCATCTCACCAACTGAGTATCATCACTATTAACCCATGCACACTTGTCTTTTAAAAACAGTAAAAAATATTTGATATCAAATGTTAATACACTGTTTTCCCTGGTAACTGTTAAAGTATATTCTAAATGTACCTAATAATTAAAAAAAAACTACTCTTTAGAAATAAACATATTTGTTTTGCTATACATTACTGAAAAACCCCCCAATTATTATGACGTCTTATTGGTCGATACAGACACAATTCTTGGACATCTCAATAGAAATAATTATTGGACGTCCCTTAGTCGATATAGACACAATCATCTTTTCAAGCAGTAATTTGCTGATAAGATCCACCTTTTCAGGCAGTAATTTGCTAATAGATCCACCTTTTCAGGCAGTAATTTGCTGATAGATCCACCTTTTCAGGCAGTAATTTGCTGATAAGATCCACCTTTTCAGGCAGTAATTTGCTGATAAGCTCCACCTTTTCAGGCAGTAATTTGCTGATAAGCTCCACCTTTTCAGGCAGTAATTTGCAGATAAGCTCCACCTTTTCAGGCAGCAATTTGCTGATAAGCTCCACCTTTTCAGGCAGTAATTTGCGGATAAGCTCCACCTTTTCAGGCAGTAATTTGCTGATAAGCTCCACCTTTTCAGGCAGTAATTTGCTGATAAACTCCACCTTTTCAGGCAGTAATTTGCTGATAAGCTCCACTGTCTGTGTCAGATACTATTTATATATGTGTCCCTGTTACTGTCAGACTGGTTAAAGTAGAATCATACTGGGCAGGGGTCAGTTCCCTATTTATTTCCAAACGCTCTGATGCTGGCCCTTTAGTTTTCAACATGGATTGTGTTTTTTCTTCAGTCTGCGCATGTTAGTGTCCAGCACGGTTTTCATGTTGTCTGACAACTGGCCAAACAACATTTTCTCTCGAGTGGTTGTGCAGCGAGTTCTTCATAATAATATAAGTGACTGGTGTTGATCGATGTGACAGTGCATCAGATTTATTCCTAAAAAAAATTAAATACTTGACCCACCATTAGAAGTGAAATGCTGGACTCACCATTAGAAGTGAAATACTGGACTCACCAGAATGAGTGAAATACTAGACTCACCGCTACAGGAACACCTCTAGTGTTGGCAGCATGCCGGAAACACTGGGCTGGTCACTATCGGAGGAACGACGACGACAATCCAGGCTCTCCATGATTTACAAGATACATATTGTTATAATAATTATATCATTATCAAGAACTTGCTGCACAACAGTTGAGGTGACAACACTTGACTCATTAAAAAATGTTTTACACAAGATTTTAAAAATAAATTTATGCACAATACATTACACAATTAAACAACATAAACAAGTTTTTTGTTTACCTATAAATCATTTATAAAATGTAAAATCAAGCTTTGGGGGCGGGGCTGAAAATTTGACCAAACTTGAATTCAAGTAACGTACATTATAAGAATCTTAATAGGTGCTCTCATCCTCCCTACGGTTCGATCCGCACTTTTTATCCTAATGACCCACCAGTTTTTACACCGCAGATTTATTTCACCAACTATTTCGGAAAAACAATGGACAAATATTACGCACCAAATGAACTTGTGTAATATAGAGACAAAAAAAAAAAGAATCTCATTTAGCTCAGTTACCGAGAAAAATAATTTGTGAAATCAGTGGCATTATGTTTCCGTAAATTTGGTGGTTGAGGGCAGGGGCTGAACATTTGAAAGAATGTGTTTTCATCTGCGACGAGTCTATTTACCAAGTTTCACCTCGATATCTTGATGGGTAGTGGGTCACTTAGCCGTCTGAAGATTTAACCCTAAACACACAAAAGAGAAGTTAATACAAAGGATTTTCAAAAAATTTTTTTTACTTCTTACAGAAAGGTCAACAACACCACGAATCAAATAGAAATGTAAAAAAAAAATTAAGCTAAGAATATTTTTAGATTTAGTATTTTACTCATGGCAATAAATCAATGTTCATTACTGATTTTTTGCGATCACGTGACTATAACAATGGAATGACAACTTTTAACGAACAATTATACATGTCAATATTCAATTGAAATTAAAAAAAAAAAAATATATATATCAATGTTTTAAAGATTTCCCTTTATCTAGCTCAACATATATGGAATCGAATACATTAAAAATTATGCTAATCACATACTTTTTAAAGCTTATGCCATCATACCATTAATAATTAACATCTATCTCTACTTTAAGAGTAATGCTTTTATGATGAACTGTTATTTGATCAAAGATTGCACATGTTAAATACTTGACAAGAACTATGATTAAAATTGTAGACCATTATGGTATACAGATGTATTTTAATACAATGTTATTAAAGTCTTTAACTTGGTAAGCTTCCAACAATAAAAAATACCGATTTATTAGAAAAACGTGAAATAAGACTGGAGCGGCGGGTATGATATATGAAACGAAAGACTGTAAGCCTCTAACAAGATTAGTCTTAAATATACGGAACATCAAATATGTCGAGCGTAGCGATATTTTATAAATTCGACTAATTGTAATCGATTAAAGGCACAAGTTACTATACGTGCAACTACAAAAATGATTTTTAAAAACTAATAAAATAAAGTCTTAGTAGGAGAGAGAATTTTTCGAAATGTTTAGCATTTTTTAAAATATTCAATTATGTCCCTTTAAAATTCATTTCAACTAAAAATAATACATAGACAAGAGAGGGTTTTCTTTAGTTTTTTGTTACTGTGTTGTAGTGTTTCGAATTATAAATACTGAGATGAATATTTTTTACTTGTCTTAACTTCTCCTTCTATGATGGGGTCTCTTCAACAGGGGTGCAGTAACCCCCATAGTAGGGCCCCACGGAAATGATTGTGTTTATGTAGGATCTTTATTTATAGTTTTTTCCTAAATAACAATGTTTTTTCGTTTGTTAATTTTTTGTTGTTTTTTTGCGTTTTCTTCTCTTGTTATAATAAATTAACGTTAAATTATTATTTTTTTGCGGCTTAAATTACTTAATTAATGATTAAACTTTGCAGAAAAACATTTCTGTTAAGAAAAAAAAATTCTTCTCGAAAAGCACTGCTTACTTCAATGGCATAATTAAGTTAAGAAGATAGGAGAGCGTGCAAAGTGTTAAATAAATATATACTGTCCGTATGCGTTCCTATACAATTGATCCGAGTGCGATGAGACTTTGTAAGAGGCGTAGCTAGAGTGTTTTGCGCCCGGGGACAAGATTCGCGCCCGGGGACAAGATTCATTTTAAAGCGCCCTCTTTTCCTTTTTTGAACTCTCAAACCCATTATTTTCATCAATGAAATAAATATTAAATCACATTTTGGCGCCCCTAACTAGCTGGCGCCCGGGTACATCTGTACCCCTGCCCCCCCATGCTACGCCTCTGGACTTTGTTGAGCAGATGTCCTCACGCCTGCAAAGGTTTCTGAATTAGTACAACAATTTTAAAATATACCATTTTTGGCAGGGAGCCCTATATTCGTTTTTCTCTTACATGAACAAAATGAATATAAATTAAAACAGAGCTAATGCGTTGGTGGATTGAATTTTTTATCAAATACAAAAAGCGACATTTCAGTTTGCGTATGACATAATAAACAGGTTTCTGAATTAGAACAAATATTTTTCAATAATTTGATCAAACTGGTTTGAGCTATACACCTATACCTCGCTTTACGACCTAAATACGTTCCGGAAAAATTGGCCGTAAAGCGAAAAGCCGTATAATGAATCATTAATTTTGATATCATCATCATCATCATCATCATCAGGTCCCGTAGTCCTTCGACCGTTGGGGCGCCACAGATGACATGTACACTATTCTTCTCCATTCCACTCGGTCTTCTGCCATACGCATAGCATCGCCTAGTTTTAATCCCGTCCATTCTTTGATATTATCTTCCCATCTTTTTCTTTGTCTTCCTCTTCTTCTCCCTCCTTTTTTGATATAAACCTATACAAATTTAATTGGATCTGTTTCAATTTTTGTATAAAATAATATAGTCGTTAGTTCATAAATCATTTTATTCTTTTCATTTCCTATAATTGTAATAGTAAACAGAAATTTAAAAAATAAACATATAAATTAAAAAACAATAGGAAACATATGCACATATTTATTCATAAAATAAAATGTTTAGAAACTTTATAATCTGATGAACATTAACACGAAAAATCATCTGCCATCCTCACTTTCCGCTGTTGTGGATTGACCCAGTTGAAAATATTAGTGCAAAGTTGTCTGCTAAGCCTTGCTTTCTGTTTCCTTTAAACAGGCAATTGCTGACTCCTCTAGACACTTAAGCGCTGCGTTCTTTGTCGGGATCATTTTGTAGAAGGATGTTCATTCCCTGCTTAAAATATGAAAGTGCATTTGATAGGTTCTTTGCAGTTAGCTGTTGGTCGTATAATGAAACATCGTGGGCGGTAAACCGAAAAAGTGCCATAATTTAAAAAGGCCGAAATAGCGAAATGCCGTATAAAGAGCGGCCGTATAGGGAGGTATAGGTGTATCATGTTTTCACTGTTAACGGCTGTATTTCTTCCTGCAAACGGCTGTGTGCCTGCATACTAACGGCTGTGTGCCTTCCTGCTAACGGCTTTAAGCCTGCATGCTAACGGCTGTGTGCCTTCCTGCTAACAGCTGTGTGCCTGCCTGCTAACGGCTGTGTGCCAACATCTAACGGCTGTATGCCTTCCTGCTAACGGCTGTGTGCCTGCCTGCTAACGGCTATGTGCCTGCATGCTAACGGATGTGTGCCTTCCTGCTAACGGCTGTGTGTCTTCCTGCTAACGGCTGTGTGCCTGCATCTAACGGCTGTGTGCCTGCATCTAACGGCTGTGTTCCTGCATGCTAACGGCTGTGTGCCTGCATCTAACGGCTGTGTGCCTGCCTGCAAACGGATGTGTGCCTGCATCTAACGCCTGTGCCCCTGCATGCTAACGGCTGTGTTCCTACCTGCTAACGGCTGTGTTCCTACCTGCTAACGACTGTGTGCCTGCATGCTAACGGCTGTTTGCCCGTCTGCTAACGGCTGTGTTACAGCCTGCTAACGGCTGTGTGCTGCATCTAACGGCTGTGTGCCTGCCTGCTAACGGCTGTGTGCCTTCCTGCTAACGGCTGTGTGTCTTCCTGCTAACGGCTGTGTGCCTGCATCTAACGGCTGTGTTCCTGCATGCTAACGGTTGTGTGCCTGCATCTAACGGCTGTGTGCCTGCCTGCAAACGGATGTGTGCCTGCATCTAACGCCTGTGCCCCTGCATGCTAACGGCTGTGTTCCTACCTGCTAACGGCTGTGTTCCTACCTGCTAACGACTGTGTGCCTGCCTGCTAACGGCTATGTGCCTGCATGCTAACGGCTGTGTGCCCGTCTGCTAACGGCTGTGTTACAGCCTGCTAACGGCTGTGTGCTGCATCTAACGGCTGTGTTCCTACCTGCTAACGGCTGTGTTCCTACCTGCTAACGACTGTGTGCCTGCATTGTGCTTCTTATTTCATTTCAACAGACGTCATAAACATAAAATGTATATTAAATTCCATCCTTTATGGATTATTGCCCTATTTGAAAGCTTGTTCTATTTATATTCAGAATATTTAGGTCATTTACATTGTATAGAATTAGGCAATGTTTTCAGAGTTCCAGTAACTCATTATATGTGTAGTGTTACGTACCGTTGTAAGATTAGATAATTTAATCTCTTATGTAATTAAATGGCTCGTTGACAAAAAGTACATAACAAAAGACGATACCATAAACTAAATACAATAATAAAGAAACGATACCCAAACTAGGGCTCATTACAAATTAATAATTTTATTAAGTTAATAATAAGTTACAAAATAAAAATAAATAAATACATAACTAAAACTATTGACTTACAGTATAGTGATGACTTGTACCGTACAATGTTGAAGAAGATACAATGTTGTAAAAGGTACAATGTTGAAAAAGAAGGTACACACACGCAGCAAAATATTAGTAAACAAATCTCTGTCTCGTAAAGCAAATTTCTATTCGTTATGATCACCGCCAAGTATCTCTCTAGGTGTATATACAGCTGTTTTCGGAGATATTTTTCCAACGGGCTTATACATTGTTTTTCTTTTCTGATATGTCAAGGCTTTTCTACAGAATTTTAATACTGCAGGCTATAGATTTTATTTCGTTGTAAACAAGGTCAAGGGAGACTATTTTAAATTAGCCACACCCTAAATGCGGTTCCGAGCTTGGGGTCAGCTAGAGCTCATTAACGGGGAAAGATGACGTAAACGCGTCGTCTACATAACAGTAGTGATTAATGATAAATTAAAATTAGGGCTTGAGTTGTTTATTCTATTTCTTTTCGTTTGACGGGGCAAACAATGTCACCCTCCTCTGTATAGAGAAATAAGCGCTTTCAGGGGCGTACCGCACCCTTCATAAACCAAAGTAAAAAAAGTCGACAGATCTTTTTAAGTCTGTTTCAATAGTTTTGTCGAACATTCTTGTCAACTTTTTCTGATTAAATCTTTCAAGCTAATAGCCTTGAGAAAATTAATCCGTAAACTAATCAGTAAAGTATTCAGGAAACTAAAAGCTGTATGGATAGATTTAAAGCACTTCCTCCTATACAAGACGTGTTGAAGTTAAACAATACCAGCGTAATGATTCACTTGAACGCACCAGTGTAAGGCCAAATCTGATATTTTCTTTAACACGTGGTTTACCTTGTGAATGTGTACGAGAGAATGAACAAATGCTTGTCACCTACGATGAAGCAAGACAGCGCTAGCTGTCGAGATGAGGAAGGTTAATGTAACGCTTAATTTATTTAATATGTATGGATGTAAACTAATTTGTTTATATCATAACCTTCATAAAATAGTACTAAAAATTGTAAAATTGTTATATCTTCTACATATACGCTCCCCGTACTGATGCGCCCTAGACCATGGCCTAGGTTTGCTTAATAAAAATCCGGCCCTGTCTGAAGTGAGTGGAAAGTTAAAGTTCGAGACGTTTTTAGGATATTCCTCTGAAAATGGTTACAAAAAATAATGTCCTTGGTTGTGATATTCTTAAAAAAACCTTGAAAGACTGGATATAATGATATGTCTTGTTCAATGTCACGATAATGTCGCTACGATGTCTGGAATTCAAGTTAGTGTACAAGCCGTACTGAAAAGAAATAACAAATAATCTGTTTTTAATGATGTTTGCAACATCCACTTACATTACTTCATGTTTCATCACATTACACTTGAAAAAAATATATTTGGGCGTTGGGGGGTTGGGCTGCAAATTTGAAAAAGAATGTGTTGTCATTGGTAACAAGTCTAGGTGCCAAGTTTCAGCTCGACCGGTTGACGAGTCAATTAGTCGTCCGATGGTCTTGCCAGACAGCCATCCACAAGCAACAGAGAAGTTAATATAAAGGATTAAAAAAAATTAATCATCCTTAAAAAGTGACTGATTGTTTTTTTTAATTGGCATGCTCCATGATTTAGAATCTAAAACTTAGAAAAAACACAAAATGTCGGATCAGCAGTCTTCAAGTTCTTTATACTCCCCTTGTTGTGTATCTAACAGTTTTATTTCTTATAAAATTTTCTTTCATGTTTGGCACCCACGCATTTAAACATATATCAATCAGTGACTGATTACTAGATCTCAAAGACAAAAAGCCGTAGAAATTTGAATGCTTGCGTTCTACTCTATGAGTTCAATGACAATTTGTTTAGCCAATGTGACGATGGTATAGCCTAGGGGAACATCATGTGAATGAAACAGCTTGGCACCAGTGGTGTCGCAGGAGTTGTCGGAATGTTTCATCGCATCAATGTTATCCGATTACAGGACGCCCATCTTCGGGTTAAAATTCAGAGATAGCTTCTTTTAGATGAGTTGCCATCCAAGTTTAACGAGTCCCATCCACCTGGCCAATGTCTTTGGTTGGGATAGAACTGCATACCATGAACTTGAGATTGGCTCAGTTTAGACTGAGAGGCCACCCAGCATCCAAAAAGTTGCCTAAAATGACCAAATATGGAAAGATACATTAAAGCCATAATTTGTTTGATCAGTGTAGTTTTGATGTCATGTTTAATGTGTTTAGCACTGCATTTGAATATTGTGTTTTCATTTGAACATTGGACTATCATTTGATCATTGGACTATCATTTGATCATTGGACTATCATTTGATCATTGGACTATCATTTGATCATTGGACTATCATTTGAACATTGGACTATCATTTGATCATTGGACTATCATTTGAACATTGGACTATCATTTGATCATTGGACTATCATTTGAACATTGGACTATCATTTGATCATGGACTATCATTTGATCATTGGACTATCATTTGAACATTGGACTATCATTTGATCATGGACTATCATTTGAACATTGTGTTATCATTTGATCATGGACTATCATTTGAACATATGCCAGTATATGGATGCAGCAACGTACCCTACCAGAACCAGAACATCATTGGGTTATGTTATTGTTCTGAATGATAAAAATCACTTGCAAATTGTGTAAACACTTTCTATTTTTCAATATAGTTTGATTATTGTTTTGAATTTGATATTATTAAATCTTTAAATAAAATCAAAAACAAAAACAAAACAACTTAGTTATAACTCTGTTTTTATTTCATAGTTGTATAATAGGTTTGATGTATACGTATTTTTTTGTTTTTCGTGTCTGACACCGGTCTGTACCCCAAAAGCCGCAGTTGTTTGTTGGTCATGAACATTGCTGCACCACAGTCCTTCGTAAGAAGCCTTAATTATGTCTGTCAATTTTTGTGGTACCCCGTAGTGTCTTAGCAGCTTCCACAGAATCTGTCTACACTATCAAAAGCCTTCTCATAGTCAATAAAATTAATGTATAGTGGCGAGTTCCACTCCAGGGATTGTTCCACAATAATTCTCAGTGTGCAGGATCTGTCTTTTTTTAAACCTGCTCGTTGGTCCCTAAGATTGGTATCTATTGCATCCCTCATTCTGTTTAGAAGCATTACGTTGAATACTTTGCTGGGGATGGACAGCAGGATTATTCCTCTATAGTTAGAGCAGGAACTAAGGTCTCCTTTCTTCGGGAGCTTAATGAGGTGTCCTTCTTTCCACTCAATCGGTATCTGTTCTTCCTCCCATATTTTCTTGAATAGTGTGTGTAGCATTTCAGTGCAAGTCGTAATGTCTGCTGTCAAGGCTTCTGCCTGTATTCTGTCTGGACCTGCCGCCTTGCCTTTTTTTAGTTGTTTAATTGCTCTGCATATCTCTTGTTTTGTGGGTGTGCTGCAATCTATTTCTAGATCTTGTTCCGATGGCTCTATGTTGAGTGTGTGTTGTGGGGCTGGCCGGTTGAGGAGTTCTTCAAAATGTTCTATCCATCTTTTTTTCTGACCCTCTTCATCAGGTATTGATTTCCCATCTATAGTTTTAACTGGTCTCTCTGGATTGTTAAACTTTCCCGATAACTTTTTGATTGTACTGAATAATTCTATGGTGTTTCCATGGTAAGCTGCCTCTTCTGCTTCACTTGCTAATACTTCATTGTAGTTCTTTTTACCTGTCTTTATACTATGTTTAATTTCTTTATTTGCTTCTGAGTATTCTGTTGATGCTCTGGCCTTTCTGTTCTGGTTCGGCTGTTGTTTAGATTTGTTTTCTTCTTTTTCCTATATTGGATTTTTTCCATGGTTTCCGCAGAAATCCTTTCTTTATGCGTTTGTTGCCGAGGACCTAACACTTCTTCGCAGGTAGTCATGAATATCTCTTTGATGTATTTCCAATCTTGGTCCATTGTTTCCTCATTGCCTAGTTCTTGTAGGATCTGGAACTTGTTGGAGATAGTAAGTTTAAACTTATTTAGTTTGGATTCGTCTTTCAAGAGATTGGTGTTAAAACGTTGGCGCTTGCTTCCCTCGCTTGTCCAGTTCTTTTTCAGTTTAAGCCTTAATTAGGCAATCAGTAGATGATGGTCTGAGGCTACATCTGCCCCCCTTTTTACCCTAACATCTTAGAGAGATCGTCTAAACTTATTGCAGATACAGAAATGGTCAATTTGGTTAGCCGTTGACATATCTGGCGATATTCATGTCGCCATGTGGATATTTCTATGCATGAAGAGGCTTCCTCCTATGACCAGTCCATCTGTAGCCCATAGATCTGCTAGTCTTTCAACATTTTCATCCATGTCAAGGTCATGAAAACAGTGAGAGTTTGTGTGTTGTGATTTTGAGGACAAATGGGACTTGTAAACGAATGTGAACGATTTTCATATCACGAGTACGTGAGATGTTGAGCGATATAAAAGGGGAGAAAACTAGTTGGATCGAAAGAGAGACGATTATGTTCACGAACGAGGGTGTGTGTAGCTGAGTCTGGCAGACCTATTGTGAACGAGTGATTATTGCTGTGTACCTCCGGAATTGGAGTTGATGTTACATGATTTGATAGATGTGATAAAGCTAATAAGCTCAGAGTAGTATCCAATGGACTCAGTGTATAGTGCCTTGGACTAAGATAGATTATAAATTGGACTAGTCAGAGAAACAGAGATATCCTTATGGTCGTCCGAGATATTCATTAGAGATATTGTCACACTATGAGATCTACCGCTTGACAACCCTAGACTAGGCGAAATATTTGTATGAGCCAGAATATTATGACATGGGAAAAATAAATATTTGACAGATATTTCTATGCATGAAGAGGCTTCCTCCGATGACCAGTCCATCTGTAGCACATATATCTGCTAGTATTTCACCATTTTCATTCATCTCTCTGCTGATTTAGTTTGTCCACCTGTACTTTTGGTTCAGATGTGAAATGGCCGTCCCATTTCAGGGGGGGGGGGAAGCCCCAGTGTTTGATGACGTTTGGTGCTTGACATAGCTCCAGAAGCGCTTGTTTTTAAAACCCTTGGCCGGAGAATTTTCCTCTGAGAAGATGCCGTTCAGCTGGTTCCAGTAAAATCTGCGCAGTAATCGTTTGATGGTTCGGTGGAGCCTCATTACCTCGGCTTTCAGTTCGACCGAGCCAATATTCTTCATTCGTTTGTAGTTGCGGTCTCTCTTATGGATGAGCCTATGGATTACAGCCGTGACCCATGGCTGATTTGTCTTATGTTTGTTGGTCTTGTGTGGTTTGCATTTTTTTTACTGCATCAGTAATTGTTGTCTTTAGCTTCATCCACAGCTCTTGTCGCTTTGCCCTGAATCTCCTGCCGTTGCACTTCTCATGGTATCCCAGTTTTCCTTGGCATAAATGGGGATCTCTCTGAAAGCCTGCTTCTTTTTTAGTGCGCTGACCTGAAATTCGCAATATGGTATGCAGTGGTCTGATATCTCGAGGATGACCTCAACTCTTGGGATGAGATGTTGACTGTGGTGAGGAGTAGGTCGAGAGTGTTTTCTCCTCGCGTGGGTTCTTAAACCAGCTGTTGCAGACCATGGTTGTTAATTATCTCGATAAAGTCAGAGTGTAGGACAGGGTATGGAGACGAGGGCTTCAAAGCAAGAATCTGCCTGTTCCAATCAGGAAAGTTGAAATCTCCCCCTATAAGGAGAACAGGGTTCTTCGACTGTGTTGCGATACATTGAGCATCCTCAGGCTTTGTTAATCTGCTGTGTTGGGTCTGTAATAGGCACAAACGTAAAGTCATTGTCAGGCACAACCTCTGCGTTGGCTATGGAGTGATTCAGCCATGTTTCTGGGCACAAGATAAAGTCAGTTTTTAAGCTGCTGATTAAGCTGGCTGGTGGGGAGCAGGAAATTTTTGCCCTCCACCACTGTATGAGTGTGGGGCGAGTACCTCACTTCGCCACCCTTCTCACAGCCCAGGTGTGTTGCTAGGGGCCGCAGTGCATTGCTGTGCCCATGGCCTCCTATGTTGTTAAGACGGCCCTGTCGACCAATGTAGGGCATTCTAAAGAAATCTAATTCGAAAGACTATAGATTGTTTTAACTTGTAGACAAGGTCAGTGGAAGACTATTTATAAATAAGCCACACCCCGTCGCCGTGCGAGCCTAAGGTCAGCTAAAGGTCACTCACATGAAATGATGACGTAAACAAGACACCCGTATGACAGAGAAATTTGAATGGGTTGAGAGATTTGTATGAACTTTTGGTTGTGGAGTCCCGGAGGCCCAAGCCTTAAGTCTGAAGCTAACTTCATGAAATCAGGCCCTGAACTCAACCCTGTGTCAACGAACCCCTCGTTGGTAACCCATTCAGGCACACAGCCAGGTCTGTAGGACAATACCCAGCAAAGTAATCTCATGTCATAAAACAAAATAACCCGTATTATTTGAATGCACAGCATCGCCAACAACAATAGCCCCGCCTCCAGCCTCCATCATCACTAAATCAAGGTAACGCGATTCAGTCTTAGACGTCGAGAATATAACTATAAATTTAAGCACAATACAAGACAATCAACACATAAAATCCAATTCCTCAGCCACCTGCTATTTGACCCACAAGACTCTGGGAGTATCAGCCAAGGTTTATTAAAGTAGATATAGGAATCGAACCCTTTTTTATTAGCAATTCCAATTCAATTCAGTTCAATCATCAGCAGGGTTCGAGTTCGGTGTGTTATTTTCGGATTCGGTTCCATTGCCATATCTAGTTTAATGGGTTGGTTTTGGGGGGCAAGACTAGCGTTCAATCCGTTAGACCAGGAAAGTTCAACCCAAAACGCTTCAGCGGTCACCTTTAGATAAGCTTACCAGATTTTCTGAATGCCAGGTACGGACACAAAGGCTCACAGCAATCTGAAGCAAATAAGTGGGGGGGGGGGGGAGTTGTGATTGAATTTTTTGGACATCCCCCCTCCCTAACTCATATGTACAAGAAGGTTTTAGCCCCCATCTGCGTGAAAAAAAAAGAAAGAAAGAATTTAATAGATGATAGTGACGTCACAGGAATAAAAAAAAATGCGTCGCGGGTTATACATGACCCACTTGAGTCCTCAATTTCGTGCACTACAGACGATAAACAGCATTTTAAACGATTGCCTGATCCCTGTGACGTCACGAACATTTCGCACATCACGCGCTTCGGCCTTCAGTTCTAGTAGGTGGTGGTTTATACCGCCGACAGTTTGGCCAGCCCAGTGGTCCCCATAATATGCGACGCTCTGGGTGCAATCGGGCAGAGCCATGACAATAGGGCAAAGAGGGCAGTCACAGTGTGCACCAAAATCTTCTTTAGGTAGGATCTTAATAGTGAATTAAAATATCAAAGCCCAAATCCTTCAGAAAGACGATTGGAGAGGGGGGGGGCGCTAAAATAATTTATTTTACTAATCCGCCCCCGAGGGAACTTTTTCTATATATTAAGTGGCGTCATATTCCGGCTGCGCCCCAGTTGCAGAATTTCCTTCGCAACGAACAAATAACATTAAAAACAGAATAAAGTAAAAACATCGCGTAAATGAAAAGTAGCGTCCGAGTGGACAGCAAAAGAATAGTGAAAACCTAAATTTTGCATTAGCGCCGAGAATCGAAACATTCTAGGAACCACTGAACTAGCACATTGAAGATACGGTGGACGAAGTATTACTGTAATACTGCTACTACTGAGTACTAGTGAAGCGCTTTCTAGCCAGTTTGTTTTTGAAAAGAAATGGCAACATTATAACGATAATACCTGAACAACGTTGCGTGATATTTTTACAGCATTGGAGATATATATATATGCTATTTTTGGACTTTCAGATGGAGCTGAAACTATTCATTGCGCTGGCCTTTTCGGAAAAATAAGATAAGACAAATGGAAATAAGACAAGCAAGTCGTCGCTGCCAAAAGTACGAACCAGCCGGAAGACGAGAGAAAAGTACGGACAGAAACAGACGCAAAAATTAGTACGGACAAGTGGGTCAAAAATACAAAATGTTCATACTAAATACGGACGTCTGGTTACCCTACATTAGAGCAAGATAATCTTTCGTGGGCCGCGTGCCATTGCTACTAGTATTGTAATCTTAAAGTAAATGTTCGCGATATGCTATACAAGCTATTCATCTATTCTTGAGCTACATACTGCAATGCAAAATAACAAAACATAATAAAACTATAGTAATGGGACGTTTGTTTATCTTAAAACCCACTTAAAGTTTTACAATCGATTACTTTGTAAGTTCAATGAAAAACGATCAAGTTTATTTGTCATAAATCAGGCATTATGGGACCGCAATAATTCACGTGGCAGGTCGCGGGTTGGCCAAACCTGAGTTGGAGCGTATCCAAACATTTGTTCAAATAAAATTTGCTCGAAGGAAAATATTTAGACGGAAGTTTACACGAAAGGAAGTTAGATTAAACTTAAATTTGCTACACAGAGATTTATTTATTGATTGTTTTATTTTCAAGGGTGGGATCCGAGTGAGAAATATGGAAGATATAAACGTCTTAATAAGAATTATTTGTAATTTTTTTTTTCGCCACCAATATTTCATTTCGAACAAAGTTCTATTCTAAGAATTTTTTTTTCTAACAAATTTCAACCCATCAATCTCTGTGGCGCTAAAGCCGTGTATGGTTTTGGCCTGCCTCACCACTTCCTTCCATTCAGGCCTAACTAATTCTTTTCTTTCCATGCTTGAATTACCAGCTGTTGTAGATCTTTTTCCTCATCATCCATCCATTTAAGCCTATGTCTGCCTTTGATGAGTTTTCCTCTGCGGTGTTGATGCTGCACCCTCGTCTCTACTCTGTCATTTGGCATTCTTTCTCAGTGTCCAACCCAGTGACTTGCAGATGTTACAACGGGTCTAATTACAGTTTAAGCTAAAGAGTTGTATAAAGAGATCTAACAAATATATGCGGTAAAAAAACACTTCCATCCAATAATATTCCTTTGAACAAATTTCTTTCGTACAGAATTCCGATAACCCAGTTAGAGAGTATGACATGTAGATAAGCTGCGGGACATCACAATCATAATTGTTCATTCAATCAGCAGTACATCTTTGTGTCTACAATAAAAATCACTTATTCAATCAATGGTACGTTCTTATGTCTACAATCAATTTTTATTCAATCAGCAGTACTTTCTTATAACTACAATCATAATTGATTGTTCAATCAGCGGTACGTTCTTATAACTATAATCATAATTGATTATTCCATCAGCGGTACGTTCTTGTGTCCCACTTTAAACTACTTGTCAGGGAACCGAATTGTTATTGTGTCTCTCCAAAGATGTTCCAAACGACCCATACATAGACATGCATAACCTGGTCCCATTTTTGTTCCCATAGTACCACCACTGATCGCTACAAAGTCCTTTCCCGGAATATTACAGGAGATACATTGATGACTGTATAGGAATTACCAACATGGATATAACACAACTAGAAAGTTTTATTGACTTTATTGGACAATTTCATCCAACAATCAAATTCGCTTCAATGATCGTTAAAAGTACTAGCAACGTTTTGGACTTAAAAATTGACATTAACGAGAATAACATATCTATATCCTTTTTCTATATGAAAACAGACAGTCACAGTTTCTTACCATATTCATCATCCCATCCTCAATCATGCAAAAACTCCATCCCTTTTTGTCAGTTGCTGAGACTAATGATGAGGATTTTTGGGAAAGGACGGCTGAAATATTGGATTTTTTCTTACGCAGATCATATCCTGAGCAAATTTTAAAAGCAGCTGTCACTCGAGTTAAAGGCATGACTAGACAGGATTCATTTAAAGCTACTCATTCTGACGCTAGTGAGAAGTCTACATTTATTTTAACTTTTTCATTCCCATATCCTACAGCTAGTTTTCTAGCTCTGAAAAACCTCTCAATTCTTATGGCAGACCCTGTCACCGCTGAGATTTTCAGAAAACCTCATCTTTTCGCTTTCCAGAGGGACAAGAGCCTTAGGGACATGCTAGTTAGAAGCCTACTCCCGGCTATTCAGGAGCATAAAGGCACCAAAAGTTGCAATCGTTGCCGATGTAACACATGTCTCTAAGTGATTGAAGTTGATAAGATCACTCTTCCTCTGGAAACATTCAGAATAAAAGATGGCTTTACCTTCACAAGGCGCAACGTGATTTAAACAATCCTTTGTAAAAAGGGCGGTAAATTATACGTAGGAGAGACAGGTCGTCGCATTGGAGACCGTTTTAGAGAACACCTGTCTAACATAAATAAACAGACACTCTGTCCGGTCTTTAAAAATTTCAAAAAGCACTAACCATGATGGCATTTTAGACATCGCATTTACTGGTATACTGTATACTAGTGACACACCGGATATGATCTATATTGAGAATAAATCAATAACAAGATTTGGTACCTTGACTCCATACGGGATAAACCAAATCCACAATTTTACGTACCTGCCATGTCTTTTTCCTGTTTGGGCTTTACATTTTAGTTCAAGTCACTTCCGTTCCATTCTTCTTTACTTTGCTTGTGTCTTATCTTGTGTTTTATCGCCTACTCCTACTTTTTCTCTATTTTTTAAGGAAGGATATATCTATATACATATATTATGTAAATTTGACTTAAACTTATTTATACGTCTTGTTTTTGTACTGATGAAGGCATGGGCCGAAACGTTTGCTTATGTTTAATGTAAAATTATTATTTTGAAGCTTATATACATAAATTGTTATATTGACACAGGTTGCTCGTGTCTAATTATTAATTTCATGTCTGACAATGTAACAAACTCTTCTTTCTTGTCTAACAGTGTCACGAACTAAGTTAACAAAAATAATTTGAAAAAAAAAGAAAGAAAAATAATTTAGTGTCTCAAAACAGCCGGATCATTACAGAAAATTTAAAAAATACAACTTAGTTTGATATATACAGAAAATCTATTAGTTTATTAAAAATTGGTTGAATAAAGTAAATGACTCCAAATGCATAAAAAATTAAATTCTAGCTTACAGTATGATTCAAATTAACAAATCTCCAGATATATGATTACATTTAAAAGTAAGGGATAATCACTCACAAGTCGGAGAAATTGATGTTTGTATGTTGTTTTATATCCTTTCTGAGACGATGACGGGATCCAACATTTGGCCAAGCACCTGGTTTGAAGTAAAAAGAAAAATAAATTCGCAAAATGGTAACGAGGATTATTAGTGTAACCTCAGTGTCTCAAACAATTGATTCGCTACTTTATTGATTGAACTATTCAGGAATTGTATTTCCAGAAATAACAAGCTTGAAAAAACAAATTTCTGATCATTTTTCATTATTTTCACGATTGCTTTTTCATATGTATTGATACAAAATTCATGACAATGAAATTCTTTGCCCTTTGTTCTTATAGGCAACCATAGATAAAAATAAATGTATCAGTTTTAAAATTATTTACAGCCTTTTTCTACCCGTAAGTACTGAACTTTATTAATCACAATTCTTGAGATATGTGAACATTACAGAAGGACCCAGACGTATAGTGCGACAAACTTTATAGGAGGACCCAGACTTATAGTGGGACTTACTTTACATAAAGACCCATACTTATAGTGCGGCATACTTTATAGAAGGACCCAGAATTGAAAATTATTATATGGTAAATTTAATTAGAGACTCCTTGAAATCTCTGCTTAATTTTTTTGTTTGTTGAAAACCAAGATATCACGTTCCTCTAATGGGTTTGGTAACCGTTCAGGATAAGAACAAACACTACATCTGTATCTTAGCCCAAAGGACGAGAAACGATATGATATTTTATAGGTCTTTTCAGCCTTTATCAATATTTAGCACTCTCTTGACATTAATCTTTTTCTTCTTCTATATATTAAGGGCCCAAGATCAATTTATTGATCATTGTAGCTCCTATGAATGTAGATGGGATTTGCAATGTTTCTGTGCCTGGTGTTGATGAGGATATTTCACTGGTTACAAGAGTAACTGTGTGAGGGTATCATGAACTGGGGGTTGGAAGGCCTGAGGCAATAGACGCAAACGAGTCAAGTGTTGTCGCCTCATCTGTTTCTTTTGAAAGCTTGTTCCAGTCCCTAATTGTCTTTGGCAGAAATGAGCAGTTCCTATACTGGCTTGTCGCTGGTATGAGCTGGAACTGCCTGTCATGGCCTCGTCGCTGTCTATGGGGGAGAGGGACGAGTTTCTGTTTAATGCAAGAGCAGTGTACTAGTCCATTATTTATCTTGTAAATCATGGAGAGCCTGGATAGTTGTCGCCGTTCCTCCAATAGTGACCAGCCCAGTGTTCCCAGCATGCTGCCAACAGTAGAGGTATTCCTGTAGCGGTTCAGGACAAAGCGTGCTGCCCGTCGCTGTACTGCCTCCAACTGTCGATGCTCTTCTTTTTGAATGGGTCCCAGACCGAAGATGAATAATCTAAAACCGGTCGGACAAAGGCATTATAGGCTCTTTCTTTTACACTGGAGTTGCTGATCTTTAGATTACTCCTTTAGAACCCCAGGGTCTTGTTTGCCTGGTTGCACACATCGTTAATATGCTCGTCCCAGAGGACCTCTCTTTGAATGTTAACACCAAGGTACCTTACGGAGGAAACTGACTCAAGTAAATGGCCATGCAATTCATAAGGGTAGTGTAGAGGAGTACAACGTCTAGATACTGACAGTGTCTGGCACTTGGCTGGAGGAAATTCAATGTCCCACTCAGCCAACAGATTGAGATCCTGTTGTAGCTGGTCCTGGTCAGATATGTTAGCGATCGTCCTATACACGGCTGTGTCATCTGCGAACAGTCTTGTGTGGGATGTCAGTTTCTTGGGTAGATCATTGATGTATGCTAGGAACAAACAGGGGCCTAGCACCGAGCCCTGGGGGACCCCTGACTTAACACTGACAAAGGACGAGCTCGTACCGTCCACGACCACTGCTTGACAACGGTTGTTGAGGAAGCTAGAGATCCATGTTTTAGAAGGGCCTTGGATCCCATATCTCTGAAGTTTGTGTACAAGCAAACTATGATTGACACGATCAAAGGCCTTCGAGAAGTCCATCACCAGCACATCAGTTTGCTTGCTGTTTTCCAGATTTGTCATCAAGTCTTCAACAAATTAATGGAGCTGGGTCTCACATGATCTTTTGACTCTGAAGCCATGCTGACAGTCATTGAGTATATTTTTGCTTTCAAGATGCTTCATGACTGCGCTTACGATTATGTGCTCCAATAGTTTGCATACTACGCTGGTGAGGGATATCGGACGATAATTGGCAGAGTCGGAATGCCCCCCTTTCTTGTAGATTGGAGTGACATGCGCTGTTCTCCAGTCTGCTGGAACATTGCGAGAGCACAACGACGATTGGAAGAGGATTGTCAGTGCAGGAGCGATTTATTTGGCCAATTCTTTGAGCACATGTGGTTTTATATTGTCAGGACCACATGCTTTGTATGGGTTAATGGTTTTAAGGAGGGCAAGCACCCCTTGTCCTGAGATCTGAATATCTTCCATGACGGGGTAGGCTCTGTTCACCATGTTGGTTTTTAGGTTGAAATCAGCCTCTGAGTACTCTCTGCCGTCACTAAAGACCGACTGGAACTGCTGATTGAGTATGTCAGCCTGTGTTTTTGGGTCAGATGTCAAATGGCCATCACATCTCAGGGGGGAAACTCCAACGTTTGAGAACTTTTGGTGCTTCACATAGCTCCAGAAGCGCTTGTTCCTGATCGGAGTGTCTTCCTCTGAGAAGATGCCGTTCAGGTAGTTCCAATACGATCTGCGCCGTAAGCGTTGGATGGTTCGGCGGAGTCGCAGTACCTCCTCTCTTAGTTCAACGGAGTCATTTTTCTTCAATCGCTTGTATTGGCGGTCTCTCCTGTGGATTAGCCCACGAATTTCAACAGTGTTCCATGGCTGATTTATCTTAGGTTTGTTGGTCTTGTGTGGTATATATTTCTTCACTGCATCAGTGATTGTTGTCTTAAAATTCATCCACAGCTCTTCTGTTGTCGCTTTACACTAAATCTCCTGCATGTTAGAGCTCAGCTCTGTAGTTACACTTCTCAGGCCATCCCAGTCTGCCTTGGCACAAATGGGGATTTCTCGAATGACCTGCTTCTTTTTTAGTCTATTAAACTGAAATTCACAATAAGGTATGCAGTGGTCTGATATCCCGGGGATGACCTCAACTTTTGGGATTAGTAATCTAGGCTAATGTTTAGTCAATTGTTAATATGCTATGGCTAATAACGCAAAATTTTCCTGGGAAATCTAAAGCTAGAGAATCGTCAGGTCAACAATAAAGTTTCGATGTATCCTTTCTCTTTTTATTGCATAATGATTATGTCATGTAATAGTATAGAGGTTGAGATAACTCATTGTCTAACAGAACGAGCAGATAGTAGCAGGTGTTGAGCAGATATTAGCAGATGTCGAGAAGTTAGTAGCAGTTGTTTAGCAGATAGTAGCGTTGAGCAGATAGTAGCAGTTTTTGAGAAGATAGTAGCAGTTGTTGAGCAGATAGTAGCAGTTGTTGAGCAGATAGTAGCAGTTGTTGAGCAGATAGTAGCAGTTGCTGAGCAGATAGTAGCAGTTGTTGAGCAGATAGTAGCAGTTATTGAGCAGATATTAACAGTTATTGAGTAGATAGTAGCAGTTGTTGAGCAGATAGTAGCAGTTGTTGAGTAGATAGTAGCAGTTGTTGAGTAGATAGTACCAGTTGTCATTTACTTTAAACATCTTGGTAGCCATTTATTCTCTTGACTTAACTCCCTATGGTTCTGGTTACAATGATATTCCTCTGTTTCAAATATTCAGTAATGGCTTAAATACCTAGTATTCAACACTTATAAATTCTCCCTATGAAAAAAATAAGAAATTTCTATTTAAGTTGTAACAGAGTAACCATTCAATGTATGAGCCGAACAAAGAATTTTGTTCACATATATTGAGGACCATCGGACCCTGCGTCCAGATGTTGTGTACTATGAGATCCACACTTTCAGCAAGGTATAAAAATCCACCATCTCCCCATTGTCCGGGCATCCACAGGTCGCTCACCAAACGACTGTAGCAAAGCATCGAAGTAGAGAAATGAAGGTATGCCCTCTTACTGTCTTCGGCTTTGGTAAGTATTTGAAGCTTTTTGCCTACAGAGATACATCCCAATACAAACAGAACACGTAACATACATGATTGTATTCTTTCTTAGTTGCTCAGACAATTTATTTCCTTGTATGCGCTATGAAGTTTTTTGGTAGTCAATTTTCATTTAATTTACAAATATAGCCGTGATATAATTTTTTATGCAATTGTAAAGGGTTGTACAACAGCGTGACTCACACGATCTGATAAGCCTTACAAACTGTAATGGTCACCAAACTTTTTTCACGTTTGGCCGGATTACGGAAAAAATGACGAGCGCAGGCCGGATAATCATTTTGTACCATACTTGGAAGCCAGAAAGAAAGCTTTGGGGAAAAAGACGAAAAACTAAGTTTAGTTAATCATGATTAATTTAAATTAACTAAACTTTGTTTTTTGGATTTCACACCACTCACCCATGATTAACTTAACTTGAGTGGCGTGCAATGCAATGCAAAAAAAAGCAAATATAACCAACATATTTATTTACTATAAAAGTTAGCAAAGGAGGCAACGTTAGTAAAAAGATAGTTCCATCACACATAGTTCGCTCATATTCGAATCTCACCAACTACGCAGCCAAAAAGGTTAGTGAGATCTGTGAAACTGATGTTTGGCTTTCAAGATATCATCAATGTTTGGTTTGGAATTGCTGCATCCAATCAAGAGAACTGTTTTTAAAAGTTTATTAATCACTTTCGTTCGATGTGTTGACTTCAAATACTTTATTTTTGAAAATGTTAGCTCACAGACATAAATTGTTCCATGCATGCTGCAAACGGATGCCAACTCTTACGTTATCTGAAAGTCCAAATTTTAATTGACACCCCAAATAAACACGAGAAGTTGTGAGAGATCAGTAGACTCATCCAGTGCCGGAGAAGACCACATCACGTGCCTCGCTTTCTCACGTATCACTCTAACACCGTGTTCTCTCCAATGTCTTTTGTTCTTCGCACAACTGAACATGCCGATAGGCTGTTCGTGTTAGTTTCAACCACGGCGACTACGATTTTTAATGTCACCAAATGTTTCCAACACTCATCTTTCTTTCACCGATTTACTGCCCAGTTTATGGTAGTTATCAGACTATAATATATTAGCTGGAATATGTTTAATGGAAATTCATTCTTATTTTATATTTTTAAAACCAGCATTACCTAAAAACAACAACCCCGAGTTATTTGGTAGGTTTATTAAATGATGTCATCATTTGTTAATTAATTCTTATTTAAATACATCTTGTTTTATGCTGATCTGAGTTCCAGTTGGAACCACGATATATTTCACCAGAAACTTCGATAATGTGATCTGTACGTCCACTCATTATAAACTAATATGAATAGCAAAAACGCATATCCAAAACAAAGTGACCGCAGATTGTATTATATCTGTCGGTCATCTACATTCTGTAGTTAACTTTTTTGAAGCCATCTTTGCTCGCTCCCACTCGGAACTGCGATGCAAGTTGTTATTGTATTCATTTTACATACTGAATGTTTATTTATTGACTATTAAGATACAGTATTGTACGATTTTAGGAGTTTGAGGGTAAACAGGTCTGTAATAAACGGGAAAATCTAGATACAATAATTTAAAATTGGAAAGGTAAATTAAGGTGCATAGCAGCCAGAAGGTCTCTTACCGTGTGAAGATCTATGAGAGCTATAAGAGAGCTATAGGAGAGCTATACGAGATCTTTAAGAGAGCTATACGAGATCTATAAGAGAGCTATACGAGATCTATAAGAGAGCTATACGAGATCTATAAGAGAGCTATACGAGATCTATAAGAGAGCTATACGAGATCTATAAGAGAGCTATAAGAGAACTGTTATGAAGATGACGGGTTAAAGCACGCCTTCCTGGCATTCCACGTGCCTGGCCTCTTACAGTCGAGGACGTTTTGGGGTGTGGCTAGCAAAACGTTCCCCTTGTGTACTACAACGCTTAAGTTTCGTCCGTTTCAGTCGAACATTGCAGAATGATCTCGAGAATGCGAGAAATAGTAAGAATGCGTAATCTATTTCGAGAATAATCGTCTGGAACAGAATATAAATGGCTGAACGACTGAATGAGAGGGAGATCCTTTCCTTTTTCACGAGACGTGCAGTGTGTCATTATTTAATACTAGACAGCGCTTTTTTGTGTGTAGACTTTCTTTCATTGTAAAAATGTTGTTCATTGTATTTTTATATATAGTACTGATACCGTAAAAGACATGTGCTGAAGCGGCACTGAGAACGAGGCTCTTTGGCCGACCACTCACGAAGAGCGGCGTCCCCAACCCCGATCCGGCACTTCGTAACCGTTATGACCGAACCGAGGCCGAAGGCCTCCCCGCTGCTAATCAGCGGTTGCGCGAAAGCTTGGCGGACGACCCTCCCATGTGAGATGGGGGTCGGTTGTTTAAATGGGCCCGGAAAAACCGACCAAGCTGGGCTGACTAACCACCGACATGCTCCCGCCTCCGCGGCACGAGCGACCAACTCCAATAGTTTCTATCCAAAGCGCCGCAATCAAAGATTGTCGGACAACGGGGCATAAGCCACCGACCAGCCTTTACTTTCTGGGGGACCTCGACTCCCTCTGTTGGCAGCCAGCTTATTAGTGTTCTGCGCGCAGACATACCCAACCCACCTAATGGGAAAACGAACAAAGGAGCGTGGCCCCAGGCCCCACCTCCCGGCAACGGACGGCGCAATGACCTCCAGGGACGCCCCCGGACACCCGCACCACAACGCCTCTGGTTGGTTCCGGACTCCCACCTGACTTTTATTTAAGAACTTTAAGTCTCTTTCTTTGCCGAAGACAAAACCTCATTCCACCGTGTCCCCCATCTCCCATCGTCTACATGAGGTACAGCGAGCACGCTGTATCGTGCCTCACTCGGATGGCTTCGTCGTTCCTGTCACTGTGTCTTCCCGCCTTGCCACCTCATTTTTCTTTTGAACGCGACACAGGCAGGTCATCATTCCAGTACTGGTACCAGCAATACTGTTAGTTAATAATTTTAATCATATTGTCTTATGTTTGTAATTTATAGAAATTCACACATTAAAAACTTATTAATTGTAAATAGCCCTGACTTTGTGTATCGTTCTATTTGTTATTGTATTTAAACTTTGGTATCGTCCTTTATTATGGACTGTTTTGTAACGAGCCAATAGACTAAACTAAGAGATAAAATTCTCCATTTATAGCAGTCCGTAATAGTGCTATACTAGATCTATAAGAGAGCTATAAGAGAGGTATAAGAGAATTGTAAGAGAGCTATCGGAGAATTTGTTTAATTACATGTTTCGTGGTGGGGATACGACACAACTTAAGAGATCGACACCGGGATATGTTTATTACAACGCAACTTATGTCATCGACCCTGGGATGTGTTCCATAAATTAAATATATGTCATACCGCTCGGGGCGGACCAGTAGAAATACAATTTAATGAAGTTCATGTGATTGTATAGTTTTAATCACCATTAATTCCCTATTCTAAGACCATTTTGGCGCCCACTGATGTTGGCGCCCGTTCGGGTACCCTAACCCCTTTCTTTGTAATATGGTCCTACCCGAGGGCGAGCACCTCAGAATGGCATGGTGCATACTTTGAGAACCCCTGGGCTCGCCAAACAACGGTAAAACACTGTGACGTCATAATTTTCTTTGTTGTGCTTTAGTTGGGTTTTTTTTTGTTGGTTGGTTTTTTTTTTTTTTTTTGGGGGGGGGGGGGGGGTGGGGGGATGTCGAAAGCGCATCGTAAGTAAACATAAAGAGGGGAATGGGGGTTCTAGAAATATACGCGCGCAACCGGTAGGGGAGGGGAATATTGTGTACGTACTGTATGGATGGCCAGTTGTCATTCAATTACTAACTACCTTTCTTGGAACGTGTATTAAAAGCAGTGCTAGTGTGCTGTATTGCTGCTACCCACTCTGATGACCTGCATAAGAGAATAGTAAATGGTGAGAAAGTGACGTCAAGGGCTTACCCTCATCAAGCCTCGTTACAGATGTACGAAGACGACGAATGGAATCACATCTGTGGAGCTTCCATCATAGGAGACACCAAGGTATCTATTTACAGTATCGGGAAACAATGTATTTGTTTACAGCATCGGAAAACAAGGTATCTATTTATACGGTGAAGGATTCAGAGCAAGATAACGTGTTTTTTTTGGGGGGGGGGCATTGGGAAATTGTTGGGTTCTTGCTTAAAATCTTATCATTAAATCTACAAACAGTTGTATACATTTTTTTGCCAAGGGAGGGGGGTGTTTAAGGAGGGGGTGTAGGTTACGTATTGACTCCAAGGGCGTCATTTCAGGGGAAGGGAAAAAAACAACTTGGTCGGCTTGCAAAGTTGTTTATTATGGAGGCATCACAGTACAACCTGCAAATTCAGGGTTGCGGGCAAATGCACCCCTTGCCCTACCCAAAAGTAGTCCTAGATCAATTCCTCTGAATATTGTATTATGGCATTACTTCTACTCTTTTGTGATTGAATTTACATGTGAATATGTTTTTTAATTATTATTACTGTTAGAAATAACCGAAGCTAAGCCACTTGTTTTAACATATTCTCTTTGACAAAGCACACACTTTAAATAAAATGTCCTGTGACTTAGTGCGGCCATCATTGCTTCTGATAAAACAACAACATATAATGTGTCATTGGTTTGCTTTCAGTTGCTGACAGCTGCACATTGTTTTAGTGAAGAAAACGACGAGGAACAGTACGCCGTTTTGCTGGGTACACTGAACCTGGAAGACATAGACGAGTCTGCCCAGTTTATAAGAGTTCGAACATTCAAAAGACACCCTGGCTTTGAGTATAACGTTGAGCTGGGCTACCCCAATGATATCGCCACCATTTATTTGGAGAGCCCGATCGAATTCAACGATTACGTCCAGGTGATTTTTAAATTGCTGTTTATTATTTGAGGACGTCACTTGCAAAACCTGCTTTGTCACTTTTTGGAGAAAAACATAGTTTTACATATATCGGCTGCTTTGTTAAGTGTCAATCTACAGTATTTCGGCTGGTTTATTAAGTGCCAATCTAAATTATTTTGGCTGGTTTGAAAATTGTCAATCTACGATACATTATGTATTTAATGAATCAAAAGTTTCATATAAGTCTAAAATGTCACCATAACAAAAATATAAATGTTATATTCGCTAAATGTAGTTAATTTACAAAAAAAACAACACCAATTTTTTCTAAAAAATCAACCAGACTCCACATTAACTCTTCGATATTGATGATAAAAAAACTTGTGGTAAATTAAAATAACAATTGTGTAAATAGATATCTTAGCTAATATTGTAAAAAAGGAAATAATAAATATTAAAAATAATCTGGACTGCAGAAGGCAGGTGACTGAATTAATCTACTTGATTGAGTGATACAATTACAAGATGCCATACATAAATAATAACTATCATTGTTTATCTTCTGACAGCACTCTACACTACTTATTATATCTTCTGACAGTCAGCTACACAACTAATTTTATCTTCTGACTATCAGCTACACTATTTATTTTATCTTCTGACAGTCAGCTACACTACTATTTTATCTTCTGACAGTCAGCTACACTACTTATTTTATCTTCTGACAGTCAGCTACACTACTAATTTTATCTTCTGACAGCCAGCTAAGTTGGCCCCAAAAGGATCATCGTTTTTGGGCAAGAAGTGTGTCATGATTGGCTGGGGTCTTAACTATGGCAAAATGGAGCACCCCCATCTCATGCAGGCGCACATTACAAAAATATCCGTCTCCGAGTGCAAGGATCGTATGTTGCCAACCGGTGCTACCATCTCCAGAAATCATATCTGCGTGTTTGAAGACACTGGTCAGTGTTTCCTATGCAGCTCTTTGAATTCTGCCAGTTAACAGCTGTGTGTTTTGTATGCGTTGTTAACTAGTTTTAGAAGATAGAATGTGTGTAAGTGTAATGAAAAGTTGTTGATTGTGGGAGGTCCATTTTTTGTGTGTGAGGGCGAGATGAGATTGGACGGGAGCGGTTGCTTCGTGGTGTTTAGAGTGTGTTAAGTTATGTTAAGTTCCTAGGTGTTTTGTGAGAGAACGGTCGTGAGCTCGAATTGGAGTGCAAGCCATCTTGGTAGCATAGAGCACAACCCTTATGTGCACCTTGTGGTTGTGAACACTGTAATATTAAAGGAGAACTTGTAAATATAGAACTCTGTTATTTACACTCCGCAAAGCTACTTATAACAGTCACCAAGTTCGGTCGTAGACGCTTTCGGTAGCCTTGTTTCCCTAGACAACACAGGAAGCTCATCAAACTGGTGCCTCAGTACCCGCACCTACTGCGGTAGTTTTTAAATGAAAGGAGGGAGATAGTAACAATATGTTAAATGAAAGGAAGGGGATAGTAACAATATGTTAAATGAAGGGAGGAGATAGTAACAATATGTTAAATGAAAGGAAGGGGATAGTAACAATATGTTAAATGAAGGGAGGAGATAGTAACAATATGTTAAATGAAAGGAAGGGGATAGTAACAATATGTTAAATGAAAGGAAGGGGATAGTAACAATATGTTAAATGAAAGCAGGGAGATAGTAACAATATGTTAAATGAAAGCAGGGAGATAGTAACAATATGTTAAATGAAAGGAAGGGGATAGTAACAATATGTTAAATGAAGGGAGAGGGATTGTAACAATGTACTTAATACATTATTTTGACTAGGGAATTCTTATACACCAACAATTTCAGTAATTGGGTTATATCAAATATTAAGTTTAAACTTAGAGGAATGAAATGTTGAATAACCTAAAACTTTATAAGGAATTGTTAAATAACACCATATTCCTCAACACTATTAAGACTCACTACTCAACATTATTATGACTCACTACTCAACATTGTTAAGACTCACTACTGAACATTGTTAAGACTCACTACTCAACATTATAATAACGCACTATTCAACATTATTACGACTCACTACTAAAAATGCCTTAAAAAAGTAATTAATAATGCCATGATCTCAGTTTCTCAATATTTCATGTTCGCTTGGCATGACTCCACGGGCCAACTGGGCAGCACATGTCAGATGTGAACATGCTTTTTATTTAATTTTTTTTTACTGGAGTTGAGATATGTTTGTGACAATCTTTAGTCAGCTCTTCGTTCAAATTTTGTATCCAAAATTTGGGGTTAAAAATATAATTATATAGCTTGGATGAAATTCTGTTAAAATAGGTTTAATCTAGGATTGAAAAGGGGAAACTAACCAGAGTTGTGGATACAAGATTTGATTTGTGACAACAAGACACGGTTTTCAACGACGAGTAAAATTAGATTTTTAGCCAAAATACTTTGTTTACAACTTGGTCTTGGACAAGAAAACGAATTGATTACGAAAACTATATTTGGTTTACGCAAAGTAAAATATTAT
Source organism: Omphiscola glabra (assembly GCA_964017045.1). Classification (NCBI taxonomy): domain Eukaryota; kingdom Metazoa; phylum Mollusca; class Gastropoda; family Lymnaeidae; genus Omphiscola; species Omphiscola glabra. The sequence continues at coordinate 9,601,209 of OZ024796.1, forward strand.
ATCTAGCCAGAAGACATGGTTTACGACGAGCAAAAAATATCTGTCCAGGAGACTTAGATTAAGGCGCGTAAAATATCTTTACATATGAAAAATTTTCCAAGAGTAATTTAAAAATCACAGAGTTGAAGTTTCAACCAATTAATTAGTTAATATGAAAACGAAATCGATTTTTTGCCAATAGATGATCCACTGAAACGTCCCACTGTTTGTGAAGGTGACAGCGGGGGACCACTCATGTGTGGCGATGACTTGGAATTTGTTGCTGGTGTAGTGTCATGGACTGACAACACTTGCACTGGTAGGTATTTTATATTGTAAATTATAGTGTTAAAATTACGAGGCTCCTAGATTATTAGACCCAGGCTAACGTCAAGTATTACACATATCTATGACAAAATCCTCTAAGAATGTGAGGTCGGGGACGTTATTTTGGGTAGAGAAGTGTGAGCATTTGCAATCCCCCCTTTTTTTCCCCGAATTTCGCAGGTTCTATTTAAATTGCTATGTAACGTGGCGCTTCCGCCAATAAACAACGAAACAAGCTGACAAAATTTTGGTTTTGTCCCCACCCTCCACTTTGAGAAAACCCTGAAATGACGCCCCTGTGTGGTGTCAGACCTAATGGCTAGGCGGTCATCATTGTGACAGCGTTTTATTGAGCCCAGAAATTCATTCTCTTTATTATGAAATACAATCATCTGCCTTATCACACATGCCATAAAAATATACCTTTTTACATATGCCTTATTACATATGCCTTATTACATATGCCTTATTACAACATATGCCTAATTTTCCACAGGTAAAATACCGGCAGTGTACACCCGAGTGTCCCAATACCTTAAATGGATAGCAAAAACTAATCCTCCTCCCTAAGACTTCGTCTACACAGCACAAATGAAGGATCTAAGGGATTCCTTCATTTAATTAAAAGACATTAGATTCGTTTGTTTGCATCAACTGTTCAAAATAACAAAGAAAGCAAATAAACAAATGCCACAGTGTCGTGTTGTAGTTAAAGAAATTCCTCTAAATTAAGAACTGTTTAAAAAATGGCCGGTATTGCTGTACACATTAGTGTTTTAGCTAAGTGGTTTACAAGATAAAAAAAAAGAAAAAGCTGTCTTCCCTTGAAACATGTTGAACGTTTGACTTAACAAATGGTATGTGACATCAGATGGGTTGTGTACAAATTATATATGACGTCAGATGGGCTGTGTACAAATTATATATGACGTCAGATGGGTTGTGTACAAATTATATATGACGCCAGATGGGTTGTGTACAAATTATTGGTGGCGTCAGAAAAGATGTATAAAATTGCATGTGATGTCATATGGGGGGTGTATGCAGATTGAATAAGTCACTAATTGGGGGTGGGGGGGGGGGGACAAACCTATTTGTAGCACACTTCAGAAATCACCAGAAGCAATTCCCAGTGCTGTGCTTGTGAAATGTACGAAATATATGTCACCCCTAATGTGCATCTTAGTTCTTGATTGGAGATGTCTGACCAGAAGATTCATTGGAGATGTCTGACCAGAAGATTCATTGGAGATGTCTGACCAGAAGATTCATTGGAGATGTCTGACCAGAAGATTCATTGGAGATGTCTGACCAGAAGATTCATTGGAGATGTCTGACCAGAAGATTCATTGGAGATGTCTGACCAGAAGATTCATTGGAGATGTCTGACCAGAAGATTCTTTTTATCTGCAGCGCTGGAATTTTTTTTCCTCGTTATTCTCCCCTCCTCAACTATTCTTTTAAATTGAACGTATTCATAAATATCCTAATTGTAGCAACAATAAGTAACTCCCTTTGATTTTTCCTCCCTCCTTTCTCTCCCCTCCTCAACTTTGCTCTTAAATTGAACGTTCTCATAAAGGTCCTAACTGTAGCAACAATAAGTAACTTCCTTTGATTTCTCTTCCCCTGTTTCTCTCCCCCCACCTCAACTATTCCCTTAAATTGAACGTACTCATGAAGGTCCTAATTGTAGCAACAATGAGTAACTTCCCTTTGTTTTTTTTTCTCTCGTTTCTCTCCCCTCCTCAACTATTCTCTTACATTTAACATTTTCATAAAGGTCCAAATTCAAACAACCAAATGCAGCATAAAAATTAAACATGACATATCCCATTAGCCATATCATCTTCTCAGCTGAGGATTATAACTATTAACCCATGCACACTTTTCTTTTAAAAAGGGTAACAAATATTGGATATCAAAATTGTAACATGGCTTGTATTATAGTTGTTCAGCATGTTATCTAATACTTAATATTGCCGATGGTCCTTTCTTTCTGCTACTTCTGTCATCCTTAATTTTATTCACTCATCTCAAGAATTGAATAGGTCCGATATATCACACAGTTCTTTATTCACATAATTGATACAAATATAATCATATAATTCTTGAATCAGTTAAATCCATGTAACAGATGTAGTTACAATATAACATAAGAAATCTTGCACACTTTAATATAATTCTATTCATGAATTCACATCACATTGAAATATGTCTTTCATTTCTCCCTGACTAAAAAAACGTGTCCTCCCAATATGGCTTCCAGCCTTACACTGGTAACTGTTAACATATATTCTAAATTAACATATATTCTAAATGTACATATATTCTAAATGAATATGTATTCTAAATGAATTTATTTATTATAAAAATAATCTAAATACTTGTTAGAAATCAACATATTTGTTTGGCTATGAATTTCGAAACAAAAAGAGCAAACAATCATTATGATGTCTTATTAGTTGATATAAACACAATCATTTGATGTCTCATTAGTTGATATATACACAATCATTGGAAGCCTCGTAAGTTGATATAAATACAATCATTTGACGTCTAATTAGTTAATATAGACACAATCCTTTGACGTCTCATGAGTTAATATAGACACAATCCTTTGACGTCTCATTAGTTGATATAGACACAATCATTGGACGCCTCGTAGACGTTGTGATCAGACAGAGACGTGTCAATTGATTCGGCTTCCCTTACTTCTTGTGGTTCATGGATTGGTTTCGTGTACGCTGCTGCTTCTGCAAGACAAGACACGTGATCAGATGACAGTAAGACAAGACATGTGATCAGATGACAGTAAGACAAGACACGTGATCAGATGACAGTAAGACAAGACACGTGATCAGATGACAGTAAGACAAGACACGTGATCAGATGTCAGTAAGACAAGACACGTGATCAGATGACAGTAAGACAAGACACGTGATCATATGACAGTAAGACAAGACACGTGATCAGATGACAGTAAGACAAGACACGTGATCAGATGACAGTAAGACAAGACACGTGATCAGATGACAGTAAGGCAGACAAGTGATCAGATGACAGTAAGACAAGACACGTGATCAGATGACAGTAAGACAAGACACGTGATCAGATGACAGTAAGACAAGACACGTGATCAGATGACAGTAAGACAAGGCACGTGATCAGATGACAGTAAGACAAGACACGTGATCAGATGACAGTAAGACAAGACACGTGATCAGATGACAGTAGTACAAGACACGTGATCAGATGACAGTAAGACAAGACACGTGATCAGATGACAGTAAGACAAGACAAGTGATCATGACAGTAAGACAAGACACGTAATCAGATCAATAAAATATTGTGAACATTTATAAATTAATTTGATTACACTGTCAATCTTATCAATTAAATAATTTCATAACGTTATTTGCATGATTTTTTAATACGCATCTATTGTCTAAAAATAAACATGGCTACCAACAACTCTATATACAGTCATTTGTAAAGATGTACAACTTGTTAGAGGGCTACCAATATCTCTATATACAATCATTTGTAAAGATGTACAACTTGTTAGAGGGTTACCAACAACCTTATATACAGTCATTTGTAAAGATGTACAACTTGTTAGAGGGTTACCAACAACTCTATATACAGTCATTTGTAAAGATGTACAACTTGTTAGAGGGCTACCAATATCTCTATATACAATCATTTGTAAAGATGTACAACTTGTTAGAGGGCTACCAACAACTCTATATACAGTCATTTGTAAAGATGTACAACTTGTTAGAGGGCTACCAATATCTCTATATACAGTCATTTGTAAAGATGTACAACTTGTTAGAGGGCTACCAACATCTCTCATACAGTCATTTGTAAAGATGTACAACTTGTTAGAGGGCTACCAACATCTCTATATACAGTCTTTTGTAAAGACGTACAACTTGTTAGAGGGCTACCAACATCTCTATATACAGTCATTTGTAAAGATGTACAACTTGTTAGAGGGATACCAACATCTCTATATACAATCATTTGTAAAGATGTACAACTTGTTAGAGGGCTACCAACATCTCTATATACAGTCATTTGTAAAGATGTACAACTTGTTAGAGGGCTACCAACATCTCTATATACAGTCTTTTGTAAAGACGTACAACTTGTTAGAGGGCTACCAACATCTCTATATACAGTCATTTGTAAAGATGTACAACTTGTTAGAGGGATACCAACATCTCTATATACAATCATTTGTAAAGATGTACAACTTGTTAGAGGGCTACCAACATCTCTATATACAATCATTTGTAAAGATGTACAACTTGTTAGAGGGCTACCAACATCTCTATATACAGTCATTTGTAAAGATGTACAACTTGTTAATTAATGCAACTATTTTCTTCAATTCTACTTGTCCTTTTCTAAACTTATTTATTAATTTTGTTAGTTTTGCCCCGGTAAGCAATTTGCTGACAAGCTCTACCTTTTCAGATAGTAATTTGCTGATAAGTTGCATCTTTTCAGATAGTTTTTTGTTGATAAGTTGCATCTTTTCAGATAGTTATTTGCTGATAAGTTGCATCTTTTCAGATAGTTATTTGCTGATAAGTTGCATCTTTTCAGATAGTTATTTGCTGATAAGTTGCATCTTTTCAGATAGTTATTTGCTGAAAAGCTCAACCCTTTCTGGGTCCTTGTTACTATAAAACTTGTTAAAGTGGTATCATAACGGTCAGTGGTCAGTTCGCTATTTTATTCCCAAACGTTCGGATGTTGTTGCATTTGTTTTGAACCTAAATTGCTTTCTTTCAGTCTGCTCATGTTAGCGCCAAGCACTTCCGGTTTTCATGTTGTCTGCAAAAGGACAAAACAACCCTTTTCCAAAGCTGTTGTGCAGCGAGTCCTTGATAAAGATACAATTGACTGGTATATTTGATTGTGAACTTCTTGACACATTATAAGAAGTGAATTACTTGACACATCATAAGAAGTGAAATACTTGAAACATCATAAGAAGTGAAATACTTGGCACATCATAAGAAGTGAAATACTTGACACATCATAAGAAGTGAAATACTTGACACATCAAAAGAAGTGAAATACTTGACACATCATAAGGAGTGAACTAGTTGTCTCAAAATAAGAAGTGAAATAGTTGTCTCAAAATAGGAAGTGAAATACTTGTCTCAGAATAACAAATGAAATACTAGACTCACCATAAGAAGTTAATGTATTGTACGTTTTGTCATCCGTCTGATTATAATCGTTGTCTACTATTGTGTGACTGCTGCCCAAGAATTGTTTGCGTTTAGTTTCTCGTTGTTTTCTTCTAACGATGTAAATCATAATGACAGCGATGATAGCGCAGACGACGAAGCTTATTACTATCCCTATCCCTATTCCCATTCCAAGACGATCTTCAGTTGAATCTTCTGGAAATAAAAGTGTTAAATTATATACTAAAATGTTCACAGAAGATAAAAAAGTTATGTAAAATCATTTTAAAATTAAACAACTCCAAATTTTTTTTTCTCCATATAAATCCTTTATAAAGCGTAAAATCAAGCTTGGGGTGGGGTGTGGGGGTGGGGCTGATACTTTGACAAAACATGAATACAAGTAACGCACTCAATAAGAATACTAATTAGTGCTACCCCTATCCCTAAGCCTCGCAACCAAACATATTTTTTCTAATGACCCATCCATTTTTACACCGCAGATTTATTTCACCAATTATTTCAGAAAAAAAAAATATTGCGCACCAAACGCACATGCGACATTAAAAGAACAAAAAAGAATCTCATTTAGCGCAGTTATCGGGAATTTGAATTCGTGAAATCAGGGGCATCAAATTGCCTAATTTTCGCTGGTTGGGTTCAAGGGCTGAAAATTTGACAGAATGTGATGTCATCGGCAACGAGTCAATTTGCCAATTTTCAGCTCGATAAGTTCATGGGAAGAGAGTCAAATAGCCGTCTGAAGATTTAGCCTTATCACAAAAAAAGAATGTAAGTTTAAAGGATTTTACCATTTTTTACCCCTGTCAGAAAGGCCAAAACCTCCACGAACCAAATAAAAAAAAAATTTTAAACTACGAATATTTTTGATTTAGTGGGATGTAGTGCTTGTGGGAATAAATCAATGTTTGTTACTGTTTCGTTCCCACGTGAATATAACAATGGAATGACAACTTTTAACGAACAGCTATACATGGAAATGTTCAATTGATATTATTAGTAAAAAAGTATAGCTTTAAACACATATAAACAATATGTAAAAATAATGTAAGTCACATAGACCCCGTTTTCCCCTAAATTATGAGAATGTATTTAATATATTCAAGACCATAAACAATAATTATACAATTTGTTTTCGTGGTAAACATTTTTAAAAAATTTGATGAATACTTTAAAACTTTAGAACAGCATAATAGTTTTTGTCATTTAATTTAAAAAGACAATAATTTCTCTAAGATGCCATTGATTTGGGATTGAAATAAAAAGAAGGTGTGAATATCATTATATTAAACTTGCCATCTAATTTCATCTTACCCTGAAAGAGGCACTTGCCCCCCACATAACGATCCACACACCCCTTATCACAATCACCGTTGAGTTTGTTACACAATTTATCCACACAATGGTCACTACATGGGTTTTCACATTTGCCTCCCCATGTCATTGCTGGACACGCTGTAGTGTTTATGTCTGATAAAACTGAATGTCAGATGTAAGTAGTCAGACAATGACAATGTTCGACAGAAGTAGTGAGATAATGCCATTGTTAGACAGAAGTAGTGAGATAATGCCATTGTTAGACAGAAGTAGTGAGATAATGCCATTGTTAGACAGAAGTAGTGAGATAATGCCATTGTTAGACAGAAGTAGTGAGATAATGCCATTGTTAGACAGAAGTAGTGAGATATTGCCATTGTTAGACAGAAGTAGTGAGATAATGCCATTGTTAGACAGAAGTAGTGAGATATTGCCATTGTTAGACAGAAGTAGTGAGATAATGCCATTGTTAGACAGAAGTAGTGAGATATTGCCATTGTTAGACAGAAGTAGTGAGATATTGCCATTGTTAGACAGAAGTAGTGAGATAATGCCATTGTTAGACAGAAGTAGTGAGATAATGCCATTGTTAGACAGAAGTAGTGAGATAATGCCATTGTTAGACAGAAGTAGTGAGATATTGCCATTGTTAGACAGAAGTAGTGAGATAATGCCATTGTTAGACAGAAGTAGTGAGATATTGCCATTGTTAGACAGAAGTAGTGAGATAATGCCATTGTTAGACAGAAGTAGTGAGATAATGCCATTGTTAGACAGAAGTAGTGAGATAATGCCATTGTTAGACAGAAGTAGTGAGATAATGCCATTGTTAGACAGAAGTAGTGAGATAATGCCATTGTTAGACAGAAGTAGTGAGATATTGAAATTGGGTTTTAAAATTAAATAACTTTATTATGTAAGCGACCAATAACTGCAAAAGAGTTTACTTAAATGACATATTTCAAATATTTAACTTTTCTGCTAATTATTCATTAATTCTACTCACTGTAATCACATCTGTCTCCCGTGTACCCGGCTTCACATCCATGTTCACACCTACCATCAATTGGAGTACACGTTTGGTTAACACAGTGAGCACTGCACTTATTGAAACAACCTACACCCCACTTCAGTGATGGACATTCTGGGAGAAATAAGAATCTCAGGAGTAGATTAGACAACCAAGCAAACCATAGAATACTGATTAGTGAACCAAACCATAGAATAGGGATTAGAGAACCAAACAATAGAATACTGATTAGTGAACCAAACTATAGAATACTGATTAGTGAACCAAACTATAGAATACTGATTAGTGAACCAAACTATAGAATACTGATTAGAGAACCAAACCATAGAATAGTGATTAGTGAACCAAACTATAAAATAGTGATTAGTGAACCAAACTATTGAATACTCATTAGTGAACCAAACTGTAGAATACTGATTAGTGAACCAAACTATAGAATACTGATTAGAGAACCAAACTATAGAATACTGATTAGTGAACCAAACTATAGAATACTGATTAGAGAACCAAACTATAGAATACTGATTAGTGAACCAAACTATAGAATACTGATTAGTGAACCAAACTATAGAATACTGATTAGTGAACCAAACTATAGAATACTGATTAGTGAACCAAACTATAGAATAGTGATTAGTGAACCAAACTATAAAATACTGATTAGTGAACCAAACTATTGAATACTCATTAGTGAACCAAACTGTAGAATAGTGATTAGTGAACCAAACTATAGAATACTGATTAGAGAACCAAACTATAGAATACTGATTAATGAACCAAATTATAGAATACTGATTAGTGAACCAAACTATAGAATACTGATTAGAGAACCAAACCATAGAATAGTGATTAGTGAACCAAACTATAAAATACTGATTAGTGAACCAAACTATTGAATACTCATTAGTGAACCAAACTGTAGAATACTGATTAGTGAACCAAACTATAGAATACTGATTAGAGAACCAAACTATAGAATACTGATTAGTGAACCAAACTATAGAATACTGATTAGAGAACCAAACTATAGAATACTGATTAGTGAACCAAACTGTAGAATAGTGATTAGTGAACCAAACTATAGAATACTGATTAGTGAACCAAATTATAGAATACTGATTAGTGAACCAAATTATAGAATACTGATTAGAGAACCAAACCATAGAATACTGATTAGAGAACCAAATTATAGAATACTGATTAGTGAGCCAAATTATAGAATACTGATTAGAGAACCAAATTATAGAATACTGATTAGAGAACCAAACCATAGAATACTGATTAGAGAACCAAACTATAGAATACTGATTAGTGAACCAAATTATAGAATACTGATTAGTGAACCAAATTATAGAATACTGATTAGTGAACCAAATTATAGAATACTGATTAGTGAACCAAATTATAGAATACTGATTAGTGAACCAAATTATAGAATACTGATTAGAGAACCAAACCATAGAATAGTGATTAGAGAACCAAACCATAGAATACTGATTAGAGAACCAAACCATAGAATACTGATTAGTGAACCAAATTATAGAATACTGATTAGTGAACCAAACTATAGAATACTGATTAGTGAACCAAATTATAGAATACTGATTAGAGAACCAAACCATAGAATAGTGATTAGAGAACCAAATTATAGAATACTGATTAGAGAACCAAACTATAGAATAGTGATTAGTGAACCAAATTATAGAATACTGATTAGTGAACCAAATTATAGAATACTGATTAGTGAACCAAACCATAGAATACTGATTAGAGAACCAAACCATAGAATACTGATTAGTGAACCAAACCATAGAATACTGATTAGTGAACCAAACTATAGAATACTGATTAGTGAACCAAACCATAGAATACTGATTAGTGAACCAAATTATAGAATACTGATTAGTGAACCAAACCATAGAATAATGATTAGTGAACCAAACTATAGAATACTGATTAGTGAACCAAACTATAGAATAGTGATTAGTGAACCAAACTATAGAATACTGATTAGTGAACCAAACTATAGAATACTGATTAGTGAACCAAACCATAGAATAGTGATTAGTGAACCAAACCATAGAATAGTGATTAGTGAACCAAACTATAGAATAGTGATTAGTGAACCAAACCATAGAATACTGATTAGTGAACCAAGAAAACCATTGATTAAGGAATAGACAAACAAGCAAAAAATAGAATAATGATTTTGAAGAAAACTATTAATAGAAGAGTTAACGTTATGTCTGTTACAGACATAGTCCAATGAGAACAACTGTACATATTATTTTGAGTTCGTCAGTCGAAATTCGACTATGAGAACCTTGATCATCGTGGATGTGAACTTGGTTGTTCGTGGGCAGATGGCTGACGAGGTCGATTCTGGCACGAAACATTCTTGTAATTACTAATACGCCCATGTTGATAAATAGGGTCTCTTAGGACAGCTCGAAGATACATTATTGTACGTTATTCCTTGAGCTAATCAGCTGTTTACTTTTAAAAAAACATGATCTACTTTTTAATCAGCTGTTCACTATTTAAAATTTTAATCTACTTGATAATCAACTGTATAATATTTTAAATTATGATGTACTTGCTTTTCAACTGTTTTCTATTTTAAATTATGATCTACTTGCTAATCAACTGTATACTATTTTAAATTATGATAAAATTCTCATCAACTGTATACTTTTAAAAATTATAATCTACTTGTTAATCAATTTTATACGATTTTAAAGTATGATCTACTTGCTAATCAACTGTATACTATTTAAAATTATGGCCTACTTGCTAATCATCTAAACATATCTAATTCACCGTTCACATCTCCAGACAGTAAACGTCACTTAGGTCAGTTCGAAACTTAAGTCGGCAAGAATTATCTGTCTACTTTTCAAACGATTTGTCTAACCATCCAATAGGCAATCATGCATGTACTATGTATAGTGGTCTTAGAATAAACCATTAGTTACAGGGATAAAATATGTATAGATTTATTAAATGCGCACCTAGTATTGGAAGACATTTAATTTGGTTTTATAGTTAATTAAGGAAATCTAGTAGTTCGAACGAAACATCAAATTATGTAGTCTATCTCCTTATATTGTACAAAGAAAGAAGCAATCAAGCACTAAACTCTAGTATTTGATATCATTGTACTCACCATCGGTACAGATGTCTCCTAAATATCATTGTACTCACCATCGGTACAGATGTCTCCTAAATATCATTGTACTCAACCTCATTACAGTTTTCTTCAAAATATCATCATATTCATCCTCAGTACAGCTGTCTCCTAAATATTATTGTACTCACCCTTAGTACAGTTTTCTCCTATTTACCATCTTACTCACCCTCGGTACAGGTGTCTCCTAAATATCCAGAGTTACATCCATAAGTACAGACTCCAGTAAATATGTTACACGTCCCGTTCCAACACTGTGCACTACAGGATCCAGAGCAGTCCTTGCTCCAGGTCAACTTGGAACATTCTGATTCAAATGACGTAAACATTAATATCTTAAAATGATAATTATTCATAGAATTTTGTCAAATCATCCTAAAGACATTATTTGGAATTTAAGTTTCACAAAATTTTTCCATCATTTTAGAACTTTTGTTCATCACTTCAGAAAACGTTTTCTTATCTTCAGAACATTTGTTCATCACTTCAGAAAAGTTTTCTTCTCTTCAGAACATTTGTTCATCACTTCAGAAAACGTTTCCTTCTCTTCAGAACATTTGTTGCTCACAGAACATTCACTCAGCACTTCAGAAAACGTTTTCTTCTCTTCAGAACATTTGTTACTCACAGAACATTCACTCAGCACTTCAGAAAAGTTTTCTTCTCTTCAGAACATTTGTTACTCACAGAACATTCACTCAGCACTTCAGAAAAGTCTTGCCATAAGGTATTACTAACCATAAGTACAACTGTCACCGGAGTATCCGACATCACATCCAAAGTCACAAACTCCAGTCGTCCGATGACATGTTTGATTAACGCAGTGGACACTGCACTCTCGTACACAATCTATTCCCCATGTCAGACTTGGACACGCTGAAATGAAACGTTTATCTGGCAGGTTTGAAACTATTTTTGAAGTCAACATGGGGGGTAAGATCACGAAGGAAGAAAAAATATTTATTTTCGGAGAGAAAAGAGCATGATGTGTTAATGCATATTATTTCCGCTTTCATATCATTTGTGGTTGTCGTGTTTTGGCTAGGTAAACGTGGATCGGTTGACGTCATCGTGAATTGAGAGGAAAGCAATTATTCAGAGCAAAAGCATAATTAAAACAACAACAACAACACTATATTATTGAAATGTTTTAATTAATCCTGCTTAACTAACTGGAATCGAGTTTAGAAAGAATAAACACGTTTTTGTAACCAACCCAAAGAGGTAAAAGTAGGCGGCAACCACGGGCAAGCTACTCTGTTTTACACAAATTTGAACGCATCCCATAACATTCTTTACTGTTAAATACAAACATACCAGCAGATTCAGTCGATAATTAGACGCAATGATTATTTAGGACACAACAAATTTGTTTCGAGGAATCTATCACATATTTACAATTTTCTTTTTTACTTACGTGTGAGACATTCTTCCCCATAGAAGCCAGCAGCACAACCCGATGGACATCCTCCAGTAGCCACAAAACACGTCTCACTTTCAGCCTCACAGTTACATGCTTTGTTACACTCAAAGCCGTATTTGAAAGCCTCACACGCCGAGTCTGTACTTAGGGTGAAATCAGCATATAACAGATAATCAGCATTGACATACGTAATATCCGAACTAAAGCTTTTTTTAAATAGAATGTATGTAAACATTATGCTGTAATCACTTAATTCGACTAAAAGGCATAGAAAGGTTATTTAATATGCAAACAAAAAATTTGTGGATGGTGAAATTCAATTTAATTTACAATCAGATGTCGTAAATTAATTAATAATCAGATCTTGTAAACTAATTTATAATTAGATGGCATACATTGGTTTATAATCAGATGTCTTAAATTAATTTTTAAACAAATGTCGCAAATTTGGAACTAAAATTATATTCCTTTTAGACTTATTCGAGTGATTGTATCGGTAAGCTTGAGAAATTGAATTATTCAGGAACAATAAATCTTAATTAGTAATGTATGTCGTAAAAAACTATATAAACATTTTAGTGCGCGACAATTTAAGAGATAAATGAAATCAAAAGGAGGGTCTGAATCGACATCACATTTTTATCTAAAACCTTTTTTTAATGTACAGCAATGCAGTTCAAGGATCTCGTATTTATTTTTAGAACTGCATTTCACAAGAGTTTTAAAACAAAACATTTAAAAATTGAAGTGATGTGGGTATTGAAATATTACTTTCACTGAAAGGAACCGAGCTATTGCTCTTTAATGGCTCCATCAAGTTTGGTACAGACCAGCCTCATCTGTTGGGCAGTCCCGTAAATAAGACTAACGACATTTTTGGCTGGGAGGACCCCAATCACGCAAGTCGCCAGCGTTGAGCACTCTGCTAGAAGGTACTCGACCGTCTCCGGTGCCTGTCCACAATGACGGCAGCTCGCGTCCCGCAGTGGGTGCAACGTGTTCAGATAGCTGCGTGTAGGGCAGTGCTCTGTCCTCATCTGGGTGATGAGGCTCTGCTGGTGGCGTTTAAGACTCCAACACTGATCGCCCCTGCGGTTAGTTTTGGGCATTCTCCGGTAAAAGTTTCTAGCCGTGGTCGCTTATTCCCATTCGCAAGACAGTCGGCTCTGTCTTGTGGTTGACTCCCCGCATGTCCTGGGATCCATTGAAGGGTTACTTTGCCTCCGTGTGTCTGTATGTCTTGCACGAGCTCCATGATTGCGTTTACCATTTTCGTGTTCACACAGCACCTCTTGACAGTTTCAAGAGCACATTGTGAATCGTTGAACACTACGATGGATGGAAGTATTTTAGCTAATCTACGACGTACTTGTTTCAAGCCCATCAATATAGCTTCGATCTCTGCCTCATTTGCAGTGCTGTTCGTGCCGCTTAGGGGCCTGAAATCTCCTCAGTTGGAGGTACCCCCTTTGGGTACTGGGTTAGTGCGCTGTAGCCTGCACGCTTCTCGCTGGCGAGATAAGCGCAGTACGTGAACGTTGATACAACGTCGTCTCTATGGGCTTCAATCGTCTCTAGTGCGGCTCCCTTTTGCTCATTTTGTGGGCTCGACTTGTTAACAAGGTCAGACGGAAATCAGATGGTTCGCAGCTATCCTGGGGTGATCGCTCCTGGATCATGCGTATTTTCTCCCTGTTTTCTGGTAAAAGGTGCTTGTTCTCAAGTGAATAGACCGCATCCATGTTGGAGTGTCTTTTAAACCTTGTCCTCTTTACCCAGCGGTCTTGGCGTTGAAAACATGGTTCCGTCTTTTCCATTCGACGGTAACGCTCTACGGTCGTTAGGATAGCCACGTCCCTCCTGATGTGGAGTGGTTCTATGTCTCAGATGATTTCCACAGCAGCCGTGGGTGTGGTACGTAACGAACTGCATACAAATCTTAGAGCTAGCTTTTGTATCCTGTCCATTCCCTCTAGAGCCGTACGGCTTGCGAAGGCATTAACCGGGAGGCTGTAGTCCAGGGCACCTCTTACACTCCCTAGGTAATGATAACAAGTTCTTTTAACCAGGTTGAGTTTGGATGTGGCTCGAGCGCCGAGTTCCCGTATATGGTTATGCAACTGGAGTTTCGGGTCCAGTTTTATTCCTAAATTCGTGTGTGATTTATCCCATTTGAGCGATTTCCCGCAGACAAACACGAGAACACACGTCCACACGCATACATAATAACCATGCTTGGTTTGCTCTGTCAGCCCTAGGGAAGTTCAATGGTCCCCATTGCAGCCATAACCGAATGGTCCATGTTTATTTGATTAATATTTATGGTTGCTGGAGGGGGGTGGGTTGTGGGAGAGAGGGAGGGAGGGGCAGACCCACTGACTGTACGTGCTTGATTATGGTATTTTAGTCAATTTTCTTCCTGATAGAAGAAGTCTTGTAGAAGGTAGTCAGTTTTCTTTGATATTTAAAAGTTTTGTAGAGTATTTTAAGGTTAGAGTTTCCTGTGTGTACGTGTACACACTTAATGCCAGTGATTTGAAGCCCTGGAGTAGGGACTTTTTGCCCGGAGTTGGGAGTGGATCTGGTACAATTTCTTACTGCTACCAGCTCCCATAATGTTAATAAAGTAATTTTAAAAAAATGGTATAATGTGTTCACCGACTATTATTTACTAAACTAAATAAATAAATAAATTATCAAATACGAAATTAATGACCCTCTTCATCCAGCAATGTCATTACACTGTATACAGCTGTTGCCCCAAACTATACAGCTGTTTCCCCACTCTATACAGATGTTTCCCCAGCCTATACAGCTGTTTCCCCAAACTCTTCTACCAGGTATGTTTTCGGTAAATTGATTTATATTAACTAGCTAATAGGATGGGTAAGTGACAATAAGAAATACATTTCTTTAACCAATCATTTAACCGTCATTTATGTGTTCATGTGGCTAATTTGGCCATAACGGAAACATTGCAAATACATCGTCAAAAAGAATGATTAAACTTAATCGTGAATATCTGCAGATTAATCGGTGCTACTGGTAATTTTCGATATAAAATATTTTAAAAAATTTTTTGCCGGTGCACGAAGCGGTGATGGAGCTAAATAAATTATCGGTAACGGAACTGGAGCCTGTTCCAAATCCCTGTTTAATGCTTTATAAATGTGGTGTCAGTTCAGCCGGGCATGTGCTTGATTTCATATCGTGTATACTATGTACTTTTACAGAAGGAGCCCTCAATTTAACGTATTTAAAAGTTTGTTTTCAACACCTCCACCATGAAGATAGTCTCATTGTGTAAGAGTAAAAAGTCTCTCTGTGAACTCTTGTTACGCAAGCGTAGAAAAGCGTTACTAAGCACACTTGACATCATTATACAGTCTAAATAAGGCAGTGAAACTCATTTCTATAGAGTCACTATGTTGTACTTGGGACTTACACTTTTTACCCAACAAGACAGAAAAAATACCCTTACTGCACAGAGAATATAACTATGGCTGGGGACATTTGGCGTTGTAAGTTAACTATTGTTTAGAATAGGTAGCCGTGGTGCATAAAAAACATACATTGCGTTTCTGACGGTGACAATGCAAATAAGTGAAAATGTCAGTAAGTGACAATGTCAATAACCCGAAATTTTGGACTGTGTTGCTGCTGTGCTAGCTGTCGAGGACTGCTGTCTAATGGGAAAATTATATCATGTCATCAAGCAGACATACATTTATTGACGAGGCAATAATAGGTGGTTGTGTTGCCAATATTTGGAAGGTTGCTATCAAATTGATGAAATTTGGTGCTTCTGAGATCTCCTTGTCTAACACGGTTAGAGACCTTGGCTTCTACACTTACAGCAAACTTACTATGATCCCTCAGATCAGTTCTGTGGCCATGGCTTGTTTCTGTCATCTTCGGGCTCTCAGTCAGCTGCGTCGTCAACTTGATAAGAGAACACCCTATGCCGTAGCAGTATTCCTAATCCATTCAAGATTATATTACTGTTACAATTGTTTGTAGAGTTTATTTACCTCAAAACCAAATTCAGAGACTCCAGAAGGTACAAAATACTGCAGCACGCATTGCATAGCATATAAAGATATCTGACCACATCAACTGAGTTCTTAATGATCTCCACTGGCTTCCTGTGAGTGAGCGAATCGACCAAAAAATTCTGTCCATGGCGTATAGCTGTATGGACGTCTCTGCGCCTGTATATCTTCAAAAAGTGATTTCTAAACATGTATCAATACCGAATCTGTGCTCTTCAACGCAGTCCTTGCTGAGAGTTCCCAGTGTGGTTGGACACAAAGAAGTCATACGGAATGTGCTCTTTTGAAACTATTGTGCCTAAATTGTGGAACACCATGCCTCAATCTTTGAGGGACATTAAAAATTATAAAAAGTCATTTAAGAACCATTTAATGAACTTTTTCTTTAGATACATTTTAGGACACAAGAGCGCCGTGAGCATGCTAAAATAGCTTTTACACAAGCGCTATGACAGTACTCAAGCATCATCATCATCATCATCATAATCATCAGTATTTTGCTGTCAAAGACTTCTTGGCCAAAACCTCCCCTCTTTTTTTTTTACAAAAATTAAAGAATGTCTAAACTCACCCCCGAAAATTTCCACCTCACAAAGTGAGAGAATCTTGTCTCTTTGTGTAGTGTAAACCCTAAAACCAGAGATGACGCTAGGACGTGATATGATGGAGTATAATGGTTGCAGTGTTCTCGGTATAGTGTAGTTAAACACGGGTAGACCATCTTCATTCAGACCAGTCGCAATGAAATCAAAAAGCCTTTGTCCATCTGGAAGTATATTGTGCAAATTATTTGTACTTGAAATATTTGACACCTTGTGCGTTATGTTCATATTTAAAGCAGCCGAAAGGACATACATAGTTTGTATTTGAAATGAGATGGGAAACCAACATATTCTCATCTTTGATGGATAAAATAAATGTAGTAGAGGAAGGAAGATAGGTTCATGTCATAAAGTTAATTGTCTAGTGTTTCAAAAAAAATTCGTTTTTTACATAATCATAGTTTACTTATTTAAAAAAAAATAAAACAGCCCGAAACAATCTCTTATATGGAGGTTCAATACAAATCTAAAATGATGTGTGAGTTTCCTATGCATTAAACACAACAGAAACAAGCTTGTATTAATTTGTACATATACATGGATCTCTGTTGTATATATCGTATCTGTTGACCAACTGAGGTCGGGATAACGTCAGATTCCATTGTGGCGATGGGTCATTGTCTGCAGTGTGTGTGCAGCTGTTGTAAGGCAGGTAGGACGTCCTGTTACCGTCGACCGCGTTCGCAGCCTCCACTGATATGCCGTCTTCTTTGTATATGCTGGACTGAAAGGCCCTTTGTTTTAGGGCCACATTCCTACCTGAGAAAATATTGAATTTTCAGCTCAGAATTATTTGATATATGAATTACATATAATGAGGTTAAGAAATATTGTTCAATAATAAATAAAAACTTTCTTTCAAAGCAGCGAACGAAATCATGGTTTAAAATGCTGATCGATTCTTTTAATAAAGTTTGAATCCCAATGTTTTGATAAATTGTCCACTGGCTTTTGTCCATAGGAACACGACATTGCTTTTTATAATATTGTGATTTCTGTGCTATTGTTATTTTAAATTTTTTATATATCTGTTTCTGTGTGATGACATGTCTAAGAAAACACAAAAATGCACACACACATATCTGTCTTTACGTTTACCTCCACTGATGTAGAGAGAACAAAGGGAGCTTAGACCTTGGCCTTCAATTATCACTTGATCAGCTGATCTGCCGTCGCCACAGAAGCTGTCCACTGTCCTGTCGTTCTTTCTTGATGTTAAATTGCAGTGATGCACAACTTTTTCATCTTGGCTAAATGTCATGGTGACATTGTTCAAGCTGCCTGAAAGACATGCCTATGTTAAATTACGGTGATGCACAACTTTTTGATCTTGGCTAAATGTCATGGTGACATTGTTCAAGCTGCCTGAAAGATATGTCTATGCTATTTAATTATGTTCCTGGTGTACTTTAAGACAGATGCATAAAGTCTATGTGCTTACTATACCAACTTAATTCACTACCCCGTGCCCTATTTTTCTTTCCGTCCATCTTATCTTTGTTTTCATTAGGGACTTATGCCCATTTTATGTCTTACTTTCTTTTTCATTTTTAGGTATAGTCGAGATACTCTTATCACTTCTATGGTGTGTGTTCAAATATTTTTAAAGTGTTCAAAATTTTCTTAGAGAGAATAATGTCAGATGCACTGGAAACGCATGTAGGGACAGTCAGCATTGGTGGCAGAACAATCACCAACCTACGCTTTGCGGATGATATAGATGGACTGGCTGGAAGCGAAGAAGAGCTAGCCAACCTGGTAAAGCATCTCGACAAGACTTCACCGTCCTTTGGCATGCAAATCCGTGCAGACAAGACAAAAATGATGACAAATAGCACCACTGGCATAACCACTGAAATTAAGGTCGGTGAGGAAAGATTAGAGACAGTTGGCAGCTTCAAGTACCTCGGAGCAATAGTCTCGGAAGAAGGTTCCAAGCCCGAATTGATGGCCAGGATTGCGTAGACAACACAGCAGCACTAAAGAGGCTCAAGAAAATATGGAACGACAAAAATATAGCCCCCAGCACCAAAATCAGGCTGATGCGCTCATTAATCCTCTCCATTTTCTTATATGCCTTTGATTAACAGCAGAACTTGAAAAGAAAATAAAGTGGATGGAGATGAGATGTTTCAGAGGCATTCTTGGCATCTTCTATAGAGGCCATATCACCAATGAACAAGTAAAAGAATGGATTCGTCAAGCAACTGGGCAATTAGATGACCTCCTGGTGTCTGTAAAAAAACGCAAACTTGAATGGTATGGCCACGTGACCAGAAAACAAGGGCTCGCCAAAGAAATCTTGCAGGGCACAACTAGAGGAGGAGGAAGAAGAGGAAGACAGAGAAAAAGATGGGAAGATAACATCAAAGAATTGACGGGATTACAACTAGGCGATGCTATGTATAGGGCAGGAGACCGAGAGGAATGGAGAAGAATAGTTTTTATGTCATCTGTGGCGCCCCAACGGTTGAAAGACTACTGAACATGATGATGATATATATATATATATATATATATATATATATATATATATATATATATATATTTATATATATAATATGAACATTTAATTTACCATTACATAAATGATTTATTGTTGTATTGATGAAAGCATTGTCTGTATCTCATTAATCTTCTTTAAATCCGTATCGCAGTACAGCCCTCTTATAATTAATTAACAAGTGTAATTAATGTGAATTATTTTATCAAACTCATATTTAGATGAAACTATTAATATATATATTATTTCTCAATCAAGCTACCTTTATAGATTTAGAAAAGTATGAATGAGAAGAAATCAGGCATGTCGTTGGTATACGACAGAGGTTCCAAAAATGTCACTATACAACTTTGAAGGTGACCACCCACACCCGCAAACCCCGCGCCAAGTTATTCAACTTGCTGTCCTTAAACTTACCTGTCTCTTTTAAACTGAATCGTATCCATGTTATTGGATAACTCATGTTGAATGTGACCGTCAAAGTGCGTAACCCACTGGTAACACAGGTGTTATCATTTCTGTCTTTCAACACATCAGCCGCCGGCGCAGTGGTTGCCGTGCGTAATGAAAATAGGTCCTCTAAAATATAGTTGCATGTAGTGAATGGGTCAAGGACATTGTGAAACGAATATTTCAACGTCTTAAACCTATCTACAAAGAAAGGTAGTGGTCAGTCCTCGTGAAATGTACTCCCTGGCCTCTTCCCGTTTGCACTGGACGTTAAATCTTATTTTAGGTCATCCCATTTTCTGTCATTGCGTTAAACTACTTGTTTTTATCGAGGTATGGACTTATCATATAATATGATGCTATCTATATTTATAATATATATATCTCAAATGATTCACGGTTGTCATGCCCTAAATTTCGGTAACGTCACTTCAATGTTGTGTTCATATTTCACTCATGTGCTGTGCCTTTATATGTCACCACTATATTTCACCGCTATCCTATATCTTTATATTTCACTGCTATGCTGTGTGATCATGGATCTACTTATGAATTATTAAATGACTTTATTTTTCAAATGTTCCCTATGTGACTTTAATTTGAATCTAAATAACGTTTTAAAGTAAACTAAATTCTATATTAAGTCGTAGCGATTGCACTTTAAAAATGAGAACTTCTTTTGATCTTATAATCTCTTGGGAACATGATACACTTCATGCTACTCTTTTCATAAAATACATTTGAGAACTGACATCAAAAGAAAATAAGTTTTAAAATCACTTGACCCATAACATGGTATATTTTATAATTGATTGCATGTGTTACATTTGGATTAGAAATACAAAAAGCAGTAGTTATTGTTTGAAGCTTACAAGGATGTGTAAATGTAAGTTGCGCACGGAAATGGAAGAAACGTACTTACGGTATTGACAAGCCGTTCCGAACCATTCGACGACACACGTTGAGCCCTTTCTACATTCACCGCTACTCTCACAATTGTTGTTGGTGCAGTGGCATTTATACTGACATTCGGGACCAAACCACCCTGTGGCACAGGCTGACACTAGGACACACAAGCAGAAGAATTGTGCGTCATTACAAACACTCTGAGGTATTCTTTCGATCCACATTATTAGTGGCATATTCAAACAAAACTTTCAAAGAGTGCACAAATAACGAAACAGTATTGGGCCGTTAAACTGAGGGATGCTCACGCTCCTGGATACTAAAATGAATAGAACATGGGTATGTGTATGTGACCTACGTTTGCGTCACTAGGGCTGGTGTCATTTAGTATGGTGAACGCACGGTGTCAACTCCTTCAGGATTCCAACGAGTCTGCCTGCTCTTGTTAACCCTTGCTATAATGGTTTGTTATTGTGACATGGAGATCTTTAATATAACGCAAAACTGTTTGGGAATTGCTCGTATCATCTCAGTCAAATAAGAACTTTTCAATTTGTTGTCACCTTTTGAGAGGATGTCCCCCGTTTCAGTTCACAACCCCGTATCCTAAGGGAAGCTACTGGTGGCCATATTCTCTGAGAGGTCCAATGCTAGCCCAGCTATCTTCAAACGTCTTTTTATTGTAAGACCTTCTGATATCAGAAATTCAAAATCAGTTATTAAAAAGTTATCAAAATTTAGGCCGCGGACATAAATACGCTATACACACCATCATTAGTTAATGAAGACATACCTGAAGATTGATATCCAATTACTGCAAGAAGGTACAACATAAAAGTAGCAGGTAATACGGCAGACATTGTGTAAGCGTGAAATTGTTGCTCGCTACATTGAATTCCCCATTAGGTGTCAGACTGAACTTTTAGAATTTGAACGAATGTTAAACAATAATGTTAGTTGTTACAGTAACGCTAAAAACTAAAAAAAATAACACGTTTTTTTTATCTAGCTATTTATCAATTACAAATCCACTTATGAATTACAAATTCACTTACCAATTACAAATCCACTTATGAATTACAAATCCACTTATGAATTACAAATCCACTTATCAATTACAAATCCATTTATCAATTACAAATCCACTTACCAATTACAAATCCACTTATAAATTACAAATCCTTTTATCAATTACAAATCCACTTATCAATTACAAATCCACTTATCAATTACAAATCCACTTATCAATTACAAATCCACTTATCAATTACAAATCCACTTATCAATTACAAATCCACTTATCAATTACAAATCCACTTATCAATTACAAATCCACTTATCAAATAATAGTTAAAAGGCGTGAAACTAATATTAAGAAATAAAATACCTTGTAAAGTTTTAAAAAAGAATACAAATTAAATAGCAAATTAACAAATACCAATAATGTTAATAATTAAAACAATAAAGCTATGCAAACAAATGTAGTCTTTAAGTTATAAGATTTGTAAATCGTTACGTGTGCCACCTTTAGAATTTGTTTTTTTACTCCCTATGAATACTAACAAGTGAGAGGTTTTAGTTAACAAGTGAATGGAAAGACATTTAAGCTTCTGGTGGTAACAGACATTTGTGAGGGGAAAAAAGAAAATCATTTACTGTTAACTGTCAAATCTAATCTGTCTTTTTATCTGATCATGCTATCTGAGGACAGATACGTTTAGGACCGGAAACAAGTTAATACTCAGAAAGGAATTCAACATTTATTGGTGGAATATTCTTCCCCCTTTTAAAGTGCTATTATTATTTATATTTGCTGTGCCTGACCCGAATAAAGCAATCTTGAAGTAAAATCATTGAACAAAATACAACAGGTCTAAATAAGTTTATATGGAAGTCTTACTTCTTGTTTACTTTGATCAAGTCTTTGAGAAAATGGAATCAGAATGAAAGCAAGACACGGTTATTTAACAACATATTGATATCAAATAACAGTATTGTTCCATATCTCAAGAGTTAGATAGATAAAAAGTTGTCAACCTTGGCAACACCTCGGTAAATTATTGACGGAAATGAGAGAGTAAAAATACAATGATTTATGAAGTCAACACTTAAATCTACGTTAATTCTCCGTTATAAACGCAAAACAAAATAAGTTACAAAGTAGTTGGTGAATGATTCAATAACAGCACTATTTTTTAAATGAATGTCTTAGGCAAATAAATATGTGAAATGTATCATCCATATTTTAAATTCCAACTGAAGTAAAGTTCACTTTCCAGTACGATTGTAGCCTTTTTTTGTGGCTGAAATCTATCTTCCTACAATAACTTTAACCACATTTTGATATGTAGTTACGTAGTGTAACTTTATAGCATACAAAGACAAGGGAGGGCAGTTATGATTACAAAACCCAAGTCTCTAGCGTTACCTCCGATAGCCCACATGCAATGATCTTTGCTTTCACGATTTGAAATTTTTCCGTTTAACTCAGTTCTAATCTGCCTTTAACAATTTTCAATATGGGAAATTATTAATTTTTTTTTAATCTTCCTGCACCACATTGTGACAGCGGAAACACTATGACAAGGCTTTACTGCGCTAATGTACGTGCGCTATTTTGAAACAATGACCTTGAAGTGATAAGAGTGGTGTTTGCCTTCACACAGAACCGGGGGGCGAGGGGGGGGGGGTGTTACAGCAGAAAGTCGTTTAAAAGGGAAACAATCATAAACTCATTTTTTTTGGCAAATACATGTAGCTTTTATGTAGTTTCATTTGTGAAATAATATTAAGTGCAAAACAGTTCTAGATTTAAACAGACCCTAGAAACATAGATTTTCGTATAAATCATTTAGAGACTGTAATATCGAGCTATGGGGGTGGGGCTGAAAATTTGACAAATCATGCATACAAGTAAAACACATTATAAGAATCCCAATTAGTCCGCCACCCCCCCCCCCCCCCCGGCAAGGCTCGAAACCGTATTATTTTTTGACGCCCCTTAACTATATTCATTTTCTAATGACCTACACGTTTTCACACCGCAGATTTATTTCACAAACTATTTCAGAAAAGCAAGATACAATATCACGCATCAAACGCACTTGCGATATTTTTTTAGAATATCATTTAGCGCAGATATCGGGAATTGTCTTTACTTTTTCCTTTAAAAAAACAAGAAACACTGATTTTTTTGGGGGGGGGGGGTGGTCGGGGTTGGGGCTCTATTTTCAGAACATGCAGTTGTGTGCAGTGTTTCTTTCAGACATGTTCTCGGGGAGTTGTGGAGGGGGGGGGGGTGGAGCATTTTAGATTTCCGGGGGGAGGGGGGCATTGCCAGTGGAGAGCGTCCAGAGGCGTAGCTAAGGGGTAGCAGTTGGGTTATACGTCCCAGGGCGCCAGTCTAGCGGGAATGCATAACTTGCGGGGTGACAAAAGTGCTTTGATGGTATTTAATGGTAGAACATACTGGTTTTCAGAGTTGAGGGTGGGGTGTAAAGATCAATCACATCCCTTTACGCCCTAGCTACGACCCTGCTAGTCGCGTAGTAAGGGGGCGGATTGTCTGGACAACCCAATGTCACTGTTTCTTTATATAGAAGTACTTTTTTTTACGACAACCGCAGTGTTAATATCCTGGAAGGGAGCGCTTCTAATGTCAAAATTTTACACTCTGAATGTGCTACCGCGTTAGATCCCTTTATGTCTTGTGTTAACTTTTCCTCCTAGGAAAGGGTGCTTCAACAGGGTTGCCGTATCCCCCATAAGACTGCGAAAAAGAGCAACATTGGTTATTTAGCTGCCCCGGTAATGATGGAGCTTACGGAAGATCTTTATGTGTATTTTATTTCCTGAATAGCAATTTTAAAAAAAAAATTATTATTTTTATAAATTAAAGTTGTTTTTTTTGTGCTTAAATTACTTAATTAATAAATTAAAATATTTCCGTTAAAAAAATAATTTTTCGCCAAAAATTAGATCTTACTTTAAACGCATAAGTATGTTAAGAAGATAGGGGCCGTGCACATATATAACAGGATGGGTGTATGGGTGGCTTATCATTATGCTATTCTGTCATTAGCTTGTTTCGGAATTTATTAAGTTCTATCGGATCAATGAGGGAGTGTTGTTATAAATGTTATATAATATTATTGAAGGTGGTGCTGAATGTAAATGTAATATAACGTTATGATGGGTAGGGTGGTGGGTAAGAAAATGACGTATCATTGTGTTGTGTAATAAGTTCACGGGTACTAGGACAAGGTTAACAGACCTGTTTACCCTTACGATTTTGGCGTACGATGTACGATTTTGAGATGTACACATTATATATACTGTATATTATTGTGTTGCTATTAAGATAATGTATTCAACGATTTTGTGATGATAGTGTACGATGTTAATAGTTTGAGCGTAAACAGGCCTGGGTTAAGAATAAACAGAGATCATTTAAATAATTTTGTGTAATCTCGTGTGAGGGAAGCTGAAGCTGAATTCCCTAAACATTCAGTAGATTGAGGGTTTATAAGAAATTTCAAAATATTATATGTTTCTTTCAATACATTTATAATCAACGAAAATATGGCACATATGGCAAATCTTTTGACTCACTTAAAATACATTTTCCTAAAAAAATCCTTAAAAATGCTTTATAAATTGAAGATTTAAACAAGGAGTTTTGTTTTTAAAACTAGCCAAGAAACATGGATTAGATTATAAACTAGAAAAAAAATGATCACAAAAACTTGCAAAATTGCTCCTTTCTGCACGTTTAAAGCAAATAAAATAGCCAAACGATATTTCACGTTTGATTAACCATGTGAAGAACACGATGCCGTCATTATCATAATGCCCTGGGAAACTAACCTGTGTAGTCTTGACTTAAAATGGCCCTGTCCTGTTTGATATTA
Source organism: Omphiscola glabra (assembly GCA_964017045.1). Lineage (NCBI taxonomy): Eukaryota > Metazoa > Mollusca > Gastropoda > Lymnaeidae > Omphiscola > Omphiscola glabra. Next base: position 9,627,126 of record OZ024796.1, read on the forward strand.
AATTAAGCGGAAATAACCTTTTTCGTGGACCTACTGTTGATAAAAACGGTGTAAAGTCCCTTTGTTTAACATATTCAACGTCGTACTCAGAGCCTAGGGTAAAAAATTTACTCCTTTTCAAATTATCACAAGTGTTAATTCAATCTATCTAAATATATATAAATTAAATGTCTGTATTTATGTATGTATGTCCCGTATGTACTCCTATACCATTCATCCATTAGCGATAAAACTTTGTTGAGTTGTTATATACAAGCCATAATTTTTTCTAAATTATAACAACTATTTTACAATATTCAGTTTGGACCGGGGGCCTAAATTATTTGTTTTTTCTGAGCTGTGTAAATATGATTTCCATATGCGTTCCTATACTATACCCTAAACCTAACCCCTAACACTAACCATAACCTAACACTAATTCTAACCCTAACCATAAACCTAATACCTAAACTTAACATTACCTTAACCTAACCCAAATCCTAACCCTACACTAACTCTAACACAAATCTTAACCCTAAACCCTAAACCAAACCATAGCCCTAACCCTAACCCAAACGCTAATACTAAATGCAACACTAACACTTACCCAAACCTAACCATAAACCATAAATCATAAATTAAATTCCGAATATTAACCCTTACATTAACCCTAACTCAAAATCTAACATAAATCCTAATACAAACGCTAACCCTAAGCCTAACCCTAACCCTAAACCCAAAACTAACCCAAACCATAAAACAAACTTTAACCTTACCCAAACCCTAACCCTAACGCTAATCCTAGCCATAATGCTAAGCCTAACCCTAACCCTAAACCCAAACCTAACCCAAACCATAACCCAAACTTTAACCTTACCCAAACCCTAACCCTAACGCTAACCCTAACCATAATCGCTAAACCTAACACTAACCCTACCTAACCTAACCCTAACCCTAATCTCTAACCCTAAACCTAAGCCTAATGCCGAATCTAACCCTAAGCCATAACCTTTACCCTATATCCTAACCTTAAACACCAAACCCAAAACCCTAAACCCTAACCACTAAACCTAAATATAACTTTAACCATAACCCTAACCTAACCCTAACCCATAACCCTTAAACCCTAACCCCTAACCTATCCCTAACCCTAAACTAACCTTACCCTAATCTTAACCGTAATCCTAAACCTTAACCCTAATCACTAACCCGTACCCTAAACCCAACACTAACCTTACCAAAACCCTAACCATAACCAACCCTATCCTTATCTCTAAACTTTAACCCAAATCTTAACCTAAAACCCTAATCAAACCATAACCCTAACCCTAGCCTAAACGCTAATACAAACCCAAACACCAACCCTAAGCCTAACCCAAACCCTAACGCTAACACTAACCTAACACTAACCCTTCCTTTAACCTTAACCCAAACCCTAACCCTAATCTAACACGAACCTTAACCCTAAGGACATTCTTGTTAAACAAAAATAATAAAATATTTTTAAACTCATTACAGTCTCCACAAAATCAATGTTTGGACGTATCTCACATCTCAACACCCGGTATTTAGTCAAATCTAAAAAATTGTTTGCTTAAAAATAAACTTTACCAAACAGAATTAATTGATATGTTTGACATTAGAGTCTTAGGGGACATTAGGTAGTATCATAATGTGAGGGAACAATCATCCAGAGCAGGGGTGGCCAAGCTTTTCAGCATGTGGGCCGAATTTCAGAAATAATATTTCCTGCCGGGTCACGCACATACTTTTTTTTTACTTAAACTAGGAAGCATGCTACAGCTTCGACCGCATCTTCGTTTTCCAGTAGGTGAAGTCAAACGCTTGCCTGCTTTAATGTAAAGACAAAACAACAATAACCAAGAAATACGTTTATTTATTTGTTTGAAGAAAATAAAATATAACTGAGAATCAAACATATTTATTAGACAATTTAAATCTATTTAAAAATGAAACATCTCACTTTGTTTTAAGAAGCAAGTGCATAAATTGATCTCGAATGATGTTGTCGCTACATGCAAAAAGTGATCTTGTTATCACTTGATATTTGATGTGCTTCATACGACTAAAAAGCTGTTCACACACATAAGAGTTTCCAAAAGGCGAAACCATCGATAGAGCATGTTTGTAAAACGCAGGATATTTATTCTTGTCCAAATACATTTTATAGAGCTCTTCCAAACGAACTTGATAGAATTTCCCCTTTAACCGTGTACCATAACACATGTCACAATGTTCCATTTGAAATCTTCCTGGTAATAAAGTCACATATATCACGAATGGCGTTGTAAATGTACTAGAAAGCATATCGTGTTTTTTAAATCCTGAAATCGGTTTAAAAAATTCGAGGTTTAAGTCTGATATCAAACAAGCGTTCTATCCGCCGCCTCCTGTGTGACGTCTTGTTGCAATGACAGTGTAGGAAAGTGAGTAAAGTCTTTTGTCCTCAGCTTTTGTTTCAAAAGACCAAGTTTTAATTGAAATGCAGAAATATAAACATACATTACATTAATTAATTAGTCTATCCTCTGTAGTAATAACGTCATTTAGGTAGCAAGTTATATCGACCAGAAATGCAAAGTCGCAAACCCATTCTTTCTCTTCAAAATCTGGGATACTAATTAACTTTACTCTCTGGAACTTGTTTACAACTAAATAAAATTAATAGCCTCCTTCCTTAGAATTGTGTAGAAGTATCAGGAGAACTCTAGAAAGGAAATCATTGTGTAAAGTCTCTCTAAAAGATCAGTAGAACAGTGTACAAAGGGGGACGAGAGTTATTTTTTGGAGATGTGCTATGATTTGATCACGAGCTTTGTTGAGCTTGTGTTTTTTTTGCTACGAGGCAAGTGATTTGTTTATTTTGTGTGCGTAGATTCCTTTCTATCATGATACCCTTTTACAACATTGTGCATTCTTCAACACTGTACTGGTACACGTGAAAGATTATACTGTAATTCGATAGCTTTAATTAACTTCTTTTTGATTTTGTAATTTATTATTATCTTAATAAAATTTTTTAATTGAAATTAGCTCTGGTTTGAGTATTGTTTTCTCTGTTATAGTACTTAACTTATGTTATCGTCTTTTGTTGTGTATCGTTTTAGAACGAGCCATACACTTAAATAAGAGATTAATTTCTCCATTCGGATAACAGCACGTAACAAGCAGATAGGAATAAAAGTACGCTGGAGGGATCATCATGATGTAGTAAAACAGGTTAAAGGACATGTGTGATGACTAAGTGACGACGTTTATATTTCTATTTGACCCGTGTACACATTTTGACAAACGAGGTCCAGTACGTAGTCTTGTATCTACTAAATGTGACTTCACGTTTCTCTGCTGCATTTATATTTTTAATGATAAACTTAAGGAAGTTAATCTTACACAGCAATACGTGCAGACTACAGACTTTTAGCTTAACTCTTGACAAAATGGTGACCAAGGTGGAAGTCTTTCAGAACGAAAAGCATACCGGAAATAAAACAGCGTGAATTTGGACAAACCCCCTTAAAAATCAGACCATTATAAAATTTCATTAATGAAAAGACTAAGGTTCAAGAAGAATTTGACAGGGTAGCATTAAAAGACGCTGTATTACTGTGTTGAATTTGCAGTCATTAAATCTTTGAATAATACAAATTAAACTTATCAAAACTCCGTATTTATTTCCCAATTGTATGTTAGCTTTGATGTGTTTTGTGTTTTTCGTGTGCGTGTTGTAATTAAACAACCCCTTTAAAAAAAAAGAAAGATTTTCTTATCAATCGTTTACATGAATTATTTTAATTATTTTATATTATTATTTTAATGTCTGACCCGATTCTACACCGCATATTTATTTCACAAACTCTTTCAGAAAAAACCCCAAGAAAATGTACAGCAACTACTGTATTAGGGATATTTGGTTTTAAAAATGAAGCTCATTTAGCGCAGTTAAAGGGAATTTTATTTTGTGAAATAATTGGGTTTATATTTCATACATGTTCCTTAAAAAATGTTTTTAAAAATTGTTTGGGGAAAGGGGGGGGGGGAGTCAGGGTTCGGAAATGGGGTTGAAAATTGGATAAAATGTGCTGCATCGTCTATGAGTCTATATAGTAGGTTTCAGTTCGATATGTTGACGGGAAGTGGGTTTATTAACCGTCCGAATGTTTTGCCGCTCAGCCAGAAAGAAACACGAAGGATTTAAAAAAGAATATGAAGCTTCAGAACCAACATTTGAGCAGGTGAAGAGACATTTGAACAGGTGAAGAGACATTTTCTACGAGTTGAGAGACATTTTCTAAGAGTTAAGAGACATTTTCTACGAGTTGAGAGACATTTTCTAGTATTTGAGAGACATTTTCTATGAGTTGAGAGACATTTTCTAGGAGTTGAGAGACATTTTCTACGAGTTGAGAGACATTTTCTACGAGTTGAGAGACATTTTCTACGAGTTGAGAGACTTTTTCTACGAGTTGAGAGACATTTTCTAGGAGTGGAGAGACATTTTCTATGAGTTGAGAGACATTTTCTAGGAGTGGAGAGACATTTTCTACGAGTTGAGAGACATTTTCTACGAGTTGAGTAGAGAGACATTTTCTAGGAGTGGAGAGACATTTTCTATGAGTTGAGAGACATTTTCTAAAAGTTGAGAAACATTTTCTAGGAGTGGAGAGACATTTTCTACGAGTTAAGAGACATTTGAAACGGGTTGAGAGAAATTTTGAACTGATTAAGAGACATTTTGAAAAGTTTGAGAGACATTTTGAACACTTTGAGAGACATTTTGAGTGGTTGGAGAGACATTTTGAAGCCGATGTAAGAAATTTTCGATGGGATGTACGACATATAGAACGGCTTGAGAGAGTGATATTTTAAACGGCTCGAAAGAAATTTAGAAAGAGTTGAGAGACATTTTGAAAGGGTTGAGATATTTGTATGCACTTTTGATTATTTAGGCACTAGTCTTTAGTCTTAAGCTCACTTAATGAAATCAGGACCTGGACTCGACCCTTTGTCAACGAACCCCTCGTTGGTAAGCCATCCAGGCACATAGCCAGGTCTGCAGGACAGTTCCCAGCAAAGTAATTTCATATTATAAAACGAAATAGCTCGTATTATTTTTATGCATAGCATCACTAACAACAATAGTCTCCCCTACATACTCCCCCATCATCACAAAGTCAAGGTAACACGATTCAGTTTTATATGTCTAAAATATATTACCTTTTATTTAAACACACTGCCATACCTCAAACACACAAAATCTAATTACTGAGCCAGCTGCTGTTTGCGGATTGTAAGTGTCCCATGCCAACATGACCCTGGGAGTATCTCACAAGGTTTATTAAAGTAGAGTTAGGAACTCATTTTTAGAATATTGTATTTGATTTTGTTTAGTCAGCAGCAGGATTCATGCTACGTGTTTTCAGTTCTTCTTGTTCGGTACGATTGCCATATCTTGTTCAAGGGGTTAGTTTTGGGGGAAGACTAGCCGCTCAATCAGTTAGACCAGGGAATGTCAACATAAAAGGCTTCAGGGGTCATCTTTTGTGCAAGTTGACCTTTTGTGGGCCGAATGTATTTACAGCTAGGATTGAAATCTTTAAGTAAATTCTCACGAAATGCTTTACAAATTGTAATTCTATACTTAACCTACATAGTGCAATGCAAAATAACAAAACATAATAAAACTAAACAAATGGGATATTTCCTTATTTATTACTCATTTAAAGTTTTAAAATCGATTTCTTTGTAAATTAAATGAAGAACAAACACGTTTATTTGTCATAAATCAGGCATTAAGGGACCGCAATATTTAACGTCCCAGGGCGCGTATAGGCAAAACATGAGTGTAGAGCTTATCCGAACATTTTTAAGAAAGAAAATATTTAGACGGTAATTTATTCAAAAGGAAATAATTAGTTTTAAAATCATTTACAGCCTTCTTTTTCTTCCCGTACTTACTGAGATACGTGAACTTTATAGAAGGACCCAAACTTATAGTACGACAAACTTTATAGAGGGCCCTGGACTTATAGTGTGACAAACTTTATAGAAGGCCCTGGACTTATAGTGTGACAAACTTTATAGAAGGACCCAGCCTTGAACATAGCATTACTAACTATAACGATGGCATATTTAATTTGAGCCTCTTTGATATCTCTCCTATTAAAAAAATATCAAGTTCTTCCCATCTGTTGGCAACCTGACGGGATAAGAACAAACACTACATCTGGATCTTAGCCAAAATACCAAAAAAAAAAAACCGATCGTATGTTTTATAGGTTATTTCAGTAATTATCAATACATTTAGCACTCTCCCAACATTAATCTCAGCTTTTCTTGTCAATTGTTAATGCGCTATGGCTAATAACTCAAACTATTCCTGGGAAATATAAAGCTAGGGGATTGAGCAATCTCTTGGCCGGGTCAGCAAGAATGTTTCTTTGAATATTTTAGTTTGTTTATTCCAGAGTGGTTATGTTTTTTAACATTTAGACGTTGCGATGACTCACAATCAACCTGAACGAGAAGATAGCAGCAGTTGTTGAACAGATAGTAGCAGATTTCGAGAAGATAGTACCAATTGCTATGCAGATAGTACCAGTTGTTATGCAGATAGTACCAGTTGTTGAGCAGATTGTAGCAGTTGTTGAGCAGATAGTATCAGATGTTAAGCAAGTATTAGCAGTTATCAGCAGATAGTAGCTGTTTGCAAGCAGATAGTAGCAGTTTGCAAGCAGATAGTAGTAGTTTGCAAGCAGATAGTAGCAGTTTGCAAGCAGATAGTAGCAGTTGTTGAGCAGATATTAGCAGATGTTTGAGTAGATAGTAGCATTTGGCCTTTACTATCAACATCTTTGATTATGTTCAATTCTTATTTAATCTCATGACCTAGCTCCATTTACTTCTAATGTAATGTGTTCTCAGACTGTTCATCTGATTAAAATATTTATTAAAGTTTGCCTAAATCAAATATCTAGATTTCAATATTTAAAACTTATCCACATGACCAAAATAAGTTTTATCTCATTAAATTGTAACAGAGTAACTATTCAATGTACGAGCCGAATGAAGAGTTTTGTTCACATAATATATTGAGGACCATCGGACGCTACGTCCACATGTTGTGTACTATGTGTCCGGTCATCAACAGCTTGCTCACCAAATGACTGTAGCAACGCATCCAAGTAAAGAAATGAAGGCATGTCCGCTTACGTTCTTCTGCTTTGTTAAGCATTAAGTTTTTGCTCTATGCCTACGGCGATTCATCCCAATACAAAAAAATTCATAACATACACGATTTAGTCTGTCTTTTTTTTCAGATTATTTATGGTCCCTATAAGCACTATGACGTTTTTAGGTATTCAGTCTTCATTGTATTTACAAATATAACTGTGATGTAACGTGCCGAAGAACAACGTGACCCACACGATCTGATAAATCTTACATTGTTTATTGGTAATGTGTCGGTGAGTTTAGTTTAACGTTAATTCTTTTAACATCGGAAATGTTTAGGCAACTAAAATACATATCTTCATCCATTTTGACCTTTGAAATCCTAATGGAGCATACTTCTACTAACAATTTATTTCCAAGCATTCGGGTATTTTGTAATATTTGTAAACTCTTTCCAAATCATTCAATCTTTTTTAAACTCGTTTTAACTATTTCCAACTCTTTCTAACTCTTTCAAATTTTTTCGGTTACCGGAAATGTGATCGAAAGAAATTTCGTCGACAGAAAATTGATCGACGGAAATTTGATCGTACGGAAATTTGGTCGAATCTTTTTTTCAGTTCACACGTTAAAAATTTCGTCAAAGTATCTTTTTGAACGCACTATACTATACAGTAGAACAAAATAATGCGATAAAACTTTATTGAAATGTTATGCGCTCGACCGCAAAGGTTTCTGAATCATTACAACCATTTTAAAATACTTTGTTTTGAGCCAGGGGCCCTAAGTTCGTTTTTTTTATAAGACCTATATAAATATAATTTTTAAACTGTATGCGCTCCTACACCATTCATGTGATTGCGATAAAAATGAGGTGAGTTGTTGTCCAAAAGCCGGAGAATGTTTCTAAGTCATTATTAACCTTATACAATTTTCCGTTATCAGCCGTTGACCCTTAATGCTTTTTTTTTCTTATACAACTTTATAAAAAGAATTTCCATATGCGCTCCTATACCATTTATCAGAATGCGATAAAACTTTAGTGAGAGGTTTTGCGCCCGCCTGCAAAGATTTTTAAAATATCACAACCATTTTAAAATTTGTTTTCCGTTTTAAGCCAGGGGCCTTAATTTAGTGTTGTCCTATATGAGTTATATAAATATAATTTTAAACGGAGCTAATGCATGGATGGATATATATTTAGTCATATACAAATAGCGACATTACATTGTTTGTTTTGACATAATAAATAGGTTTCTGAACTTTATAAATATAATTTAAAACAGAGCTATTTCATGGGTGGATGAAATTGAATCAAATACAAATAATGACATTTCGTGTTACATAATAAGTAGGTTTCTGAATTAATGCAACCATTTTACAATATTTCGTTTGGACCAGGGGCCTTAAATTCGTTGAGCTTCATCAATATAATTTCAAACAGAGCTATCAAAACAACAACCCTTGAACAAATGCAAACAGACAGCAAATTTGTAGAAAGAGCAGAGAAAACACATTGTTGCATGTTTAGCGTAGAGAGTATTTTTGTTGTTTGTATAAATAAGCTTGAATTATGTGATGTATTTTAGAATCGGATATGACGTTGAAAACGTGTTATGTTTTTCAATAGCAATGATTGTTCAGACTCTTAAAAACAATCATAGTTATTATCTATTATTTTACGGAAATCGAATAAATTTTCATACGCAAAAAATATTAAATTTGCCCTTTTATTTTAGCAAAAGTTTAAATATTATTATTTATAAATTGCAAATACATTTAAAGAAACAACTAAGGAACCATTTTAAGCATTTTATATGCGTTTGAAAGCTATGAAAAAGAATTACATTTAAAAAAAATATGATCAAAGAATTACACAGTAATCACATTTATCGGGAAAACATAACCATCAGTTGTTATTAGCGCATTCTTTAGTGCGTTGTCAATAATGCGAAATAAAATTAAAATTATTTAGCTCTAAATAATCACGCAAATGACGTCATAGTGCGAATTGGATATTTAGCCAAAACTAAAAGTTCTCTGACTTAATAAAAGAGCGTGACAAAACTGATGATGTATATTCCCCTTCTTAAAAGTAAAATTAATAAATAGCATCGATTGCTTTTTCAATTGCTAAACTTAAATACTAATTTAGCTTTGTATTTTTAACATTTAATAAGTTTGTACTTTTTATTCATTCCCAAAATAAAATTTGATGCAATTTATAAAGTAGTAAAAACTCTACATCTTAAAATAATTTTAATAAGAATTTGCCGGTTAATTAAATTGGTGCACCAAAACTACGTAGCTAAATGGCATTTTTAATGCACTTATCTCTCATATAAATAAGAACAAAGCATAATAAATGCAAAAAAATTCTTTTTGGGTATTCAAAGGGGTTACAATCCAGTGGATGATTAATTTTTTTAAAATGCTGTTTACAAAAAAAGAAAAGGGGGGGGGGGGATTAATACGATATATTTTTATTTTGCCTAATGCAACACAAGATAAGTCTCAGAACGAATTTGATAAAAAAAAATAACCTTCTTCGATACATACATATCGGGGGTAGGAAATTGAGTTTAAATATTTTTACATGGATGACAACATATTTCAATCCAATGACATTACAGTTGTCGAAAATAGATGCTATATTCTAATTTTACATATGAACATATGTTTACCAATTAAGAAAATATAACGATACCGATGAATATCAAAACACAATCATTTTACACAAGTTAAAATTTAATTTTCAAAATAGAGATTTTATTAGATAGAGAGATAGACAGAAAGACAGACAGAGAGACAAATAGACAGCTAGATGATAGATGTATGGATGGATGGATTGGTGGTTGGTTAGGTAGATGGACGGATGGATGGATTGACGAAAGGATGGATGAAAGGTGAATGAAAGGATGGATGAAAGGATGGGTGGAAGAGATGGTAGAAAGGTAGGTAGGTAGTTTGGTAGGTAGGTAGGAAGTTAGGTAGATAGATGGGTAGATAGATAGTATATAGATAGGTAGATAGGTAGGTAGGTAGGCAGGTGAGCAGGCAGGCATCTAGGCATGTAGGCAGATAGGCATGAAGGCAGGTAGATAGGTAGATAGGTAGATGATAGATAGATAGATAGAAAGACAAACAGACAGACAGATAGATAGGCAGACAGAGAGACAGACAGAGAAACAGAGAGACGGATAGAGAGACATAGAGAATGACAAAGAGACAGGCAGATAGACAGACAGAGAGACAGACATAGAGACAGACAGAGACAGACAGGGACAGAGAGACAGGCAGAGACAGGGAGACAGATAGAGACATGGAGACAGACAGCCAGACATACAGAGACAGACAGAATGACAAAGAGACAGACAGAGAGACGGGCAAATAGACAGGCAGAGAGAAGACATAAGACAGAGAGACACAGAGAGCGACATACATAGACAGAGACACAGACAGAAAGACAGCGACAGGGAGACAGACAACAGACATGGACAGAGACACAGACATAGTGACAGACAGAAAGACAGACAGAGAGATAGACAGATCATCCTTGAATAAGTGCGAATCTTTTTTCTTTATTCGGTAAACTATATCTATACATATATAAAAATTAATGTATGTCCAGTATGTGCTTCTATACCATAAATCCAAAGATATAAGAATTTTATGAATTGTTGTACACACGCCCGCACATGTTTCTGAATTATTACACACATTTTACAATATTCCGTTTTGTGATCGGGGCCCTAAATTATCCCACCCCCTTTTTTTAAGATCTAAAAAAACAGAGCTACAGCAAGGGTGGATCAATCGCTACAAGTGTGTGGACTAAATTTTGAAAATCCACGCTTCTCACGTTGATAGCTGTATGTTGACTGCTCACGCGTTGAGAAAACTTGTAATTTATTTGTGTACGTACTAGACGAAAAAAACTATAAATATTTTCTATTAAAAAATTACTTTAAAACTTAATTAAAACATAGACACTTTTTTTCATTTAGTGACATTACAACGCATGCCGAGTTCTCGCTAGTCTATATATATATAAATGAATGTATGTCTGTATCTTTGTATGTCTCGTATGCGCTCCTACACCATTCATGCGATTGCGACAAAACTTTAGTGATTTGTTGTCCATATAGCCGGACATTTAACTGAGTCATTACAACCCTTTTAAAATGTTCCGTATTCGGCCATTGGCCTTAATTTGGTTTTTTTCTTACATGAGCTTTGTAAAAATAATTTCCGTATGCGCTCCTACACCATTAACCCGAATACAATAAAACTTTGGTGAGCTGTTGTCCATAAGCCGACGCATTTATTGAATCATTACAAGACTTTTAAAATAGTCTCTTTTTGGCCGTTGGCCCCCAATTTTTTTTATACTAGCTTTGTAAAAAAATAGTTTCCATATGCGCTCCTACACCATTTATCCGAATGCGATCAAAACTTTGTTCAGCTGTTGCGAGATCACGACCGCTAAGGTTTTTGAATTATCACAACCGATTTAAATATTCCGTTTTGAGCCAGTGGCCCTATGTACGTTTTTCCTTATAGACCCGTGTGTCAATAGTTCGATACCTTAAGAATTCTTATTTGTTCTATATATACGCTGTCCTTACTGATGCGCCGTAGGCATGGGCTTGGTTGACCTTATGAGAAATTAGAACCTGTCTGAGGTGATTGGAAAGTTGAAGTGATCGAGATATTTTTAGGATTTTCGTTTTGAAATGTAAAAACATAGTGTTCTTCGTTCCGATATAATTAAAAACATAAATGTAATTGACAGGACATAATGATGTGTCAATGTTACGATAATGTCGCTACGATGTCTTGAATTCAAGATGGTGCACCGTCCTCTTAAATTGTGCGGTCAAATTGTTCTTGAAGCATGATAAAAATGCCACACGCTTACTGATAACTTTCCACTGATATTCCAATGTGTTCAATTAAAATATGATTGAAAGGAGAAGAGAAGGAAACCATTCTCTCATTACCGTGATACATTTTAAGATTTTTTGAGTATTCTCTAACTATTGAAGTATGACATATTTTTGGCCAATATTCTTTCTTTATTTTTGTTAATAATTCATTCCTTTCATTTAATAAATATCCTAGATATCTTATGCCGTTGTTTGTTAGGGCCCACTTTTGACTTACGTGTGTTACAACGGGTCTGATCACAGATTTATAAATAGTTCAAACAAATATGCGTTAGAAATAACTTCCATAGAGCAATATTCCTTTGAACAAATAATTAATTTCTTTCACACTTCCGATAGCCCAGTTGGAGGCTACGATATGTAGAAAATCTGCTTGAAAACACAATCATGATTGTTTATTCAATCAGGAGTAAGTTCGTATGTCCCATTTTAAACTAATTGTAATGGAGGTGAATTTTTACAAAAGCCACGCACAGTGGCAAAGATAGGTTAAGTGCCTGGCTTGTTTGATAAAAATTTTGTCGCCCATGCGACTAACATTGTCCCCAACTCTTATTTCATGTTTAACATTGCCCCTAACTCTTATTTCATGTCTAACATTGCCCCTAACTCTTATTTCATGTCTATGTAAACATTTATAAAACGTGCACCTGCTATAGCATGATAAAAAATTAATTTAAATTTATAGTTTTAGCCTTAATCATTTAGTCTATCTGATTATTTTTTTGCTGGCATCCGTCCTTCTCAGTGTGACAATGGTGTAGATTTCGCAGGACGATATCAACAAGGCCTGGAATCCTCTAGAATTATAAGCTGGTTCCCAATAGCAAATCGCCTCTATCCACGCCGCTGGATAACCCCAAGGGATCATCATGTGAATGATACAGCCTAGTACCAGTAACGTCGCAGGAGTTGCCGGAATATTTCATTGTAACAATGTTATCCGCCTACGGTACTCCATCTCCGCGTTTTTAAATTAAGACTTTCCTTCTCTTAGATGAGTTGCCGTCCAAGGTTAACAAGTCCCATCCCTCCGGGCTGCTGGTGATGTTTTTGACTGTACTTGGTAGGGATTGAACTCCAGACCATCAACTCAGCCACCCAGCACCCATATTATCTGATTATATTGTGTAATAAAAAAAAAGAAATCAAGCACTAAACACTAGTATTTTATATCATTGTACTCACGATCGGTCCAGATGTCTCCTAAATATTGTACTCACCATCGGTACATATGTCTCTTAAAGATCATTATACTCACCATAAAGACATTGTCTCCTAAATATCCAGTGTTATAGCAATATGTACAGACTCCAGTAAACATGTTACACGTCCTGTTCCAACACTGTGCACTACAAGATCCAGAGCAGTCCTTGTCCCAGGTCAAATTGGCACATTCTGATCAAATTACGTTAACAGTCATATTTGAAAACGATAATTAAAAATAGAAGTTCGTCAATTCGTTCTAAAGTCATTTAAAAAATTTTAGTTGAAAAAAGGTAACTAAAACATGAGTTTTATTTAAAACGTTACTTGAACATTTATTCATTACATCAGAACATTTGTGCAGCCCTTCAGAATATTTGTTCACCATTTCAGAACAATTGTTCATAATTTCAGAACTTTTGTTCATCATTTTAGAACATTTGATCATAACTTCAGAATTTTTGTTCAGAAATTCAGAATTTTTGTTAATAACTTCGGAATTTTTGTTCATCCCCTACGAATTTTTGTTCAGCCCCTGAGAATGTTTGTTCAGCACTTCAGAATTTGTGTTCATCACTTCAGAATTTTTGTTCATCACTACAGAAAATCTTGTGATAACGTATAACTAACCGTAATTACAATTGTTACCGGAATATCCAAGATCACAAGCTCCAGTAGTCCGATGACACGTTTCATTAAGGCAGTGGACACTGCACTCTCGTACACAATCTACTCCCCATATCAGAGTTGGAAACGCTGAAATGAAACGTTTATCTGGCAAGTTTGAAATTATTTTTGAAATTAATATAGTATTGTTTCCTGTTACATATATTTACAAAAAATACCTGCAAATTCAATTGATAATTAAATCCATACTTTTGTTTAGTCAAAACAATGTAATAAATAAGTCGGTTGCCGCGAAATCTAACACATGTTTACAATTTCTTTTACTTACATTTGAGATATTCTTCCAATAGAAGCCAGCAGCACAACCCGATGGACATCCTCCAGTAGTCACAAAACATGTCCCTTTTTTATCCTCACTGTCACGGTCAGATCGTGTGTTTACCTTTTTTGTGTATGCTTGGGGAAAGGGGGGAGGAAACCCAGGTGAGGAAGTGAGTGTTCTAAAACTTAATTTAAAAGCAAAGGCAAGAAACATGAGATTATAGGCATTAACCAATTAATCAGCAGTTAGCGGCCCCTTTTAAATCTAATTTGTTTATAGGGACGTAAAATCATCACATCACATATTAAGTTAGAACTTTGTAATATTTATAGGAACTCAATTTTTAAAAGTCTTTTTTAAAACTCTTGTGAAACGCCATTTTAAAAAAATACGAGTTCTCGAACTGCATGGTTGTACATTAAAAACAGATATGAGATATAAATGCGAAACAGATTTAGACCAAAATTTTGTTTTTATTTATCGCTGAATTTGTCGCGCACAAAAATATTTACATGATTTTTTACGACATACATTCATAGACATAGATCTCTATGTCTATGCATACATTACTAATTAAGATTTATTGGTCCTGAATAATTCATTTTCTCCCGCTTACCGATACGATCCCTCGTAAAATATGAAAGGAATATCATTTCATTTCCTGTCCACTTTATAAAAGTATAGATGTAGATCAGCTATTTCCACATTTTTCCGCCAGGTGCCTAATTTATAGACCAGCGGTTCTCAAAATGTTGGTGTCGATCCCTTTGTGTGTTAAACGATCCTTATACATGGTAGCCTGGGACCATCGGAAAACACAATGTTATGACGCAACGAAAATAATTTTATGGTTGGGTGGTGGGGGGTCACCACAAAATAAGGAACTGCATTGAAGGATCGCGGCATTAGGAAAGTTGAGAACCACTGTTTTCGACATTCATCATTTGCCGACATAGTCCAGCACATCGTGGGATGGGGGGAAAGTGCGAAACTAACCTGTTTTAAGGCCTAAGGACACAATCTAAAGAATAACGAAAAAAAGGGTGACACAACTGATGCAGCCTGCGTGCTGCTAGTGTGGATTCGTTTCAGTCTCGTGTTTGTGTCTCTAATAAGTAAATTATTTGCCACGCTAAAGGAAAATCTCGCACATAGTTATGAAACGTGTTAATGACATGCAAACTTTCGCCCCAAAGCGAACAAAGAAAAGAAAAAACAGAATTAAATAAAAAATTCTACGCGCTAAGCTGAGAAGTAATATCCCAGAGGGGAGCAAACGTTTTGTGACAGGATATGAGTAGGTGAGAGATTAAATACAGGCAAAAAGGGGAAAATGAAGAAAAGAAGTAAGTCCAATGGAATTGGTTGTGACGTGGAGCAGCGGAGCAAAGGCTCAACATGTGAATGAAAATAGGACATTCTTGTCATGTGGTGTCAAGGTTCCATCAAACTGGATCAGCTTGCTTTCCAAATTCAGCTGGTTGGGTGTGTTTGTTCTGCTCACGATCGCACTTTAAATAAAATACAGCTCAAGTCAAGGCTAATACTCAAGTAGAAAATTATCCTTTGTCAACTTCGTTTATGCAGGACAAACAACAGCTGTGCCACGACACACATTTTGAAAGCATTGCTGCAGGCGGAGAGGTTGCGTGACGCTTGGGGGTCACATTGCCCATTTTATGTTTTATGTCTCCTACATTCAAAAGTGATAATTTAATTTTTAATTTTTCCCCACATCGCAACTTTGACCTCTTAAATATCCGAGGGCCCCTGACGGGCACACGCGCCGACTCTGTGGGTCTGTCATATTAAGCTTACCTATGGTACTTCACAATAGACAAGTGGTCTTTCAAATTTAATAATGATACTAAAAATACATTGAAAGTGAAATTTTAAAGTTATACAAAATTCAACAATTCAATCCCATTAGGTAAGATTATCAGGTTTTCTGGATGCCAAGTACGGACACAAAGGCTCACAGCAACCGGAACCATACCAGCCAGGTGGGGGGCGCTTGATATTTTTTGACACCCAACCCCCACACTGGTACAAAAAAACGTTTAACCTCATCCCCAAAAAATAACCAAATATTTCCAATAATTTAATAGATAATTGTGGCGTCACAGGAATTATACCGTGGATTGTTTGGCCAGCCTAGTGGTGACTATAATATGCGTCACTCCGGGAGCTATGTTGTCCTCGGGCAGAGCCACGAGAATGGGGTATAGAGGGCAGTCACAGAGGGCGTCAAAATCAAGATAGGATCTTAATAGTGAATTTAAATATAAAACCCAATCTGCTTCAGAAAGACGAGGGGCGCCAAAAATCGTATTTTTTTACTGATCCACCCCGGGGTTCACTTTTTCTATATATTAAGTGGCACCATTTTCCTGCTTCGCCCCTGGTGCAGCATTTCCTCCGCCACGAACAAACAACCGTAAAAACAGAATAAAATAAAAATAGCACTTAACTGAAAAAAGCCGAAATTGGGGGTGGGGGGTGGGAGGCAGCAAAAGAATGGTGAAAATCTAAATTTGGCATAAGCGCCAGGAATCGAAACATTATAGGAACCAATGAAGAAGCACATTGAAGATACGGTGGACGAAACATTTCTGGCCTTTGCGAGAAATGAGATAAGAGAGATGAGAATCAGACAAGTCATCGCTGCCAAAAGTACGGACAAGCCGGACGACGAGAGGAAGGGACGGACAAATACGAACGTAAAAAATAGTTATAATTTGCGCTCTACGTAAGAAGGGAGGTTGGTAATACATATTTCAGGGCTGATTTTCGGTTTAATGCAAAGAAAAAAGTGAATTTTACATGTTGAAAAGAAGCGACGCATATTTTAAGTTTTTAAGATAATGTATTTTTTAATTTTTTTTTTTAATTACCGCTATTCAAAACTAATTAAATAGAAATATGGGGGAGTAAAAAAAAAGAAAAAAAAAAAGAAAATGAAGTCGAACAAATTAAGCCGAACACGTTAACAAAGATAATAGTCATCAAAAGGGCTTTCAGTTTGTTGCCTTGACGTGGTTTAGCAGGAAATTAAAAGCTCATGTTGTGTGACAAAAAAGCAAAAATTAAATAACAACTGATGAGCTAAAAAAAACTTCCTTGATGAACAAAAACCTGCTAAAAATTAAAATATCATCATATCAGAAATGTAAATTAGAAACAGATTTAGAAATTAGAGCCAATGAGAACCAGAGTGAGTAACGGTGCGCTCTGAGGTTTGACTTTAAATGCAGTCTTTAAAAAAAAAAAACAATTGGCGTGAGTACCAATAAATAGTAAGTAGAATTTTAGTTTGGATTTGTTTTCCGCATTGTATGCCATATTCATTATTGTAATCCTCGTGAGGCCAATTTGGCCAATTATGTTTGGTCAATATACTAGATTTTAGGGACTTAAAAAAGACATTAGTTGACAAAGCAGCGTCTGTTGTCTGAATTCGATTCATTTTTGGAACTGTATAACTTTGGATTATGTTTGATATTAGGGAGGAGTCATGGAAAGGGGTTGGGGGGGGGGGTCCACCACAGGTGCACTTTATTCTTTATATTGAGGGAGAAATTTTAGGTCAATTGCAGACTCTTATTGTGGAAGTGGGACCCCCCCTCCCTCTTTTTTCTGTTGAAATTGGGTAATTTATAAAGTGTTTATATATATATATGTCTCTAGCGCTACGAAGATTAGTATTGCTTCACTGCTACAATGTCTGGTGTATGATTACTCTTGATTAGCTCTGCTACATTCAGTCTCACTCACTCTAACACTACTATTATTACAAAAAGACACAGGTGGTTCATCCCACAAATATATATATAATTATCATATAGTCTAAACAAGGTCATTTTACACATACAAGAACCTTACTCTCCCCTAATCCTACTCTACCCCTCACTCTACATTCCACCTCATCCCACCCCCTCATCCTTTCCTACCCCTCATCCTATCCTCTCCCTCAAACTACCCCACCTAATTCTACCATCCTTTCATTCTACCCCACTTATTCTAACCTCCCCTTCATTCTACCCTCCCCATCACTCAACCCTCCAACGTTCCCAGAAAAAAAAAATATTGATATTTTATAACATGATTTTTTAAGTCATTGCAACCATTTAACTGCACTTTGATTTGATTTCAATTAATAATTGAAACATGTACCAAAATATGAGAATCACGTGATCATGTGACTAATGTGGTCATCAAGGAAAGATAACCAATAAATCGGCAAAAGTAACGATTAAAATTAATCCCGATTATCTGCAGATTAATCGATGTAAACCTATCGGTAATATTCAATATACAATTTTTTGGGGGTTAATTTCCGAAGTTCGGGGTGGAGCAGGATTCAACAAAAATTGTCCTTAGCTGAGCAGGAGCCTCTTCCAAAATCCCTGTTTATAGTATATAACGGTGGTGCTGGTAAAGCCTGGCATGTTCTTGACACATATCATTTTTAGAGAAGAAGAAATCAATGATGACGTATTTAAAAGTTTGTCAAAATCTCCTCCATGAAGATATTTCCATAGTGTTTTAAAGTATAAAGCGTGTGAATGAACTATTGAAACGTAATCGTTTAAAAGGACTGATAAGCACACTTGACATCATACTGTTGACTTAATAAGGCACTGCAACTCATTTCTATAGAGTGACTATGTTGTACTTGTGCCATTCACTTCTACCCCAACAAGACAGAAAAGAAACACACCTCCCTACAGAGAATATAAATATGGCTGGTGACATTTGCCGTTGTAAGTTAACTATTATTCAGAATTTTTACAACTGCTCACAGCTATGCATGAAATACGTTCTTTGCGTTTCTGACAGTGTCAACAACTGACAATATCGGTATGTTCAAATTATCATCAATTATAACGGTAACGTTAAAATAAAAACCACAACTCCTAGCACCCACCCACCCCCACACTCCCACCCACCCACCCACAAAAGTAAACATCTGTAGGTAAAGCAAGAGCCTCTATGCCTTATATGTTCTTTCTAAGATATCTGCCTCACATCAATCATCCTTGTCCACATCCCATCTTATTTTAATAAATTGATGAATTAATCATCTTTTATGTTTCATTTCATGGGATATTACCAGGATTGAATATGTCTGCGGTTTCTTGTCAACTGCATTTATATATATTATATTCTAAGTTTGTGTGTCTCTGTATTTTAGCCGTCGAAGGCTTCTCGGCGAAAAACTTACATTTTTTAAAATTCTTTATACCAATGTTGCTTTTTTCGCGTGTTTGTTTCCTTGTATCTGGGTGTAAGGCAAAATATTCAGACGTCTAATTGACCCACTTTCCGTCAATCTACTTGGCTGAAACTTAGAACATAAACTAATTGCTGATGAAGACACTTTTTTCTTCTCCAAATGTTCAGCCCAACCCCAGCCTCGCAAATCAGTTTTACCTGTTTTTCAAGAGGAAGATGAAGGAAATATGATGACACTCATTGCACGAAATATTACTCCCGATAGCTCCGCTATCAGAGATTCTTTAAAAAAATGTCAAGTGTATCTAGTGCTTAAAATGTTCTTTTGTGTTTTGGTTGGCGAAATAAATCTGCCGTGTAAAAGCTGGTGGGACATTTAAATATAATTATAAAATAAAAGAATAAAAAACGCATATAAAGTATTTTAAAGACAAGACTTTGTTTTTAATAGGTTGTTGGATTTTATTGTCCTGTTTCAGTTCTTCTCTAGCCGGTGTATTTCCCATTGCTTCAACCTGAACGCAGTCCTCTATGTATTTCCTCTAAATATTTCTTCTATGTATTTCTTCTATGTATTTCTTCTATGTATTTCCTCTATGAATTTCTTCAATGTATTTCCTCTATAAGTATTTCTTCTATGCATTTCTTTTATGTATTTCCTCTATGTATTCCCTCTATGTATTTCCTCTATGTATTCCCTCTATGTATTTCCTCAATGTATTTCCTCAATGTATTTCTCAAACAAGTAAAGAGTGTTTTAAACTCACCCCTGTTAATTTCGACCTCACAAAGGGAGAGAATCTTATCTCTTTGTGTAATGTAAACACTGAAACCAGAGATATCGTAGAATGCACTGGTTGCAATGTTCTCGGTAAAGTGTACTAAGCACGGGTAGACCATCTGGGCTAAGAATAGTCACAATGAAATAAAATGGCCGCTGTCCATCTGGAAATTTATTTGAAATGTAAGACTTCGAGTGTGTTATGTATATATTTAAAGCAGCCGAGAGGACATACATGTATATAGATTTGTATTTCAGAGGAGATGGGCAACCAACATATTCTTATCATTGATTGATACAATAAATCTAGTAAAGAAAGGAAGAGGGGCTCATAAATCTTGGATTTAAATTATTGAACAAAATACAAAAGGTGTTAATAAGTTTATAACTTAGTTTTACTTGCATTTTGATAAGGTCTTTAAAACTATTGAATCAGAATGAAAGCAAGACACAGTTAGTTAAACAACATATTTATATCAAATAAAAGTATTGTTCAATATCTCAAGAGTTAGGTAGATAAAAAGCTGTAAACAACTGTAACACTTAGGTAAATTATGAGAGAGTAAAAATACGATGATTTATGAAGTCAACACTTAAATCTACCTTGCTGCTACGCTCTAAACGCAAAACAAAATAACTTACAAAGTAGTTGGTGAATGATTCAATAACAGCAAACGTTTTTTAAAATGAATATTGTATGCAAATCAACGTTGTTGTTGTTCGTCCTTCAAGATCGACTTGCACCACCTAGTCATACTTGGACCACCTAGTCATACCTGGACCACCTAGTCATACTTGGACCACCTAGTCATACTTGGACCACCTAGTCATACTTGGACCACCTAGTCATACTTGGACCACCTAGTCATACTTGGACCACCTAGTCATACTTGGACCACCTAGTCATACTAGGACCACCTAGTCATACTTGGACCACCTAGTCATACTTGGACCACCTAGTCATACTAGGACCACCTAGTCATACTTGGACCACCTAGTCATACTTGGACCACCTAGTCATACTTGGACCACCTAGTCATACTTGGACCACCTAGTCATACTTGGACCACCTAGTCATACTAGGACCACCTAGTCATACTTGGACCACCTAGTCATACTTGGACCACCTAGTCATACTTGGACCACCTAGTCATACTTGGACCACCTAGTCATACTTGGACCACCTAGTCATACTTGGACCACCTAGTCATACTTGGACCACCTAGTCATACTTGGACCACCTAGTCATACTTGGACCACCTAGTCATACTTGGACCACCTAGTCATACTTGGACCACCTAGTCATCTGTTTAAAAACTGGCTGTCTCCACACAACTAGGGATGATGGGTGTTAGATGACTGATGACTTGCGCGTATGAATTTGTTTAAATTGAGGAAGAGTTTCGCAGCGTCGACCTCACTCTCTCGTCCGGACCCACCGTGTCCAGTGGCAAGACTAAGTCAAGACGACCGGAGATGGGTACGGATGCAGTGGATGATCACCTCAGTTGAACCAATGTTTGTCCCTATCAGAGGCCACCATTTACAACGTGCTGGCTACTAGGCAAGCCGATGCCATTGACACGTTATCTGTTCTTGTAAAACATTTTCTCTAACCTCTTATATTTAGTTTCTTTTATGCACAGATCCCTACAAAAAAATGCTTTCGCTTTACGATATTCTACCAGACGAGAAAGATGTCATAGCCACCTAAGCTTTATTGTAAGAACCATATTCTCATTGCACGCCAGACTGGCATTTACTGTTTGTAATGTAGTCTTGAAATATTATGCCGATGAAAGAGAAACCGTGAATAGAAATGTTATAGCTGCGCACAAGTTTTTAGTTTCAAAACTGTAGTGGATGTCTTAACACAAGGCTAGTAGAGCTAACCATGTGTCGTTAGTGTTGGAATGCACATCCCAGCTAGGACTGTTTCTAGCAGCTCAATCCCTTTCATGTTTCCCAGTTTTATAAAGTAAAATGCATACTTGAATTTTTTCCTCATGATTTATATGTTCATTTGTAGCGATTACATTGATTACTATACAATCGGCTCCAACAAAACTAATTATTTTTTAATTGAGTGACTCGTCATCATCTTCAGTGTTGTTCAGTGCCAGCATTGCTATGCTCCAGACATATTGCTTTAAGCCTTCCATTTCCTGCTACGCTGATTTTATTCAGCTTATATCAACATCCGATAAGCGTATACGTCAATTTTGTTAGCACATCTTCAGCGGCGTAAGCGTATAATTTAAGGGGTGATAACTCTTTTCTTGGGCTGGCCATCGATAAATACTGAATGACATCCCTTTATCCAACCTTTATTTCTAACATGAATCAACATTATACAAGTAATGCAAGGAAACACGTTGAATGAATACAACTTTTAAATAATGTTACATATCAAAGTCTTATAATATAAGATATCTTTGTTTGCCAATGGAATCATAAAATGCATATATCTTTACTTTTTTTTGGTCACAAGTAAACTTTAAATAATTCGAAAAAAAATTACTGTGTCGTGTTTTTTCCTTCAATTTTTAAATAATGCAAAAATAATTTTACAACTAATGATCCACTTTTATGTTGTTGTTATCTGTAAGCGTAAAGTTATCTTCAAAATGTTGATGGTGTAAAGCATAACATGTTTTAAACGTTTTAAATAAGTATGTATATAATTAAACGTAAATCATTTGACTTTTTAACTCCGTTCTTTTAACTTATTTATTGTTAATATGCGTTGTAAAGACTTCACAGTTTACTACAAATGGGACACTTTTTTCTTAATGTGTTAATTAACAGTTAGCAAAAAATGTTCCTCAGTGCGTATGCATTCTTCATCAGTAAGTGTTATTCCAAATAATATTCATTTTCAATTCTTATTTAAAGTAAGCACACCATGATTCAAATTTTCATTTTTGGTTTTGTTAAGATTTTTTGATATCTCAAAGTTGGTGGTAAAAATAAAAATTTAGAGATAATAATAGTTTCTACAGATAAGAAAAAATTCATAAATTCTACCAAGTGCAACTAAAATGTTGATTAAAAAAAACAACATCAAACAAATATTTTAAAACAAAACCTTTATTTACAAAGTTTTAGTTGTCTTATAGATTTAGAGTTCAAGGAGTGCATTGACCATAGCGTAGATTGACAATGTCTGCTAACTTCGCAAAATGAAAATACCTGGTTGTCTCTAAATCATTTTTTTGTGTAATAAGACTATGAGTCTTAGTTTGAGACATCCCTGTATGACTTAAAGCTTTTAAAAAAATAATATCTAGATACTACTCATAAAATATAAGCCCAAATTTCATATTGTCCAAGTTGTTAAACATGCCTTTTAAAACATTTTACTGACACCACGATGGATATCCTGTTTTCTACAATTTATATATATATTTATGTAACTCTTTGCTATTGAAGTGCAACGTTAAAGAGATCAAAATGTGTTATGGTGATGTACATTCTATGTTTTTGGATAAAAGATATAAATGAAATGAAAATGAGAAACTTTACGGTACTCTCACACCTAGACAGAGTGAATAAGGAAATCAAACGAGTGACTTACAGAACATTGTCGTTTCAGCCTATATAAAATCAATGTTATGTTTTAGATAAGCCTTACACTTTGTTTATAGGTAATGAATGGGGTAATGATATATAAGTATGCAGACTGTATAGTGTATGCAGGCTGTATAATCATATGTATGTAGCCTGTATAATCATGTGTATGTAGAATGTATAATCATGCGTATGTATACTATATGATCACGTGTCTTTTACTATGGAGCTAAATATATTTAATTTTTAAAATATCACCGATAAGCCACCTCTCACACGCAACGCTCGGGCGGTTGTAGACGTACTTAAACGTGTGGTAAACCAGGAAGTTTAATGTCAAGAGAGAACTTGTGTGAACATTCAATGCACACGGCTTTCTATAAGGGTCCAAATCAAATGCATTACATTCCCTGCACACTGGCTTATATGTCAGAAAGCAATGTAAGTTAATGAATATATATTTCTGTTCTCTGGTTACAATGGAGAAACGTATGTAGATTTGACATTTATTTTTTATCTTATTTAATCAATGTACATAAAATGTGCACTTTATAATTTAATGGAACACTTTTACAAATGTTGTCACATGGATGTAAGTTAACTTGTCAATTAAATTTTGTATTTCGCTTTGTTTGGCTTTAAAGTTAAAGAGAGCAAATTAAAGACAGGATCAAGATAAGGAAATAAGGCAGAATTTTACCTGATAACAAACAAGCGGATTTACCTTCCAGCCTGCCTGCCTACCCACCTCCCTACCTACACACCTGCCTACCTACCCACCTGCCTACCTACCCACATGCCTTCCTGCCTACCCACCTTCCTACCTACCAACTTGCCGACCTACCCACCTGCCTACCTACCTACCTGCCTGCCTACTCACCTGCCTGCCTACCCACCTGCCTGCCTGCCTATCCACCTGCCTGCCTACCCACCTGCCTGCCTACAACCTGCCTGCCTGCCCACCTGCCTGCCTACCCGCTACCTGCCTTACCACCTGCCTGCTTACCCACCTGCCTACCTACCCGCCTTCCTACCAATCCAAGTTGTTTTTTTAAAAGATGCATTCATTATCACACAAGGGGAAGTTTGGGTGAAGACGAAACTTGTTTAATATTGTCATTATAATTATTATGATAATAATTTGTGACACAGGGAAGAAATTGATCTCGAAGGAAAAATTAATCACATAAAAATTGATGTTTAAAATCAATTATCAATCTTCTTACAGCAAACGTGGTGGATATTGCAGGTTAACGTGTGTTGAACATCTGTAATAGGCTGAGAGATACGAGGAATATATACATGGAATAAACAAGAATTTCAGACACTGAACAAAGATTTCTTTCATTTCATGTGATTTAAATGATGTTATTGGAATACTGTAAAGTTCTGGTGTATTAACAAGATGGAGAATTGATTTCAACTAAAACTTTATGACAACCAAGTGTGTATAGAATGATTCATAGGAATTGTACAATAATTGTTGTGTGGACATTTGTTCTTATTGTACTTGTAGTGTCAGGTATGTAATCGCAGAAATTACAATAAAATAGGATTTAACATAAGTTTCTTTCGTGAAATTTCTGTCTTAAAAGACGACTATGAGTTATATATAAATAGTTAACTAGACAATTGTGTAATACCTCTATCATTACAGCATGTAATCCTGGGTGGTTTGGTGCAAATTGCGAGTACCAATGTCACTGTGCCTCTAATACATGTCAGACTAATGGAGATTGCCTGGATGGATATAAATGTGATATGGGATGGTTCGGTCCAGCTTGCCAATACCGTAAGTAACCAATCATTATAGTTCATTTTAAAGTGTTTAAATCCTTTAGTATGTTACCTAAGAGGGAAAGAAAAAAGGTAAAATATGCATATCTGTAAAGGTACAGGGGGTTTATTAGTAAAAATATATGGCAAACCTCACTTAAGATATAAAAGGAAACCATAGCAGGGATGTTAAAGCTGAATACCTGCCATCGCTACAGCAATGCTCAAAAGATGTGGCTACGTTACAAAATTAAAGAAAAAACCTACAGGCAACGTCCGTGTTGTTATTTCAATAAAAACGAGCCATACCATATCTTGTTTCCTAATATTATCTTTCCATATCGTGTTCCCTAATATCACCTTCCCATATCTTGTTCCCTAATATTACCTTCCCATATCTTGTTTACCAAAATTACCTTCCCATATCTTGTTTACCAAATTACCTTCCCCATATCTTGTTTCCCAATATTCTGTTTTCTAATATTACATTCCAATATCGTCGTTCCTAATATTACCTTTTCATATTGTGATTCCTATTATTACCTTCCCATACTGTGTTTCCTAGTATAACTTTTCAAAATAATGTTGTCTAATATTACCTTCCCCATATAGTGTTTCCTAATATGGCTTTCCCATATCTTGTTACCTTATATTACCTTCCCATATCTTGTTTACAATATTACCTTCTCACTGCTGAAAGACAATCAACACAATATTATCATACATAGCAACACTAGCATTTGTTCACTATAAGTTATTTCTATAAATCAATATTAGAATTTACTTTATTACGGACCGTTATAGATGGAGAATTTAATCTCTGTTGTTTTGTCTAGGGCTCGTTCTAAAAACAGTCCATAATAAAGGACGATACCAAAGGTTAAAAATAATAACAAATAAAACGACAATTAAGGCCAGAGCTAATTGCAATTAATAACTTTTTAATTTGTGAACTTCAATTAAATAATAACAGCAAGAGAAATATTATTAAAATTATAAACTTACAGATTTGCTGGTACCGGTACTGTATATAAAAATACAATGAGCACAAAATTGTACGAGGAAATAAAAATCTCTACACACAACAAAGTATAATGACACACAGCATGCCTCTTAATCAAGGAAAGGAAAATCTCTCTCCCGTCATTTATTCTTATCCCTTTTATACCCAGTTTCAGATGATCATTCTGTAAATGGATTAAGCAGTCTTACTGCTTCCCGCATTCTCTAGATCGTTCTATCATGTTCGACAGAAACGGACGATAGTAAACAAAAGTATCAACAAAGGGATATTTTTTCTAGCCGCCACAACACGGGACCGACTTGAAAGAGGTCATGCGCGTGGAAGGCGGGCAAAGCGTGTCTCAAAATATGTCATCCCTCATAACAACGTGTTTCAAGAAAAAGTTTCCTGCTATAAGTTGCAGTCATTTGCTTTGACTTAAACAGCGTGTTACTGTGGCGAAATGACTTAGATTCGTGGGTGGGGGAACCACCTGCCCGTGTCTAGGAACCACTCCCGTACGAGTGTCACACCTTGTCTTGTCTAGGGGTATTATGTTATATCAAATTAACGCACTAAGGGACATAATTATCATAGTCGTTTAAACCTAACTCACAAAGACTTCATTACAAAATTTCATTAATTGAACTTATGTACAAGTATTCAAATATAATCTATGACAGCTAAAGTTGTTACGAAACAACTTTCATATAATTTAATTGGAAGTGGGAGTCACAGCGGTACGTTGTGGAATAGCTCTTTCCTTGTACAATGTGATGTGTACGCCGTGGGTGTAAATTCCTATCAGCACGCGGTCCTATCGGGCTAACGGCTTGGTCTTCCGGGTCGGTTCTTAGAATCCGGTCTCAGGAAAGTGATCCTCAATCCAGCTGCTAAGGTGGGGTGATTTCTTGCACTGTAGCAATACGGCAATACAGTAACCAGACTATTTGAGAATGATACAAGATAAGAAGCGATCATCTTTTCAAATATTCTTCACCTAACAATGCCATTTACAACAACGAATTCAGATCGTGGCATTGAAGTGGAAAGGACCTGTAAATTGTTAATAGCTATTGTAGTTAACCTTACTCGTCTTATACATAGTCGGTGCAAGCATATATGGTTAGCGTCGACTTTTTGCAAATGATTCTTTTCAAATATAATCATACAATAAATTATAAATATAAAACTTGTATTAATATCGACGTACACCAACTAGACGTGGATTACTAGACAGTATGCGATAGCGTGGACAGGAAGTACTTAAAAACGCTCTACAAGAACAACGAGTCCCTAACAAGCTTACTCGGCTCATACACATGTCGATGGCTAACTACAAAAGTAGAATCAAGGTGCAGGGAGAATACTCAAGAGAGTTCCCAGTTAATCGGGGCCTAAGACAAGGAGAATCACTAGCATGTATCCTGTTTAACATCGCGCTAGAAAATGTTAGAAGCATACGCGTGAGCACCAGTGGAACCATAACAAGCTACTTCCAGAACAACAACCATCAGGAACCATATGTAGCCAGCCATTGCAGTTCCTGTCATATGTAGACGATATAGCGCTACTGGGTAGAAACAGTAATAACATAATTAAAGCATTCAGGGAACTTGAAAATGCCTCAGTCAAAGCTGGCCTTGATGTAAATAAAGCAAAGACAAAATATATGAAAATGTCACGAAACATCCACGCTGATGACATCATCAATATAAACAACCACAAATTTGAGAGAGTGGCTACATTCAAATAGCTAGGGGCAACTATAAACGAGCATAATGAAATAATGTCTTAGATGAAAGAAAGGATAACAGCGGGCAACCGTTCTTATTTCAGCCTACAAAAGCTACTTGGAAGCAAAAACTCTCAAGGGGAACAAAGAAAAAAATGTATACCACTATCAGAAGACAAGTAGTAACTTACGCTAGTGATACTTGAACCCTATCAGAAAAGCAGAGAACCTTCTCAATACATGGGATTGGATATCCTCAGAAAAATATGCGGCCGAGTGATGGAACATGATATCTGGAGAATCCGTACAAACAAAGAGCTATACAAATTGTATAAATACTCACCCTTAGTCTCAAAATACAAAAGTCAGACTGCGCCTGGGCAGAAAATATTGAAAGGATGCCGGATTGTAGAGCAGCAAACGTGATATACAGGCAGAAACCAAGGGGCAGAAGGATTTACACCAATTGGGGTTTTGCGCATGGAGGCGAAAAGCCATGGATCATTCCAATGGAAGGATGTGGTGGAGCAGACAAGGGCCCTACATGGGATGTAGCGCCATGGATGAGGATGATGATGTATTAATGATGTATTAATATATCTGTTGGGTAACAACTCTCTAATAGCTACATCACCATCCTTAAGATGTGATGAAGTCTAGATAATCAAATCTCGAAATGGCCAACACGTGTCCTAGCTTGGAGACGCGTGCCGAGCATTGAGAAAATATAAAATACAATGAATTGAACAAATTTACTCTTATCAGAATGATACTACATTAATGTTTAACCAAACTAGATACATGGTAATACGATGCATTCAAATAAAAGTAATGAAATAAAAATGTCCATCCAACTCACTAGGTTTTAGAAATGGCTTCAGACGTGTACTAAGTTAACTGTGATAACTTGGGCGACAATCTTAAAAGGATGTTTCCAACATTTTCAGCGATATATTTAGTGGAGTTACTATAACTGGTCATTGGCTAAATCCATGTATGTGCTAACTGAGACCAACGAACTTAATTTCTAGATGTGTAATAAAACTTTCACAGCTCCCCTTTGGCAAAAAGGAATGTGTGTGTTTGTGTGTGTGGGGGAGTGTGGGTGTATGTGTGGGGTACAACGTAGCTCAATCCACTGCTCAAATGTTAGTGAGTGATCCACAGACAAAAGGGGAATAATACGTCCGATAAACACACAAAATGTGTATGGGTTGTTTTTGGTTGGGCCGGGGGGGGGGGGGTCATTCTAAGAAGTTGTTTTAAATATATTGAACTTTTAAGACCACCTTGATTTCATCACAGTCACCATATTTGTTATCATTTCAATTCAAGAGGATCTTTTCTCCCGGCCTGTTGCCACAAGTTCACCTACTGCTACGATCCTCACAGACAGAAATGACGAAACGTGTTTAACAGGCTTAACAGCAAATTTGACAGTTAGATTTAACTCAACTTATCCAATGACGTGGATAAGATTAATCGTGAACAATACTGGTAAGTAATAGAGTAATGAGACACAAACATTTTATGTCAATAGAATAGTCGATGTTAAGCTTTAGTTATTATTAGACAATATGCATATTTAAACGTTAAAAAAATATATATTTATGAATGAAATTTACATTATATATTTATATGTATATCCTCTGATCTTTGTTTTTGTTCTTATTATTTTCTTTTAATTTTTTAGATTTAGGTATGATATATATATATTATGTAAATTTACTTTCAACTTAAATTAATTTTTTGTTGTTAATTCTTTTGTTGCAATTTGGGATACCACTTCTCAGCTAAGTACACTTTTTATTTATTCTGGTTTTTTTGTTGTTTGTTCGCTGACGAAGGCTTCATGCAGACACGTTCGTCGATTTCTTGCGTTTCATTTTTCAGGTTGACCATACTCTTTTTATTATTATTATTATTATTAGTGGTCTAATATAGCGCGGTACTCCAGCCTATGGCTGGGCTCAACGCGCTGTACAACAAAACAAAAGAAAAATTAATATTCACCCCATCCACCCCAGAACTTTTACATGTCAAGCCATGGACGACAGCCATCAGCATGGTGAATCGGTCAGATGTGGGGAATCAGTCGGGGTAGTAGAGTTTAAAGAGATGTGTTTTGAGTGCAGTTTTGAAGGCCTGTGTGGTTGGTATATTGCGGATGTTTAATAGCAAAGAATTCCATTGTTTGGGGACGCAGAAAGAGAAAGATCGTTCACCATATTTTTTAGTGCGTGTCTTTGGAATCGTTAGAATACATTTGTCTGCGGAGAAACGTAGTTGACGAAGGGGTGAATAGACAGAAAGAAGTTCGGTTACATAGGAATTGCAGGAATGCGATAAAAAGTTGTGATAGAGAACAGACTGCTTGTAATCAATGCGTGCCTGTGCCAATGAAGTGAGTGGAGCAGTGGAGTGACGTGATCACGTTTCTGTGACTTTAGAACTAGCCTAGCAGCTGAATTTTAAACATTTTGTAGTTTGACTCATTTCCTTTGTTGCTAACTTGATTGCAGTCTCTTCCCTTATTACCTTTTTAAGAATTTAAAGTATCTAAAAATGTATGCGCAAAGAAGACGCATACATCTAAATTCAGCAAACTGTAATACAATTAACATAATATATGAACTCTGAGGTAACTTGACTGACAATGGGATCTCTTAAATGTGTGTCATAGTTGAGTCCTAATGGAAGTCAATATCACTGATTTGTCTTAATGACAGTCGCAACAATTATTCGACCATTAACACACACTTTGTTTAAATGTAATGTATACTTTTAAGTTCCCCATACATAAACGTTAAAAGCGTCATTTGAAGGTATTGATTTTTTACAAAGGAAAATACTCCTTTACATTAAAATTCTATTTATGTCAAGTGTCTTGAAAAGGTATCGAATATAAAAAAAGGCGGTTTTGCAATGCTTGACTTACATTCTATGTTTCAGATCAGTTACAGAAGATTGCATTGACTTTCAATGACAGAAGTAACAATGTTACAACATGCAGTAAGACAGTAATACAAGACAAAACCATGGATGTCATGTGTGACGTCAACGTGGTAGTCGATAGGTTAAGCTTTACAGGAGATAGTGTGAACTCTCTGTGTTCTCTTTACATCAGTGGAGGTAGGGATTTACATAGGTTAAGATAGGATTTTAGATAAATGGAGTTAAGTTTTACATGTGTGAAGGTATGGCTCTAAACTAGTGGAGACATGCTTTCCAAATAGCTGAGGTGGGTCTTTACTTAATTAAAATCAATAAATAGAGAACCGCTGGCTGAAATGAAAGAGTCAAACAGCCCAAGGGTACTACTATCATACATATTTGTATTTTTTTTATACATATGAGCACTTGATTTGTTTCGTTTTCTTAATGGAATTAATTAACGCAACAGAAATTGCTATATAGGTGGATTTAAAAAAAAATAACCTAATGTTACGCAGAAATTGCTAAATTATAAAATACAAGAGGACAAAATAATTAATAGATAGTAACTACAGAAATGCTTTCTTTATTTTAAAATTAAGGTCAAATGATATGTATTGCTAAATTTATTTTAGCAACAAAGGAAATGATTCAAACTACAAAAGGTTTAAAACTCAGCTGCTAGGCTAGTTCTGAAGGCACAAAAACGTGATCACGTCACTCCACTGCTCCACTCACTTCATTTGCTCCAAATACAGGCACGCATTGATTACAAGATGTCTGTTCTTTGTCCCAACTTTTTATCGCATTCCTGCCCTTACATGGGGGGGGGGGACGGTCACTCCTTTCACACAAATCTAGGTTCATCACTTGGTAACACCTAAACACCTACGATTAATTTACAAAATAACAGAAGATACTATTACTTTTATATCCAACAAAAATTTTAATGTGTTTTGATGACATTATACATATTTATTTTTAGCACATAGATACATATACCTAACAAGACAATATTTTGAAACTAAAACAATGCAAACACAAGACATCATTGAAATTAAGGCTAAGATGAATACAACTTTTAACAATAATTATAATATAAATTTAAAATAAGTTCTTTGATCAATATTGAATAATTATCTATAATCATCCGAAGAAAATAAGTTATTTTGAATCAAAGGAATATACAATCGCTATTATATGGCTTACACATATTTATTCCAATAATCATGAAGTTAAATTATAGAAGCATCTCTCTGTTTGATGACAAGTGTATGATTCAGGCTTGCTGTTCATACTTGATTTAAATTATCGCTATAATAAATCAACATTTTTCTAATTATCAAAACTAATTCATATCAGGCAGAAACGTGGCAGTAAAGAAAATGACGTCACAATCAAGTAACTATAGCGATGGACCAGTAATATATGATTCCAGTCGTGCTGTAGATGGGAATACAACCACCGATTTCTCTAAAGGCAGCTGTTCACATACACAGGGCGATACTGCTTCCAACTGGAATGTGACGTTCTCTAGACCTCAACTCGTTAACAGATATGTTCTTTACAACAGAAATGATATATGTAAGTTCTACATTTGTTGACGTTACAGTATATTCTATGCTAATGTTAAGAACATATTCATGATACAACATATTGTCATTTGTGTTGCTCTGAGATTTGTACGGTAGAAAAATCTGTAAAAACTAACCAAAGGAATTTGCAATTAGTTACCCAGCCCGGTATGTCATTAGTCCTACATAAAAGTGGGTTCGATTTTCGATAATAATATTGTATATCCACTACTTCAAACATTCTATTCTCCATTGGTCAGCTTGTGTATGCTCTGTCTACTGACAGCTAGTACGTTAATCAATGTCTTTAGAAAAAATGTAATGACGCCATTAACTTGATGTTATAATATCATCAAGTCACTTTGTTCCGTCAATATTTAAGAATGATGGACCAATTTATTAAGGTAAATCGATTAGGTTTTAAATATAACCATTAAGTCTAATTTGTACTATTACTGTTATTTTTTCAGATGGGGACCGGCTGAAGGGTTTCTCTCTCTCAAGTTTTAACCCGGATAATGTCACCGTCTTCACCTACTCCATCCCTCAAAAACGAGAGATTTTTTATGCCATGAATTCACCTCCTAAACTTGTTTCATTTGTTAAAGTATTTACCAGTGTCAGCCAGTTTCTTACTTTGTGTGAAGTGGAAATCTACGGTGGTGAGTAAATTAGTTCTGGGACAGAAGCAACAGATTTAAATAATTTTAAAATAATGAAACATAAAAAAGCTGAACAACGAACTATTTTAATCTATATGTAGATGATACTTTTATTACGTCTGATCAATATCTTTTGGGGTTTATTTTAGAATATTTTTACGATTTATGAATTACAGGTAAGTTTTATTCTACCTTCCGAGAGTATTTTTTTAATGCAATAAATGAAACTTAAAATGATGATAATTTAACAATGTTTCGGATTTAATTATTTTTTGATAATGTAATTTGATATCATTTAATTTTTAATTAATATTTTGGTAAACAATGAACCAAAAAAGTCTATACATTTTTTTGAGAGATATGAACATGTTATAAAATAAACATCAAGGATACAATTTATTAGAAGTTGAATTTCCGGAAATCACACCTTCCTCCAATAGGTAACCGAATAAAATCAGAATACATATATTTTTTTAATGTGCTTAGGATTTTCACAATTATTTTCTTTAACGGATTTTGAAAACGACGGCGTATATCGTAATAATATGGATAGCTATTATTGTATGTATGTATGGCATCTTTCCGTCTACGAGAGACGATAGATTATCTTGTCTGGTTGCAGCTCTTCGTGTGGCTAATGAGACCGATCCTTGAATGGCAGTCTCTTGTGCATGTCCCGCACACGAATGCAGTGGAGTAGTGTTTTCTTGCCTTTCTCCGCGCTCTCTTCACAGCTGCTTCCGCCCTGTAGACCTCCTCGGCACGTAGTGATCCTTTCTTCACGATGCCCCGCCATGTGGATCGATCCTCCGCCAAGCCCTCCCAATTTGAAATGTTGATGTTAGCCGCCTTCATATCTCTTTTGCAAATGTCTATGTATCTGAGACGAGGCCGTCCAACTGACCTTTTCCCTATCGCCAGCTCGCTGTACAGCACGTCCTTAGGTATGCGACCAGGTTGCATTCGCTTGACGTGCCCAAGCCAGCGGAGGCGTCTTTGGATTAAAATGGCTGGGACGCTGCACATATTTGTTTGAGACAGGACATCCGTGTTGGGGACTTTTTCCTGCCATTTGATGTCAAGGATGCGGCGCAGGCATCTGAGATGGAAGCCATTGAGCCTTTTTTCGTGCCTGTTGTATGTGGTCCAAGACTCGCAGCCATAGAGGAGTGTGCTCAGTACGCAGGCCTGGTATACCTGCAGCTTAGTTCTTGTTGTGAGCTTGGCATTGGACCAGACTCTTTTCTTCAATCTCGTCATGACAGTTGCGGCCCTCCCTATCCTACCACTTATCTCATCCTCCATTGAGAGGATGCTCGAAATGGTCGACCCTAGATATGTGAATCTGTCAACAGCAACCAAGTTGCAGTCGTCGATGGAGATAGTGGGAGAAGATTCAGCGTCCTGAGCCATAATGTTGGTTTTCTTTAAGCTGATGATCATGCCAAACTCTTTGCAGGCAGCGGATAAACTGGATACAAGGCTCTGCAGGCCGTCTGCTGAGTGAGATACTAAAGCGGCGTCATCTGCAAATAAGAGCTCACGTAGCATGACCTTTCTTATTTTGGTCTTAGCTCTAAGGCGCGCAATGTTGAACAATCTCCCGTCTGCTCTAGTGTGGATGTATATCCCCTCGCTGTTGTTCTTGAAGGCATACTGGAGTAAGATGGAGAAGAAGATTGCAAATAAAGTAGGAGCTAGCACGCAGCCTTGCTTTACTCCACTACTTACTGGAAAAGCTTCTGAGGTGGCACCGTCATAGCATACTGTGCCCTGCATGTTATAGTGGAACTGCTCGATGATATTAAGCAGACGTGCAGGGCAGCCTATTTTTTTTAGGATCTGGAAGAGGCCGCTTCTGCTGACAAGATCAAAAGCTATTATTGTACGTCATGTGAAATTGCTTCCTTTTTTCTGTAAAATAAACTTATGGTGCCAACTGTCCTGTTACCATTCTCTGCTACCTCGCCCCTCACTTTATTCAGTAAAAACTGAGATGATAACTCTCTCAATCAAATTGTTCACTCAGTTGCCCACATCTTTCACACGATTTAATGACCGACGTCACGTCTAATTAAGCTATATCACCGACCAACTATAAGATTTCTGGAGACTTTAAGAATTGTCTGCATCAAACAACGTTTCTCTCTCTATATATATATGTTGGGATATGACAGTAAACATACAGTTAAAAAATGTTATGAAAAATTATGTGCTTTGAATAATATTTGCTGGCATCCGCCCGTCACAGTGTGACGATGGTGTAGATTTCGCAGGACGAAATCCACAAGGTCTGGGAATATTCTTTTAGAATTATAACCTGGTTCTAACACAGCAAATGGCCACTGGATAACCCAAGGGACCGTCATATGGATATTACAGCTTGGCACCAGTGACTCAGCAGAATTTGTGGGAATGTTTCATTTTCCCAATGTTATCCGCCTACGGGACTCCATTTCCGAGTTTGAATTCAGAGTTTCCTTCTCTTAAATGAGTTGCCGTCCAAGTTTGGTGAATCCCATCTACCAGGGGTGCAGGTTATGACTTTGCTTCATTGGGCTGTGGTGTGGATTGAGCTCCAGACCATGAACTTACGATTGACTCAGTCTATACCACTCGGCCACCAAGCACCCAATTAATATTTAGAAATAGGTAAAAGAAAATTGCTATGGGCATCACTGGTTGAGAAAACGGCGATGCGTGCTAAAATAGTCGCGTCATACTTCGATATCCCTATAATGTGATTGAGGATGAGAATATCACTTTCACTCTGGAAATATTTTTGGTTAAAGATGGTTTTATTTGCAAAAATCGCAACGTAATTTACACTATCCTTTTTAAAAAGTACGGAAAAGCATATGTAAGGGATTTAGGTTGGTTTCTTAGAGACCTTTTTTAGCAAACATATGTATAACACCAATAAGCACGCATTTTATCCATTTTCTTAACATTTCAACAATGCTAACACTACTGGAATATTGGACATTTCAGTTAATCAATAGTGTGTTCCTAAAATACAGCTAATAGAATTTATATGGAAAACAAATTAATGAAAAATGTGGTACATTAACTCCATACGTTATAAACTGAATACACAATTTATGCAGCTGCAGTGACTTTAACCTGTTTGGTTTTTATATGTTGCTAACACCAAGTTTCTTTCTATTTTTCGCATCTTTGTATTAGTTAGGGATTTTTGCTCCTTTTATTCATATTTTGTATAAGCTGAATGTGCATATATTAAGTAACTTAATTTATAATTATATTTCAGTTTTTGTTTTGTTTTACTGATGAAGGCATTTGCCGAAGTGTTTGCATTTGTTACATGTTTATCAGAATTAAAGCTTAACCCATATAATTTGATTTACATAAAATGTATGTGTCTCATTAATCTAGATATTACAATTACATGCCATAACCCACATTCCTCAAGTGATTGTGACTCTGATGCACATACCAATTCAGAGTTGTATCGTTAAACTACTTAGCGAATACTTACACGTTTTCTCTTACATTTTATTCTTTTGTTTCTAACTGTCTGACAGTTTATAATAAATATTTATCTACAGATTCAGTATGTGGTATTAAAAAGTTTGGGGTTGACTGCAATAAAACCTGTAATTGTTTGAATCAAACTGAGTCGTGTTTTGTGGCCACGGGAGGATGTATTTCAGGTTGTGCTATTGGCTACTATAAAGAAGATTGTCAGACTGGTAGGTTTTATTATAGTTTTAAAAAAAATCTTTGTTATGGTATAACAAAAATATATACTGCATGATATGTTAGACGCAGTGGCTTGGTGACTCGGACCAACCACTGTCGCGTGATGAGCTTGATGTTTACACAATTGATATCAATTCGCTCAAAGAATAAATGTCACTGTGGTAAATTAAACTAAAACTAGAAACTAAACATAAATAAATGATTTTACAAATATGTAAGCAAATTTATAAAATAGCAGAGGTATATTTATTTTTAAACCACCAACTTATTCTCTGTCACTTATCTTTTGCTGCCCTCTTGGATACTATTTCTGAGCTAAGTGCTATATTATATATTTTTTGATACATTTTTTAATTTTATTCGTGTTTCTGTTTGTTCGCTGACGAAGGCTTCCTGCCGACACGTTCGTTGTTTTGTTGCGTTCCTTTTATCAGGTTTAACCTTACTGTGTTTTACTAATTTCCTATTGTGCTAACCTGATTGCAGTCTCCCCCATTATTACCTTTTTTAACGAAATGTATATTGTAAACTAGCTTTATTTTTATGAAACATAAGTAAGGCTACATTATATATCTTAAAATAACGTATATTGCTCTTTCTCTTCTTCAGAATGTGCCCCAGGCAGATGGGGCCACAATTGTATCAATGAATGCAATACTCACTGTAGAAACGATTCATGTCATTTCATCAGTGGTCATTGTGTACAGGGTTGTGATGATGGCTACCTGGGCGATAATTGTACCAAAGGTAAACTAATGAAAAAATATGGTAAACGTACTTTTATAGGACATTTTTAGTTCGTCAATTTTTGTCGTCAATTCTTAGAATCATTAAAAATAACAATATTTTTTTAAAAAGTATGTAAGGAAAAGTTGATCATTATAAAATGGAAATAGTTTTTTTAATATATTTTAAAATAAATGTATTAAAATATTCTGTATAAAACGAGTAACAATATTATAAAAAATTAATGATCAAAAGAAAGTTTTATTATTTTAGAGAAAATATTCAGGAAACCTTAATATTCATAACATAATTAATTTTTTTAAATGAAAATAACAAAGAGTTTTCTGTTAAAAAGAATTATTAGAGTGAATAAATATAAAGAATATTCAGATTTGATAACTTTTTTCAAAGTGTGTATTAGACCGGAATGACCGAGGGTTCTGATTAGCAACACGTGTGGCTTGCAGAAATTACAAAGTGAATACAATTCAAAGGCCGTTTGCGATTACTCCCATGTACATAATCTGTAGTGGTAATAAATCCTCGAACGCACTATTTAAGAATGGTGTCAGTCTACCGTTTTTACTAGATTGGTTAATCCATCAAGTTACTTCACACCTTGTAATACGCCGTACTAGCACTGAAACAAATCTATTCCTTTTTCAAAAAGAAAATCAACTTAAATACCTAATTACATAACAAGCTGTCAACTACATACTGTTAGTGTTACGCCCCCTATTTTGTTCAAGGACTTTGAACAGGCTCGTGGTCTAGGGGATTTGAAAAGGGGGCTAACACAGGTAGATTTTAGACACACTATTTGCTAAAATAAAGACAATCAGTGCGCTATATAAATGTACTTTATTGCATGGAATAGAAAGTGAACAAAGATACATAAAATCTACATACAAAGAATTGAATATAGGTCTAACACTAACACTACCTAAAGCTCACAGTAATATAAACTAATACTAGCACAAGTCTAAGTTCCTGGAATACTATTTCTATTAACTATTGAATGGCCCTATCAAGTACTAAGCAAATGCAACGGTCAGCTAGTCACGCATCCCTAGGCTCATCTTGTCTCTCCCTTTGTGTCCTGGGACTACACAGCGCACTTATAGGCTACTGTAGTTGGCGTGGCTTGACCTACATATGACCCTTCCTGGACGCTGGTCATCTGACACGGCTAGGCTAATGGGTACATAAAGAAAACGGCCCTAGCTCGTAACAATACACACATGTGTATCAGAGAGAAATAAAACACAACATCCTTAACAAAATTCCATTCACGACTTCCAGACGAATAAAAGGTATATCACAAAACAGACTAGACAATAAGTCATAATGAGCATGAAAATACACCACCAAGTCAAGCGGGGGAAGAGTGTTCACTAACTAATGCAACTCCCAAACACACACCACGCATAATCGAACATAATAATCAAGTCGCAACATTATTAATGAACTCCCATACTCAACAAATGGGAAATATTTTAAAGTATCGGCTGTTCTGGAACAGCTTAATGAGAAAATTGGTTAGCGGGACAAACGTTGATAAAACTAAAGTTAGGAAAAAAATATTAACCAAATTATTCAATTTTAATGTTGTTTTTTTTTAAAAAGACGTCACAATTCAACAAAGGACATAATAATTGAACAAAGTACGTCACAATTTAACAAAAAAACGTCACAATTTAACAAAGTAAGTCACAATTTAACAAAGTACTTCACAATTTAACAAAGGACGTCACAATTTAACAAAGGACGTCACAATTTAACAAAGTACGTCACAATTTAACAAAGTACGTCACAATCCAACAAAGGACGTCACAATTTAACAAATGACTTCATAATTTAACAAAGAACGTCACAATTTAACAAAGGACTTCATAATTTAACAAAGGACTTCATAATTTAACAAAGGACTTCATAGTTTAACAAATGACGTCATAATTTAACAAAGGACTTCATAATTTAACAAAGGACTTCATAATTTAACAAAGGACTTCATAATTTAATAAAGGACTTCATAATTTAACAAAGGACTTCATAATTTAACAAAGGACTTCATAATTTAACAAAGGACTTCATAATTTAACAAAGGACTTCATAATTTAACAAAGGACTTCACAATTTAACAAAGGACTTCATAATTTAACAAAGGACTTCATAATTTAACAAAGGACTTCATAATTTAACAAAGGACTTCATAATTTAACAAAGGACTTCATAATTTAACAAAGGACTTCATAATTTAACAAAGGACTTCATAATTTAACAAAGGACTTCACAATTTAACAAAGGACTTCATAATTTAACAAAGGACTTCACAATTTAACAAAGGACTTCATAATTTAACAAAGGACTTCATAATTTAACAAAGGACTTCACAATTTAACAAAGGACTTCATAATTTAACAAAGGACTTCATAATTTAACAAAGGACTTCATAATTTAACAAAGGACTTCATAATTTAACAAAGGACTTCATAATTTAACAAAGGACTTCACAATTTAACAAAGGACTTCATAATTTAACAAAGGACTTCATAATTTAACAAAGGACTTCACAATTTAACAAAGGACTTCATAATTTAACAAAGGACTTCATAATTTAACAAAGGACTTCATAATTTAACAAAGGACTTTATAATTTGACAAAGGACTTCATAATTTAACAAGGACTTCATAATTTAACAAAGGACTTCATAATTTAACAAAGGACTTCACAGTTTAACAAAGGACTTCATAATTTAACAAAGGACTTCATAATTTAACAAAGGACTTCATAATTTAACAAAGGACTTCATAAGTTAACAAAGGACTTCATAATTTAACAAAGGACTTCATAATTTAACAAAGGACTTCATAATTTAACAAAGGACTTCATAGTTTAACAAAGGACTTCATAATTTAACAAAGGACTTCATAGTTTAACAAAGGACTTCATAATTTAACAAAGGACTTCACAATTTAACAAAGGACTTCATAATTTAACAAAGGACTTCATAATTTAACAAAGGACTTCATAATTTAACAAAGGACTTCATAATTTAACAAAGGACTTCATAATTTAACAAAGGACTTCATAATTTAACAAAGGACTTCATAATTTAACAAAGGACTTCATAATTTAACAAAGGACTTCATAATTTAACAAAGGACTTATATGGCATAATATTGTTTTAAAGCTAAGAAAATTCGAACTATTAAAAAACAACAACTGTAACTTGCCATTAAATTAAATTGTTTCCCATACGTCAGAATGTGCCAACCTTACATGGGGTTTCAGCTGTATGAATAGTTGCAGCCAGAACTGTTTCAATAAAAGCTGCAATATCTCAAATGGATTCTGTACATTTGGATGTTCACCTGGATATTTGGAGAAAAACTGTTCCGTGGGTAATGTAACGCTATTTCATTTGTAATGCAATGTTATTTCATTTGAAATGTAACGTCATTTCATTTGAAATGCAACGTTATTTCATTTGTATTGTGTCTTTATTTCATTTGTAATGTTATGTTATTTCATTTGAAATGCAACTTTATTTCATTTGTAATGTAATGTTATTTCATTTGTAATGTAATGTTATTTCATTTGTAATGTAATGTTATTTCATTTGAAATGCAACGTTATTTCATTTGTAATGTATCGTTATTTCATTTGTAATGTATCGTTATTTCATTTGTAATGTATCGTTAATTCATTTGTAATGTAATGCTATTTCATTTGAAATGTAACGTTATTTCAATTGTAAATTTATACGTTTTTCCTTCCCTTAAAAAATACATTTGAGTGAAAAGAAATTAAAGTTTCACAATTCGTTCATAACAATTGAATGCAATAATTTTATCTTGTATATATTTACATAGTTTTTCTTTCAAGATCCGTTAAAAAAATATCTCCTTAACCAAGTATCAAATCTAAATATATTTTCGAATTTAGAGACCAACCAATAAATATATAACAGTACCTCTATTCTTTTAAGTCGAAAATTATAATGTACCCAATCTTCCCATCAGCATGCCCTCCCTATACGTGGGGCCCACAATGCCTGGGTAACTGCAGTATAAACTGTGCTGACAACACTTGTGACAACCGTAACGGCAAATGTGACAACGGCTGTGACGCTGGATACATGGGAGACAACTGTACACAACGTAGGTACTAGTTATTCATATGGAAAAAAAAATGTCATAGTTCTAAAAAAATTGATATCAAAGCTTTATGAAAATCAAACTGGACAACCCTTGAAATTGATTCAAATGTAACCAAGCGGTACCTAACAAAATTTTCTTAATGTTGTTTTGAAATTATTCATTAAGTTTTCCCTCTATAAATACAGATGTATGTCGCGTAACACTTCTATCAAAGGACATTTATAGCATGTTTAAACCTGTAACCACACCGTCTCTCTACACTAGCTTGTCCTGTACTGTACTGGGGCAAAAATGGTTTAGACAAATGCAGTGACCGTTGTGTGAATAAAACATGTGACATCTTTAATGGAACTTGTAACGCAGGATGCCAAGGTGGATACGAAGGAGACTTGTGTATAGAGAGTGTAATGATCGTTAGTATAGAGTGTAATGATCGTGAGTATAGACAGTGTAATGATCGTGAGTATAGAGAGTGTAAAGATCGTGAGTATAGAGAGTGTAATGATCGTTAGTATAGAGACTGTAATGATCGTGAGAATAGAGAGTGTAATGATCGTGAGTATAGAGAGTGTAATGATCGTGAGTACAGAGAGTGTAATGACCGTTAGTATAGAGAGTGTAATGATCGTTAGTATAGAGATTGTAATGATCGTTAGTATTGAGAGTGTAATGATCGTTAGTATAAAGAGTGTAATAATCGTTAGTATAGAGAGTGTAATAATCGTTAGTATAGAGAGTGTAATGATCGTTAGTATAGAGTGTAATGATCGTGAATATAGAGAGTGTAATGATCACGAGTAAAGCGGGTGTAATGATCGTGGCTATATAGTATGTAAACATCGCCAGTATAGAGAATTAGAACAAGATATGTAAATTAATCAATGAAATTACAAGATCTGTTTTTTGTTCCCACAATGGTACAAGATTATCTGGTTTATTATAAGAGATTACGTGAAGCCGTTCTTACTACTTGCATAATCAAGCATAAAACTAGAGTAA
Source organism: Omphiscola glabra (assembly GCA_964017045.1). NCBI lineage: Eukaryota > Metazoa > Mollusca > Gastropoda > Lymnaeidae > Omphiscola > Omphiscola glabra. Next base: position 9,670,282 of record OZ024796.1, read on the forward strand.
AATTGTATAAAAGGATCAAAATGCAATATTCACAGATTTAAATTTCATGCCTGAGAGTAACGTTACAAAATTGATGCTATCGTAAGATTAAGAGTGTATTGTAATAATCAATGTATCAATTAGATCCTGTTTCTTTTTTGTTGTTGTTCTTGTAAAGGTCCTAAATGAGCGTAGCGTAGACCTACTTATATATCTGTATAACCGCATCTAGTCGATAGTAGACTGTTTAATGTGGAACCGAATGTGGTATTCGTTGTTTTGAGACTGATTCCACTTGGATGTCGGAGATGTACGTTATACAAAATTCTTCTACTTTGCCATACAATAACAACTTACGATGTGGTACAAGAAAAGTTAACTCCACTCATCATGAGCAAGGTCCCAACAGCAAACGTCAAGAGGGGTCAGGGGACATGATAATTGATTCGAATGTCACTAGTGTCAGTTAAATATAGTTATATAGTCATTCGAGTTCTTTAGTTTTTAATGACATAACATATAACAAAGTTTTAGTGACCGATGGAACCCCTTGCAAAAAATTCTTGCTAGCTCTCATGGCCATAAACCCGCCATTATTTCATTTTGTATGATGGTCTACAATCAAGGAAACATTAAAACTGGGCCACCGGCCATGAAAGGAGTCCATATTGTTCGATCAAAACAGACCGGCATATTTAATCTACAAAATAAAGGGTACGTCTGCCAAGGTGGATCAAGATCCATCAATCAATGAAGGAGCCTATGCGAATCCTTTCAAAACGTTTAGAAGACTCAAATTTTCCATGCTTATAATGTTAAATGAGTTTATATAAATGATAATGCGTGGCACACTGCCACACGATAAACGATACGACGATGAGCTACCTCTCGATGAGTGTCCATGTCAATGATGTGTCTATCAATGAAGTGTCTGTCAATGAAATGTCTGTCAGTGAAGTGTCTGTCGATGAAATCCATCATGCACTCAACATTGATGTACTAAAAATGGTCTTAATTAAAAAACATTCTATTGCGTAATGATGACATTTAATATGTGATTATTTGTTTGCCCTAATCATGTTAAAGAATTATCTCAAGGCGAATCAACACCAGCAGTTGCCATTGTTGTACCTATTGTTGTTGTTATCATCATAACTGTGGTAATCATAACTGCAATATTCATATGGAGGTAAGTCAACATGTAGTTTACATCTACTACATTTAAGAGTGTTGCATGATACATTTTATTTTATAAGATACTAAAATTTGAAAAGCAAATCCAATTGTCTAAAGTCATGAATAATGAAGTTGTACGTTTTTAAATGATTGATTCTAGACTTTAAGGCTATATAGCAGTCTTGGCAGCCTATGCCTTGGTCTATATTGCAATCTGGGCAGCCACTGCCTTAGTCTATATAGCAATCTTGGCCCCCCATATTTTCATCTATATAGCGATCAGGTCAGCCAATAACTTTTTCTATATAGCGATCGGGGCAGCCAATGTTTTTATCTAATGGTGGGTGTTCAGCAATATAATTTAATCTGTTTCACTTCTCTTTATCTGCTTAGCGCTAGATAAATTCGAACATCTCCAGAACATTTTTTATTTAAAATACCAGATGCCTTGAGGTGCCACACAATTATATTTAGACCAACAAAGGTCAACTCTTGTTTACAATTATCTACCCAATTCTTCCGAACTGTCTCTGTATAATTTGAGCACACAATATATTGGCGGCAGACAATCTTATGTTACATTTGGGACGAGGCTGAACTTCATAAGTGCCCAAACAGGGTTTAAACCTTCAAATGTTCATAAAGAACTATTGGCATTGCTTTGGTGAATCAAAAGTGAAGCCAGGCAACGTTGCTGAATAGTTCAAAACTAGTTTCTTCTTCTCTTCTATATTTTGAGGGCCCACGGTCAATGTTGTTATCATTCTGGCTCCTATGTTTGTAGATGGGGATTCGCGATTTTTCTGTACATCGTTTTGAAGAGAATTCTGTTTGCTAGGGCTGCTCAGCCATGGTATTAGGAACTGCGGGTAGGAAGGCAGGCGGCAATAGTGGACCAGCACATATCTTATCTTGAACATCCATTTACTCCACAAGTTTCTCCAATGTGCTTGGTGGAAGCAGACTGACCTAAACAGTGAAAGAACTTAATAATCATATCAAATGAAATTTATCCCAAACATAAGATAGCAAAATCTTTTGTTTTTTTCAATGTGGCATACCTGGTATGTCAATATTATAATGATAGAGCAACGAAAAGATGATGCTAATGTCGTCGTAATTGAAATTTAAATTCACTTATTTCGTTTTCACTTCTCAAATAATAGAAGGAGACACGGCAAAATGAAAGCTAAGGCAGGACAATTATCGAAAGAAATGCTGTTCACGAAGCCCAATTATTTAAACACTGATGATAAAGACAACACGCCTGATCAGACAAGTAAGCTTCAATTGAAATTTGAAATACAGGCTTTAAGTTTAGCACTTTGCATCAAATTTAATCATTTTAATTCCAATAAAACACCTTTCTATAGTTAAAAGACATTTTAAAAAGTAATTTTGGGATTATAATTAAGCATAAAACGATGTAATTGAAACAATAGGGCTTGTCATTTCTCAGACCGGAAAACGTCATAGCGCACTACGTAATGTTACTATTTTTAGAACTGCGGACAAATAAATCTGAAAACACGGTATACAACGAAGAATTTTTTCTACAACTGGTACCCAACACTAAACAAAAATTGAAATTGGAATGATAATCAAAATGTTAGTTCACAAACTTTTTTGGCTTTCTTTTAGCTTTCTACTTCTTTTAGCTTTCTACTAGATTCCCATCTAAAAAGAAATCATTAAAATAAAAATGAATGCAAATGGGCGGGGCAGATTGTGTATTATTCTGAAAATAAAAAGATAAGAAACTGTCGGCAATTTAATAACTATAGGCTAAGATTTTTTTTTAACTATGTAATTTAGGAAACTGTGTTACACAATTAGCAAATTTGAAGAAAACACAAATAACACAATAATAATCGATGAAAAGTGCCTTATTTGTAAGAACACGTTAAATTCTTAATTTTTGTTTTTAAAATATCAATTTTTGTAAGTGTTCGTGCTATATGTTAAAAGATACCCAAGATTTCATACACCCTTTCACCCAGGAATCTACACAAATACTATTGATGGACTTTGGGTGCAGGTCAAGCGTAAATTGGCCTGTTTCCAAACTACAAACCCACCCACACCCCAACACAGAGAGAGCGAGAGAGTAAGAAAGAGAGAGAGACACACACACAACTTGAACGTGTTTCCGACAGTTGTTAAGTGACTTTTATCACATTTGACCATTTACTAATGGTAAAATATTATTAAACTGACATTCGATTTAGGCCTACTACTACTAGTGTTATGAATTAGGCCTACTAACTACTAGTGTTATGCATTAGGCCTACTAACTACTAGTGTTATGAATTAAGCCTACTTACTACTAGTGTTATGAATTAGGCCTACTAACTACTAGTGTTATGAATTAGGCCTACTAACTACTAGTGTTATGAATTAGGCCTACTAACTACTAGTGTTATGAATTAGGCCTACTAACTACTAGTGTTATGAATTAGGCCTACTAACTACTAGTGTTATGAATTAGGCCTACTAACTACTAGTGTTATGAATTAGGCCTACTAACTACTAGTGTTATGAATTAGGCCTACTAACTACTAGTGTTATGAATTAGGCCTACTAACTACTAGTGTTATGAATTAGGCCTACTAACTAAAGTGTTATGAATTTTGGACCTGCGTTCGGATGATCCCAATCCCCTAACACCACTAATAATAATTAGTGTGTTTCTCTCGATCTCTCTCAAATAGTATTATGTCATTTTATTATTGAGATTGTGGATTTTTTAAAGTGGTGTAAATTTTTCATTAAATATAGTTGAAAACAATGTTTTGATTTAGGTTAAGAGTCGCTTCGCTAACATAGCAGTACTGAACAGTGTTGGCATTTTGTCCGCATAATTACCCGGATGATTACAGCAGTTCTATTTATAGATTTCCGCCATTAAATGACAAGCCCTATTTAAATTGATGAAAAAGAGTTTCAAAGGTTTTAATGTAGCGTGATGGCATTAAGAGATAATTAACTTCTTGGTTTATCATTTTAAGGATTGTATAAAACGTTTATATGTAAGTAAATAAATTATTATAACTTTAAAAGTTCATGATATTATTCAACTGTACATATGCTTTTTTTTCCTTTTATGCGATAACCCAATCCATTGCTGCTATGTTATTTCTCTTTGTTATTGACTTTGAATTAAGCAGCACTAAGTTATACTGCTTCAGACAGAAACAGCAAAAACCTCATGCCTAAATCCGTGGAACAAAGTCCTCAAAACACTTACTTCAACACAGCTGTACCCACTGCCAGAGACACAGCTATAGCTGTCAAGGATTTGAATGAATTTATGCGTCATCATAAAACTGAATACTTTACGGAACAGTTTAAAGTATGTTCATTTTATAACTTAATCCATTTTCTTAGAGGTAAATTAAAAAAAAAAAAACAAGAAAAAACCATCTTATCTATATTGTCACACTCCGTGACTATTAATTTGACGATTTTTACAAGCCGTCATGTCTTCTTCCATGTATTGCTAAAAGTTAAGAAAACAAATTTAAATAAAGTTTCAAGAAGATTAGAGAAACAAATAAAAAAATCAGGAAATGTGTTTGTGTAAATAAAACAAAACCTTCTTATGAATATTGAGAAATTTTGTCTACAATTAAAACAATATGAGATATTACGTGAAGAAGTTAATGAATGTTCTAGAGTAAATATTAAGACAACGAAGGTTTTTAAATATTACATTGTTATTTGGATCATGGCATGTCGAACAGGTCACTAAAAAAAACGCATCGTATAATCCAAACTCAGCTTTACTTAAAGTAATTGTATAATATAAATTAAAAGTCACTGAACTAAATAAAAATAATTCGTATCGATCTGTGTTACATGAATGAGTAACATATCTATTTCAGAATATCCCACCACCATTGAACGTGTCCATGGAAGTCGGACTAAGTGATGACAACAAGCATAAAAACAGATACAAGAACATCTGTACATGTAAATAGGCCTATTTTTGTTATTTTATAAACCCTCCACGTCTTAAGATACACTGTACAAAGTACACATTATAAAGACAGCACCTAATTATATTACATACTAAAATCATTTTTCTATTAACATTTTCTGTTTTACTATTTTTCTTGAGCTTCGCGCCTTTTCAATCAGTTTGTAATCGTGATAATTTTTTTAAAAAGATGTCAATTGAATTAATCAGGTTTTTTTATTTTTTTGAAATATTCTTGAACAATCAACACACACAGGTACACACAAGCACACATACAGAAACAAACACACACAAGCACACACGCATACACACATAGACACAAACTCACACACGCACACACACATAGTCACAGACACAAACACACACACACACAAACACACACACACATATATATTTAAGCGAATATTTATATTATTTGAGATGACCATTCAAGAGTCCACCTCATGATAAACACGGCCAGACACGAAGGAGATTATATAAACGCTTCATACATTGAGGTAACACTTTAGCCAGCTCATTTTGTAAGTTCTTATATCAGCTAATGCTCTCACACATTAATATAACTTTGCACTTTTTAAAAGATTTAAATAAGAGACAACTACTACTACTTTTTTTTGAAAGCAAGTCATTTTTAGCCACGTATATTGGCATCTGTCGATAAATCATTAACACAACAAAACTCGTTATACATGTATTATTTACGCTCTCATTTACTCTCTAAGTCTGAACTTATTAAAAAATTATTAAGTGTATTGACCCATATTTCCTAATTTTTATTTTTTGTATGTTTTATTCCACAGGGGTATAAGGACAAAGATAAATTTATAGCTAGTCAAGGTAAGCACCACTACGCCTGCGTAATATCAACAAAAATGCCATGCGCATAGACTACAGATTGTAGCTTTTTGTTAAAATATAAGAAATCTGTTGGGTAGTTTTTAGGAAGAGTACATCTGCCACATAAGTGTTGGATATCGTGTCTCAAATCTATCAAGTCTGTAATGTATTCCTTCATTGGCGTAGCCCTAAGCTGGGGTACTGAGCTATATAAGACCACTAATAATGATAATAATAATAATGAAATGACCATAGATCAAAGATACTATTCAACATTGATGATAGTAGCAAAAGTTCAAAGCACTTTTCAACATCTGATTTGTGAATCAAAACATCACAAACTTACAAATTACATTCACTCTGAATCCACGTGTGAAGTGATTAAACAGTGAGGGTTAAAATTTAACAAACTTAATCTGATAAACACATTTTCATAAACATATTATCTGTATTTGAACTATGATTAATGATGTCACCTTTTCTCAGGGATCACCTAAGAACATTGGAAAACACATATATTCTACAGTAATGCAGTAGCAACGAAAATAATTGTGCGATTGGGGCTCGCCACAACGCAAGGAACTGTAATATGGGGTTGCGGTATTAGAATGTTTGAGAGACGCTGCACTAACAATTCTGATCTTAAATTACAACTCAAATATAAAATTACAAAGAAATAAAATCTATCAACTTACAGCATCTGAATATGACTGGTAATAAAAGGTGGTAATGGTAATCCACACATACAGTGAAACTATATTAATCCAGAAGTAATGGAAATGTGAAAATATGTATCCACACATACAATTGGGAGATGGCTTTCGCTACGTTAGGCCTGCTCATGTTTGTCTGGATTAAAATTAACCGTCTTATTTATAAATGGGGGAACAGAACTTTTAGAAATCTAATTATATCTAGAAACGCATATGGCCCGTGTGAGTGAACAGTCTGTCATAACGAGGGACGGGATAATTCTTCATATTAACTAACAAGTTTTATAACCACCATGTGGTACGCGTTCATAATCAAGCACGCTTTGGGGGGGGGGGGTGGGGGGGGGCGGGGGGTTGGAATTTTGGGGCCTGGCACCAAGTTATTTGGTGACTTTACAAAACACAAGAGGGGCGGTTAACCCAGGCTGTAACAATATCATACCAATCATATTTGTTTTATATCCTGAATTGGGTTTTAATGTACACTAACTTTAATATGCTACGTCAACAGGTCCCAATAAAGTCATCATCAATGATTTTGTTCGCTTGCTGTGGGAGCAAAAGGTAGAAAAAGTTGTGATGCTGACAAACTTGATTGAGGAAAGTCAGGTCAGTAACTGGATACCAGACATAAGACCTACTCAGACTTCAATGAAATTAAAACTTTGATGATCCGGCACTTTCGTTTGACCTTTTGTATGCTCACAATGACGTAAACTGTGCAATTATTTGTTTAGCCTTTCAAAATAATGAATGCACAAAATTATTATGATTTTTTTTAAAAAATGCTTTTTAAATGGATATAGAGAAGACGCTAATGTTGCTTTGATCGGGGGAGAGGCAAACAGTATGCAAGGGCACTGAAATCCATCAGTAGCCTAAGATCCATCAGTACCCTTAGATCCATTAGTACCCTTAGATCCATTAGTATCCTTAGATCCATTAATACCCTTAGATCCATTAGTACCCTTAGATCCATTAGTACCCTTAGATCCATTAGTACCCTTAGATCCATTAGTACCCTTAGATCTATTAGTACCCTTAGATCCATTAGTACTCTAAGATCCATTAGTACACTTAGATCCATTAGTACCCTTAGATCCATTAGTACCCTTAGATCCATTAGTACCCTTAGATCCATTAGTACCCTTAGATCCATTAGTACCCTTAGATCCATTAGTACCCTTAGATCCATTAGTACCCTTAGATCCATTAGTACCCTTAGATCCATTAGTACCCTTAGATCCATTAGTACCCTTAGATCCATTAGTACCCTTAGATCCATTAGTACCCTTAGATCCATCAGTACCCTTATATCCATTAGTACCCTTAGATCCATTAGTACCCTTAGATCCATCAGTACCCTTAGATCCATTAGTACCCTTAGATCCATTAGTACCATTAGATCCATTAGTACCCTTAGATCCATTAGTACCCTTAGATCCATTAGTACCCTTAGATCCATTAGTAACCTTAGATCCATCAGTACACTTAGATCCATCAGTACCCTTAGATCCATTAGTACCCTTAGATCCATTAGTACCCTTAGATCCATTAGTACCCTTAGATCCATTAGTACCCTTAGATCCATTAGTACCCTTAGATCCATTAGTACCCTTAGATCCATTAGTACCCTTAGATCCATTAGTACCCTTAGATCCATTAGTACCCTTAGATCCATTAGTACCCTTAGATCCATTAGTACCCTTAGATCCATTAGTACCCTTAGATCCATTAGTACCCTTAGATCCATTAGTACCCTTAGATCCATCAGTACCCTTATATCCATTAGTACCCTTAGATCCATTAGTACCCTTAGATCCATCAGTACCCTTAGATCCATTAGTACCCTTAGATCCATTAGTACCATTAGATCCATTAGTACCCTTAGATCCATTAGTACCCTTAGATCCATTAGTACCCTTAGATCCATTAGTAACCTTAGATCCATCAGTACCCTTAGATCCATCAGTACCCTTAGATCCATTAGTACCCTTAGATCCATTAGTACCCTTAGATCCATTAGTACCCTTAGATCCATTAGTACCCTTAGATCCATTAGTACCCTTAGATCCATTAGTACCCTTAGATCCATTAGTACGCTTAGATCCATTAGTACCCTTAGATCCATTAGTACCCTTAGATCCATCAGTACCCTTAGATCCATTAGTACCCTTAGATCCATTAGTACCCTTAGATCCATTAGTACCCTTAGATCCATTAGTAGCATTTTAGAGCCAAACAAAAATTTCTCCCATTCGCTACTCTATTTACCATTGCTATCTCATGAAGCTTTTCCATTTATTTGGTAACGAGGCCATGTGTGATTATAATGGAAAAGACGATTATCTTGTAGAATTTAAATTCAACAACTCTTTATGTTATACAACTACGGTCATTTCATAATGAGAAATATTGTAGTCACATATTTCAATTTTATAGACACATAATACATTAATATTTTAATGTAAATACCTAAACTTTAATTATGTATGATCGACTTGGTTTTAAGTAGATTGAGCTGAGAGAAGGGCCGACCCTAATAATTGCGGGGCCCTATGCGAAACGGATTGGCGCGGGGCCATGTCTGGACAGAGGATAAGGATAATAAGTGAAAATTAAGATTTTGTATTAGAAAATAAATTCGGGGCGGGGCCTATGAAAGTGCGGGGCCCATTGCTGCCGCATAGGTTGCAGTGGCCTAAGGCCGGCCATGGCTGAGAGAAGGGATTATTCTTCCCGAAAATGTCTGATTGGAATGTCAGACTTTAACCGTGAAAGTATTGTTTAAGTTCAAACAAAAGCCACACACACCATGCACGTTCATTGGATGTTTCAAACAAAAGCCACACACGCCATGCATGTTCATTGGATGTTTCAAACAAAAGCCACACACGCCATGCACGTTCATTGGATGTTTCAAACAAAAGCCACATACTCCATGCACGTTGATTGGATGTTTCAGAGAAAAGCCACACACTCCATGCACGTTCATTGGATGTTTCAAACAAAAGCCACACACGCCATGCACGTTCATTGGATGTTTCAGACCAAAGCCACACACGCCATGCACGTTCATTGGATGTTTCAAACCAAAGCCACACACGCCATGCACGTTCATTGGATGTTTCAAACCAAAGCCACACACGCCATGTACGTTCATTGGATGTTTCAAACCAAAGCCACACACGCCATGTACGTTCATTGGATGTTTCAGACCAAAGCCACACACGCCATGCACGTTGATTGGATGTTTCAGAGAAAGGAAATAAACTAACATAATAGATAGCGTTGATTTTAAGTTAATCACGTGGTCAGCTTACGCTCGACGCCAGAGGGCAGGCCGGGTTGTTTATTTTTTTGTTTTTAATAGTTTAAAAAAAAATTTCAAGCAGTTTAGGACGATCGTTGTACCTGGTTTTCCTTAGGAGCTCAATAGTCAATGTAACACGTGTCGGTCGGTGACTGGTGAAACCTTTATGTAGTATAAACACTCTTTGATGATCCCTTTTGATCTGCACTGCACTAAGTGTAAGGATGAATGGGACAAGACAGATATCCTTCGGTGCCGCACTGAACGAGTGACATTGTTGTATTTGCCGATGTTCACTTCTTTAGGCATCAGAAATTACGTTTATATAAATCATCGCTCTCAAAATTATGTAAATTTAAAAAGAACTAACATTTTTTTAAAAAAAAGAAGGGCCAAGAAAAGGCCAAAAGGTTGAACAAAAATTATCTGCAAACCGTCTTGGAAAAAAAGGCTAAATTTGAGGAATATGGCTTTAACAAGAAACTTAAGCCGGGGGCTACATGCAAGATAGATAAGTCATTCGGTTAAGAGTCCTGAATGACTTCTCTCTTGATAAGCAAATGTTTATCAGCAAAACGCTATGCAATGTTTTTTAAGTAGCATTAAATGTTTTTTCCTCCTGTCTTTCAATTGCTTATATTACAGGTTAAATGTGAAAGATACTGGCCAGAAGAAGGAAAGGTTGTGTTTGGTTACATAAAGGTCAGACTAGCGTCCACACAAGTTTTTGCTGACTACACAATCAGGCAACTGCAGCTTATAAAGGTGGCTACTATTTTAAAACATAACTTTTTTTACTCGTACATTTCAATACCATCGGTAAATGTTAAATCACATTAATATATATTATTATTTTTTTTGTTCATTTCTTGTTCTTTTTAATGTCGAAAAACAAGCAAACCCAATAATCTCATTAGAAAACACCTTTAAATAATAGCTCGTTAACTGGTTAAGATTAACATTTTTTGTTTTAATTCGGCGACTCTGATGTACTCAGAATGACGAACCCATCCACCAAATGACTCAGTTCCACTTCACCTCCTGGCCAGACAAAGGTGTTCCACGAACACCATGGAGTCTTGTAGACTTTGAACAGAGGGTCGCATCGGAACCTACGACACGTCCTGTAGTTGTACATTGCAGGTTAGATAAGTGTCTAATACTATGATACGTTTACAAGTTAGATAACTTTGTAATTATATGCTATGTGGGTAGGTTAGATATCTGTATAATTCTATCTAAAATATGCATGTTAGACAACTTGAAGTTAGGTAACTGCTCACTGTGTGTAAAAAAAAAACGCTGGTGGTATATGTCACTGAAAAGTATTGATAAAAAATAGATGCATTTCAAATAGAAGCTTACAATGTATGAGTATTTCGAGGTTATTAATATAGATAGGAGTCGTAGTAGTCGTAGTATTATGATATTAAATAGAAAGCACTTAGATATTGATAGCGCGAGATACTGAATAAAAAAAAATCGTTTAAATTTGTTTTCTTACACAGAGAAAGTATATCTTGATATTAGCCTCACGTTTTAAAAGATTTTCATAAATACTTTAATTGGTTCTTGTAAATTTTTTCCTGGAGTAGACTTTTGGTCGATACTTTCTTACATTTGTTTTATTAATTACGTTATTTCTTACCGCATGCTTTTTTTATTATCTTGTATCAGAAACTGATCACAATCTCCAATAAAATATTTTAAAGTTAAATTTAATGTAACAATCGAAGCTCAGCATTTTGTCTTTTATTTGATGATTTGAATATAGAAATGCGTTTACTAACATTATATTTTTCATTTTCCAGCGCTGGTGTTGGTCGCACTGGGACATTTATTGCTCTGTGTAATGTTATGAAAGAAGCAGAAGACACAGGTCGAATTGACTTCTTTAAGACAGTTGTCAAATTGAGACAAGACAGAGTCATGATGATTCAAACCGCGGTAAATTGTCTCAGCATTATACAACCTGTAGCGAACTCATGATGAAAACACTATTGCTATATAAATACAAGAAATGATAGGGCTATTTAAACAAAGCAGAGAGGTAAAAGTATATTTAATGAAGCTTGATTCGTTAATGTGATACGTGACGTTATGGTTTTGAAGACTCAATCTGTGTTAATATATGGCGCGTAGACGAAACGATATCTAACAAACGACTGATCTAACACTATGTAAAGAAAACGATACCAAAGCAAGTGATACTAAAATTCAAAATAATTATATTAATAGATTTCTATACATATACAAATTGGAGTAGAGTAAAAAAACTTGATTAACAAAAGAAAATTGTACAATCCTCAAAATACAAATATTAATTTATACACACAATAATAGTACATCCGTACTTCTATCTAAGTATCGCTTTGTTTATCTGCTAAGAAACATGGCGGGATATTTATATGAATTAAATCCGAACGTTCTAGTAGCGAAAATCTAGAAATTGCTTCACCTTATGGCATAAATGAGAATAAATGGAAAGCATAGGAATGAAAGCAACCTTTTCCCCGGCCAAGGAAGGTTCGGGTTGGGAAGAAGTAACACGACACAGTTACACACTGGACCATCAAGGTCATCCTAGCAGACAAGTTCAGGCGGCTAAAAATAGCTGCTCGATGAGGTTTAAAAATAAGCCAAGCCCTTTGCTATACTAGGGTAGATATAAACTATAGCTATATATTGAGTATATACATAGAAAAATATAACTTGTTAATAACATGCATGAAGTCATTTCTTGTAAGAAGATGAGTCAAGAAAGGAACAACATTCTTTTTTTTAAATCTCATAACAAATGTTGAGGCTATTTCCCTGCTAACTTAATTAAAACATTTGAACTGAATACATGAAAACTGTTATTCCAGCTTTTAAAGCATTTTATGCTTCCTTTAAAACTTTTTTTGTGCTCCCATTAAATCAAAGAATTAATTCAAAACATTTCATTTAATTTGTTAAAATGAAATATTTTCATGGATGTAAATCGGCTTAAACTTGACTGTTTTACATGTATGCTTGTCTTGTCCGTAGGCTCAGTACGAATTCTTACACAGAGCAGCGCAGGTAGCCATAGTTTGTATGGGAACAACAGTCACATCAAGAGATATTACAGACAGGATTCGAGTTCTGGAAGAGGAAGTTTTCAAAGGCCGCACTAAGATGGAGACAGAATTTCAGGTTATAATATAAAATCATTACATGAATGACACTTGAATATAATCTATGTGTTAAAAAATATGGAGTTACTTCCAATTCGGCGGCTTATCACTGCGTGGCTTAAGCATTTGTTCTCATTGCTATCTAATTATTTAAGTATTTTGTTATGCTAAGTTTATATGAAGCAACAGGTTTTTTACCACAATCATCCCATTTATATATTTGTGAAATTTAGGGACACGTTAGATAAAGAGAATAAATAGTCCATATTACATTTCCTTCTTCTCATAAGTTAAAAGCAATCTTTATATTTAAAACATATGTTACTTTAAAAAATAAAACAACTAAGACATATAATTGTAATATTAAAAACGAATAGGACGTGTGCTCGGTGAGTGAAGATTTCACAAAACACATTAAAGATGTTGAGAACACAGAACAAGAAGAAAGTGTTTACGAAAACAATGTGAACAACTCTGCCATAGGAAAAAACAGATTTCCTGATATTTTACCGGGTATGTTTATTCAATAGGCATAATTTAAAATTGTTAACCAAATTTTGCATCCAAATAAACATTAAAAGAAGTGCTGCTTTTGTAGGCCTGAAAAAAGTAGGCCTTATATTTTAAAAATTATTTATCTTGACGTAATTTGTCCATTTGCCAGAAAATAATTCTAATTCAATAATTTTGTCTTATTTTATTTAAATATTATTTCAATTTCTTTCTTTTTTTTTCGTCTAATCCTTCAAGAAAATTAATATTTTTATTTTCAACATTGCCATAAAGAATGTATTTAATATAATAACATTAACCTTAAATTTATTTTGTCCTTTCAAAGAAAAAGCTTACAGTGCTGTGCTGATTCCTGACGGCAGCCAATCAGGAGATTACATCAATGCCATCGTAATTCCGGTAATGTGGATATTCGTTTTCAATTATGGTACAATATAAGTCTCAGGAAAAATCGTATAATTTGTGTTTTAATTTGCCACACATTTTTAGAAAGCTTTTCTTACTCTTTCTTCAACTAAACTAAATTAAACCTAGGAACTCCTTTTATCTTCCTATGACGTTGGGTTTGTACAATTTATTGTGTACTATAAAATAAGGAGAAAACACTTTTACGATATAAACCTTGTTATTGGAAAACTAATGAATTATTTCACCGAGTCTTTGCTTATTCCTAGACTTTGAAAAAGAAAGACCAACAAGTTCTGACCCAACTTCCACTTGCCAGCACAGTTGTTGACTTCTGGAGACTTGTCATGGACTACAAAGTTTCTCTTATTGTAGAGTTTGAATTTAACCTGCAGCCTACTGACCCGGTGAATATTATTTACAATGTTATAGAACAATATGTAGACCGGCCGATTTCAAAAGAAAATTTATAACAGCAGATAATGTTCAAGAAATCAATCAGGATTAGTAACTATTTTCTTTGTATCATTATTTTCATAAACATGTCTTGACTCTAATATGTGTTGTTTTTACTCAGACTATTGCAGATTATCTACCCTCTATGCCGGGCGAGTCCTTGACATTGGGAACAAATGAATTACGTTTTCTTTCTTCCAAGAAATCAACTTTGTGGGAGGAGTTACAACTGTCAATCAGGGCCAAAAAGAAATCTTCTCACCTGACATCAGTAGGTTCAAGCAATATATAAAGTTTTATGGTTATTTTATAAGCTTGAAAATCTCAACACATTTATAACTAACACAAAATTAATATATATATATATATATATATATATATATATATATATATATATATATATATATATATATATATCAGTTAAAATGTTTTAAATAAACTTTAACAAAAATTTCGCTCGTCCTCCTTTTGTGTACACAATTACTTCATAATTATTAAGCCAAGTTAAAAGGCTTTTAAATTTCAACATTTAAAACCCATTGAATCTTTGGAATATTTGTGTTTTTATAACATTCTATAGTTTAATAAGCAAGTTTTTAAATAAAATTTTGCCTACAATAAGTTAGTTATACTAGCATTATAGTATTTGATTTAATTGTTCTATTAGTCATTTTTCATGTTTAAAAAATGACAGCAAGCTTCTTTATTTAAAAAATGACAGCAAGCTTCTTTATTTACAAAATGACAGCAAGCTTCTTTATTTAAAAAATGACAGCAAGCTTCTTTATTTAAAAAACAACAAACAATCGAATTAATTGATAAACGTTTCTGCTAATGTCCACAGTTTGACCAGTTAAAAGTATCTCTCTTGAAATGTTTCTCTACTGAACTTGATGTCAAGAATCTCCTTCTATTAGTTAAACATATCAGGTCTTGTAAGTCACCAGGAGAGGAAAAACTTCTTTACATGTGCAGGTGAGTTTTTATGAAAGTATATAAAACGTTGAACAATCATTTATTATAATGTTATAGCAATAAAAAATACATATAAAGAATTAAAAATCTATCCACAACAGTGTTACTTTATATTAAAAACTCTAGTTGGGATAACACAAACATGTTGCGCTTGTAAAATGTGGGATGATGTGCATAGTCTATAATAATAATTCCAGATGGCGCTCCATATATTCATAGTTGATTGACTATATAGAGTTGGTAGTGACGAGCAATGATAGTTTTTTTAGCTGGATTTTACGTTTTCAATTGTCGTAGAAAATGAATTGCCATCATAAACGTGCCAAAACCGAAATCAACCCGAAAGTTGACAGTAACCTGCGGCCGAAACCGAAGCTGAAACCAAAAGCGCAACGGGACTTCTATCCGACACCGAAACCGAAATAAATATATACCTAATTGTTTCGAAAGTATTACTAAAGTTTAATTATTCATTTTCCTAAAATGTGTGTCCAATCCTACAACTAATTGCAATTTTATTTTTCGGAACTTAGAAATTATTTGGAAATAAGCGAAACAAAGTTTAGTAAAGACTGAAAAGAGAAGCAAGAAAAGAACGAATAAATAGGCATGTAACATAAAAATTAATATAAAGACTTCGCTGTAGTGTAGTATTAACGTGGACAGAAAAATGAATGTGATAGATCACTTGTAGGTAAGAGAGTTAATACAGGCATTATGGGATGGAAGAGAAGAAAAATAAGTCCACGGTCATTGGTGGTAACATTTAGGGTGCGGAGAAATGGTATAATAAGTGAAGGAGAACATGACTTTCATTCTATATGGAGCATTCAAGGACCCATAAGTCTGAATCAGTTTATTCTCCAAGTTCACCCTGGTGGGTGTGTTGGTACAAGACTCAATGGCGGTGACAGACTAAACCCCGCAGCCGTTGTGGTCGCTTCTGTTATGTAGTTCAATACTTCGATGGAGCTCAGTACATTTTTTCAAGAGGCGCCGTACAGTCTCCCCTAGATACGCCATTAGGTAGCGGGTATTAACAATGGTGTATTCAACACTGTGGATAGTAAAAAGGAAACCGTCCCATATCTGAAAAATATCCCTAGGGAAAGGAGAATGTGAGTAGAGTCTCGATGACAAGATAGCGCGTTTTGCAGCTACTGCGCTATGGCTTACTCGCAAAGTGTGGGGGAAAGGGGAAGCATTGCAGATGTGGCTACGCACAACTATATTTCGGCATGATGCTTTTCTTTTCCGAAAAAAATTAGAGAAAAGGGGGGGGGGCGCTGAGAAAATGTTGCGTGTGTCAGGGTCAGCGAAGAGAATCGCACGATTTTTTAAGAAAGCATGTTTGTCAATGAGATTATGAGGATGATGTGTGAGTTTTTGCAGTCGCCTTGGTCACTCATACGAGACTTAAAGAGATCAACACGAATAAGATTGATTACCCTATTATTGGCTGATTAAATTTCTGTCTTTGGAGAGGACCTAAACTGGAAATAGTCAATCATCTCAAGTGCCTTGTCTTTTTTTACTAGTGAAATAGCTTAATATAAATGTCTTGTGTTCAAATTGTTTTTTTTATGTGGTGAAAATGTACAATGCAAGCAAAAAACATTTCCATTTGTTTGGATCAATAAAATAATTTAATTTTATCTTATAAGTCATCTTGCGACTGGCAAAGTCGATGAAGCCGAATTAATCGAGAAAGGGACAACTAGTCTTTACAGGGTTTAGGGTGGTAGGAAGAGTAGAGTAAATATCTATTGTTATCAGTAGGTTTACAGTAGGCGAAGGTGAGTTGGCTGTCCTTGTGTAGAGTGAAGGTAAGTAGGCTGTCTCTTTGTAGAGTGAAGGTAATGTCTAAAAAAGCTAATCGAGATTTTAGACAATAGATGTGCATTTAATAGACGATGGGACAGAGCCTACAAAGTTGATGAAAAGCTGAAATTCACTCCCCTCCATAGTGGTGACCCCAAACCCATTATCAATGAACCCTTCTAAAAATTCAGGGTAGCGTCCGGTGTAGTTTATCTCCCCGTGTATTCGAAATGTCCCGTGAACAAACTAGCGTAGCTGGTTCCCATTTTAGACCCAAATAGCAACATCGCTGAATTAGTCGAAGAAATGTCTGTTAAAATTAATGAATTATGGGTGAGAACAAGTTCAGTCAATGGGAGAAGGGTGTTGCCAGGTGTAGAAGAATCGGGTTTACTCTCGTGAAAGAATTTTCAAGCTAAGAGACCTTAAAAATGAGTGATCGAAGTAAACTTGCATCAGTCACAAATGGGCGATATTTCTTTTTTGGAGGGATGATGATGAGATATTCGAAAATTTTTCAATCATGCTTGGTATCTTTGATATGGTAACCAGACAAAACGACAAGTGACAAAACGACAAGTGACAAAACGACAAGCATGAGCAAGCATGACATAATGTACATTATAATTTTCAGCTTGCTCATTACTTGGAGACAAAATGTATGTCATATTGGGTCATATATATATGAGTATGTTGTATACCATGACACGCTATTCATAAGCATGTGATCTTCTATTCAGTATTTTCACTTTTACTCTGAAAATAAACATTTACTGAGCAATTAAAAAAGGTCAATAACATGGAGAGTAATTAATTACAATTACTAAATACAGTAATTATAAATAAAATTAAAGTTTTGATTAATTATCTCAAAGTATGTCTGTTATGTTGCATATAAGATTATGATCTCAAACGATGTATTACTATCTAATTATACTGTACAGGAAACTACAATTACACAGCACTATACTGTTGATCACAAACTCCAGCTTCTAGAGCACATGTGTCAACTCATGATATTTTTCCTCACGAATAACATAGAATTAGGCCAGTGGTTCTCAACCTTCCAAATGCCGTGACCCTTTATAACAGTTCCCAATGTTGTGGCGACCCCCAACAACACAATTATTTTCGTTGCTACTACATAACTGTAGAGTATATGTGTTTTCCGATGGTCTTAGGCAACCCCTGTGAAATGGTCGTTCGACCCCCAAAAGGGTCGCGACCCACAGGCTGAGAACCACTGAATTAGGCCGACAACTCTAAGAAAGTAACAATATTTCCGCCATCGCTGCGAACATCAAAGCTCTTTGATGTGACCGCCGCACGAGTTATCATGTTTGCAACGGAAACCAGACAAAACGACAAGTGACAAAACGACAAGATGACAAAACGACAAGTGACAAAACGACAAGGTGACAAAACGACAAGTGACAAAACGACAAGGTGACAAAATGACAAGGTTTGGGGTTAGGGTTAGGGTTAGTCTGATAAACCAATACCGTGTTTCCCAAATTATAGGGCATGTTAAATATCTTTAAAAGTTTACCATACTTTATTGTATGCAAAGCAGTGTCTCCCAACCTTTTTTGTGCCATGCCCCACCTAAGCCTTTCTAAAATTCTTATGCCCCCCATGTAACTTTTACATAAGTTTTAATATTCAAAAATACGGCTGTTCACTCAAGAAGCTTTAATGATAGGTTTTAGGAAGAAATCACTAGGAAATAGGTGAGGAAACATAGTAAGTAAATTTTCAAAACATATATGGAGAACTGACATTCAAGTATGAAATAATTTTAATGAAAGATTTTTCGATAATATTTTAATTATTAGTAATAATTTTTGTTTAAGGTTAGTGAGATGTTTGTGTTTTCAAGTTCTAGATAGCTCATTTTCAAATTGCCCCTCGTGGGGCATGGGCCCCACGTTGGGAAACATCGATGTAAGGCATTAAAGACAGTGGAGGCGTTGGCGTTGAAGACTTGTCGTTTTGTCACCTTGTCGTTTTGTCACTTTGTCGTTTTGTCACCTTGTCGTTTTGTCACCTTGTCGTTTTGTCACCTTGTCGTTTTGTCACCTTGTCGTTTTGTCACTTGTCGTTTTGCCACTTGTCGTTTTGTCCCTTGTCGTTTTGTCACTTGTCGTTTTGTCATGGAACCCTTTGATATAAGCGGGCCGGGAAGCTACGATGGTTTAAAAAATTCCATCAATGAAATATGAGACGTGTTCGGTTTGGTCAAGAACATTCTGAGACAGTGGGTCTAACAGGGTTACTGAACTTGTGTACTTTTGGAAGTAGATAAAAACCACGGCTTACCGAAGTCATTATCGAATATGTGTAAAGCAGAGGCAGGTCTAGATGATCTCTCTTACCCCAAGTCATTGTTTCTTGTGATATGGTTGTTAGTCTGGGTTAGTAGAACCGTCTGTCCTCTAGTTGATTGTGTTTGTCTTTAAAATTTATAAATTCTTGTCCCACACAACGACACTTTTTGTTTAGCTTGCTGGATTGTTTTAACATTCCAGTTCGTAACTTAGAGAGTGTCTTCCACTCTATTTTAGAAAGATGAGAGTGGCAGAATGGTGGCAAAGCGAGGTTCTTGATGTAATTATCCGTCTTGCTGATGTAGAGGTCAAATGCCTTCGTTTGGTTAGATGGTGGTATCCAATGAGATTTACTCTCTCTATGTAAAGTGAACATATCCTCGTCTGGATGGGAGACATTTCTCCCAGCCAAAAGAAACTGAATTCTCAAAGACAGGAAGAAAACGTGAATATCCGAAAGTAATTGTTAGCGGTCGTAGAAGGGTTTAAGTAGAATACATTAAAACAACTTTAGAGAGAAGAGACATTTCGTCATTAGAGAGCGGAAGGTCGGGGAGATGCATACTATAAGTTAAGCAATCTGTGAGGCTTGAGATTGTCCATACTCTAAGTTAAGCAATCTGTGAAGCTTGAGATTGTCCATACTCTATGTTAAGCAATCTGTGAGGCTTGAGATTGTCCATACTCTAAGTTAAGCAATCAGTGAGGCTTGAGATTGTCCATACTCTAAGTTAAGCAATCTGTGAGGCTTGAGATTGTCCATACTATAAGTTTAGCTATCTGTAGGCTTGAGATTGTCCAGGATTTTCTGTTTATTAGTAGGAAGGGAGAGATAGACATCACGGTTAAGTTTGGGGATAATAGATCTAATGAGGTCATAGGATAAGAGGTCAAGGGATAAGAGGTTATCAGAGGTCTGACAGCACTGAGATTGGCGATGAGATTTTTGTGGTTGTGCACAGGAATACTCACATGTTGAAATGCTATTTTCCTCTAAAGAGATAGAAGTTTAGCCTTGTCGTCGTAGTTGTAATTGTTTAAAACAATTTTAGCCTTATTTTTTTTTGTCAATAACTAAATGAAGAAGCGAAATATAAATCTAGTTATTTAAACTATATTCATACAATTGCTTACTTTGGTTTAGAGATGGGGCCAAATACAGTGGACTGGCCTGTGTACTGTCTTTGTTGTTGGACAGAATGGACAATGACCTACGCTTGACCGTACCACTTGTTGTAGGAGCCATTAAGTCCATTAGACCACAGGTCATACCTACACTGGTAATGGAGATTTATTTAAAATATGTTCATACTGTTTACAAAAATAAGAAACTATACTTTTCAAATGCTCCAATTTTAAATAAGGAAAACTGTATTACTTGAACGATAATTCATACAGTATCGTATATGTATATTGTGTAGTTAATTATTTAATTTTTTGTTGCGTTCCTTTCATCAGGTTTAACCTTACTGTGTTTTACTAATTTTCTAATTATTTAAGAAAGATAAACGTCATTTTTCCATGTATTAGCCCCATTAACATTTTTTCACTACCTTCTTTGCTAAGAATCGATGTTTGATATATAATTCTCCATTTTGTCCTTTGTCAATCAGGATCAGTACAGAATACTGTACCAAGTTTTGCATCGTTACACTGAGACTACGTCATCCTACACTAACTTTGGAGACTATCAACAGATAAACTTTTCAGTGACCAATTGCTTGGACAAGTCAAAGAGCTTGGATGGTGAAAATATTTACTCAAATAATTGATGACTGTCATTAATAACAATATCCAAATACCTTCATATTATTAAAAAGTTTTAAAAGACACACCTGTTTGTATAATATTTATATAATTTACTAGTTGAGTATGATGATTGTTATAGGCGTCTCGTTTACTTTCATTCATCTTTCCTGGTGAGTGAACTTAAGCTGACACCAATTCGGCTGCTAAACTAAATATAGTTTCCCTTTGACCTCGGTTACAACTTACTACAATCTATGGTCAGTATTATTATTAGAATTATGTAGTATTATGTAGAAGGTTTGGGAAACGATTACAATGCATAGTCCTTCTGTAAGTATCTATGACAAATTCTATATAAACGCATAGTTATGGAGCAAAGGAGGCAGACGGGGTCGACAGTTATTCTGAGCGTGTTCTCTTGTTTTGCTATATGAGACAGAGATTTGTTTGCTGTGTGTGTGTTGATTACTTTTCATATTGGTACCTTTTTACAATATTGTACATTCTTCGACATTGTACCGGTACTAGCTAAACATTATTCTGTAAGTTAATTGTTTACATTTTATTTCTTTTAGATTTTGTAATTTATAATCAACATAATAAAACGTTATTAATTGTAATTTACCCTGGTTTGGGTATCGTATTCTTTGTTATTGTATTTAACATATGGTATCGTCTTTTGTTGTGTACTGTTTCAGAACGATCCAAATACTTAAATAAGAGATTAGTCTCTCAATACTGATAACAGTACGTAACAATGATAAATAGAGGTGACATAAAAATAGACCCTACAAGAACTACCGTAATAATGTTAATGAAGGAACTTATGCAGATTTAACTTTTAAGTAGCCCTTCTTTCTAACAGTTAAAAAACATACTTTGCTAACTTCTGACTCTATTACTAGTAGTTTATATTTCATGAAACAACATTATTTAAATGCCAGCCTGAATGTTTGTTGAGTAATACACAATGTTGAAAAATATGTTTTTTAAAGTTATTGTAATAATACTTCCTGTTGATATGTCCATGAAACCAAAGATATTTCAAATATTGAGGGTCATAAGAAAGGATTTAATATTGCCCTAAAAATTGTTTAATATTTTCACAATCGAAATGAATCTCCAGCCAATCTATCTGCTAGGAAGAAGTGGAGGCCTTCACATACTTAGGATGCACCATTGACTTAAATGGTGGGTCCGAGGTGGATGTCAGGGCTAGAATTGGAAAGGCTAGGTCAGCATTTCTGATTTCAACGTAAATTTGTAAGGAAATAAAAGTAAATAAAAGTAACATACTACAATTTATGTATTTAAATTAAATGCTTTGTATACAAAAGTGGGAAACAACAGCCACATCCAAGCTGCCTCGTAGAAGTTTCACATTTTGCGTTTTAAAATGTCTCGGACCCCATTTAAATTTTTATTCTGATCAGTAGCGTAACTAGGGTAGGTGCATCTTGGGGCTGGCCAGGATTTTTGTCACCCCTTCCACAAAAAGAACTCTGAAAGATAGAAGTGTTATACATTATTTGGGGATTTTTAAACTTAACTGAATGGTGTAAGAACTTAAGTATAAAATAATCTAGTTGGATGCGCACCATTGGCACAATAAAATAGTACATGTTCAAATGCAGTGCCAAATGCATAAAACGGGAATATCAGTATACAAACTAAAAAAAACGCATTCTAAAATAAACCATTGCTTTTATATATGTTTATGTTTCGGACTTTGGTCCTTTTAGACGACCTAAAATCGGAATTAAAAAAAAAAAAGTTAGTGCAAGTCTAGAGTATAATAGGAATTCCCATGGAAAATAAATCCACTTCTTGGGATTGTTAATCTTGAGATCTCGTGATTCGTGAGCGAGTCAGTGGTATTTGGGTTTTATGTATACATAAAGACGGCACTCAACTGTTTAATGTTACATTTAAAATTTATTTAAGTAGAAAAACCCAACTCGCAAAAATTGGAAGTATAAATAATACATTTAAATACACCCATGATTATTATGCAAGATTCATTAACGCGTAGTAAGGCGCTGTTCAGCCATCTATGTTGATTAAAAAGGCATGAACGATTTGTGTAAATAAAGCAGTATATTTGGTTCTACTGTAAATAATTCAATATCTTGATACTGCTACATCATTGCAAGCTGGGTTCTACAGCAATTAAAGAAATATTTTGGTTCTACTAGTATTAAACTGAGTTTCCCATTTGGATCTGTGGAGCTTTGCTTTGTATTTTGTTCATCTTAAACGTACATTACGAAAATATGAAGGGCTTTTAAAAGGCCAAGGTCGTAAGCTGTGTAAGTGTAGACTCAAAGAAGTCAGCTGTGATTGTTGTAAATGTATTGTAGGAATAGTTCTTTTTTCAGCAAAGTGAAGACTTTGAAAGTACGCTTTTCTGTTCAGAGGTTACCATGCTATTCGGACTATTGCAATCATTTAGAATTTTTATAATTATATAAGTGTCTACCTGGAAACGAAAGGATTCAACACGGTGATTGGGATATGATTTTAGGATTTTAAGATCTGGAGCTTGAGCTCAGAGCTATACATCAGGGTGTTTTCAACCGAAACGTCTAATTGTAACTCTCCAAGCTCCAAAAAACCTCCTTTTGTGATGGGAGTCTAAACAAACCTTAACTACATCACAAAATTGTTTTGGACAGTATAATTCGGTGCATTAGTTTATTTTTAAAAAAAATAATTTTGTTTTTATGCTTTGGATACAATGTATTTTTTTCTGACTTGTAAAAACATATTTTTAGAAAAACGTAATGTTTTAATGTTTGTCATTTCTGTACAGCTATTATGATTTTCATATAATCCATTAATTTTTGCACATTTTGATATATCACGTTTTATAATACCATAAAAACGGCACAATTAATGAGATATTGAATGTTGTGACCTAGGATTAAAATTTTATTACCACAAACTTGACTGCGTCAAAACGTGGATTTTACCTACGGACAATATGAGTTAATAAACAATTTTAAAATATACAAAAAGATGCACTTCGTCATTTTTAAATTAATTTATCAAAATCGATGCCTTGCATTTCTATAAGCTATGCTTCCCCATTCTCCTAATCTTTTCCGCAATTCTCCATCAATGTTGCCTTTCTTCTTTTCTATAGTTATGTTGCCCCACTTTTTCTTCTGTGGCTATGTTGCCCACTCTTCTTAAGCTATTTTGCCCCACGTTTGACCTGCTATGTTCGCCAGCCTTCTACCAACTATGTGAAATGCATTTCTATTGCCTAGAGATAATAAGATGGGTAAGTGACAATAATAAATACATTTCTTTTAACCTTTAGCACCTCTGAGCTACCCCTCACTTTTTTTAAAAAGATAAAACACTTATTTTGAGCCTTTGGATACATTCTATTTTTAGCATCTACTCCAAATGTCGTATAAGAGATGGAATCGGTGGGCCGTCGAGCGTGAGCTCTTAATGCCCCCCCCCGGCGCTCCCCCACACAAACCAGAGCACTGAAGGACTTAACCCGACTCCAGCCCGTGCGGGAGGGCGCCGGGAACCTCCCCCTTGACCTAGAGGAGGCCCGGTCGACCGAGGACGCTGCGTTTAAAGCGTCCGCAGTTAACTCTCTGTGGGTCAGGACGGCTTTGCTTCCACTCCGGTAGTTTGGTGTTGCGTTACCAACCCCCACCGCCCAGGGAGTCTTTCGGTCGGGACGTTGGTAGTGGCGGGACGAAACGGTTGCCTAGGGGCGGCTTTCTCACGGCCGCGTAGTTAAAATCATCGGCATGGGTTTTTGAGGGCCACCCAAGCCTCATACCCATTAACAGCAACTAGTAATCATGTTAGTGGCAGCTCCCGTTGCGTTGGGAGTCATGCGTTTGGCCGGGGTTTTTTAGCTTCGGGTGGACAAGTCCCCCCTACTAGTCCGCCACGCCGCGAAGAGGCAAAACCCCATGTGGACGCCCCCGAATTTCTTCGAGGACGCGGTCGCTTACGCAACCCAGTTTAGCATCTACTATAAGAGAGAGACACGTCATTTATTTGTTAAAAAAATTCAGACTTCCTCTAAATCGGCACAACCGATTATCTGCAGATTAATCGGGGCAAAACTAATTTTTGTTAATTTAAAAAAAAAACATCTGTAGCAGAGCTCGGCTTAAGAAAATCTGTCTTGACCAGACCTGGAGCACATTGCCGGGACGAATAATGCTGGCAACTGGCAATCCGAGATTTTGCTGTAAATAAAATTAATTTACATCTTCTATAGTCTATATAAGCTTAAATACAGTATATAAAATGTTAAATATGTGACGATATTGATAACGTTAAAAAAAAAATTAGGTGAACAGATATACATACTACCAATACACCGATGCTGTTCTGGGTGAATGGGTCCCAGACTGAAGATGCGTATATAGTTATGTAAAAAAAGGAGAAACCAATTTAGATCTAATCGTCATTCTCTCTACCGCCGCTAATCTCTTTCATTCCTTCACCCTTTTATATTGTTACTTCCACTGTTCTTATGCTCTAGCCCATCTATTTATTTCCACTCATTGAATATTCGTATCGGCGTGTTCCGTCTGCTCTTTTCTCTTCACCTTCTGCCTTTATCACTTTAATTATAGCGGCTCTGTCCTGTCACGACCCACAGGCTGAGAACCACTGAATTAGGCCGACAACTCTAAGAAAGTAACAATATTTCCGCCATCGCTGCGAACATCAAAGCTCTTTGATGTGACCGCCGCACGAGTTATCATGTTTGCAACGGAAACCAGACAAAACGACAAGTGACAAAACGACAAGATGACAAAACGACAAGTGACAAAACGACAAGGTGACAAAATGACTTTAAGCTGAGATACACAAAATTATTCCCCAGTCAATTTATGAATACTAAGGTTAAAGTAACAGAAACCCATTGCCTAATTCTAATTTTACAACCTTTAAAATTATTGTTACGTCAAAACATGTCATACTGTCCTACTTATACACAAGATAACCATGATGCTGACATTGCAGTAAAACTACTTTACTTGGCCTTGATCTAAACTTTGCCGTTACGGACCTCAGAATATATTTGTTACTGCTATTATTATTGTTCATTCAAGTGATGGAATGTCAACACGTCTTGAACTGGGCTGCCACTACGGGTTCACTCAAGCGTAACACGGACTTCTGTGTAGGCGTGAACGTCGTTACACACCAAACTTATGTGACTTCTAACTGTGTAGGAACGGACAGGGGGGGGGTGGCACAGGAACAGCGTACAGAAACAGCCGAATGTCAGTCTTGAAGAACTGGGCCGACTGGAACAGTACTGGTTACAGTGGTCAGGAACTCTTTGAACAGTTTAAGACTAAAACCATTCGTAAAAAAATGTCCAGCAATCACTAATTCATGGTGTAGGGCTTCTAAAGTTAATCAGAGGTTCATGGCTTAATAACAGCGAGTCCACCTTGAAATATCACGCTACGATACTAACTTCATTGCTTAGTGCTTTCAAATCCAACTTGTTCACGATGCATAAGTCCGGGTTTTACTGGGATTTATACAGCTCTATTGCTTACAAGGTTCAGCTGTAAGGACGGGCCTCAGTAACAACATGATGACCTACAACAGGACGGACGGGCCCACATGTCAAAAGTACGTGTTTATATACGTTTGTATCTTCTTACAGACTCTAGCAAAATACTGATTCAGGGGTCTTCTTGACCGACCACTTCAACTACTACTGGCATCGTTGCCTAGGTTAAATACGGAGGGTTTTCTTAAACAGCAGCGGAGGTCCTAGGCATAGTAATGTACTGAGGCCCCAAACACTCTATATACCCAGGGTCGTGCCAAAAAGAGGGCGAGAAGACCAGTCACTCCTGTGCCATTATCAGGGGGTGGCAAAATTGTCTTAAAACAGGCCCTTCATACTGAATTAAACGATAAAATCCCATGTACTTCACATAGACAGGGTCGGCAAAATCGTCTTAATAGTGCGCCCTGGGCGAGTTTCCCTGCGAACGGCTATCTATAACCTACCATTCAAGTAATGTTATGAAAAGCATTATGTCCTAGGTAGGCCAATGCCTTTTTCACCATTTTCTTTCATGTAATTTTTCCAAGGGGCAGTGGGGGGGGGGTAGTATTTCGGATGTTTTGGGTGGGTGGGGGGGCATCTTTCAGCGTCGAAAGTAGGAATTTTGAAGCCCAGGGCCAACTCTGACTTCGTCGCCACAATCATACATAACCATAAATTCTTTCTGGTAGTGGAGCCAGTGAGGGTATGCTTTTAACCCCATCTTAGTTTCGCCTCTGGACAACTATATAGTCCAACTACATTTACCAAACTAAAGGCGAAATCAAAATTTTGTCCGTTCAAAAAAATCATATTTACTTTACTTTTAGCTCTTTTTTATATTAAAATGTGTCGGTACTGTCACTTTAATTGGTGACGGAGAAGAAAACCAGGGCGCCGAACGAAACTGGGGATAAGGTTTGGGGAGAGGTATCAATAAGCCGCTACCCAGAAATTTTTTGGATCCATTCAAAATGAGGGAATACATTTTGGCACTTACGTGAATTTAGTTTTTTTATCATTCTTCACTTAGACGGCTAGCAGAAAAAAAGGATGCTAGTTGAAATTTAGTTTCCCCTGGTCATGCATGGGTTACGCAATAGCTGATATATTTAGCCATGCTGTATCTAAATATAAATTTGTTTCTTAGTTTTATTTTGAAACATTTCCTTTTTAAAATATATTTCATCTATTAATGAATTTATATTTTTTTAAAAATAGTTCTGTTCGCAACAGTTTGTTAAAAAAACAACAACAACAACAAAAAACAACTATAACTTAGTTACTATAATAATTACCATTTTGCATTTATTAAAACTTAATTATAAAAAAAGAAGAAAGTAAATATTTACAAAAGACGACGTGTATTTATTAATATGCGATTTATCTGAGGGAAATCGGGACATCATGGATTTCCAAAAAAAATGCAGTAACTTAAAAAGTGTATTTGGAATTTCTAACTATTATAGGTTTCCTCATTTAAATTACTGAACGAATGAACGTGTGGTGGCTTTTGTAAGACTCTTTGATTTTACTCCTACCCCCCCCCCCACACCCCCGGCCCAAGAAAATAATTAATGCATATTTTCATACAGATAATTGATCAAAAGAAAATTGTTTCTAAAGTTAGTACTAAAAATTGAGATATGTGAGTATCGAAAGAATTTGTTTAAAATAAACTGGAGAAATCGTCTTGAGGCTTTCATTTTTCAAAGCTAAATAAATATTTCAATATTCATTTAAAAATATTGGCAACATATTGCCATAGAAGGCACCCTAGAGGCGTGATGTTGCCTAGGGGGGTGATGCCCCTTCTAAGCGTGAGGCCACTTGGAAGCGTGAGGTCCCCTAGCGGCAAATGGCCACCTCGAGGCGTGAGAAACCTGGGAAACTGCGAAGTGAGCCCATGCCTTAAGACGGCACTGTTTTTCTCCGCTAATTCACTACACACAGTGGCGTTATTACAGCTCGTGACTAAAATATTTGTCTAACCTGATTGTAAACACAAATTCTTACTTTATTATTTTTTTCGATTCATAGTTGGAAGAAATAAAACTTGTTGATTAGACTTATTTCCCTTTAAGAAGTATCCAACTTGTGATTCGCATTATAATAATAATATTGGAATGTGCCGATAATATCGTGGGTTAAAATTGGGAAACGTGCGGTCCACTGAATTTTAAATCAAATTTAAATACCGAAATCTTTCAATATTCATTAACAATATGTAAAGCATGATGCCTCTAAAACGTGAGTTTCCTAGAAGTGTGAGGTCCCCTAGAAGTGCAAGGCACTGTGCCAGTGCCAAGTGGGCCCATGCCTTAAGACGGCACTGGGTTTAACTATAGCACAGCAGAACTCTGCACTAAGAGGCACGCACACCAATACTAGGGCGGCAACACGTCATAAATAATAATGTTGATCTGTATTCTTGTTACAGGGCAAGGCATCAATATCATATAGTACAACGAAACACCCGTCTCTGAGACTAACATCACCTTTCGCAACAAAGAGTATCAACGGGGAAATAACTACCACTAGCGACACACAACTTAAAAGGGTAGATCTAATAATCGGACTACTCCAAAACCTAGACGAGAACTCCATGTGACTACGTGTGTGCTCATGTGAACCAATTATCAACTCTTGCACACTAAGCCTGAACTAACACGACACTCAAATTCACACACTTTATATTTACAATACATGCATAGTATAATTTTCCTTTCATCCAATCAGAGTTAGCCACAAGAATATCTCTAACGACAAACAGACAAACAAAATACGCTGTTGACGGCCATTACAACAATATTAAACTTAACGTCATTCTCAAACATTGACAGCGGGAATAAGAACATTTTTTTGAGAGTTGTCATTTCAGCATACAAAAAATTTATATTATGTTTTAAAAGTATGCTTCCTAGTTTTGTATAGTCAATTGTAATGATGTGTGTATGTAGACTGTATAATAATGTGTTAATAGATTGTATTATTATACGTATACAGCGTGTATAGTAACGTGTAAGTAGACTGTATAATCATGTTTATGTAAAATATATAATCATGTGCATATAGACTGTATGATTATTAGTATATACCCTACATTATACTGTGTACGTAGACTGCATAATTATGTGTATGTTAACTATATGAAAATGTGTATTTAATTTGAAGTTAAAAGTGTTTAATAATTAAAAATGGGACTAATTTAATTCCGATGTATTAACACACGTAAAATTTCACCGTAAAACGCTTGCAGTTGTAAAGATTTTAGGTTAAAGCCTTTACTCTCAAAAATAAATTTCTTTTAACGTAGAGCAAACCAGGAAGTTTAATGTCAAGAAGAAACCAGTCTACAGTTTTAAATGTATCTTTTATGTACCCGGATATATCTACAGGGCAACGTGTGCTAGCTTCCTTGCACACTGGCTTATTTGTCATGTCAACATTCAAGTAGCGATGTAAATAAGTGACTATTTATTTCTGTTTATTGGTAAGAATCGAGAAAAGTATGTACATTTTTCATTTATTATTGATCTTAGTCTATTAATGTACGTAAAAATTATACTTTTAAATGTAAAAACCTTTGGGTTTACATGAACATTTACATTTTCAATTTGTTTAGTGTCTAGACGTTGGTGAGGTGTAAACTTGAAGGAAATAAAGATTAAAAAAATAAACTAGACTGAACTAATTTGGGCTATGCTAGTATTTTAAAAGGCAGAACAAATAATAAATACTGTAATATTTCTTCCAAGGGTTTCTAAAAGTTATAGATTAAGATACATAACGATTAAAGACCAAAAAACATTACGCCACTATCAACAGTTGTAAATAAAAACGTAGCTGACTAAATATCTAAGATGCATGAGACACGTGTAAAGTAAAGGAATTGATATAATTCTGCAATTTTTCAGTGGAAAAAGATTTTTCAAAAATGTTTATTTCCACAACCACACGCAATCCCCTTTGACTATCTACCTACTAGCACCCTCCACCTACCCATCCCAGCCACCGATGTTCTTCAACATACTGAGAAGGGTTGGGTTAAAATAAAAGATATATACGAAATTATAAAAATGACTATTCTTTGTTGAGAATTTATGTTATTAATTTATAATGATATTTTATTTTGATATTTTATGTTGAGAATTTATGTCATGGTGAAAGAACTAGTCAATGAATATATTAATCAAATTATATTTTCAAACTATCAATCTTTTAACAGCATACGTTATGTTATAAGGAGTTTATTGTGCCATGAACACTTGTGTGTGATTGAAGAGCTACAAGAAATATATTACATACATATGTCCGAATTTCACTTGGTAACACATACATTATTTCTCATCGTGTAGTTCAAAACGTGTTAAT
Source organism: Omphiscola glabra (assembly GCA_964017045.1). Classification (NCBI taxonomy): domain Eukaryota; kingdom Metazoa; phylum Mollusca; class Gastropoda; family Lymnaeidae; genus Omphiscola; species Omphiscola glabra. Next base: position 9,701,617 of record OZ024796.1, read on the forward strand.
CGAATATTGTAAAGTCCTGATGTGTTAAATAGTACACAGAGTCGATTCAAACTAAAACTGTTTGACAACTAGGCGAGCAGAATGATTCATTGGAAACATACAATAATAACAGTGTTTACATTTCATCTTCTTCTACTTGGAGTGTCAGGTATGTGTTTATAGCACTATACGTACAACTTGTGTGTATAATTTAATTATAAGATTCTCTCATGAAATTGCTAAATTTAGACAACTAAATAATTATTTATAACTTAATAAGGCAGTTATGAAATATCTGTTATTTTTAGCAGCATGTGGCACTGGATGGTTCGGCACACATTGTGAGTACAAATGCCATTGTACTACTAACACATGTGACACTAATGGAGAGTGCCCATCAGAAAAATGTGCTCCTGGGTGGTTTGGTCCAGCTTGTCAATACCGTAAGCACCAGTGGAATTAAATTCACCTATAATGAAATACTTTATTTTAGAGGGAAATCATTTTAACGTATATCTTAAATGCAAGCTTCAGGTTGTTGTTATAAACAAGATTTATCAACAAATAAAAGGCGAAAGGTGACTTTCAGAAAACAAGGCATTAGAATGGCACAAATACTTGGGAACGTTCGTTTCGTTGCTTTTTTCTATATTTTAAAGCTTTTCATATTTTTTTCCTAATAATAACTTCACACACTTTGTACGCGGTCTAAAAACATATACGCTTTTTTAGCTACACTAGCCATTTTACAATTCAAATATCAAACATTTGTTTCAGCTTTATCTTATTTCAAGAAAAATGCATACATTTTTCTTACATGATATTCAGTTATTTGTTTAAACTTTTTTTGTTACATTAGTTAAACGAGAAGCAAGATTTTATACAAATTAAGTGTCTCTCTATCTCAATGTTTTGACTTTATTTGTAATTTAAGAGGAGCTGTATTCACAACAAGTTGCCACAAGTTCACTAACTGCTACAATCCTCACTGACAGAGATGACCAAACGTGTTTAACAATTAACACAGGAAATCTGACAGTTACATTAAACATGAGTTATCCCATTACTTGGATACGATTAGTTGTGAATAAAACTGGTAAGTGGTGGAATAAAACAGTTATTGGTTTTTTAAACTGTTTCAAATGTCTTCACTGTCAATATAACGAGCAGTTTCCCAAGAAAGTTAATATATTTAGTACATTTTAATAACTACCCTAATTGTGTTATTTACTTTCAAACCCAAAGTTTACGATTCTGCCGATATTGATTATCACGATGCCGTTTAAAGGATGTAAATGTTCGTTTTTTTACGAATAAAATCAATATTTAAAAAAAAATTGTATAGAATCTATGCCTTTTAAATCCAATATATTAAATTTCACTTTTGATCGCGGACTTATTGCAACATTTTTAATAGGCTAATGGGCCCTTCTCTAATCATTCTATCAAGGTGAAACTTGGCACATAGCCTCATGTTCGATGACAAACCTTTAATTTAAAATTTTGAGCAACACCCCCATCCCCGAATAAAATTATGTTTTCCTGTTTTGCAAAAAAAAAAAAAAAAAAAAAAAAAAAAAAAAAAAAAAATTGGGTATAAAGTGGGCAGGCGTGTTTATGGTATATAAATACGACAGAATGTCAGATGCGGACGCGATCAATTGTTGTAAAAATTAATGTGTACAATAATTTCGCATTTTTGTGTGGAGATTAATTGCGTAGAATTTGCTAAGTGTATTTGTGACGTATTTGGGTAGTGGCGATGCCTGAAAAGAAACAACGATGTTCCTTATTTGCTTTAAACACACAAATTCTTCTTATAAATATATCTATGGTCTCTTAGGTTTTACATGCACATAGTTTGATAAAAACCATTACTATACCAAAAAGCAGTTGCTCTGTCACATAAATGATAAATCTCGTACAATTTACATAAATGCCCCAAAAAAAAAAAAAAAAAAAAACCCAATAAAAATGCATGTAAAGGATTCATACTGAAAACTTTGTTTTTAAGGTTTGTATTTATTATAAACTGTTAAATATTTCTACATAATACAGATAGTATGAGGTAACTGTATGGATGGGAGAAGCTACTCTTTTTTGATACAATAAACGTAACGGAAATCACTTTTACAATTATCAATGAAAATCTAGTTTTATGTTTACTAGACTGAGAGTAAACACTCTTTTTATTATAGATATATAGATAGTTTCAATAGTTTAAAGTTAACCTATTATATACGCCGATAAAACATTCGAAAGACTCTCTCAGCTGTAACATTGTGTTTAAGAATGTATTGATTTGTCCCAGTTTAAAAGAAATTCTACCCGCCATTCAAAAAATAATTATGTAATATGACGGTGTAGCGAGGACGTTTTAAAAAGTGTAACATATATTTTGTGTTTCAGATCAGTTACATAATATTAAAATATTGTTCAATGACACACAAGACAGTGTTACAACATGCAGTAGAACTGTGATACAAGACAGAAAAATGGACATAATGTGTGACGTCATTGTGGCAGTAAACAAAATAAGCTTTATAGGAGATGGCGTGAACTCACTGTGTTCTCTTTACATTAGTGGAGGTAGGTCTTTACAATAGTGGAGGTAGGTCTTTATATTAGTAAAGGTAATTGATAAAATTCAAAAAGCACAGAATAATGCGGCTCGAATTGTTCTTCGTAAACGCAAATTCGACCATGCTAAAACTCTTCTGATGGAATTGCATTGGCTGCCGGTCCGCGCTCGCATAGAGTACAAAATTGCAACTCTGTGCTAACGCTGCTTGCATGACTTTGCGCAGTCCTATCTCCGAGCGCTCATGACGCCTTATGTACCCACTAGACAACTCCGCTCATCCGATAGTGGCAAACTCTCGATACCGCGTGTTCGCCTTGAAACTTACGGAAAGCGCACGTTCGCATTTGCTGGCCCAACCATTTGGAACACCCTTCCTGACGCTATCAGACACAGCCAGACGCTGGAGTCCTTCAAGACAAATTTAAAAACTCATCTATTTCGCAAACACCTGCTGGAATGATGTTGTCTACCATCTTTTCCAGCTTGTTATTATCTCCCAGCTTAGTTTTTGTACCGCGCTTCGAGCATTTGGGAATGAAGCGTGATTTTTCAAATGAACTTTATTATTATTATTATAATTATTAGGTCGTTATGTTGGTGAATGTAGGTCTTTACATTAGTGGAGGTAGGTCTTTACATCAGGGGAGGTAGGTCTTTACATCAGGGAAGGTAGGTCTTTACATTAGTGGAGGTAGGTCTTTACATCAGGGAAGGTAGGTCTTTACATCAGGGAATGTAGGTCTTTACATCAGGGAAGGTAGGTCTTTACATTAGTGGAGGTAGGTCTTTACATCAGGGGAGGTAGGTCTTTACATTAGTGAAGGTAGGTCTTTACATTAGTTGAGTTAGGTCTTAGCATTAGTGGAATACGTTTTTACATTAGTGGAGGTAGTTCTTTACATAAGTAGATGTAAGTCTTTACATTGTTTGAGGTAGGTCTATACATTAGTGGATGTAGGTATTTACATTAGGGGTGGTCGGTATTTACATTCGCGGAGGTAGATCTTTACATAATTGGAGACATGGCTTTACATGAGTGGTGCGAGGGTTTGCATTGGTGGATATAGTGATTAGCAATGGTGGATTATTTGCTTTATTTTAATGGAGGTAAAGCTTTACTGTTATGAAGGATGACGTATTTTGATACCTGTCTATCTCACTTCCCACGTGCATGACCCCTCGTGAACTCTCTGACCGCCTTTGAAGTGTGGCTAACAAAAACTTTCCCTTGTTTAAAAAAATCTTAGTTATTCAGAACCTTATAGAAGGATCTGGATAAAACGGGAAAGCAAAACAATGCATTAGACGGTTCTAGACATTAGTAGGAAATGCCTATAAAAGGGCTGACCGATAGAGAGCGAGAGAGATTTTCCTTTCCTTGATTACGAGGCATGCTGTGTGTCATTATTCAGTACTTTGTTGTGTGTAGAGATTTTTATTTCCTCGAACAATTTTGTGCTCATTGTATTTTTATATACAGTACCGGTACCAGCAAATCTGTAAGTTTATAATTTTAATCATATTTCTCTTGCTGTTATTATTTAATTGAAGTTCACAAATTAAAAAGTTATTAATTGTATTTAGCTCTGGCCTTGATTATCGTTTTATTTCTTATTATTTGTAAACTTTGGTATCGTCCTTTATTATGGACTGTTTTTAGAACGAGCCATAGACTAAAGTTCGAGAAAGGAGCTATTCTCCATTGCGAAAGACTTAGGAATTAATGTAGTTCATTCGGCGCTAAAAAAGATAGTACAAGATATGATCATCGTCCACTTAGTGGATGAAGATATTTTGTCTGAGGATGAACTAGCCTCAGTGACACAGCCGAATGATCCTACTATGGAGCTCCAACTAAATCTTAAACAAATGGAGCTAGAAGCACATAAAGAGCTACAAATAAAATTAAAAGAAATGGAAATAATGTCCCATTTGGGAGCAATGGAAAATAGACTCTCGGCTCTTACTAGTCAGGTTTCTGATGCAATTAAATTTGCAAAAGTAATACCAAAATTTGCAGAAAAAGAGGTTGGCCAATATTTTGCACAGTTCGAAATAACTGCCCAAAATTTTAAAATCCCTGAAAACATGTGGTCTACCTTACTGCAGCCGGCTCTGACCGGTATGGCAGCCTAAGTATTTGTGTCCTTGAATGCGGAACAGCGTTGGGATTATGACATTGTTAAATTCTTAATTATAAAGGATTATGAATGTGTCCCCGAAGCATACCGTAAAAAGTTTAGGGAGCTGTGGAAACGGGATGGTCAAACTCATTTCGAGTTCCTCCGGGAAAAGGAACGACTCCTGGATAAATGGCTGCACGCAACGAACACTGACACAGATTTCAAAAAGTTCAAGAACCTAATTCTGATGGAAGAGTTTAAGAATTGTGTTCGTGAAGAGGTACGGACACATATTGCAGACGTGGCTAAGGTGACGCACATACGGCAGCAGTGTTAGCTGATGACTTCACCATCTCACATCAACTCTCAAAGAACCCATTTGACACCAGAAAAGACAGGCAAAATAAGGCAACAACATCGACTTACAGCAAACCTCCGCAAAAACCACATAAGCCCGGTACAAAAGAAATGAGTGCAAAAGACACATGTGCCTACTGTAAAAAGGAAGGACATACGAGGGATGAGTGTTGGAAACTCAAGAAGAAAACTGAGAAGACCACACAACCTGGTACACCACACAAAGTCTCCGCTTGTACGTCTCGTCATACATCTGGAAACACATTTTCAGAAGTCAAAAGTTTTGGCTCTCCAGATGTCCATACACATTTCAAAGAGGTTTGTCACGACTCATCAAAGAGTTTCAATATGAACAATAAGGCTAGTTTTACCGACTCCGGCCAAGTTCCTGCTTCGACTGCGAGTTTTATGAGCTTGTCGCCAAGATCCTTTGCTCCAAAAGGAGGTTAACCTCCAGAGGGCGTCTTACCGAGGACTTGAGTGCAAGTTTTGACGACTCTACACATAGTTTTACTTCCTCTACCCTAGCCGAATGTTCTCAAGACTCCAACAAGAGTTGATCTACTAAAGTCCACAATTCCACATCAGAAAACACTGATGTCATACAAGACTTCATGCCTTTCATATTGGACGGATTTGTATCCCCGCCAGCTGATTTTTCCAGTCTACGACCAATAAAAATCCTAAGAGATACAGGTGCTTCATAGTCCTTATTACTATAGGGGATAATTCCCTTATCTGCATCTAATGCTACTGGAAGCAACATACTGTTGAAAGGCGTAGAACTAGGATGTATCAATGTACCTCTACATCTCATCCATCTCAAATAAGACCTAGTTTCCGGACCTGTGGTTGTAGTTGTCAGACCAACATTACCATTGGAAGGCATCTCGTTGTTGCTAGGCAACGACTTAGCTGGTGGGAAGGTGATAGCCGAACCCATCGTAACTCAACAACCTTGTGTCATTGAATCTTCAGAAGAAGATCCAGAAATATATACAGCATGCGCTGTTACCAGGGCAATGAGTCTGAAGATCTCCGAAAAAGAGAGTTCATTAAAAAGTATCAAAATCCAATCTGAATTTGATCTGGGAACGACCTTTTTTGCCCAACTTAATGAAGGATCAAAGGATCACAAAACACCAACTCGAAAACAACTCATTGAAGAGCAGAAGAATGATCCAGAAATCATTAAACTTCGAGAGAACGCTATGACCAAAGAAGAAGATGATCAATTCCCTGTTTGTTACTTTTTACAAGATGACATACTTATGAGGAAATGGCGACCTCCAGATGCCAAGGCTAGTGAAGATTGGAGGATTGTTCACCAGATTGTAGTTCCTGCACTTTCCAGGAACGAAGTCTTCAACTTAGCCCATGATTCACCACTTTCAAGCCATTTGGGAGTGAACAAAACATATCACAAAATCAAGTCACACTTCTTTTGGCCCAAAATCAAGAAAGATGTGGTGGACTACTGCAGATCATGTCATACTTGTCAAGTGGTAGGGAAACCAAATCAGAAGATACCAGCAGCTTGTCTTCAAACCAATGCAACGTTTGAAGAACCTTTTAGTCGCGTAATAATAGACTGTGATGGGCCTCTGCCAAAGACAAAATCAGGTCACCAATACTTGCTGACAATCATGTGTGCGTCAACAAGGTTCCCAGAAGCTATTCCTCTTCGCAATATCAAGACTCCGAACATCGTCAAAGCACTGACGAAGTTTTTTTACATTGTTTAGTCTTCCGAAGTTCGTACAGTCTGACCAAGGAACCAACTTCAAGGCTGGAATATTTAAACAAGTGATGAACCACTTAGATATAGATCACTTCTTGTCGAGTGCGTATCATCCTGAGTCGCAGGGAGCACTTGAGCGATTCCATCAGACATTAAAGAACATGATGAGAACGTACTGCCTAGAACAAGAGGAAGACTGGGATGAAGGGATCAACATGCTACTGTTCGCCGCAAGAGAAGCAGTTCAAGAATCACTTGGATTCAGCCCCTTCGAACTGGTATTTGGCCATACAGTTCGAGGCCTCCTTAAACTTTTAAAAGACACGTGGATGTCATCGACACCCACTGAAGGACTTTTGGACTATGTTCTTAAGTTTAAAGCTAAACTTTTTAATGCCGTTAATTTAGCTAAATCACATTTAAAGGATTCTCAATCCAAAATGAAAATTTGGTATGACAAAAAGTCAAAATTCAGACAGTTTGCTTCAGGGGGCAAAGTGCTTGTACTTTTGCCAATACCAGAACAGGCATTACAAGCTAGATATTTTGGTCCTTATGTAGTTGAGTCCAAACTTAATGATTTAAATTACATTGTGTTAACACCAGATCGTAAAAGAAAGAAATAGTTATGTCTTATTACTATGTTAAAAGAATATGTAGAAAGAAAATGTGATAAATGTACATCCTCAGAAACTAATGTTAACACAATCTCAACTATAACATCAGTACGTAAAGAAAAATTATTCCACTGTAGAATGTTTAGGATTAATTCTTGCACTACAACAATTTCATTTCTATGTCAGTTGTTCCTTACATTCAGTACTTGTTTTTACTGATCACAATCCTTTAACATTTTTAATACGATGGTCTCCAAAAATCAAAGATTGTTAAGATGGAGTCTATTCTTACAAGAATATAATTTTGACATAAAACATATAAAAAGATAATGTGATTGCTGATACTTTGTCCAGAAATTAGTTTTCACTGCACATAAATTATGTAGTTGTTTATAAGCTGTTAGGAAGCTTTATGTTTAAGATTTTGAAATGAAGAAATGTATTTTCTTGTACTTGTTTAATGGAAAAGAATTCCATTTTTTAAAAAAAATGAAATTTTTTCTTTTAAGAGGGGAGGTGTTATGAAGGATGACTTGTTTTGATACCAGTATATCTCACTTTCCACGTGCATAACCCCTCGTGAACTCTCGTGACCGCCTTTGAAGTGTGGCTAACAAAACTTTCCCTTGTTTACAAAAAGCTTAGTTATTCAGAACCTTATAGAAGGATCTGGATAAAACGGGTTTTTATTTTTTAACTTTGGTATCGTTCTTTATTATATACATTTTTTAGAACGAGACATAGACTAAAATTAAGAGATTAAATTCTCCATTTAAAACGGTCCGTAATATTCACTTTATATGAAAAAAGGTATACAGAAATTATGAACTCTAAGACCATATCTCACCAAAATGAATATTTAAAATATAGTAGACCCATTTAAAGTAAGATTTGAAATATTTAAGACAATTCTTATATTTTTAAAACCAAAGCTATGAAAACGCAAACACTTATCGCTCTTACAAAAAATATTGAAAGCAAGTTTACTAATCTTTAAGGCTGCGACTATTCGCATACGGGTACCCGAAGTGAGAGGTTGGGATTAAAAAAATGTTTAAATTATTATTGTTGGGTTTGAAGGACAAATGTTGGTATCAAATGAAAGGTAATTGAATGAACTATTCGTTTGTAAACGTAATTTTTAAGTATAACTAAAGTAAACTACCACAAATCACATCCGAATATCATTTAGTCAAAATAAACCCGGACACGCAGCGCCGCCATTCGGACCGGGTCCCGTTAGACTCAATGCATCTGCTAGGAGCCATTAGGATGGCAGCATCGCTTCCCAACCCTTGCACATATGCCAGTATATGGATGCAGCAACGTACCCTACCAGAACCAGAACCAGAACCTCTCACTTCTGGACCCGGGTGCGAATAGTAACTTCGAAACTTTAATGAATTAAAAGGTTTTTGCACAATAAAAGTTTATATAATTTGGATATAACAAAAACTACTTGTGTAACAATATTTTCATTAGCTGCTCAGTTCTCATGTTCATAACGTAAGATATGAATAATTATTGAATTTGGAAGACGAACTTATGATTAACTGATTGAACTAGTTTCAAATTGTATTTTAGGTAGAAACGTGGCTGTGAAGCAAACGACGTCACAATCAAGTAACTACAGCGAAATGACAAAAATATTTGACTCCAGTCGTGCTGTAGATGGTAATACAGACACTGATTTCTCTCATGGCAGTTGTTCACATACACTTCCGGGAGAGACTGCCTCCAACTGGAATGTGACGTTATCCAGACCTCAACTTGTAAACAGATATGTTATATACAATAGAGACAACGGTAAGTTCTACTGGGATATAAAAGTTAAAAAAACATTGGTGGAAGTGACGTCACAAGTTTACATTTCGCTTAAATTTAAAAACTCCGGCCTAGGCAATTGAAATTTGTTAGGCAGCGTGTTCTGATAAGATCAGAATATTGGTTAAGAATGAGTTAAAATATAAAGGAGAGATCGGGACAATATAAAGGGAAATGCTTGTCGGCAAAATATAGAGATGAATGGGTCAGTATGGCAGTGGAGACCTAAGAGAACTTTAAATACTTCCTTACTTTATTTTAGATGCCTGAATCAATATTAGGACACATATATCTGTATTTTCTAATGTTTTAAATAAAAAGTTTTTCGGTAGTTGATATATAATTATTAAAATATTGTTTCATTGTGCGCTACTTGTTAGTTCATTTTAGTAATTTTAACTAATTGCTTGTAAGTTTTAGTTTTCATTCTTGCACTTCAAATCTTGATTAAGTTAATGTACATGCCTTATTAATTTGATTATTCTATAATTCTACAAGTTTCGCTTAACTCTTCTGCTAATAACGAAAATAAGAAATAATCTTTTAGCTATATTTTAGAAAATAAACTGACTTTTAAATACGATGACCTACATTTTTCTGTCCTGTTATGAATTTAGATCATAGGCTGCTGGCTTTCTCCCTCTCAAGTTTTAACGAGGACAAAGTCGTCTTCACCTACGCCATCCCTCAAAAACAACAACTAATTTACGCCATGACTTCACCTCCTGAAATTGTTACATTTGTTAAAATATTTACCAATGTGACCGAAATCCTTAACATGTGTGAACTGGAAATCTATGGTGGTGAGTGAAACAGTTTTTATTGAGTCCGAGACAATATTCTAAATAAAATGAAGTCCTTTTCTTTTCAAACACTGATATACAGACTTTCGTATAGAAATTAAAGTAACATATTTCAATTTATTTAGATGATATTGCTCTATGTCTTATCATTAATTATAGAGTTAAATTGTAGAACTGCTATTACCATTTATAAGTGACAGGTCGGTTTGTCATATGAAGCCTAAGCATGATAATTTACTATCAGTCATCCCGTGCAATGACGGTACATTAAAACAGAATCGTATTCATTTTCTTTTTGACTATGTCATTTTAATAGCTACACGTTTTTAATTAACATTAGTTAAGGATAAAAATGTGAAAAATTAAAACTAAAAATTGCAAAAAGCCGACAGTATGGAATCCGACTCAACATTGGTCAAATGTGACATGCTAAAGGAAATCACAAATGTTTTTTTTCTGGATACCATGTTATTCGCCATATTCAGTCAATAAATATAAACATATTATAGTTAGTCGACATTGCTCCATTAGCTGTAACATTTGTTAATGATACCAGTCAGTCATGTTAATTACACCTGCCTTTCTCCCCTCCACCCTCACACCATTCAGCAATAATTGACATGCTGACTCTCTAAATAGAAACTTTTTGTTACCTACTTCTGTCTCCCAATTTGAAATTGGTGATACTTTATCACCGACCAACTCTCAGATTTTTCAAGACTTTCATAAAAGTTGTCTTTATCTGTTTGCTTATCACGTGCCAATTTACTAACATATTTTGATAGGGTTATATTTAAAAATAATAAATGTTATCATTTAACTAGTTAGCTATATTTATAAAAGCAACATTAAGATATGCGATATGCCATAAATAAATGGACTTGGATCCGCATAACGACTGTTACAGTTTTATGGCTTTATCAGTTTGATTAATACTTAGAGCTATCGTAAATAACATGCGGACGTCCATAATTCAGCGAGTAAATGACGAAACATCCCTAAGTAGCCGAGTTGATCTTCACATTCTAGATTGTTTATTACAATTGTATGCAAGAACATACTGTTGGCGAGTGTTTGTGCCCCAAATACACATACCAAGTCATGTGTCATCGTTAAGATAATTACTCACAAGGTTTTCTATGACTTTTTTCTTTTGTATGTATCGTTCTCACATTTCATAAAAAAATATTTATCAACAGATTCAGCTTGTGATGCTAAAATGTTTGGAGTTGACTGCAGCAAAACCTGTAACTGTTTGAATCAAGATGAGTCGTGCTTTGTGGCTACTGGAGGATGTACATCCGGTTGTGCTATTGGCTACTACAAAGATGATTGTCAGACTAGTGGGTTTTATTGGAACTTTTAATTTTATATTATAGTCTAAAGTACTAAATACTTCATGACACTTATTTTAGACTTATTGGGGTTTACCTACTCAAGCCGACCACTCAGTTCCTTGTCTTTACAATATTGCTCACATGGTGCCGAAAAAAAAATTAATTAATTTAGATATGTAACTATTGTTACTATATTATAAAATTTTCTCAAGTGTCATATATCACCATAATTTTTTTAATTTTTATTAAAGAGTTATCATTTTACCTCTGCGTTCTGATTATACAAAACTAGAGTATATAACCCGATGTTTTCGGGTGGAATGAATATACATTTGTTTTGGATGTGTTGCTATACATCTGTTCTTTATTACATAAAAGTATTTTATTTTAATGTCACAATTATGTCTCTTTTGATAATATTTTTATGTACAGCGCGGTGAACCTATCCATAGGCTGGGGTACTACGCTAAAGATGACCACCACTACTACTACTACTAATAAAAAAAATAATAATAATAATGATAGGTCCTTTGCGATAATTTCTACTTGTTATTGCAAAAACTCATCACAATTCCTAACTTTAAAAAGAAGTATCTCTGTAATGATATGTACGTTTCTAACATCATTAAGTTTTGAGAAGTATTTATCTGCTATATATTAAACGCCTACCCTACTCCCTTTCACGCCTCTAAACTACATTTTTTTCTCAAACATGACCATAAATTACCCAATCTAAAGTATCACTAATTGTATCATTATTGTCACTAAAGAAGTTAATTGAGGGACGATTTCTACGCTAGAGATATACTTTAGTTTTACCTTCTACTTGTGCTTTTGAACTACAAAATTTTGTGTATAAATTGTGAAAACATAATCTAAAATTTAATACTAAAACTCTCTATATATTACAAATATAATTTATATTAGCTGATTTTGACATATTGATTTCTTCATCCAAAATTTAAACATCATTTTCTTTGTTTTTGCCTAGTTTTGTAACGCACGATTATTAAATCAAAGAAACTTAGAGCTTTGATAAAATAGGCGATTCGCGCCGTGACGTCATTTGCGTGTTTGTTTAGAACAAATTAATTTTAATTTTTTTCGCAATATTAACAACGTACTAAAAACGCACTAAAATAACTGATGTTTGGGTTATCCAAATGAATGTGATTTTGATGTAATTCTTTGATCATATTTATTTTTAATTAATTTGTTCCATAACTTACAAACGCATACAAAATGCGTACGATAGTTTCTTAATTGTTACTAAAATGTATTTTTAATTTATAAGAATAATACTTAAACTTTTACTGAAATAAAAGCCTATACACCATGTTTTTTACGCACTTAAATTTATTCGATTTCCGTAATAAAATAGAAAATAACTATGATTGTTTTTAAGAATACGAACATTTTAAAATCTTTTCGTCTCTTTGGCATTACGGTCAACCCCTGCTCATTCTAACACACACACATATATATATATATATATATATATATATATATAAATCAATGCTTATACAAAATTTGTACTTTATGCAATGACAAAGAATGTACATTTTTTTACTCATTTTTTGTTGTTGTTAATTTATGTTTTTGTTTGGTCCCTAGTCAATTAATAAATAAAAGAAATTGATATAATTTGTATACTTCATATATTCTATGTACAAACATACATAAATATGTCATTATTATTATTTTTTTTTTGAATAATTACTTATAAGTATGAAAAATAAAACCAAAGTATATAGTTTAAAGGCCCTTAAAATAGTAAATACTTTTTCATAGACAAGAATAATGACACACAAACAAGATTTTCATTATTATAAGACAAAAGACAAATTTAAATGTTTCCGCTAAATGCTTTCATCAGTGCGACATAATAAAGTGTCCAATATAAAATTGTCAATTTTAAGTATAATGTTCATAACTGTACTTTCAGAAGTTTTGCTCTTTTTTTTTCTTTTGACAAGTAGATTGGAATAAATTATAATATTTCTAGAAGTAATTAAACTACTCTCTTTGTCTCTCCAGAATGCCCATCAGACAAGTGGGGCTTCAACTGTATCAACTCATGCAGTACTCACTGTAGAAACAATTCATGTAATGGTACCACTGGTTATTGTTATGGTGGTTGTGATGATGGCTACACGGGGGACAATTGTTCTCAGGGTAAATTCATGAATATATAATATGTAAAATTTATGATATGACTACATGAAATATGCAATTGATTGTTCAGGTGTTTCCATCAAAGTTGTGCACTTGCACACATACAAGATGAAAAAAAACAACTAAAAAAAATGCAAAAAATAAAATGGTTGATATCATACTTTTAAATAAATGCATTAAAATATGTCGATTGTAGTAATGCCATGTTGTTTGTCATAAGTGGTTAGATGTCGGTAATTATGAAGGATGTTGTGAAATGTTTCTTGATAAATATGTAAGATTAGAGACACGCATTCCGAGTTATGTGAAATGCCTGGATCCGGATAGTCCAAAGAAAATGTGGTGTGAAAAGCAGGGTCGGATTAAGCCATTTTAGTGCACATGGCACAAACCCACATAGGTGCCCCTTCTGCCCGGGGCCCCTGATCTTTCACTGACCGTGACAGCTGGTATGTTCAATATTATGCAAAGAAAACAGTTGTTAACAATTTGTAGTTTGTACTACTATCCCTTATATTAACCTACAATAAAGTATTTCTGTATTAAAATTAATAGTTAATACATTTTGAAATAATAATAGACAAAAGTACTTAATTTTTTTATTAGAAGCATCGCAGGTGGCTAAAAATTCTTTTTCTAGATTTACATCTAGCAAAGTGTTTGAGTATATCGTCAAAGTTAATTTTGCGCAACACATCTGCCTCGATCATAAGCAGAGATAAGGAATCGAGCCTTTCTTGTTTCATTGTTGATCTATTTGAAATTTTTGTACGCTTCAACTGAGAAAAAGAGCGCTCAGTTGAACAGTTAATAACCATTAATGTTAAAAATATGCGCAAGGCGATTTCAACATTTGGAAAGGCACACTCGATGTTGTCTCTAACTATTACTTTGTATAATTCTCCATGATTAAACGTGTTGTTTTCCGATTTTGATGCAAGAAACTTTTGGCGAATATGTGAATGAAACTGTTGTAGTTCAGTATATAAATTATTGTTCAGATCTTTATTAGTTCTTCACAACACTGACATGTTTGTAATAGTGATGCATCGACCAAACAAGAATTAAGTAATTAATGTTATTATTTTAATATTATTTATTGAAAATATAAAAATGGTTAAACAAATTTCATAAAACTTCTCAAAAATTTTTAAAATTCGAATACAACGGCATTATTTATTTACAGGCCAAGTGAGTCCGCATGGCCCGCATTTTACTCATTACCATTTACCTGGGGTTTTTTAAATTTTTTATGCGCTTAATTTTTAAGCATTCAAGATTGTACCAAACTTGAATGTGAATTTTTATTATAATGTATTTCTTCATTTTCATAGCACTTGTTCAATTTTCAATTGTTTCTGGACTTAAATTTGTTTCAAAATAAATATTTCTTGAGGACTTGTGGTGCCCCCAAACGCTTGGCGTCCAAAGCACGTGCCTTATTTGCCTAAATATTAATCCAGGCCTGGTGAAAAGGTTTAATGACATCGCACGTGTCGTTTGTGTTCCGTCGGATATTCACCTAGACACAACTTACACATCATTTGGGCAGGAAATAAATTAATCACGTTGCAGTCCTCCGTGGGGACGTACGACACAGTTCAAAAGAGATCGGTCCAGAGATGTCGATTTTTCCCAACGGTTCTCAAAGATTCTTATGTTCGAAACTTGACGCCTCTGTGATCTACATATTTACTGTCACAATTCTCTTGCTGCCTTCTCAGATATTAGATTTCAGCTTATTTTGTTTTATAATTTCATTCTGTTTTTACTGTTGTTTGTTCGCTGAAGAAGGCTTTGCAAACACGTTATTTGTTTTGTTGCGTTCCTTTTTTCAGGTTTTCCCATACTTTGTTTGACCCATTTTCTTGTTTGCTTATCTGATTGCATTCTCTCTCCCTTATTACCAATATAGTTATCCTCTTATTTTGAAAGTCTCAAAGCAGCCTATTATAACTATAGTTCGTAAGTCGAAACTAGCATGAGCACCATATTACTTGTTTCATCTACTATATAAATTCATTGAGACTTTTTTTATTTGCTTGTTTAATGTGTGGATGGATCAAAAGAAAACCAAACAATGAATCACAACCAAATTTGACTTGGTCGCTCCTCCTGACCCATATACGGTTCCTGGTAACTTTAGTCATAATCCCATCCTTTCAAAAACTGTAATTTGAAAATAATTCGTTTACAAAAAAAAAAATAATACATCATTTCAAAATTAAATTTGTCTTTAAGCGTGCCTTTTGCACTCTGCAGCGGGAATAGGAACTGAAACGTTATGGACCCAAATTTCATTGTTTACAAGAGTTATAATAAATATGGCTATTTATAGGAGAATTTGTTATACTTTAATTGGTACTTTGGCAATGTGTTTTAGACTACCCAGAATTTATGTGTGAGTTGTTAAAACTTTGGAAGTTTTAAAGAGCCGGTTATGTTTACTCGTTTCTAAAATACAGTCAATTCTAAGCCAATGTCCCTTAAAATGTGTCAATGTATCATTTCTAATTGTTTCCGAACTCGGAAATAAAGTTAATCTATGAATACCTTTCCTCCACCAAGTATCCCAATTTCAACAACCGCCAAAATACAGGAAGGACTGACCGAATGGATACCGGGACAAGTCCTGGAGAGGCGGTGAAATTTAAACAACCTGGGCCGCATCTGTCGTTGATATGTAAGCCACCTGAGCCGCTTCTGTCGGTGATATTTAAGTCACCTGGGCGTTTCTGTCGGTGATATTTAAGTCACCTGAGCCACTTCTGTCGGTGATATTTAAGTCACCTGAGCCGCTTCTGTCGGTGATAATTAAGTCACCTGAGCCACTTCTGTCGGTGATATTTAAGTCAACTGGGCCGCTTCTGTCGGTGATATTTAAGTCACCTGGGCGTTTCTGTCGGTGATATTTAAGTCACCTGAGCCACTTCTGTCGGTGATATTTAAGTCACCTGAGCCGCTTCTGTCGGTGATATTTAAGTCACCTGAGCCACTTCTGTCGGTGATATTTAAGTCACCTGAGCCGCTTCTGTCGGTGATATTTAAGTCACCTGAGCCGCTTCTGTCGGTGATATTTAAGTCACCTGAGCCGCTTCTGTCGGTGATATTTAAGTCACCTGAGCCACTTCTGTCGGTGATATTTAAGTCAACTGGGCCGCTTCTGTCGGTGATGTGTAAGCTACCTGGGCCGCTTCTGTCGGTGATATTTAAGTCACCTGAGCCGCTTCTGTCGGTGATATTTAAGTCACCTGAGCCGCTTCTGTCGGTGATATTTAAGTCACCTGAGCCACTTCTGTCGGTGATATTTAAGTCAACTGGGCCGCTTCTGTCGGTGATGTGTAAGCTACCTGGGCCATTCTGTCGGTGATATTTAAGTCACCTGAGCCACTTCTGTCGGTGATATTTAAGTCAACTGGGCCGCTTCTGTCGGTGATGTGTAAGCTACCTGGGCCACTCTGTCGGTGATATTTTAGTCACATGAGCCACTTCTGTCGGTGATATTTAAGTCACCTGAGCCGCTTCTGTCGGTGATATTTAAGTCAACTGGGCCGCTTCTGTCGGTGATATTTAAGTCAACTGGGCCGCTTCTGTCGGTGATATTTAAGTCACCTGAGCCACTTCTGTCGGTGATATTTAAGTCAACTGGGCCGCTTCTGTCGGTGATGTGTAAGCTACCTGGGCCACTCTGTCGGTGATATTTTAGTCACATGAGCCACTTCTGTCGGTGATATGTAAGCCACCTGAGCCGCTTCTGTCGGTGATGTGTAAGCTACCTGGGCCACTCTGTCGGTGATATTTTAGCCACCTGCGATGCTTCTGTATTACAATAATAATTCATCATCACCATCATGTCCTTTAGTCCTTGGACCGTTGGGGCGCCACAGATGACATGTTGGGGCGCCACAGATGACATGAAAACCATCCTTCTCCATTCCTCTCGGTCTTCGGCACTACGCATGGCATCGCCTAGTTTTAATCCCGTCCACTCTTTGATGTTATCTTCTCATCTTTTTCTCTGTCTTCCTCTTCTTATTCCTGGTCTAGTTGTGCCCTGCAAGATTTCTTTGGTGAGCCTTTGTTTTCTTGTAACGTTGCCATACCACTCACGCTTGCGCTTTTTACAGACACCACAAGGTCATCGTAGAGCCCTATTGCTTGACGAATCCTTTCTTTCACTTGTTCATTGGTGATAATAATTACGTATTAGTTATCCACTTAAAAAGGGCGCAAGATCTTAATAAGACATATCACATTTGAAGTTAATGAGGGACTTTTGGTGTAGAAACTGAATTTAGTATAGCAAAATTTCATAAATTATATCAGCAAATAAAACATTTGAAAGCTCTAGGTAAGGTGTATAGAGGCCGTCATATAGTATAAAGGTTAAAAACGCATTAAAAGGATAAAATAATATACAATTTAAGGTAGAAGAAACTTAAATAGGATTATTTTTTAAAATTAATTTTACAAATTATTTTTTGCAGACCTTCCTTGCATGATACATATTAATTAAGTAATTTGAAATTATTTACCACTTTTTACGGCTTTTAAATATTTATTATTTGTAATATAACATTTATAGAAAGTCTTTTTCAAAATTAATATATATATATTTAAAAAGTTTGATACCTATTATTCTTAAATGTGTAATCGTTAAATCATCAATATAGAAGAACTATTTACATTTTTAAACAAGTAATGCCTAAAACAGACCCGTTAGAGCAGGGGTGGGCAAACTTTTTGTGCGGCGGGCCACATTGACAAATGTAATGGCTATTGTGGGGGGGGGGGGACGGATGTATATTATGTCCAATTTTATGCCAATAAACATTTCTCTATGTTAAAATCGGTAAACTCGCTTTTTAGCCTTACATGACAAAAGTCAAGGACTGTTTTAAAAAAATAGAGAATTAGAAAGTTGATCAAACATTGTTAAAACAATCATAACGGTACGGTACATGAAATTCTGTAAAAATTCATCAAAATAACTAAAAAACTAAGTAATTAAAAAAAAATGCCTTTGAGGGCCACATAATATCAGTTGCCGGGCGCTTGTGGCCCGCGGGCTGTAGTTTGCCCACCCCTGCGTTAGAGAGACTTAAGTCTTTACATTAGCATAAAAGTATTTAAAAGAGTGTCGGTGTCTGAGACGTTTCATACGCCTGGTTATTTGCCGTCTGTTGACCTGAATGAACCATCTCAACCACTACAGCCCCTCTTTTATTAGTCATCAACCCAACGATCATGGAGGTCATACCTAAGTACCCATGCTGACCCATGTGACGACGTTGTCTGAACCGTGACGAGCGGATCTCGCGCGACATGAAAAGTCTTTAAAAAAAAAAAGATAATGGGGCAAATTCGTTAGTAAAAAATACTTAAAAGACTATGAACCGAGTAAACTTTGCTAGGAATTTAGAGATACAATTAAATATTTATATCTCGTAAGATCCGAAGAAGTAGGGGCATAGGGATACATTGTGACGCCTGGAGCAGACTTTGAATTTGTCCCCACTGCACCCCCCAACCCCCCCCCCCCCAAAAAAAATCAAAAAAATCAGAATAATTGAAAAAGAACGTTAAGTATTATTTCAAATTATTAACTTTAACAAATTGCAAAATTAAAAGACAATTTATATATTAATACCAAATGTTATGTCCTACGTCTTCAAATATTTCAATTTTGTTGTTGTTTATATGTGTCACGACATAATTTAACGCAGCGTTTATTTTGCAGAATCTTGTTTTGAGGCTGTAGAATTAAGCCACTAAAATACATGTTGCCCTTTCATTCCTACCAGAGTGTCCCAACCTTAATTGGGGTTTAGACTGTCAGAACAGCTGCAGCCAGAACTGCTTCAACGGAAGCTGCAATAACACAAATGGCTTCTGTAGCTTCGGATGTTTACCTGGCTACACCAATTTAAACTGCTCCGCTGGTAATGTAACTATGTTTAATGTTTAATACAACTATATTTAATGGGTAAATAACTACATTTCATGTTAATGTAAAAATTTAACATATGTATTGTAATTAAATTTCATGGCAATGCAACTATATTTCATGACTGCACAGTTTTTCTTTTATTAATTGTATACATATTATTTCCTTTTTCAAACAACCATTACATGTAATCAAATTAAATTATTTGTTCTCAAAACAGCCATATTAAAAGATCAGTATATATAAATATGTAATTGTATACATTTAAAACCGAATTTTCTTTATTTTCATATCAAGTTAAACAACAGCTCAAAACGAGTCAACTCCTTAACTAAATGTCCCATATACACTATGTTTCCCCTTCAAAGGCGCTTACATAAATAAAAATAGAAATCCTATCTTTCAAGCCAATTCCTGTTTTCTCATCCCATAAGAATGTCCTTACTTGAAGTGGGGCCCAAAGTGCCAAGGTAACTGTAGCATAAATTGTGCTAACAAAACATGTGACAAACGTGATGGGAAATGTGACAACGGCTGTCAAGCTGGATACACGGGAGACAACTGTACAGAAAGTATGTACTAATAACTGCTATGGACAATAGATCACACTTCCTACATAATTTATAGAAGAATGTATGACTGCTTTATACATTGTGTGACCATTAATACATACACATTTGATGATTATTGAGTTTTAATGAAATTAAGCTTATCATGAACTATCTAAATCTTAAACTTGTTTTAAATGTATTCATTAATTTGATTTATAAATATAGATGTATGTCGCTGAACGTTTCTATCTAATGTGTTAAGTATTAGATTGCAATTTGAGCAATAATGTCAACCATTCTCTCTACACTAGCTTGTCCTACACTGAACTGGGGTCAAAACTGCGATTTCCGTTGTAGCAACCATTGCGTTAATAAAACGTGTAACATATTTAATGGAACCTGTGACTATGGATGTCAATCTGGATACTTAGGGGGGAGATGTATTGATTGTAAGTAATTATAGTTATATAAATATATTTGTAAAAAAAGAAACTTATTAAAACAATTTTTTCTAAATATAATTCAAATTGAGTACAGCGTACGATCAAAGACGAATGAATGCACTTAGTAAATTGATACACGTATCTGGATGATTGAGGTCTATCTAAAGCTGGACTATTTTGAGTTTAATATTATAGATGTTTACTTTACACCATTTATTGACTGGTTCCGTCTAAAAGAAACTTTAACTGGACACGTCACAAGGGAAGTAATTAAGCACTAAATATGAATGAGAAAAAATTATTTTACAACTTGAATCCTTATCACAGCCTGTGAACCTTCTAAATGGGGACCACAATGTAAGAACAACTGCAGTGGACATTGCTTGTCAGGACCGTGCAACGTTACCAACGGTTGGTGTGAGTCTTACTGTGAGACAGGATATACTCAGGAAAATTGTTCAATCAGTGAGTAGCACATTTATTCCAATAAATAATGCAGATAGGCTTTAAATTTAAGTGAGATCTATCGATTTTATAGGGGGGGGGGGGCAGGGCGGCCACTTAAAAGGGACATAATAATGTTACAATTTAATAAAAAGTCATATATGTATATGTATACACCTATATTGTCTTCTGGAAAACAAATCATCTTAAATATCGACCAACCTATTTAGTTCAAGTTCAAGTGGAAAAAAAATATCATGAATGTTTAAAATAAATATGAAGAGATTATAAATATATCTTTTTAAGGTGACAGCATTCATAAACTATTTGTTTTTAAGATTTGTTTATGTTAAAAATTGTAATCTCAAGTGCAATGTTAATGTTAGAAAGCACATTACTAACTTTTCTTTCAATATTTGTTTATGTGAATAGAGTGCTCAGCACTGACGTGGGGTGAACAATGCCTCAGCAACTGTAGTGAACACTGCTACAACAAAACCTGTGACTTTAAAGTCGGTACATGCGATCACGGATGTGACCCAGGCTACTTCGGATTTTTGTGTCTAGAAGGTGAGGTGATAGTAAGTTCCAATAAACTAAACGGGCTTCTCATTAAAATTGCGACGCGATGATTCCAGGTGTGCCGCGCAAAATTACTCATAGAAGTTGAAAATCATTGAATATATGTAATTACGTAAATATGATAAAACAGTGTTGATAGAAAACAGAAATTGGTTAGTCTATTTCCAGACTGTCAAACTGTGTGATAACAGAACTCTATTCAATGCATACATACAGAGCAAAACAACGCAATATTATACACTTTAACATTACACGCCACATGAATGTTATCTATATTATATCATTAAGTATATAACTTTTAATTCTTACTCATGGTGTGCCGCGGAATTCTTGGAATTGGATAGATTGCAAATGCTCCAGTGGCGTCTATTCCCCACCCCCGGGTGGCGGACTCCGGCCCTCCTCCCCTTTAGACATTGAATTTCATACATTCTGTGTGTAGGTCGTGTCAGTCATGCCATTACTGTAAGTCATGTCAGTCATGCCAATCATGTCAGTCATGCCAGTTATGCCAGTCATGTCAGTCATGTAAGTCATGTAATTCATGCCAGTTATGTGAGTCATATAATTCATGTCAGCCAAGCCATTCATGTCAGCCATGCCAGCCATGTCAGTCATGTCAGTCATGTCCATGGGCATGATATTGATCTTATTTTGGGATTTCCTTATGAATATTAGTAATACACAAATATACAGCTAAAATTGTTAGAACATTGCTGACTGATAAATAATAATCCCTTTAATCAGTTGGCAAACAAATGATTCATTCCCACTGTGTAGGCCCCCCTGCTGACCTCTGAAATAGAGGAAACAAATTGGCTTTTTGGGGCTAATTGGTGTAGAAATCAGAAACTCATAGCCTATTTATGTGCATTTTTAAACAAATGTAATAATTTTTTATGCATCTGTGATTTGTTACTATTTCTTTGGAGAATTATATACATTTATTAAGATGCATTTTTGTGTTTTGAACAGAATGCCCTATATCCAAATGGGGTGATAACTGCCACCTCAACTGTAGCATACAATGTAACAACCAGACGTGTTCTAGAAATAATGGTACATGTGACTACGGTTGTACTGCTGGGTATATAGGCCTCATGTGCTTAGAAAGTGAGTATGTACATGGTTATATGTAGTATATTTTATATATATATAAATGGCGTCAGTGGGCCGTCGAGCTCGCGCTCCTTATACCCTCGGGTTTCCCCGACGCCGGGCAGTACGGGGGCACACTCGAGGCTTCCCCGGGCGCGGACCGCCCCCACCAGCAAACGCTTGATCGGGCTTGCTGATGGAGACTCTCCCCGTCCGTGGACGTCCGAGGGACCGACGACGCTGGGTTTAAAGTGTCCGCAGTCAACTCTCCCAGGGGTCGGGACGTTACATTAACGTCCTAATACCTCCCACCACCCGTCCCGGGGAAGCATCGGACGCCCTCTAAGAGGGATTCTACAGTGGGTTTCCACATCGCAACTAATTCACGAAATAGTTGGGACGAAACGGTTGCCTAGGAGCAGCTTTCTCAGGGTTGCGTATCTAGAATCATCGGCCAGAGACCTCCACCACAGCCTCTCGCCTCATATCCTTTAAGGGCAACTTGTAATCACGATCCCTCGTCCTGTATCTGCCTTTTCTTCCACCTTGAAATATAACAGCCCTGTAGGAGCCGTTTATTCCAGCAGTTACCATGCATGCCCTTGTCTACCACGCGGGACACGCAATGGTGGTTGTGTTTCTCGGGTTAACGTCTTTGGGGTCGGTGGCCAACGTTTCCAAATCGGCAAGCCACCACAGACAATTAACTTTACAAGAACTCACTTGTTCTACTTAATTTTAATTTCAAGAGTTAACGCTAAATATTAGTCCTTGTCTCAAATATTAACTCAGGATTCTAACGACATTGTCAGCACTGTCCCAATACATGTTACCAAGTGGATCAGATAGATAATGGCATAGCCTTTAAAGTTTTAAAGTTGTAGATAATTATGAATACCATTTAATGAATTGTTTTGCCCTTATGATGTCAAAGAAGTAGATGAAGTCGAATCAACACTAGTAGCGGCCATTGTTGTACCCATTGTTGTCGCAATCATCATAATCGTGTTGATAATAGCCGCCATCTTCATAGTGAGGTAAGTAATCCTGTACTTTACATCGAATGCTTACAAATCAAAACATTTTTGTTCACCAACAAAATAAAATAAATTTAAATTTGAAAACTGATGTAAAAATGTAAGAACAGTTTCTACAAATAATAAATAATTAAATGAATAAAACCTTCTCGGCATGCCGTCTTTATCATCGTGTTTCAAGTCTATTGATTGGTTAGTCCAGTGGTCCTCAAACCACTGCTTTTTAGCATCTGAGTGCGGTGCGGCCTGTCGGTAATCGGTTTTGACTCTGACAAACATGGTTCTTGACAGATTCTTGAAAAAAAATTTGTCTCCACCAAAAAAGTGTTGATCGTCCTGCTGCTGATGTTTGGCTCTTTTGACTAATAAGCTTGCAGATCACTGGTTTAGTCATGTTCTCGTAATTTCAGATTCTTGAGTTGTGGGCTGTTGGATTTTCGGGGAACCAAAGTCATCTTTCACTGGTGGAATATGAATTATGAATTATCACGAACATGATATTTTATATCTTGAATAACAAGGCAAGACAATAAAGCAAATGTTTTTGACAAATGTCTTCCTCTGCGAACACAACAGCGAAATACACGCGATAATCAAAAAGAAGAAAGAAAAAACCAACAAAATTAGTGTGCATGTCATGTGATAGGTATCAGTTTATGAGACTATCATGAAAACAATAAAACGGACTACATGAGGATATATTAGCATTCTGGTTTCTACTCGTGTTACTCTGGAATAGCAATTGAAATTACTTAAATAGCCCTTTAATTTCTTGTCATTTTTACGAAGCTCATAAGAACATAATACAACTACCTGTTATACAATTATCGTGTTAACAGTTTGTAAATGAGGCGAACATTTTACTTCAGAATAATGATATACTTAGGTGACGGCAATTAACACTTTCTTTTGCTGTATTAAAATTTTAAATGACACGATTTTGTGTGTGTTCACTTCACAACTCTCAGAAGAAGACGACTGGCTAAACATAAAGCTAATGAAGAACAGTTATCGAAAGAAATGTTATTTGTGACGTCCAAACATTTCAACAGTGATGATAAAAACAACGCACATGATCAGAAAGGTAAGTGTTTACATGAAATATTTTTAAGTACAGCCTCCCGTTTGACACTTGTTGACCAATTTTCGTACTTTTAATTATGATAAATGTCATTTTAATTACTTATGGCATTGGTATAACAATTTAACTTAAGAACAACCTATGCTATTGAAACCAATGTCATAGATGATAAACAGCACGTCTATTATTGACAACAGAATGTTTTGAGATTCATTGATTATTGATCATGTTTAAACAATACACTTTACGATTCTATAAATATGTATTCGTAAAGAAACATAATTATAAAATTCTATTCATTAAAGCTAGCTATTATTTTTAATTTTTTAAAAATATATATTTTTTTTGCTTTTTTTTAATCATCCAAATAAAAGTTGAATTTAGTTCTATTTCTTATTTTGATAAAACAATGAATATATTTATTATATTGTTAAGGGCTACTTTTATGTAAACCCTTTTGTTAAACGTTCTACATTTCAGAACGAGGTAGCAAAACGTTCACGGCACTACCTGTGAAATTAGGTCCTGAAAACACTTATTCCAATACAGTTCTACCCATGGTCAAAGACACAGCTATAGCTGTCAATGAATTAAATGAATTTATGCGCCTTCATAAAAGTGACTACTTTACGAACCAGTTTAAGGTGTGTTAATTTCATTTTTTCGACATTATTTTAATATTATTTTAACATTATGTTTATAGCAATCGAATAACCTACATTGACCCAAATTCGACTCGATTCCGCATAATTTTAGTTACAACGTTACCTCACCAAAGAAAAGTGAAAGCATTTTTAAAAAAATATAACTGTGTATGAGGAAAATGAACTTTAAAAAATTATCACATGTTAAATACATAATATAAAACACGAAATGTGTTTTACATACAAACTATTTTTTAGGTCATCGTTTCAATTTCATGCCTCACGCATGATGATGCTCGGTCAATTAATAAAGTTATATTTAGTTATTTAAAAAGCCTTATATAAAATGATTATCGAAGCCTCAATTGTAATAGCGGTCATAGTGATCAGTTTTTTTTTTTTACAATGAATCTTGACCTAGGCAGAGCCGTTGCGTGACATTGGGAAGGGGGTGGGACCAACCCATTTCATGTTTTGTCTTCCTGCATGTACGTTTGAAAATGTCACACCTTTGGGCCGAAAGATACGAGGTCCCCATCGGACGTAGTGTTTGCAGGGCTTACGCGATGCCTCTAACTAGAAATTTACATAAAAAGTCGTATTTATATTTAAAATATAGAAACATTTTTCCAGCAATTATAAAGGTTGTTTTTTTTCACATTTCGACACGATTTATTCATTAAACTCACCGAAGAAACATTTAGTAAATCAGATAACAGAAGTTAAAACCTGAGATTGTTATGCCGGTTAAAATGATGTTAAATGTTATATTTAAAACTCACCTTGCCTAAACACAATTCTCTCATTCACTTTATTAAACTAGTATCTTTGTACCAATATGACAAGCATTTGTATCACAAATATCTTTCCCAGAATATCCCACCTCCCATTAACGTATCCGTGGAGGTTGGACAGAGTGAGACAAACAAACATAAAAACAGATACAAAAACATTTGTACATGTAAGTATACCTAAACGTTTCATAAATGATATTATAAATGAGGATATAAAATTAATAACGTATAAATCGTAACAAAGAGATTTATAGTATATCAACATCTCAATTTCCATTACAATTCCTCAACGGTAATATTTGTCTTAAGTTTCTAACTTTGTTTTTAAACAACTTCCTCCCAAACTCTCAATATAAGAACTTTTTACCATATAGATTTCAGCAGCTATTTTTATTTCCAAACAGTCAGGTAGCATTCAAAGACACATGTATACAGGTCGACGTTTGATATTTTTTTCAGACGATCACTCGCGAGTCCACCTAAAGATAGACACATCAAGAAATGAAGAAGATTATATAAATGCTTCATACATTGAGGTGACAATGTATTCTGTTAAAATTCAAGGCACACTTCTCAAATCACATAGAAGCTCTGACCATGTCGCTTACTCTTATTTTTTAGCACTCTTGTCATCACTTACTCTTATTATTTAGCCCCCTTGTCATCAAAATGTATAAATAAAAAAAAAATGTATTAAGTAATTCATAATTTAAAAAAAAGTTCTGCATTTTTTGTAATGGAACTAAGACTTACAGGTATTTCTTCAATAAGCCAAATAAATCAACATATCGCTACATTCATCATAATTATATTATCCTTTTTTTCGCTTAGTTTCAAATTAATGTTGCAAACTTTTATGTAGAAATGATGAATATTTAATAATTCACGGGTCAAATTATATTCATAAATGCCATGTTATTGAAATAAAATTCGTAATTTCGTATCAGTTTTTATGTGCTCAACACGAATATCAGTCAAATTTCAAAATTGGATCTAGTTTGTTTGTAATCTGTACATGTAAATTCATGTTTATATCTCGAAAAACATGGCAATATTAAATCGGTTAATACCATTAACAAATGAAGTCACGGACTCCCTCTTACATCTCTTCCCCTGTCTCGTGTAGAACTTTTCTGGTGAGTGTCCAGCAGAGCCAGACAGCATTGTCGTTGACCATTTTGTCCCGGTTTTTTGGTTCTATTTTTGAGGTATTTTCTTATGAACATTTTCACCATGCACATCAATAGCCATACCACAGTTGTCAGAGAAGAAATCCAGATTGAAATGAAGGAAATTGATCTTTAGAGACATTGCAGCCAAGTTTCTGATACCGCATCAGCATGTCTTCTACTTGCGCTTGTAGGTTCCTCCCTTAACATTCCCGAGAAAGTTTGTAGACATTAGGCAAAAAGCTTCTATTGTTCTTTCGCATCACCCTGCAGCAAGTTGTTGAAGAAGCCTTCTTTGAAGAGCTCTCAAATCTGAGCACCCTCCAATCTCTTAACCTGCAAATGTAACATATCCCTTTTAAACATTAGCTTCAATGAGTCGAGGTAATTTTTCATGCAGGTACCGAAAAGTTGGCTAACTCCAGTCTAGGGTTTTTATGAAGTTCTTCATCAAACCTAGTTTGATGTGACGGGGTGGTAGCAAGATTTTGTGAGCCTCGAACAGATATTCTTCTTTCTAGCTTCTACATGTCGTCTTCGAGTTCATTCCTTCCGCAAATAGTGCTATTCCCTTGCTCGGCTATACCACTGACATAATAAACTCATGTTTGTATATCCCTGCTGCAGTACCATTAAAAGGCCAACTACATTCAAGTCACAATAGAGGTGCCAGCTGTAAGTGTTATACTCAATGGAATTCAGTACCTGCTTTAAGTTAGTGTATGTATCTTTTTTATGGCATAGATGGAAGACAGTTCCATTGTAAAAAGCAAAGCCTTAAGGCTCAATTTCGGAGAATCTACAAATAGTCTCCATTCGTATTAGTCACGTGTTATTTTTAAGGCATTCATTAAGCCCAAATTATTGGACGGAACACCAGATTACCTTTCTTTGTGAAGCAAGGCTCCAACCGCTGGTGGTACTTTCGATATAAAGAAACTGTGACATCTTCTTCTAGAAGATTTCATTTTTGGAGTCTTGATCTAGAAATTCTGTCTTGTTCTTGAATTAGTCCTAATCCCGAACCAGGTCATTTTGTTCTTTTTTGTTTTATTCTCATGAACCCCAGTTCAAATCGGGATCACTGCATGCTGATAGAACAGGAGAAGAACTGGTCGGTTTACTCTTGTTCTCATCAGATGAAAGAAGATAATAGTCTGCTGGTATTTCTGGAATAGGAAGTCCCTCACAATGTCGAACTGGTCTCAATGCAGATGGAATGTTAGGGTAGACTATTCTCGACTTCTTTTGCTTTGTTATTCCAAGGAAAATATGAGGAACCAAGCAGAATTAACATTGATTTATGTGTTTTCTTGGCTCTTCACACACCACAGGGACTGCTAATGGCATTGAAGGTCTTTGGCCATTTAATCACCGTGAAAGCCTATATAGTACATGTAGCACAGCATAGATGTGAAAATTAGAATCATGAACTTTATGAAATATCTTCATAACGAGAGCCAATAACAAAAAATCATGACTATATTCGTGTTCAGTACATAAAGATACCACAGGCGAGAGTATTTTTAACTCAGTAAAGATTTGAATATGTACCCGTGTTTTGATCATTTAATTAATATTTCTTCTTACAGGGATATTTGGATAAAGATAAATTTATAGCTAGTCAAGGTAAGTGTTACTATTTTGGTGTTATACCATTGAAGCACGAGTCATGTCCCTTTCTTTCAGCATTTATATGTAAAAGCTATTAGCTACATAAAACAAATCCCACAATGCATTTTGTTTTATTATATCTCAGTTTTTTTCGGATTCTCAAGTCTAAATAATTGCAAATTTGTTCCTCCTATACGAGGAATTGTGAATAGAAAAAAACATTAGAATAAAATAAAAAAAAGTAGATACACATAGGAAATAATGATATGTTCTTGTCTAATATCTATGGAACACTTATTTGATTAACACAAATGTCTAAGAAACAGTATCTTTACTCAAACTGTTATAACAAGTGTCATCATATCACAGCCAAAATCCTTCATTCAAACAGTCATAATAAGTATCATCATATCACAGCCAAAATCCTTCATTCAAACAGTCATAATAAGTATCATCGTGTCACAGCCAAAACCCTTCATTTAAACTCCCTCATAACAAGTGTCATCATATCACAGCAAAATCACTTTTTCACAACATAAATTACATTTTATAGTCATAACATTATATACTACTGCTACAGGTCCCAATAAAGTTATCATCAATGATTTTGTTCGGTTGCTCTGGGAGCAGAACGTAGCAAAAGTTGTGATGTTGACAAACTTGATTGAGGAAGGTCAGGTCAGTAACTTATTCCAAATCTACAACCTAATTATTCTCTTATACACCCAATCGATTGTGATTCCACGCCAGATGTCATCCCCAGGAAACATATTTTATTAATGATCTGCTGTTTGAAAAAATCTGGTGAGATTGAGTGATTTATCAAAATGAAAAACTAATATTTTCACGCACTGATTTAAAAAAGGCGGATATTTCTTTAATGTTTTTGTTTACAAAATGGAATTTAATTTTGGATCGTATTACCAATGTTTAGACTATGCTTTTAATTGAGTGTACTGAACATCGTTGTCAATGGGGATTCAATCGTAAAGTTTAGTCATTAAAATTGTTGAGGTAGATTCATGAAACTGATGTCGCACTTTTGGGTGAATTTTATCGTATGCTTGGCAAAATGCATTGCGTGTACTGGCTCGAATTATTCTTTGCTTGTACTGCCTATACTTTGCTTGTAATGCCTGGCATTATTAAAAGATCAATGACTTTAGCCTGCGAATTTCGTGTGTATGACCAGAATTTGATCCATTATAACGAGTAGGCGGAAATAAATTTTCATTTTGAATAGCCAAGATAAAATTTCGCTGGGAGGAGCCAATAAATATTTATAACATTGATTAGTGGGAGTCTTGCATGTTAAAACATATCTCCGTCTGACTCTCCATGGATTTTTCCAAGACACGACAGCTGACAAGTGTCCACTTTAAATCATCACTTGGGCAGGTTAAATGTGAAAGATACTGGCCAGAAGAGGGCAAGGTTGTGTTTGGTCACATAAAAGTCAGGCTGGCGTCCACGCAAGTGTTTGCTGACTACACAATCAGGAATCTGGAGCTTATAAAGGTGGCTGCTCAATTATAATGAAAACTTTATTACTTTATTCTTTTAAAGGGCATTAGTAATCTTTTTCATTTTTAAATGGAACTATAACCTGCATTATTGAAGTATAATTTGTATTATTTCAGCATAACTTGCATTTTTAAATGTAATTTGTATTATTGAAGTATAACTTGTATTATTGAAGTATAACTTGTATTATTAAAGTATAACTTGTATTATTGAAGTATAAATTGTAAAATTGTAAAAACATTTTGCTGTACTTCTTTGTCAATTTAGAAAGATGAACCTATCCACCAAATGACCCAGTTCCACTTTACCTCCTGGCCAGACAAAGGAGTTCCACTAACACCATGGAGTCTTGTAGATTTTGAACAAAGGGTTGCATCTGAACCAACGACAAGTCCCGTAGTTGTACATTGCAGGTTAGATAACTGTGTAATATATGTTACATAGGCAGGTCAGATAACTGTGTAATATATGTTACATAAGCCGGTTAGATAACTGTGTAATATAACGTGAATGAAATGTGTTCACAAAAATTTTTATTATATATAAGAATGAGCTATAGGGACTTAACTCCAAAGAGCCGAAAATATTTTGATACGTTCGGACTCTTAAAAACAAACATAGTTATTTTCTATTATTTTACGGAAATCGAATAAATTTACATGCGCAAAATTTCCGCTTTTATTTTAGCAAAAGTTTAAGTATTATTATTATAAATTACAAATACATATAAAGAAACAACTAAGGAACTATCTTAAGCATTTTATATACGTTTAAAAGTTATGAAAAAAAAATTAAATAGAAAAAATATGATCAAAGACATACACAGTAATCACATTTATCGGGAAAACCTAAACATCAGTTGTTGTTAGTGCGTTCTTTAGCGCGTTGTCAATAAGGCGAAATAAAATTAAAATGAATTAGTTCTAAATAATCACACAAATGACGTCATAGTGCGAATTAGATATTTAGCCAAAGCTAAAAGTTCTCTGATTTAATAAAAGAGCGTGACAAAACTGTTGATGTACATTCCCCTTCTTATAAGTAAAATTAATAAATAGCATTAATTGCTTTTTAAATTGCTAAACTTAAATACTAATTTAGCTTTGTATTTTTAACATGTAATAAATTTGTATTTTTTATTCATTCCAAAAATAAACTTTTATGAAATTTATAAATTTTTAAAATCTCTACATTTAAAAATAATTTTAATAAGAATATGCCTTTTAATTAAATTGGTATAGCAAAACTAAATAGCCAAATAGCATTTTTAATGCACTTATCACTGATCTAGATAAGAAATAAGCATATTAAATGCAAAAAAAAAAATCTTTTTGCGTTAGTAAGGGGGCTACAATCCAGTGGATGATTTATTTTTTTTTTTTAAAACTCTGTGTAGCCCACTATACACTATACATTCATTTTGCCCAGTGCAGCACGAGATAAGCCTCAGAATAAATTTGATAAAAATTAACCTTCTTCGATACATTTATATCGATGTTAGGAAATTGAGTTCATACATTTTTACTTGGATGACAATATCTTTCAATCCAATGACATTTCAGTTGTAAAAAAAAAAGAAGCTATATTCTCATTTTACATATGAACATATGTTAACCAATTAAGAAAATCAATGACTTTAACAAAACATAAAAATATTTTCATAATTATCCCCAAGGATATCAAAACCCAATCACTTTACACAAGTGAAAATTTAATTTTAAAAATAGAGAGTTTATTAGATAGAGAGATAGAAAGATAGACAGACAGGCAGACAAATACACAGATAGATGATAGATAGATAGAGATGTAGATAAAAGATAGCTAGACGGATGGATGGGTGGATGGATAAAAGGATGGATGGATGGAAGGGTGGGTTGGTGAGAGGATGAATGGATGGATAGATAGGTAGGTAGAAAGGTAGATAGACAGGTATGTTGGTATGTTGTTAAGTAGGTAGAAAGATATGTAGGTAGGTAGGTAGGGAGATAGGTAGTTAGATAGATAGATGAGTAGATAGATATAGACCTGTTTACTCTTACGATTTTGGCGTACAATGTACGATTTTGAGGTGTATACATTATATATACTGAGTGTTTTTTTTACTATTAAGATAATGTATTGAACGATTTTGTGATACAATTGTACGATTTTAAGATTTTGAGGGTAAACAGGTCTGTTTGATAGTAGCTGGATTGGTAGATAGTTAGGTAGATAGGTAGGTAGGTAGGCAGGCAGGCATGTAGATGGTAAATGGGTAGATAGGTATATGATAGATAGATAGGTAGATAGATAGATAAACAGACAGACAGACAAACAGACAGGCAGTCAGACAGACAGAGAGACAGAAGGAGAGACAGAAAGAGAAACAGTCAGATAGACAAGCAGACAGAGATGTAGACAGAGAGACAGACAGAGAGACAGACAGAGAGACAGACAGAGAGACAGACAAAGAGACAGACATAGAGACAGCCAAACAGCCAGAGAGAGATAGACAGAGAGACAGACGGAGAGACAGGCATAATGACAGAGAGATAGACAGAGAGACAGAGACTGACAGTGAGACAGACTGAGAGACAGCTTGAGAGACAAACATAGAGACAGATAGACAGAGAGACATATAGACCGGCAGAGAAACAGAGAGAGAGAAAGAGAGATAGACAGAAAGACAGACAGAGTGACAGAGAGACAGACAGATAGGGAGACAGACATAATGACAGAGAGTCAGACAGAGAGACAGACAGTCAGAAAGACAGACGGATCATCCTTGAATAATTGCAAAAAAGTTATCTTAATTCGGTAAACTATATCTATACATATATAAGTATATCCCGTATGTGCTTCTATACCATCAATCCAAAGTGATGAAAATTGTGTGAATTGTAAAAAAAATGCAAATATTTATGAAT
This sequence comes from Omphiscola glabra, assembly GCA_964017045.1. Lineage (NCBI taxonomy): Eukaryota > Metazoa > Mollusca > Gastropoda > Lymnaeidae > Omphiscola > Omphiscola glabra. The sequence goes on from OZ024796.1 coordinate 9,734,991, forward strand.
TATTACACACATTTGACAATATTCCGTTTTGGGACCGGGGACCTATATTCTTTGTACCCCCTTTTATGAGCTAAATATAATTTTCGTTTGCGTTCCTATACCATTCATCCGATTGCGATAAAACTTTGGTAAGTTGTTGTGCGCACCAATGGTTTCTGAATTAGCCTATCCATTTTTAATATTCCTTTTCGGGCCGGAGCCCCAAATTATTTTTTTCTTATATGAGCATACAAATATAATTTCAATCAGTGCTATTGCATGGGTGGCTAGAAATCAATCAAATACAAACGACATTTCAGTTTGTGTGTGACATACATACAACCATTTAAAAAATTTTACGTTTGTGGCCGGGGGCCTTATTTTAAAAATAATAAATATTTGAGCTATCTAAATATAATTTAAAACAGAGCTACTGCGTGGGTGGATCAATCGCTACTAGTGTGTGGACTAAATTTTGAAAATACACGCTTCTCACGTGGACAGCTATATGTTGCCTGCTCACGCGTTGAAACAACTTCTAATTTATTTGTGTACGCACTAGACGGAAAAAAAACAATAAATATTTTCTATTTAAAAACTACTTAAAAACTTAATTAAAACACAAACACTTTTTCATTGAGTCGCATGCAACGCATGCCGGGTTCTCGCTAGTGTCAATATATTAAAATTATGTAGGCTTAAAATGTGTTTAGTAAATAGCGATAGAATCAATAAAAAAAAAAAAAAATAAAGGGTACATTTGATAAGCACAAGGAAATAAACAACATCTGAGCCTGTGCTTTGACTCAGAGAAATTAAACTTTACTTGATAGTAGCTAAACGTATTTTTTTTAATTATTACTTTAAATAGTTTCTTAAACATTTGCTTCCCTGACCAGACCGTAAGTTTTAGCCAACACTCTCTTAAATTGTGTAACTCAAGAAGTTTTTTTATTTACACTATGTTTTGTATTTTCTTTTTTTCACAACATGAACATATCCTTGCTTATATTGTTTCTTTAAACATTTTATGGAATGGTAAAAGTAGATAAAATTGTCTTTGTAAAGAAAGTATTTGGTGTAATGTTGTATTTTTCATATTCCAGCGCTGGTGTTGGTCGGACTGGGACATTTATTGCTTTGTGTAATGTTATGAAAGAAGCAGAAGACACAGGTCGAATTGACTTCTTTAAGACAGTTGTCAAATTGAGACAAGACAGGGTCATGATGATTCAAACACCGGTAAATTGTCTCCCATTATTTAACCTTCATTAAACTCAGGTTGGGAAAAGTAAGGAAGCTAAATAAATAATAATAACAATAATAAAAATCATTTGAATTGTCGGTACAGTAAATAGTAAGTATATTAAAAATATAAATGTCAGACAGCAATAAATACAATATTTTTTTAATGAAGTAAACTCCATTTATGGCTATTTTTGAGTCTCTTACACAGAAATAAATGTTGTTTGTTATAGCATATCTTAAGTAACTTATTCTAAGAAATTAAGTCAAGATAACAAATGATCCGTGGTTAGTGTTCACGGTATAAGAATGTTGACCCTAATTCCCTGTTAACTTAATTAAAACTTTTGAAATTGAATCAATTTTTAGTACTTTAGAGTTTGGTGTTTACTTTTAAACTTGTTATTGCTCAGCTTAATTCAAAGATTTAATTTAACGTTTTCTTTAAATGTTAGAAATTCAATATTTTCAGGAAAGCAAATATACTTAAAAATTATGGTTTTAAATGTATGCTTGTCTGTACTGCAGGCACAGTACGAATTCTTACACAGAGCAGCACAGGTAGCCATAGTTTGTATGGGAACAACAGTCACATCAAGAGATATTACAGACAGGATTCGAATTCTGGAAGAGGACATTTTCAAAGGTCGCGCGAAAATGGAGACTGAATTTCTGGTAAAATCTTGAAATCATAAATTGAATGAGACTTGAAAATAATCTATGTGTTTAAAATTATGGAGTTGCTTCCATTTTGGCGGCTCATCATTGCGAGACTTACGTATTTCTTCCCATTGTTATTATGTGAGTCTAGTAATTATTTGTTAAACGAAGTCTATATAGAGCAAACATTTTATAACAGCGCTTTGGTACACAGCACAGAGAGAATGCAGATTCTGTGTTCATTTTTGCCGAATACAAATTAAGCGTGTATACTCTAAAAACGAGTTTTTTGGAAATTATCATGGTAATATGATCTTTAAAATTTCCAAAAAAGTCAATTATGAATGCACTAATAAAAACGAAAACTATATTAAATTCCTTCTTCTCAGAAGTTAAAATCAATCTTTAAATTTCATGACTTCTCTAACTTAAAACAAAAGACATTCAATTATAATATTAAAATATATAGGACGTGTGCTCAGTGAGTAAAGATTTCACCACACACATTAAAGAAGTTGAGAACACAGAACAAGAAGAAAGTGTTTACGAAAACAATGTGAACAACTCTGCCATAGGAAAAAACAGATTTCCTGATATTTTACCAGGTATGTTCATTTAAAGGGCCTTTTTTAAAATTGCTAAATTAATATTGCATGCAAAAAATATTTAAAGTTTTTCTTCTTTTTGTAGCCCTGAAATGAGTTACTATATTATAAATAATGATCACTACTACAATAATTTTTTTATTTTTCCGCAAATAGCTACAATAAGGAGTTTTATTTTAATTATTTCAAAATAATTCAATTATCAATCTTTATTATTTTCTATGTATACTATTAAATGATAGTATCATAAAATAAGGCAGAGATCGCGATCGCCCCCCCCCCCCTCAAATCCCCTAAGACACGTCATAATCCTTTAACAGGTGCGTTTAAATGTTATTATTTTGAACATCTTCACATATAATGTATTTCGTATAATAGCATGAACGTTAAATTATTTGTCTTTTCAAAGAAAAAGCATACAGTGCTTTACTGATTCCTGACGGCAGCCAATCAGGAGATTACATCAATGCCGTCATAGCACCGGTAAGTGGATATACTTTTTTGAATTATAATTTAATGTTATTTGTTACTTCAATCATTTATTTTCTTTAAAGTCAAATGAAATAAAATTATAATTATTATTTATCTTTATCTTTTTATAATTGGCCAAACATTTAAAAAAACTTTCTTACTCTTTCTTCAACTAAACTAAATTAAACCTAGGAACTCCTTTTATCGTCCTATGACGTTGGGTTTGTACAATTTATTGTGTACTATAAAATAATGAGAAACCACTTTTATGATATAAACCTTGTTTTTGGAAAACTAATGAATTATTTCACTCAATCTTTGCTTGTTTCTAGAGTTTGAAAAAGAAAGACCAACAAGTTTTGACCCAACTTCCACTTGCCAGCACAGTTGTTGACTTCTGGAGACTTGTCATGGACTACAAAGTTTCTCTTATTGTAGAGTTTGAATTTAACCTGCAGTCTACTGACCCGGTGAATATTAATTGCAATGATTCAGATCAATATGTAGACATACCATGTCAAAAGATGGTGTATAATAGCAGACGATGTTGAAAAATGCATGGTTTAGTAAGAATTAGTAAGTATTTTCCATGTATCAACATTTTAATAAACATGTCTTGACTCTAAAATGTGTGGCGTTTACTCAGACTATTGCAGATTATCTACCCTCTATGCCAGGCGAGTCCTTGACACTGGGAACAAATGAAATACATATACTTTCTTCTAAGAAGTCAACTTTGTGGGAGGAGCTACAACTGTCACTGAAAACAAAAAAGAAATCTACTCATCTGACGTCAGTAGGTTCAACCAATATTAAAGTTTCTCTGTTATTTTTACAACCGTTAAAATCATAAAACATTTACAACTGATAAAAATTGATAAAGTTGGTACAATGCTGCAAAAATATCCCGCCCATTAAAAATGTATCAAGGCGTATGGCTGCAATATATATGCAGGCAGTCAATATAGTCAGTATATATATATCAGTTAAAACATTTAAAAAACCGAATCAACAAATTCACTTGTTCTACTCTTTTCCAAAAAACTTTTACTTCATAATTATCAAGACAATTTAAATGTTTTGTAAAATTCAACATTTTTACGCCAATTAATTCCTGGAATACCATAACATTTCATTTTTTATTAATCATAAAAGAAACGAATAGCCTATGTAAAGTTCAAACCATTAATTAAAAAAAAATTAAAGGCATTTTAAATCTTTAAAATAGTATGGCCATCTACTTTAGTAAAAAAAAAGCAATATGAGAAAGTATCTGCTATTGTCCACAGTTTGACCAGTTAAAAGTATCTCTCTTGAAATGTTTCTCCACTGAACTTGATGTCAAGAATCTTCTTCTGTTAGTTAAACATATCAGGTCTTGTAAGTCACCAGGAGAGGAAAGAGTTCTTTACATGTGCAGGTGAGTCTTTACCAACTTATTTTAAATTTAGTAGTCAAGTATTATAAACTTATGCTAAGATAAAAAAATAAAAATGAGCTGATCATAAAAATATTAAGTTTATATTAAAAACATAATAAAAATTTGAACCATTTAAAAAAAAGTATTAATTTTCGCATTAGATTTTATGTCAATAACAAAATAAGGCAGTGGCAAGCTGTTAATCTATTTCTTTAAACTATATAAAATATTGTTTACTTGTATTTAGAGATGGAGCCAAGTATAGTGGACTGGCCTGTGTACTGACTTTGTTGCTGGACAGATTAGACAATGACCTTCGCTTGACCGTGCCACTTGTTGTAGGAGCCATTAAATCCATTAGACCACAGGTCATACCTACACTGGTAATAGAGCTTTTTTTAATGATACTTTTCATACTGTTTTCAAGTAAGAAAACATAAATTCTTATTTTTCCAATGCTAAATTAACAAAGCTATTTTTATCCAATGATAATTTATACAGAAACGTATATTGTTAGTTAATCAATTTTATTGCATTCGGCTTACAAACGCTTTTGGGCATTACTGTCTTTGCAAAGAATCAATGGGTGATATTTAGCTCTCTGTTTTGTTCTTGTCCATCAGGATCAGTACAGAATACTCTACCAAGTGTTGCATCGATACAATGAGACTACGTCATCCTACACTAACTTTGGAGACTATCAGCAGATGAACTTGTCTGTGGCTAATACCGTGGACAAGTCAAAGTTCATGGATAGTGAAAATATTTATTCAAATATGTGAATGCTGTCATAAATAACATTATCCAAAATTGGTCATTTTATAAAAATGTAATAAAAAACAATCTAAGTTTATGTTTTAGTTAAGGTAAAAGTTTAGTACGATGATAAGTAGGATAGATTTTGAAATAAACCTTTCAAAAACTACCAAAATATTGTTGATGGAGGAAATTATGCATATGTTACATTTAATTATCCTTACCTTGTAACAACTACCAGAAATATTTTGATAACTGATTACTGTTTTACTAGCATTTTATATTTCATAAATAAACATGATTTTAATGTTAGCCTGCATATTCATTGAGTAAAACACAATGTTCAAAATTATGTTGTTTTTTTATTGTTATTGTAATCATAGCTCTTATTGATGTGTCATTCAGACCAAACAGACTCCAAATATTGAGCATTAAAATATAAAAACAATTTGGCCATAAAATAATATTTAAATTTTCCAAAATTTCGTTTTATTTCTTTCCTGATCAAAATCAATCAACAGATTATCTAACTGTAATGTAAATATCATTGATACTAGAATATACAACCAAGCGATATCGAAGGCTTACTGTGTTACTTTCCAAAGTTTCAAAATCTAAAATCACATTTCTTTCGTATGTAACTTAATCGGGTTTTAATATATTGTATCTTCAATTTTGTTGTAAGCAGGGCCGGCCTTAGGCCACTGCAACCTATGCGGCCGAAATGGGCCCCGCACTTTCATAGGCCCCGCCACAAATTTATTTTCTATTACAAAATCGTAATTTTTACTTATTATCCTTATCCTCTACCCAGAAGGGGCCCCGTGCAATCCGTTCTCATAGGGCCCCGCAATTGTTAGGGTCGGCCCTGGTTGTAAGTACGACAATTATCGATGCCCTTGAAATGTATGTTTACGAAATAGTAAATCAGACTTATGTTGTTTTTTTAAAAGAAGAATCTTTGTATATATATTTTCGTTTCTTACTTCATTGGATTCTGAGAACTCTTTTCCTCTATATTATATAGGCTTGACCAAAACTTTTTAGGACTCTATAATACAAAAAAAATGTATATTCTAAATATTAGAAAAGCTCTAAAAAATAAGTGTACCACTTTAAATGTCTGTAGCATTAACAATGTATGTTAATTTCTAGCATTTTTAAAAAATTACCCAACCTCTTGTTTGCTCTTGATCTATATTGACGGAAAATCGTTAAACATATAAATTCTTATATTAAAAGACTCATCTCTTAACCAACTTTCACGTCCATTACATTCTTTTATTTTTAGGAACGATTCTAAATCTCATAAAATTTCCCATGTCTTTAAATGGTATTTTGCACAAATGGAAAAAAAAAAAGTCTTTATATTTCATCTGTATTTTCGGGTAAGTGTAAAATAATATGTATATATTTTTAAATCTTAAAATAATTGTATTTTTAGATATAGTTGTGCTCATAAAAATGTTTTAACTCTAGTTCTTTCACATTTTAAATGTATTTTCCCAAACTCGTGTGTATATTAAAAAAAATAAAATAAACATATTTGTGTCTTTATTAATGTTTGCATACCTTATAAGCCTTATATTCTCATCCTCGAACTATATATTTTGATAAATGGAAAAAAAGTATGATGTTATAGTTTGCAGGTATGTGACTATTCAAAGTTTCCACATTATGTCAATGCCTTTGAACTGCATTTTGCGACACTAATATACCCCTTACATTTTTATTTTGAAATAAAATATCTTTTTATGTTTTTCATGTCATAGGATTAAATATATATTTTTGTTTACATACAATTGTAGACATGCTTTTCTTTCCTGCAACTTATTTGTCATTACGCTATAAAGTTAAATACATTATTTACTTAGACTTAAAATTATGTAAATACCAATTTTTGGCTCGGGATCTATTTGAACTTTCAAGTATTGCTATCCCCACCAAATGCTCCCACCCGTGGCGTATCTCGTGCCACCTTCGACAAGAAAACAGACCACGAAAGCCTCATTCCTTTACACCGAACAATTGTATTAATAATTTAATAAACATCAATACAAATACCCACTGTGTTTACACCCCTTCACCCCTGTCTTAGTAATGCCATTGTGCATCTTTGGCCCAAAACTAAACTATATTAATATTCTATTGTCCCATACCCCTTTCACGAATCAATGTACTTCATTATAGTGTTGAAAAATTGCTCATCGCTTATATCCGTATATTTAAAGAATATTCATCTTTAAAAAAAAAAAAAAAATTAAAATCAATACCAAAAATCAATCTGTCTCATAATCGGATTCTGAGATAGCCTAGTGATCTTAAAGTGTAACCACTTGATCAGCATTTTCCTATTTTAACTATTTTAATGTCAAATTGCAAATATTTTCTTTGTAAATTTAATAAATTGCTAATCTTCAGCGAAAAACGTAGATCTTATTGAGTGTTAAAGATACAGCTCTTAATTTTGTGTGGTGTGTTAAAACAATAGTTTGCAATTTAAAAAGAAACAAGAATTTATTTTAAAAAAGGGAAGAAAAACAATTTTTAAGGCCGTTAAAATTAAAAAAAAATACTGGCGCTTTACGAGTTTTGATAAAGTACTTATGTTCTGATTATTTCAATTAAGGTTTTATAATATTATTCCTATTTTTGGTACCGAAGTGGCTATTGGTACACTGGTACCAGAATTGAGAGGTTGGGATTAAAAAACTATTTAAAAGATTTTTGTTGGGTTTGTAAGACAAAATGAGGTATCACATGAAAGATAATTGAATGTACTATACATTTGAAATCTTAATTCTTCATTTGAACTAAAATAAACTACCACAAAGGACATTTGAATAGCATTGAGTTTAATGTGTCCCGGTTCCGAAAGGGGCGCTGCGTGTCCGTGTACATTTTGACTAATGCTATTCGGATGTCATTTAGTATTAGTTTATTTTAGTTAAAATAAAAAATTAAGTTTACAAACGTATAGTCCAAACTCAAATTGCAGGGATGCATTATTTTGGCACATACTTGAATTAGTTGTTTCTTTCAGACAATTTTGAGGTTGCATTTTAAATATTCGGGCGGAAAGTGTCATAATTATCAATAATAATAACCAAAGGCATCTTAAATTTCGCATCAGCGGGATGTAAACTTTATTTGTTATAGTTGTGCCACCCTTAACGGTACGATTTCGCCTTAGAATATTCTCGCCCCTCACATCATTATAGGCCCAAGAAAATTTTTGATAAATTCAAAATACAAAAAATGCCTTTTATCACATATCTCAAATTAGTAGTGCAATATTCTACACTTAATTGGAGAGCAACGGAAGAGATTCTAGTTTTAAAATGTAGGTTTCACTTAACTTTAGAGCCATCGTGTTCGCCCAGCAACCACCCCTACGACTACAGGGTGCCTCGGGTATTTTAGTGGTTTAAAGATGTGATGAGGATGTTTTTATTAATTATCATCTTTCCATGCAGGTTTGGCAAAACGGAAATTGCTTGGCCTGCATGTGTTATGCACAAAAATAATAATTAAAAAACTATTATATAACTAAAAATCGTTATGTGGCTTTAACTTTTCATTTACATTATTATTAGAGGTAGCTAGTCAATTAAAAAACTAAATTCAATTAAAACGGATTCCATCACCGAGAAGCACTGCAAACATTATATTATATGCTGTACGCAAATGGAAAAAACAACAACTTTTTTTATAATTATAATGCTCAGACTACCGTATCTAAATTTTCTAATTTTACCAGCCAGAGTCAAAAAGAAAAAAAAAAACAGGTTATTGGAAAGGTCAATACATTTTTATGGGTTTTTGAAAACTGTTAATGTTTATAAATTGCCTATGAACTTCATAACTATTTTAAGAAGATATCAGTTTTTACAGAAGACATTGTGTTTACTAATGTGTGATTTATCTTAGGGAAATTCGTAAGCAAATAAAGTATAAATTTCCCAATATTGAGTAGATTGATTTTTTTTTAGTAATTTCAAACTACTATAGCTTTCTTAAATTGCCTATTCGCCATACCTATGAATATTTGTATCTAAATCCAAGGAATCTATTTTAAATTGACGAATTAGAAACAAAAAAAAATTCTTAGCTTTCTACTGGATTCTCATCTAAAATAAAATTAATAATATTTAAAAATGAGTGCAATGCCAATGGATGGGGCACTTTGTTATTTTGACATAAAAAAAGAGAAAGCATTTGGGAAGTTAATACCATAAATATCGGCTTAGTATTTTAAAACAAAATCTGTTATTCAGAAACTATGTAACAAAAGTAGCACATTGAAAGAAAACAAAATAGCCTTCGATTTAATAATAATTGATCAACTGTGCACCATTTCAATTTGATAATTAGAAAAAGAAGCTTAACGTCATCATACTATGTATAGTTAACACCCATCCTTATTTTTAATCTTGCTTTTACGATGAGATATAATTTGAAAACGGATTGCACATATTTAGTACGTGACTAACTATTATAATTTTTGTAGACCTTTATAGGTATGTAAATGCATTTTATTAAATTGTCATTAAATTCTTTTAACTTGTCAGTTGCAAAAAATAAATACATAAAAATAACGATACATGCCAACAACAGGAAGCAAGACTTGAACGGACAGTGCGATTTTTATAACCAAATACTATAACTTGATTAGCCTTAAATATACGGATCATCAAATCTATCGAGCCTAGCGATATTTTATAGATTCCACTAATTGTAATCGGTTACAGGCATCAGTTACTATGCTTTTTAAAACTGTTTAAAAATGACAATTGTGTAATTTGTAATAAAAAAATATTTGTTTGTTATATTGTTTTACACATTGTGCTCCGGCTGGGGGGGGGGGGGGGTGCAGTACCCTCCCAGAGAGATAGCTGAAAGAAACACTGTTGCTAATAATAACTATATTTTTTTAAGCATGAGGCCATCATTCAATTTTTAATTAACATCATTCCCTACTGTAAAAGTCATGTTGTTATTATAAAATATAATTTGCAAACATGAAAAGATTGCGCACGTTTGATACTTAGTGAGAACTCTATTAAAAGTACAGATCTTAAAATTGAAGCAAATGCAATTTAAAACAATGTTATTAAAATCTTTAAACTTGCGAGTAGCAAAAAATAATTAAACAAAAAATACAGATAAATGCGAACGAGAAGTAACACTTCGGCTCATAATCGGGCCAAGCAAATGTTCGAAACATTGCGATATTTATAATCGAGTAATATAAGCTTCTAAGATTTGCCTTAAATATACGGATCATCAAAAATATCGAGCGTAGCGATATTTCATAGATTCCACTAATTGCAGTCGGGTTAAAGGCGCCAGATTACATTCTTTTAAACTGTTTAAAACGACAATTTAGTCGTTTTTAATTTTAAAAATATATATTGTTTCTATTGTTTTTATCCATTTTGCTCCGGGGGGGGGGGGGCACTTGACTTCCCCTTGTAAATTGCCGGCCCCCCCCCCCCCCCTAACGGAGAGATGCCTGAAAGAAACCCTGGCTGAGAGGAGATGGCGACAAAGATAAGGTATCGTAATTTATCGTCACTCTTAGTAGATGAAACTTTCCCTTTTTTTATTTAAAGAAATATATTTGCAAAGATGTGCACTTTTCTAAGACCATGGGTTTTGAGAAATGTTTATGATCTACATGGGGTGAAAACCGCTCAGAGATAAAAAAAAAATTCTGAGAAGAAGAAGAACAAGTGATGTCTTCCACTTTCGTGGCGTGTTGACGTCGCTTGTCATGGACAGCAAATTGCTTTGAAACCTATCGAAAGTGAAGTAATTAAAAGTATACACTAAAATTAAAAGATCAAATACTTAGTAGTAATAAATATGAATTGCTGAGACGAGCAAATGGGGGCATAACGGTTGTTCAACACCCCCCCCCCGCAAAAAACCACAATAATTTAGCATGTATTACATCACAGTCAAATGTTAGTATACTCTATTTTAAAAATTGGCTTTCTTATTGGTATACAAATATTTTGCATTCTTTTGATTTTATAGTTGTTAACAAATTGTTTCTAAAACATTTTGGTACACGACACAACTGACTACAATATAAATAAGAATGATCTATACTGACTGTAACTCCAGAGAACCGAAAGTATTTATATACGTTCGGATTCCTAAAAATAATTACAGTTATTTTCAATTATATTACGCCAATCGAATAAATTTAAATGTGCAAAAAATATAATGTATCCGCTTTTAATAAGTATAAGAATTACTATTATAAATTACAAATATGTTTAAAGTAACAACGATGTAACTTCTAAAAAATGTTTTATCCGAATTTAAATGCTATGAGAAATGTATTAATCAAAAATTAATTATCACTGAATTGCATCGAAATCACAATTATCGGGAAAGCCCAAACATCTGTTAGTTTTAGTGCGTTCTTTGCATTGTTAATAATGCAAAATAAAATTAATTTCATTTAAATACATACACAAAAGACGTCATAGCGTGAATTGCGTATTTTAGCCACAGCTCTAAGTTTCTTTGATTTAATAGCCGTGCGTGACAAAACTGATAATGTATTTTCCCCTTCTTAAAATTAAAATTAATAAATAACTTTGATTGCTTTTTAAATTGCTAAGCTTTGCTACAATTAAATGTTTTTTAACATTTAAAAAGATGTTAATTTTTATCCATTCTAAAAATATACTTTTATAAAATTAGTAAAGTAGTAGCAACGTAATCTTTAAATCTACCTTTAATAATAAAATGCTGTTTAATTTAATCAGTAAAGAGTAACTATATAGCCAAAAAGCATTCACTAATTAACTTATCACTTATCCACATAAGAACAAAGCATGTGAAATGCACAAAATTTGTTTCTGCGGAAGTAAAGGGATTACAAACCCGTGGATGATTTTATTATTTTTACAAAACACTTGAAGAGGGGTGGAGTATAAAGATGCATTTGCTCAAGGCAGCACAAGAAACGCATCAGGATAGGATTGATAAATAATTGACCTTCTTAGGTACATATGTATCGGGGGTAGGAAAAACGTTGTGCACATATTTACGTGGATGACAATATCTTTAAATCCAATCATGTTGTGAAAAATAGATGCTATATTCCGATTTTATCAATTAAGAAAATCAAAGACGTTAACAAAACGTATGTACATTTACATAATTATACCCATAAATAATATATATATTACTTTATCATTGCTATTCAAAATACGTTTACAAAGCTATATCCGATTCTAAAATACGTCACACAATTCAAGCTTATTTATAAAAACAAGAAAAATACTCTCTACACTAAATATGCAAAACCGTGTTTTCTCGACTCTTGCTACAAATTGCTGTCTGTTGGCATTTGTTCAAGGGCGGTTGTGTTGATAGCTCTGTTTGAAATTATTTTGATCAAGCTTATTTAAGGAAACAAAACGAATTTAAGGCCATCGCCCCAAGAGTATTATATTGTAAAATAATGTTCTAATTTAGAAACATTTGTGAGAGCGCGCATATCAATTCACCAAAGTTTTATCGCAATCGGATGAATGGTATAGGAATGCATACAATAAGTATATAGATAATATAAGGGTGGCAGACGAATTTAAGGCCCCGGTCACAAACGGAATATTGTGGAATTGTTGTATTACTCAGTAACCTAATTATTAAGTCACAAAATTTAAAGAAAAGAAACATCTTACTAAAGTTTTATCGCATTCAGATGTAAATTGAAGAAATTCGAAAATCACTGATATCTAAGAAAAACATGTCACAATCGAATTCCATTGTTTGTTTTTTTACTCGAGATGTCAGACCTGGTTTTTTTAAACCGACCTCAACACAACGCAAAGTAATGTAATTTCAAAAGTCTGAAAGACTCGTCAAAATGGACAGAAGCGTGTGAGGTATTAAGAAGGACAATGTCATAGAGATACTACTTAGAGAGTCTGAATGGACTCACAACAACTTTATAGAGATACTACTTAGAGAGTCTGAATGGACTCACAACAACTTCATAGCGATACTACTTAGAGAGTCTGAATGGACTCACAATAACTTCATAGAGATACTACTTAGAGAGTCTGAATGGACTCACAACACCTTCATAGAGATACTACTTAGAGAGCATGAATGGACTCACAGTAACGTCATAGAGATACTACTTAGAGATTCTGAATAGACTCACAATAACGTTATAGATATACTACTTAGAGAGTCTGAATGGTATCACAATAACGTCATAGAGATATTACTTAGAGAGCCTGACCTGACTCACAACGAGACATAAAACATTTACATGTGGTTTGAGGCAATGGGGTTACAGCTCAATGTAATGATTGAAGAGTATGGTGTGCAGCCAGTAACCTCATCAACAGAGAAGATGAAATGCTTGTCGTATTATTCGTTAATTGACATGGACGGTTATTCTCCAAGTTTGTAATACTTGACATTGACGGATAACCTGGTCAGTCCATTGCCCATCTCTAACAGATCGTGACAGCGGAATTTATCCGTTTTGAAAAATGTTCCTCCTATCCATTGAAAACTTCCTAAACATGACTCAGGCTAAAAATCCCCAAACGATTCCCTTTCAGCCCCTCCCCCCCAACATAGCACTTCCTGAAACAATTCCCCTCTATCTTAACATACACTAAAATTTCCGAACAATGAAACATAACAAGCTCTGTTTCACAATGTAGTCCAGCGGTTCTGCACCTTTGGATGCCGACCCCCTTGAGAGTCACATGAAGCTATGCAATACACAATTTGATTATCTGTAGGTGACTGACGCCAGTTAATTATTTCATATATTTCTAATAGTCATTTGCAGTCAATACTTGCCTCTTTAATTGTTCAGGACACTTTGCAAAGTTCTTATAATCGCCACACGATATCTCATAGAGTCTTGGACTCCACCCTTTCCCGCTCTTTCGATATTTGAACTCTCCTAACTAGCACACAAATATTGAAATCATTAAATCCAGTGGTGTTCGAGCTGGGTAAATGGCCTCAGGGGTGGGGGGCATTAAAATTCCTTTTAGGGGGATACAAAACGTTTGACAAAAGGACTTAAATATACATCAAAATAAATGTGTTTTTGTATATCTGTAGTAATAGAGAAATATGCCATCGTGGTAAATACAATGTTAGAGTCTATCTCAAGAAATAATGAGAATCTTTGATTTAATCAACAATTAAAAAGACGGGAATAGACACATCCCCCTAGCCATGTCTCCAGCCCAAATGACCCTTTCCCTCCTCCCTTCTTCTCATGGGTTTCCCACAAATTACCACACATTTACAAGCTCCCCTTTACAAACCTACTCTCAATTTTTAAGTCTCGTTGACCATCCTCTTTTACCTAACAGAGGGCCTAATCAAAGTTTCTGGAAATTTGTTCAAAAGCAATATGTTCGACGCACATTTCTTGGAAAGAAATGTTGTTCCAAATGCAATTTATTAAACGGATATTTATTTATTTATTTTTAAAATGTTATTTAAGTCAAAGAAGGAGTGTGAAATTGAAAATATGTAAACTATGTAATAATTTTGTGTTCCATTAAAAAAAAATACATTACAAATGCACCATTTGTTAGCTTAATATACCATGAGCTGTCATCGTTATAACATTTGAAATTATAAATAGACATGCAAAAGGAAAGAAACATGGAAAATGGCTCTAAATTTTCTTGGAATTCTTCGATTTGTACAGCAAAAGTATTATAGAATTATGCTGCGCCGCTTTAAGTTGTTTGAAAGAAATTTCGTCGAAGGAAAATTGATAGCGAAAATTCAATGGAAAGGAAATTCGGTCAAATATTTTTTTTAGTTCACACTTTAAAAGCATTTACACCTTGCATAACTAAAACAGTCACATCTTTAAAGACTAAAACATTGAAATCTTTTGTGTCTAAAATCGTCATATCTTGCATGATTAAAATAGTCACATTTTGCATGAATAAAACAGGCCAAAACTTTTATGACTAAAACAGTCACATCATTAATGACTAAAACAGTCACATCTTGCATGACTAAAACCGTCACATCTTGCATGACTAAAACAGTCACAACCTGTATTACTAAAACAGTCAATACTTTAATGAATAAAACAGTCATATTATTAATGAATTAACAGTCACATCTTGAATGACCTGAAACAGTCACTTCTGGCATGACTAAAACAGTCACATATTTAATGACTAAACAGTAACATATGTTATGACTAAAACAGTCACATCATTCCATACTAAAACAGGCATATCTGCATGACTCACAAAGTAACATTTTGCAGGACTGAAACAGTCACACTGTAATGACTAAACAGTCACATCTTTGATGAATAAAATAGTCACATCTTTGATGAATAAAATAGTCACATCTTGCATGAGTAAAACAGTCAAATTTTGCATGACTTAAAGAGTCATATCTTTAAAGACAAAAACAGTCATTTCTATAATGACTAAATCAGTCACATCATTCCATACTAAAACAGGCATATCTGCATGACTCACAAAGTAACATTTTGCAGGACTGAAACAGTCACACGTTAATGACTAAACAGTCACATCTTTGATGAATAAAATAGTCACATCTTTGATGAATAAAATAGTCACATCTTGCATGAGTAAAACAGTCAAATTTTGCATGACTTAAAGAGTCATATCTTTAAAGACTAAAACAGTCATTTCTATAATGACTAAATCAGTCACACTTTGCATGAATAAAACAGTCACATTTTAATGACTAAAATATTTACATCTTTAATGACTAAACAGCCACTCTTACATAACTAAGACAGCCAAATCGTTAATGACTAAAGCTGTAACATCATTCCTGACTAAAACAGTCATATCTGCATAACTAAAATAGTCACATTGTGCAGGAATGAAACAGTCACGTCTTAATGACTAAAGCAATATTTTCTTTATTGACTAAAACAGTCACATCTTTCCCGACTAAAGCAGTCTAAACATTAATGACTACAACAGTCAAAACCTGCATGACTAAACCAGTCAAAACTTTAATGACAAAAACAGTCACATTATTAATGACTTAGCATTCAGATCTTAAATGACGAAAACAGTCAAATCTTTCCTGACTAAAACAATAACATCTTGCAAGACTAATACAGTCACTTCTGGCAGGACTAAAACAGTCACATCTTCACTAACTAAACAGTCACTCTTGCATAACTAAGACAGTCAAATCTTTATTGACTTAAACAGTAACATCTCTTATGACTAAAACAGTCACATAATTCCTGACTAAAACAGTCACATCTGCAGACTGAAATAATCACATTTTGCAGGACTGAAACAGTCACATCTTAATGACTAAAACAGTCACATCTTTGATGACTCAGCAGTCACTTTTACATGACTGAGTCAGTCAAATCGCTAATGACTAAAACAGTAACATCATTCCTGACTAAAATAGTCACATCTGCATGACTAAAATAGATACATTTTGCAGGACTGAAACAGTTATGTCTTAATGACTAAAACAATCACTTCTTTATTGACTAAAACAATCACATCTCTCCCGACTAAAACAGTCACATCTTTGATGACTAAAACAGTCACATCGTGCGTGACTAAACAGTAAGTATGCATAAAAGAGTAGCTGAAGCATCATTACTTGTGATGTGGTTAAAAGGAAGAAACAAAAGGCCCTTCAAAATGTCAGGCTTCGTGAAAGAATGTGTGGCTGCTCTGACTCCTTTTTAAGGATGATTAACACATCGTTGAACCATTAAGAAAATACCGTTGTCTGGTAGCAAGCAGCAATTACAAAATGAAAGAATTTTGCCTAAAATGTCTGTGATCAATTATTAAATATATAAAATTTTTGACTCATTTGCTCTGGTTGATGAGGAATAATCTGACATTGCTCACTTATCCGTTTTTGATTTTTCAATGGAAAGTCATTCACTGATGATTTCCTGCTGTTGCTTCCACTCCATAATCAAAACCGGTTAGGATGTTTTTTTCATAGTTTATAACAAAAATGTAATGAACTTTTTTTCAGAAGACTTGTCTCTGAAATCTGATGGTGCTTAAGTTATGACAAACAGCTGATATCTAAGTAATTCTGAAGCTTAAGCTTCGCGACCGTAAATTAGCTGTGTTATATTGCGAGCCGGTTGTAGAATTACAATATCCAATTTTCAGGAGACTAGCTTTGAATGTGTAACAATTTTGAATAATCTTATTTAATTGGTTTAATCCTAGGGCTGGGCTCACCACGCTGTACATACAAGGTACCACAGCCTAGAGCTGGGCTCACCATGCTGTGCATACAAGGTACCACAGCCTAGGGCTGGGCTCACCACGCTGTACATACAAGGTACCAGAGCCTAGGGCTGGGCTCACCACGCTGTACATACAAGGTACCACAGCCTTGGGCTGGGCTCACCACGCTGTACATACAAGGTACCACAGCCTAGGGCTGGGCTCACCACGCTGTACATACAAGGTACCACAGCCTAGGGCTGGGCTCACCACGCTGTACATACAAGGTACCACAGCCTAGGGCTGGGCTCACCATGCTGTACATACAAGGTACCACAGCCTAGGGCTGGGCTCACCACGCTGTACATACAAGGTACCACAGCCTAGGGCTGGGCTCACCACGCTGTACATACAAGGTACCAGAGCCTAGGGCTGGACTCACCACGCTTTACATACAAGCTACCACAGCCTGGGGCTGGGCTCACCACGCTGTACATACATGGTACCAGAGCCTAGGGCTGGACTCACCACGCTCTACATACAAGGTACCTCAGCCCAGGTTTGTGCCCACAACGCTGTACATACATCCTAACAAACACAACACACACCAATCAAACAAAACAAAACAAATGCAAATCTAAATTTAGGTTGCAACCCTGGACGGTTCGGTGATAACTGTAATTACCAATGTCATTGTAGCACCAACAACTGTGACGTCAGTGGAGAATGTACAGCTGGCTCAAAATGTAACAATGAATGTTTTGGTCCAGCTTGTCAGTACCGTAAGTACGAATTACAATTATTTCAATCTATTCAGTTAGTGCAAGAAAGAACAAATAACCTACAGTCATATACATTTATTATGAGATTACACCAGATAATTTCCCAAATATAAAGCGTTTTCGGAGATTTTGGATGAAACTTTGAAACAATTTTTTTTGAAGGAGATTCCTGTGGGAAATATGAATTGAAAGAAGTAGGTTTATCATTTGTGCTTAATTCTTGCTTGCTGGATCAGAATGTATTGGCGTCACTCTTCACAACAAAACAACATGTATCACGTTCAGGAACACGTTGAATCCTGTATTTAGACATGATACAAGCTCGAAAAGTCTGTTTGTCAATTGGAAGTTGTTTAACAAAGAAGAAGTAGGCGCCAAATAATCTCTAACAAATAATGTAAAATACCAAATTAATTTTAAAAAAATCTAATTTCTGATTTTCATTAATAAACTTTGGCATAATATAGAAGACTTCCGAGGGGGGTAGTGACCCATAGTTTAAGAAACTATGTTGTATTTAAAGTGTGCTAATAATTGAGATATCATTAAGTATTGTGACCCTTATAGTATCTATTGTAATACATTCCACTGCCTTCAAAAAACTTGATAATTTTGTTTCAATTGATTTGTTTGTTGCAGAGGGCTTATTTTCATTTGCTGTGACATCAACAACACCAACAGATGCATTGAATACCCTTAAAGACCAAAATGACGCTACATGTATGAATGGTGATATAGAAGATGTAACAATAGTCTTCAACTCTAGTTACACCATTACATGGATCAGAGTAAATATAGACAATAATGGTTGGTCGTAAAAATTTTGTTTGTATAATCAAAAGTTTACAAGAAATAAAAATGTTAAAAATAACTTAATCTGACATATTTATAGTTATACACAATATTTTCCGATTGTTAATTTCAGCTTTCACTGTAATAGGCCGGCAACGTTTATCAAGGCACCAAAAGCACTTCATACTCTTTTTTAAAAAAAGAATCTGATTTAGCGCAGTTATCGGGAATTTTATTTCGTGAAATCAATGCCACACCATTCCTTCATCTTACCCTTGAAAGACAGAATAAAACTGATTGTTGGAGTTTGGGGTAAGGACGAAAATTTGAAATAATGTTTTGTCATCGGCAACGAGACTCTGTTTAAGCGCGATATGTTGACGGGAAGTGGGTCCATTAGCCATCCGAAGATTTTACACTGAACACACAAAATCATATATATCATTATATCACTATAATTTGAAACAGAGCTACGGCATGGGTGGATCAATCGCTAAGAGAGAAGCGAGTTAGTCGAGAGTGGAGTTGAGCGTAAGATCAGTGCCATTGTAGTGATGTTTGAGCTGAGGACGAGTTCTTGAATTGGTAGCTCGTCTGTGTAAATAATTATTAAAGAACTGTTGCATTTTCATCCTGGAGTTTTGTGATTTATAACCTGGGATAGTGTTGTAATCACTAGATCACATCTTGTCTACTGACCGTGCAGTAAAGGTAACTACTGCGGGAAGTGTAAGAATGAAGATCCTAACATGTGAAGTCTCAAGACGGCCGTAACTTGTTTGACCCTAGACTAACAAAAGTAACCCATCATGCTTTTCACGTTGACAGCTGTATTTTACCTGCTCTCGCGTCGAAAAACCTTCTATTGTGTACGCATCAGACGTAAACATTTTTTTAAAAAGTTTCTATTTAAAAATTACTTTACAAAACGTAATTTAAACACAAACACGTTTTTTCTTTGAGTGGCTTTGCAGCGAATGCCGGGTTCTCGCTAGTGTATAATAATAATCACCGACTAGATCTGGTCCGCCCAGCTCTCAATGCGCCCCGTCATGAGCTCTAATTCTCCGCTTCACCCCACCCCCCGGGTCGTTTGCTTTAATGATGTATGCACACAAAACAACACATGTCTAAGTCATTGCGTGTCAAATACAATGTCTACCGAACTCTCACCTCCTCTTAATAGTTGGCAATGATCCGTTAACTGTTCAAATAATTAATGAAAATAATTTTTGATGAAATACAGGATAAGGACACATTTCGTAGGCCTTATAACTTTGTAAAAACATAACGTGAAGAAATATGGTCCATGATGGCAAAAGAACCCTCAAAGTCCGTTAATATGGAAATAGTATTATGGATTATGCACCCGTCCTACATTTTAAAATTGCACCGTGGTTGCGTTGTCCCAGTTTAGCTTCTATAAATTATTGTTCTTCTCTAATCTTTGAAAGCGCACCTAAAATGTTATATTAGTTAATACGAGTTAAAATAAAGGCATGCGAGGAATGCTCACGTCAAAAATACATTATTTTTAAAGAACGGCAATTTCAAGTCATTTAAAATGTGTTTTATTTCCTCTTTAATTAATATAAATGTTTTACTATTTGTAAAGCTTTTGTGCTGCACTGGTTTTTAACAAAATTTTCAGTAACCACGTTTAGGTCAGGAAGTATGAACATGTCAAATTTAGATGCTACCAATTTTTTTGATCTGTTATAAAGTAGCAAATTAAAATGCGTACGTTCAAAAAAAAAAACCAACAACGAAACACATATTGACACTGACATTGCTTTAGTGGATGTTTTAAAAGTAGCTTTCTGGAGCACAAAGGCAAATTAATAGAAACAAATATATCTCTTTGCCTAAAAAAATTAATATCTATGCAGAATTCAAACGTAACATAACAGCGGTGATAAATGATTCACAAGACTCGGCATATACTAGCAACAAGACGCATCTCATTGACGACAAAACTATGGATTTATTCTGTGATGTCCAGCGCTCAACTAAACAACTGACGCTTAGAGGCAAAGACGTTGGTTATCTCTGTTCCCTCAGCATCAGTGGAGGTAAAATAATCAAATTACAAAGTGTATTTTAAAAAATAAAACACAACTTTTTTAAAGACTTGTTGACTTGACAATTATTACTTCACTAGCTGGAGCCCGTCAACCAATGGCAGCCGCACTTCATGATATTTCCATCTACTTAAATTACTTGACAAAACATGGATTCAAGAACGAATTTTATAACATTCCCTGTTAGAGGTAATGCCCCCCCCCCCAAACCCCACCCTAAGCACATCGCACCTGAAATATTTTATTCTACTAATTCCCCATTACCTTTACATCTAAAATGTATAATTTCATATTTAAATTGAGACTATTTTCATGAAGACAAAAGTGAGTGTTACTCTCTAAATGCGCTTTTGGTATTTTAAAGGAATTTTATCTAATAAAAGCGTTAGTGAATGACAAGACTTGTTAGGTTACCTCAAGAATTATCTATTTTATTAGGACTTTCATTCATAGATAAAGGCTGCATACACAATCTATATGTGGCATACTATTTCAATGGTAACAAGGGGGAGAGATGTTAATTTGGTTACTAAGATGGAAATAAGCGAATCTGATTACATGAAAAACTGAAGACAAAAAAGGACAGCATAACAAAGAACGTATCGGCAAGAAGCCTTATTCTGCAAACAAACAAGAGTAAACAAAAATAAATTCAAAAGTCAACATAAACACTTAGCTGTAATGTAGTATCCGAGATTTTCAAATGCTTTTAATATCGTTAGTTTACAGAGGAAGGCTTCCATACTTCGTCTCCCGTATTTCGATAATCTTCAATTGAGCATAATTATTTATCTTACAATACATCCTGTCAATACGATAAATAACTAAGACATTTGGAAATTAGTCTATCATTGACCCAATACATTAATATGTCACTTAATGAAAAGATCAGCTATTGTGCAATTATTTTCTTAGAAATGTTTTAAAAATATATTAAATCTACCATCATGTATCAGATCATATTTTTTCATTGGACATCGGGTTACTTAAAATGTTTTGGATTATGCGTCCATTCCTCTCTGTCTTCTGCACTTCTCATAGCATCGCCTAGTTACGGACCGTTATGATTTTAAGATTTTAACATGGTATATGTAACTGTACGTGGTTGGCAACAGTTAACTAATACTAATACTATTGTCCTGTCAGGGATTATCTCACCACAACTCTCACAATCAATCCTCCTCTCCATGAAATCAGTAATCAACGTCCACTGTATATATATATATCCAGCACTTTAATTCATAAATTATAAATATAGTAATAGTCATACATAATGAATACTTGTATTGAAATATCATGCACAATGTACATGCAACATCCTTGTGCACAGATCCATAATTTAGTTATATTAATTCATAGTCCAACCTAGAGAGAACCACATACGTCTTATCACTTCAACATAATTACCTCGACTGCCCTCTTACTGGGACTTGACTTCCGTCTCTCGTTTTACCTCACGAGCTACTCACAAAATACACTGAATATCTCTCACTTCTGAGTTCATGGTGTTGTGAATCATTCATGAACACTTTAGTCTGTTACAGTATATCTCAAGCCACAAATGGAAGTAGAAAATGTTAATATTGCTTTAAAGATAGAGATGTAAATTGTGCAATAACGTGCAATCTACAAGAATATAGTTTGTATACTTCTATGTTCCAGTACATTGAATAGAGTGTTTTAAATAATATTATGAATTTGGATTATAATTTTAACAAAATTACTGAGATATTTTTTAATATCCGTTTTGAATGCTTTCATGTTAGTGATAAGATTTGTCGAAAAAAACCCGTCTTTTTTATTATTATTATTAGTTGTCTTATATAGCGCAGTACCCAAGCCTAGGACTACTTTTTGTACACAAACGCTTACATTTTAAAAAAGCCTTTAAACTAAACTTGATAGAAATAAAATAATTGAATTAATTATATTTAATGTATTTATTTAACCATAAATATTGTGTTAAAATATACTTTTTATTAAATATGTGTATTTTTAAAAATATCTTGACGTATTACAACGTGTGAAAGAACTTGACTAATTACTCAATCTAGTAGAACAGATTAGTTGACAGGCGTCCAGAGAAATAATTGCTTTATGGTGGTTGGTATTACCACTTCAGGTGAATTCAGGTAGACACCAAATATGTATTAAATTATCCCACGGATGGTTTAAAGTCCAACTTCGATCATTGCAAGTCAACTCAAGGGTTTATCTCAATATTGATCTAAGGGAAGATGATTTCTAAACTACCATCTGCAATTAGGACAAGAGGAGTTACATGGAGATAATGGCGAGCTAAACGCTCCGTGTGATATATTTGAAATCTAAGCGTGTTATTACGGACCGTTATGAATTGAGAATTTAATCTCTTAATTTTAGACTATGGCTCGTTCTAGAAACAGTCCATAATAAAGGACGATACCAACGTTTAAAAATTTTACCAAATAAAACGACAATCAAGGCCAGAGCTAATTACAATTAATATCTTTTTAATTTGTGAACTTCAAGTAAATAATAACAGCAAGAGAAATATTATTAAAATTATAAACTTACAGATTTTCTGGTACCGGTACTGTATATAAAAATACAATGAGCACAAAATTGTATGAGGAAACAGAAAACTCTACACACAACAAAAGTATGACATAGCATCTCGTGATCAAAACAAAATCTCTCTCCTCTCTATCGGTCAGCCCTTTTTATAGGCATTTCCTACTAATGTCTGGAACCGTCTAATGCTTTGTTTTGCCTTCTCGTTTTATCCAGAATATTCTATTATTTTCGACAGTTCTCCTGACTAGAATAAATAAGGTTTTTCTAGCCACACTTCAAAGGCGGTCACGAGAGTTCACGAGGGGTCATGCACGTGGGACGCGAGATAGTCGTGCTAAAAAATACGTCATCCTTCATAACAGTGTCATTACCTGGTCACGCGTATCTATATTCTCTAGGCGGTAATGTTTAGAAAGGGCTTTGTCGAAATAATATGATCATTGCTTTACCTACAACTCATCACCATCAACATCTATAACAATACAATATTTTTGTTACTTCTTAGCCAATTACATTGACATTTTTCATGTACTTTAAATTTTAAAAAAATGCAATATCAATTACAACAACAAAAAAAAAAAAAAAAAACTTTATTCTCGCAAACATCGTTGCGTCAAGAATAAAGACCAGTACACAAAGATTATAGATACTAAAGTGTGTAAGTATAATTATAGAATCCCTCCCACCTTCAAACGTACACGGTGAAAACTCTAGTAAGTCTTATAAGATTCCTGAAAGTCTCTTATCTCGTAATAAGTCTAGTGCTATGAGGGATGACGTATTTTGAGATACGCTTTGTCCGCCTTTCACGTGCATGACCTCTTTCAAGTCGGTCCCGTGTTAGGGCGGCTAGAAAAAATATCCCTTTGTTGATACTTTTGTTTACTATTGTCCGTTTCTGTCAAGCATGATAAACGATCTAGAGAATGCGGGAAGCAGTAAGACTGCGTATTCCATTTCCAGAAAGATCATATGAAACTGGGTATAAAAGGGATAAGAATAAATGACGGGAGAGAGATTTTCCTTTCCTTGATTAAGAGGCATGCTGTGTGTCATTATACTTTGTTGTGTGTAGAGATTTTTATTTCCTCGTACAATTTTGTGCTCATTGTATTTTTATATACAGTACCGGTACCAGCAAATCTGTACGTTTATAATGTTAATCATATTTCTCTTGCTGTTATTATTTAATTGAAGTTCACAAATTAAACAAGTTATTAATTGTAATTAGCTCTGGCCTTGATTGTCGTTTTATTTGTAATTATTTTTAACCATTGGTATCGTCCTTTATTATGGACTGTTTTTAGAACGAGCCCTAGACAAAACAACAGAGATTAAATTCTCCAGCTATAACGGTCCGTAATACTAGTGTCTAGGAAATCTAGCGAAAATCGCTCGGTTGGGTTTTTAGATTTTAGGGACGACGTTAGAATCTTCCAGAATTTCCTTTCTCCTACAAATTTCATCATCCGAACTTATTCTTTACATCGCGTTTAGAACAAATTCTAATGCAAACAACTTTTCCTCAATCAATGGAAGGGTAGGCAGGGATATAACTCTACCCATTTGATCGGTGACGTCAATGTTAAATAAATAAAATGGGGGATGAAATGTGGACATCACAGATGATCATTGAAACAAAAATAGGTCATCAAACTGGCTATAACAAGTTCTTGAATGATACTTTTCAGTTTGATAAGATACTAGTCAAAGCATGCAAACAATGTAAAGCACTTCATACATTTCCAAAAGAATGCTTCCCTATTTCTGTGGTACGCCTACGCTCTGGACTATTCTTACACGAAACCGTACCCTTTTTACACATCGGATTCATTTATAGCCAGCCAAACAATGGCGGCGGCAATGCGTGAACTTCTCATATCGTCATATGCTAAAGTTACTTGTCAAGACATACACTCAAGTAACGCACTTAATAAGGAGCCAAATTAGTGCTCTTTCCCTCTAATCCTCTTACTTTCTCCACGCCTCTGAACTATATTAATATTTGAATGTCCCATCCCAATTATAGTGCATATTATAGTGCATATTTATTACACCAATTTAAATGTGAGACTATTTCTGTAGAGCAAAAAAAAAATATTACTCAAGAAACGCACATAATGAAATTTAAAAAATCTCAAATAGCGCAGTGATCAGTTAAAAAACAAATCATTGCCATACGGTAGCGTTAGTGACATTGTTACAAAGAGATGTATGTATTATTTTATATCCTAAGTGTAAGGTACATAACTTAACGTCAGCTTTCGTAACATTTCGTTATATTAATTAGCGTCAATGAGCCATTAAAAAGACAATACTTTACTAAGACAAGACTTACATATCATGTATTGCTCTATGAAGAAAGCAAAGCAAAATACCTTTCGAAATTGTAAATGAAGGATTTAATAAGAATATAAGTTGTCATGCATATTATATTCAAAACGACCTTTGATTGTGAAATGCCACAAATATGTTTTATATCACATCTGAAATAACGCTCATTTACCAGTGCGTTTTTAGCCTTAAAAGAAAAGAAACTAATTTATTTTCCTAAATCAACATTCTGATAGGTAAAAATTTAGTTTAGTTGTATAGCGTAACAAGAAAATTGAGGTAACTTGTGACCAGGAAACCCTAAGTTCCTAGCATTACCTCCCATAGCACTCGTGCATTGATCTTTGCTGTTTTAGTACGAAATTATTCAGTGGGACTCAGTTTATTTTACAATTTTCAATATGAGAAATTATAAACATTATCTTACTGCATCGCAATGTTCCAGTGGAAATATTATAACAAGTTGAAAATAGTGAACATTATGTGTTGTTTCTGTTCATCCCACCTTGTTGACTGATGCGATAAATGTGTTCTCCTTTCATTCGAATTTGTAGTTGAGTGTGTTTAATAATTAAAACCCCACAGATAACCACAGCATATTTCTCGCAACAACCTGGCGGTCTTAAATCGTTTCGTTAGGATATGTTATCGTAAAAACTAAACATCTTCTTAAACGTGCCGTAAACCAGGAAGTTAAGTGTCAGGACAAACCTGATCTACCGTTTCAATGCACTGGGTTGTGCAGTCTGAATTACCACATGTGCCATTCAATGGAATGTTTTACTATGTGTGTATACTGGCTTGTCTCATTTTTTGAACTTTAAGGTAGCCATTTAAGTGACGGATTATTTACTTCTACTTATTGGCGAACATCGAGGAACGTAGGTATACTTGTCATATGTGATTAATCTTATTTTATTAATTTATTTACGTAAAGCAAACACGTTTACATTAAATGACTACTTTAAAAAAATATGTTAGTGGAATAAAAGATAAAAAACAATAGAATGTTCAATGTGTCTTGTTTTAAGCGGTTGGAGAGACAGAGGCTTGTTGATAGGACAAAATAAAATATTTTTGACTGATTCAATATTGATTTTTCTTGCATTTTGAAATGTAGAACTTACAGGATAATAAAATCGGGATTTCATAAGATAATGTAGATATGTAATATTTCTGCCAAGAGATAATAGGTTTTCTAAAAGTTAAAGTTCAGCTATTAAACAATTACAGACACAAACACATTACCCTCCTCATGAACACTAGTGAAAAATATTTTCCGTTTACATATTAAAGATATATTTAAGACGTGTAAAATAAAGAAATTGATGATCTTTCTGCAATTTGTCAGGGGCACACATTACTAATACAAATGTATCTTTACACAAACACATGCATCCTCCTCTACCTACCTATCTACCTACCTACGTATCTACCTACCTATCTACGTACCTATCTATCTACCTACCTACCTACCTATCTACCTACCTATCTATCTATCTACCTACCTACCTACCTACATATCTACCTACCTACCTACCTACCTACCTACCTACCTACCTATCTACCTACCTACCTACCTATCTACCTACCTATCTACCTTTCTATCTACCTACCTATCTACCTACCTACCTACCTACCTACCTACCTACCTACCTACACATCTACCTACCTACCTATCTACCTACCTACCTATCTACCTACCTACCCACCTATCTACCTACCTACCTACCTACCTACCTACCTACCTATCTACCTACCTACCTACCTATCTACCTATCTATCTACCTACCTACCTATCTACCTAACTAACCACGATCCAGCTTCTGATTTTCAATGGAAAGAAGCAATTATTATTACTTAAAGGGGGTTCCAGTTAAAATGAAAAGGTACAGACAATATGACTTCTTAAACGTTGCTTTTTTTTTTTAAGTTGATATTTTCTTACATGCTGAGGTAAGTTGTTTTCAATGAAAATTAATCACACTTTAATTAACGATAAGATCCATTATCAATCTTTCCACAGCATACTCTGAATGAAGAACTAGTGAAATATTTTTCATTGAATAACAACACTGTCAGATACTGACCAAACGTTACTGTCTTATGGCCCATTTAAATGGTGTTGATGGAAAACTGTAACTTCTGAAACTTCTGGCGTTTCAACAAGCACGAGAGTTGATTTAAACTAAAACTGTGTGACAATTAGGCAAATAGAATGATTCATTGGAAACATACAATAATAATTTTGTATACATTTTTTCTTATTAGACTTGGAGAGACAGGTATGTGATTCGAAGGACAACAATAAAATATGATTTTAAAAAAAGTTTAATTCGTGAAATCTTTTAATTCAGACCTCTATATATATTATATAAATATTTTATGAGACTTAAATAAAATAGATATTATTTCAGCGTGTGATACTGGATGGTTTGGTTCAAATTGTGAGTACAAATGTCATTGTACAACTAACACTTGTGACACTAATGGAGAGTGCCCGGCAGTAAAATGTGCTTCTGGGTGGTTTGGTCCAGCTTGCCAATACCGTAAGTAACCTGTTATTTTAGCTAATTTCAAAGATATAATAATAAATTATATAAAAGTAAGTTAATATTATGTTTAACGTTTATCTTAAATGCGTGGCTAGATAATAGATTCAAGAAGTTCAAATCATGAAATGTAAAAGAAAAACAATACAATTGACATTTGCACTGAACACATTCAATCATGAACAAAACCAAATAATACATAACGAAAGGTGACAGATTGAGAGAAGAAGGTATAAAATGAGAACTTTGTCAAGAAAAGTCGATGTTATTGCTTTCTTCAATATTTCTAGCCTCGTTGTAAATTATACCTAAATTTACCTACACACCTAATCAGCCATATGCTCACCCACTGAAAGATTTAGCACCAGCACCAGTCCGATGTTTAAAATGGCCATGTGTTGAGACCCGCTGGTCCTCACTTGTGTGAGACCCGCTGGCTCACACAACCTACTGGTCACTTGTCAGTCGCTTGTCACGTGATCGACTCAATTAGGCCAGTACTGATGATAATAATGACTCATAGTCAGAAACAATGGAAGTTCCCGGTCAACCAGAAAAATGGTCAGCGTGCGACCAAGCTTGTGACCTAGGGTCAGCTGGTGAACCATTGGTTGACCAGACGAAAAATTAGCATATAGTATATTAATCATATGTATGACCCAGAGGTCACCGTTAACTGGACTTAGGTCAGCGTTAGGCTGGATCCGAGTATAAATAGAGTTGTAAGCCAGTTAGTCGTTCTCTCTCGTCCCTGTAATTACGGTAGCGTAATTGACAGACAAGTATGAGCCTGGCTTATGACTATTTGCTTTTTGGAGTGTGTCCAATCAAGTGTCGTAGGGTTGGTAACATTATTATTGTTGTTAGTTTCACATGTTTGTAATGTTAGCATTTTGTTAGAAGATATGTTAGGATTATAGTTAGTTATCAAGTCATTGTTAGAATACTACGTTATATGTATGATTAGTAATATTGTGATAAGACTGTAATTCTTAGTTGTAGCTTATGTTGTATCTATTATTCTCTTTACAGCCAGTTAGTTAGTAGTTAGTACAGTTAGAGTAGTTAGTTTAGTAAGTTAATACAGTTAGTACGTTAGCTCAGTTCAGTCAGTTGAATGAGAGTAGGCTGAGGGCTATAGAAGCATATGCCATAGCAGAGCTCAGTAGACTAGAACTCAGTACTGTATAAGACGTCAGCGGTTAACAGTTTAACCCTGACGCAGTAATTGCACAAGGCAGATAATAACGAGCGAGTAACGCACTAAAGAGATAAGGTCAGCAGACGACCCAAACAGAAGTGTTGTAGAGGTAGCAGAGCGTGGCGAGCAGTTCCTCCCCACCCCCTGCACAGCTGAGTGACCAGTGGCGACCCTTCCAGGGCTTTGTGGTGTGCTGTAAGAGTCTGGCAGTGTGTATAGCAGACGAGGTAGCAGGCAAGAGAGGGCAAGCCGAGACGAACGTTCCACCGAACGTCCAGCATCATAACATTGTATTAGTAAAGCATTGTATTTGTATCGATATTAAGTATTACTATTTGTATGTTTCTATGTATTTAGTATTTTACTAATTAAAATAATTATTTGTCCCTGAACCACTGGTGTTTTTAAGTAATAGTAACGTTATTGTGAGTGAGGATTAATTTGGTATAACTGTTGATTGTAGTAATCATTCCCTAGACATAGTCATAGTAATACTAATCAACGTAGCGCTAGGGACCTTTATCTATATATATACCCCCTGTTCTGAAAGTACCAATTTCGACATTCTGGGGACCAGATATATATATAGATAAGAAGAAGAAATTTCGACACCATGCTAGATATCCATGGACGAACAAACACATTCACGCAGCGGGAATGTAGTCTCGGCATTATATTTATAGCCAGACTAGCATTTGTATGATTAAAACGTCACATATTAATTGAAGAATTTACATCTTTCAAGAGAATTCAATAAAACATCATCTAATATCATTATCGGTTACTTACTTTAGCTTTCTACTATATAAATAAATGAGAAGCAATACTCAATATTTTCATTTAAATATTTATTTCAGAGGATCTGTATTCATTATCAAAGTTTGCCTAAAGGTCATTGACTATTATAAACCTTACAGACAGAAATGACGAAACAATTTATAATTAAAATATCAACAACATCTCTCAAGAAAATTTAATTTTAGTTAAAGTATTTGTTATATTACTCTAATGATACGAAAGATCTTCAATAAAGTCAGCATCTTTCATACATAAAGTTGTTCATTGCATTTAAAATTTTAGAGGATCTGTATTCACAACCACAAGCTGCCACAAGTTCACTGACTGTTACAAGCCTCACTGACAGAGATGACCAAACGTGTTTAACAACTGATACAGGAAATTTGACAGTTACATTAAACATGATTTATCCCATTACTTGGATACGATTAATTGTGAATAAACCTGGTAAGTGGTGGAGAAATACAGTAGTTGATTTTTGTATTGTTTAAAATGTGTTGACTGTGAATATAACGGGCCGTTTTACAAGAAATTAAAATCTAGTAAGTACATATTAATAACTACAATGATTGTGCTATTTACTTTGAAGCCTAGATTTACGCCTCTGCACAAATTGATTATCACGATGTGTTATAAATGAATTAAATGTTAGGATAAAAAAATCAAAACTTAAAATATCATTTATTTAATTTGATTAACTTGAATACATTTCTTCATAACACAGATAATATGAGATTACTTCATGGACGTTTCGTTTGATAAAATAAACTCAATAGAAGTTACCTTGAAAATAAGCCATACAAATTCTTTATCTATTAAACCTATCTGACCATAAATGATATATTTACTTTTAGCATTTCAAGTCACACAGTTATATGCTTTGGATCAAATTCTAACGACAATGACAGCTCTTATTTCGTGTTTAAGAATGTATTGATTTTTCAATTAAAAACAAATTGCTATCGCCAATATAGAATAAGTATAAAATAGTACCGTATAACGTGCACGGCTTGCAATGTTACATTGTATTTTGTGTTTCAGATCAGTTACATACTATTACAATATTATTCAATGACAAAAAAGACAGTGTTGCAACATGCAGTAGAACTGTCATACAAGACAGAACCATGGACATAATATGTGATGTCAGCGTGGCAGTAAATACAATAAGCTTTATAGGAGATGGTGTGAATTCACTGTGTTCTCTTTACATTAGTGGAGGTAGGTCTTTACTTAAGAGGCGGTAGGTCTTTACATTAGTGGAGGTAGGTCTTTACATTAGTGGTGGTAGGTCTTTACAATAGTGGAGTTAGGTCTTTACATTAGTGGAGCTAGGGCTTTACATAACTGGACGTAGGGCTTTACATACGTTAAGGTGGGGCTTTAGATTAGTGGATGTAGGTTTTTTTGGTAAACTCAATTTTTTTGTGTAACAATCTAAACAGACGTATGTCGCCGTCCTTTGATTAACCTAACAGAAGTGTGTCTCACATCTTTTTTGGTTAAATAGAATTTTGTCAAATTTTTTTCATGTGCTATATAAACCTGTGTCACACAATTTTCATTAGCTAAATAGAATTGTGTCACAATATGTTCCTTAGCTAAATAAAACTGTTTCACTATCTTGTTATTAGCTTCTTAATTCACATGATCCGATATGATGAATAATTAGTGGAATTG
This sequence comes from Omphiscola glabra, assembly GCA_964017045.1. Taxonomy (NCBI): domain Eukaryota; kingdom Metazoa; phylum Mollusca; class Gastropoda; family Lymnaeidae; genus Omphiscola; species Omphiscola glabra. Next base: position 9,767,142 of record OZ024796.1, read on the forward strand.
GAAGACGAACTTATGATTTGACTCTTTTAACTAGTTTTACATTGTACTTTAGGTAAAAACGTGGCAGTAAAGCAAATGACGTCACAATCTAGTAACTACAGCGAATATTCGACATTCGACTCCAGTCTAGCTGTAGATGGTAATACCGACCCCGATTTCTCTCATGGCAGTTGTTCACATACACTGCAAGACACTGCCTCTAACTGGAATGTGACGTTCTCAAGACCTCAACTTGTAAACAGATATGTTCTATACAATAGAGACACCCGTGAGTTCTTCTGTAATATAAAACGTTAAAACATTCGTTGAAATGACGTCAAAAGTTATATTGCGGCTTAAATAAAAAAAATTCGACCTAGGAAAATGAAATGTGTTATGCAAGTTTGCCTAATAAGATCAGATGATTTGTGAAATGTGATATGAGATAAGACAGAGGGGTGAGGATGGTGTGATATGAATGGCGTGTGGGCAGGATATAGGGATGGGTGGGAGTGTGTGTGGCGATAGAGACCACATAGACTTTTACATAATTCATTAGTTTATAACTGATGGGTGAATCAATATAAGGAAACACGCTATTTTGTTTTCTGATTTTTTTAAAATAAAAGTGTTTCAGGTAGTTTATATGTACTTATTACATACTGTTTAATTGTGTGCCACTTGTAGGTTAATTCTATTTCTGTTGACTACTTGCTTGTAGTTAACTTAGTTTTCATGACTCATAAATTTGATTATATAATTGATACAAGTTACGCTTAGTGATGTTAATATTTAAGATAAAGAAATAATATTTAACTATGAAATGCTATGCCCTTCATGTGTCTGTCCCATTATGATTGCAGAGCAACAAAGGCTGCTGAGTTTCTCTCTCTCAAGTTTTAATCCGGACAAAGACTTGGTCTTCACCTACTCCATCCCTCAAATACAAAAATTGATTTATGCCGTGACTTCACCTCCCGAACATGTTTCATATGTTAAAATATTTACCAATGTCAGCCAATACCTTACCTTGTGTGAAGTAGAAATATATGGAGGTGAGTGAAACAGTTTTTATTAAGTCCGAGAAAATAGTCTTTGCAAAAAACAATTCATATCCTTTTTCAAACTGTGAAAAAGTAGATTTCATTTTAGAAAAATCGAAGAGTTTAATTTATTTAATTAATTGACACTTGACAATATAAATGTTATTAATATGTAAAAGATTTCCGGAAATCAAATTATCCTCCATCAGCAGACAGGATTTAACCCAGATCAAAATGTTTCAATGTCATGGGTTAATGGAAAGCACTATTAAAATTACACAATTTTTTTCTTTTGGACATGCCATAAGCCGTATTCAGTAATTTTGGGTTAACTTTTATGAATATTTGACATTTTCCTATTATTTTCAACATTAATTAATGGTACCAGACTGTCGTATTAGTTTCCCCAGCCATTCTCTTCTCCTCTCTCGCTCCATTCAGTAATGACTGACATGTTAAATCTTTCTTAAGAAACTTTTCGTTTCCCTTTTCTGTCTTCTCGACCAACACTCGGATTGTTGAAGATGTTCAGAAATGTATGATTTCAATCTAGCAGCATCTGGCTCAACTCCGCCAAGGCCGGTCCCAAGCCGGGTGCAAAAGGAGGAGGGTTGGCGTGAGGCCAGCTACCTCACCCGTAAAAACAAATTGCTACAGAAACGTCAACAAGAAAAAACCAACAAATTTCAGCCCTGAGAAGAGAGGGCTCTTCTTTTCCAAGAAGAGCTATGAAGCCTTGTGGCCAAACCCAGACTATACTGGAAGCCTCAAAGCCGAAGACCCTCCTTTCTAAGGAAACAAACATAGGCACGTGGAATGTCAGAACCATGTATGAAACAGGGAAAGCAGCGCAGGTGGCAGCAGAAATGAGAACTTACAAACTTACACTGCTGGGCATCTGTGAAACAAGATGGATACAAGCTGGACAAATAACTTTGGCCTCGGGAGAAATGTTACTATACTCTGGGCATGAGGAGGAAAATGCTCCGCACACACAAGGAGTCGCTCTAATGTTGTCTAGGATGGCACAGGATTCATTGATTGGATGGGAAGCCCATGGACCAAGAATAATAACAGCAACATTCCGAACCAATAAAAAGAAAATAAAGATGAACATAATACAGTGTTACGCACCCACCAACGACAGCAAAGAAGACGAGAAAGAAACATTCTACAATAGACTACAAACAATAATAGAAAAATTCCCAAATAGAGACCTGAACATTTTAATGGGGGACCTTAACGCCAAGATCGGAAACGACAACAGTGGACATGAGGAAATCATGGGACGCCACGGTGTAGGAGAGAGAAATGAGAACGGAGAAAAACTAGCAGACTTCTGTGCAACACATGAGCTTGTTATCGGAGGCAGCGAATTCCAACATAAAAACATCCACAAGATAACATGGGTATCCCCGGACAACAAAACGCACATCCAAATAGACCACATATGCATTAACAAAAAATTTAGAAAGTCTCTACAAGATGTACGAGCAAAACGAGGGGCAGATGTCGCATCTGATCATCATCTTGTTTGGGCAAGACTAAAGTTAAAGTTGAAGAAGAACTGGGAACCGCCAACTGTTAAGCGAACAAAATTCAATGTAGCACTTTTGGTAAATGAGCAGAAAAGAGAGGAATTCAGTGTTACCTTAAGGAATAAGTTCCAAGCGCTGGAAGACCAAACAGAAGATGACCAAGTAGAACATAAATGGCAAAACATAAAGTCGTCTGTAACATCCACTTGCCAAGAAGTTTTAGGATCAGTGAAACAGAAACACAAAGACTGGCTCTAAATCAACACACTGCAAAAAATAAAAGAGAGAAAAGAAATGAAAAGTTTAGTTAACAGCAGCCGCACCAGGGCGGAGAAAACAAAAGCGCAAGAGAAATATAAAGAAGCAAACCAAAAAGTCAAAAACAGCATAAAAAAAGATAAGAATGCCTACATAGATGGCCTAGCATCAACAGCAGAAGAAGCAGCCAAGAAGGGCAACCTGAGAGAGCTCTATGATATAACAAGAAAGCTGTCAGGGCGATACAAAAGGCCGGAGAGACCTGTCAAAGATCGAGAAGGTAGATCAATAACAGAAAGGAAAGAGCAACAAAAAAGATGGGTGGAATACTTTAAAGAACTATTAAACAGACCCCCACCCACAGACACACCAGACATACAACCAGCAAATGAAGACTTACAAATAGAAGAAAGCGCCCCAAATAGGGAAGAAATAGCTCTGGCCATCAAGCAGCTCAAATTAGGGAAAGCACCGGGACCGGACAACATCACAGCAGAGATGATGAGAGCTGATATAAATACAATAGTCAACATGCTGCACCATCTGTTTGAAAAGATATGGGAAGAAGAGAGAGTTCCAAAAGATTGGAAAGAAGGATACCTCATCAAGATACCAAAGAAAGGGGATCTCAGCAATTGTGCAAATTACAGAGGAATCACACTGCTGTCCATACCAGGAAAGGTCTTTAACAGAATTATTTTGAATAGAATGAAAGACCAGGTCGACATGCAGCTACGAGATCAACAGGCTGGATTCCGCCAAAACAGATCATGCACAGATCAAATTGCAGCACTGAGAATCATTGTAGAACAATCCATCGAATGGAACTCCCCTTTATACATAAATTTTATAGACTACGAAAAGGCCTTTGATAGCCTGGACCGACAAACATTGTGGAAACTTCTTCGGCACTATGGAGTACCAGGGAAATTAGTCAGGATTATTCAGAGCTCTTATGAAGAAATGACATGCAGGGTGATCCACGAAGGTAGACTCACAGATGCCTTTACAGTCGAAACAGGAGTCAGACAAGGATGCCTCTTGTCCCCATTTCTATTCATCCTTGCCATTGACTGGATAATGAAAAAATCCACAGACAAAAAAAGGAATGGGATACAGTGGACACTCTGGGAACAACTGAATGACCTAGACTTTGCAGATGACATTACACTTCTGTCCCACAACCAGCAACAAATGCAGGAAAAAACAAAAGATGTAGCCACCTTTTCATCACAGCTCGGACTTAATATAAATAAAAGCAAGACGAAAATCATGAAGGTGAACTCATCCAACCAAGAGCATATCTGTCTGGAAGGAAAGGCACTGGAAGAAGTGGAGTCCTTCAATTACTTAGGCATCACCATAGACACAAACGGCGGATCCGACGCAGACGTGAGGTCTAGAATTGGAAAAGCTAGATCAGCATTTGTGTTATTAAAGAAAATATGGGAGTCGAAGCAGCTGAAACTTCAAACCAAAGTCAGAATCTTTAATACAAATGTCAAAACAGTCCTACTTTATGGAGCAGAAACGTGGAAAACATCAGCGAGCATTACACAGAAAGTGCAGACATTCATAAACACATGCCTTAGAAAGATCCTTAACATCAAATGGCCAAATACCATCACCAACAAAGATCTATTAGAAAGGACATACCAGGTGCCCGTTGATGAAGACATCATAAAGAAAAGATGGAGGTGGATTGGGCATACTCTGAGAAAACCCCCAGATAGCACCACCAGACAATGTCTAACATGGAATCCACAGGGAAAAAGAAAGAGAGGAAGACCTAAGAATACATGGAGACGTGAACTAGAGACAGACACCCAAAATATGGGATACAACTGGAAGCAATTGGAAAGGAAAGCACAGGACCGGGATGAGTGGAAAATTCTTGTCGACGGCCTATGCCCCAGACGGGGTAAAAAGGCATAAGAAGAAGAAGAAGAGCATCTGGCTCAAAAGTATGTGTCTGTATCTGTTTGTGTATCACGTGAGCGCAATGGCTCTAAACCTGTATGTCGCAGCCACTTTGTGTGTTCCGATCGTCTTAGGAACAGATTGATTTGGTCACTAAGGGACAAATCTAAAATTAGCCTACCAATGATATTTGCGGATAAACGAAAATTTAATAGTTAACCAATAATAAATAGTGTTTCAACAAAAATGTATGTTTTAGCGGAATCCTTTTCGTGAGCGATACCATTAAATTATAGAGAGACTAAGCTTTCGATCGATACCAAATATGTCTAGGTAGCATTGTAATTATATTATAAAAGAATTGAGAAACCGAAATGTGCTTTTTGTTGTGAAGTTTTATCAGCTGAATCTATGATGCCGCAAAAACAACCACGTAATTTTGATAGCAATCATCCGAGGTTTGCCAGCAAGGACACCAACTATTTTAGAAGCAAAGCTGATGAACTCAAGAACGCCAGACTTAGCAATGGTGGGAAATATCACACACAAAACGTAGCAGTCGTTGAAGCTTCACATTTAGTCGCAACCCAGAATCGTCTGAGCTATGAAGCCTCACACCATTGCTGAGGATTTAGCGGCAAAAGACATTGTTAGAGTTATGATCGGAGACGAATTTATTTCCAAATTGAGTGCAGTTTCTTTTTATAACGACATAGTCCGTACAAGAATAGATGACATGTCTACTGATATTCTTGAACAGGTAATCCAGAAAATTAAATCTGCACTACTTCCAATATTTAGTATCTTCATGATGAATCTACAAACGTTGCAAACTGTTCACAGTTATTGGTTTACTTGAGTAAAATTAATGATGGAAAATTTAAAGATGAGTTTATTTTTTGCAAACCTTTTGAAACGACAACTACTGCACGTGATATATTTAGCACAGTTGGTTTATTTCTGAAAGAGCATGAACATCTCTTGGGAAAAAGTGTGTGGTGTATGCACAGATAGTGCTCTAGCTATGCTATGATGTCAATCTGGATTTCAACGTTTAGTATTGAATGAGGCAACAAAAGTCATCGACACTCACTGTATGATTCATTGGCAAATATAAGCATCGACGACGCGACGAGGATGATGCACCGAACAATGCTCTGCTGAAGTGAGATGGTTGTCGAGAAGAAAAGTTTTAAAACTTGTTTCTGAGCTTTGTGACTGGCTCCTAACGTTTTTTAATAAGATCGCAAGACTGCAGTTAGAAGTATTTTTCAGTGATAAAAGTAAACTGCAGAAAATAGCTTTCTCCGTTATACATCTTTGCAGTCTTGAATGAGTTAAATATATCACTGCAAGGACCAAATCCAAAATGCCTCAAATTGTTTGGAAAGATCCGATCATTCCCAATGAATCTTTAAATATCGCAACAAGAACAAACAATGGAAGAAAATAAAAATGTATACGTCGCCTACCTTCTTCTTCTCCTTCTTCTTCTTCTATATATTTAGGGTCCACGATCAATTTCTTGATCATTCTTGCTCCTATGGGTGTAGAGTGGATGTGCAGTGTTTCTGTGCCTGGTGTTGAAGAGTTTCGTGCTCAGTGCCGTTCCTGCCGATTGTTTGTCAGGTGTTGATGAGGATATTTCACTGGTTGCAAGAGTTACTTAGTGAGGGTATCATACACTGGGGGTTGGAAGGCCCTATCTGCTTTCTTTGAGAAACATGACATTAAACCAGACAAAAGTATTAAGATGATACTCTCTGTGAAGAACACTTGCACATGTTTGCAGAAGAAATTTCGTGTTACCTTCCCTAATCTACCTGACAAACCATTAGCACTTGCCAGAATTCCATTGACAGTCAAAGTTGAAGACGTTCCCGAGACAGCACACCACGAGTTCATTGAACTTATTAACAGCGATGCAGCGAGAACTGATTTCTCTACAATGTCAGTTACACAATTCTGGACCATGTGTTTGCAGTCGTATCCTGTTCTGTCTGAGACTGTGGTGTGCCTTCCTCTTCCATTTTCAACAACATATCTTTGTGAAACAGGGTTTCTTAGCTTGTTGGTTATCAAGTATAAAGACAGAAGTAGACTTATGTGGAAGATAATCTTCGTTGCAATCTTACAAAGGCTGCCCCGAGAATGTTCGATCTGGTTAGAAAGAAGCAAACTAAACCTTCACACTGACGTTGGATTTTTACGCATTGACGCATACTGTCTCAAAATGTAGCAATGTAGTTTACTGATGTTACATTAAGACAGTTGCCCAAGCTACACCGTACTTTCATAGACTTAATTTCATTAATCTTTAATTAGAAATAAATATTTCAGAATATATAATTACATATTGTTTATGTGATTAGCACTATGTTTTAATTATCTTCAATTTGTACCAATGAACATTAATCCTGCATATTAGATATTAACATTACTATTCATAACAATAGTACAGTTCCAGTTATGGAATAGCAACGAAAATAATTTAATGGTTGGGATTGACAACACCATGGGGAATTGTATTCAAGGGTTGCGGCGTTAGGAAGGTTGAGAATCACTGTGCTAGCAGATTTTGATAGGATTAGATTTTAATTTTAAAACAACCATTTATTATTTAACAAGTTTGTTTATTTATCATCGCAACATTAAGATTTGCGGTATGCTATAAATATATGGCTTCGAATGCCCATTACGTCAGTTACATGTATGTGCTTTAATTTCTTTGACTAAAAGTTAAGCTAGCTAGAAATCGTAGAGTTGATATCTTTATTCCATATTTAATATTATAAATGTATGCAAGAGCCCATTGTTATCAAGTGTTTGTGTCTCTTTATTTAATAATATTCATTTTCGGCCAAACTCACTATTTAAAAAATGCTTTTTCTATTTTATTAAATAAAAGCTATTTAAAAATTAGAATAAAACTTGTAAGACTACCATCAATTTGTACATGAGAAAAATGACGCACACCTAAATCAGCAATCTCAAGAAAAAAACTGAGCAAAAGCTTTCTTTAACGAACATAACACAACACAATAAATAAATAAACGAAGAAAACAGTACAGATACAATGAAACGTGAAATAACTTTTGCAATATAGTGTGTTTAAATTGAAGAGCTGAGTAGACAAAGCAATAAAAAAGAAGGGGAAAGATAAGATGCATAGAGTAACTAGGAGTAAACAAAAAAAAAAAAGAAATAGGACACACTGATTAAATGCTAATAAACATGGCGTAATATTTTTAATTACCATACTGAATTACAATTCAGGTGCTTGATACTGCATGGTGATGAGATACAGCAACTGTATCAAACTGTTCAAATCATCACTGCGTAGCCAATCCGAGTGGTTGGGGGTCGATGGTTGGTCACTACACTTTTAAAAATATTTCCAAGTACAGTGTGATATCTTGAGATCTACAGCTTTTATTTGATCTAATATTATGTTACTAAAATTATGTGGCAAAAATTATGTGACAAAAATTATGTTACAAAAATTATGTGACAAAAATTATGTTACAAAAATTATGTTACAAAAATTATGTTACAAAAATTATGTTACAAAATTTATGTTACAAAAATTATAGTTGAAAAATGACACAGGGAAATACCTCAGATTTAATTATTTAGAGACATTTATGATCAAGCACTGCATGAATGACCAGTCTGTTCATGTCACAACACATCTCTTTGAGCTACGTTTAGATTTAGGTGGATGTGTGCAGTTATCCAGGGGTTTACCCCAAATATCACTTGTAACACACAAAGAACACGGCCTTTAACTTCTCCCTATTAGGTGACACCTTGTCTCGCGCGTTTGAAAAAAAAATATTAGAATTCCTGCTAACCCTTGAAGGTGCGACTGCAGTTTTATGCGTTATTTTTTTCAATTGCTTAATCAGATTATTTTGAATATGTTCTATTCACTTATGGGTATTTGTATAATTCGTAATCTTCTCAAACTGTTCTCACCATGTTCTTCATCTTTACTTCTTGATTAATAATCATTAAGGCATATATTGTAGCACGAATAAGTGACATGCGGTTTGCTTCTACTGCTAAAACATGATTTCTAACAATCGGTGGTCAACAGATTCAGTTTGCCCTACCAATCTTTATGGTTTGGATTGTAACAAGTCATGTAACTGTCAGGATAAAACAGAGACATGTTTTGTGGCTACTGGAGGATGTCCATCTGGTTGTGCTGCTGGTTTCTATGGAGACGGTTGCCAAAAAAGTAAAATCAATTTATATATGAGTTTAACTTAAGTTTTTAACAGATGTATGATGAAGAAAATATGTTTGGACCAATTTTTAAATATTTTTAAGGATTTCTTTTTAAAGAAAGGAAACTAAGTGTTTTATTAATTATGCGTGTCATTGTTTAGATGAGCTCTAATCAAAGTAGAAATTTATAGGCAAGAAATAATTCTAAGGCATTATTACACAATTGTATAATAATAGATAATGAGAATAGACAACAACAAAAAAGTAAAATCACATAATAGTTCGCATTTCGCCCTTACGCTTTGCACACAAACACCAATGTTTGTAATCACTTCATCAAACACGATCCAAAAGCTATACATTAAAGAAATATTAATAACAAGTCAAACACACATACAAACATGCATTTTCTTTTTTTAAGGACAACGTTTTATAGACTACTAGCATAAATTCCCGGATATTCTCGGGTTTGTTATTTGAAAAAAAAATTTAAGGTGGTATCAGCGTACACTTAGATTTTAGCTCATGTCAAAAAGAAATTCGCTTAAGTACCAATCAACATGTATTTAAAAAAACTATTCCTATAAAAATCCAGTTTATAAAAACTCCAGTTAACTCCTCGTTTTAGTTAATATTCAAGCATTGCAAATAAAAACCATACTTATAAGACAAATCTATCGTTTAAAATATGTCTCTTACAAAAAATGTTTTCACAAATGTCAAAGTTATGGCCATTTATCAATTAAAATAAATATGGTTCTGTTTCCATTTTGATTATCCCTAAGACAGGGGCACTAAATTTTAATTAAGATTAACTTAAAGTTAATTTTCACATGTATCTTAAGTAGGGCAAAATTTTCAAAGATGTTGCCATTTAAATGATTACTTTTAGTATAAACAGAACCAAAATAAGTTAATGTGTGATATTTACCAGAAGTGAGTATTTTAAGTTGGATAACACGCAAAATAATTTCATAAATATTCCCCAAGTAAAACGATTGAAAAAAAAATAACATAAAGTGTATTTTTTTTTTTTTTTTTTTTTTTTTTTTTTTTTACATAGGTCATCTCTTGTACAAACGATGTGGATATTATTAGTTTGAAATTCACCTATATTGCGGTGAATATATCAGCGTCCAAAATGGCGACCAGGGCGAACTATGCCGTCATGATTTCGGGAAGTGGGTCAGAATTCAAGGGTGTTGATGGCGCCTGAGCGAATAAGGCACCCCTCTCCAGAAATTGTTTTAACTATTTAAAAACTAATTTTGGAATTTCATCGGATACCTGAATTGTTTCTATTAAACAGTTTTAGGGGCTGGGGCAAAGTACTTCAACCGTCCAAGGCGGAGGTGGGAAATGAATCTATCATCATACACATTTGTCTTTATGGCGCCTGGTTGCCATACAAAAGTTTACACCGGTTTGGACGTGCCACTGGGTAATCTTTTCACGCAATCTTATGTTCAACCCATTATCAAGTTAAAGCAAGAATGAAGAATTTAGCACACATCTAAATTTAGGTCTAAATCCTACATATTTTTGGAAAGCAACATGAAAGATGCTGGTAAAAAATGTGTCACTTGTGACCTGGGGTTGCCCGGGGGGGGGGGATCTATACATAAGCGGCTCAAAATTGTGATCTGGACACCTTTTTAATACATTGGAGTTGTTACCTGGTTCAAGGCAAGAATCAAAAAGAAAAAAAAATCCGTTTTCCAGAAAGTTCTATACATTAATTGGTTTTTAAAATTAATCATTTTTACAAACCATAAAGGAATTGCACACGTATCTTGAGAAGACAAGATATATTTGCAAAATTAAATTGCTTATTCATTAACGTTTGATTTTTGGCTAAGGTAAATCATATAAATTAAAAATGTGTAAATTTTTCCAATTTTCATTTGTAATATTTATTTAGAGTTTAAAACTACGATACTTTTTGTTAGATAAATTACAAATCAACTCTTAGATCTACATTAAACCTCCCCCGGGGCTCCTGTTGATAAGTCTGTTGGGGCTTGTTGATTTGGAGGCGCCGGCCACAGGACCCCCCCCACCTCAGCGTTACCCGGGGAACAGAACCACCATTGCGTGTCCTGCGTGGGCAGACAAAACCACCATTGCGTGTCCTGTGTGAGCAGACAAAACCACCATTGCGTGTCCTGCGTGGGCAGACAAAACCACCATTGCGTGTCCTGCGTGGGCAGAAAAAACCACCATTGCGTGTCCTGCGTGGGCAGACAAAACCACCATTGCGTGTCCTGCGTGGGCAGACAAGCGACATGCATGGTATCTGCCAGAATAAAAAGCACCTACAGGGCTGCCAACTGTGACGTTTTACAGTTGGAAGTAAAGGCAGAGACAGGGTAGGGACCATGATTACAATATCCTGTTCATGGATATGAGGCGAGAGTCTAAAGTGGCAAGCCTCCGGACGATAATTCTATATATGCAGCCCTGAGAAAGCTGCTTATAGGCAACCGTTTCGTCCCACCGATTTTCATAACTAGTTTAGGGGTGGAAACCCACTGTAGAACCCCTGTTAAAGGGCGTTCGTCACTTCCCAGGGATGCGAACGCTTAAAACGCAGCTTTTTCGGTCGACCTGACGACCCCTGGCGAGGAAAGCTTTCCTTCCACAAATCCGATCGAGTTGTTGCGGTTGGGAGCGGTCCAGGTCCTTGGAGGTCCTTGGCGTGCAGCCGCACGGTCCAGCGTCAGGGAGACCCGCGTATGGCCTTTGTGGGGGTGCATCGGGGATGGCGTTAAAGAGCTCATGTTCGATGGCCCTCCAGCGCTATGTCCCAGGTACATCCACTTTAAACATTTTTTAAAATACCAAACGCCAAAGAATTATTTAAAATTATCTTTAAAAGTAAGACTTTAGTAACAGTACCATTTTTTTTTAGCCAATCAAAAGGGCTTTTAAATAGTTCATACACTAGAAAAATGTGGCGTTAACGAAGGCAATAAGGTTGTTTTTCCCACAAAGTCCATTTGATTTGTTTTAAGTAGTCATAAGCCTAATTGATATCAATACTTTAAGAATGTGGGTAGAAAGAAATAATTTATTTTCATGTCATTTTGATGCTTTTTGTGTCGTTGGCCACACATATTTTATTTTTAAATTCAACGAATATTTTTTACTGATAAATTTTAATATTAACTGCTGTTTAATTTTTTGCTTCTGCTTTGTGTAACATTACTGATTGTAATTGTACTCTCAGTAAGTTAACTAATAATGTTTTAATATGTTTGGTCCTTGCTTGCAGCTACTACTATCATCCTTGAAAATTTGCCACTGCCTCACTCTGTCATACGAATCAAATAGGTCCGAGTGTATATATATCACACATTATTTTATTATGCAAATTAAAAATATGGTTCTTGATATAGAACATCCATGTAACTAATAGAGCTACATTATACGAAATATGGTACACTTTAATATTCTTTAATCCATGAATTAACATGACAGTCAAAAATGTCGACGTTCTTCACTCTCTAACCAAAACCGTGCACTCTCAATGGCGTCCAGCCACACACTCCTTAAGTCATGCTATCTTCATACGCCACTAAAAACTAGTTCCCCTTATTCTCATCCTATGATGATTAAAATCACTACGCCACCGTGCAGAGGAATAAAAATACAGTCATGAGACTGAGTACCATTCACTCGTTGTGTTACACTTTGCTATGATGCTCACACCAAAGAAAAGAAAAAAAAAAAAGAAAACATTGAGCAAGTGATAACAATTGTGTATGAACAATGTGAAATGAATTAAATATTAGTTTTTCAATGTATTTGGTAACGAAATTGTTTATGCTTGATGTCAAAAGGATTTCTTTATAAAATTAGTCTAATTGTTATGTCATGAACTCATACATAATCTTATTTTAGTGTTTAGTTGTTATTGGAAGTAAGAATTAAATGAAGTAATAAAATTAATTTACCCTTATTTATGAAAAGTATTATATTTCTGTTTAAAAATACCATGCATCTAGAATGTCCAGAATTGACCTGGGGGTCTGGATGTCTCAACAACTGCAGCACACATTGTGTTAATAAGACATGTGATAAAAGTGATGGCACCTGTGATAATAGATGTGAAGCTGGATATTTCAAGAACACGTGTAATCAGAGTGAGTAGTGAAGAAACGGGATGTAGATTTTCCGCCATTATTAAGTTTTTGTGATAAAATCTTAATTTTTTTGTAACTCTGAGAAAATGTTGAAATATTATTTGAGCTATAATGTCAAAAGAAACGGTCTACGAGGCCGTTTCTGGAAGGACCGTCTCAGCTTCATTTCTCACGGGAGAACCTTGACTCCTGACTAAATTTGGCCTAGCTTTTTGTTGCAATTCCTTTGATTCGTTCATCTTCTACACTCTACACCTTCAAAAGCTGCTGTGTGCCATCTGGAAATGGTGCTCAACCATATTATCCTGTTCATAGATTTTTATGTTGCCTTTCCCATGCTGCTTTTGCAAACGTCCTTAAATCACCGCTGCGGCCATCCTATAAGTCAAGCACCGTATGCGAACTCTTCTTACAGCAGATGCTTTGGAATACGGCCTTCTTCCATTGTCCTTTCATGACCTAACAAGCGAAGGCGCCTCTTAGCAAGAGCGGAGATCGACAGCAAAGGACATATCGGAATAAGGACATCGACCCATAATGGCATGTCGGAATATCGACATTGACAGCTAAAGATATATCAGAATAAGAACATTGACAGCTAAGTACATGTATGAATAAGGACATCAACAGATAAGGACAGGGTGGGATAATATAGTACATAGAAAAAAAAGACATAGTGTGGAGAGAGCTAAGAAAAAAAGGGTAAATGAATAGAATGACCAGATATAAATGTTTGTTAATAGCTGTGTCCTCTGTAGACACACGCATATGGCAGAATCTGACGTTGACAGCCTAATAGTAATATTTATAGTATTGGTATATCAAGCACCACCCTAATTATATACTTGACTACACATATAAATAATGTTAATTATAAAGTCATTACGCGACCCTGACTAGAATCAATACTGCTTTTTTATTATGATGATAACTCAATTTAACTATAATTTTAAATATATTTAATTTATATTCGTTTTCATTATAATTTTATTAACAGCAAAATCAGAAAAATGTCCTTAAATTGTCACATTATTTTTTATATTTAAGTTACAAAATACTTATTAAAAACATATTTTCATTTTCGAATATTTTTTATATAAAAACATAGTTATATTTCCATACCAGCGTGTTCCGACTTTACATGGGGCCAAAATTGCTCATCAACATGTAGTGAACACTGTCTTGATAGTACGTGCAACACAATAAATGGCGTGTGTATTTATGGATGTAAAGATGGATACATATCGGACAACTGCACAATTCGTTAGTAATTTTTGCTTTCAATTTTAAATAATAAAATGTTTTTTTTAAAAAACTAATTGTTCTAGAATCGCAAACTCAAGCTATCAATGGCATGAAACTTGTTGGACCAAAATTTTCTTAAGTTCAAACGAATGTTCATAATAAAATAAAATATATAAAATAATATTACAATTACAAAACTGAAGAGCGTACGTTAAGAAATTAAAAATAAAAATTAACTAAAAATTGATTCTAAGATATTGATAAAAGCCTATGTCATTTCAAGTCCATCCTTGTTATTTTTGACCTCATCAAATGGTTGGATTCAGTAAATTTTTTTGAAAAATTAAATTATATATACTTTATAATTTTAATATTAATCTTAAATGAAAGATGTGCAAATGTCTATTACGTTTTCCATTGTCAGGCTGCCCATCTGAAACTTGGGGCAAAGACTGTCAATATCAATGCAGTGATCACTGTTTGGACAATGCCTGTAATGTAACCAACGGTAGATGTGATAGTGGATGTGCGCCTGGGTACTTGGGAGATATATGTACAGTCCGTAAGTATGTGTGAAAGTGCTGATAATTTTAAAAACAAATCTTATTACCTGAAAGTTAATCAAAATAATTTAAAACAAAATATAATCATATAAATACTGTTTTTCATTCATTGTTTTATAGAAAATACTTATTTTAAAAGATATATTAATTAGTCGAAACAAGCAGGCGGGAAAAAAGAAACAAAAATTATCCCATAAACATCTCGGATAATTAAAATTCTTCACTGAATATGGGTTACAAATGAGTCAGCAAGTTGATTTGTTTATGCAGAAAGAGCAAACGCCTGTCTTGGGTTTAATGATAATTAACTTCTCAAAACGATGTTGAAAATTTCGCTTAGGTTGTTTCAATATAATGAAAACAAATGTGGCGTCGG
Organism: Omphiscola glabra; assembly: GCA_964017045.1. Lineage (NCBI taxonomy): Eukaryota > Metazoa > Mollusca > Gastropoda > Lymnaeidae > Omphiscola > Omphiscola glabra. The sequence goes on from OZ024796.1 coordinate 9,782,442, forward strand.
GTTGCTTTCTATTAACGTGCATGCCTTAATATTGTAGTAATCCAAAAATTGGTATTAACTGCATCGATATTTAACACAAAGTAATTTTATTTGTTAGGGGTCTAGGAATCCAATTATATCACCATATTTCAAATAGTGTTCAAACCAAGATCTAATCTCAAAAACAAAATCACAAAGACATTTAAAAATAATTTAAACAGTGAAAGTCTGTCAACGTTATAACAATTTAAAATGTATTTGACTGACTCCATTAATGTTCGTATGTCACTACTTGAAACAGACAATTCAATGAATTACAAAAAGTCTAATTACTAGATGTAAAGTGACATCATTTTTCATTAAAATAATAATTATAACCTCTTGTAATGCTGCAATAGTATTGGCAAAGAATGGTTCATATAGAATTGTATAAGATATTACAAAAATAATTCAACAATATTTTAATCTAAACACACTAAAACAACTATTTTATTAGAATGTCCAAAACTGACATGGGGTGGCCAGTGTCTAAAGCGCTGCAGTGACCACTGTCTCAATAAAACTTGTGATTTTATAAATGGCATCTGTGATTATGGATGTGACGCCAGTTACAATGACAAATTGTGTCTAGATGGTAAGAAATCTAAACATGTTTCTTCTTATTTATGTATTTCTTATCTAATTGTATAAGTTATTTATTTATCACCTAATATTAATTTTGGGAAGTTTAATTTATAACTTGTTTGGGATGTATCCAATATAAAAAATATTATCTTTTTAAGTGTATACAATCGATTTATATGTTATAATGATGTACTCTTGGTTTTAAATTAATCATAATAAAATAACTAATGGGTTCTAAAATATAGATATTTGTCGTTTGAACAGTCTCTTATGATCGTAAATATCTCCTTTTATCTTATGAAAAATTGTTTCACGATTTGTGATTGAAACTCCTGTGAATACAGGCCATCAATAAACATGTAGTTTGAAAATGTTGTGTTTAGTTTGAACACATCGACCTTATGAAGGTCGACAAGTTGTGTTTTCTGTGGCTAGTGTGTAGGGAAAGCAATCCTGGACAACATTTGTTGCGTCACATTCCCCTTTCCTGTTACACATATGGAAAGACTTCTCTTTTTATATGAGCAAAAATTCTATCTTTAAAACGTATGTGCTCCCCAATAAATATGCTTCAGTCATTATTGGACCATATGGCAACATTATAAGACCCTGGTTGTAATAATAATAAATACATATGATAAAAAAATAAATATAAATTAAATATGAAATGTAAGCACATTTCGAACAATAAATTGTAGTGTTAAAAAAAGTTACTATGCTTAGTCATTTCTTTATGGTGAATACAGCTGCGTAGCTATGGTTTGTGTCACGGGGGGTAGGGGTTGGGGGGGGAGGTCGAGGTCTTAGACGGTTACTTTACACGATAAGAAACCCATTCCTCCCTAAGCGGACCGCCTCTCCACATCCCTTTTCTTTGCAATCAGGTGAATATTGCAATCTCTAAGCATGTCATATGCATGTAAGGGAGTTAACCTGTGTTGCCAGGAAAACTCCAAATCTACTAATAATAACAATCTTATTACTTGCAATTCCGTTAACCGTGGATAAATTCTGCTTAGTTTCAGAACCAGTATAAAAAAAAATATCCGATATTTTTTAGAATTAATTTTATGACAATTTTGTGTATTTTTAATAGATTTGCGTTCTTAACTAAGCATCTTTTCTGTAAATGACTTTGGTATTCTACATAGTGAAATAAACATTTGCTTAAACATAATTATTGTGATAGTGCGTATGGCTGATGATTATTATGGTGTGTATTGAGTGAACTTTTGTGACCTGATTGCCATGTGTTGTTGTCATGTGTTATCAAAGGACGTGGTGAGTTCTTTTCATGAATGTTTAAACTTGAATATTGGTTGGAGAAATGGAGTGAGTGATCGTGTGATGTTAGGTATAAAAAAGGATGTACAATGAGAAATACAGATTAGTTGTTACACAGAACACAGACGAGCTGCCATCGTATTTTACTATTACAATTAACGGGTATAACTATTATTCTGATTACACTTGCATGAAAAAATATTTTGCCAAATAGAAGTTTTATGACATATATATTCAATCATTTGTTTCTTTATTAGCTACAAGCCAATTGGACTATACATCAGGTAGTTATCAATACTTTTTTAAAGAAATTCTATAACACACTAAATTATATATTGTTACCATCCATCCATTTAACCATTTATTAATACTTCTATCTATCCATCATTCAGTACATTTCCACCAATTATAAGTCTATCCGTCTGTCCCTCCGTCAGTTTGTCTAACCGTCTGTCCGTCTATCCGTCTGTCTATCTTACCGTCTAAATCTATACGTTTTTATGTCCTACTGCATGCCTGGTTGTGTGTTTTCTGTCTGTCTGCCATTCTGTCTGTCTGCCATAATGTCTGTCATTCGATCTGTCTTTCATTCATTCATCAATGTTTTTGTTTACGTATCTGTCTTTGTGAAAATATATCTATATTTGTACATTTACATAGTATTATACATTTGCTATCGAGGATACACTTTTGTGCAAAGTTCGCTTTGTGGTTTGTTACAGATTTAGCATAAAAACATATATTGTCCCTTGTTTCCGTTGACATTATATTTGTTTCCGTCGGTAGCTTATATCGTTTAATTTGTATCGACACATGAAAGGGGACCTATATCAGTATTATTTCATACACCCACTTTTCCCGTTCACTTTTTTTTTTTATTTTGTATTGAAGCTTAGCGAGTTTGTCACATAAGATCGGAAAAATTCTTGAAAACGTATAGTTACCTTTCGTGATGCAGCCATGTCTACGCCATTCTTGACATGGGGGGTACCTATAAGACGTCGAAGACTGTAGCACACATGGACTGCACGACAATTTCCTAGAGACTCCATATAGACAATGACAGCGTTGAGCGTTGTTTGTTGTACGTGTTCGAGCTGGTTAATACTTTAAAAAGTCATTTGCATTATAATTATAGTGTATCAATATGTGTAAAATACTGGAGCTTAAATTTCGTAGAATTGACGATGTATTTTTATTTAGAGTTAATATCATGAAGATATCGTTAATTGTTAGTCTCACGGATTGTTGGTATCGTTCCTTTTATATTTCCCCACATCTTTGATTTGGACTTTGTTACGTAATGTTTATTGAACGGGCGATTTGTAAACGAAATAGATTGTTTCGTCCATAAACAGGTTCGTGACATTATCATTTAACTCTTTCATATCTCTATAATAACAGGATATAACAATGGACTTGCCAGTGGGATTGGCATAGGGATTGGTGTTACGATAGCTGCTGTAGTCATTATTTGTATTGCTCTATACATTTGGTTCAAAAGACGACAAATAGATCCACCAAAACCATGTGATACAACATACCGTGTAGATTCTATACAGCCACGTGATACAACAGACCGTCATTATGATCGCGTAGATCCTGTACAACAAAATGAGCATCCATATAATACAGTTGATAAGACGGGTGAGTTAATTTTCTTTTGTATAAGAAATATTTAATGAAATATATAATTTTCAAAATATTGTGAACCCTTGTAAGGACGCAGACATTGCCGTTAATAACGGGTCACATTTAATCCTAACTTTTACTTAATTCTGAGCAATACTAATGGGAGTTTCTAAATTAAAAAATAAGAAGTTGGCTGATTCCATTTTTAAAAACAGATATTTTTTTTTTTTAAAGTATTTTTAGTTGAGCTACGTGCAGTTTAAGTTGGATTAATTTGTAATGGCTTTGTGATGGTCTTTTATGAGAATGTGTATATCATTTTTTTGTCGCAAGTAATTTGAAGAAAAATAATTAATGTGCGAATAAATATACAAATTTTATGGAGTATTTTGTTGACAGCTTTGTATAGGGATTTCCGTTAAAGTGGGCAATTATACGTATATCAAAAGACTGCCTTATTGTGTATATATTTGTAAACTAGAGCATAAAATAAAATAAAATTAATGTTTTTCCCGTTATTTATGTATATATATGTTTCTTATTTCAGGAAATGAATATGCTATTGTTAAAGATGTTATGATATTCAACGCGAAAACAACTCAGTAACGACAGACACGGCTGAATTAACTAATGAATAGACTTCTAGTTACAATTTTTCATGGTGTCGAGGGTTCTTAATAAAAAAAACTATTTATTATCATATCATGATAAATTTGACTTATAATCAATATGAAAATAAGGGGGTTAGACAGCCGTCAGTTTATAGCAGATGAAAAAGTGTGAATACGAGGTTTGTTAAAAACTGAATAATGGACAAGACAAAACAAGGAACAAGTTGGCATAACCTTCTTGCTGACTTCTCAGATAAAACATCTCGGATACAACATATCTGCTATAATTTAATTTTAATATTTGGGTTAGTCTCTGTTTGTTCGCTGGATAATTTCCTTTTTCAGGTTTTAAAATACCTTGTTTTACATATTTCATTCCTATATTCAAGTGCTTAGTATTCATTAAAGCCGTCTTAGTCAGAAATTTATGTAATTATCAACTCACTGTGATTAAGTTTGAAAATATCAAAATCAGTTGAGATATTTTAACATAAGTAGTCCCTATCTTTTAAAATATTGTTATAAGAAATGTAAGTCCACGCTATTAAGTTAAGATCAATTAAGGAGATATTCTCCAAGAGGTGGCGAAGACTAAGCGTCCAGCAAAATGTCTTGGGAAAACTAATTTAGACGGAGTCTGGGTTGATGAGAAATGTTTCATTGTTTAAATTGTGTAACAATGTAATTTGCTAATAAATACATGTAATATGTATAATTGTTATTTTAAGCTCAAACGTCATTTCAAATTCTGTTGATTTAGATGATTCACTCAGCCCCCGATGATATATTTCTCTATACATTATTTTGTCTCTTAAGCCTAGCGGGCCTCAAAATTAAGGGCCTCAAAATTTAATAAGGTCTAATGTTATTGATTCCCCACGCTTAAAATTATTTTTAAAAAAAAATTATATAAAATTAAAATAATGTTCAAACATTATGTCCAAATGTCTTAAGCTTAACTTAATAACACAGACTGCAGTGGTATTCAAATAAATATGTGCCTTAAATCTAACGCAAGAGAAGGTATGGATTATTTAGTGTTGAATAATTTTATTACTGCGCTTTACAATACGTCGATGGTGGTCATGTGTCATTGCTGCCAACACGGCAAAATGGTGCGATTGTTTGAAGCTAAACACCATTGATAAAATAAAATTGCAAAGCTTATTCTTTGCTTTGTTAGTTTATATTTATGTTTGAAACGTGGAATGGTGTTTTGATTGTAACCTGCTTTTACATTATCAACTGATACTTTTAATGACTTCCCCCAAAAAGAGATGGCTAGTTTAAAATACTTTTTTCAAGCTTATTAAAACTCGCCAATGTGGGTGGAAATGACATGCAAAATCCACATAGAATATTTTGGAAAGATACAATACTATCGATGACATGCTGAGTTTTTTAATACTCAAATGTTAATGGAGGATACAGTGCGGGGAAAGTAATTAAAAGTGTAAGCTGATAGTCTGGTGTCAATTATGTCACCAAATAAGTCTAATAAACGACATCGGGTTCAGATTATATAATTTTTTACACAAACTTTTGATGAAGAAAATGCATTTCAAGAATCAGTAAATTATTTTCTAATTGTGTCAATGTTCCTTTTCACTCATCTTTAATAGAAATATTTTTTTTTAAAAATTCTTTATACCTTTTAAAAAATCCAAAATAAATTTTAAGAGTCTTATTGATATATATAAGCTTCATCAGTACTTCCTTGACATAATACGACTAGGTAGATTATTGTTATTCCTTGCAATAAATTCTCTCTAAAGATTATATGGCGAATATACACGAAGTGCTGGAAAAACTATATATGTCAAATATTTAGCAAAAAGCAGTGAAGTAATCTTGGGAAATAATATAATGATACAAAAAATATAACAGAAATGTTAAAATAAAATGTTTATTTTGCTGATTATTGTAACTTGAACAGATTATGTCCAAAAAGGTTAATTATTTTAAGTCATGGGTTTTTAAAGAAGTTAGGATAATGAGCAAACTTGATTCACTACAAGAAACATCACTGGTTTCATGGGTAGCTGGCGTTGTATGATTTGTTGTAGAAAGGGTTGGTATTTTTAATGGTTGATTTTAATGTCTGCGTTTTCTGTCCATTGCGTCGAAAGAAATTACATTGGGGATATCAAGTTGCGACGAGTACTTTTGTTGTTTTTTCAGTTAAATACTACACATTATTAAGAAACACTGGAGTCATGGAACATACGTCAACAATATATGTGTACCTTTTAACCAAAAAAAAGTGAAAGGTAACTAAGTAGTTTGAAATTATAAACTAGGACTTTCATCAACCGGGGGTATTTGAGATATTATTTTTGTTTGATGACGTAGTGATGACAGGAAATAATAAGGTCAAGGTAAATGACGGCTGAAAAAAACGAAAAAAAAGTCTATCAAACTTCTTATACGCTAATTGGTGAAAATAAATTACAGTATTCGTATTCGATGTTTTGCAATCTGTTAGGCCTTTTATAAATGACAATAGCGAGTACCCGGCATGCGTTGCAATGCCACTCATCGAAATAAAGTGTCTGTGTTTTAATAATTTTTTTGTAAGTTCTTCTAATAACCACCTTTTTTTAACCGTCTGGTGCGTATTCGAATTAATTAGAATGTTTTAAGAAGTGTCAGCAGACCACACGCCATTGTCCGTTTGGGAAGCATGGATTTTCCAAATTTAGTCCCAAAACTTATAGCGATTGATCCCCCCATGCAATAGCTATGTTTGAAATTATCTTTATATGGCTCATTTATTACATATAAACAAATTTAGGGCCCCCGGCCCCAAAAGTAATATTGTGAAATATTTGTACTAAATCAGAAACCTATTTATTAAGTCAAATATACAAAATGAAATGTCACAGTTTATATTTAATGTAATTCCACCAGTGTTTCTTTCAGGCATACCTCCGGGGGGGCACTGCCCCCCGGAGCAAGTCAAGTGCCCCCCCCGGGGGAAAATGTGTAAGAAAAAATAATTAAAATAAAAAAAACTACTCTAAATTTAATTTTTATAAAATTTTTAAAAGTTATTGAAATGTGTGCCTTTAATCGATTACAATTATTGGAACAAATAAAATATCGCTTTGTTCGATATATATTGATGATCCATAGCGTTCAGGTTAATCTTGTTACAGGCTCGCAGAAATCGATTATAAATATGGTATTGTTTTGAAATTGGCCGCTCCTGATCATAAGCTAAATCTTACTTTTTCTGATTCGCAGATATCGGTATCTTTTATTTAATTACATTTTGCAGCTGCAAAAGTTGAAACACTTTTTAATAACCCTGTATTAAACTACCTTTTCATCGATATAAATGTCTGTAAATTAAATATACCGGTAGTTCGTGCTAAGAAATAAACATGTGCAATCTGTTTTCAAATGATATTGAAAATTAGTATCATGCTTTAAAAAATTATTTTTAGCAAACATTTTAATGTAGTAGATTCCATAGATGTATGCTGACATAGATAAAATGAAAATTTAATAATAATAATAATAATAATTTTAAAACAAAAAATTAGGAATTTACCAGTTACATACAAATAGTGGACATTTCATCATAATTATTAAATCGAGTGTTTCTAATTTTTTAACACAGTTTCGGGAACAGAGTAAAATGATTTTAAAAAATAGTCTTTATTTATTAAATCCCCAATGACTTTTCTCTGTTAATATAATAATAATAAACAATCTTCCCCAGCTGTTTGAACTATTAAAAAAAATTATTTTAAGATGATAATCCAGTAGAAAGAATATAATATATATTTAAACAACGAATTAAAAAAAATCGAGTATTTCGATTATCTCCTAGATAAAGGCCATTTTTGGTTGTAGTAGTTAAAAAAAATTATATGTAATTGGTAAAAAAATTGTTTTCAAGTATAATATCGAAGAGGCAAGTTGTAATGATCTGAAGCAAATTATAGTAGTCTACATTTCTTAATTAACATTTCAATCAACTGAATATTGAGATTGAGAATTGAAACATTAATTTTATACGGAAAAAAATCACACATTAATAAATATATGAGTCTTTTGTAAACAAGTCTTGACTTCTGAACAATTATGTCGGTTACATATGATTTATAAATAAATACCAATTTTGAAAACCCATAAAGATATAGTCTTTAGCCCTATGTACAGAAAAGCTTTTTTTCTTTTTGACTTTGGTGAAACTTGGAAATATTTTGAAATAAACGTATGTTTTTGGTTTTTCTTTTTCGTTCAAAATGTAAAACTATTTTAGCATTTCTTTTTTGTGATGGATACCTTTTTTGGAAGGAATTCTTTTTTCATAATTTTAAAAATATTTTGTAGTAAATTCATTATTTTTATGTAGTTGATCCCAAAAATATTTTAAAATAATAACTTTAAAATACATTACTTTTCAATTTAAAAAAAATGTTTGCATACCACACTTAGTCAAGCAGAGACGTCGCTTGGCTTTTTATGGCACCCGTGCTACTTTTCGGTTTTTTCCTTCCCTACCTAGTAGTAAAAGTTGATTATTTAATCTAATTACAGCCCAACTTTAAGCCCCTAAAATATACGAGGCCCCATGCAGCTATGTGGGTTGCAGACCTCACACGATGGCTCTTAGGTCAATTGACACCTAAAATCTTAACTAGCTTCTCTCCCGTTGCTCTACAGTTAAGTGTTTAATGATGCGAAACTAAATTTAACTACGGTATGTTAAAAAAATGCATTCAAAAAATTTCCATGGCCTATAAAGTTTTAAGGGGCGAGTCTAAGCTAAGGAGTATCTCTCGATAAAAAACATACCCTAAGGGATCCCAATTGGACTGAATTTAGTTAATATTGTGCTGGTGGAAGAGTTAGTGATGTCCTGATATTATCGTTATTTCTAGCGCTTCCCACCCAAATATCTGAAATGTTTACATCAGTGGCGCTTCATCCCATTTAGGGCCCTGACCTGCTCCACCCCATTCTTCCATTGGGATCGATCCATCGCTTTACAACTCCATGTGCGAACCCCAACCTTTGTAAGCCCTTCTCTACATCATCAATCCATCTCAGTCTTGGTCGACCGGTGAGCCGCCTGCCCCTAGGTTTCTGCCTGTATATCGTTTTTGTTGCTCCAGAATCCGGCATCCTTTCAATGTGTCCTGCCTAGGGCAGTCTGCCTTTTTTTTTATATTGTTGTGACTATGGATGGGTATTTGTACAATTGATATAGCTCTTAGTTTGTACGGATTCCAAAAACAAAATTGTCTATCATCGGGTCATATATTTAGCAGGTTCTCTGCTTTTCTGGTAGGAACCAAGTCTCACTACTGGTCTTGTGATAGTGGTGTACTGCCTTCTTTGTTCCCTTAGCGAGATTTTTGCTTTGAAGTAGCTTTTGTAAATTGAAATAAGAACGGTTGCATGCTGTTATTCTTTCTTGCACCTCCGATTGTATTTCCTCTTGCTTATTTATAGTCACCCCTAGATATTTGAAAGTAGCTACCCTATCAAAGGCGTAGATGTTCATATTGATGAAGTCATCAGTGCGTATTTCCTGACATCATAAATATTGCCTTCGCTTTATTTACATCAAGACCAGCTTTGACCGTCACATCTTCAAGTTCCCTGAAAGTTTTAATTATATCATCAATGCTGTTTCTACCAAGTAGCGCTATATCGTCTGTGTAGGCCAGGTATTGCAGGGGCTGGCTTTATAAAGTTACTTATGGTTGTTCTGTACCACCTCTCAGGTGCTCACACGTATGTTTCTAATGCTTTTTTCTAAAATGATGTTGAAAATGATACACGGATTTCCTTGTCTGAGGCCCAGATTGATTGGGAACTCCCTCAAGTACTCCCTCTGTACTTTGATTCTACTTTTGTAGTTATCCATCATCATATGTATGAGTCGGGTAAGTTTGTTAAGGACTCCAAGTTCCAGCACAGCATCGTTCATGTATTTCCTGTCTATGCTATCATAACCTGATTTGTAGTCCAGATATAGTTGGTGTATGTTGATGTATTCTTAGCATTTTCTACGAGACATCTAACAGTAAATATATGAACGTTTGAAATGCCCCTTCACACATTGTCTTAAAGATACATTGAATACAGTGCATGATACCCTCACTAGGTAACTCTTGTTACCAGTGAAATATCCGCATCAACACCAGGCACAGAAACATTGCAAATCCCATCTACATTCATAGGAGCCATAATGATCAATAAATTGATCGTAGGCCCTTAATAGACAGAAAAAGAAGAAGAAATTTAGTTTGTGTCTGGCAGTGGTCGCCATAATGCCTCCCCCGACGCTTGAAAAATTATTTCCCTTGATCAAATGAAAGTCTTATTAAAACATTCGAATCATGTATACTCCAAAATGCACCTTTTGATTGTTAAACAATCACACATTTTCTGCTGCCCTACTTCCCGATAAAAATTACTTGCCATGACAGCCAAATTTGGTGCTGATATATACTGCCCAGCGGCGTGCCTAGTGTTAGCTCCACCCTAGGTGGGTTAACTTTTTTGCTACGCTACCTTTCTCGATAGAAACTCTGCAGATGTCCGTAAAATCCCGCCGCTCTATCTAAAGAAAAAATGACAACTGGGAAGACCAAATGTTCGCCCCCCACACTGCTACGTCACTGACGTGAGTCTTTGATGACAGGGGACAAGATTCATTTTTACACCCCCCCTTCCCTCCCCCCCCCCCCGCTAAACTCTGAAACCTATTATTTTCATCCATTAACACTATGCCCATTAGATGCCCCCGCTAGTCTGGCGCCCGGGGACATATGTCCCATCTGCCACCCCTTAGCTACGCCTCTAGCCACTGAAAAACTGGCACTGCCCCCCCCCCGAACGTCAAAAGTGCCCCCTCGGGGGAAAATTTCTGAAAGAAACACTGAATTCCACCCACTTATGCAATAGCTCTGCTTGACGTTATATTTACATAGCTTATATTAGAAAAAAAAAGAATTTAAGGCCCCCGGCCCAAAGCGGAATATTGTAAAATATTTGCACTTCTTTAGAAACCTAATGCGGACCTGCACACAACAACTCACTGAAAGTTTATCGCATTCAGATGAAACGTTAAAAATAAAAATCAAAAATTGTATTTCATTTTTTAAATTGTAGCAATTTAAAAAGCAATCTATTATATTTATTAATTTTACTTTTAGAAAGAGGGAAATACATTATCAATTTTATTAGGCGCGGTTATTAAATCAGATAAATTTTTGCATTGAATAAATAGACAATTTGAGTTCTGACGTCATTTGCGTTATTATTTAGAACAAATTAGTTTTACTTTTATTACGCAATATTTGGAACGTACTTAAAAAATGCACTAAAATCAACAGATGTTTTGGTTTCCCCGATAAATGTGATTACAGTGTAATTCTTTGATTATAATTTGTTTTACTAATCTTCATAACTTTCAACCACATATAAAATGTTTAAAATAGTTCCTTAGTTGTTACTCCAGATTTATTTGTAATTTATATTATTAATACTTAAAATTTTATTAAAATTAAAGCGAATATACAATATATTTTTCGCATTACCATTGATTCGAGTTCCTTAAAATAATAGAAGAAAACTATGATTGTTTTAAAAAATGGGAACGTATTTAAATCGTATCGGTTCTTTGTGAGTTAGGGTCAGCATAGATCATTCTTATATAATAGATGTATTTTTACATCATTGCTATTCAAAATTTACAAAGCTATATCCGATTCTAAAATATGTCACAAAATTCAAGCTTATTTATAAAAACAACAAAAATACTCTCTACACTAAAGATGCAAAAACGTGTTTTCTCTGCTCTTGCTACAAATTGATGTCTGTTGCCATTTGTTCAAGGGCGGTTGAGTTGATAGCTCCGTTTGAAATTATTTTGATAAAGTTTGTTAAAGAAAACAAAACGAATTTAAGGACATCGGCCCATGCGAAATATTGTAAAATGTATTTCTAATTTAGAAACATTTGCGGGAGCGCGCATATCAATTCACCAACGTTTGTATCGCAATCGGATAAATGGTATAGGAATGCATACGATAATTATATAGATACTATAAGGGTGGAAAACGAATTAAGGCCCCCGGCCACAAACGGAATATTGTAGAATTGCTGTATTACTTCAGAAACCTACTTATTATATCACAAAATTAAAAAAAGAGAAACATATAACTGAAGTTGTATCGCATTCAGATAATTGGTATAGAAGCGCATACGGATATTATTTTTTACAAAGCTCATATAAGAAAAATAACGATTTTGGTGCCAAAGGCCAAAAACGGGTTATTTTAAAAGTGTTGTAATTAATTCAGAAACCTACTTATTATGTCACACACACGATTTAATGTCGCTATTTGTATTTGATTAAAAATCTATCCATCCACACATTAGCTCTGTTTAAAATTTTATTTGTATAGCTCATATAGAAAAAATAGAACATAGGGCCCCTGGCTCAAAACAGAATATTTTAAACGGTTGTAATAATTTAAAAAGCTTTGCGGACGTGGGAAAAACATTTTACTAAAATTCTATCGCATTCAGATAAATGGTATAGGAGCACATACAGAAATTATTTTGTACAAAGCTCATATAATAAAAAAAAAAGAATTTGGGACCAACGGCTGAAAACGGAATATTTTAAAAGTATTGTAATTACTTATTAACACGCGCGACCTTATGGACAACCTTTCAACAAAGTTTTGTTACAATCGCATGAATGGTGTAGGAGCGCATAGGGTTTGAAATTATGTTTATATAGCTCATATTGGAAAAATAGAACATGGGGCCCCTGGCTCAAAACAGAATATTATAAACGGTTGTATTAATTGGAAAAGCTTTGCGGGCGTGGGAAAATCATCTAACAAAAAATTTATCGCATTCAGATGAATGGTATAGGAGCGCATACCGAAATTAGTTTGTACAAAGCTCATATAAGAAAAAAAAAGAATTTGGGGCCAACGGCTGAAAACGGAATATTTTAAAAGTATTGTAATTACTCATTAACATGCGCGATCTTATGGAAAACCTTTCAAAAAAGTTTTGTTGCAATCACATAAATGGTGTAGGAGCGCATATGGTTTGAAATTATATTTATATAGCTCCTATCAGAAAAAACGAACATGGGGCCCCTGGCTCAAAACGGAATATTGTAAAACGGTTGTAATAATTTAGAAACCTGTGTGGGCATGCTCGCAACATCTCTTCAAAGTTTTAGCGTATTCGAATAAATGGTGTAGGAGCGCAGATGAAATATATTGTTTACAAAGCTCATATAAGAAAAAAAAAAGATTTTGGGGCCAACGGCCAAAACGAAATATTTTAAAAGTGTTATAATAACTCAGTAAAAAGCGCAAGCTTATGGAATACAAATCTCTAATGTTTTGTTGCAATCGAATGAATGGTGTAGAAGCGCATACGATTTGAAACTATATTTATATAGCTCATATTAGAACAAATGAACATGGGGCCCCTGGCTCAAAACGGAATATTTTAAAACGGTTATAGATATTTCCAAACCTTTGCGGGCATGCTTGCAACATATTACCAAAGATTTAGCTCATTCATTCGAATGGTGTAGGAGCGCAGACGGAAATATTTTTTACAAAGCTCGTATAAGAAAAAAAAACGAATGAAGGGCCAACGGCCGAAAACGAAATATTTGAAAAGTTTTTTAATGACGCAGTTAAATGCCCATGTAAGTGGCCAACAACTCACCAAAGTTTTGTTGCAATCGCATGAATGGTGTGGGAGCGCATATGAGACATACAGACATACATACATACAGACATACATTCATTTTTATATATATAGATAAAGGCCTACCTCCAAATTAAATAAAGGTACATAAAACTCAATTATACTAAAAGTAAAATAGAATTTTAATACAGTTCTATGTTCTAACCGATAGTTTATGATTTTAAGCACATTCAAGGAACGAATGATGTTCGCAATCCGACTTCTACCGTACATTAAAAAAATAACCTTACATCATATATAGTTTATCTAATAAAAAGGCTAACCATCTGATCATGTTAATAACTTAAAAATAAAATTAGTTAACCCTAAATGTACTCAACAGCATGAATTAATATAAATATGTGTTGTAGAATTAGTCACTAAGTCCAAAAAAATAAATACAAAAGAAAATAGTTTCTTGGCCTTATTAAGTCTTACGTCAAATGTGCCACTACTTTGGTGACCATTGAAAAGATCGGTCAAAGAAAGAAACAACAACAATAAATATGATGATTAGTTTTTTGGCCTTATTAAGTCTTACATCAAATGTGCCTCTATTACGGTGTTGCCACTATCTAGATCGGTCAAATAAAGAGAGCTGTCAGACACGTCAGATTTTTAAATTAGTCGCTGGTATAGCCGTACAACAAGGTGCAGCCAATAAAAAAAAACATATGCGACTGTATAGACACATATAAGAACATGCACTTTTCTTTTACACAGTGGTATAAATAAATTTAATGACTTTCATGGTAGCCAAAGATTTTTGCCGCCCGCTTGCACAAAAAAAAATATTCGTATTTCCAAATAAGCTGCCTTTCAATAAACAAGAAACATCTTTGGGCGGACAGCTCCCTCCACTACCATTCCAATTCTATTGAAATAACTATGCATTTTGATATAATTCTTGTTTAAAAGTTTTTTTTTAAAATCCAGTTTTATTTAGCTTAATCTATTTTAATCTCCATATTCAGAAGAAGTATATTGTAAAATCAAATTCCCTCATGTTATTTAGTCTACTTACTCTACCATAAATGTAATCATTTTTTTTGCGTGATGCGTGCCATTATAAAACTACTTGTGTTCCAAGTCTGGCACGAAGTAGGTTGCGAGCCCAGTAGCGTAATAAGGGGGGTTAAGGAGGGTGTGGTCTGACATTGGTGGCATTGTTATTCTTGAAAGTGTCGTTATTTTCATCCTATTGCAAAGCTTTCTTCTTGGAAGGAGACAAAAACAACAGACTCTTGGTAATAGGAGATCAAACTTTCCCTTACTTCAAGGAATTATATTTGCAAAGATGTGTACTTTTCTAACATCACTGGGTTTTGAGAAAAGTTTATTATCTGAAGGGGGCGAAAATGTGTAAAAGAATTTGAGAGAATTTGTTTTACTGACTTATTGACACAACAAAAAAAAAAAAAACTGAAATAATATCACTCTGCCTAATCTGAATGATACATTTTTACTAACACTAGAATTAAGTATCACTAACTCAAGACTATCTTGAAATATAAAGTTAGTGCCCCCTAACTCGGTCGTTATATCTTCAATCATAAAATATATGACCATAACGTGGACCGTAAAACCAAATGTTCTTGTGCTATAGATGCACATTGTAACGAGAAAATTGTACATTCTACTAAAAAAAATATATAAACATTTTTAATATATTCAAAATGATGACAAAACAACTTACAGTTTCGCCGAACGCACTTGTACACACTATATTACAGATTCATTTAAAATGATATCCAAAATATGTTTGAAAAATCAAAATTCATTTTTTTATACGACAATGGAAAATAGCTTTGTTTTGAAATATCATAATTTTACGATTATATAATTAAAATAGCCTCTTTCTAAATTATTTAAGTTTACCTTGTAATGAAAAATTATTTGAAAAAACCATACATAAAAAAACAAGCCATCGGCGTATTTGCATAAGAAAAAAGAGAACAGTGACCTCTTGCAACAATCTGAGACTAAACAAAGGGAGTTAATTCTCCCAAAAGAACTCGGGGACCCATACATCGTAATGCTATGGACCGGCTCGATCTTGAAGATGCAATCTGTGTTCAGATTTAGGCTCCAATATAAATATTACTTAAAAAGGACTAAGACAAACAATAGGCAAAGAAATAATATGAAAAATAGTGAGATGAATTTTTATTGAAATTATTGCAATATATTTCTGTACATATACAATAATGCGTACATAAGCACACACACACAAAAATAAACTTCCATCATGTGAAAGAAGTTCATTCTTCAAAGTGCAAAAAATGGTTTACACACGCTAAATTATGTAACGTCTTGCATATAAAATGATAAATTGTAAAATCTCTCTCTCTCTTTCTATCTCGAATTCTTTCTTTCTACTAAAAAGAGCGCATCCTATATATAGAGACAAACCCAGGACGTTCTAGTACAGAAATTCTAGAATTTTCTAATTTTCTGTCACCTAATGGGATTCTTTAGAGTAAACAGAAGGAATTCGAACTTTAAAAAAGCTTTTCCCAAACGAGTGAGGTAGGACATGGGATACCACTGCACATTTCATCGGTACCGTCGCTATCAAGGTCATACTAGCTGGTGACAAGTGTGGCGGCTAAAATAACTCATTGTTGATGGGGAAAAAACAAACTATACACTACTCTATAATGCGTAAGTTGAGCTAAATTTATTTATAATTCATGTTATTAATAATTAAATAATAAAAACTCGCTTTGCATGCAAACATAGTTTACAACATTTAAATGGGTATTTTGATTTCTGTAAAATTGTAGATGTTACGAACTGTTATTAAAATAGATAATTTAAATTGTTATTTAATGATATTGCTTGTTGAAAACAAGATTATGAGATTATAAGGTTAACAAAGTTACTGAAAAACACTAAGAGATATTCTTAAAATCCATTTTAATCTTTTCATGATAGTGATAATATATGTTTTAAAAAAATAGCGCCTTTTCATAGTGAAATCTTCCGATCATGAAATGCGTTTAAATCAAACTTAAAACGTAATAAAATAATTATGTTCTGTTTACTTCTGGTTATTAAAAAAAAATTGATGTAGTTGCTATGATGTGTAGGTAACACAAACTTTCAGAAATTCATTATTTTATCAAAGCATTATGCAAATATCTAGACTTAAAAAATGAAACATGTGTATTTAAATATCTATTGTAAATTTAGCTTTAGTCAGAATTATGCACCCCCACCTGCATGTGTCATTCAATCCTAAAGCTGCAATCATTCCCAGAAAACACGTATCAAACCAAAAAAAAATTTACTTCACCGTCAATGTCATGATCTGGGTTACCGGAAATTTGATCGAAAGAAATTTCGTCGACAGAAAATTGATCGACGGAAATTTGGTCGAATCTTTTTTTTCAGTTCAGACGTTAAAATTTTCGTCAAATTTCTTTTTGAACGCACTATACTATACAGTTAAACAAAATAATGCGTTCCGAAAAAATTTGACCCAAAATTTTAACGCGCAAATAAAAAAAAAAGATTCGACCAAATTTCCGTTCGACCAAATTTCCGTCGATCAATTTTCCGTCGACGAAATTTATTTCGATCAAATTTCCGTATACGCATGATCTGTGTTGATTAAATATTATTCTATTTGCCTGATATAATTTTCGTACGACTAATTCAAATCTAGCAAGAAAGGAATAGTAAAGTTGGTTCTAAATATTGGCGGCTTGGAAACCTTAACGCTGCAGATGGCAGAGACAATCTTTTTATTTTTTAAAATTAATTTCTTTGCTTGATAGCATAGGACAAGAATATTTACATTTCTGTGATCCTTTCTCTGCATATCAAGAAATGTGTTGAGCGCTGTTCAAACGACTCACTCTGCCTTTAAAACTGCACTTAACTTAAGTCACCCAGAGACCCATTTTGTGCAACATTTCGAAACAGTGAAATACAGCTCAGGTATTTCAAGATATCAGTTTGATGGTTTTTGGATGATGTCACAAGGACTTACAATGTGGTATGTAACATTTGACAGAACTGCTCATGACGTCCAGAGAAATAAATGCGTTATTGGTGATATTAATAGTCTTCTGGTAGATACCACCCGTCTGTCTTATAAAGCGTGCCGATGTCGCCACTGGGGGTGGGCAGTGGTAGAACTCTACACTTCTAATGAGTGACGTCAATGTTTAAATAAAAAATAGGGAGATAATCGGTGGACACTACAATTTTTCGTTTAAAACAAAACTAGGTCAAAACAATGTCTATAACAAGTTGTTGAATGATACATTTCAATTTGATAAGCTACTAGAAAAATCATGTAATCAAGTACTGCACTTTATAAATTTCCAAACGAATGCCACCCTATTTCCCCTGGTACGCCTACGCTCTGGACTATGTTAACACGAAGCCAAACCCTTTTAACAAAACATATTTATTACACAAATAGTTATAGCCAGCCAAACAATACGGACGGCAATTCTCATATCCCAAAGTTACATGCTAAGCGAAGCACTAAGAAAACGGTATTTATAAGGATCCCACTTAGTGCTCTTTCCCTATCCCCCCTACCCTCCAAGGTACTCAACCTGAAACTTTTTTCACGTACCTGAAATTTATTAACAGTTAATTGCCCCACCACTTTCATAGTGCATATTTCTTACACTGTGTTTAATTTGAGACGCTTTCGTGGAAAACAAAAATTAAATGAAAAATAGTATGCTCTAAACTCTAAACCCACTTGCGTTAATTTTAATAATCTCAGTTAGCGCAACGATCAGATTTTTTTTTAGTGAAATCAGAGCCATATGATAGTGTTACTGAATTTGTTACAAAGACGGTTATGTATTATTTCATTTCCCAAGTGTAAGGTAGATTAAAACAAGTGATCTTTCGTAACATTTCTCATTTCATCCAACTCCGTAGCTGAGTGGGTTTTAAAACATTAAAAGGCTACATATATTCCACAGCATAGTTCTCGCAACAGTCTGGCGGTTATATAACTTTTAGTTGAGGGATTTTATTGTGTTAAAAAATAGATCTTCTTCAACGTGCCGTAAACCAGGAAGTTAAATCTCAAGACAAACCTGATCTACAATTCCAATTCACTGGGTTGTGCAGTCGGATTTACCAAATGTGACATATATTGTGCCGTTTTAATATATGAGCATACTTGCTTGTGTGTTTCAAAAAAAATTAAAGTAACTATGTAAGCAGAGGGATTATATACTTCTGTTTATTGTTGAAAATCGAGGAACGTAGGTAAATATGCCGTATATTATTTAATTAATTTATTTATGTTGAAGCAAACACGTTTAAATTTGATGAACCCTTTTTAAAAAATTGTATCACTGGAATATAAGATTAAATTACCATTAGAATTTTCAATGTGTCTCGTTTTAAGCAGTTGGAGAGACAGAGACTTGTAGATAGGACAAAATAAAAAAAAAATGTGTGATTAAATATTGAATTGTTCATTTTGTATTTTGAAATGTAGAACATACTGGATTATAAAAGGGGAATTTGATTTTTTTAAAATATAGATATTAACTATGTCAGCCAAGAGAAAATATGTTTCATACAAGTTAAAGCTCCGATTAACGATTAAAAAAGTAAAAACATTACGCCGTTATGAAGATCTGTAAACAGTTTGCTAGACAGCATACTTAAGATACATTCGGTAATTGTAAAGTAAAGAAATGTATGTTATTTATGCACTTTTTCAGGGTCTGGCCTCATTTTTACACTTATATATTGATAAAAACGCACTTTCCTCTACCTACATACCACCGCCCCTTCCAATTGAGTCACCGATTTTCTATTGAAAGAAGCAAGTATTATTACTTAAGGGTGGGTTCTAGTTAAAATGAAAATGTATAGACTATTATTATTTGTTTAATGTTCATGTAACAACAGAGTTAATTGTAACGCTGACATAATATGTATGTTATTGTATAATGTTGAGGGTCTTCTTTTATATTTTCTTACATGTAGTGGGAATTTGCTGTAAATGAAAATTAATCACACTGTAATTAACGAAAAGATCCATTGTCAATCTTTTCACAGCATACGTCCTGAAATCGGAGATAAATGTGTGTTGGGCACCTATCTCAGAAGAGCTATAGAGATATTTTTCATGGACTGACAAGAATATCAGATATTGACCAATCATATATTTCTTATATATATATATATATATATATATAGGTCATTTAAATTTTATATCGGATTACTGTAAAGTACTCGTGTTTGATCAGGACTGAGAGTTGATATAAACTAAAACTGTACGACAATTGGGCGAATAGAATGATTCATACGAAATATACAATGATAATTTTGTATATCTTTTCTCTTATTCAATTTGGAGAGACAGGTATGATTTGTAGAATTAGCATAACAATAAAAAAATGATTTTTTAAAAAGTTTAATTCGTGAAATTGTTCTCTTTAGAGTTCTATAAATAATATATCATTAATGAGAAAAATATAGAATAGGCATTATATTTTCAGCGTGTGATACTGGATGGTTTGGATTAAATTGTCAGTATAGATGTCATTGTACAACTAACACATGCGACACTAATGGACAGTGCTATGTAGGAAAATGTGCTTCTGGGTGGTTTGGTCCTGCTTGCCAATACCGTAAGTGGCCTACTATTGGAATTAAATTCAAATATAATAACATATTCATTATTAAAAAGTAAAGTGAATGTTCTGTTTAACGAGTATCTTAAATGCATGGAGAGATAATAGATTCAAGAGGGAGGTTAGGAACAAGAAGTTTAAATCATGAAATGAAAAAGAAAAACATTAACACTGAAATTTCCACTGAACATATTCAATCGTGAACACAAGAAAAAAATAGAAGCTGAAAGGTTACAGCTTGATAGAAGAAAGCCTCAAAATGGGAACTTTGCCAGGAAAAGGCTGTGTAATTGATTTATTGTATATTTCCAGCCTCCAGGTCAATGGTACCTAAATATTTATTACCTACCCGCCTTGTTTGCAATCTGCGCACTCAATGATAGATTCAGCCCCAGTAACCAATCCTATGTATATAATGGTCTGATCGATTTCGACGGACGAACTCACAACTTGCAAAACTGGAACGCAATCTCCATAATTTCGTCTTTTTAGTTAGCATTTGTATGAATAAAATGTGACACATTAATTGAAAAATTTCCATCTCTCAAGAGAATTCGATAAAGCGTTATCTTATATCATTATCGGTTCATTACTTTAGATTTCTACTATATTCATAAATGAGAAGCAAGATTTGCTTAAAAATAAATACCTTTGCACCTCAATATTTTCATTTAAATATTTATTTCAGAGAATCTGTATTCACTATAACAATATGACTAAAGATCATTGACTGCTTGCTACACACCTGACAGACAGAAATAACGAAACAATTTATCATTAAAATATCAACAATTTTTTAAAACATTTTTAATTCCTTAAAAATTTTCAATGTTATTTAAAGTCTTAGTTGTATTACTCAAATGATCCGAAAGATCTTCAATAAATTAAGCATCTTTGAAACACAAGGGTCTTCATTGTATTTATAATTTAAGAGGACCTATATTCACAACCGAAAGTTGCCGCAAGTTCACTGACTGCTACAATCCTCAGTGACAGAGATGACCAAACGTGTATAACAACTGATACAGGAAATTTGACAGTTACATTAAACATGATTTATCCCATTACATGGATACGATTAGTCGTGAAACAAACTGGTAAGTCGTACAAAACATTTGATTATGTTTTAAATCGTTTCAAACGTCTTTACAGTCTTTATAACTAGTCGTTTTACTATAAATTTAATCTAGTTAGTACATTTTAATAACTTAATAAGTGTACGCCTCTGCACATATTGATTTTCACGATGTGTTTGAGAAAATATACATGTCAGGAATTTTATGTTAAAAATCAATACTTAAAAACACGTTTATCTAATATTATAAACTGGAATTCGTTTCGTTTTAATACACATAATGTGAGGTAATTTAATGGGCGTTTCGTTTGATACAAGAAACTACATACAAATCAATTTGAAAATAAGCAAACAATTGTGTATCTATTAAACTATTCCACTATACGTGATATATATTTAATTTCAATACTTAAAATTTACCTTATTATATGCGTTAAACTATATTCTAAAGACTCTCACAGCTCGAAATTAATGTTTAAGAGTGTATTGGTTTTTTTTACTAAAGAATAAAATGTCGCCAATATGGAATGCGTATATAACGCGACTGTGTAGCGAGGACGTGTTAAAAAGTCTAACTTATATTTTTTGTGTTTCAGATCAGTTACATAATATTAAAATATTGTTCAACGACACACACGACAGTGTTGCAACATGCAGTAGAACTGTCATACAAGACAGATCCATGGACATAATATGTGATGTCACTGTGGCAGTAAACAAAATAAGCTTTATAGGAGATGGAGTGAACTCACTGTGTTCTCTTTACATTAGTGGAGGTGGGTCTTTACATAAGTGGAGGTAGGTCTTTACATTAGTGGAGGTAGGTCTTTACATTAGTGGAGGTAGGTCTTTACATTAGTGGAGGTAGGTCTTTAATTTAATGGAGGTAAGTCTTCACATTAGTGAAGGTAGGTCTTTACATTAGTGAAGGTAGGTCTTTACATTAGTGGAGGTAGGTCTTTACATTAGTGAAGGTGGGACTTTACATTAGTGGAGGTATGTCGTTACATTAGTGGAAATAGGTCTTTACATTAGTGGAGGTAGGTCTTTGCATTATTGGTGGTAGGGCTTACCATAGAGGAGGTAGGTCTTTACATTAGTGGAGGTAGGTCTTTAAATTAATGGAGGTAGGTCCTTACATTAGTGAAGGTAGGTCTTTACATTATTAGAGATAGGGATTGACATACGTGGAGGTAGGTCTTTATATTAGTGGAGTTATGTCTTTACATTAGTGGAGTAGTTTCTTACATCAGTAAATGTAGTTATTTAAGTTAGTGAAGTTTTGGCTTTAAATTAGTGGAGGTAGGTTTTTCCATTAATGGAGGTAATCCTTTTTCATAAGTGGAGATAGGGCTTTACATTAGTTGAGGTATGACTTTAAAATTGGTAGACATAAATATTGGAACAAGATATGTTTAGGGTTTAAACCCGTTATCTACCAGTGTATTGTTTGTAGGACAGCTATGTATGTGTATATATCTGTCGCATTGAAATAACCACGTGATCCGGGGTAAATTCATAGCAGACTTGAGGGTGTGTGACACAACACTTCCGCGTAGGCGTCCGTGTGCCATGTAGCGTGCGGGCGCTAAGTTGTGCTTTTTGTCTTTTGTCGTTTCCTTCATGCAACGGCGAGTCAGGATATGCTGTGCTAGTTTACTGGTACGGAGAGATTGACGCAATAGAAGTTAACTATCTACATGTCTGGTTTGCTAAACTGTATTCTAATCACACTTAGATAGACCACTGTCCTGTGAATAGGACATTGGGATAATGTCATGCATACATTACCTATATCTAAAATGCACCTTATTTATATTTGTTGCGTAGTGAGACATGCCAAGAAGTGTATCCCCCTGGAAGTAGTGTCACAGCTTCTGGAAGAGTGTGAGGAAGAATAATCGGAAGATTAAACCGGAAGAGAATCAACCATCAACACGTTCTGGCGAAACGTCCAAGGAAGAAGAAATGCCCTTTTCTTGCGCATTCCTGGATATAGCAGAAGAATCCAGCCTTCCCAAAGACATCTGCTCTAAATGAACAGGCCACCGTTTAGATGATGGTGACATATTTTTGGAGAAACAGCCTAAACAATTTGTAAAAGGAAAGCCCATCAGATTTGGCTACAAGAATTGGACCAAATGCTCCAGCGAAGTATACTGTAACACCTTCTCGTTGTATGGTGGAAAGGATACAAATGCAACAGATGTGCTACGTCGTTCTCGTATTGTCTTGAATGGTGTGCAATATATTGCTGATCCAAGCAGCTATACTCTGTATTTTGATAACTTCTTTACAAACATGGTTCTGCTCTATCAACTGGCAACCGCCACCATTACAGAAAACAGAATCAATAGAACATGACCAATGAAGTCATCAAAAGAGATGAAGAAATCAGATCGTGGTGCCAGGGAGTGTAAAAGGCCAGAAGGAAAAAAAAAACACGGTGAAAAAGCCGAACTTGATATATAATTACAATGCGTACATGGGCAGTGTTGACCATCATGACTGCAATAGTTCAAAATACTGTGATTCTAAACGCGGAATGAAATGGTACTGGCCCATGTTTATTCGAAGAATTGACATGTCAATAGTGAATGCAGGGATTCTGCACAAAGGCATCCATTGGGGAAATGTCATATCGCTGAATGATTTCACAACGAGCAGTTGCCACAGTTTATTTGAAGATCACTATCCAACTCAAATATGCAGTCTAACATCAGGAACTGACATGGTGTGACACGATGGAGTGGTCATTTTTTGACGCAGAGGGATAAATGGTGTTTCTCTAAGCATGAAGGATGCAAAAAGCTAGCCAAAAACATATTGCAGCAATACAAAACTTTAGCCGTACTTGCTTTCAGCCATACCATTATACGTAGTGTTGGCATTTGGACTATGATTCCTCTTATGTTTTGGTCCTTTCTTGTAAATTCATAATAATGAGCAATAAATGTATATGTTTTCATATTGTACAGCTTCTGTTATATCCAATCATCCCAGTGTCTTATCTAGATGACAGGCTGTATCTACATAAGTAAACAAAGCGTAACATTTTTACATAGTTTTTCTGTTCCAGGGACTCCAAATGCAAATAAGTTTACAACTAAAACAAAAAAAGTTTTAACAAAATAATTTGGGAGATAACTGGTTATCCTGGGGCATAGCTAGTGTATTTGGCACCCATTATAGAGGCGTCAGAAATATGTTCGTAACATATGCATGAGAAACTTGTTATCTTACAGAGAAGGCAGAAAAGCTATTGTACACATGGGAGATAAAAGTTCTCGGAAAATATATGGACAAAGAAAGGATGAGTATGGAGGGAGAATAAAACCCAACCAGGGATTATAAAGGCTATATCAAGATCGGACGCTAGTTGAAAAAAAATAAAAAAGGGCATGGTAAGCTTAGCATGACACGTGAAAAAACAACAACAAATAACAGAGGTTTGAAGAGGGGGCAACATCAAAACTCCACAGGAAAACTGACATATAATGTTTCAGTTAATAGACTACATTTTAATAATCTCGAGGAATACGAAATTTTGGACGAGAGAACAAGAGAGTTTGACGATAGCGAAATCCATGCCTGTTCTTCAAAGAGAGTTATATAATTCACTACCCAATATACCCGGCGCTGCCCAGGAATGGTGTCGGAAAAACAAAAACTTCTATAGTCTTTAGAAAAACATTGAAATTTAGCGCCATGTAAATAGAAAACAAATTTATCGCCTATAAAAACAATTTTAAACTATTTTTTGTAAGCCTTTTTTTTCTGCGATGGTATCCCGATTCTGGAGGAATCCAAACTAAATCCCGTTTCCCGATGGGATCAAGTTTTCCGATGGTATCAAATTACCCGAGAGAATCCCGATTACGGTTGCATCCCTATCCAGTTTAAATCCCGATGCCGATTGGATCTGGATCCCGTAGGTATCTCTATCCCATCGGTATCCTGATCGTGGTGCCTCTTAATCCTAATCTTTTTGGGATCCCTATACCATCGGTATTCCGATTTCAAAGGGATCCCGAGCCTGATGGTATCCCAATGCTGTTAAGATCGAGTTTCCCGAAAGGATCTAATTTCGGTATTTTAATACCGATAGGATCCCGATCCCGAGGGTTTTCCGTTCCTGGTGGTTCCCAAACTCAGTGGAATCCTAATCCCACTGGGATCCCATGGCGTTGGTTACCTCTCTTATGAGATCCTCATTCAGCTTGGATTCCGATCTTGTTAGTATCCTGATCTCGTTAGAATCCCTTTGGGATTCCGATCCCTCTGGATCAGGTAGGATCCTTATCCCGTCGGTATTTCCATCGCGATGTTATCTTGATAACAATGGGATCAAAATACAAGTGTGACCCTAATACCAGTTGGATCCCGATACCATGGGTTCCCTATCCCTGTAGGTTTTAGATTTCCGATAGTATTGCGATACCAGTGAGTTCCCGATGATGTTTGAATGGCGATCTTGTTATGATCCCGTTTCCCGGTGGGATCCTCTTCTCTTACTGTATTTGGAAGACGAACTTAAGGTTAACTCATGTACCTAGTTTCAAATTGTATTTTAGGTAGAAACGTGGCTGTAAAGCAAATGACGTCACAATCAAGTAACTACAACGGAGGCTCAGTAATATTTGACTCCAGTCTTGCTGTTAATGGAAATACAAACACTGATTTCTCTCACGGCAGTTGTTCACATACACGTCTGGGAGAGACTGCCTCCAACTGGAATGTGACGTTCTCACGACCTCAACTTGTAAACAGATATATTCTATACAATAGAAACGAATGTAAGTTCTACTGTGACATTAACGTTTAAACATTAATTGAAATGACGTCACAATTTATATTTTTGCTTAACAACTCCGGCCTAGGAAAATACATTGTTAGTCATCTTGTTCTTATAAGATCGGAAGATTCGTTAAGGGAGAGTTGAGATTAGAAAGATGGGTCAGGATGATGTGATGGGTAATTCTTGTGGGCAAGATATAGTGATGAATGAGTGAGTATTGCAGTGGATGCCCTTTATAACTGTATATCGTTCATTTTTAAAAGGTGATTCAATATAAGGACATACAATATATTTCCTGTCTCATTGTTTTAATGAAAGGTTCTCAGATAATTTAAACTTACATTTTACTTACTGTTTAAGTGTGTGCTACTAAAATATTCATTTCAATTTCTTTTCACTAATCATTTGCCTTAGTCTTCAGTCAATTATTTAATGTCTTAGTTTATTTAGTGTTTATGACTTATTAATATGCTTATATAGCTTCTACAAGTGAAGCCTAGTTCTGTTGTGATTGAAGATGAAGGCGTAAATTTATCTTCATTTTAGAAAACGATTAACGTTCAAATGCTATTACTTATGATTTTCTGTCCTGTTATAATTTCAGTCCAGGAGAGATTGCTGGATTTCTCTATCTCAAGTTTTAACTCGAACAATGTCAACGTCTTCACCTACTCCATCCCTCCCAAAATACAATTGATTTATGCCGTGACGTCACCTCCTGAACTGGTTTCATATGTTAAAATATTTACCAATATCACCCAAATCCTTACCTTGTGTGAAGTAGAAATATATGGCGGTGAGTGAAATAGTTGGGTTTTTTTTTAAATCGAGCGCGGGACAATAGTCTTACTAAAAATACATTTATATCCTTTTAAAACAATGATATAAAGAATTCATTTTAGAAAAATTAAAAAATGTATATATTTTTTTAATGATACCATTCAACGACCCATCAATATTAATAGAGTTAAACTGTGGATCTGTTTGTATTCATTTAATAGATTTGGGCTGATTTATCCTAGCAAGCCTTTTCAATAGGTCTTTATTAGACGTGAACCTTGCAATGGCGGTACAATAAACCAGAATTACTTTTTGTCTTTCTTTTTGACAATGTAATTGTAATAGTTTCATACCGAGTTTTTTTTTTTTTTAAAGAATAAAAGTTTCATAAAATGTATGCTGATAATAAATGAAAGACTTTCGAAAATCGAATCTTCCTCCAAAAGCTGACAGGATATAATCCGGATCAAGATTTGTCAAATATGTTAAGTTAAGGGTCAGTAGTATTACAATGACTTTATCCCCTGGTAGGCATGCCGTTTCTGGGCACGACACTATTAACCGGTCACCCACGAAGAGCAAAGTTATTAGACTCAACCCTGATAAAGGGAAAACCGTAATACGGGACAGAGTCCAAGGGTCTCCCCGCTGCTAATCAGCAGTCGCGTGGTAGCCCGACTCAAAACCACCACCCCCCGCACCCCCACGTATTACAGGGGCTGTTTGTATAGAAAGACAAGGAAAAACCGACCAGGCTAGGGAAACGAAGATTATTCCATGACATGTTACCGCCGCCACGGGAAAATTGTAACAGACAGTCGTGTAAATAGCCACCTTCCTTTCTCTTCCCTTCCTTCACTCCTTTGGGTAGTGACTCACATGTTAACTCTCAAAATATAAACTATTTGTTTACCAGTTATTTCTCCCGATTTGAAGATTGGCATTACTTCAAAGACTGTATCAATGATGTAATATGAAAAGAATGACACCAACTCCTCTGTGTTCGTTGTAACAACTGATCTTTATTCTACATTCTACACTCCTTTTATACTTCACATTCATGATCACTCATTCCACTTTTCCACGCCTTTTACTGTAAATATTCATAAATATTCATAAATAGATACATAGATAGATAGAACGCTTCCTTGACTGGTTGCGCAAAATTTATCCTTTTATTCGGTTCCCTATAACTATACATATACAAACTTATTGTATGTCCAGTATGCGCTCATATACCACTCATTAGATTGCGATAAAATTTTTGTGGGTTTTTGTATACACGCCCGAAAATTTTTGTGAATAATTAAAAAAAATACAATATAACTTTTTGGGCCTTCTTTTTCCTCTTATAAGCTAATATTATTTCCGTGTGCGTTCCTATACCATTCACCCGATTGCAATAAAACTTTCGCAAGTTGTTCGCACGCCCGCAAAAGTTTGTGAATTAGGTTATCCATTTTGAAATATTAATTTTGGTGCCGAGGGCCCTAAATAATTTTTGGCTTATATGAGCTTTATAAATTTACTTTCAAACCGAGCCATTGCGTGGGGGAGGGGGGAGTGAAAATTAATCTAATACAAAGAGCGACATTTCAGTTTGTGTGTGACATAATAAGTATTTTTGTGAATTAGTACAACCATTTTACACTTTTGCGTTTGGGCCCGGGAACTTAATATTTTAATTATTTTTAATTATGTGAGCAATATAAATATACTTTTAAACATAGCCATTGCACGGTTGGATAACTCGCTACAAGAGTATGGACTCAATTTTGAAAATCCATGCTTCTCACGTGGACAGCTTATTTTGTCTGCTCACTCGTCGAAAAATCATTTAATTGATTTGTGTAAGAACCAGGCGAAAAAGTAAATCAAATAAACACCTTCCCCCCCTCCTCTCCAAACACATCAGTACAGATAACATAAAATTCGTAAGCAATAAAATAATGGGTTCAAATTCAAGAGGTGAGTCGACTTTGAAAATAAAAATGAATCAGCAAACAGACATGATCCATAGATTAACTAGGAGTAATGAAAATAAGAAAATGGACACACTGCTTTAGTGGTAATAAAAAGTCTCTGTTCTCTTCCACAACTTTTTCCTGCCCTTCCTATTTAAACCGAAAATATCTCTGTCTATTTCCCTTTGACAGCTTGGCTCCTCTGCTGACGCGCGTATTCTTTCTGTCCCCAAGACGCGCACAAAAACATAAGGTGAAAGATGTTTCTATTTCTGTGCCCCCAAATAATGGAATTCTCTTCCACTACACATCCGCAATAAACCAACCATCACAGCCTTCAAAACTGCACTCAAAACACATATCTTTAAACTTTACTATCCTGACTGATTCCCCCCTCTGACCGATAGACGATACTGCTGGGTGCCCTCCATGGCTTGACATTTACAAAATTATGAAATGGTTGGGCAAATACACATTTGTTTTGTATTATTTAATTAATGTATGGTAATTTGTAAGTTAAGGATTATGTTTGTTAAATTGTATGTACAGCGGGGTGAGCATAGTCCTAGATTGGCGTACTAAGCTATAAAAAAACGTATAAATAATAATGCTATTAAAAATTGCGTGAAAAGTGTAAATGCCAAAAACAATTCAGGTGCTTGATACTGCATGATGATGAGATATAATTAATAAATAATAATAAAGTGTATTTGAAAATCACACTTCATCCCCAAAGGCTCAAAGCGCGCTACCATGTCAACCATACCAAAAGAGAAATAAATCAATATATACCTTACCACACCTTTACACAAAACGCAACACCACAAAAGATACACAAGAACACTCACATTTAAAGTCCTTTATCCCCTCGCAAGCACAAACAACCCAAGCAAATATACTCCCAGGAGACAATAGCGTTCAGTCTGGACTTGGAGTGGAACACCCTGTCAAAGTTTTTATGATTTTAACACTCCGTGCATTGACAAAAATAATTGTGAGGAGTTGGGATAGTAAAGCCCTTCTGAATCAACATGTGAGGCGTGGGGATAGTGAAGCTCGTATGAATCAACATGTGAAATATGTCAAAGTTGTGGCACTGGGCGGCGAGCACAATGGGTGTGATGTCAGAGGTGAAGCCGGAGCCGTTGTCTTCTTGTCCGAGTAGATCGAATGCGCCAGAAACATATCAAAGATTTTGACATTTTCTGTCCTGATAGCAAGCAGTAGTCCCTCCTATATGACGTCAAGACGAGATTTCTCCAGCAGCAGATGTATGCAGTCATAACGCTCCCCCAAGAACCGCCAGCTCTTGAGCAGTGCGGCACAGGTAGTCCCTGCAGCTAAGGTTAAACGCCCCCGACTCTTCCATCAACACATCCAAGGCGGGAAGGTCTTCTCTCTGTGCCGCCCACAGGAACCTCCTCTCGGTATTTATGAGGGCGACATCTCCAAAGATACCTCTCGTGGTCTTGTCCGCGTCGCTGTTGCCATGACTACACAGTTTGTGTTCAATATGAAAATGTTTTCATTCGAATCCAAATGAAGAAAACAGCAACAATCCGGTTCATCCTTCTTGTGATATAGTGATCTAACATTTCCCACAACAATAGGTGGAAGAAAGCCTCGCTGTCCTCTGTTTCTTCATTCCCCACGAATGCATTCTCTCTTGCCCCGCATTATTTGTCTCAGTCAAGAATCGGTCGCCATTTGTTGAGAGCATGGCGGACGTTTACAAGTCCATATTAAAGCTGTTTCCCGCTAAGAGAAACAGAAAAAAAAACCACACAAGAAATCTTCATTAGTAGATTGATTTGTACCTGAGTGAAACACAATCAATAAAAGAGTGTAAAAACTTTGAAAAAACGGGAAAAGAGTCGCCTGCAGAACAGTGCCCTGGAAGTACACAAAAATCCATTTAAACACTTCGTAGCCAAGCGGAGCGGTTGGTGGTCGACGGTCGGTCACTGCAGTTTTAAAATATTTCCAAATACAACATGAGTTCTAGATATCGAGAGATTTTATTTGTTCTAGTGGTATGTTCAAAAATATTGTATGAGAATAATGCCATTATAGAATTGCCAGATATGACATGTGATAATATCTCAGATATTATTTTGATCCAGCATTCTAGGGGTGATCAGCCTGATATAGTCACAACACATCTCTTTGCGCTACATTTAATTTTCAGTGGCTGTGTTCGAGTTATCTATGGGTTTACACAAGCTTTCACAGTAATACACACATGACGTGACTGTTAACTTCATACTATTACTTGACACAAGGAAAAACGTGTTTTTAAATAATTAATTTAAATTCGTATTTACGTTTAAAGTGAAACAAATGTTTAATACGTTAATTTTTAAAAATTATTTAATCTAATTAATTTTTTTAATAAGTTCTATTGACCGATGAAAGCTGTAGTCCATACTTGTTTTTGAGTAGTTTGTACTGTTCTCAACGTGTGCGCCATCTTTACTTTTTGATTAATAATCCTTAAGGAAAAAGTTTGTAGCACAAGTAAGAGGCATGCTTCTACTACATACTAAAAATTATTTTAAATCATCGGTGGTCAACAGATTCATTTTGCCCTACCCATCAATTTGGTTTGGAGTGTGACAAGTCATGTAACTGTGAGAATAAAACAGAGACGTGTTTTGTTGCTACTGGAGGTTGTCCATCTGGTTGTGCTGCTGGTTTCTATGGAGATGGTTGCCAAAGTGGTAAATATATTATTAGCTTAGTTTAACAGACATTGTAACTTTAACAGGTTGTTATGAAGGATGACGTGCTCTTAGCACACCTATCTCGCGTCCCACGTGAATGACCCCTCGTGAACTCTCGTGACCGCCTTTGAAGTGTGGCTAGAAAAACCTTATTTACAACATAAATTCTAGTCAGGAGAACTGTCGAAAATAATAGAAGATTCTGGATAAAACGGGAAGGCAAAAGAATGTGTTAGGTGGTTCGAGAGACCTTAGTAGGAAATGCCTATAAAAAGGGCTGACCGATAGAGATGGGAGAGATTTTGTTTTGATCACGAGATGCTATGTCATACTTTGTTGTGTGTAGAGTTTTCAATTTCCTCATACAATTTTGTGCTCATTGTATTTTTATATACAGTACCGGTACCAGAAAATCTGTAAGTTTATAATTTTAATAATATTTCTCTTGCTGTTACTATTTACTTGAAGTTCACAAATTAAAAAAAGTTATTAATTGTAATTAGCTCTGGTCTTGATTGTCGTTATATTTGTTATTATTTTTAAATGTTGGTATCGTCCTTTATTATGGACCGTTTCTAGAACGAGCCATAGTCTAAAATTAAGAGATTAAATTCTCATATAAATAACGGTCCGTAATAAATTGGGTGACTCGTCCTTGGATGTTTTTAAATCCATAAATTTATTATTACACCAATAATAAATTGAGTGTTTGAGGATTTTTGACCCACTGTTTTCTTTAATTTACTAAGATTAAAAATTAGTACACGATACCATATTGTTAACGATACCAACAACAGAGCTAGTTGCAATTTTAAATAAAAGTATATTTTATAAGTGTGTTCATTAAGTTTAAACTTCTTTAAAACTTAGTATTGTGTTTTGTCTGTGTCAAAATGGATTTTGATATTAATAATCTATCAGTAGAGGCATTAGACCAGTGAGCTATTTTCCATTGCTAAAGAGTTAGGAATAAGTGTAGCTCATTCAGCAGTAAAAAAGACTGTAAGAGATATGATCATTGTCCACTTCGTGGATGAGGATATGTTGTCTGAGGACGAGCTGGCCTCAGTCGCACAACCTCAAGATCCTAGTATGGAGCTCCAACTGAAGCTTAAACAAATGGAGCTAGATGCTCAGAGAGAGAAAGAACGAGAGCTTAAACAAATGGAGCTAGAGCTACAGAGAGAAAAAGAACGAGAGCTTAAGCAAATGGAGCTAGAGCTAAAAAGAGAGCAAGAAGAAAAAGATAGAGAACTACAAATAAAACTAAAAGAAATGGAAATTAAGGCCAATTTGGGAGCAATGGAAAATAGACTCACGGCTCCAGCCGGTCAGAGTTGCGTTGCAATTAAATTTGCAAAAGTAATTCCGAAATTTGCAGAAAAAGAGGTGGACCAATATTTTGCACAGTTTGAAATAACTGCCCAAAATTTTAAAATTCCTGAAAACATGTGGTCTACCTTACTGCAGCCGGCTCTGACTGGCAGGGCAGCAGAAGTTTTTGTGTCCTTAAAAGCGGAACAGCGTTGGGATTATAACATTGTTAAATCCTTAATACTTAAGGCTTATGAATGTGTCCCCGAAGCATACCGTAAAAAGTTTAGGGAGCTGTGGAAACGGGATGGCCAAACTCACGTTGAGTTCCTCCGGGAAAAGGAACGACTCCTGGATAAATGGCTGCACGCAACGAACACTGACACAGACTTCAAAACGTTCAAGAACCTAATTCTGATGGAAGAGTTTAAGAATTGTGTTCGTGAAGAAGTACGAACACATATTGCAGACCGTGGCGAAGGTGACGCACATACGGCAGCAGTGTTAGCTGATGACTTCACCATCTCACATCAACTCTCAAAGAACCCATTTGACACTAGAAAAGACAGGCAAAATAGGGCAACAACATCGACTTACAGCAAACCTCCACAAAAGCCATTTAAGCCCGGTACAAAAGAAATGAGTGCAAAAGACACATGTGCCTACTGTAAAAAAGAAGGACATACGAGGGATGAGTGTTGGAAACTTAAGAAGAAAACTGAGAAGACCACACATCCTGGTACACCACACAAAGTCTCCGCTTGTACGTCTCGTCATACATCTGGAAACACATTTTCAAAAGTCAAAAGTTTTGGCTCTCCAGATGTCCATACAAACTTCAAAGAGGTTTGTCACAACTCATCAAAGAGTTTCAAGGTGAACAATAAGGCTAGTGTTACTGACTCCAGCCAAGTTCCTGCTTCGACTGCGAGTTTTATGAGCTTGTCGCCAAGATCCTTTTGCTCCAAGAAGAGGTCTACCTCCAGAGGGCGTCTTACCGAGGACTTGAGTGAAAGTTGTGACGACTCTACACAGAGTTTTACTTCCTCCACCCTAACAAGAGTTTGCCTACCAAGGTCCAAAATTCTACATCAGAAGATACTGATGTCATACAAGACTTCATGCCTTTCATATTGGAAGGATTTGTATCACTGCCAGGTGATCTTTCCAGTCTACGACCAATCAAAATCCTAAGAGATACAGGTGCTTCACAGTCCTTATTACTAGAGGGTATGCTTCACTTATCTGCATCTACTGCTACTGGAAGCAACATACTGTTAAGAGGCGTAGAACTAGGATGTATTGATGTACCTCTACATCTCATCCATCTCAAATCAGACCTAGTTTCCGGACCTGTGGTTGTAGGTGTCCGACCAACATTACCATTGGACGGCATCTCGTTGTTGCTAGGCAACGACTTAGCTGGTGGGAAGGTGAAAGCCGAACCCATAGTTACTCAAGAACCCTGTCTCATTGAATATCCAGAAGAAGATCCAGAAATATATACAGCATGGGCTGTTACCAGGGCAATGAGTTTGAAGATCTCCAAAGAAGAGATTTCACCAACATGTAATAAAATCCAATCTGAAATTGATCTGGGAACGACCTTTTTGCCCAACTTAATGAAGAATCAATGGATCACAAAACACTAACTCGAACACAACTCATTGAAGAGCAGAAGAATGATTCAGAAATCATTAAACTTCGAGAGAACGCTATGACCAAAAAAGAAGCTGAGCAATTACCTGTTTGTTACTTTTTACAAGATGACATACTTATGAGGAAAGCGCGACCTCCAGATGCCAAGGCTGATGAAGAATGGAGGATTGTTCATCAGATTGTAGTTCCTGCACTTTTCAGGAACGAAGTCCTCAACTTAGCCCATGATTCACCACTTTCAGGCCATTTGGGAGTGAACAAAACATATCACAAAATTACGTCACACTTCTTTGGGCCCAAAATCAAGAAAGATGTGGTGGACTACTGCAGATCATGTCATACTTGTCAAGAGGTAGGGAAACCAAATCAGAAGATACCAGCAGCTCTCTTCAACCATTTCCAGCGTTTGAAGAACCTTTCAGTTGCGTCATAATAGACTGCGTTGGGCCTCTACCAAAGACAAAATCAGGTCACCAATACTTGCTGACAATCATGTTTGCATCAACAAGGTTCCCAGAAGCTATTCCTCTTTGCAATATCAAGACTCCAAACATCGTCAAAGCCCTGACTAAGTTTTTTACATTGTTTGGTCTTCCGACGTCTGTACAGTCTGACCAAGGAACCAACTTCAAGGCTGGACTATTCAAACAAGTGATGAACCAATTGGGTATAGAACACTGCTTGTCGAGTGCGTATCATCCTGAGTCGCAGGGAGCGCTTGAGCGATTCCATCAGACATTAAAGAACATGATGAGAACGTACTGCCTAGAACAAGAGAAAGACTGGGATGAAGGGATCAACATGCTACTGTTCGCTGCAAGAGAAGCAGTTCAAGAATCACTTGGATTCAGCCCCTTCAAACTGGTATTTGGCCATACAGTTCGCGGCCCCCTTAAACTTTTAAAAGACACGTGGATGTCATCGACACCCACTGAAGGACTTTTGGACTATGTCCTAAAGTATAAAACTAAACTTTTTAACGCCGTTAATTTGGCTAAGTCACATTTGAAGGATTCCCAATCCAAAATGAAAGTTTGGTATGACAAAAAGTCAAAATTCAGACAGTTTGCTTCAGGGGACAAAGTGCTTGTACTTTTGCCAATACCAGGACAGGCACTACAAGCTAGATATTTTGGTCCTTATTTAGTTGAGGCCAAACTTAACGACTTAAATTACATTGTGTTAACACCAGATCGTAAAAGAAAGAAACAGTTATGTCACATTAACATGTTAAAAGAATATGTAGAAAGAAAATGTGATGACAATTGTCCATCCTCAGAAACTAATGTTAACACAATCTCAACTGTAACTTCAGTACCTAAAGTAAATGTTACTGAAATATTTGACAGTGTCCCAGAAAAAGTTGGTCATTACAAACTTAAAAATTCAGAAATACTGGCCAATATTAATCAAAAACTTGGAAATTTGTCATTGTCGGAAAACAATGTTATCAAGTCTGTTATTGCAGATTTTGTTTCACTTTTCCCTGACGTGCCTAATAAAACCAACATTGCGTTACATGATGTTGACATTGGCAATGCAGTTCCGGTCAAGAAACACCCCTATAGGGTCAATCCGGAAAAACTTGAAGTAATCCGGTCTGAAATAAAATACATGCTTGAAAATGATATCATTGAACCAAGCTCTAGTAACTGGAGTTCTCCGTGTATTTTAGTCCCAAAGCCTGACAAAAGTTACAGGTTTTGCACTGATTTCAGGAAAGTGAATTCAGTTACCAAGTCCGATTCCTTTCCGATTCCAAGGATAGACAATCTTATAGATCGAATAGGGGATGCCAAATATGTAACCAAGATAGACCTACTATCGGGTTATTGGGAGGTTCCTCTATCTGACAGGGCAAAAGAAGTCTCTGCTTTGTGTACTCCAGATGGTTTATACCAATATAAAGTAATGCCGTTTGGAATGAAAAATGCCCCAGCTACATTCCAACGTCTAGTTAACAACATTATTGCTGACCAGGAAAATTGCAGCGCCTATATTGATGATGTAATTATTTACAGTCAAGATTTTTCCAAACATGTGAACCAATTAAGATCTCTGTTTACAAAATTCTTGCAGGCAAATGTAACTGTAAATTTAAATAAGTGTGAATTTTGTCATGCAACTGTGGAATATTTAGGTCACATAGTGGGTCAAGGTCATGTAAAACCTGTTCAAGCTAAGATAAATGCTATTTCAGCACTTCCACCACCCACTACTAGAAAACAGTTAATGAGATTTTTGGGAATGGCAGGTTACTATTTAAAATTTTGCAAAAATTTCTCAGTTATTGCTTCTCCCCTAAGTAATATGTTAAAGAAAAATGCACAATTTCATTGGTCAGATGCCTGTCAGGAAGCATTCGAAAACATTAAAAGAATACTAGCTAATGCTCCTGTTCTCATTGCACCAGACTTTAACAAACAGTTTAAATTAGCTGTAGATGCCAGTGATGTTGGCATTGGTGCAGTTCTTTTTCAAGAAGATGACCACAGTGTAGATCATCCTGTTTGTTATTTTTCAAAGAAATGTAACTCCCATCAGAAAAATTATTCCACTGTAGAAAAAGAATGTTTAGGTTTAATTCTTGCTCTACAACAATTTGATTTTTATGTCAGTTGTTCCTTACATTCAGTACTTGTTTTTACTGATCACAATCCTTTAACATTTTAGAATAAGATGGTCTCCAAAAATCAAAGATTGTTAAGATGGAGTCTATTTTTACAAGAATATAATTTGGACATAAAACATATCAAAGGCAAAGATAATGTGATTGCTGATACTTTGTCCAGAAATTAATTTTTTCTGCACAAAAATTATGTAGTTGATTATAAGCTATTAAGAAGCTTGTTTAATATTTTTTTAAAGTAATAAATTTATTTTATGAAGGATGACGTGCTCTTAGCACACCTATCTCGCGTCCCACTTGAATGACCCCTCGTGAACTCTCGTGACCGCCTTTGAAGTGTGGCTAGAAAAACCTTATTTACAACATAAATTGTAGTCAGGAGAACTGTCGAAAATAATAGAAGATTCTGGATAAAACGGGAAGGCAAAACAATGTGTTAGGTGGTTCGAGAGACCTTAGTAGGAAATGCCTATAAAAAGGGCTGACCGATAGAGATGGGAGAGATTTTGTTTTGGTCACGAGATGCTATGTCATACTTTGATGTGTGTAGAGTTTTCAATTTCTTCATACAATTTTGTGCTCATTGTATTTTTATATACAGTACCGGTACCAGAAAATCTGTAAGTTTATAATTTTAATAATATTTCTCTTGCTTGTATTATTTACTTGAAGTTCACAAATTAAAAAAAGTTATTAATTGTAATTAGCTCTGGTCTTGATTGTCGTTATATTTGTTATTATTTTTAAATGTTGGTATTGTCCTTTATTATGGACCGTTTCTAGAACGAGCCATAGTCTAAAATTAAGAGATTAAATTCTCAATTCATAACGGTCCGTAATAAGGTGTACTATATTCTATGAACAAAAAATTGTTTGAAAATTTTTTTAATGGTTGAAGATCTTTTAAATGAAAGTAGACGAAGTGTCTTATTAATTATAAGTGTCATTTCTTAGATGAGCGCCTATCTGAATAGAACTTTAGCCCCGTGATTTCTTAAAATGCTCTATATTTATTATATATACGATATTTAAATTGTTCATTTTTTTTTGCATTTCCCTCTATCGGCATGCTAATTAAGAACGTATACCATTCATACCTAGGTTCAGCTAGATGTTCTTTGAATATCCGAGTCTAATTCTGTTGAATCGAGAAAGGCAATGAGTGAAATTGCACCAAGTTTATATAACACTTTAAAAAGAACAAACTTTTAAAGCATTTTATTTCAATCGTTTAATAATAGATTAGAATAGACCTCACAAAAAAAAATCATATAATTCAATCACTTCACCACACACGATCCAAATGTTATAATTTAAAGAAATATTAATGACTAGTCATACACAAGTGTAAACTTTTTTTTATTTGAAAGAAATTCTAAAGTTACATTAGCGTACACTTATATCTAAGCCAATGTCAAATACAATTGTCAAAGCAACCGATCAATTTTTTTTTTTTAAATTCCTTTAAAAAAAAAGGCCAGTTTATAAAAACTCTTGCTAACACCCCGTTTTAGTTAACATTGTAGAAAGGGGAGAGACTGCAATCAGGCTAGCACAATAGGAAATTAGTAAAGAAAGTAAGGTTAAGCCAAAAAAAAAAGGGACGCAACAAAACAACGAACGTGTCGGAAGAAAGCCATCGTTCACTGATAAAGGCATCCTAACGACATGTTAGTAGTTTTGTTGCGTTCCTTTTTTTCAGGTTTAACCTTACTATTTTTTACTAGTTGCCTATTAGTTAATATTCGAGCATTGCAAATACAAAAAACATAATTTTATAACAAGATTCATTTTAAAACACGTCTTTTACAAACATGTTTCCACAAATGTCAGAGGAAAAGGCTACTTATCAATTAAACGAAATAGTGTTCCGTTTCCATTTTGATTATCAATAAGATAGGGGCACTATACTTTCATTTAGATTAACCTCAAGTTAATTTTCCCATTTATGTTACATTGGAAATACTTTTCAAATATGTTGCATTTTAAATGACTACTACTGTTACTACCAGAAGCAAAATAACTTAAACGTTGTTATTTACCAGCAGTAAGTATTTTAGGCTGTATAGCAAGCAAACATTTTTCTCAAATATATTCCATCTGAAACGTTTGATAAACGAAAAGTGATACATAAAACTGGTCAATCCCTGAACAAAAGATGTGCTTATTATTAGTTTGAAATTCACGAATATGTCGGTGTATTTTTTGGCGAAAAGAGAGAGCAATACCGTAATTTCACCGGGAATGCGCTGATGGCTTCGGAGCGATTTGGGCGCCCCTCCCAAGAAAATATTTAAATTATTTCAAAACTCAGTGGAGAATTTCGGCGGATACATGAATTCTATCATAAAAAGGGTTTAGTGGGTGATTTTTTTAAACCGTCAATGGTTCATTTTCCTCTCAAAATATCAGCATACATATTAGTGTTTATGTCGCCCAGTGAAATACACAAATTAACACCGGTTGTGACGTGCCACAGCAAAATCTTTTCACACAAGCTTATATACAACCCATTAGAGGCGTGAGTAAAAGTGGAGGAAGAAATTGATCATGTCGAAGACTCCCGAGTAAAAGCGAGAATGAACGTAACCGAAATTAGTTTTGAATCCTTGCACATTCATTGAGAAAGCAACAATTTAAGTGTAACTTGACCATATAGCCCTCATTTGTGACCTGGGGTTGCTGAAAAAAAGGGGGGGGGGACAGTTCTAGAAAAGGTTCTCAAAATTGTGATGTGGACACCTTGTTTAATTATTAACTATGTATACGTCGGTTTGGGTTGCGAAGCAGGATTTAAAAAGATAACGTTTTGCAGAATGCCCTATATCTTAAAGGGTTTTTAAAACTGGTCGTTTTTAGCAATGGTGTAAGAATGACACACGTATATTAAGTAGACGACATAAATATATATATATATAAGGCATTGTTTATTCATTAAAGTTTGATATTACCTAATTCAAATCATATACATTAAAACTTATCAAATGGAAATTGCTTTTAAATAGTTAATACAATGAAAATTGTGACTATATTGAAGGCAGCAATAAGGTTTAAGTTGATACAATATGAAACAGAAAATAAGTTGCCATCTTCCCTACTTTGTCTCCCCCAACCCCCCCCCCCCCCCTTTTTTTCCCCACACCCAAGGAAAATACAAATTTTTTGTTTGCAGTTTTAGACATAAATTTTTATCATTTAAATGTTTAGGCATTTCATAAGCAATGTGTAAGTTTTGTGAGACATGACACATGTGCATCAACTATATCAAGTAAATTAAATATTAGCTTTTCAATGTATTTGGTAAAGAAATTGTTTATGCTTAATGTCAAAAAGATTTCTTTATTCATTGGGCCAATTGTTATGTCACGAACTCATGCAAAATCTTATTTTAGAGTTGTTATTTTTTAGACTTAGTAACTATAAGAAATAATAATAGGATTTTATGCTTATTGTTACAAGGGATTACATTTGTGTTTAAAAATATTATTTAAAAAGAATGTCCAGAACTTACCTGGGGCTCTGGATGCCTCAACAACTGCAGCATTCATTGTGTTAATAAGACGTGTGATAAAAGTGATGGCACCTGTGATAATGGATGTGAAGCTGGTTATTTTCATCACACTTGTAATCAAAGTGAGTAGTGAAGAAACGTGATGTAGTGAAAAGATGTGCAACTTTTAAAAAATAAGTTTTGCCTTTATCAACAATTTTATAGAAAATATTTTTAAAGTTTTAAAAATAACAAAATGTAAGTAGAGATAAACTGCCGAAATATTATTTGAACTATAATATCACAATAAATAGATAGATATATCTTTTGAAAACAACCCTCTGCATTTATATATATGTATGGCATCTTTCCGTCTACGAGAGACGATAGATTATCTTGTCTGGTTGCAGCTCTTCGTGTCGCTAATGAGACCGATCCTTGAATGGCAGTCTCTTGTGCATGCCAAGCACACGAATGCGGTGGAGTAGTGTTTTCTTGCCTTTCTCCGCGCTCTCTTCACAGCTGCTTCCGCCCTGTAGAGCTCCTCGGCACGTAGTGATCCTTCCTTCACGATTCCCCGCCATATGGATCGATCCTCCGCCAGGTCCTCCCAATGTGAGATGTTGATGTTAGCCGCCTTCATATCTCTTTTGCAAATGTCTATGTATCTGAGACGAGGCCGTCCAACTGACCTTTTCCCTGTCGCCAGCTCGCTGTACAGCACGTCCTTAGGTATGCGACCAGGTTGCATTCGCTTGACGTGCCCAAGCCAGCGGAGGCGTCTTTGGATTAAAAGGGCTGGGACGCTGCACATATTTGTTTGAGACAGGACATCCGTGTTGGGGACTTTTTCCTGCCATTTGATGTACAGGATTCGGCGCAGGCATCTAAGGTGGAAGCCATTGAGCCTTTTTTCGTGCCTGTTGTATGTGGTCCAAGACTCACATCCATAGAGGAGTGTGCTCAGTACGCAGGCCTGGTATACCTGCAGCTTAGTTCTTGTTGTGAGCTTGGCATTGGACCAGACTCTTTTCTTCAGTCTCGCCATGACAGTTGCGGCCTTCCCTATCCGACCACTTATCTCATCCTCCATTGAGAGGGTGCTCGAAATGTTCGACCCTAGATATGTGAATCTGTCAACAGCATCCAAGTCGCAGTCGTCGATGGAGATAGTGGGGGGTTCCTTGGACGATCCTGGAATGGTTAGGATATGTAGTAGTCACGTCATTGCCATATCGCAGCGTACTGACCATACATGCCTGATATACATTTTAGGACATCTAAACAAAAAGACATAGAGGGCATCTAAAACTAAGGAAATGACGACGGAATAAGGACATCGACTGCTAAGGAGATTGTGCGCTCATTTAGGACATGTATGTATGGCATCCTTCCGTCTTTGCGAGACGATGGAGTAGCTATGTAGGTCTTTTCTTCGACCACTGACTAACTAGGCCAATCATGGAAGAACAATTTCGACTGCAGGAGAATTTTGGCTCCTGGTTATATTTGGCCTTCTGTGTTTTTCTTTTTGTTGCAAGGCCTTCGTTTCATGCATCTTCTGCCCTTTTTGACGCCTTCATACACTGCTGTTCGCCAGCGGGAACGTTGTTTCCGCAATGATCTCCCATTTATTGATTTCAATGTTGGCTTCCCTCATGCTCTTTTTGCAAAGGTCCATAAATCGCAGCCGTGGCCGTCTTAAGTCTTATTCCTTCTGACTAATCTCAATACAGCAGCATCTTTGGAATACTCCATTTTCCTTACATGGTCTAACCAGCGAAGGCACCTCTTGCTAAGATCAAAGAAAATAAAACACATTTTGCACGTTCCAAGACCTCTGTGATAGGCTCTTTGTCCTGCCATCAGATGCGTACAATGCGAATCAGACATCTTGGATAGAAGCTGTTGAGTTTCCGCTTTTGAATAGTTTATGTGGTCCACACTTCACTGCCATATTGCAGCGTACAAAGCACGCATGCATGTTAGACACTTAGTTTTCTTTTTTTATCAGTTAGATTGAAATTATTCCAAACCTGCTTAATCAGTTTTGCCATAGCTGCGGCTGCTCTCACGATGCTGATGTTCATCTCTTGATCAATGGATTAGAGAACTAGAAATATTTGATCCAACGTTTGTAAATTGTTCAACAGCCGACAGATTATGGGCCTCAAAAGATATGATTGGAGGGGACGGTGCTTCTTACCTCATGACATGTGCTTTCTGTCGATTAATTGAC
Organism: Omphiscola glabra; assembly: GCA_964017045.1. Taxonomy (NCBI): domain Eukaryota; kingdom Metazoa; phylum Mollusca; class Gastropoda; family Lymnaeidae; genus Omphiscola; species Omphiscola glabra. The sequence continues at coordinate 9,825,625 of OZ024796.1, forward strand.
AGTCCAAACTATTTACAAGCAGGTGATAGACGATAAACTTGAGCGGTGCTATTTTTGAATGCCTCGTACATGCTCCTTGCATCCCCGTTGTCGGAAGCCGATTGGATACAGTTGCAAAGGTCCAGCCAGGACATCTACAACTAAGTAAAAGGTGGAGGAATGTAGAAAATCAACATCTAAGAACGCGGTGGGAGAATACAGGGCATAAACAACGAACGACTTTGTGGAAAGAAAGCCATAAACGTGGGAATAAATGAAAAGAAAACAAAATATATTTATTAAGAGCTGTGTCCTCGGTAGACAAAAACAAATGGCAGAATCTTTACGATGACAGTCTTATATTAATTTTTGCACCATTTTTTTTATCAAGCACCAACTTGAGTATATGCGAGTGTACATATATAAATAATGTTAGATATACAAAATTCCGCAACCTTGACTAGAAACCTATTTTGTTCTTTGATTGTGATGTTAATTTAATTAATCTATAATTATAAAATAGCATTTAATTTTCAAAAAAAACAACAACAAATTCTCATTTCCATTTGATTCATTTTGATTATTATTTTATTAACAACATAATCAGAAATAATGTCCTTAAAGTGGCATGATCATTTCTAAAGTAATTTAACTTACACAATACTTGTTCAAAAATTAATTTTCCATAAGAATATTTTATTATTTTTCCTTACTAGCGTGTCCCGACCTTACATGGGGCAAACATTGCTCATCAACATGCAGTGAACACTGTCTTGAAAGTACGTGCAACACAACTAATGGCGTGTGTATTAATGGATGTAAAGATGGATACATAGCGGACAACTGCACGCTTCGTTAGTATTACTTGCTTTTATATTTTAAAATAATTGTAAAATGTGTTGTTTTTTTTTAAAATCCTTTGTATTAACTTATATTAAAGTCGCTTTTTTGTGTGAGTTTCTAGCTGGTAAAGACTTCAGACGGATAATTTACCCACGTCCTGTCAAACTATTGAGCTAAATCTTTACTTTTAATGATAAAATATCAATTTGAATTTTCAACCCAAACTACACAAATATCAGTTTTTTTCAAGTGAAAGGAGTAGGAAATATAATGACACTGATTTCACGAAATAAATTTCCAATAACTGGGGTAAATAGGATTCATTTAAAAAAAAATAAGCAAATGCTTTTGTATCTTTATATTTTCTTTCTTTTTTTTTTCTGAAATAGTTGGCGCAATAAATCTTGAGTTAAAAACTAGTGTCACATTAGAATATTAATATGCAACTAAATAATAATAAATGCGTGTAAAGTATTATATGCGAAAAACTTTGTTTTTATTTGTTGTTTAATTGTACTAAATGGTATAGAATTGCCAAGTCAAGCTATAAATAGAATTCAACTTGGAGATTAAACATTTTTTAAAGTTTAACAAATTATACTTTTATGAAAAAATATACTTTAAAAATATTAAAATTACATAACAGATGTTCGTACGTTAATAAATGAAAATAAAATATAATTAAAATAATTGAAACAAATATTAATCGAAACGTTTGTAAATTCCCGTTATCCCTATTGACTTAGGAAAATGGATGGATTAAAGAAATTTCTTTAAAATAATTACACGTTATATATACATTCTAACGTTAATATTAATCTTAAACAATTGAATGCGACATCTGTGTATTTTAGTATTCTGCATTTTTTCTCTCGTCAGATTGCCCATCTGCCACATGGGGCAAAGGCTGTCAATATAAATGCAGTGATCACTGTTTAAACAATCCCTGTAATGTAACCAACGGTAGATGTGATAGTGGATGTGAACCTGGGTACTTGGGAGATATTTGTACAGTCCGTAAGTATATGTGAAAGTGCTGATAATATCAAAAGAAAGTCTTATTTCCTTAAAGTTCATCAAAATTATAATTCGTATAAATACTGTCTGTGATTCATTATTTCATTGAAAATACTTATTTTAAAAGTTTGTTCCATTCATGGGTCAAAATAAGTATACGGGACACAAGATACAACAATTATTCCATAAACATTTCCAATATTAAAAACACTGAACTGAATATGTGTTGAACATAAAACACCTATTTGATTTCTTTATGAAAAAATGTTAACGACTGAATTGGGTTTAATAATAATAAACTTCTCAAAACTCTGTTGAAACTGTAATTTTGGCTATTGCTATATAAAGTCAACAAATGAGGTTTTGATTTACTTTCCGTTAACATTCATTTGTTCATATTTTATTAATCTAAAATTGGTATTAACTGCATTGAGGTTTATCACAAAACAAGTTCATTTTATACAGGTCAAGGAATCATATTATTACATCATATATCAAATACTGATGATACAAAATAGCAAATCTCAAAATTAAAATTACAGAGACATTTAAAATAATTTCAACAGTGAAGGTCTGTAACCTGATAACAATTTAAAATTTATTTGACTGACTCCGATATTGTTCGTATGTCACTACTTGAAACAGACAATTCATTGAATTACAAAAAGACTAATTACTAGAAGTGAAGTGACATTTGGTTTTATTAAATTAATAATTATAGTCTGGTGGATTGCTGCAATATTATTGGTAAAGAATGGTTCATATTTAATCGTGTCAGATATTATAAAAAAAAATTCAACAATATTTTAACTTTAATAAATCTAAAAACACAAAAACAACTATTTTATTAGAATGTCCAAAACTGACATGGGGTGACCAGTGTCAAAAGCGCTGCAGTGACCACTGTCTCAATAAAACTTGTGATTTTGTGAATGGGATCTGTGATTATGGATGTGACGCCAGTTACAATGACAAACGGTGTCTAGATGGTAAGAGATCTGAACAAGTTACTTCTTATTTATTTTTAACTGTCTATATGAACTTAAATTTCTCCATTTATCTTATGAAAAATTGTTTTACAATGTGTGATTGAAATTTCTGTGAATCCAGGCCATCAATAAACATGCAGATTTAACATCTTGTGTTTAGTTTGAACACATCGGCCTTGTACAGGTCGACAAGTTTTGTTTAGTTTGAACACATCGGCCTTGTAGAGGTCGACAAGTTGTGTTTAGTTTGAACACATCGGCCTTGTAGAGCTCGATAAGTTGTGTTTAGTTTGAACACATCGGCCTTGTAGAGGTCGACAAGTTGTGTTTAGTTTGAACACATCGGCCTTGTACAGGTCGACAAGTTGTTGTTTTTCTGTGTCTAATGTTCAGGGGACCCAATCCTGGACAACATTTGTTTCGTCACATGCCCCGTTCCTGTTACAAATATGGAAAGACTTCTCTTTTTATATGAGCAAAGTACTTTCTACAAAGCTTTTCTTGTCCCCAGGAAATATGCTTCGGTCATTGTTGGATCATTTGGCAACATTCTAAGACGCTGGTTATAATAATAATGAAAAATTATGATAAAAATAATTATTAACTTAATATGAAATTTAAGCACATTTCCAATTACAAATAGCAGTCATACAATATTATTTTAAAAATAAATTTGCTATGCTTTTTGGTGAATACAGTTGCGTAGCTAAGCTTAATGTCACGGGGAGGTGGTGTTAGAGGCCGAGTACTTTGACAGTCACCTTCCAAGAAAAAACGTATCATTTGGCCAAAAAGGCCGCTCTCGATAAAGGGAGAAAAAAAAGCTCTTCCCTGGGTAGACCACCTTAGTTAACTTGTGTAAACTCCAAATCTACTAGTAGTAACAATCATAGTCATTGCAATTCGGTTGATAGTGGATAAACTCTGCTCAGTTTCAGACCACGAATAGCAAACATTATCAGATATAAATGTTTAACTTTTCAGAATTAATTTTATGAAAATTCTTTGTAGTTTAAATAGATTTTCTTTCCTATATACGCATTTTTTTCTGTAAATGACTTTGGTATGACATAGTAAATGTCCAGGAAAAAGGATCTCGTTTTGCTTGGCAGAAATAATTCTACAATTTAAAAGCTTTTTTTTTTAAAAAACAACATTTATCAGGTGTAATTCTTCTTCGTATTACACTTCAATATTAAAACAATTTACAACATGAAAGTTTTAAAAATATGCATTTAATCATTTTTTTCTTAATTAGCTACAAGCCAATTGGATTATACATCAGGTAATGATCATTACTTTGTTATGAAAAAGTTAAAACACTAATTTATATATTGTGGCCATCCACCTATTTAACCATTTATCAAGCCAGCTATCTATCCATCTTTCAATACACAATATTTGCTAAATTCTGAGTCAATCTGTTTGTCTCTACGTCTGCCTATTCTTATGTCGGTCAATGTTTCAGTCTGTCTATCTGACCGTCTAAAATGTTCTGTCTGTAGGTCTATCTTTCTGTCCAACAGCATGCCTGTTTGTGTCCCTTCTGTATGTCTGTCTGTCTCTCTTTCATTCAGTCCGTTTGTCTATTCATGTGACTGTCTCTATGACTATTTATCTTTAGTTATACATTTCTATAACATTACACATTCGGTCTGCCTACCTATCTTTCGAGTATACATTTTTTGCAACGTTTACATTGTTATTTGTAAAAAGCTTAGCTTAAAACAAACTATTTTACCATTTGTTTCCTTTGACATTAGTTTTGTTCACGACTGGGTTATAGTTTTTTATTTGTATTGACACATGTGCACGGGACAATGTCAGCGTTAGTTCCTCTACTCCTCTTTTTTTGTTTTGTTTTTGGGAGTGAAGTGTTATACGTTTGTTGTAAAGTATATCCCCTTTCCTCCTGTGTAGAGACCTTTGAGTTTCCTATAGTGATATAGCCATTTCTTAGTCATTCTGTACATGGGGATACATATACGACATATAAGACTGGAGCATGCACGTACTGCAAGGAACTTTTATATATATTTCATATGGACACTGACAGTGGGTGTGTGTATGTGTTCGTGTTGGTTAACAAAACAATTTCATTTTTCATTACATTGTATTGTATCAAAATTTTAACTTACTAAAACGTAAATTTCGTACAATTGAGAATGTATTTTTGTTAGAAATTAACCGCATGAATAAATTGTTTATTATTTCGCTGTTTCAAATCTATCTTTATAACAAACAGTTTATAACAAGGGACTTGCCAGTGGGATTGGTATAGGGATTGGTGTTATGATTGCTGCTGTTGTCATCATTTGTATTGCTTTATACATTTGGTTTAAAAGACGACAAAAAGATCGACCAAAACCACGGGATACAACATACCGTGTAGATCCTATACAGTCACGTGATACAACAGACCGTCATTATGATCGTGTAGATCCTGTACAGCCAAATGAACATCCTTATAATACAGTAGATAACACTGGTGAGTTCATTTTTTTTTTTTTTTGCTAAGAAATCGTAAATGAAATATACTTTTTGAAATATTGTAAATCTCGTTATAACGCAAATCATTACGGTCCATGGGATAGCGTTAATAACGGAGTGACATTATTCTTGTTTTTTCGACATTCTGAGCAATACTTTTGGGAGTTAAAAAACACCACGATGAATGATTTCATATTTAAAACTATTTTTTCTTTAATATAGTGGTTAGTAAGCTACGTGGTGTTGAAGTTGGATTAGATTTTAATATTTTTGTATGGTATTAATGAAATTTTTATTTTTTACTTTCTTACAAGTAGTTATTCAAAAAAAAAAATTTAAGGGGCATTTTCATGACAGCTTTGTATAAGAATTCGTTTTAAAGCCGGGTCACTCTGCATCTCTTTAAGCTGCCATAGTATGTACGTATGTAGTTGTTAAGTGCAAAAAAATAATAATTTAAATTAAACGAAAAGTCATGTCCCTTTATTCATATTTTTTTTTCATTTCAGGAGATGACCATGACATCGTTAAAGATGTTGTGATATTCAACGCAAAAACTAACTCGACAACGACAAAAATGACTGATAAATAACTGATGGCAGCCTTTCTAGTTGCCATGTTTCATTGTGTCGAGCGTCCTTAATACGAAACTATTTATTGTCAAAACATAAACAATCGTCTTATAATCCATATGGAAAGTAAAGGGGATGGGGAGAGACTGCAATCAGGTTTATGTAGAGAGAAATTTGTGAAGATAAGGTTTGTTAAAAACTTAAAAAGGGCAAAACAAAACAACATACATGTCAGCACATTCTTCTTACTGTCCTCTCACATTAAGTATCTCAGATACATCATTTCAGATACCATATCTCAGATATAACATTTCAGATAACATATCTCAGATACAACATTTAAGATAACATATCTCAGATACAACATTTAAGATAACATGTCTTAGATACAACATTTAAGATAACATATTTCAGATACAACCTTTAAGATAACATATCTCATATACAACATTCAATATAACATATCTTAGATACAACATTTAAGATAACATATCTCAGGTACAACATTTAAGATAACATATCTCATATACAACATTTCAGATAGAATATCTCAGATAGCACATCTCAGATACAACATTTCAGATACAATATCTCAGATACACCATTTCAGATACAATATCTCAGATACAACATTTCATCTAGCTTAAAATTTAATATTTTTGTTAGTTTGTGTTTGTTCGCTAAATAAGGATTTCTCTTTTTCATGTTGTACTATACCTTATTTGACATATTTGATTCTTATATTCCAGTGCTTAGTATTTATTATATTCGACTTTGTCAGATATTTATGTAATTATCAACTCACTGTTATTAAGTTTGAAAATGTCAAAGTCTATTATGTATTAAAATGAGTAGGCCCCAATTTTTTAAAATATTCTTATAAGAAATGTAAGTAAAATCTATTAATTTAAGGTCAATTAAGCAGATATTCTCAAAGAGGCGGAGATAGCTAAGCGTCCAGCCAAGGGGGCTATTGGGAAAAGTAATTTAGTCGGAGTCGGTTTTGATCAGAAATGTTTCATTGCTTAAAAAGTGCAAAAATGTACTTTGATATAAAATACATCAAGCTTAAATGGAAATATGTATAATTGTTATTTACGAGCTCAAACGTTTTTTCAAAGTCTTTTTAATAAGATACTTCACTCAGCACCTAGTGACTGATTTCTGTATAAGTTATTTTCGCCCTTAGGCTTATAGCCTTCTAAATTTAAGGACCTTCTAAATTTAAGGGCCTTAAAATTTAATAAGGCCGCATTTTATAGATTCCCACACTTAAATTTATTTAAAGAAATATTAAGATTAAAATAAAGTAATGTAGACTCATTATTTACAAATGTTTTTATCTAAATATAGTAATACATACTGCAGTGATATTAAAATAAATATGCGATAACGCAGGAGAAGGCAATGATAATTTAGCGTTGAATTATTTCATTACAGAGATTTAAAATATGCCATGGTGGTCATTTGACAAAGCTCCTCACATGGCTAACATTGTTAGCAGGTGAAAATCATTGAGAAAATAAAGTTGCAACGCTTATTCTATGCTTTGTTAAATGGAATTGACCATTCAAATGTGGATGTGTGTCTTGAGTCAGTATCAACTGACACTTTGAATTACTTCCCCCACAAAGAGATGACTAGTTTAAAATAACTTTTGCAGCTCATTCAAAATTGTCAAAGTAGGTACAAAGTACATGCAAAAAAATCCACATATAATATTTTGAAAAGATACAATACTATCACTGACAACCTTAGTGTATATACTCAGATATTAATGAAATACACAGTGCTTTCACTGATATTCATAATAATTTATCCTCAGACTGTTAATGGAAAAGGTCACGCAAGACTTCAGGCAAATGAACTTTACAGGAAAAAAAATAATGCGCTTTTTGGTTATGTTACATATTTTAAGTCATTTTCACAAAATCAACACACTTTATCGAATAAGAATTATTATTGAGTGCTCATTGCAAATAGCTTATTTGATGATTTAAAAAAAAAATAGACAAGATGTTGATGAAATCGAAAACACCTTGTTTTGGTTTATTATACATGGAAACTTTGATTCAGCTGCCAATAACAACTGACAAATGTTTATCCTGTTTTCTTTATTACATCAAAGAGGCTCCATCGTCTGACAATTGAAATAAACTCTGATTATAATTCATATATATTTATCTTTTAAACCTGTGCTAATTCGGAAAACCTACTTATTATGTCACACACAAACTGTAATATCACCGTTTTTATTTGATTAAATTCTACTCATCCGTGCAAGAGCTCTGTTTGAAATTGTATTTCTAAATCGTATATAACACTCACACACACACACACAAACGTCACAAAAAAAACAAAACAAAAAAACAAAAACAAAATAATAATAATAAAACACAAAACAAAGAAATGCGAATTTAAGGCCCCCGGTCCCAAACGGAATATTGTGAAATGTTCGTACTAAATTTGTAATCTTTGCGGACATGCGTAAAAAAAAACGAACGAACGTTTTATTGCAATCGGATAATTTGTAACGTACTTGCCAGGGCCATCAAAGAGCAATAGCCTTCTCCCAAAGAGTGATTATAATAATTGAGTGTAACATGCATATGGAAATAATAATATTTATCCAGCTAAACTAAGGAAAAAAAAAGAATTTAGGGCTCACGAGCCGTATATAGTGCTCTAATCAGGGCACATCATGAACTTAGTTAAGGCGTAATGAAAGCATAAGGAAAATGGCGGGTTTTAGAAGGGTCAATAAAGTGTTGATAATCCCTTAATTACTTTTTAGTTTGGTTTAGATTAATATTCTCCATTCGTTGTGTATTTATAATTAGTGGTCTTTTTTGTTATATGCAGATTTTAATAAGTTAATATCGTAACACGTCGTCTTACAGTGGGCTAGTTTTTACAGAATGGTTCTCTTTCTGTAGGTTACGGGTCAGTAAGGGTCTTTGGGTGTGAAATAGATTTTTAATAGGAATTTTAAATTAGTTTAATTGGTTTTAGTTATTTAACTTTGTAACGGATCGTCTAATTGTGGAATGGCTTCTACCGAATGGTTCTCAAGCTTTGGTTAAGTGTCTTGTTTTGTTCATTGTTTTTCATATATATTTAAAGTAATTGTTTTGTAATGTGTATTTATTTTGAGTGGTTCTCAAATTGTCTGGGTGTGTATTTGTTATTTTTTAAAATGATTTTTTGTGTAGAATATTTTAAATGTTACTCAAGTTGCTGGCGTCGTACTCAAGCTTGAGTTAGGGGCCATAAAAGACCACCATTAATATTTTAAATGAACAAGAACGTTTTGAAGTCTACTCTATTTTTAAGAAAGTTATAGATGAATTCATCAGTTTTGTGTATGTCCAAAGTTGGTACTAATAGGGACGACAAGCCTTGGCGATAACATAATTACAGGCTGTCAGGTTTCGCACATAGATATTTTGGAAACACCTGGCCCTTGAAAGTTGTCAACTGGTTCTTCCAGTTATCTGTAATGAAATGGTGTCAAATTCTAGCTCGTCAACATTGTGTTAAAGTAACAAACCAGACATCTAGGAAGTATAATTACAAAAAAAAAAAAATCATGTTTTTTTTTGTTTTTTTTTGTTACTGTCAAATAAGTTAAGATTTTGAAACTATTCCTTAAAAGGTTTCAACAGAGGTTTACAATTAGATTTACTGTTTACCTGACCAGTATTGTTGTAGTGTGTAATGGCAGATCTTAGTGACCTCACTGTCCCGTGTATCGGTGTCATGTTGTCTGGCTATAAGTGGTTAGTTTTTTCATGAATGTCTACAATTAAATGTGGAAATATTGGTTGGATTAACTGGGGTCAGTGGTCATGTGATGCGTGGAATAAAAATAATGTAGATTTTATAATGAAGTTAGTTGTTACATAGAAAACATATTTGATTTGGAATATTGTTATACTCTTACATAATATTACACAGTCTTGACTTGGTATTTTATTATGCCATTACATGGTTGTTACACAGACCACATACTTGAGTTAGTATCTTATTCAACTATTACATGGTGTCAGATTAACCGACTCCACCCGCCACAACAGCTAGAATTAACTGAAAATGTTGCTGTGCGCTGGAAGAGATCTAAGCAGTCATTGGAAATTAGTCCTGTAAAGTTCATTGGAAGACAAGTAGTGGACTGTATACCAAAAGTAAAGAGGTGCAGTGCATGACCTTACTGTATGGGATATGCAACGATACGTGTGCAGTTTTTAATACAGTGCTTGTGACAGATGAAGAATGTGAAACATCTATATATATAAAAATGAATATATGTCTCTATGTCTGTATGTCTGTTTGTCTCATATGCGCTCCCACACCATTCATGCGATTGCAACAAAACTTTGGTGAGTTGTCGGCCACCTACCTGGGCATTTAACTGCGTCATGAAAAAACTTTTCAAATATTTCCTTTTCGACAGTTGGCCCTTCATTCGTTTTTTTTCTTATACGAGCTTTGTAAAAAATATTTCCGTCTGCGCTCCTACACCATTCGTCTGAATGCGTTAAATCTTTGCTACAATGAACAAGCACGCCCACAAAGGTTTGGAAATAATTATAACCGTTTTAAAATATTCCGTTTTGAGCCAGGGGCCCCATGTTCGTTTTTTCATATATGAGCTATATAAATATAGTTTCAAACCGTATGCGCTCCTACACCATTCATGCGATTGCGACAAAACATTGGAGAGTTGTATTCCATAAGCTCGCGCATTTTACTGGGTCATTATAACACTTTTAAAATATTTTATTTTGGCCGTTGGCCCCAAATCGTTTTTTTTTCTAATATGAGCTATGTAAACAATAGATTTCGTCTGCGCTCCTACACCATTTATTCGAATACGCTAAAACTTTGACGAAATGTTGCGAGCATGCCCACAAAGGTTTCTAAATTATTAAAACCGTTTTAAAATATTCCGTTTTGAGCCAGGGGCCCCATGTTCGTTTTTTTCTTATATGAGCTATATAAATATAATTTCAAACCGTATGCGCTCCTACATAAAACCTTCTAATTAATTCGAATACGCACCAGACGGTTAAAAAAAGGTGTTTATTAGAAGAACTTACAAAAAGAATTATTAAAACACGGACACTTTATTTCGATGAGTGGCATTGCAAAGCATGCCGGGTACTCTCTAGTGTCACATAAATTAAATTTTCCACTCAGTCCATTGTAGATTGAAGAAATTTGAAAAACACTGCTATCCAAGATAGAATGTCACAATCGAATGTCGTTGTTGTTGTTTTTTGTTTGTTCCAGGAGTCAAGCCCGTTGTTTTGTAACCGACCTCAACACAAGGCAATGCCAAATGAATTCAAAATCCTGAAAGACTCCCCAATAAAGTAAAACGTCATGGAGATTCTACTTAGAGAGTATGAATGGACTCACAACAAAGTCATAGAGATACTACTTAGAGAGTCTGAATGGACTCGCAACAACGTCATAAGAGATACTACTTAGAGAGTCTGAATGGACTCACAACAACGTCATAAGAGATACTACTTAGAGAGTCTGAATGGACTCACAACAACGTCATAGAGATACTACTTAGAGAGTCTGATTGGACTCACAACAACGTCATAGAGATACTACTTAGAGAGTATGAATGGACTCACAAAAACGTCCTAGAGATACTACTTAGAGAGTATGAATGGACTCACAAAAACCTCCTAGAGATACTGCTTAGAGAGTATGAATGGACTCACAACAACGTCATAGAGATACTACTTAGAGAGTATTAATGGACTCACAACAACGTCATAGAGATACTACTTATAGAGTAGGAATGGACTCACAACAACGTCATAGATATACTACTTAGAGAGTATGAATGGACTCACAACAACGTCATAGAGATACTACTTAGAGAGTCTGAATGGACTCACAACAACGTCATAGCGATACTACTTAGAGAGTCTTATTGGACTCACAACAACGTCATTGAGATACTACTTAGAGAGTATGAATGGACTCACAACAACGTCATAGAGATACTACTTAGAGAGTATGAATGGACTCACAACAGCGTCATAGAGATACTACTTAGAGAGTATTAATGGACTCACAACAACGCCATAGAGATACTACTTATAGAGTAGGAATGGACTCACAACAACGTCATAGAGATACTACTTAGAGAGTCTGAATGGACTCACACCGAGACAAAAAAAAATTTACATGTCATTGGAGGTAGTGGGTTTGCATCTCAAATTAATGAGTGAAGAATTTGGTTTGCAGGCAGTTACTTCAGGTACAGAGAAGGTGAAATGCTTGTCGTATTATTCTTAAATCGACATGGACGGGTACACTCCTGGTCAGCCCCCGGCCCAGCCGTAACAAATCGTGACAACGAATTTCATCCGTTTGAGATTTTCCTTACTATCCTTTGAAAACTTCCTAAATATAACTCCCTTTCAGCACATATCCCCAGCGCAACACTTCCTCAATTAATATACCTCAACCTTAACATACACTACAATTTCCGAACAGTGAAGCATAACAGGCTCCGTTTCACAATGTAGTCCAGCGGTTCTGCACCTTTGGATGCTGGCCCCCTTGAGAGTCACATGAAGCTCTAAAATCCACAATCTAAGTAACTATACTTGATTGACGCTATTTTATTATTTCATACATTTCTAATAGTTAGTTACAGTTAATACTTGCCTCTTAAACTGTCCAGGACACTTTGCAAATTTCTTAGAATCGCCACACGATTTCTCATAGCGTCTTCGTCTTCACCCTTTCCCCCTGCCATCCTAGTCCATCTTCCTTTAAACTCCATCTCTAGCGACCTACCATCCCAGCCCATCTTCCTTTAAACTCCATCTCTAGCCACCTACCATCCTAGCCCATCTTCTCTTAAATTCCATCTCTAGCCACCTACCATCCTAGCCCATCTTCCTTTAAACTCCATCTCTAGCCACCAATCATCCTAGCTCATCTTCCTTTAAACTCCATATCTAGCCACCTACCATCCTAGCCCAAATTCCCTCTAACTCCATCTCTAGCCACCTACCATCCTAGCCCAAATTCCCTCTAATTCCATCTCTAGACACCTACGATCGAATCCCATCTTTCCTTAAATTCCATATCTAGCAACCTACCATCGTATCCCATCTTCTCTTATCATCCATCTCTAGCCAACTACCATCATAGGCCATCTTCCCTTATACGGGTAGAATGAACTGCCAACTGCTTTATTTTTAATCTTCCTCTTAAACATCCACCATTTCTCAAAACTTGCAATACCTGTTTCATAACGACATTCTAGAAACCAGAACACTATCTTCTCATTCATCGCGTCCATCGAAGCCTTCTTTTTTTCTGCAGACAACGGCATGTCTCATGATGCACCCACATGTAAATATTTGTCAGGTCTACCATTAAAAGAATAATGTAGACCTTTTTTTAGAAAGAAAAAAATAGCTAATTTGCATCATTAAGGAAATATGTGGTTGGAATGAAAATTATATTTGGTTAGAATGAAAATTACAGGTGGTTAGAATGAAAATTATAGGTGGTTAGAATGAAAATTATAGGTGGTTAGAATGCAAATTATATATGGTTAGAATGAAAATTATATGTGGTTAGAATAAAAAAATTATAGGTGGTTAGAATGAAAATTGTATGTGGTTAGAATGAAAATTATAGCTTGTTAGGATGAAATTTATATGTAGTTAGGATGAAAATTATAAGTGGTTAGGACGAAAATTGATGAAGGGCATGTGTTCAGCTGTTTGAGAAGGGGGAAGGTGTGGTGCAGATTTCGGGGAAAAGAAAAAGGTTGTTGATGAATATTAGGGTGAAGTGGTGTGGTCAAGAGAGTAAGGGCTTGTGAGGTTGGATGGGAAATAAATAAGGGAAATAGAGGCTAATACGAAGAGATATCACCATGATGTAATTTGAATGTTTTGTCCCTGGTTGCCGATAGGGTTAAAACCCAGGTTAGGGATACGTTTAGGGTTCATGTTAGGTTTAGGGATAAAGTTAAGACAAAAGTTCACGGTTCGCGGCAACCAAGATGGCGGCCATGGGAACCACACGCGTTGCTATCTCTCAAAATTTACCGAAATATATATTTAGAATTGAGTAGACAACTGTTTTATTGTTGGCCAAATGTTATGTTTGGTTGGACTGACAAAAGCGATGAGGTTCAGGATGTGTTAACGTTTTGAGGAATGATGTTTATAATGATTACAAGATCCGACGTGCCGTGGTAAGACCTTGAATACCATTCTTGCGTGGCGGCTCCTGTGATATAAGACGTTTAACACGATGCAAACTTGAATGTGCTGTAGAGGTAATTGGGGAAAAAAAAAGGGGGGGGGGGTTAGAGGCAGTGAATACTGAATGATTCGCTTGGCTCGTTGAACGTAAAATGTGTTGGACTCGCGATACGAATGATGCGTCCGGTTAACATCGGGTGATAAATGTAAATTATATATTTAGAATTGTCATATTATATATTAAAATATGATTTTTTAAAATCACTTATTGTCAATTTTATTTTTGGTGGGATTTTGAAGCTCTATGTAGGACTAAATGCAGTGACCTCACTAGGGGGATGCGTTGATGACAACGTATGGAAAAAATGTCAAAGGTGGCAGAGTGCGCTCGATTCAGTTTCATAACTTATTTATGTAAAATACAAGGATGCCACCCGATACATTGCCACTAGACATAGTCTCACAGGACAGAGTGCCCCCGTCAGAGTGCTACAGATAGAGTGCCACCCCACATAGTGCCACAATACGTAGTGCCACCAGACAGAGTGCCATTTTCAGAGTGCTACCATATAGAGGGCCACTAGACATAGTGCCACCAGAGTGTCACAAGATCGTTTTTTCCACCAGGTCACTATTGGCTTTGTTTCATATAATCAGTGGCGTAGCTTAAAGTTAGTGATGCCTGAATCGTGTTATTATTTAGGGGCGTTTACTTCAAGAAAAACATGAACAATAAAATCAAACATAAATTGCCTTCGTGATAATTGTTTGTACGTGAAATGGAACTCTTAAGTGAAGACGCACGGTTACAAATGTACCTGAAATCAACGCATCTTAATCTCGACAAAGCTGGAGACGTATCAATAATTTGGACGTTTTAGAAATTTATAGTTGAATCAGACTCCATTGAATGTCCCCCAATCCACGCACCTACAGTTTTTTTCTCATGATATGCCTGTCTGTGCATTCATGGGAAAGGAGATTTTTTTTAAACATTCTTATTTTTAAAAAAAATATGTATATTTGCAATCTTCTATGTAACGGTCAAGGGTTTTTGGTTTTACGATATTGTACAATTGAAATAGATGCGATGAAATATGTTGACTTTGATAGATTTACTGACAGGTTTGCTCCTTTGAAGACCCTGAAACGAAAATTTCAAACCTTTAACACAGCCTTTGTCCCCTGACATAAACAGCCTTGGTCCCCTGACATACACAGCCTTGGTCCCCTGACATACACAGCCTTGGTACCCTGACATACACAGCCTTGGTCCCCTGACATACACAGCCTTGGTCCCTGAACATACACAGCCTTTTTTCCCGTGACATACACAGCCTTGGTCCCCTGACATACACAGCCTTGGTCCCTTGACATACACAGCCTGGGTCCCCTGACATACACAGCATTGGTCCCTTGACACACACAGCCTTGGTCCCCTGGCATACACAGCCTTGGTCCCTGAACATACACAGCCTTTTTTCCCGTGACATACACAGCCTTGGTCCCCTGACATACGCAGTCTTGGTCCCTTGACATACATAGCCTTGGTCCCCTGGCATACACAGCCTTGGTCCCCTGACATACACAGCCTTGGTCCGCTGACATACACAGCCTTGGTCCCCTGACATACACAGCCTTGGTCCCCTGACATTTAAGTTTGATGAAAAATAAACATCCTTTATTGACATTTCCAATTTGTTTTATATTAACTATAATCGATAAGAGTTTGATGAAATCAAAGAGAAGTAATTAGATAAAAAAGCCACGAAACTATAAGTTTGGGAAAAACTGTTATTAGCTTTGCGTATGATCTGTTTCGGAACTACTCAATTAAGGTCAGAGGGCACGGGTTTTGCAAATAATAATTGATCTATTGTCACAATGAGTTTACCGAAACGTTTGGGCCGACCCCAGGGACACCTCTAAATAAATGTAGAGATTTACCAGTCCGAAATAATTAAAACTCTTTGAAAGATTTTTAAAAAGTCATTAAACTTACTTCAGATTTAGGGTAATAAAAATACAAACAGACACGAACACTCACAGCAGCTACATAAATAAAGAAAATGAAAGCTTCTTTCTCATGAGTTTGATGGATGTAATATAATGTATTTTAAGACTATATGCATTCAAGTAGGCCTAGAATTTGATCTCATACACCCCTGCCCCAAATCATTGAACATTTGGAAACACACATCTCAACACGCATTCATACAGTTTTATTACAGAACTTTATTTCAAATATAGGTCAACTAAACTCAATAAGCAACATGTCTCCATGTTGTAGCCGTCAAGTAGTCATTACATTTCATTTCGATTGCTTGGTCTAGCATGGCACACTGGCTCTGGTTGGGTCGAAGGTTTGTTTCTTGACACAATTATTGTTACTGTGTCGTTTTTCACTTTGTTTACTTTAATGTAGTTACACATGATAACAGGAAGGTAATTCTTTAAATAAAACATTACGTTATCGTCATACTTGGTACCTATACGTAATTTGCTGTTCAGTTGTATTTCTTTCATAATTAATAGCCCAGCTATCTATTCTGTGTATCTGTAATAGTTTATGAAATCCAATATATTCTATTTTTAAATGAAAGATATCGCTATTAATTTACCTACAATAAATCTCCAAGCAGGAAGTAAAACAAGTAAACGTGTTTCACCTGATGATAACTTGTTCATTATAAAATGTTCCGTAGTGATCTATGGATTAACATATTTACAAATTTATCGTAAATAACGAGTACGAGGCACATGAATGAAATTGAAAAGTAAATATTAGGAAACTGCATTAACTTTAATACAACAAAAAATCATATTTACTTAATTTTCAAGTATTTCAAATTAAAAAAAAAATTCACGGAGTAAGTAATCAGGATGTGTGTGACTACCATACAGTCTGTGATAGTATTATGTTTACTCTGTGTCATCACACCTGTAGCAGCAGGTAAGTTGCTTTATATTTACTAATATTTATCAGACAATAAAGATAAACTAATAAACCAAACGTGTTTTAAAAAACAACGTTTTTAAAATTGAATTTATACCATATTTGTTTGAGAACATTCTAATCTAAATTTAGGTTGCGTCGCTGGATGGTTCGGTGATAACTGTAATTACCAATGTCATTGTAGTAACAACATTTGTGACGTCAGTGGGGATTGCACAGAAGGCTCAAAATGTAACAGTGAATGGTTTGGTCCAGCTTGTCAGTACCGTAAGTCTGAATTACAATTAGTTCAATCTATTCAGATAGTGCATATATTATAGTAGGATACATAATCAGTAAAACTATTTTATGCTATTTAAAAAAAATTAAGCTTTCACTTAAATTCAAAGAAATTAAATAAGTGCACTTTAAAAGAAATACTTGTTTATGTGTGATATTATTTATTTGTTATAGTCCAAAAATGAGATGCTTTGTGATTTAAGTTATATTGATACTTTCGTGTCTGTTATATTACGTTACGGAGCATATTGCATGAGGCACGATTCGTGTAACATCAATTTACTGTGATTCTTACATGTGGGTAATATTCAAATAACATCGAGCATGAAGTTGGAGCTTTTTTCGCTACACACTTAAATTGTATAATAGTCATAATATCAGTTGAAAGCAAACATTATACTTGAAATAATCATCTGTCTAATATGAAAAAGGAGTATATTAGCAACAATGAAAATAATAGCGTTAAAATATTTAATCTCGTGCACAAATTAAATATTAAAATGTGTGAATTATTTCAATATGTATTATATTCAATTCAGCTAAAAAAAATTTTTTATAGTTTTTTGCCAAGTTCTAATTCATTTCACACAAACATTTGTGTGTATGTATTTATAAAGGTAAAAAAAATTAGTCAATTGTAATCCTCTTGTGAGCAATACACCTGTGGTAAATGTTACGCTTGCATTTATGACCATTCTACTACATGACCAGAAATAACTAATAACTTAGATTCTACAGTCATAATTTTGGAAAGCAGATTCCTGTGAGAAATATGTAATGAAAGAAGTAAGTTTATCACTTGTGCTTAATTCTCGCTTGCTAGATCAGAAATTATTGGGGTCACTCTTCGCAACAGGACAACATGTATCTCATTCGGAAACAAGTCGAATTCTGTATTTAGACATGATAACAAGCTCGAAAAGTCTGTTTGTCAATTGGAAGTTGTTTAACAAAGAAGAAGCAGGCGCCTAATAATCTTTAACAAATAAAGTAAAATCCCAAATTGTTATTTTAAAAAAAAAAATCACATTTCTGATTTTCATTAATAAACTTTGGTATAATTTAGAAGACTTCCGAAAAGGGGGGGGGGGGGGGGTAGTGACCCATAGTTTAAGAAACTATGTTATATATAGAGTGTGCTAATAATTGAGATATCGTTAAGCATTGTGACCCTTATAGAAAATCTGTTGTAATACATTTCACTGCTTTCAAAAAAATTGATAATTTTCTTTAAATTCATTTGTTTATTGCAGAGGATTTATTTTCATTTGCTGTGACATCAACAACACCAACAAATGCATTGAATACCCTTAAAGACCAAAATGACGCTACATGTATGAATGGGGATATAGAAGATGTAACAATAATCTTCAACTCTAGTTACACCATTACATGGATCAGAGTAACTGTAGACGATAATGGTTGGTCGTAAATATTTTGTTTGTATATACAAAAGTTTTCAAGAAATAAAAATTTTAAAAATAAACTTAATCTAAAATATGTATAGTTTTATACAATATTTTCCAAATGTTAATGTCAGCTTTCACTGAAGTAGGCAGGCAACGTTAATTTAAGCATCAAATGCCCTTCATACTCTTTTTTAAAAAGAATCTGATTTAGCGCAGTTATCGGGAATTTTAGTTCGTGAAATCGATGTCCCACTATTTCATTCATCTTACCCTTGAAATACAGAATAAAACTAATTGTTGGAGGTTGGAGTGGGGCTGAAAATTTGAAATTATGTTTTTTCATTGGCACGAGACTCTGTTTAAGCGCGATATGTTGACGGGAAGTGGGTTCATTAGTCGTCCGAAGATTTTACACTGAGCACACAAAATGAAAGTTATTATATAAATATAATTTCAAACAGAGCTACGGCATGGGTGGATCAATCGCTAAGAGAGAAGCGAGTTAGTCGACAGTGGAGTTGAGCGTAAGATCAGTGCCATTGTAGTGATGTTTGAGCAGAGGACGAGTTCTTGAATTGGTGGCTCGTCTGCGTAAATAATTATTAAAGAACTGCTGTATTTTCATCCTGGAGTTTGTGATTTATAACCTGGTATAGTGTTGTAATCACTAGATCAAATGTTGTCAACTGACCGTGCAGTAAAGGTAACTACTGCGGGAAGTGTAAGAATGAAAATCCTAACATGTGAAGTCTCCATTCCGCCATAACATTTGTTACCCTAGATTAACGAAAGTAACCCATCATGCTTTTCACGTGGACAGCTATATGTTACCTGCTCATGTGTCGAAAAACCTTCTATTGTGTACGAATCAGACGGAAAATATAAAAAAAATAGTTTCTATTTAAACATTACTTTAAAAAACGTAATTTAAACACAAACACTTTTTTTCTTTGAGTGGCTTTGCAACGAATGCCGGGTTCTCGCTCTAATTCTCCGTCCCACCCCACACCCCCTGGGTCGTGTGCTTTATTCACGTATGCACACAAAAGAACACATGTCTAAGTCATTGCGTGTCAAATGCAAGGTCCACCGAACTCTCAGCTCCTCTTAATATTTGGCAATGATCAGTTAACTGTTCAAATAATAAATAAAATAGTTTTTGATGAAATACAGGATAAGGGCAAATTTCGTAGGCTTTATAACTTTGTAAAAACATAACGAGATATAAATATGGTGCATGATCGCAAAAGAACCCTCAAAGTCCGTCAATATGGAAAGAGTATTATGGATTATGCACCCTTTCCACATTTTAAAATCGCAACGCGGTTGCGTTGTCCCAGTTTGTCTTTTATAATGTGTTCTTTTCTAATCTTTGAAAGCGAACCTAACATGTTATATTAGTTAATACGAGTTAAAATGAAGCCTTGTGAGAAATGCTAACATCAAAATACATTATTTTTAAAGAATGGCATTTTAAACTAATTAAAAATGTGTTTTAATTCCTCTTTACTTAATACAAACTAGCGAGAACCCGGCATGCGTTGCAATGCCACTCAATGAAAAAAAGTGGTTGTGTTTTAATTAAGTTTTAATGTAATTTTTAAATGGAAAATATTTAATGTTTTTTCAGTCTGCTGTGTACACAAATAAATTAGACATTTTTTCGATACATGAGCAGGAAAGATACAGATGTCCATGTGAGAAGCATGTATTTTCAAAATTTAGTCCACACACTTGTAGTGATTGACCCACCCATGCAGTATCTCTGTTTTAAATTATATTTAGATAGCTCAAATATTTATTATTTTTAAAATAAGGCCCCCGGCCACAAACGCAAAATTTTGAAATGGTTTTACTTATGTCACACACAAACTGAAATGTCGTTTGTACTTGATTGATTTCTAGCCACCCATGCAATAGCACTGTTTGAAATTATATTTGTACAGCTCATATAAGAAAAAATTATTTTGGGCTCCGACCCCAAAAGGAATATTTCAAAATGGATAAGCTAATTCAGAAACCATTGGTGATCACAACAACTTATCAAAGTTTTATTCGATTCCGTATGAATGGTATAGGAACGCATACGGAATTATATTTAGCTCATAAAAGGGGGAGGGGAAAGAATTTCGGTCCCCGGTCCGAAAACGGAATATTGTAAAATGTGTGTAATAATTCAGAAAAATTTGCATTTTTTTTACAATTCACAAACTTTAAATCACTTTTGGATTAATGGTACAGAATAACATACCGGATATACTTATATATATTAATTTTTATATATGTATAGATATAATTTACCGAATTAAGATAACTTTTTTGCAATTATTCAACGATGATATGTCGGTCTGTCTGACTGTCTGTCTCTCTGTCTGTCTCTCTGTCTGTCTCTCTGTCTGTCTCTCTGTCATTCTGTTTGTCTCTCTATCTCTCTGTCTGTCTCTCTGTTTCTCTGCCGTTCAATATGTCTCTCTTTCTTCTGTCTTTCTCTCTGTTTGTCTCTCTGTCACTATGTTTGTCTCTGAAGCTGTCTCTCAATCTGTCTCACTGTCAGTCTCTGTCTCTCTGTCTATCTCTCTGTCTGTCTCTCTGTCTGTCTCTCTGTCTATCTCTTTGCCTGTCTGTTTGTCTCTCTGTCTGTCTCTGTCTGTCTCTCTGTCTGTCTCTTTGTCTGTCTCTCTGTATGTCTCTCTGTCTATATGTCTGTTTCTCTGTCTCTCTGTCTGTATCTCTGTCTCTCTGTCTGTCTCTCTGTTTGTCTATCTGTTTGTCTATCTGTTTGTCTCTCAGTCTGTCTCTTTGTCTCTCTGTCTGTCTCTCTGACTGTCTCTCTTTCTGTCTCTCCTTCTGTCTCTATGTCTGTCTGACTGTCTGTCTGTTTGTCTATCTATCTACCTATCTATCTATCATCTAACTATCTAACATATACATGCCTGCCTGCCTACCTACCTATCTGCCGACCTGCCTACCAACCTACCTGCCCACCTACCTACCTAACTACTTAACTACCTACGTACCTACCTACCTACCTATCTACGTAACTATCTACCTATCCAGCTACTATCTATAGACCTGTTTACCCTGAAAATATTAAAATCGTACAATATCATAACAAAAGAGTTCAATACATTATCTTAATAGTAAAAAACACACATTATATATAATGTATACACCTCAAAATCGTACTTTGTACACCAAAATCGTAAGAGTAAACAGGTCTGTATCTATCTACCCATCTATCTATCTATCTCCCTACCTACCTACCTACCTACCTACCTACCTACCTATCTATCTATCTACCTACTTACCTAACTACCAACCTGCCTACCTACCATTCTTTCTACCTACCTATCTATCCATCCATTCATCCTCTCACCCACCCACCCTTCCATCCATCCCAGTGACGTAGCGAGCTTAACTCGCGCCCTGGGCACAATACCTTTTTTAGCCCCTTATTCGAAAACCATACAATATTATATGTAAAATATACAATTTGGCGCCCCTTTGTGAATATCGCCCGGGGCATGGTGTCCTACCCTTGCCCCCACTCGCTATGCGACAGATCCATCCTTCCTTTCATCTATCCATCCATCCACTCGTCTATCTATCTTTTATCTACATCTCTATCTATCTATCATCTATCTGTGTATTTGTCTGTCTTTCTGTCTATCTCTATGTAATACAATCTCTATTTTAAAAATTCAATTTTCAGTTGTGAAAACAGATTGAGTTTTGATATCAATTGGTATAATTATGTAAATGTATATACATTTTGTTAACGTCATTGATTTTCTTAATTGGTTAACATATGTTCATATGTAAAATGAGAATATAGCTTCCTTTTTTACAACTGAAATGTCATTGGATTGGAAGATATTGTTACCCAAGTAAAAATGCATAAACTCAATTTACTACCATCGATATAAATGTTTCGAAGAAGGTTAATTATTGATCAAATTTATTCTGAAGCTTATCTTGTGCTGCATTGGGCAAAATGAATGTATAGTGTACTCCCCGCCCACGGAGTTAAAACAAAATCGACCACTGGATTGTAGCCCCCTTACTTACGCAAAAAGATTTTTTTGCATTTAATATGCTTTGTTCTTATCTAAGTTATAAGTGCATTAAAACCGCTATTTGGCAATTTAGTTTTGCTGCACCAAATTAATTAAAAGGCATATTCTTATTAATTTTGTTTAAATGTAGAGTTTTTACTACTTTATAAATTTCATAAAAATTTATTTTTGGAATGAATAAAAGGTACAAACCTATTAAATGTTAAAAATACAAAGCTAAATTAGTATTTAACTTTAGTAAATTAAAAAGCAATAAATGCTATTTATTAATTTTACTTATAATAAAGGGAATGTACATTATCAGTTTAGTCACGCTCTTTTATTAAATTAGAGAAGTTTTTGCTTTGGCTAAATATGCAATTCGCACTATGACGTCTTTTGCGTGATTATTTAGAACTAATTAATTTTTATTTTTTTTCGCCTTATTGACAACGCTCTAAAGAACGCACTTAAAACAACTGATGTTTAGGTTTTCCCGATAAATGTGATTACTGTGTATTTCTTTGATTATATTTGTTCTATTTAATTTTTTTCATAACTTTCAAACGCATATAAAATGCTTAAGATAGTTCCTTATTTGTTTCTTTATTTGTATTTGTAATTTATAATAATAATACTTAAACGTTTGGTAAAATAAAAGAGTAAATATAATATTTTTTGCGCATGTAAATTTATTCGATTTCCGTAAAATAATAGAAAATAACTATGATTGTTTTTAAGAGTCCTAAAGTATCAAAATAGTATCGGCTCTGTGGCGTTATGTCAGTATAGCTCATTCTTATATACATGTTTTACTATTTGTAAAGCTTTTGTGCTACAGTGTATTTTAACAAAATTTTCAGTAACCACGTGTAGGTCAGGAAGTATGACCATGTCAAATTTAGTTGCAATCAATGTTTTTGATCTGTTATAAAGTATCAAATTTAAATGCGTACATACAAAAAAAAACATCAAAAAACATATTGACACTGAAATTTCTTTAGTGGATGTTTTAACAGTAGCTTTCTGTATAATAAAGGCAAATGAACAGAAACAATATATCCATACCTAATAAAGTAATATCTATGCAGAATTCAAACGTAACATAACGGCGGTGATGAATGATGCACAAGGCTCGACATTTACTTGCAACAAGACGCATCTTATTGACGACAAAACAATGGATTTATTCTGTGATGCCCAGATCTCAACTAAAGAACTAAGGCTTAGAGGCAAAGACGTTGGTTATCTCTGTTCCCTCAGTATCAGTGGAGGTAAATAATCAAATTACAAAGTATATTTTCAAAAAAAAAATACATTTTGAAGACTCCATTTCGTGGTATATTGAAATGTTGTTGACTTGAAAAATTATTACGTCACTAGCTGGAGCCCGTCTACCAATGGTAGACGGACTTCTTGAATTTTCCATCTACTTAAATTACTTGAAAAAACATGGATTCAAGAACGAATTTGATAACATTCCTAGTTAGAGGTAATTTACCCCTCCCCCCCAAAACCTGAAGCACATTGCCCCTGAACTATATCAATTTTCTAAAGATTTATAACATCATGATTAAATTGTAACTATTTCCGTGAAGACAAAAGATAGAATTACGCTCTCAATGCGCTTGCGATATTTTAAAGGAATTTAATCTAATAAAAGCGTTAGTGAGTGACATGAGTTTTTATGTTACCTCAAGAATTATCTATTTTGATTAGGGCTTTCTTCATTTTTGTTATGCAATTTTTCATTCATCGATACAGCATCTATATGCGGCATACTATTTAAATAAGTGGGAGATATATTAATTATGTTACTTACAAGGAAATAATCGAATCAGAGTACATGAAAATCTGAAGAAAAAACAGGATAACAAAACAATGAAAGTATCGACAAGAAGCCTTCTTCTGCGAACAAACAAGTGTAAAAATATAATTTAAAAAGTAAACATAAACGCATAGCTGTAATGTAGTATTCGAGATTTTCTAGTGACTTTACTAACATTTGTTTACGGAGGAAGGCTTCCATACTTTGTTTACTTAATTTCCATTATCTTAGATTGAACATATTTATTTATCTCACAATACATCCTGTGAATACAATAAATAACTAAGAAATTTGGAAATGAGCATAGCTTTGACAGAATACATTAATACGTCACTTAATGTAAATAACACCTATTGTGCATTTATTTTCTTAGAAATTTAAAAAAAAAAAAATTACATCTATCATCATGCATCAGTTCATATTTTTTCATTGCACAATGGGTTATTTATAATGTTTTGGAATATGTGTCACATAAACTAAAAGCATAAAATGGCATTGCAAAGTATTAAACATTAAAAATATTTCTTAACTAGACAAAGCCTTTAGAAATCGCGCACCAGTATTCATCTACTGAATTATTACATTCTTTTTTTGGAACCGACATATTGCTATTTTATGGCCCCCGGCAAGTACGTTACAGGCCTGTCGCATCTGGTGTGCTGTGCCGAAAATCAAACTGTCAACGTGGTTGGCTGGAAGCACCCCAGTCACACAAGTCGTTAGCGTCCGGCACTCGTCTAGTAGTGCTCGACCGCCTTCGGCGCCTGTCCGCTATGACGACGGCTTGGGATCTACAGTGGGTGTAACCTATCCATCTACTAAATTATCTAAGACAAATTCCAGGTCATGCAAAAAAAAAAAATGGATGCAGTTTACGTTGTACAATAAATGGGGACGAATAAGATACAGTTCTCAGTTTTACAATAGTACGGAAACACTTTGTAAAATAATTGCATTAGAGATCAAGGCTGATACATATTATTGAACATTTACATTTAATTTTAAACTTTCTCATTCCTCAAACGAGGCGAAGCTAAGGAGGGCAGGGGGGCAGATGTCCCCGGGCTTTAATACCATTTTATTGAAGAAATTAATGGGTTTGAGAGTTGAACAAAGAAAGGGAGGCTCTTTAAAATTAATCTTGTCCCCGGGCGCCAAACACTCTAGCTACGGCTCTGTTCCTCAATATATATATTTTGTATTTACTATCTTTAGTATTGATGAAAGATTCAAAACGTTATTCGAGGCTAAAATTAAATTGTTTTGTTAAAAATATTACGATATTTTACAGGACGCAATGTAGCACTTATGCAAAGAGCAATGCAGTCAAGTACTTTAGGTAATTACCTTGCCGACAACGCTGTAGATGGTAACAGAAATACAGACTTTGAGAATGGAAAAAGTTGTTCTCATACAGACGATGTTTCACCATCCTGGAATGTAACTTTCTCGAAGTTGCAACTGGTAAACAGATATGTGCTATTCAACAGAGCTAATGGTAAGTAACTTTAAAATAATTTGTTGAAATAGCAGAACTTTCATGTCAAACTTTCATAGGTCATCTAAGTGCTTATCACAGTGGGCCCTCTAAATACTACTGATATTTAAAATTTATTCAAGTACATAAACCTATACATAAGCCTAGTCATGATACCTTCTATTCTTAAGAAAAGTCAGCATGCAACCTGTTTTAGAAAATAAAAATCCTTGAAGCCAAAGCTGCATATCAATTTATATTTTTAATTAATTATGGGAACATATATTTAAAAACTAGAGTGAAATTTCCATCAAACGAAATTTTAAAATGCGAATTCAAAGTGGCTAAAAATAATAGCAGATGATCCAATGTGTTCCATCTTTCCCTTTGTGTTCAAATTGACAGATAATTTAGTATGGTTGGCAAAGATACATATTGCGCTGGAACGCAGCTAATTCAAAAATAGAAGTAAAGTTAGAGATATGGTGTTATATCGATTAGTATGTATTCCTTTGCCCATATAGCTGGCGCCAGTAGATGGCGGGAAGCTTTAGTTTGGGTTTGTTAAATAGGGTATTTAATCGTGGACATATTATTGATTGGGTGCTGCATAGGCCTCATGATTTTGTAGTTACCTCTACTTCAGTCACTCAAGAGCTTTCCTCAGACCACTTCTGTGTTGTTTGTGAGCTTAACGTTAATGCATCCTCTCCTCTCCTTCAATCCAGGGAGGTCCGCAGTTTGTGTACTATAAAAAGGGATGCCTTTAAGCGTGATCTGAGTTTGGAAGTGTCCCCTGCCCTCTGCCCTACTTTGGAAACACTACACAGTGCTTGAACGGCATGCCCCCCTAACCCGCCGTATTGTTAGGTCAGCACGGTCAGCTCCCTGGTATGCAACCATAAGGGAGGAACTACGCAGTGCCAAGAAAGAGCGGCGTAGCGCGGAAAAGAAGTGGCTTAGGTCAGGTCTTGTTGTTTTTTAGGCAGATGTATTATGCTGCCAAGAAACGTGTGACCAAAATTGTTTGTCGAGCAAAAACTTTGTATTTTAGCCAAAAGATAATTATGGGTAAAACCGGCAAGCAGTTGTTCGATGTTTGTAGCAATCTCAGAGGGAGTAACAAAGGAATTGCTCTTCCTTCAGTGTATCCGTTGCCCCAGCAACCAGAGATGTTCTGCAATTTCTTTACAAGCAAAGTTGCTGACATCCGCGCTGAGCTTGATTGTCTTGACATACCCCCCTTAGAATTGCCACCCTTTTCTTGTGTTAGTTCACATTTCGAAATTTTTAAGCCGGTTTAAGAGCAGGAGGTCAAAATTACTATTCTGGAGTCTAAGCCTACGTCATGTTCTTTGGACCCCATCCCCACCCCCCTGTTGGTTGAGTCGTTAGATCATTTGCTCCCAACGATAACCAACATAGTCAATGAAAGCTTGTCATCGGGCACTGTTCCATCTATTTGTAAGTCAGCTGTCATCAAACCATT
The DNA here is from genome assembly GCA_964017045.1 of Omphiscola glabra. NCBI lineage: Eukaryota > Metazoa > Mollusca > Gastropoda > Lymnaeidae > Omphiscola > Omphiscola glabra. Next base: position 9,853,266 of record OZ024796.1, read on the forward strand.
GCTTAAGAAGCCTGGTCTGGATGAAAATAATTTTAAAAACTATAGACCTGTATCTAACTTATCATTTTTGTCTAAGGTCATTGAAAAACTAGTTCTAAAACAACTTTTTGCTTACTTAAATGACAACTCTCTTCTCAGTCCTAATCAATCAGCCTATAGACCTTTCCATAGCACTGAGACGGCTCTCTTGAAAGTCACCAATGCCCTCTTGCTTGCATTGGACAGTGGTGATGTCTCCCTCCTGATCCTCTTGGACCTCAGTGCGGCCTTTGAAACTGTCGATCATGAAACCCTTTACAAAACGCTTGAAAATTACTTTGGCATTTCTGGTTCTGTTTTGTCTTGGTTTAGGTCGTTCCTCTCTGATAGAACGCAGGCAGTCGCTGTCGATGGCTGTATCTCCAGCAGTACTGACTTGGTGTATGGAGTGCCACAGGGGTCCGTTTTGGGCCCGGTTCTATTTACAATGTATACCAGGCCACTGCTCCTCTTGCTCGAGAGGCATGCTGTGGGGAGCCAGTCTTTCGCAGATGATACGCAACTAAACAAGCATACCCATCCCTCTCTTGTAGATTCAGCTGTCCGGACTTTGCAGGAGTGTATTGGTGATGTCAAGTCATGGATGACACTCAGCAAGTTGAAACTTAACGATGACAAAACGGAAGCACTTCTTATTCATGATCACAAGTCATCCTCTAACTCAGCTCTCCCCACCTCATTTCAAGTAGGTAACTCAGACATACAGTTTACATACTCAACTAGGAATCTTGGTTATATTCTGTATAACAACATGTCTCTAGATAAACATATATCTCACATTTGTCGCTCTGCATACACTGCTATCCGTCAGATCAGCTCCATCCGCCACTACCTCACAGTTAGTGCAACAAAAACCTTAGTCTGTGCTCTTGTTCTCTCTCGTCTTGACTACTGCAACTCTCTTCTGTCAGGCTCACCAAAACACTTCTTAGAAAGATTACAAAAGGTTCAAAACTCAGCTGCTAGGCTAGTTTTAAAGGCAAAAAAACGTGATCACGTCACACCACTACTTCATTCACTTCATTGGCTCCCTGTACAAGCACGGATTGATTATAAACTCTCTGTTCTGTGCCACCACTTTTTCTCGAATTCCTGCCCTTCATATCTAACCGAAATTCTCTCTGTCTATTCACCCCTTCGACAGCTTCGCTCCTCCGCAGACGATCGTATTCTTTCTGTCCCTAAGACTCGCACAAAAACATACGGTGAAAGATCTTTCTCTTACTGTGCCCCCAAACAATGGAATTCTCTTCCACTACACATCAGAAATATATCAACCATCACAGCCTTCAAAACTGCACTCAAAACACACCTCTTTAAACTTTACTATCCTGACTGATTCCCCCTCTGAAAGTTAAACGATGCTGCTGAGTGCCGTCCATGGCTTCACATGTAAATTGTTATGGAATGGTTGGTTTTTAATTTATATTTTTTAAGTTCATTTTAATTTGCATGTACAGCGTGGTGAGCCCAGCCATAGGCTGGGGTACCACGCTATAGAAAACTACCCATAATAATAATAATAATATTAGTGGTTGACGCGATGATTGGTCGTATTCTAAGTTTGAGGAAATTGCATTGCCATATTGTAACAAACAATCTCTAATAATAATTTCCGAGCGAACATTTCTCCGTGGGGGACATTGCCCCCCCCCCTGGAAAGTCAAGTTCCCTCGGAGCAAAATGGGGACAACGATATAACGGTTATATATTCTTGCGTCCGAGATATATGCCCCCATCTGCCAAGACTTAGCTACGCCTCTGGCCACTGGTAAATGACACAGTCCCCCGAAAATTTGAAATCCCCCCCCCCCCCCAACGCTGGGGAAAAATTTCTGAAAGAAACACTGCAAGTGAGTTATATATTATACAACTTTACTGGAACGTCAGCTGTCACTGGAAATGGAGATGACAGAAGGACATATTGGTCAATCAGATTTTTAGAAAAATTAAATAAATGACCGAAGAAATGTATTCCTTACATTATTATGACTCTTTAAAATGCTATGACATAGAGTTAAATAACTACAACTGTCGAGTGTGTAAAATGCTGTTTGTTATATAAAGACGCTAATTAATTGTGTGGTCAATAAATAAATACTTTAATGACTAACGCAAAAATTCAAAATGATCGGGAAGGTTGGGGTAACGAAGTCGCGCAAAATAGAGTCAGGACGTATTTTAGACCGTCACCACATGGATTCGTTGTCCCAGCTGTTACTGATGTTTTTTAAATACAGTACCATTTTTTTCGAACTTAAATCTAAAAAGCAATAGTCATGCTCAGGGACGTAACGTAGGTTTTGTCACCCGGTGCTGGAACCTCATGGTGTCAGCCCCCCCCCCCCCCCTCGGACGATGGGATGGTATCTGTCGGAACCAACACGCCCTCACCTTCTGTTGGGTTCTGCTCTAAGACACTTGAACCGTTCATATTTACCAAGACATTACTGCGACACAAAAAGTCCTATAGATCCCCAACATGATGTCTGTCTTCGAGTTGGCTACCCAACTATCCAAACTGCTAACTAGGTTACTATGAACATTTTTAAATTTTCATTTTTAGGGGTCAACTCTTTCCATTTTCCCCTGCACATTTCCGCATTGTATCCTCCTTGTTTCAACATTAACATGTTTACCGTTTCGTAGTCGTGTAGCTTTTGTCTTACATCACTATACATTAGATTTGACAGCAGTTCCACAGTCAATCCTGACATGTAGCTCTATGATCCATACCTGTCCTTTGGAACCCCGTTTTGTCTGGCAATGAGTTCAAAGTTCACAATGTAGTCGTCCAGATACTTATTGATATCGTATTTAGAATGACATTTCATTAACTCATTGTCTCTTTACTATTTCGTCATAGAACCTCATTGTTGATTCAATTTGTTCATCCGCTTCTATTATTTTTAATTTCTTAAGTGCGTGTTCTTCTATGCGTATCTTATTTCGTCTTTTAATTTCATCTATCTTCTCGCATTTCTTGTCTATCCACTGATTTAGAGCTTCTTCTTTAACCCATCTGGCCTCTCCCTCTTCCCAAAACATTTGGATAAATCTTATTCTGCTAATCCTTGTCTTCATATACATTTTCTATCTCTTTATTTTACAATGCTTTTACATACCAATGGTAAGTGCTACATACTTTTTCCTCGTTTACTTTGTAAATTAAATAGTGCTTGTAATATGTTAAATGAAACAACTATGCTTGAAAAACTAAAATTTAACTTAATATCCTCTGGTACAAAAAAATGTATTTACTAACCACAATTATCGCATGTTAGAAAAAGTGTCACAAACTCAAATTAGGGCGCAGGAGGAAGAGTCTGAGTGAGACTAGACCTCAAGTACTCCACAAAAAATTAGTACAGAAAAAACCACCCTGACATTCTCCGAGAAGGTTTTTATTTCTGTTCTCAACTCAAAAAACATTTTTAATACGTTTCCTCTTCTAATCCAACGTACACCGGTGAAGTAGATAACACACTCATATTCTGACAATATTTCCTCTAAATAAGCACGGAACTGACGGTGCTTAAAGTCCTTTGATGTTATATGGTTGATGCATTTCACAACGTTAGACATGATATTGTCAAAATTCAGACATTTGCAGCAAATAGCCCGTTGATGGATAATTCAGTGTAGAGCAACGGCCTTTTCCACGATCTACTCTTCCAGTTTTCTTTGAACATATGCCACGAGTCCATTTAACTTCCCTGTCATTGATGCCGCTTTGTGGGTTGTTATTCTTGCAACATTTTTCCACAGTAAACAAGCATCAACAATGTCATCACACAATGTCATCACACAATGGCATCACACAATAGCATCACACAATGGCATCACACAATGGCATCACATAATGGCATCACACAATGACATCACACAATGTCATCACACAATGTCATCACACAATGTCATCACACAATGGCATCACACAATGACATCACACAATGACATCACACAATGGCATCACACAATGGCATCACACAATGACATCACACAATGACATCACACAATGGCATCACACAGTTACATCACACACATGCATTAAACAATGACATCACACAATGACATCACACAATAAAATCACACAATGACATCACACAATGGCATCACACAGTTACATCACACACAGGCATTAAACAATGACATCACACAATGACATCACACAATAAAATCACACAATGACATCACACAATGGCATCACACAGTTACATCACACACAGGCATTAAACAATGACATCACACAATGACATCACACAATGACATCACACAATAAAATCACACAATGACATCACACAATGACATCAGCCAATGACATCACACAATGACATCCCACAATGACTTCACACAATGTAATCACACAAGGACATCACACAATGACATCACACAATGACATCACCCAATGACATCACACAATGACATCACACAATGACATCACACAAAGACATCACTCAATGGCATTACACAATGACATCACACATATACATTAAACAATGACATCACACAATGACATCACACAAGGACATCTCAAAATGACATCACACAATGACATCACACAATGATATCACACAATGGCATCACACAATGATATCACACAATGCCATCACACAATGACATAACACAGAGACATCACTCAATGACATCACACAATGACATCACACAAGGACATCTCACAATGACATCACACAATGACATCACACAAAGACATCACACAATGACATCATACAAAGACATAACACAATGATTACACACAATGGCATCACACAATGTCATCACAAAAAGTCATCACACAATGACATCACACAAAGACATCACACAATGATATCACACAATGACATCCCACAATGACATCACAAAACGTCATAAGACAATGACATCACACAATGACATCACACAATAATATCACACAATAATATCACACAAAGATATCACACAATGACGTCACAAAATGACATCACACAATGATATCACACAATGACGTCCCACAATGACATCACAAAACGTCATCACACAATGACATCACACAATATCATCACACAATGACATCACACAAAGATATCACACAATAATATCACACAATAATATCACACAAAGATATCACACAATGACGTCACAAAATGACATCACACAATGATATCACACAATGACATCCCACAATGACATCACAAAACGTCATCACACAATAACATCACACAATGACATCACACAATAATATCACACAATAATATCACACAAAGATATCACACAATGACGTCACAAAATGACATCACACAATGATATCACACAATGACGTCCCACAATGACATCACAAAACGTCATCACACAATGACATCACACAATATCATCACACAATGACATCACACAAAGATATCACACAATAATATCACACAATAATATCACACAAAGATATCACACAATGACGTCACAAAATGACATCACACAATGATATCACACAATGACATCCCACAATGACATCACAAAACGTCATCACACAATAACATCACACAATATCATCACACAATGACATCACACAAAAATATCACAATGACATCCCACAATGATATCACACAATGACATTACACAATGAAAACACACAATGACATCACACAATGACATCACTTAATGGCATCACACAATATTATCACACAATGACATCACACAATGATATCACACAATGACATCACACAATATTATCACACAATGACATCACACAATGGCATCACACAATGACATCATACAATGTCATCACACAATGACATCACACAATGACATCACACAATGTCATCACACAATGACATCACACAATGAATTCACACAATGACATCACACAATGACATCACGCAATGACATCACACAATGACATCACACAATATCATCACACAATGACATCACACAATGACATCACACAATGACATCACACAATGACATCCCACAATGATATCACACAATGACATTACACAATGACAACACACAATGACATCACACAATGACATCACTTAATGGCATCACACAATATTATCACACAATGACATCACACAATGACATCACACAATGACATCACACAATATTATCAAACAATGACATCACACAATGGCATCACACAATGACATCACACAATGTCATCACACAATGACATCACACAATGACATCACACAATGTCATCACACAATGACATCACACAATGACATCACACAATGACATCACACAATGACATCACGCAATGACATCACACAATGACATCACACAATGACATCACACAATGACATCACACAATGACATCACACAATGACATCACAAAATATTATCACACAATGACATCACACAATGACATCAAACAATGACATCACACAATGTCATTACACAATGACATCACACAATATTATCACACAATGACATCACACAATGACATCACACAATGACATCACACAATGACATCACACAATATTATCACACAATGACATCACACAATGACATCACACAATGACATCACACAATGACATCACACAATATTATCACACAATGACATCACACAATGACATCACACAATGACATCACACAATGGCATCACACAATGGCATCACACAATGACATCACACAATGAAATCACACAATGACATCACACAATGACATCACACAATGACATCACACAATGACATCACACAATGGCATCACAAAACGTCATCACACAATGACATCACACAATATTATCACACAATGACATCACACAATGGCATCACACAATGACATCACACAATGTCATCACACAATGACATCACACAATGACATCACACAATGACATCACACAATGTCATCACACAATGACATCACACAATGAAATCACACAATGACATCACACAATGACATCACACAATGACATCACACAATGACATCACACAATATCATCACACAATGACATCACACAATGACATCACACAATGACATCACACAATATTATCACACAATGACATCACACAAATAATAAACTAATAAATGCCATGAAAATAATGAGCTACTGGTAAAAAATACGAAAAAGCATAAAAAAAAAAAAATATGGCGAATCCCCACTTTCAATTTTAAAACAAAAACTAGTTCAAACAAACGATTGGAGCAGACAATATTTACAAATAATATTGATGTAAAAGAAGATGCTACTGAAGGGAGAATGACAATTGATTTTTATTTATTAAAAAAGGCTTTTTGACTAAACCTATTTTGAAAGGGACTAGGCTGACAAGTGCGGAATTTCCCTCACCCATCACTCGTACACACTAGCGGCAATTTTAAAGGGTATACTGTCAGATTGCTACGATTTACACAATTATTGCTTTGCATTACCAACTAATTGACTTGTTTCTTTTTTTGATTTAGATTTATACAATATTCGAAGCATATTATCTCACAACCGCACTTTGGTTATGTTTGTCTCATACAATGCTATAAAATGAAATCGTTAAGGCCGATTTTAAAACTGTTTTTACCATTAAAAAAATTCCAAGCCTATACAATGGACTACGATTAGTCGATTGTTTTGTCACGTGATACGTGTAAAAACAAGTAATACTTCCGTTAGGCTGTCTGCAACACACTAGTCGCTCACAAATTTTTTCTTCAAACAACTTTCTTCCTTTAATCATAACTGAATTATAATTATTGTCACATTTAATGAATGTCATTTAAAGAAACGCGTGTATTCAAGAATATTTTGAAAAGTAAAATTTTTAATTAACACTGGGGGAAGCGCTGATGGAGACAAACATTTTGCTTTAGAATTAATGATAATGGCAATGGCTGATCAGCTGTTTATCTGTTGTTATGTGTTGTTATGTGTAGCAGAAAGCCTACTAATGGCTGGTACGTATCACGTGACAAAACAAGGAAGTGACTAATCGTAGTCCATTAGACTAGTCAACTGAGATTCAACTGAAACCGTCTCGGAAGGTCACATTATAGAGGGTCACATTATAGAGGGTCCCATTATAGAGGGTCACATTATAGAGGGTCACATTATATAGGGTCACATTATAGAGGGTCACATTATAGAGGGTCACATTATAGAGGGTAACATTATAGAGGTCACATTATAGAAGGTCACATTATAGAAGGTCACATTATAGATAATATGAGAGTGTGGAAAACGCGTTGACCGAATGAACGCTAAAATATGCGGTTGGGTATCGGGCCGTAAAATATCGTCTTGTGGGCACCAATTGGCACGCGGGCTGCGTGTCTGAGACCCCTGTGCTATACTATAGTGAACACATCAAAACGTTTATCAGCCCAAATAAATAATTCTTAAAGATGTTGGGCATCTAAAATTCATCAAACCTTATTTATTGTTAACTTAGTCGTTTTGCATGTCCTAGACGTTCAAGAACCTCTCATGAGAAATGTTACTGTCTTTTGGAAATTATTAACTGTCCATTGCCTGGACTAGACTGCGGCTTTTCTGCGGTGTAACGATGTTGTCTATATAGGCGTAGACGTGGCCACTCAAGCGTGGGTAACTTGACACTGTTACGAGCAGTACGACACAACAAAAGCGGATACCGCCCCTTAGGATACGGTATCAGCAGAATACCGCACCCCAGGATACAGGCTCAGCAGGAACAACCCATAAGGATACAGGCGTATTTCAAAATGCCATGTTAGGTTACAACTTCCGGGCTCAATGGCACGGCCTTAGTCACTATGGTACAAATACTCTTGTTTAAACATATTACAATCGTAATTTGCAATGAACAAACAATGGTATACGACATCCAATGATAATCACAGTTCCAGGGCTTATAACTAGCGACCGCAGGTGAACATTTCCGTTACGCTATTAACTCGAGTCATGATTTTCAATCCAATCGATGTGCAGGTTCAGGTTTCACTATGACACGTAGCGGTTATTGCAGTACTGTCTCCAGTGGTCAGCTCTAAGGACTCGGAAGATCTCAAGACCCGAGCGACTCAACAAACTTATGGATAGGAAATAGAAACAGCTTCGGACGAGCACTTCACACAGCAATGTGATACCTCGTACGGGAACATGTAGATACTTTACACTGCCAACTGATACTTGACCGGACGACACATCAAGATTCTTCATAGAACGATATATTTAACCAGACTTTCACTTCAAGTTCGGACGGGCAACCAAATGTCAAAATACTATATTACTCTAGTCGAGCATCGTCTATTATTGGCAACGTTTGTTGATGGCACTCTTCAACACTGTCTAAATCAACGAATACCCAGGCTACACGAATTTTGGAACAGAAGTACTTTTTGAATGGCTAGGATTCTTCTTCATTTCGTGTATTTGTTCCGCAAAGTCAACTTGTTAAATTATCTGCTTATAACTGCAGTCTACCCAAAACACATGATTTATCACTCGCAAACTTCTCATGACTAGATCTTCAATCAACTGTTTCTCATCCACTCTCTCAATCTCCCACTTATATCAAAACACATTTTTATTACTCTCTCCTGTCATCCAATAATCGTTAAGACACAATAATAACACTCAACAGTGATACTCATACATTTGCAAAAATTCCCTTTTATTGTCATTCTTACGCTAATGAATGTTCTCGGCAAAAATTAATAGTTTTCTAAAAGGAAATATCCTAGTGAATGGTAATATTTTCATTAATATTTGTGTTTTCTTCTTCTATATATTAAGGGTCAACGATCAAGGTATTAATCATTTTGACTCCTATGTATGTAGAGCTAGTTCCTGTTGTTTTTGTTCATTGTTTTAAAGGGGATATTTCAATGTTAGCAAGGGTAACTCAGAGAAGGCTTTAGGAGCTGGGGTTTGGAGGACGGGCAATAAACGCAAATGTGTTAAGTACTGTCGCCTCAACTGCTCCTTTTGGAAACGTATTCCAGTCCCTAATTATCTTTTGCAGGAATGAGCAGTTCTGAATTTAAAAATAAAATATGTAAAATTAGTAACCGTAGGCTTATTTAAGTCATTCATTTATTAAAATTCATCAGTAACATGCCGATAAACATTGTCATTGACTAAATAAAAATATTCACCAAAATTAGCCAAGTATATGGACACACATGTTATGAGTGAGAATAATGAAACCTTTAATCATCATATATGTGGGTTTGTTTGTGGCTATGTTACACAATGGCCTTTATATGGATTGATGGATCTTGACCAAACTTGGCACAAATATCCATCATTTTCCGGAAGGAACTGTTATGGGGCCCCGCATTGCTTTGTTTTTTTTTAATTATATGAGCTATATAAATATAACGACCGAAATATACTCTTACAATAAAAAGATGGATATTCACCAAACTTAGTAAAAATACTCTTGATTATCCATATTCAAATATCGAAAGATACTGAACTCATAATATCCATTCCTCTTAGGCTGTGGCCCCATTTTATTTTCCTTATATAACCTATATAAATAGGAATGGCTTTAAAAACACTATAGGTTCAATGTAACGTTATGGATCTAGGTGTAGCGTGGTCGCAATACACTTCATTTTCCTTATTGAAATATCGGTGGATTTAAAACTAATGATATCAAATCTAGAATTTTCCAGAAATTTCTGTAATTTTAAAAAGCTATATCTATTTCATTTTGAAACAGATTTTATGAGAATTAAAGAAAAAAAAATGTAACTCCATAATTTATCTGAAAGATTTTTGACCCCCCTCCCCCAATCGCAGGCAAACAGGTTTCGGTAAAATAATGGATTGGGTCCCACTAAGGCCCCCCTTTCAACTTAATGTAATAAAGGAATAGTATTGCATTTAGTTGTATACTTTTTCGTATTTAAAGAATGATTACTTTGAAAAGTCATTTTTTACACGTTTCGATGGGGATATTAAAGTTAATCTAGAATGCTCCAAAAAGCGCTCTGTGTTCTACTGGGATATATAATAGAACCTGAAAGCTTATTGAAATATTAATATAGTTCTAGTCATTTCTATATTTCCCTAGGGATTTCCTCTTAACATGCTCTTCATAATCCTACCGGGAACAAAATCCCATCAAAAAATGGGATGAAGGGACCCCCACAAAGAAATGGGATCCCACCGGGAAACATGAACCCACCGGGATCGGGAACCCACCGCGATAGGAAATCTACAGGGACCGGGATCACACTAGGAAACGGGATCTCACCAGTATCGGGATTCCATCGGAATTTCGGATCACACCGATATCGGGATACCACCAGGAAACGAAATCACACAAGGATTATAATACAACCGGGATCGTTCTCACTCTGGGTAGCGGGATATGAACCGGATCGGGATACCACCGGTATCGGAATTCCACCGACGGGATCGGGAACTGACGGTTACTGTGATCCCAGCGTTATTTGGATTCCACAAGTATCGGGGTTCCATCGGTATCGGGATCCCACGGGCATCGGAATTGTACCGGGATCGGGTTCACACCGGGTAACGGCATCCCACCGGGATTATAATAAAATAGAGTTCGGGATAACACCGGGATTTGTATCACACCATGTTCAGTATCACGCCTGATTACTCCGGTAAACGGGATCCCCACATAATTGATACCCTCTGGCTTTGAGATCCCATTAGACCAGGATCGAGACTCAACGGGATTTTGATACCAACGGGATCGAGAACCCAAAGGTGTCGGAACACCGACTGGATCGGGATCACACAGGTATCGGGATCCCACCGGTATCGGGATCGGCATCCAACCGGCTTCGGTATCCAAATAGGGTCGGGATTCTTCTGGATAACGGGGTACCATCGGAAAACGGGATCCCGTTTTGAAATGGGATCTGATTGGAATCCCTTTGTGATCGTGATCACATCGGAGAACGAAATGTTTACAAATATTATTTTAAATGTGTTGTTATAGGAGACAAATTAATTCTTTTATTTTATGAAAATAGTTGTTTTTTTTCAATGTTACTTCAAAGGCTGCAGAAGTTGTTGTTTTTCTGAATGCAATCCCAGGCAATGCCGGGTATATTGGCTAGTATTTAACAAAATAATTCTTTATTTTAATATTATAAAATCTGTATAAAAATAGCCTTTAATTTACATCATAAGCCTACAAACCCGAGTGAATGTTTCGCTGTGTCATAAAAGTATGTAGTATGACTACTGTATAATGATACTAAACGAAGTTTGAAGTTTCGTTCAATTTTTAAAAAAAAAAAAAAAATTAGATCAAATATAAGAAAAGCCGATAAAGGATTATCGAACAATTTTAATATAGCCATTTAAGAACGCGTATTTTAACGAAAATGTATAGGTTAGAGAAACTACGTGTTCTTTCAAAGCTTATGTTTGGACATTGTAGTGGGCCATAGCAATAACAAATGCACAGGCAAATCTTTCGATCGATAGCAGTATATCTAGAAATTTTCCCTTGTCATATTACTTTAATATACATTTTTTAAAACTTTAAATTGCTTTTTATTTCAAGCGGTAGAAGCCAAAGTCTTCATTAGATGTTTATCAATTAAAATTCACGGCAAACTCAAATTTTATAGAAAGAATAGAAATATCGATACTTTTCCCAACATTTATTTGTTTTTGCCGAAAATCATTTTTACCTTTCGGTTTGGTTTCGGTTGGTCTCAAATATATATGAAACGTTGTTGCATAATATTTAAATAATAACAATTCTTTTTTTTAGCACCAATGTTTTACAGAATACAGAGATGAGAATCTAAACACTCTTTTAAAAGTCCAGATTCATTCGGCTCGTCAATAACTTAAAATCCGATTCAGTTCGGTAAAACTTGTGATATAATATCGTTTTTCTTCGGCAAAGCGATTACCGGTTTTAGAAATCAGTTTTTTAAACCATTTGTTTTTATAAAAAGAACACTAGCTAAAAAAAAAATGAATCCTGACATTCTACCCTCTTTCCCAACTTTGCTCTTTGACGTCGGTGCTAGATGTATATCTTGTAGAATCATCGTGCTGTATAGCGTACTAATCCCTCTCCACCCACGTGCATCTCGCATCATCTAAGTCAATGTTCCTGAAACTATACCCCACGGACCAGAACCTGCCCGGCAGGGATCTTTGGCTAGGTCTGCCAGCATGCTGTACGGATCTTTGGGTAGCTCTGAATAATTTTCAACCTAAGATTGCCCATCTGGTTAGTCAAAGGCTAGTCGCATAATGATTCTCAATGAATTTCTTAAACGCTTATGTTTATTGAAATTGTTATGTTCTTTTAACATATCGTATAGTAAGTTTGTTAAGTGTATTGCTATTTTTTTCCACTACAAAGAATATGTGTGTAATGTGCAAAGGAATTCGTTAACACTTTTTAAAAAAAGGATAGTCCAGCAGCAAATTGTGTCAGCAATAATTTGAGTCGCCTCTCTATTTCAAATTTTAGCACTTATGATCCGGATGTTGACAAACATAAAAAATTAGTTTGATTAAAAACTACATATGACTATCTAGTTTTAAAAAAAAATTCATTTGCTGAAATGTGTTGTAAAAATGAGAATTCTAATAAGTTTTCTTTTTAATTTTTTAGCGCCTTAATACAAATCATACCTATGCGCGAAATGATGTGGGGGGGGGGGGGGCGCACTTTGTGAGTTAAGCCAGGGCGCATTTAATTAATCAAGTCGAATCCACTCAATAAGGATCGGCAATAAATATATAACAATTTTTTTTTCTTTTTCGAGGAACCTATGGGCTATACCATGATTGCATATTGCTTTGAGGTCAATATGTTTATTTTAAAAGGAAAGTCAGAATTGTCTAATACAACAATATTTAAGTTACAAGAAAAAAAAAAGAAAAAAATGAACACAAAACTCCCAGTATTTAGAAATAAATAAGAGTATACATTATGTAACACATATTCAAATCTGAGTCAAGATGTATAAATTAAACGCGACTTTTATTTAAACGGAGTATATTTTCTTGAAAAATGAAATGCACCCAGTCATTGACTATACATATTTCAAAACACGAATATAGAATGTAACATTTTTTAAAACAAAAGAGAGGGAGCAACATTTTTTAACCAGTGTCATTTGTTTTATACAAACCTTTCTGCAGTTTAATGTGAGCTTTTCCTAATTTGGTTCTCAGAGATTTATATAGGAAATATATTTTTTGTAGGATTATATATTCATAATTTTTTTTTTTGAAATCGTTTTTGTATTTTCAGTCCCACAAAGACTCCGAAAAGCAAATTTATTGAGTTATAATGCTGATAATAGTGTAGTGTTTAATTACACACTACCTGATGCGGATCAAATTGTCTATGTTGTGACACACGTACCAAGGAATGTTTCCTATGTCAGAATAAATGGAGGTTACAAGCATACAGATAAATTTTATGTTACTCTGTGTGAGGTAGAAATATATGGCGGTAAGTAACTACTGTTACGTTTTTTACCATATTTAAAACTGAATTATGATTTTTTATTTTATTTATAGAACAATATTACATGTTTTACAATACTAATCAATTATCACTACTTTTTATAAAGTCATCAGTTTCGTAAAATAAATTTTGAAATAAAACTGATATTGGTGATCTTGCCATCGATCTAGATATGGTCAAAAGAAGCAGACGGAATAAGAAATCATTAGAAAAATGTCACCAACTTCATAAAAGTATTGGCGAAAAGCCTTCTTTCACTACCAGAACAAATTCAAAGTACACAAATAAAATGAAACGTGAAAGTACCTTACGTGATGAAAAAAAATTGGGTTTAAATTCAATAGGTGAGCGGAACAGACAGACAAGAATTGTGGAGTAACTAGAAGAAAGGACAATACGAAATAGGACAAATGGCTTGAAGTCCAATAAAAAGCACTGCATGATTACGAGATATCAAAACTGTAAAATAATATTCTTTATACTGGTCAAAGCCCGTTTTCAGTATGCGTAACCGAGTGATAAAGGGATAGGTGGTCGACAGCTTTATAATATGTACACCTACACATAGAGGTCGGGTCAGCTTTAGCCTTTAATTGTTACAATTATATTGTAAGTGAAATTGTAACAGAAAAGGGAAAATAATGAATAGCCAGATGCAACAGGGGAAATATCTAAGAATGATTTTGCTTCATTTTTTTAAGTAGAGGAGGGGGTGCCCCACAGATGTCCTGCTACACTGGGGCAGTCCCTTCAAAGTAACTTGACCTTTTTTTCTACCGATCTTCCCGGCTAGATAAATCAATCCTTCCAAAAAGTGTTTAGCCCACTGATTAGAACAAATGGAGCGGTAACTGGATTCCCTGCAGTAGGTAATTGTGCCGATGAATCTGAGAGCTGCGCAGCGTTAAGTGATGATGGATCGCAGTGTATGAGTGATAAACCTGAACAAAACGCAGTACGCCACGTTGCGCTACAGTGGATGTAAATGAGTTATCTCTGGGTATACCCCAACTATCACAGTAACACACAAAGCTCACGACTCTTACCTTATTACTATTGGGTGGCACCCTGTCACAAGTTTAAAACATATTTTACTATTACAAAAGTCATGTAATTGTGAGAATAAAAGAGAGAATTGTTATGTCCATAGGCTTGTATGTAGACTTTGTATGTTGCGTTTAGTATTTTTTTAGCACTTCGAGCCACAATTAGGGATGAAGTGTGTTTATCAAATAAACTTTATTATTATTTTTATTGATATTACGTGGCACCTTGCGACTAGTGTTTTTTTTTTATTTCAAATCTTTAAAAATAGATATTTGAATCTGAAACAACTTGATCTATTCACTAAAGAAGACTTTGTCGAAATGTGTTTTTGTTTTGTTTGACATCGTCTCAAACTCTTGTCACTGCGAGCTCTAATTTTACGTTTGATTAATAAACCTTATTTGTTTAGCACAAGTAAGTGGCACGCTGTATATTTCTACTACTAAAATATCATTTATAAGCATCAACATTTATGTGTCATTAAATATGTTTGTAAAAAAGTGTTTTATAATTGAATTTGTTTTTTCTAATCGATTGTCAACAGACTCAGTTTGCCCACCCAATCATTTTGGTTTGGAATGTAACAAGTCATGTAACTGTGAGAATAAAGCAGAGGCGTGTTATGTGGCTACTGGTGGATGTCCATCTGGTTGTGCTTCTGGTTCCCAGGGAGAGGGTTGCCAAAAAAGTAAATTCATTTCTAACTTGGTTTAAACTGATTTTAATTTTAACAGATGTACTATTTACAAATAATTGTTGGACCAATTTTGAAATATTTTGAAATATACACACACAATGAACAAGTGGAAGAAAGGATTCGTAAAGCAATTGGGCAGTACGATGACCTCCTGGTGTCGTTAAAAAAGCGCAAACTTGAATGGTTTGGCCACGTTACCAGAAAACAAGAGCTCGCCAAAGAAATCTTGCAGGGCACAACTAGAGGAGGAAGAAGAAGAGGAAGACAGAGAAAAAGATGGGAAGATAATATCAAAGAGTGGGCGGGATTAAAACTAGGCAATGCTATGCGTAGTGAAGAAGACAGAGAGGAATGGAGAAGGATAGTTTTCATGTCATCTGTGGCGCCCCAACGGTCCAAGGACTAAGGGACATGATGATGATGATGATGATTATGATGATGATGATGATGATGATGACACACACAAACATATTTCAAAAACTATCTTAGTCTTTAAAAAACGTATTAGTGTTATTGTTAAGTTAGCAATCTACACAGTAGGATTGTAGTGACTTGTCGTCTTAAAATGCACTATGCTCAATACTGAGATAATTAAATTCTTCATATTTGCTCATCCTCCATTATTATCACCATCATTAAGAACTGCTTTTCTCGAGATGTCGAGTCTACCTCAATGGAAACTAAAAGGAAAAATTAAACAACAAAAAGAACAGAAAAAAAAGTAATACAAACTTAAACATCTGTTGATTCCAAAAAGGAAATGAAGGAGACTGCACCACGTTTATCATTCCACTTTAAAAACGTGTTTCTCTAGAAATCATTATTGCAAAATCGTATAATATTAATATATTCGAGAATACAATAAAAAAATCAGATATTTTTTGCATGTTTTCGATATCACTTTCACAGAACCGCATCTGTTTTCAAACACATCAATACATATGACCAAAATTTTACAATTAAAAGAAATATTGTTAATAAGTTCTATACATGTAGAAAAAATGTCATTTTTTCGAACCACGTTTTATAAGCTATTTGCCTAACGTCCGGGATTCATCGGGTTTGTAGAGAGGAACCACGCACAGTAACATCGCGAACCCCTCTGAAACATAGAAGCAAGAATTATCAATTCATTGATCGCGAGCCCTCAAAATATATTTAAAAATGAGCAATGCTGATATAACGCTTAGAACCCGATATTATATTGATACGTTCGCACTCTTAAAAACCACCATAGTTATTTTCTATTATTTTTACGGAAAGCGAAAACAAATTACATGCGCAAAAAATATTATATTTCTACTTTTATTTTAGCAAAAGTTTAAGTATTATTATTAAAAATTACAAATACATATAAAGAAACAACTAAGGAACTATCTTAAGCATTTTATATGCGTTTGAAAGATATGAAAAAAAAATTAAATAAAAAAATGATCATCAAAGAATTACACAGTAATCACATTTATCGATAAAACCCAAACATCCGTTGCTATTAGTGCGTTCCTTAGTGCGTTGTCAATAAGGCGAAATAACATTAAAATCAATTAGTTCTTAATAATCAAGCAAATGACGTCATAGTGCGAATTGCCTATATAGGCAAAGCTAAAAGTTTTCTGACTTAATACAAGAGCATGACAAAACTGATAATGTATATTCCCCTTCTTAAAAGTAAAATTAATAAACATAATTGATTGCTTATTAAATTGCTAAACGTATTCTAATTTAGCTTTGTATTTTTAAAATTTAATAAGTTGGTCCTTTTTATTAATTCCAAAAATAAACTTTCTTAAAATTTATAAAAATAATTCGAATAAGAATATCTCGTTTAATTCAATTGCTGCAGCAAAACTACGTAGCCAAATAGAATTTTTAATGCACTTATCTCTCATCTAAATAATAACAACGCATATTAAATGCAATAAAATTATTTTTGCTTAAGTAAGGGGGCTACAATCCAGTGGATGAATTATAATTTTTTTTTTTTAAAGTCTGTTGTGGGGGGGGGGGGGGGAGTAATACGATACATTCATTCGCCCAATGCAGCACAAGATAAGCCTCAGAATGATTTGAATAAATAATTAACCTTCTTCAATATATTTATATCGAGGGTAGGAAATTGAGTTCATACATTTTTACTTGGATGACAATATCTTTCAATCCAATGACATTACAGTTGTAAAAAAAGGAGCTATATTTTCATTTTACATATGAACATATGTTTACAAATTAAGAAAATCAATGACGTTGACAAAACGTAACTACATTTACATAATTATACCCATGAATATGAAAAACCAATCATTTTACAAAATATCAATTTATTTTTCAAAATATAGATTTAATAGAAAGAAAGATAGACATGAAGACAGACAGACATAAATACAGACAGGCAAATAGAGAGATACATGGATGATCGACAGACAGACAGCCGGCCAGACAGCCATACAGACAGCCAGCCAGACAGACAGACAGACAGACAGACAGACAGACAGCTAGATAGATAGATAGATAGATCGATAGATAGATAGATAGATAGATATCTAGATAGATAGATAGATAGATAGCTAGATAGATGGATGGATAGATAGATAGATAGAAAGATAGATAGATAGACAGATAGATTGACGGATAGATTGACAGATAGATAAACAGTTAGATAGAAAGATAGATAGACAGATAGATAGACAGATAGATAGACAGATAGATAGACGGGTGTGTGGGTGGGTGGATGGATGTGTGGATGGATGGATTGATGGATGGATTGATGGATGGATTGATTGATTGATTGATAGATTGATAGATTGATAGATTGATAGAGAGAGAGACAGACAGACAGACAGACTAGATGGATGGATGGATGAATTTATTTGTTTACACAGCAGAGGGAAAAAAAATTATAAATATGTTTTATTTAAAAATTACTTTAAAACTTAATTAAAACACAAACACTTTTTTCATTGAGTGGCATGGCAACGCATGCCGGGTAACGCTAGTATAGAAGAAGAAGATGCAGACTTACGACAAGATGGTTTGATTGGTAATAAATGAGGAACATTTGGTGACATTGCTATTCATGTGGATATTTGTGCTACATTTTATGCATCAAGCGCCAATTGTGAACGTGAATTCATTAACGGCTTTAAAGAGTTACTATTTGACATACGTATGAGGATCAAATCGTATCAGAATAATGGAAACAGATCAACCTTGACGATGTGTATAAAAGATGAATCTCGTTGAAAGACAGACGACATAGAACCTACTGAAAGGAGTCAATCAAGCACTAACGGCCATTGAAAGTGGGTGTGTTGGAATTTAGTTAGTTTGACCCAAAGACGGGATAAATAATATAAATAAATATAGCTTTGATTGAACTCTTGTGACATTTCTGATTATAATTATTTAATTATAGTTCCTTTATTTATTTATATAATTTGTTTCTGCGCTTTAATTCATTTCTGTAATTTTCTTTAATTTTCTTATGTGTTTTCATGTTTTCATGTTTGTGCGCTGTACAATTTTGCACATAAAAATTGATACTGCAGACCTGTTTACTCTTACGATTTTGGCGTACACTGTACGATTTTGAGGTGTAGACATTATATATACTGTATGTTTATTTTTTTACTATTAAGATAATGTATTGACTGATTTTGTGATGATATTGTACGATTTTAAGAGCTTGGGGGTAAACAGGTCTGATACTGTAAAAATGTGTACACAACTGTATGATTTTGCACTCGAGCCAGCAAATCTTAGAGTGAACATTATACACAACATGTACATAATTTAATTAAAATATGGAAATTTACGATTTAAAAAAAATGTGTAACACGTTTTGCCTTTGAGACATTACAATACTCATAGAATGCACCCAGGCATTTATTGACGTTGTTTGACTAAAAGCTGAGTTGTTGCTGAATCCCACACTTGGGATTCTCTCTTTCACACACACACACACACATTTGCCTTTTTAAGGTGTTATTACACATCAATAAAAGGGCCCCAATGAATGTAAACCCCTAGGTTCGCCAGATTACCCATAATGCTCGCCCCTAAACTATTAGAGTGTAATAATCTAACATCCAACTACCTGATAGAAATTCTATAAAATTCACTTTTTAAAAAAATGGTACGATACGTATTTACGTATTTTTAAAGAATATGATTTTGTTAAAAACAACGTTTCAAATATGGTTTGATAGCACATTGTCATTTGAACAATGAATAAAGCTTTGTTTCAAATATGTGCACCATACAAAAGTGAAACTTCCATTAACAAATGTTTGCAAGTGCAAGGTTCTGAAGAAAATTCAGTCACAAACATAATTTAACTTGAACTTACCTTTCGGCAAATTTAAAATACGTTTTAATAACAGCTTTGGGGATAATGTATTTGGGTTTTAAAAAATCCAAAGAATCGCCTAATGGTCAGGAGGTGTGGCTATGTCAAATTTAGCTGAAATCAATAATTGTATTTTCGTATTACACATTAGCACATTAGCAAAAATTCTTACAAAGCAAATCACACTGAGCTTTATATAATACATAGTAGTTATTAAAAATACTATTTTGTTAATCATTAGTTTATCCATCCATCCTTTAGGCGCTATAGCCCATAAAGGAATTTCGACTGCCTAACTACTTCCTTCCACACAGAACTAATTAATGATTTTCTTTTACATGCTTGGATTCCAAGCCGCTGTAGATCTTTTTCCACATCACCCATCCATCTTATTGTAGGCATCCTTTGAGCCGTCTTCCTCTGGGATTTCGGTGGTGTACCTCTTCACTCGTCTGTCATTCGGCATTGTTTCTAAGCGTTATGGAAATTGTTCTTAAATTATGTTCAGATTGCTCCCAGGGAAGATGGGGCGTTGATTGCATCCACCAGTGCGGTGTTCATTGCAACAATAAAACATGTGGCAGAATCCACGGGACTTGTGACCTGGGATGTGAGGATGGATACACGGGTGACACTTGTGATGACGGTAAGTGATTTATATATAGGGCCAGGATAAAAGCATTTAATTCTTTAACTCATATTTTAGATTAAATTTCTTAAATATATATATATATATATATTATATATATATATATATATATATATATAGTCTGCTTCATTTCCGTTTCTATATTTTCATCTTTATCCAACTTTCTCTTTTATATCAAGTTTTATATTTAGCCCTCTCAAACACATTACGCAGATACGTGCACACTAATTTCTGCTTTCAATATTTTGCTATGACGATATTTCCTTTTATTACTTCATGACATTATTTCTCACAAGTTTTGTATTATAAATTATATATATATATATTTGTTATACGACCTGTCTGAAAATATTTACATATGTGGGTAATTGGAAACATATTCTGTATTCCACAGAATGTTCAAGGTTTACATGGGGAAAAGATTGCTTAAATAATTGTAGTCCACACTGTTTAAATAGGTCGTGCAACATCACCAACGGTGTCTGTCTGTCTGGATGTGCAGATGGGTACACGGGAGACACGTGTATTGATGGTGAGGAGTTTAAACAATGGTGTTTATTTTTCTGGTGGTTGATTTTAAAAATGTTTGTCAATATTTCTAAAGAAAAATCCAAATTTATTTATAGCTGACATTTGATATTGAAACTGGCGTCACGTGAATTTAAGACCAAAAAAAATGTGTTGTGTAAAGTGCTATAAAAGAAACTTTGTTTAATTTGGTAAAACATGAAAATGTTATCGATTGTTAGCTATTCACAAGTAAGTCTAAAATACTAACAAATGAAATTCTACTAATTCATATTTACGTGTACACTGAACTATCACCTGAATACAAATCTCGTATCTTCTGACTTTAAAATAATCAAACTTATATACTTTAATGCACACAAACTATGTTGTATCCTCAAACTTTTACATTCGAATTTAAATTATTTTTTTCCTTATGATCAAAATATTTATTTATAATAAAGCTAATTGCTTTTTTTCCATGGACACATAAAATAATCTTATTATAGAATTATGACGTCAGAGGGTGTGAGAATTATAAGAAATAATAATAGCTTTAAATTATTGCTCGCATGTTTTTAAATAGTGTAATACTTAAATATTATAATACTAGAGTGTCCCAAATTGACCTGGGGCTCTAAATGCTCCAACAACTGCAGCAGACATTGTGCTGATAAGACATGTGATAAAACTGATGGTGCCTGTGATAATGGATGTGAGGCTGGATATATCGGGAACATATGTAATCAATGTGAGTAGAAAAGCAAATGTAAAATTAAGTTTTACCCTTGTCAAGAGCTTGAAACACATAAACAATTATTTTAACACTAGCAAAACGTAATTAGAGTGAAGCTGTTTGCAGAAACCATTTGAAATATAATGTCACAAGATACGGATGGGCAGATGGTTTTAGCGTGGAATTATCTTCTAGAAACAGTTTTTCTTTTGGAGTGAAAATATTGTTAAGGAATAAAGGACACCTAAGGACATGGTAGGGATAAGACATTGACAGCTAAGTACATAGTAGGGGAATATAGGACATTCACAGCTAAGGATGAAGAGAGAGCGCATGGTGGATATTTATTTGAGAGGTTTTGAGGGACAAAACATTCAAACATACTTAAACATCTGGGGTATGAATAAAATATTTTTTTTAAAAGCCAAGGCCTCAGCAGTCAGACCAACAGACCAACAATAGAAACATTTATTAATTTGGTCAATCAAGTACCCACCTAAGTATTTAATTTAAAAAAAAAATTATTTACAAAGTTAGCTGTCAGCCATCATTCATCGATCCAGAGCTATATGGATATGCACTGCTTTGATTGTGACTTTAATTTGATAAACCAGTTGTTTTGAAACAACACCAACGTTAACAAGCAGTGGAATTTACGTTTCAAAATTATTGCTATACAGTATGATTATTATTATATTAACAACATAATCCTTACTGATGATCGTACATGTACACAACCTGTCTTTTCATATTAAAAAAATTGTGATGAATTCTACAATCATTTTGAAAGTTGCTACAACATGTATTTTCACATTGGTAAGATGACATAGTGTTTTATTAAAATAATTATGTTTTTTTTTGTTTGGCGATCTCAGAAATTGTTAACTTGTGCATTCATACTGGCTGCAACGTTTTGGCATGAAAAGTTTCATACATTGATGAATAAGATTCAGAGGCGTAGCTAGGGGTGCGGACCGCAATGGGTGACACAAACCCTAGCTACGCCATTTACAATAATTTTTTTGTCCACAAAAGTCAAACATATTTTACTTTAATTAATCTAAAAACACTAACTTTTTATTTAGCGTGTCCAAAACTGTCATGGGGTGGCCAATGTCTAAAGCGCTGCAGTGACCACTGTCTCAACAAAACTTGTAATTTTGTGAATGGGACCTGTGACCATGGATGTGACGGTTCTTTCAATAACACACAATGTCTTGATGGTAAGCAATATAAATATTGATATATATTTTTTTTTTAAAAATTCTTAGCTATTTGTATCAGTTCCTGGTGTATCATTTAATAAAAAGTAAATTAAATAATTCACCTTTTTTTTTTACTTTATAAGCTATATAGAAGTTTCCCCATGTCAGGTATATGAAGCTAATGCATTTATTAAAATTAGTGTAATCTTTGTTCTATATTAATCATAATTAAGCAATACATAAAATTCTCCTTAACATAACATAAACATATTTTGTTTTAAAGAATTGTTTCGTGTTATTTAAAAAAAATTCGGTGAGTTCTCAAGTAACTCCTGATGTGTTTGAATTAGTCTCGTTCTCTTCATGCTGTGATTTTAAACTGATAATTTTACAATTCAGCGGCAGGGCATATGCGGCCTGATGAAACATTTTATGCGGCCCGCAAAAAGTTCTGTTAACGATGAATGATTTTCGTAGACTTTACAAATTGTGAATGATTCCATAGTGATTGATTCCATTGTGAATGATTCCATAGTGAATGATTCCATAGTGAATGATTCCATAGTGAATGATTCCATAGTGAATGATTCCATAGTGAATGATTCCATAGTGAATGATTCCATAGTGAATGATTCCATAGTGAATGATTCCACAAAAAACCTTTAAAAGTAGTAAACACAGTGTAAAATTGTCAAAGTAAAGAAATACTAATCACATTATGATGTTATTGATTACGTCATCTTATTTGTTGGTCTACGTTGTAATCAGATTAAACGTAGATGAATTTAGGCATTAGGCATGAACACATAAACCTGGTGATGGTTATTCCATTACATCATTTAGATTTAAAATATACGAATTGGGATGAAAAAAATAATCGTATTTGCGATAGAATGTGCTTCACTGAGACTAGACAGCGTGACGAGCCGATGATTGACCGTCATAATGTTTGCTTTGGTACGGCCCCTTCATATGTACATACTTAGAGACAAGATTAAAAGAGCTTTCTTTGTTTCTAATATTTTTAAATTAAGAAACCAGTATTGACGGATCACCATCATCTACTGCTGCCATTGTGGCACCTATTGTTGTAGCCATCGTCGTAATCGTTATCGCAATAGCTGGCTTTATTTTATGGAGGTAAGTTAAACTCTATTATATTTTACATCTGCTGACCATGCCAAAGATATGTATTAGCTATCATTTTATGGAATAAGTTAATCTCTCTGATGTTGTATATCTGCTGACTTTGCTATTTCAAAATATAAAATTATGAACAAAATGGTCAAATTAGTAAACTACTACGTTATGGGTAAACATTCCAGACATAACTATAACATTTCAGACATAACTATAACATTCCAGACATAACTATAACATTCCAGACATAACTATAACATTCCAGACATAACTATAACATGCCAAACATAACTATAACATTCCAGACATAACTATAACATTCCAAACATAACTATAACATTCCAGACGTAACTATAACATTACTTTGTTCCGTGAAAAGCATTCATAGCATTGCACTATTCAACTATTAAATGCATGGAATTGAAATCTTCCGTCAGAATACAACCACCACAACAGAAAATTTAATATTATTTTCAATTTTAGTTTTTAAATGCATGATACAAAAAATAATGTGTGATGTCACGTATGATCTGTATTTTTGAAATGATTTAGAAAAAACAACCATTAGACGTTAACTGGGACAGCTAACGTTTAAAGGCAATAATTCCTAAATTGTATTTATGTTACAAACTATTTTCATGTGACTTTCCAAATCCTAGACGCAGACGAGAAGGTAAAAAGAAAGTCACCGGAGAACGGGTGGCTAAAGAAATTATGTCTATCAAGGAACATACATTAAACACTGTTGGGGAGAACAATGCATCGAATCAAAAAGGCAAGTTAAATTAAAATGCTTGAGACATTTTGTGTTGGTCCCAAACCACTTTTTTAAATCTAAGAATAAAAATAAAAAGTTTTGGCGACTGTGGTGAAGGGGCAGTATTTAATTCTGTTTTGTTTTTTTTAAACGGTAAAGTCTCAGTTTTGAGTCCCTCTCTTAAACGACTTTCTCCAACATACGACAGGAAAAAAAATCACCAATTCTTTTACTATATAAACGACCTCTCTTAAACGACTTTCTCTAAAACGAGACTTGCGACCTTCAAATAATTCAATTTTACGACCTAGCACCGGAAAAATTCAGATTCCAAAACAAGGCTATATTTGTGTGCTTAAAGAAATGGCTATGAAGTAGTGAAAGGGAAATAACTCAAAGGAGCGGACCAGATTTGCCCATTTCAGAACTTGCCGACACCATGTTTGGTATTTAAAGTGACAAACTTAAAGAACATGAACGGATAAGGGTAACAGGTGGGGGGATCATGCAAACAAACAGAAATAACAGTGTCCTTTAAAAAAACAAAATTATTCAATGATTAAATAAAAATAATTATAACAATATTAATGCCCTCATCTTATAAAATGAAATAACTCTGAGCATGCACTCAGCACTGGCAGACGCTTATAAACAAACAACTGCCATACCATCATTATTTTTTTTATTTTGGAAACAATGAAGAGCAGCAAGATAGTGACTGTATTTGTTGTGAGACAGAGTTTAATCTCTATTACTGGAAAAAATGGTAGATATTGTCTATACGTAATGGTACTTAATGGTCCACTTTTAAAAAAATTAATTTACTTTCTAAAGTAATTTTCTAAATGTCGTTTTTCGAAAAATGTCCTACCATATTTTTAAGACCCATCCACTTTAAGACCTCGTTTTAATGGCAATTTAAAAGTCGTAAAACGGAGGTTCAACTGTATAACATTATTTTGTTTCCTTATAAAATGTACCTGGAATTGAGCTAACCACTCATTGATGTCACAGTTGTTTGTGTGTGCTATGTAGTATAATGTTAAAGCATATGTTACTACTTACAGACCACCACCTCAACATTATTGTATCAACACCCGTGACATCAAACCTAGAAAACACTTACTCCAACACAGTTCTACCCATGATCAAAGACACATCTATAGCTGTCAATGAATTAAATGAATTTATGCGCCTTCATAAAAGTGGCTACTTTACGAACCAGTTCAAGGTGTGTTAATTTTCCTTCTCCTATTCTGATCATTCAGTATAAAATATTGTTTAATATACTTAGGTACCGCATGTTAGCAGATTACGGTACTTCTGATTAACAAGAATTACACAACCCATTGAAGCTACACAAAGCAATATGGACTGACTTCTTGATTTAAACCCCACTAGGTATATAGCGGGGCAGCCCTTAAAGTACGCCACACGATATTGTTACAGCTCTCCCCCCCCCCCCCCAAATCCGTTCCCCATATGTCACAAATCTTAGAACAAACAACTTGCTGAAGAAGCATCGAGCTACTAATTGTGCTTTATTATAAATTGGTTGTGTTTGAATGAAACCGCATGTTAAATTGTTAACAACATAAATATCCATTGTTATGTCATATATGCACATAAAATATTAATTTAAAAAAAAAAACTGAAAGAATCATTCCTTTTTTTTTAAATTATATTTAAAATTTACTGAAATTATTGAAATAATTGGCATCTGTGCATGTATTTCAACACATCTGTTTTAGAATATCCCAGCTCCAACGAACGTGACCATGGACATAGGACTGAATAATGAAAACAAACATAAAAACAGATACAAGAACATTTGTACATGTAAGTCTATTTGATCAGTATTTTATGTGTGAGGCGAAAAACTCAAACATTCATAGGTCTCAATTACAACTCCTAGTATCCAAGTAATAAGAAAACCACCTATCATTACTCTATTCAAATCTTAAACCTTTCAAATGTTTCGTTCATTTAACTCCTGGTTCATTAATTTACTCGTTAATAATTTAAAAAAAACAAAAAATATCAGTTTCCGTTCCCACTCCTCCATAAATGTTCCTGAATGTATTCCATACAAAAGAATATTTGGTAAAATGTATAATTTTCAGACGACCATTCAAGAGTCCACCTCATGATAAACACAGCCAGACACGAAGGAGATTATATAAATGCTTCCTACATTGAGGTAAATGAAAGCTAGTTTAAATCATATTCATTCCATAGATTCATCGATGCTAACAAAGTCTTCCATTGTGAAATAAATGAACACTCTCCATGATGTCTAAATAAAATAATTCATTACATTACAAAAACATGCTCTGATTTGTATTTTTACAAAACATTGCTCTACGCAGCTGTGTTTATTTGCCACTTTATAAAAGGTTCACACATGATATATACGACTTCTTCTCTTGTGCTACTTGTAACTGACGTGAGCCCGGTCTCATACTTCCTAAACGTTATCACATATATTGCTATGAAAGAACAAGAAAATATAGAACCTCTTGTCACCATTAACTTGTATTAACAATTTTAGATGCAGGATTCGAAATATAAAATAGGTCTCCAAATTGGAATGTAATAATTGTCATAACATCATATACTTCATTGACATTAAAATGTCATGACATTATATACTTCATTGACATTAAAATCCAAATATATGCACGCTAGTTGTTCCGATTCGATGTAATTTAACACAATCCTACATACGATAATAGAGCACTCATTGGTCATTCGAATCTCTTTCTCAACTTACTTCCTCTCTATCGGCGCATGACATCAAAATCATCATCATAACAATATTTACAATAAAGAAAGAATATATTTCTATAAATTATGGAGCTGCTACAGTATATAAATCATGGTATTGTTTTTTCTTCTTTTATTTATCTTAATCTTACATACACAACTTTAGTCCAATGAGAAATATTTTTAAAAAAAAAACTATAACTCTTAATCATAGGGATACATGGATAAAGAAAAATTCATAGCCAGCCAGGGTAAGTGTAATGTTTCAAATCTCTTGTTATGTCATTAAAGGACAAGTCATGAAGTAGCCTATAAGAAAAAAAATGAAGAAATCCATAGAACAAAAATGAAACACACATTTAAAAAAACTTTCCAAATTGCCTCCATGTTTTGTAAAACAACTTTATTTCTCAATCCTCTCAATCTTAAAATTCTTCAATCCTCCCACATGTAAACCAACTTTTGATATAAAACTGGAGCTCAAATTAAGTAAAGAAGTAAATACACACGGAGTTAATGAAGCATTAATGCTTAAATATATTAACATACTATCTGATACAGAAATCTTTAAAGAAATCATATCTTCATGTTAACAACTCATGTCACAGTAATCATACTCTTGTCACTATTGTTTATTGTAACATAAATTAGGTTATAAAAGAACTTTTAATTGAGAGAATATTTCAACAGGTCCCAATAAAGTCATCATCAATGATTTTGTTCGGTTGCTGTGGGAGCAAAAAGTAGAAAAAGTTGTGATGCTGACAAACTTGATTGAGGAAGGTCAGGTCAGTAAATATTTATTACTGGATAAATTAGTCAACTATTGATTGTGATGTAATGGTTAAGGTGAAATTATATGGGGAAAATAAGTTAGCATTTTAAATTGTGTCATTATTCTGGAAAAGAATGACAAATGTCCTTTGGGGCCAGACATTCAAAACCTCACTGTCCAGAGAGGGTGAGGCGCGAAGGGCTTTAAGAAAGTGTGATCGTTTGTGACCGTTTGTGACCGGGAGAGGGGGGGGGGGATACAGATCATACGTGAAATCAAAAATTATGTTTTTTTATATGACATGTAAAACCTAAAATTGAAAATAATGTCAAACGTTCTATGGTAATTAATGTATTCTGACAGAAGATGTCACGTTCATAAATGTAATACTTGAATATTGAAATGTGTTTTGGAATAAATTGTATTAGGTTGTCAAAGATTTGTGACAGATTGTGGCAAGGGAAAGGGGTAAAATTGCGTGAGAACATTCATAAACGGCCCTTTATGTTAGTAGCACACATGAGAAACTAGACAACGATCCAGTTATTATTTTAGTCATGAGCCTCCATCAACGCTGTGCCCTGTACCCCCTCCCACTTTCATCTATTTGTTGACCACTTCAACATAAATCTATATTTCATGAAAATAAAGAGAAGAGACACATTCTTAAAATTGTGATACATTACCCAATAATAATAGATTTTGTGATGAAAAAACGTGTATTTGTCTATTGGATAATGACGTAA